>CM059600.1:124977500-127377500 GCA_030412105.1 Cyclura pinguis | reverse complement strand
GAGAAGTGACTAGTGGGGTGTCATAGAGTTCTGTTCTGGACCCAGTGCTATTCAACATCTCTATCAATGATTTGGATGAGGGAATAGAGGCCATTCTTATCAAATTTGCAGATGACACAAAATTAGGATGGGTAGCAAACAACCCGGAGGACAAGATCAGAATCCAAAGTGATCTTAACAGATTAGAGAGCTGAGCCAAAACTAACAAAATGAATTTCAACAGGGAAAAGTGTAAGGTACCCCTGTATTACTGCATTCCAATCATGAGATATCCCGCCACGTTTCAGTGATACCTATTATATCATAGTTGCTTTGATGTGCTAAGGATTCAAGCTCATCTTGTTCATTTCTCATGCTCTGTGCATTAGTGCAGAGGCATCTGAGACCATGGGTCACTCCCCCTAGCTGCTTATTTAAGTTTCCTTCCCTCTCATTGTTGGGTTCTTGTACTGTTTGCCCAGTTCTGCCTATAACATTTGGGCTATTATCTCCAGCACTTGATGAACTCCTGCCCTCAAGAATAATGTCTCTCTCCCCAAACATAACTCAGTTTAAAGCTCTCCTGATTAGGTTTGTGCAACCCTTCACTTGCCAGAAGTCCATCTTAATGAAACTACAGACCATTGTCCAAGAAGGCAAACCATTCCTGGTGGCACCATCTGCAGAAAAAGTTGCCCCCCCCCCACTATCCTTTTCTCCCTTCCTGGGCTTTGTTCTTCAAATGGGAGGTGAGATGAAATGACAGCATGTGCATCAAGCTCTTTCGGCTTCCTATCCTAAGCCACATAATTCCTCTCAGAGCTATGCCTTGCAGGTTCATATTCTCCCTAGGGACAAAGTTGTATAGCTTGTTAGAAACCTTAGAAAGGCATTATCAAACATGTTGTTTAGAAGTAATAAAAGATTGGATTCAAGTGGAGAATACAACAATAAAAGAAGTTGAAGGAATAAATAATAGATTTGGTTGGCACGGATACTTATGTTATGACAAAGCAATTGTAAATAATGACTTTAAGAATCATTGTATCTGAAAGACTTTATTGAAAGTGTGGCTACAAATAAAGCATAAATTTTGTAGAAGACTTCCGATATGGACCTCACCTCAAGAAGCTTTCAGTATTGCTCCAACAAAACAAGGGAATTTATTGATGTATCAAGAGTTGTTGAAATGGGATGGAGATAAGATCAGAATGCATACAGAAGAGGAATTAAAAGAGTCAGGACATGAATTTAACTGGTTTCCATGGAGACAATTAAAAGAGAGATTCAAGATGGATCAGAAACTATATGGGTTTGAAAAAAATGAAACTGAATTAGATATAATGATGAAAGGGGATCAGAAAAAGAGAATCTCTAAACTTTATAAAACATTGTTGCAAAGAGAAATGGAACCAGAGATTGTTAAAGACAACATGGCCAGATGGGCTCAAAATACTGGACATCCAACTGAGCTGGATACATGGGTGAGGGCATAGCAAACAGATGTAAAATTTACACCAAGCTTAAATTTAAAAGAAATTTTTTATAAAATGTTACATAGATGGTACATGACACCTGTTAGGCTGAAATAATAACAAAAAATGGGAATGGAAAATGTTGGAAATGTGATGAAAAGGAGGGGTCCTTTTTTCATATGTGGTGGACCTGTAAGGTAGCAAGAAAGTATTGGAAAGAAATACATGATGAAATTCAAAGAATGTATAGTTTAAATTTTTAAATGAAGCCAGAATTCTATCTGTTAAATATGTTAGGCCAGCAAAGAGAATTAAGATCTCATCAGAAGACATTGTTATATGTAATAACTGCTGCAAGATTGACATATGAACAATACTGGAAAGAAAGAAATTATACTGACATAAAAGAATGGAAATTTAAAGTTATGAACATGGTAGAGATACAAAAGTTAACCTTTTCACCTAAAAATAAGTCAATCCAGAACTCTGAAAGAGAATGGCAAGAAGTTTTGAATTGGATAAAAGAATAAGAAAAGGAAGGGGTAAAGGAAGACTGGAGATAATGGGTAAAGTAAACTAATGATGATATAGTAAAAGCATATGTAGTAATGTAACAATGTTTAAAAGTAACAATGTAACATTTGTTAAACAGAAAAAAATGTATGTATGGAATGTAAACACAGACTCATCTGGAAAAAAGATGCTTGGAAGTAGGGGGGGTATTCTCTTTAAAATTTTAATTATATATATATATATATATATATATATATATATATATATATATAAATAAAGGAAACTTAGAAAGGCATGATAACTTAGAATCAGATATAATCTTACATTCATCCCATGGAAACAAATGCAACAAGTTAATCTGGACTCACTGAAATCTCATTAAAACATGACTAAGGCCCTTTTCACATGTGGGAGGGGGGGAACGGGCAAAAACCAGGTAAGTCCGTCGCCACGCGGAGCAGCGCGAGCTCACTGCTCTGCAGTCCTCCGGCGTCCCAAATGGCGGCTTCTGGTTGGTGGAGGCTCTCCACCAACCGGAGAAGCTTGCCAGCTGGAAGCCCACCCCCAGCAGATCTGCAGGCACGCACTTGCGCGCACCTGCAAATCCACTTCGGAGCTGGGCGACGGAGCGGCGCGGGGCTGCGCACTCCGTGCTTTTTAAAAACCTCGAAAAAGAGGTTTTTAAAAAACACGCAGCGCGGCTAGTTCCGGCCGCTCCTGAGTGGATTCTGGTGTGGAACTACAAAAAGTAGTCCACACCAGTCCACTCTACGGCGTAGAAGACCTCCGTGAGAGGTCGCTCTGCACCATTTCAGAAGCCCGGTATGGAAATGGCCTCAGTCTGGATCCAGCTCATTGTCTTCAAAGGTCATTTCTGAGACATCAAATCCTACTGAAGTTTTCTAGCAAGCCTCATTGATTTGTGCCTGTGAGCCCAAACACACAGAGCTTTCTATATCTCTTGATTTCAAGTTTCTTATTTACTTAGTGCCTTGGTGAGTCTTCCATCTCTTTTCTTGTGCTGCTCTCTTTTGCTTCCATATTATTTTCCTTACTTCCCCTCTGCCTCCTCTTGTCTGCCCCTATTTTGACAAGAGCCAAGTCAAAAAGTACACACTGATCTGTGATGATTCATGTTTAAGGAACTACGAATGTAACATCCCTCCACCCTCTGACGGGCAAAACCACCACAAGCCAAATCAAATTGTTTTACAATTCATTTACAGCTTCTCCTATTGTATTTTTGTCATATTGATGACCATTCATTTTGAAACAAACTTCATAGCTTAAGAATCAATATGTAAATTGGATATATTGAGTGATTTTCACTCTGCTTTTAGGTATAATTCCACCCCACAACTTTGTTTGTGATTTAATTTGTCTAGAGGTGTTAGTGAATTATTAGATGGAATAGCTGGCCATTTAGGATTCTTTCACGTGACTTTTTAAGCGGATTATTAAATCAAACTTTCTTCACTGTTTCTGTAATCATCCACCCAAGTGAAGCACTGGGTCAAAATGTATTATAGGCAGTGGAATAACACACATGTTAGAGTGGTGGAAATTATGGTGGATGTATCAGCAGTACATTTGGTAGACTCCTTTCTGTGGATGTGTGCCAAAATAGAAATGCATGAAGCAGGGTGAAGCCAGTAAATGTCTTGGCAAAAGTAGGTCATATTCATGTATAACTTGATGTCTGTTTTGTAAAGAAATATTAAGGATATCACTAGAGATGAGACTCACAAGCATTCTTTATCATTTTAAAGTTGTTTGTTTGCTTGCTTAATGTTTCATCTGCCACCATTTTTTCAATGGATCTTTTAAGTCCACAATTTTCCCCATCATGCTACAGACAACCCTGCATCTGGGTCATTGCAGGGGATGGGGGGGGGTCAAAGCATCAACTGGACCACAGGCTTCCTTTGTGTTGGCTGCCACAAGAAAGGAAAGCAGGAAATAGAAAGCTTCAAAGCCAAAGAAGGAAATCACTTTGTCCCTTTCCACACCATACCCCCTTAGCACGTTCTTCCATTACAATCCCAGCATTGCCATTCGTGTGGTGGTAGCTGGTTAGAAATGCTCTCTTCTTCACACTTCTGCCTTAAGTGGATGAGTAGCAGTATTGCCACTGATGTTCCTTCTGCATTACAGCATCCTTGGCCATTCCCTTTCCCTGCCTTCACCCCACACCGCTGCCCCGATTCGTCTTCTTTGTAGCTATACTAGCACAGCAATGTTGTAAGCATGACACACCAGTACAGTATTGCGTTTTTGTGCTATAATGCTTAAAACTGTATTTAAAAAAAATAAAAAGCTTTAACTCAAAGGAGAAATTTAAAATAAACATGGAGAAGCGATAGATTTTGAAGTTACTATACCACCAGAGTAGCTGAGGAAAGGGCAACCTGGGAAAACCAACGCACCCCACTCCTGGATCCACAACAACAGGAGGCACTATCAAGCATTATTACAGTACTGCACTGAGCCAGTAGACAGGATTGAAGCACTAAAGGGGGCTCAGAAAGGATTTTTTTCTGGAAATGGTATAACGTGGTTTTGCAACACTTGGGGACAGGATAGCAACTGGATGGCAATGACGTCATGCAGTAGCACAACTCCTGCACTGGAAACAACCGGCTGCTGTTGCAGGATAGCAACGTCATGCAGAAATGGCCTTTGTAACTTAAAAATGTGGGTCGGCCCCACTGCTATGAAATTTTTGGAAAGCTGCATTCCAAATCTCTATCCCTTCCTTGTTTTCTCTCTCACACACACTCACACACACACACACTCTTTCTTACACACACACACACACACAATCACACAAACTTTTTAATTTTGCGTGTATTGATTTAAATCTATTTTTAGTTTGAACCAAAGTAGACCCATTGAATCAATGGAACTTAAGTGTTGACTTACCAAGTTGTCACTGGTTGGGACTAACACATTAGATTTAGACCAATAGACATGTACAAAATTAGAAGTATAAGCCTAATTTTTCAATGTTATCTACATGTAGCTAATACATTATGTTTTATTTTAAGAAAATAATTCTAAGACCCAATGTAGATAATGTAAATGCCTTATGTAATAGTAAATTCCACTGCAATCTGGGTTTATATAAAGATATAAAATATTTGAACAGCTTTCGTTTTATTCTTCACCTCTCCGTTTTTGTTTTTGTGTTTTTTTGCCGCCTGCATTTTTTCTTCTACACTCTTCAGTGACAAGAAGGAATGTAATTGAACAGAATAAACTTTTACAATTTATTTTTCCTATTTTTAAAGTAAAATCTGGTGCATCTGAGAGATCTGCAGTCTGAAAGCCTCTATTTGCATACCTGGAGACAGCATCTCAAGGGAATATATAAATAAAAAAAAGTTCCCATATTTTGTTTCATTTTATTTCTTTGCCTTTCTGCAATAAACGTACATTTTTTATAACTGCTGTTTATAGCCCTTCCATGCATATTCCTTTGAGGTTGTTCTATGGGGGGAGGGGCAGGGGAAGCAGAACTCAGTGGAAGAGCAACTGCTTTGCATGCATGAAGTCCCAGTTTCAGTCCCTGGCTTCCCCAGTTACTGCTGAGTAAAAATGTTATCTGAGGCCCTTTCAGCAGGCTACCAGATCCTGGTGGCGTCCCACAGGGATCCTGGTAGAGGCTGTCCCGGGAGGGGAGCACGACAGAAACGCTCCCCTCCATACTGGCTGCCAGTGAGAAAAGAGGCAGTGCGATGGCCACGCCTCTTCCTTCTGCAGTGCAGCTGGGCAGGTCCCAGGCTGTGCTGGGGCAGGAAGTGTGGCCATTGCACTTCCTGAACCTCCACGATTCAGGTAAGTGCAGGAGGGTGGTGGGAGGGCAGTGTGGTCACTGGTCATTGATAGGAAGAACCTGTTGATGATTTGCAGCACAATCACACCATCTGGGGTTGGGAGAATGACAAGACATTTTCCGAAAGAATACAGTCTGAAAATAGAATTGTGTCTTATACACCAGTGCATCTAATATGCCAGCAATTACAGTAATGGAACTTGTATAAGTGCTGACTTGACATTTCAGAACCATCATCCAGGTGCCGTACTTCTCTCATTTTCAATATGGGATGATAACGTCCTGTGGAAAGTGCTGAGAATTGCTGCTACTCAGACAACATTGTCCTACCCTCCAACTATTCTGATCTGACAGGGAGAGTTACAATTAATCCTTTGCCATCCCACTTTTTCAGTTGAATTTAAAAAGTCTCTCTCTGTTCCCACTTCTTCCCTTGTCTTCAGCTTACTTCAGCTGCTGCAAATAGAGTTCAAATTGCAAAAGCAGTTTGCACTTAATTAATTCAGCATGGAGGAAAGGAGAGGAATTGACCACACTCTGATGTTGCTTGGCCACATGTACACTGGTTTTCATCTGTGAAATGTTGGAGCATATGCACTGTGTTAGATGGACTGTTGGTACAAATCTTCTTCCCATATGATGAATTTTCCCACTATAGTTTCTGACTGGGAAAACATGATTCCTTCCTCAGTTCATCCATAATTACCACACCAGAAATAGTTGTTCAAGTTGTTCAAGTACCGTGGACACCAGGTACTGAGAACTTGCAAAAGGATATCAATTGAGCAAGTCAGCTGTCCCCTCTTTTCAGATGGACAACACCTCAATACTTGCTTGGGGTATCACCGGGGGTAGAAAACATTGTCGTTTGTTAGCACCCCAACACAGACAAAGGATTGCATGACCCCAACTGTTCACTCCCATTCTCATGAAGCTCTGATGAAGATTAGAGGCAATGTGATAAGATTCATTGGCCAAATCTAGTCCCAATCATAGTAGATGCACTAAATTACTGTATTTGCCAGCATATAAGATACACTTTTCCCCCCAAAAAAGTGCCTTCTGAAAACAGGTTGTGTCTTATATACTGGCAAATACAGTAACTCCTGCCCAAGCATAGGAAAGCAAGGGGGATGAAAGGAGTGCTCGTGCAAGTGCCTGGGTTGGGAGAAGTCCCAACTGAGGCAAAAAGGAAAAGAAAGGAAAGGCACCTTTCTATTCCTTTTTGCCTAGTGGGGGCATTCTCTCCACCAAGGCAGAGACAACAGGAAGGGGAGAGAAGAGATCTTTCACCGGCCCCCGCCCTTCCTGTTCTTTCTGCCTGGGCAGAGAAGTCTCCTCGCGAGGCAGAAAGGACAGAAATGAGAGAGAAGGAATCTCCTTTCATTCCCCCCCCCCGCCCTTCCTGTTCTTTCTGCCTCCACAGGGAGGTCCCCCACCCAGGCAGAAACAACAGGGGACAGGATATAAAAATATTTTTTCCTAAAGAATACAGTCTGAAAATAGAATTGTGTCTTATACACCAGTGCATCTAATATGCCAGCAATTGCAGTAATGGAACTTGTATAAGTGCTGACTTGACATTTCAGAACTGATTCAGTGAGTCTCCTTTAGCTGGGACTAGCAGCTGGATCTAGTCCTCAGTTTAGGCATCCTACTTCTTCCGGAAGATAGTGGCTCATTGATGGTACCTTCATCAGGGCTCCCAAAACTTGAAATTGGCACTACCCTTCATTCATGTGTGAATATGTTCTCAACTGTGATTTTGAATGGGAAAAAAATCCTTTAAAAATCTGCTCATTGCCACTATCTACCTTTTTTTCTTAAAATGGTCCTGCTGGCATTTTTTTATAGTGTGAAGCTAACACTGAAGAACTCACCCACTGATTTGAAATAATTGCCTGTAATGGCAGTGGTCACTCAACTACTGAAAAGCTACCACTACTTTCCCATATATCTCACAGAGAACAAGACAGCTTCATCCTGCTGCTGCTGCTGCTGCTGCCGCCGCCATTGAATTATAGATTAAATCAACCACACTCCCCAAAATTTTTCTTGGCATTGTGGTAGGATGATCAATGAAAACTTTGGTAATTGAGTATCTTGTGGCAGTTAAAAAAAAAAATCCAATTCAGTGTTAGGTCATATTCAGGATGGAATTAAGAATAGAACAGCCAGCTACACAAATCTTTGGTTGAGCACATTTCACACTACACAATTATAATACCTTGATTCCACTGTCATAGTTCCACCCTATGGAATCTTGAAATTTGCACGTTAAGGAGGGTACTGAGAATTCTCAGCAAGTGAGCTCTCATGTCTCACCAAAACTACGAACCATGGGACTTCCTAGGATGTAGCCATGGTAATTAATGTGGAATCATAACACTACAGCTATGTATGAAAAGTTCTCTTTATCTCCCTCTCACGGATATAAAAGAACAGGAAAAAGAAGGAAAGTAAATCAAAAATAACAGACTCGAGGAGAAAAAGCGAGTGCTCAGAGTGTTTTATGGAGGGCAGGGGCAAAATACCAACCATGGCTGCATTCCTGAAGGAGAAAGAAGTGGAGAGAAGAGTCTGATTGAAGAAGTTCTATAATGTGTCCAAAAGCCTGCTAAACTCTTGCCAGCAGGGTAGCAGAGGAGCAGATTGTTTCCTCCATTACCTACCTGAAGGGTTTACTTATTCAGGTGAATGAAAAATTCCATAAGGAGGAATGAAATCAAACAAATTCTGAGGCCTTTTGCATTTGTCATTAACAACAAAAAATAAAAAAACCAGTGCAACAAATTCTGGTTTATCTCTAGAGTACATAGAATTGCTGAACTGAACTTTCTCAGGAAAATTTTCTGAGAAAATTTCTGAGATTTTTCTTTTCTATTCATCAACCTTAAAAAAAAAGAAGGCCACTTTGTAGAACTTTCACTGAATACTCTCCAACAGTTCCTTTGTCTCAGGTTCCATATTCCCCACACAATGTCCCAAATTAATCTTATGTCTAAGACCTTGTGGAGGATTCAAGATGGCAGTCAGTTTGCCAAAATGGTTACTGCTACAGTCACTGCCAACAAGAGCAAGGGTGGGGGCAGGAGGAAGGATCTGTGCTACTGCTAACACTGAGAGCCACCCATAAGAAACTGTTACAAAATTTGTCCTCAATCTGGAGAAATACAGTGAAATTTCTCTGGCCACAATTTTAGTTTGCAATGGTATATATAGCTCTGAGACCATAGTATGATCAGATATCAGACCATAAAAGCAGATCATACATATCAAAAAAAGCCTGCCTTGCCAAAGGACATCAGCCTCCAAAGAGCAGGCATTGAAGAAACTGCTGAACACGAGTGACTCTTAGCCATTGGTGAGTAAGAAATTCTCATGAAACTGAAGCCAAAGGAAGAGGGGGAAGGGGAAAGAATGAGTCAGATTTCTAATTGCAGGGGCATATCAATATTTATAGAAAACCTCTGTGGGTTTTCTAGTGACTCTGTAAAGCAGTACTACATAGAGTTCGGCTAGGGGAAAAAATACATTAAATCCATCTGACAACAGTGGAAACCTGTTTAACATTGGCCCTTTATGAAGGTTAAGTTTAACCTGGATCTGATGGATATGATTGGTCTCCTCACAGTCAACATTATTTTCATAGCATTCATTCGCACATTCCAACACAACCTGACCAGCAAGTATACCTCATCCCCTGCTGCGGGTTAAGTTTGATATGTATATTAAATAGCAAATGGGCCTTGATTAAGTAAAAAAAGTATTAAGTAAAAAAAAATTAAGTAAAAAAGCTTGGCAACAATAAAGGTTATTCTAATAACTTATTACCTATAATTAATAACTAGTTACAAATCTTGCCAAGAAAATCCCATGATAGGTTTGCCATAAGTCAGAAACAACTTGAAGGCACACACCATTCTGTTTTCCAAAACAGAAGATATAGCTATGATATATTGCAATGGTAAACCTAAACAGAGATTTTTGGGGGTGATATAAGTGTAATTTTAGTTACTTTTATAGTTAACTGAAGAATTATTCATAAAAGAGGAAAGGAATATTAGACCATTCAAAGGCTAATTGTCCTGCACTTTGTGCTGCTCCCTCATGTTTTGCTGTGGGTGTTGAAATGATGATAACGTGGATGGGAGAAATGTGTGTTTTGTCATATAGGGCAGTGGCTTGCAGCATATAAACTTTTCAAAGTGACTAGAACGTAAATAATTTAGCTATGTTTGAGAAATTATAAAGATTCCTCAAAATTAGTAACTAATTTCCATTTCTCCTTGGAATCATAACTGTAACTAATTAAAGTTACACTCTAAACTTATGAAGGGAAATAAATTGGTTTGTTACAATTGGACGGACCAGAGTCTTTTTATTAAAGTTACTCATTCCTTTTTTTTTTTTTCTGTGAGAGGCATACATGGGATAGGATTCTTTCAGAAGTCTCTATTCTCTGTGCTCATGAGACTGCATGTTCCATAGATTCTCTCCTCTGTTCATAAGGTCGGCTTTATCAGACTACATAGCTGCATTTCATACAGCTGTCTTACATGTTGGGATTCACCAGGGTGCCTCAAGCACCTGAGAAAATTGCATAGGTACAGAATAATCAGAATCACTACTTTGTTTTTTCTAAAAATGTTGAAAAGCTTTTCAAAGACACTGGTTACTGACTCCAGCTTCCCACATATTTGATCTGTTGCCCATGATGGGAAGGGTAGTTCTTCTATTAGACTAGGACAAATGATGCTGTAAACAAGTACATCTTACTCAAAGAGCCCCAACTCAAGTTTCATTAACAGGTTGTCAGGTAGGCAAGCAAGCAGGCGGGCAGGCAAGTTGGTAGAGAAAACATTGTAGATTATTAAAAAGAATGGTGGTGGTAATGGTAATATACCAGCCTTGCTTCTCTGCAAACGTGTTAATAGTGCTGTACTCCAATACATCTGGAAGACAACAGATTGGGGAAGACTGTAAAAGATAAAGAGAAAAAAGGAAAGGGAAAAAGGAAGGAAGGAAGGAAGGAAGGAAGGAAGACTGATTTTGCTTATAGAGAATAAGTAGAGGTGCCTCTATCCCTTGTCCTTCTTCTTCTGATGCTATCCCTTTGTTTACTGTTTGTGTGTGCCTTAAATCATTTCCAAGTTATGGCAACCTTAAGGCAATCCTGTCATGGGAGGGAAAGGGTTTCTTTGCAAGATTTGTTCAGAGTGTGTTTGCCTTTTCCTTCTGAGGCTGAAAGAGGATGACTTGCCCAAGGCCACCCAGTGGGTTTCCATGACCAAACTGGGATTCAGACCCTGTTCTCCAGAGTCATAGTCCAACACTCATGCCTCTACACCACGCTGGCTCTCTGGCCATTTCCACGCTACCCTGTTATAGTACTATTATTCTACTTTCAACATCCTCTGGAATCCTGAGGTTTGGATTTGAGGAGGGGCATTTAGAATTCTCAGCCAGAGAGCTCTTTGGCCTCAGGAAACTACAAACCCCAGAATTCCACAGGATGTTGAAAGTGGAATAATAGCACTATAATAGTCTAGTGCAGAAATGGCCCCTTATTCCTTTGTATTTCAGTTGTATTCCTAATACTGGCAGGGAATATAGGCTAAAAAATTCTCCCAGAGCTAATGTTTGGGAAACTGGGCACATCTCCTGTGTTCAGATGTGTATCCTTCAAGTCTCTTTAAACAGAGTACATCTCACAACAAAGTATTTACCTTCTTCTCTCCCCCCTCAACTTACATAAAAATTAAAAAGCGGAATTACAGGCCTTGTGCTCTGGCTCTTGTCTCTTTCCCCCTCTTAATGTTTCTAATTCTGCTTCTTATTTAGGCATTTAATCAGCTGTCATGGCTCAACTTTCAAAGGACTCCATTTGATTATTTGTTTTAGATTTTACATGTGTAGCAGGAAATTGCCTCTGGGCATGTTGACAGCTTTGTGGAGCAGCCTGATGGGACCCAGTTGGGGAACTATTGATTGGTAATGATATTTATATTGTGGGAGCATTTGATGAGGGATGTTTGTGCCAGTCCAACATTTCTGGAAACATTTATGGCAATACAATAACAAACAATTAAATGGGGAAAGGGAGTAGAGAACAAAAGCAAAAGAAAGACTCCAAGTTCCTGATTTGATCCTGAGGACTTTAATTTTATAGTGTTATTCTTTTACGAGAGCTACTGGGATACTTTTGGCAAATTAAAAGCAATTCACATGATGGGACCTTTGCACATTTTAATGATGTATTAGGATATGAATAGGAAAGTAGGAACCTCTAAAATTTAAAAGCCACGATCTTCAAACCATTTAGTTTTTTTTTTTATAGATCCTCAAATCAATGAAGCTGCTTTTAGAGGTTCCAACTATTGCACCTAAACGTTTAGCATCAACCCTGCTTTTCTTTTTTCTTGCTTACTTTATCAGTACTAATACATTCATTTTTTAAAGGTGTCCAGGGCCAGTTCAGCCATAGCAGTTCAGCTGATTTTAACATGAGAGAGAATGGGGTTGAGATAAAAAGGAGTTGTGGTTTGGGCTTTTTTTTCCCAAAATGACTGTTGAAGGTCTTAATTCCCCTTCTCCTACTGTTTAACCGCAAGGAATATCCTGGGTGTATTTTGAGATCCAAGTACTCAGAGTGGCTAGAGGAATACCTAGTAAATGAAGACCTGTGAAAATTATCTTCTGCCATTGAGTAAGTAGGGTGTTTCTTTTGGCAGTTTCTAGGCACAACTTGGCCACATCAAATATTTACAGGGAGGACTCCCCTGTAATAACACTGTTAACAGAGTGCAAGCTGGACAACATTATCCAAGGCATCAAATCAGAGCTGAAATGAAAAAACAGTCTACCATTCGTCTCAGCCCAATTAAAGAGAAACTTGCCTCTCACACAGGCCAAATGTAGAGTGTTGAGCAAACAGCTAATGCAGCATCTAACATGACCACTCGGTTTGAATGTAAAGATGAAATATGTGAGACAGAAAAAGAAAAGTAAGATGGATGACATCAATAAAATAAATCATTGAATTAATTTATACTTCAGAGGGTTTTCAGATCATGTGGGTGTTGCTGGCCCAGAGAGGCTCTAGCCAAGGGCCAGTCTTTCTTCTGAGATGGTGGACACATACCTAAGCCAAGAGTGAGAGCATCTAGGGATTGGCACAGCACAGTAGGTACTGCCCCAGTTCTCCTTGTTCAGTGATTAGCCTCTCTAGAACAGGTGAGCCACAAATGGAGTTCATAGCAAGCATGTGATACTTCTTGTGAAAGATGTCTTTGCGAGCTCTGAAACTTGGCCTTGATTCTTGTGACATCGGCAAAGGATCCCAGCTGTTCTTCAGCACATCCCTCTATCTGGTTTGTTTTCCAGGCTTTGGGTTGACTTCCTTGACCTTGAACTGTCAATGACCAATGTAACTGCAGCTTTCACCCTAAACAGTAATTTACAACACCCAAGTTGCTCACAGAACTCGTTTTTAAAATATCAGCAGACATGCTGACTAAAGTATGTGACATAGATTGGGTGCTTCCAGCTCACAGTTGTATCATGCAATTTTCTTGCTTAATTCATGGAGTTTTATAGATTTTTATACCACCCTTCACCTATACCACCCTTCACTTTAAAAAAAAAATCAGTGTGGCTTATGTAGGCTCACGTTAAAATAACATCATCAAATACAAGAAGCACAGTAAGAAAAGACTAGGCAACACTGGGTTACATTTTTGATAGAAGGCACTCCTGTCTGTCATATCTATTAGCTGTTCTTTGAAGTGACAGATCCAGAAGGGCTCCCTGGCTGCAAACACAGTCTTTCCGGGGGAGTGTAATCCTATCCAGGACTGGTTGGCAAACCTCCAAATCCAGGTGAGGACTCTTGAAAGGTCCTCCATCTTGTCTGGGTTCAGCTTAAATTTCTCTTTCCTTATGCAGCTCATTAGCGCCTTCAGGCATTCATTCAGAGGAGGCACACAATCATTAGCTGAGGCTGTTTTTGAAGGCATGGAGAGGTATGTTTGGGTGACATTGGTATACTGATAGCACACCACCTCATGCCTTTGGATGATCAAACAAAACAACAGGAGAAGCTTCAAAACTGTACCAAATAATTGTTGTTGCTATTGCATACTTTCAAGTCATTTCTGACTGATGGAAACCTAAAGGTGACCCTATCACAGGGTTTTCTTGGCAAGATTTGTTCAGAGGGGTTTTGATTTTGCCTTCCTATGAGGCTGAGAAAGTGTGACTTGCCCAAGGTTACCCAATGTTTTTTTTTAATTAATTTTTATTAAAATTTTCAATGAAAAAACATTAAAAAAAAAACCCTCCCCGCTTCCAGACATCAATTTTCCCTGTTGAATCTGAGTTTAACATTCTGTTCCGTATAAACATTCCATTCCATACATTATCTCTATTTTGCAAGAATCGTAAACTATTACTTTTAGCTTATATTTAACTATTTACATTTTATCTTTTATAACCTCATTTTGTCTTCCTCCTTTCTCACAACCTTCTTTCTTTTCCCCTATTTCATTCTTTTATCCAATTCAGTACCTCTCGACATTCTCTTTCAAAGCCCTGGATTGGCTCATTTTTAAGTGAAAAAGTTAGCTTTTCTGTCACTACCATATCCAGGACTTTGAATTTCCATTCTCATATATCAATATATTTTCCTTCTTTCTAATGTTGAGCATATGTCAATCTTGCTGCAGTTATTATATATAACAATGTCTTTTGATGAGATCTTATTTCTCTTGCCCAGGGTTACCCAATGGGTTTTCATGGTCAAGCAGAGATTCAAATCCTGGTCTCCAGAGTTGTTTGCTCAAACCACTACACCATTCTGGTCCTTATATACTAAATAATACAAGACACAAAATTTGGCAACTCTAAAGGGATGAGATTTGATTGTGAGTCAGATTTAGGGATAAAAATATGGCATTGAATTTGGAATTTGGAAAATGCCACCCTATAAATCTGCTCAGATCAAACAAAATGCATTTTAAAAATTCATAAATGGTTTCACTATCCACTTAAATTCCATAAGATTAATAATAAAGTGTCAAAGCTACATTGAAAATGTTGTGACAAAATACATAACTGGTGGCTAACATATCCAAAAATATGTATATACTGGGAGAATGTATTAGAATGGATCAACCAAATGTTGAGCTAAAAAGTCCACTGCAGAAAGACATCATTCCTTACCTCTATACTTGAAAGTGAAAATGAAAAAAAATTCAAATAAGGTTCTTATAGCTCTTGTGCTGAGTGCTGTAAGGCTAGAAATAGCTAAAGCAAATTATTGAAGGTTATATTAACATCTAAACACCTGTAACTATTTGGAAGACATTTTATATTTACAGTGATTTACAAGGTTAAGATTTATGACTCCACGATTTAGGAAGAGGTGTTACCCTGTGTACTGGGGGTCCCGGGAGAGACACCAAAATGTGCTCAACTAAAGGTGGGGAAAATTAGCTCAGAGCACTGCTTAGCGTTACAAGAGGCAGGGTAACATAGCGAGATCTTGAACCCTATGTCTACGGGCTCGGGTCGAGTCAAGGAGAACACAGAAGTTGAAATAATAAATGATGTTTATTAAATACAAGCAAAACAATGTATGCGACACATTCATACAAGATAACTAAAGAAAATAAAGGTTGGAGTGGTATAGAGGGATTTTTAGAGGGATTGCTGGTTTGGGTGATACTTCACCTGTCCTGAAGCCCAGAAAAATAGAGAGCGAAGCCGGGGTGTGACGTAGCTCAGCACGTGGAGCTGAGGGGAGGCTCGCCAAGCAAAGCGGCAGCAAGGCGGGATGAAACTCGGGAGCGGTCCGAGGAAGGTCTCGGAATCAAGGGTTTTTATAAAGAGAATTGTGACTACAGGCTATGCTGTACTTGGGGGGAAACAACAGATTTGGAGTTGGAGACAAAGCCTCCGAAAGGTCAGAATCTGAATGATTGAGTTATCGTAGCAGTTCTCAATCGAGTAGCCAGTATGCAAACGCAGAGTACCTGGGTATAGCATAGTTTACCCATCAATCTGCGATCGCGGGGCAGAGGCTCTTTTGTAAGTGGCGTGCATACTTAATTAGAGTACTTACCTGGAGGTCTCCTGAAGCAGTGAGTCAGCTATTTCTGGCCTGCCTCTATTGTAGTTTGAATATTACGGTTATTAACGGCCGAGCTTGGTTACGTGCTTGTCCGGTGGCCTCACAAGCACGTGGAAAGGAATAGAGAAGTGACGCCGAATTGTGATATTAAGAGGATATCTTTAATATCCCCAAAGCTCGGACTACCCAGGGCAGTAAGAGAGTGTCATGAGCCAGGCTGAGCGTGCTGCCGATTCAGACTTGGACTCCGATTTAGACTTGGACTCCCAGCCAGGGAAGGATCCCTTGGAGCGGCCTTCAGGAGAGGGGGCTCCTTCAGAGTCTAGGGAGGAGTCTGCCAGTGACCCCACAGCTGTCCCAGGTGCGGATCCCAAGCCAGTACCTGCAGCAGATGTTTCTGCTCCAGAGGCAGAGGCTAGTGCTTCTGACTCGACAGAGGCTGGTGTTTCTGACTCCAGCCCGAAGTTTGCAGCAGACCCTCCCCCACGTTCCTCCAGAGGCGACTGGAGAACGGGGTGGTTCGGAGGTCTCAGCGGCTGTGTTTTGGTGACGTAACCTCTTAATTTCTTTATTACTAAAACTCAGCTCCTGCCTCTGTGTCTGCTTAGCCGCCACCTGACATTGACAGAGAGGGGATGGAAGGGAGGAATAAAGGGAGAAAAACTTCATCAATTATGACAGCTGTTTAGGAAGAAGGAATTATTGTATTATCATTATCATAATTGCTATTCTTAAATAAATAATTTTAAATTTAAAAAGTTCTGGGCATCTCAGGTTAAGAAGGATAAAGCAAAAATGGGAATGGATTCAGAAAAGGGCAATAAGGATTCTAACAGATATGGAGACATACAAGGATAGCATAACGAGGTCGGGCATGTTCAGTCTGGTGAAAGGAAGACTGAGGTGTGACATCGTGACATGTACTCTTTAATATCTAAGCAGGACACAGAGAGGAAGGTTCAGGGTTGTTCTCTGCTGTCTCAGACAGTGGAGTACTGAGGCGCAACAGTGCCCAGGGCAAGCACTGAAGTTGCGCCCCTAGTTGCTGCTGCTGCTGCCCCCTCCCCCACCATATCAGGCCAGAAAGGACCCTGGTGGGGGCGGGGCAAGCAGTGGTGAGGGGTGGGGTGAGCAATGAGAGGGGGCGGGGGAATGGCAGCAGGAGGGTGGGTCGAGTGGTGGCAGGGCGAGCAGCGGCAGGGGGCGGGGCAAGTAGGAGGGGCAGGGGCAGCAGGTGGGGAGCTGCTGCTGCCACCACTGCCGCCACCCTCCACCCCCTCACAGGGCCAGAAAGGAGGGTGAGGCAGCAGCTGGCGGGCGAAGTGAGGGGTTCTTCTTTTTTGCACCCCCTGGCGTTGGCACCTAGGTCATGTGCCCCATTTGCCCCACCCTAAATACACCTCTGGTCTCAGGGTAGGACCAAGCCTAATGGTTCTAAGTTACAGGAGCATACATTTCAATGGAACAATAAAAGTAACCTCTTGATGGTAATGGGGCCAATTATCTAGAGAGGTAACGGTGTTTGATTTCTTATGTGTTTGTCAATCCGAATTAAATACTTTGTTTAACTTTAAAATGGAGTCCTCTCTACAGTTAGTACTAATATACATAGATGCAAAGAGCCTGCTGTTCTTCTTGCAGGTCTCCTTAGAGCGATTTCTCCCCCAAATTCTAAGGAGACACTGTGGACGGACCCCAACATCCCCTACCTCTTAGAGTAACAAGATTGGTGGAGAATGTGGTCAACACCCCTGACTTGTGAGTTGACGCACACAGTTCAGGAAGGGCGAATGTAGAGAAACCTGTAGAGACTCCAGAAGAGTTTTGCATGGGTGCGTGTGATTGCAGATCTGTGTGGTTGAAGTCATAAGGTCAGCTGTGGGTTGGAATCTGCTCCCCAATGTCTCCCACCTCTTACTCCCTCCTGCGATGAGTGGAAATGCCCTACCTGCTATTTTATCCAGACCAAGTAGCAGCCTGAACCAATGCTTCACTTTTTACTTCTTTGACTGTCATTTTAAGACCTTTGTACAATAATATAGAATATGCTTATCTTCTTGATTAAATACAAAGCTGTTCTGACTGAGATGGTGGGAATTCTTCAAGGTTTGTCTTTCTTCATGTTAATGCCTTTGTCCTTTGGGCCAAACTAGTAAGAAGGAATATGATGAAAAAAGAATTAGCAGTGGATGCATGCTTCTCACTTGCCTGAAAATACATTAGAAATGAAATATATTAAGAATTTCTCTAGCTGCCTTTCAGAGTGCTTTAGAAAAAAGAACTCCAAAAAGATCCTTGAGATTTTTTTTTAAAGAAAGCTTTTTAAAAATCCCATTCTTTCCCACCGTACTCCCTCCATGCACACATGCCTCATCCACAGCAACCTACTTCCGAAGAAAACCCTTATCTTGGAAAAAAAGAGAAGGTGTAGCCACTGGTGAGACAGGCCAGAAACTGGAAATGCCTTTCCAGTTTCTCCTTCACTAGAAACCAAGTTCCTAAGTAGGTTTCAGTTCTTCTCGGGGAACATAGTATTTGTTGTTTCTAATTCTCCTCTCTAATTGAATAGGAGTCAGAGAAAAACTGCAATCTCATGTCCCCTCTCCACGTCTTTAAAAGACTCTATGGCAGGAGTACAAAAGAAAATCACAGCCTCAACATTTAGTTGCTGCATTGTCTCAGATGACACAGTTAGATCATTTCTGACAAAAATGGGCTGAGGTAAATTTGGCATATGTATTCCTCACAACTTCATGTCAGGTGGAGATATGAGAGGTGTATCTTTTCTTGTGTTGAATTAATAAAGATGGGAGAAAGTGAATCCATTTAATTTCTGCAAAAGCATTAGAGAGTCTGTGGTTTTTTAAGTGCCAATCAGCCTAAATTTAAACTGAAGCAACCATGTTTCAGCAGAATGAAGAACTTTGTTGGCAAGTGGAGAGTGTGTGCGTGTGCTTTATTCAGGTTGTAAAAGCTTGTTTCTATTTTTCCATTCCATGATCCATTGAAAGCTGAAATACCATGAAGAGACATTAAAGAACCTTCTCAGCTGCAGAATCCAGATGGTAGAACAACTCATTTACAGGGGTGCACTTTTTAGTGGGGAGTGAAGGCAATTTTATTCCAGCAGTAAGCAATCCACCAGTGGCAGAGTTTAGGAGCTGGCAACCCAGGAGCAAGAAGCAGAAACACACACACACACACCAGTCCTCACTTCACTGCTGCCATTTCCACACCAACCAATGCATGTTTATAGAACAGCCATTATGGATGTTCTACAACTGCTGTTGCCCCTCCACACATGCACACACATTCTGCCTGCAGCATCCCTGCCACTGGCTGCTGAGAGAGAAGGTAAGGGAGGCAATGAGGAACCAAGCTATTGGACTGAATGCCTGCTGGAACCAAGCAGCTTTGGAAAGGAGGAAATCACCTGCGATACAGTACAGTCCTGGTTCTTCTTTCCACAATGCCTTGGCTCCAACAGGCATTCTAAACAAGAGTCAGGCTCCTTGTTGTCCCGGCCTCCTCTCTCAGCAGTATGTCATCATGTTCCTCATCTCCCCTTGTTCTTCCTTCTGTGGCTGGGACTGGAAGAGGCAGGTGTCCTTTGGAAGCCCTGGCTGTTTAATATACCACACTGCTCTATCTCTGCCTCCAAAGTCTCCTAATTGGAACCTTTTGTTATTTTGACGGCTGCTTTTTACTCTTTTTGTGGTTTGTTTGCATTTGTGATTTTGACTTTATGATCTGTAATCATGACTTTATTGCAAACCACTTTGACTACAATTTAGTACAGGAAAGCAAGATAAGAATTACTATTTAAATAAAAATGGAATAGGAGGGGAAAAAAACTTGGCTCCACAGGGTAACAGAGTACAGGAGAGAACACTTCGGGTTAAAGAAGGCTGCGAATAAGGCCATGAATAAAAGAAAGAATGGCTACATTTGGTGTATTAATAATTCAGGCTAGAAACCAGAAGAAGCTTTTACCTACTACAGATATAGGATCCTGATGTAGTCCACCTGGAAGGGTTGTGACTGCGTCAGTAACATACAGCACTGTCATCGAAACAGACTAATAGAGGACATTTTTTTACTTATTCTGGAGAGCATTTTGGCTTTTATCTGTCAGATACGTGGAACTGCCACAAAATGAAGGGATGAGTGGTATGGTTGAAAACAGCTATGGGCACTGTCTAGCAGAACTGGGGTATCATGCCTGATTTTCACATATAAGTGATGGGTAGCAAAACAGCTTGGACTCTATTATCTGTATGAGTCTAGGAAATTTTTCCATTCATTTCAACAGCATTCATTTTGATTTCATTCATTATTAGCACATGTTTTTCTTACCTTATTTATTTTACTGGAAGACCCAGTCAGTCTTGGTCTGCTTGTAACATTGCCATTTTCCATCCAAATGGCATGAAATGTTCAGACATTGTACTACTTCCCCTTTGCCCAGACGTCTGTCTTCCCAAAGAGTCCCCACAATATAACCAGTTACAAGTGTATACATCATAATAAAGTTCTCTTCACTTTCAGTGGGAGACCCAACTGCTCTTTTCCTGGTTCAACTTCTATGTCTTACAGTCTGTTGGCATGAAATGTTCAGACATTTTTTTAACATTGCATGCACACAGGGTATTGAAATGCTCACTGATAGATAAGTCACAGGGTGTCAATTTTAACTGATAAGAATGTTCAAAATGCATGTAACTACAGTCTAAACTTTTCATTCAGGGGCCTTTTCATACTAAAATATAATAGTACTGTGATTCCGCTTTGACTGCTGTAGCAAAGTCATGTGGAATCCTGGGATCCACAGCTGTAGTGAGGGACCTTTACAATCCTCAGTTCCTCTGGTCTCTCTGACCAGACTACCATCCCCAAGATTCCATGGAAGGTAGCCATGGCAGTTAAAGTGGAATCATAGCACTATAACTGTATAATTGGAAAGAGGCCCTAATGACACAACTGGCATCATCACTGCCACTACCACCAGTGTCATCACCTTCTTTCAATAGCCAATATTTAGCCTTTTATGAAATCTATCTTCATTTATTTCAGTGTGGCTGGAGTTGAACAGACAAGTTGACTTTGCCCTCCAGGCATTTGCAAATTTTGAAACTTTAGTAGAAAAGGCTTAACGCATTCTGTTAACTTGGCAATTTAATCTGTTTATGTTAAGACTGGAAAACATATTTTTTAAGCAGCTACCATTATCATTTTAAACCATTGAGAATGTGACTGATAGTCTATTGGTTGACACCATTGCCCACAGATAGCATGTTTTGTTCTTAGATCTTTCAGAAGGTCTCCTTCTCCTTCCTTGCCTTCCCCAACCTGGCAGTTTCCAGTTGCACACAACTCCCACAACTCAATTGCTAGCTGTGGGTGGTGGGATGTATACTCCAGTGCATTTAGAAAATACTGTCTTGCAGAGGCTATTCTACAATATCGCATCTAACAATCCCTGCAATTAGGTGTTGTCCATAACTACTGTATTGCTTCTCTTTGTTCCAGCTTGACCTACCGTAGGCAATATATATCACTCATGCCTTAAAGATCATTGATTGTTTGGGAATGGCACAAAACTTGAAAATACCTGTCAAAAATGTCTCTAAATTTCCCTTTAAAGACAGTGTTTACAAGTAAATAGAGGGGCATCCACACTGCACAAGTATAGCAATTTGATAGCACTTTAAGTGCTATTTATCCATCCCATAGAATCCTGAGATTAGTAGTTTGGCATGGCACATAGGTTTCCTAAAGCTATAGTATAGAATTCTGTTAGAGATTTCTGAAAACCTCATGAAACTACAAATTTTAGGATTCCATAGGATTTTGCCATGGCATTTAAAGTAGTGCCAAATTGCTATAATTGTTCAGTGTGGACCTCTAGGAACATGTTGCTGTCATTTTGTTGTCAATGTCAATGTGTTACTACGCATTTATTACTTTGAAATGTCATTTCTTTATTATCCCTTCTTTACCAAAAAAAAAAAAAAGTGAATAACTCCGTACCCTCCAACATTTCACAGAAGAAAACCACAGCTGAAAAGTCCTTTCCCCACTGCCAAGCTAAATGCAAACTATTTTTGCACTTTGAACTTAATCGGCAGCAACTGAAGGAAGCCAGAGAACAAAGAGGGAAAATGGAAGGAAAAGAAGAGAATAAGTGGGGCATTTTAAAAACAGCATAAAAAATGGGATTAATTGGGACTGTTCCTGCCAACTTGGAACAGTTGAAGGGTATGTAAGTCATTATAGGTAATCTATTCTTTTATTTCATTTCTTCTGATCCGAGATCACTTGGAGCACCTTTCCTAGATGTAAATACAGAGTGCCTATATAACCGTCTTCGTAGCGGACATTGAACAACAAGCATACAAGTTTCCCAACATCCAAATGTAGATGCGGCCCTGTAAAAGAATGAGAAAAGTTACATGAAGACACAGTCCAAAATACATATTTCTCAAGGACTTTTTCATATGAATAGGAAAGTTATAAGCTTTTTACTTGTAGTAGTTATATTTATTATCCGGATGTTTTTATCATTCACATCTATTCAGCTTTGTCAGACTACAACAGACCTTTGCAGTCAATAATTTTTCTTTGGTTTGTTTTGTATATTTTTATTTGTCATATTTATTAGTCCCGTTAAAAATCAAGCATAAAGCAAAATAAAAACAAAACAAAACAAAACGAAAAATAAAATAAAATAAAATAAAATAAAATGAGATAATGCCACAGACAGTAACATTCAAATACTCTCATAAAGTAGGGCAGGAAATTTGTCAGGGACGGGGGGGGGCACAGTGGTCCTCCATGGGGCCTTTGCAGGCTTCAGCTCCACCATAAGAAATGTTTCTTTTACTAGGGAGAGCGAGGTGGTCATTTTCCACCAGGGGGTGGGGGGCTAAGAGAAACAAGAAAAAGGAAGACAGCTAGAAGTCAACCAGAAGTTAATTTCTGGTATCACAAAAAAAGGCCTTTCTGGGATTGAATTGGCCAGCAAGGAGGGAATGATTTCATTCTGGGCCAGAAAAGAAAAGAAAAGTATAAAGAAATTTTTCCGTCTTGTTCAGGGTAAATTTTAGCATTTTAAGCAAACAAAGCCTATGTGTTGCTGTTGTTGTTTTCCCACACTATAAGTGTGCTTTGAAGTCAAAATGTGTAGCCCATGACCATAGCCTGAAGTTTTGAACTGAATCTGAGGCTGACTGAATATTGTGAGAGAGGTGGGTTGTTTAATCTGTGAGAGAGGGAGTGTTTTCTCTTGTGTTTGGCCCTTCGGTTTCTCATAGTTGAAACTATTTCCATAGTGAAGTTAATGTTCCCCAAGAGAATATGTTTCCCTGCAAGAGATTCATTTTGATCTCTGAAATCATTTTCAACCAAATATACATATATCTGGAAATATATTTCTTTAGCAATGTTTACAAAGGAGGGCTCAGATTGTCAAAGGAAAAGGGGCAGTTTCACATTGTCTGCTGTGCAACTGATCTGTGTGAAACTCCCTAGGAACAACATCCATTATGACTCAAATACAAGCCAAATTGCACATTCTTATTTACAGGCTTCTTTTGCCAAAAATATGTTTTTAAAAAGTCCCCAGCTGCTCAGAAAGTAGCTGCTCTGAATTTGTGTGTGGTTTGAATGAAGACTAAGCAAGGACTGGGATGGGGGAGGAAAAACTACAGATATCTCAGTGTGAAACAAAGGAAATCTCATTGTGGAAGACTCGTTAAGGGCATAAGATTACAGCCATATTCATTTCAACATGATCCAAAGTTCATCACTGGGCCTATGAATACATGGCAAAGCATCCAGATCATGACCATTTTTCATAAATCAATACAGGGGACCTGGAATTTCTTGGATGAGTTGGCGAGAAGTGATAGTTTGCTCTTACATTTACCCTATACATGTATTTTTTAGGCTTAAGGAGTGTATAACATGATTTACTGGTGAAGCTAGCAGTTCTCTAGTAAATAACAATATGAAGGCAGTCGCTCGGTCAGTTCATGGCTGCAGAAATAGGCAAGTATGTTTCAGTCCTAGAATGCCTGTGAAACTGTTCCTTGATTAACATGGGGTGATCTTCTTATTTGTCTGTAAGAGCATCAGCACTTTTCAGAACAAGGGGGAGAGTATATTTAAAGATCAGGAAAAACCGTGCCTGTGGTCTGGTCCTGAGGTGATTTCTTTTCAGCCATAATCCATCCAAGGAACTCAGTCAGTTGGGCACAGCATCTAGTGCATTGTGTGGATCCCAGAGAATTGCAGTTGTGAGAAAGAGCAGCTTTGATCAGGGATGTGAGCAAACACTGCCTTCACCTTAATTTTTATTGTGGCATTCCTCTTAATACCTTTGTGCAATCAATAAACCGCCTTTTGGACAAACCTTCATTTGGACAAACCTTCAAGCTTTATTTGGCCTGGGAACTGAGTGGATCGGGACCCTGGAATCTTTACACTCCCAATCCAAGTGAAAACAAGGAATGGATAAGCTTGTCTGGCTTGGATCCCAAATTAAGGCTCCCCCCCACAAATGTTCGTGTCAGTCAAACAACATTGCTTTGTTGGGGAGGTTAGTATTAACTTGAATATTTCAAAAAATAGTTCTCCCTGCTTTTCAAAGCCCCTCTCAACTTCCTCACTCCCTCATCCTTTCTAACAGTTCTGTCCTTCCTTTCCAACAACCAGAATTTTACCCTGGGGAAGGGAGGGGAGAGTAGCAGGTAGCAGCAAGCAGGAAGTTATACCAAGACAGGCCTTGTGTGGATTCTGCAAATGGCCTTCTTCGTGTTCCTATCAGGAATCATGGGCCTTAGTTAGGAGTCCCACAATCTTCAGCAGGAAATGAGCCCTTATTTACAGCTGGTTTAGGTTTCCGGTTCCAGGCACCAGTTTGCACTTTTGAGGATTACCAGTGTGGACAATTTCAAGAGTGAAAGAAATAGAGTCCTTCCCTCTGTTCCTCACTGAGGCCCTTTCTGCAACTCACCTTTTTGTGGAGCTGGGGTGTGAGGATCGCGCGAGCAGCCTCTTCCGAGAGGCTCTTGCATCCCGGTTCCTTCAGCTCCGCAGCTGCTGCCTGCTCGCACGAAAGCCCCTCCTCTTCCTTGCACAGTGCAGCCTGGGAGTTTCCCAAGCTGCGCTGGGGCAGGAAGCATGAACGCCGCGGGTCCAGAGCTCCGCATGCGTGGCAAGTGTGTGCAGGGCCCCAAAGCAATGCACAATTGCGCACCATTTTCGGCTCACAGCTGAAAATGAAGTAGTGCGTGATCATCACCTGCCAGCCCCTGGAGCATCACGCGACTGCGAGTGAATCGTGGACTGCTCCTCACAGTCGCGCGATGCTCCAAGGGCCCTTTCGTATGGCAAATGGCATGCGAAAAAGGCCTAATTCTGAAACCTTTCTATATAGCACACAGAAAGAAGTTGCTGGACCTTAAGGTGCACCCTTAGAGGATGGTGGAAAGAAAGCTGCTGAAGACAGGCCAATCCCCATTTTTATTTTGAACTAACCCTCAAGAGATCCAGGCTCCTGAAACCACTAAGCATGTGCAGTCTGTGTGGTACCATTTTGAAGTGTTCTCTCTCCTTTTTGGTTTGTTTTCAGACCAGAATTTTTCCATATATAGAAAGTTTCTGAATAGACTTTACTCCTCTGGTGCAGATTGTGGAAGCAGTAAGATACAAATAACATAGTTACCTGTCACATGTCACATTGCAATAGTTGGGTATCACAATGTTAAATTTACTTTACAGGTGGAATGAGTAACAGTTTCTACAAATTTTTCAAAGTTGCTTTTATTTTTAGGAATTTTTAGAGGCGTCTTAATGTGGTTTTCTCAAGTTTTCTGCCGTTCTCTTGTTTTTAAAGGTTTTCTCCAAAAAGAAAGTAACTGAGATTAATGGAAAAATAATGAGCAATACAGTAAATTACTTTTTAAATATAAGAAGAAATGGCAATGAATTACTCTCTGAACCCCAGAATGACTAATAGGAATGAATTACTTTCCAAAAGCAAATTTCCAAGCTCAGCTCCAGATACACAAACATACTGGCTTGGCATCAGGAAGAGGTTGCCACGAACTCATGTGCCTTCTAGCTGTGCTTGGTTATATTAGTGAGAGTGTTCTAATTAAGATCCCATAGGTGGGTTAAAATAGGAACAGTCTAACCATCATAGCTAAGATGCCTTTCTTTGAAAAATGTCAATAATGTCACCAAAGCTCCATTATGCCTCATTAGATCTCAGGGGATATAATCACAACATGAGGTTTCATTTCTTTCTGGTTAAGCACAGTGGGCTGTCATAAGGCATAGAAAAAGAATTTCCCCCTTTCCTCCAGTATTTAATTCTCTTACAAAAAATGTATGTTCCCATTTGCTTGTATTAAATAAAACATGCAGTCGCTTGCAGCTCTTTTTCACTGCCCTCCCCCCACATGGCCAGAAGAAAGTGGTGCCGCCATTTTAATGCAAAGAGCCATTTCGTGCAATTACTAGCTCCAGCACAACAATTATAACATACATATCCTTGTGATTAAATTGAATTGGAAAGGTAGGGGGCTTATATTTTTTGTTTTATTCTGGGAAACACTGAACACTTGTGATTCCCCGTGGATATTGACTAGTTTCATTTACCTGTACAGCTGAGGGAACTGAAAGCACTGGTGTTTCATCTTGAACTATACTTCTGGCTGTTAGCATAAACCAGGTTTAACTTTTTCCACCAGGCTTACTTTTCTAATTTGTTTGGTAGAGGTTAGAGACTGGTAATAATATGTTACAAGTAATAACAACACAATACTTGTAGGGGAGGCTAACAAAGTTATAATGATGGTCCTTCTGCAAACAATGGCCTATATCCTAGTGGTAGTCCTAACCATGGCAGACTCACTGAATCAATGGGATGTTACTTATGTGTTGACTCACAATTCAACACTTGATTCAGTGATTGTACTGACTAGCCAATCAGATTCAGAATAATATCATAGAGAGCCAGTATTATTGTATTGTAGAGAGCCAGAGGGAAATGTAAAGTCCTACACTTAGGCCCTTTTCGCATGGCATTTGCCATGCGAAAGGGCCCCTCGAGCATCGTGCGAATGTGAGGAGGGGCCCACACGACGCACTCACAATCGCACAATACTCTAGGGGCTGGCAGGGGCTGACCGCACACTTTTTCATTTTCGGCTGTGAGCCGAAAATGGTGCACAATCGTGCATCGCTCCGGGGCCCCGCGCACACCTGCCATGCATGCGGAGCTCCAGAGCTGCGGCACTCACACTTCCTGCCCCAGCACAGTCTGGGAAACTCCCAGGCTGCACTGCGGAAGGAAGAGGAGGGGCTCTCACTCAAGCAGGTAGCAGCTGCAGAGCTGAAGGAACCAGGATGCTAGAGCTTCTCGAAAGAGGCTGCTTGCACGATCCCCGCACCCCAGCTCCGCAAAAAGGTGAGTTGCGGAAAGGGCCTTAGTGAAGAACGGAGGGAAGGACTCTATTTCTTTCACTCTTGAAACTGTCCACACTGATAATCCTCAAAAGTGCAAACTGGTGCCTGGAACCGGAAACGGTGCATTGCGGAAAGAGCCTTAGGCAGGAAAAATGGAATGCACAAATATAGGATGGGGGACACGTGCCTAGATAACAGTACATGTGAGAGGGATCTAGGAGTCTCAGTAGATCACAAGCTGAACATGATTCAGCAGTGTGATGTGGCAGCCAAGAAAGCCAACACGATTCTTGATTGCATCAATAGGAGGATGGTGTCTAGATTAAGGGAGGTAATGATACCACTGTATTCTGCATTGGTTAGACCTCATTTGGAATACTGTGTCCAGTTTTGGGCACCTCAATTCAAGAAGAATATTGACAAGTTGGAACATGTCCAGAAGAGGGCGACCAAAATGGTGAAGGGTCTGGAAACCACACCTCCGAGGAGCGGCTTAGGGAGCTATTTAATCTGCAGAAGAAAAAGTTAAGAGGGGACATGATAGCCATGTTTAAATATTTGAAGGAATGTCATGTGTGGGGAGGAAGTGGGCTTGTTTTCCACTGCTCCAGAGACTAGGACAAGGAGCAATGGATTCAAGCTGTAGGAAACGAGATTCCATCTGAACCGCAGGCAGGGGGTTGGACTGGATGGCCCCTGTGGTCTCTTCCAATTCTATGATTCTATGAGTATTCTATAGTGGTTTGAGCATTGGACTATGTCACTGCAGACTAGGGTTTAGTTCCCCATGGAAACCTACTGGGTGATCTTGGACACATCACACACTCTCAGCCCCAGAAAACTCCATGATAGGGGTTAGGGTTACCAGAAGTCAGAAATGACTTGAAGGCACACAACAGCAAAGTAATGTTGTAATATTTTTAGTATAACAAGTTTCACTTACTTGTTACATCAAGTTGTTACTCCTAGACTTCTAAAACATCATTTGCGGATCACTGGGGGGATTTCTGAACCATTTTGGGCCTTTTTTTAATTTTTATTGTGTTTTTTTAAAAAATCCTAATAAATAATGTTACTAAAAAAAATGTAAAGTAATTCTTATAATTACTAGTAACGGATAATGTGCTTCCCTGGGGAAAAAATAGCAAGTGATGTCTAATATGTTTATTATATAAAGTATTGTTTCAAGCTCTGATAGTGCTAAGCCAGGTTCAGTTCAAGCTAAATCTTTTCCTTGTGGTGAATTCTTTTTTTCTAGAGGAAAAAGACAAGCAAGGGTGATCAGGAAGCATGCAGCAACATATTGATTCATGCACAATCAGCTGCTGTTCTTCAAAATTCCGTCATCTTTCTGGGAAATGCTCCCAATGTTATTAACAGCCTGAGATCTTTAAGCAAACAGTTTATCTTAATTCCGAAGTAGTCTACTTCCTCCTTCATGGACGCACACTCTATATTGGATTAAAAGTTCCCTCTAACATTATTCTCAAAAGTATTATCAATTGCATGTGTTAAAAAGAAAACTTTATTGAGGGCAATCCAACTTCAGATTCAAATTTCCCTGAATTCTTTGCAGGCAAGACCAAGAGTGTCTCTGACGATCGATCGATCGATAGATAGATGATAGATAGATAGATAGATAGATAGATAGATAGATAGATAGATGACAGATAGATAGATAAATAGATAGATAGATAGCTCATCTGAAATAAGAAAATAAACCATGTTTGATTTTTTAGTAAACATATACACACAGGAAATCTGACTGTAGTAGTGCTAGAAATGAAATGGACTGAAAGCTTGAATCTTCAGAAATTTTGTTTCTTGGTTGTTTATATGCTGAAGACAGTATGGATCACTTCTAGTTCTTAGAACTTTTTCCAGTCATCATTCATGGATGTATCAGCTCCACACCCACACTTTTTCCCCCCTGTGGTTCTTAATATATGAAAAATAGCAGCTATTGCATAACACATCATGTTCTCTTTGAAATTTTCTTGCAAAAAAAAAAAAGCCTCCAAAGAACTTTGATACTGCAGGAGAAAATTAAAATAGATCTTACAGCACTTTAATATTAACAAGTACTTTCCTTTGAATGCTCAGTATTATTAAGAGAGAGATTGCGGATAATATAGTTGCCCAGAAAAGAAAAAGCAAGACCATAAACTACATTTAGACACAGGATGCCATTCCACAGTATAGAACAGTCCTCGAGCTTTGTAAAAAAAGTATTGATATATAACCGAATCTCCATTAGCTGTTGTCGCTGTTGTTGTTATGTGCCTTCAAGTCCACTCTGGCCTATTTGTCATAGAGTTTTCTTGGTAAGATTTATTCAGAGAAGGTTTGCTGTTTCCTTCCTCTTAGGGTGAGAGAGTGTGACTTGTCTGCTCAGTGGGTTTCCATGGCCAAGTGGGGATTTGAACCTTAGGCAATTTCTGCAATACACTGTTATATTGCTCTTATTCCACTTTCAACATCCTATGGAATCCTGGGGTTTGCAGTTTAGGGAGGGGCACTTAGAATTCACAACCAGAAAGCTCTTTGGCCTCAGTAAACTACAAACTCCGGAATTCCACAGGATGTTGAAAGTGGAATAACAGCACTATAACAGTGTAGGGCGGAAATGGCCTGAGTCTCCCAGAGTATTGCTCCATCTCCTTCTTTAGTTCCTTGTGTATCTAAAAATCCCATTTACTCTAATTTACTGTGCAGTTCTAGGATTACATAATTTTGTTATGTGATCCTGGGATTAGTGCTGTCGATTGAATTCGAGAATGTCTGGTCAAAAGAACAATCAGAAGAACAGAAGCACTGAAGGACAGAGAATTTACTGAAGTCTCCCCAGCCCGAAATTTGTTTAAGTGATCATTAAGAGCAACGTTTTGCCTGCATTTTTTTTTTTTTTTCTGGAGCATATCTGGCATACCCCTCCCAAGAAAGCTTCTTCATGCTGTGCTTCTTTTGGGTATCAGGGGAAAGCTTTGCCGAAACCTTTTATGTGTGCATGCATTTGACTTACTACCGCTTGTAAGCATATGAAACAAACTATGTATTACATCCCGTGGAGAGACAAATTGCTACAGAAGTGTTCGAAGGCATTCTATGATGTCTCCTTCAGTTGCTGCATCTTCCACTTTTTTTCTGAAAACGATTCCATGTCAGTCATGAGAAAGAAAACACATAAGAGCTGGTCAATTTTGATTTTTTTTTTTTTCGAACTTCGGCTTTTTTCCCATCTAAAGTCCTTTCTGTGGATTTTGTGAAGGAATTTGCAATTTTGGCAAGTTTTAATTAGAAATGAACCAAGTATAATTCTCAACCAGCTGTCCCTCTCAAATTTCACAGGTGCAGCTATTCTTAGTGTGGATCATTACCAGCAGAATCATAGAATCATAGAGTTGGAAGGGACCCCAGGGGCCATCCAGTCCAATCCCCTGCCATGCAGGAACACACATCGAAGCATTCCCAACAGATGGCCATCTAGCCTCTGCTTAAAAACCTCCAAACAAGGAGACTCCACCACACTTCAAGGCAGCATATTCCACTGCCGGACAGCTCCAACCATCAGGAAGTTCTTCCTGAGGTTCAAGTGGAATCTCCTTTGCTGCAGCTTGAATCCATTGCTCCTTGTCCTAGTCTCTGGAGCAGCAGAAAACAAGCCCACTTCCTCCTCGACATGATATTCCTTCATGAAACGAAGCTAAAATAGCCTGAAGGACCCAAAATGAAGCTAAAATAGCCTGGAGGGCCCAAAACATGACTAAACTATCTCCCTATAAGTGGCATTTGGATACACTTAAGTTGTTTTTTTTAAGGAATAATTTTTCCAAAAAAAAAATGGGCTACAAATACCACATTTGAGGCGGCACACAGTCCAAGTTTCTTTACTCCTGCCCTAAAAGAGAATTACTGTACTGGTATTTCCAGAGGAAAATATGAAGCAGTTGATTCAGGCAGCAACTATAGAGTCACTATTTTATTTTCCCCAATTCCAGCCTCTCTGATTTATTTTAAAATATCATCTCCAGTGTATCACTGGCTATCACAGGCATACCACTTGGATTATTTATTTAGTCATTCATTTTTACGTCAAGTTCAAAAATATCTGTTTCATTACTCTATTACTGCAATCCTACCCACTGTTTTCTTGGAAGTGACATCTGTTGAATGACAATTACTTCAGAGTAAAAGTAAATAAGATTTCACTATTCATTGTTGTTATTATGCTGCTGGTTTTACTATTGTGTTTTTTTTCATATTGTCATTTTGGGCTCTTGATAGAGTAGAAAAATGATTATCAATATTAATATTACTAACAATATAAGAGCTGAAAGGCAAGTTCTCTTAGAATACCCATTATCTATAGCTGTAAACTACTTATACATTTTCTGGTCAATATTAGTGTACATGTCACAGTTATCTAATGATGCCAATGAAAATATGCCTGGCAAATAACTCAGTTGGGCTTGGGTTATGATACAGAAAATACCACATCAGTGGCCGCTGCACGTTTTTTCCCCCAATGGCATCTCAATGGCAAATGCAATGCATTGTCTGACCTAACTCTGCATTGGCACTGCTAAATTTATGTGAACATCTAATCATCTGAACATTGTTGATGTTCTCTAGTCCTGTCACATCATTCATTCAGATACAAGGAGTTGATTGCATACTATATTAATCGAAGTACCTTTGAACAAAGCAGTCTTTGAATTCTAAAGAGTACATCTTGTGGCTAGTTTCAGAATGTTCTCCTTTATTCAGGGTTTGACACATACACCCCCATGCACTAATTTTCCTACATCATTTGGCTGATTTTGGTTTTGCTTACTGTGATAGCCAGGGTGGTGGTAGAAGCAAGCTGCCAGCTATTAGCAAGGTGCTCAAGATATCGAATGACCTGAAAATAATAGGTGAGAGGAATATACCTTGGACACCTCCTAAATAATAGATTACTAGCTGGAAAGGTGTTAAAATGAAAGCTTTGTAAAATGAAGCCAAAGAGACTGGCTGAAGAAATATTATCAAGTTATAGGGTCAAAGAAAGTAATTTTTGTTTGACCCTATATCTTGACCCACAGGCAGCTTCCCAGACCCAGCCACTGTTGCTAGGCCAGCATAACTATTTTGATTAAAACTTCCAGGAGGAAAAGGGCCATGGGAGCAGTGGCCATGCAAGAAGTAAGTCATTGGGAAAACAGGCTGCTTGGAAGTACCAGATGTAGTCTGTATTCTTTCACCACCTCTGTGCAACCCTGGACAAAGTGCAGCTGTTAGCATAGTGCATCAACAGTCTACCTTAGTCCACAGTGGTTGACTGAGGCCAGGAAGCCCTTAGTGACTTACAAAGGTGTAAGGGCCCATTACGTGGGCACAAGCACTTGTCTCAAGTGATACATAGTGGTGGTAGTGGGACGGCAGCAAAGAAACATAGGCAGTGCCTTTGTTGATAGAGACAGTTTTTGCTGCACTCCTCACCACTTGTGGTCATGTGACCTCTGCTGCTGTGCCACTGCCTATGCCTCTCCTTCCTCTGATAGCCATGTAGTTATACCAGCCAATAGGTTTGTGGCCCTCATGTGCCAAGTACTGGTGTGCACCTTGTGTGATTTCAGCTGGTGCTCAGGAAGACCCGCACCAACCCCCTAGCTGGGATTTCGAAAGAAAAAAATATGGCTTGTATTTTGACATCACCATCCTATCAGTTGTTAGTTTCGGAGGAGAGGGATTCTTGACTGATAATGCTGATGGGTCTATCAATCAAAATGCCATTTATTTCCCAATTAATTAATATCCAAATTCTTGCTGCAAAATTTGAGTTCATTTCTAACTCTGCACCACCATAGTCCTGATGGGGCACTTTGGCACAGTTGCCTTGGGCACAATCCCATTGGGGCACTTCACCCCTGGTCATGCCAGCAGATGTTCTTTTTACAGACCTGCTTAAGGAAGTATCCAGTTTCCCACAGTTCAAGAGATTTCATTTAAAGACTGTTCAGTGCCCAGGTATAACTCTGCCCCCCTGTCAGTTTGGCCACTGATTCACCAGAGGGCATGTTGGGAAATTTGCCAACCAAACTGCACCTGCAACTGGTCTGGCTGCCCCTGGTATCTCCACATAATTACACAAGCAGAACTCTACATTCTTCTGGCTTTATACAGGAACTTGGGCTTCATGTGTTTTCCTGGTGTAGCACTGGAGTTTTTGTGCTTACATAGAAATAAAAATGCCATCCCTGCATTCTCTACAAATGGCCTGGGTAAATGTTTATATTTTGAAAAGGAAGGACCTCTTGGAGACAACATATGACCATGTATATGAAAACTACAGGTACATGAAGAGGATACAGTTGCTATCACCATTAGATATCTACTCAAAACATTTACTAGCTTCTTTAAACCAAACAAACAAACAAATAAAGCCCAATTGTGGTGTTACGGGACATTGGGTTTAAAGTAATTGTACTGAAATTCCAGCATTAGGACTGTTTCATCATAATCCAAAGCAGTTTTTTCACTGCAGCAAAGCTCAAGCACAAGGGAGGCCTTTGCTCTTTGAAACAGTGTGACACAGGACATCCTCTTCTGAAGCCCTGCAGGTACCAGAACTGCGATAGCATCATGCCCCTGTTCTCTGTGCAAATGCCATCATTTAGTCTCAAACCAGCACAAAGAGAACCTGCTGACCTGCTGCACATAAATGGTCAGCTGAGGATAAGCTGACCTATGGTTTGGTGCAGGTATACCCTTGAGGATGAGATGATCGCATAGAGTGAACTGGCACTGATTCAGTGAAATCAGCTGAGGATCTGACTCTGAGTTGTTCAACCGAAGGCTGGTGAAGAAACTTAAACTTAATGCACCACTGGCTCAGCCCATTAGCAGTATTTCACAAGGACTGTTTCTTTTCTTAAGCCTTTCTTTCAGTGCTTGAGTCTGTGGTACTAAATCCAGCCCCTTTCCACTCATTAAAAGAGCAATATATTTGAAGAAAGTAAAAGAGGCATAGGGGCGGCATCATTATTATTTAATGAGGAAAGCCAACATTAACTAACAGTGGGGGATTATTAGTTTTGTTTCGCAATTCAAACAGCTATATATAAAACGGGTGATCTGGTGCACAGGACTTCTTTTTGGGTTAAGATTTAAGCAGGCAATTCCTTGAATCAAGAATGAAGCCTCCACTGATCTGTAGAACCACAGTGATAATGAAAATATTTTCTTATGGCCTTCTAAACCAACCATAACACTTTGATTATTTTATTATGTGTTTATGAGGTATCATTCTAACCATCTGGAGCCTGTCAGTTGTGCCGTAGCAGCATATCCACACCCTCACAATAAAAAGCAGAGCTGTTCCAAGAATATTTGCTTCAAAAAACAGTATTCATTTTCTTTCTGTGTGTAGTGATTACATGTTCTCATGGGTCTGAGCTGCAGGAGGTCATAGCCAAGGCTAACTCCAAAATAGTTTGGCCCTTGGCGTTCCTCTCCTACAACATGACTGCCCCCTCCCCTTACTCTGGAAATGGGTGTGGAGCTGTTTATTACCATCACCCAGGACTTTTGCTGGGGGAAAGGGATTACATGGTGGCTGCAACTACCCAGGAGAGAAACTGTTGCCTAGCACTGAAAAGAATGCTGGGACATGACAGCTATGGTTGTCATTTCAAGTTGGCAATGACCTTCATTAGAATCCCCACTGGGACTACTTCCAATAGCAGCAATAGCTAGTCACAGCAGTGGGTGTCAGGAGTCCTGTCAAGTTTTTTTTACCAATCTTTGATTGTTCTGTGTTTCCTACCTTTACATTCTAATCACATGTGATTAACAAGAAGTCTCATTTTGATGTGTGATCAATTTTTTTTCCTGGACTCCAGCACAGAATCTTTCCATTTCTTCTTCTTTTGCCTCTGCAGTTGGAATATAAACTTGGATTATGGTTGTATCAAAGAGTTTTCCCTGAAGTCTTATTGATATGATTTGATCAAACTTTGCACTATATCCTTTGACTGCTTTTGGTGCATCTCTCTTCACTGTCAATGCCACCCCATTTCTTTTTAGATTATCATTTCCTAAGTAATAGCGTGTAATTATCTGACTCAAAATGTTCCATTCCGGTCCATTTTAGCTTGCTCGTCCCAAGCATTGCAACGTTCATATGTTCCATTTTTGTTCTACTATGTATAGTTTCCCCTGATTTATGCTTATCACATTCCATATTCCATGATATGTGTTGTGTTGCGCAGCTTCAGACTTTCCTTTCACATTCTTTCAGCTTGAGTCCAGTTGCACCATTAGCCATAGCACTACTCATAGTTATCCTCTGATCTTCCCCAGTAGCTTGCTGGGTGATTTCTGACCTGGGAGTGTCATCTTCTTGTAACATCTCTTGTTTCATTTTTATTTGTCTTATCATAGGGTTTTGACGGTAAAAGATATTCAAAGGGAGATTTACTGTGCTTCCTTCTGTGCAGTACAAACAAGTGTTAGCTATGGTGCCACTGCTGTTGTCTCTGAGAGATCCTCCAACCAGTGTCAATGCCAACTACTGTTGCTTCCTAATACCTGTTTGGCACCTTTAGTCTGGCTTCTTAGAAAAAGCCTATCTGACATGAAAATTAGAGGAAGGAACATCAACAATTTCAGAGATACAGATGATACTATACTACTAGCAGAACATAGCAAAGAATTGGAATGATTATGAGGAAGAAAGTTAAGGAAGAGAGTGCAAAGGTAGGTTTATGGTTGAACATGAAGAAAGCAAAAATAATGACAACAGATGATTTATGTAACTTTTAAAATAGATGATAAAGACATTGAAGTAGTTAAAGTTTTTCCATATCTTGGCTCAGGCATTAATCAGAATGGAGACTGCAATCTAGAAATCTGAAGACTAGGACTTGGCAGGACAGCTATGAAGGAAGTAGACAAGATCCTCAAACATCAGGATGTATCATTGGAAACTATGCCATTGCATTTCTAATTTCTATGTATGGTTGTCCATGCCATTCCATTTCTAATTTCTATGTATGGTTGTGAATGCTGGACAGTGAAGAAAGCTGATGAGAAGAAAATTACCCCTTTTAAAATGTGATGCTGGAGAAGAACCGTAGAATCATAGAGTTGGAAGAGACCACAGGAGCCATCCAGTCCAACCCCCTGCCATGCAGGAACACACTTCAAAGCATTCCCAACAGATAGCCTCCAGCCTCTGCTTAAAAACCTCCAAAGAAGGAGACTCTACCACACTCTGAGGCAGCATATTCCACTGCTGGACAGCTCTGACTCCCAAAAGAACAAATTAATTGGTCCTAGAGCAAATCAAGCCCGAATGAAGCCAAGATGACTAAATTGAGACTGTCATACTTTGGCCACCTCATGAGAAGATATGCCTCACTAGAAATTACAATAATGCTTGGTGAGTCAGAATTCAGTAGGAAAAGAAGTAGACCAGATTCCAGGTGCATAGACTCAATCCAAGATGTCACAGCCCTGAGTGTGCAAGACCTGAGCAGGGTTGTTGAAGGTAGGGTGACCTGGAGGTCTCACATTCATAAGGCTGCCAAGTCAGAGTCAACTTGATGGCAGTTAATAGGAACAAAGAGGAAAGGGAAGAAGAGAGAGAAAGAGGGCCTTCTGGCTCAGGTTTTAAAATAAATTAACTTGCCTTGAATACTCTGGACTTTGATTGGAGGAAGGAAGCTGAGAAGGATGGGGTGAAGGAACAGGATTGCATTTACTGTCGTGCCTCAGGCAGAAAAATGTCTTGGTCCAGTTCTGTGACAACAGCTAATGGAAGCAAGTCCTTGCACACTGTGATCAGGACATTTTGTCTGTCATTAGCAATGCCAGGCAGTACAAATACATTGAGTCTAAATCACACTCTTTGAACAATTTCATGGAATCAATATTATGTTATACAGAGCACAGGAGAAGCAACAAGATGCACTTATCTTGAAGAAAGCCTTTTAAGCACTTACAGCTTATTTTAACACAAACGCTTTAAAAGGGTTCTTGTCTCATGTGGCTTCTGTTGTCTCGATATGAAGTCCTAAAAGGAAACATCCCAAGCCTTTTGGCTCCCTGTCAGTAGTAACTCAGGACTCAGCTTCTTGGAATCCCCAGTTTACAGCAATTAACAGAAGTGATGGCGGTAGGAAGGGGATAACCACCAACCAGGCAGGCACAGCACTCAGAGAGTGGTTCCTATTCAAGCTGACACAGGCAGAAAGGGGGAAAATATCACATGAAGCCAAAATAATTTGTAACTGGAGCAAGAGGCGGGAGCAGGCAAATGTGGGGGAAGAAGTTCCAAGTCCCCCCATGACACTGGAGAAGTGAGAAACTTCCATTGGCAGTTGTATACCCTCCATCACTTCACAGATGAAAACTAGGACGTATATGGCTAAGCAACCTCAGCATATGGACAAAATGGAAAAGTTATCATTGAGGAGTAATGCACAAACTAGGAGAGGCTCCAGCAGTTTTGTTTTGCCTGATGATACTGGGGAGCGCAAAATTCCATTCATCCTCCCTGGCTGAGTGCACACTACTTTTGCACTTAGAACTTAGGCCATTTCTGCACTACACTGTCATAGTGCTCTTATTCCACTTTCAACATCCTATGGAATCCAGGGGTTTGCAGTTTAGGGAAGGGCATTTAGAATTCTCAGCCAGAGAGCTTTTTGGTCTCGGTAAACTACAAACCCCAGAATTCCACAGGATGTTGAAAGTGGAATAAAAGCACTCTAACAATGTATTGAAGAAAGGCACTGAGTTTGCACCAACTGAAATTAACTAAGGGCAAAGGGGGAAACTGGGAAGAGGAAAGAGAAACTGGGACATTTTAAAAGAAGCTGAAAATGTGGGACGAGAGGGGATTAATCAGGACAGGCCCTGCCAAATCAGAACAGTTGGAGTATTTCCTGCTTTAGTTTGTCTCTTGGTATCTCATCCACCTAGAATCTCGGTGGTAATGTATGGACTGATGTATGCTTGGGACAAAAGAAATAATCCAGAAGCATGTGGCTAGGTTGATGCCCCTGTTTGCATCGCACATGTCTTGCCTCATTTAAGAACTTCTTGTCTTTTTTTACATAACCGTGTGGGTTGATGAGGGTTACACGAAGTATCTTGTCTCTTACCATTTGTTTACCTCATGCTTTCGAAATTGTGGGATAGATTGTGGGATACGTTGTCATAACACACGACAACCTACCCTCAGCTGGAGCAAAGTGCTCCAGTTTAATGTTTCAGCCATCTGTGCCCTGATCCAGGATGCTTCACTCCCAGCCTCCTCCTCCCACACAATTTTCTGTTTTCTCTCCTTCAACAGTCAGGATTCCATGGCAGCTGAGCATGCTCAGTCTTCCCAGGTGTGTGAGAAGACCGAGCATGTGTGGGAGGGAGTAGTTTCTACCCCAGAAGTGTCTCAAGAGGGAGGGAGGGAGGAAGCTTCTGCAAGCCTCATTATTTCTTTTGAACCCTCTGATATCTCCATCGTGCGCTTGGCATGAAGGCTGCCATTTTGGGTGCAGAAGGAACAGCACTCAGGACTGAACTTCAGAAACAGAGGGAATGCTTGTCTACACTGATCAACGACATCAGCTGGATACCTTGAACGTGCACTATTTTTCTCTTGAATGTTCCTGGAGACTATTTTCAGCCTTCTATCACTTTTTTTCCCCTATGCTGTACTTACAGTAACAAAGTATTTCATGATATTCACCCAGACATGCAGTTTTTTTGCATTGTCTTTAACTTTTACATAACTGTGTGGGTTGGTGAGGGTTACATGAAGAAGGAAGGAAGGAAGGAAGGAAGGAAGGAAGGAAGGAAGGAAGGAAGGAAGGGGATGATAAAACTCTGCTGCTGCTAAATAAGCCTCCTAGACATGGCTTGTGGAGCAAAGCCGTGCAGATCTGCTCCATCAGTGGTTTGTAACAATGAAGATGAACCTTTTTTGAATAATTTTTCCCCAGCAAATAGCCAATGAGCATGGAAATACTGGGTAAGCACTCTGCCAATCAGTGACTTTGGAGGAAGTCCAAAGTCCAAATCAGGAATTTGGAGTTTAAGGAGGAACATTTACAATTCTCAGCCAAGGAGCACTAGTGCCTCACCAAACACTGCATTTTACATATTTTCCAAGGCTGTGTGTTATGTATGCTGTATTAGGACACATTCTATGCTAAGAGAAGCTGTATTTTGTGATCCATGTACATCATTCATTTTGAAGTAAATGTGCGTACTTTTAACTTTCCACACTTCTGTAATTATTTTTTCTTTGCTCTGGTTTAACTGGTCATGGTGTCATAGTGTGAACCCTGCATATGACAATTCTGATATACAGCCTCTGCACCATGGGCTGCAAATCAGTGCCTACTTCCCTGGGATAAACTATCTACCAGTAAGATTAAAAAAGAAAAAGAAAAAGAAACACCTTCCTCTGTGATACACTGCAGACCTGCTACAATTCAGAGTTAACAATACTCAGTTAACTGAACCAACAGTTTGACTCACTGTATGGGAGCTTTCTATGAGGAAACGTTCTGGAAAACTCCAAAGTTTGCTCACAACTCTGTGGTGTCTCGCCCCATTCATGTCCATGTATTGGGCGAGATAAAAAAAATCCTGTATGCCTATACATCTGTACATATTCAGCATACTCACACCCACCACCTTTTAGATATTGTGCTTATAGCAGGCAAAGTACAAGGAAGTCACAGACAAGGCCAACAGGTAAGATCCTGTTTCGGTTTGAGCAAATGGAATATGCAAATTGAGCAAATTCATTGAATTATTGAAATGAATTTCAACTATTCTTTTCCCCATTTAATTTATTCTCTTCCCAGCAGGTTTATGAATTACAGACAGTACAGTTAAGCTCTAATCTGGATGTCTAACCTTGTCACCAGGGCCTTGTCATAGGCCCTAGACACTTTTGTATTCAGCTCCCCACCTCGCCTCAACATAGCACTGGGGACGTTTGCATAGGCCCTAAAATCCTGGTTTCAGAGGCCCTAGTGGGTGAAGGGGGGCAGAATTAACTACCATATTTCTTTTACCAGTTATGCTAAATATTTCATGGCTACGGTTAAAGATCTGTCAACACATGAGTAGTTTTTTTAAAAAAAAATCAATTTTCCTACAGAATAATGACTGTTCTTTTCCTTTCTCGATTTCTCATTTTGAGAGGGCTTGAGTGGCAGCTCAGTGACAAGTGACTGGATGGCTAATTTATCATTCCATGGAAAAGCAATCCAAAAATGTCCTAAAGCATTTAATGGCTATTCTTTCCTTGTCTGTAGAACTGCATCACAATAATTCTGTGGCTTATAGTGGTGCCAAGCCAAAATACAGGTGTTGGAATGCATAAGAGAAAAGCATGTCTCAGCCTGCATCCAAGGCTGCATCCCATTGAAAATAGTGCAGTCCAGAAGGATTTTTAGCATGAGTGAAATCCCTCTCCCCGTATGACTTTCCGTGGGATGCACATTCGGATGTGCATCCACATTCTGCCCCCAGCTATCGTACGTACTAAAGCTGGATCAGGGAAAATGCTCAGATGTATATCATTCATAAGAAAGGTTGGTGGGTTTTGTACCGCAGCTCTCACATGCTGGTTGGGAGATTGTAAGAACTGTAGTTCAACTTTCCCAAGCTCTGAGAAGGAAACAAGACTACACTGAAATATGGCAAGACATCTTTCCTTGTGGCCATCACAATGTAAGATGGAAAAAACAGGAGAGCTTTGTTTGCCCTGAGTAATGTCATATTCACTATGTGCTGGTGTGAAACCATGTGGTCCCTGATTGGCTAGGATCACACTGTGATGTAGCCCTTTTGAGACTGTTTTTGAGAAATGTATCAAAGTAGCAGCAGATCAGGAAATGAAGGCTGCAGACGAGCCCCACAGAACACAAAAGAATAGAAGAAAGGGGGTTGTGATTCATTCCCCCCCCACAGAAAAAGATTACATTTGTACTGAAAGCAAAACCTCATGAAAATTCAGTGCCACTGTAGTTTAAATTAAAGTGGCCATATTACAGTAGCTTTTAATAGTATTTTGACTTAAAGCCAATATTCACATCAATGAATCCCTTCTTCTAATCTCAGAATACAATCTGCATTGCTTCCATTCCACAGAGAATTGACTAAAATCAGTTTCATTGTTTTTTAATTTATTTCAGACATTTGTATGTTGCCTCTCAACTCACCAGGGTTTCCTGAAGGTATGTGCATTGAATAAAAATACTTAAACAGTAAATACATGACTAAAAACATTTTGAAATAAGCTTTTAGCCAGGTCTGCCTACTTCTCAAGATTACCCAAAACTGGAGCATAAAATTAAAAATTGTTTCTATTGGTGACTGATAACGGTGGGGTAGAATAAAAAACACATAGAAGGCTATTTCCTGGATTGAAACGCAGTACAGATATACCTCAGTAAATGAAATAGATGTGTTCCTGGGCATTACATCTTTAACAGAAAATTTGGTAGCGGAAGCAGAAGTAATATGGAATAAATATTATGGACAGGTTCCTAAAATCTTTTAAAAAGAAGAGCAGCTCAACATGTTTCAGCAAACTTTTAATCCAAAATTAACAATGTGCACATGTGAAACAAAACAACCAGGTCAGGCAAGCCTTGCATAAGTAAATAAAAATATTTTGAAACTTCTAGAAACCACTTGAAGATTCTTCCCAAATGAATCCAGGAATGACTTCCTTTTTCACTAGCCTCCTTTGATTTCCATTTTGGTGACCAAATGTTATTTTTAACATGTGGGTATTTACTGGTGAAGCAGGCTTATCTGATCTGTTCTTTCATCTCTGAATTGCTGTTAACACATATCCAGCAAGGGAACCAGAAGCAGCTGCTGGTTACCTTGCCTGCTGTAAGGCAGGTACCCACAGCTACAATAGCATCAGCTACAATAGAATAGCATCCTTTCCCTATTCAAGCTTTATTGCATTGATTACTGTGGACATGCTGCTGAAACCCAACTCCAAACGACTGTTTCTCCCGCCCTCCTTCACCACCTTTGCAGTGCTGATGCTGCTAAAAACCCTACAGCTAGACAGATGTGGAAGGGTAAAGAGAGGCTGGACAGGCATAAAAAGACTTTGTAAAAAGAAGTTTCTTTGTCAGGGGCTTTGTTAACTTGAGATTTGCTTGCAATATAAAATAGTCACTAACCCCTGTTGTTCCCTTTTAACCCATTCACGACCCAGCTGTATTTATTCTATGGTTTGTGTTTACAGCAAAACAGCTTGAAAGAACCCCATGAAGTAAATAATCAAGTGTGTGTGTGTTGTTGTTGTTGTTGTTGTTGTTGTTGTTGTTGCTGTTGCCTTTCTTGGTTGCTTAATTTCTTGCTAATTATTTTTTTTCCCTCCTGGATCTGAGTTGGAAATGCATTGCTAGAAACTTGGGATCACAGTTCCACAATCACATAGGAAGTGCAATGGCAGAGGAGGAAAGCATCATTAAAAATACATTCTCTGCGTACTTACATGAGAGGAAACTCTGGCTGGCTTCTGGCAAGATCAGTGGCCTGATTTCAGCTTGCTGAATGAATTAACGCAGCAGTAAAAATCACCTCCGTTACACTTTGATAGCATCAGGGCAGGAGGTGTCTAGTGTGTATTGGGGTAGCAGAGGTGCTGGTAGTTGTACTCATGTGATGTTCTGCTTCAAACTGTAGCTGAGCCAACACATTGCACTGACACTTACAAGGGAAAGAGCTTTTCAGTGTTTTGTCCTCTCCATTCTTACCATGCTTCTTTACATTCCTGCTTCAGGGACTTTTCCCATGCTCTTTATGAAGCCCAGAAACCTCATCAGCATGACTCCTTCTTGTGCTAAGAACATAATATTGAAGAAGACTCTGGCTACAAAAGAACAGCCAGCCACACTGTGGTTCCTCCACATACCAGTATCATCCCTGTTTCCAGGAAAACTGATATGGCTGTAGAGACCAAGGCAGAGTCACCTAGTGGGCTCCTCACACACATCCAGGGAACTCTGCAGCTATCATCAGCATGGAAAGGTCTTTCAGCAATTGTTCACGGACTGCAAAGATAACATGAGAAGGGGCCCTTTGTCCTTAACAAAGAATCATTCTAATCCTTTATGTGACTACCAATCTCCCTTTGCCATTTTCTTGTACACAGAATTTTGGGTAGGACCTCCTTTAAAAAAAAACTAGGCTCAATTCAGTCAGTGGGATTTATGCAGGGGCTAATGCATGAAGTTTGTATTGATTCAATCAGTCTGCTCTAGTTCAGATGGACTAGTTGGATTTAGTCCTCTGTTACCACAAAATTTTAAGGACATTTCTATTTCTGTAGCAGGGAGATCTAAGCCTTGCACGTTTAGTTTCTTCCTTCCGTTTTCCCCTTGTTCTTAATAAGGAATTCAATTAAACATAATTTTTTTAAAGGATTCCTTTACTATTCATAAAAAATATCAAGTTATGCAGTTCTTCCAATAAGTTCCCTTTTCAGGTATTTTTTACATGGCCATTATGGCAAATCTTAAGTTTTTTATGTGGAGTTTTCATCACAGACCCTGGAACAGAGGTCAACCCCTCCACAAGACTACGCTGATAGGTCTGATACCCCCCTTGTAATGATCTGGAGAAACTGGACCCCAAAACTCCTATGTAATTGTACCTCCACAAGCACTATCAAAAAGAAGGGTACTAAATGATCAAGCATTAAGACATATGAAGACAGCAGTTCTAATTAAGCCCTCGCAGGAATATTAACAGCTAAGTACAATCCATCCTGTGCACATTTACTTGTGAGTAGGCTACAATGAATACATGGGGAACATTCCTAAGTACACACTGTGCTTGTAAAAGTCTTCATTTTTAAGGATCTGTAAATCATGTTTAAATAAAGACTTTTAAGGATAATGGACAAAAAAAAGGAATTTCCCTTTCCCTTGCAAGTACATCCAAGGAGGCAAAATTAAGAACAAGCTACCTGTCACGTTGAAGCCACACACACACACACACACACACACCATAAAAATAGTTCTGGGTGCCCTGTTTACCCTCTCTGCCTTTCCCTGACTGACTTCCCTCCTTCAGCGAAGAATGAAGAGGAGAGATTTTATTTACAGAGTTTGCAGTGACTTGCCATATAGGTATTAATAGCATTAGGGCATTTATAGTAAAAATATAATACTTGCCCTGCTTCATACCCCAAGGAAAAGAGCTTTCTATTGATGTTTAACCTGACAATTTGGGCAATGTTTAGGCAAAATATTTACAGTTCTGGCCCTATTAGACATTAGACACTATTTTGGCATCTCCCAAATTCTCTGCAGTGAAGAACTGCAGTTCTTACCCAACTCATACAGTGCCATGGTCCTTTTAAAAAAAACACAAAAACAAAAAACTCTAGGTTCATTGAAAGCTGCACTGCATGTATTATTAACCTTCTTCTCTGAAAAATCTATAAGGGAAATAAGCAGTATTTGGACTCTGGTTTACATAAAGACCTGAAGAACCAGACAGTACATCAAAATGACTTTTAAGGGTCATTTTGAAAAGAAACAGTGTGGGTGTTTGTATAAATATGTTACAGTCTCTTTAATCTGTGCATGTTTGGGGAATATATCAAGCAATAAATCTATTTTATGGCATCAAGGCAAGCAGGGTTAGAGCAAAGTGATAAAATTTATTATACATTTAAACAGAAGATCAGTGGAGCATATTGATTTAAATCCTATATTCCAGCACATGATCTGAGGCAGGGGAAGCCCAAGGTATTTTGCTGCCTGAGATGAAGGACAAAATAGCATTTCCTCTGCAGATATAGAAGCTGGCCAGAATGGGAGTTGAACCATAATTTGACACTGGCAATGGAGCTTATATTCTCACCTGAGGACAGCTGACTATGGTAGCAGGTGACAGGCAGGCCACACAGCAAATGGAGCTCTGCCCTTGCACTTCATTGCCACTCTTTTTCCCTAGCATCTGCCATCTGAGGTGGTGGCAGCCTCACGCTGCCTCAGGACACATGTGCTAGCAACCTCATTAAAAAGCAAGGCAGAGCTGGGTCTGGCCACAGACAGATGGAAGGCCACTTGAGAACTAGCCTGGAATTGCCTTGAGTTCCTTACTGGAAAAAAAAGGCAGGATACTCATGTACTAACATAGATTTAATTAAATAAGCCAAGGCATTCTCAAGGCCTTGTATCAACAATTATGCTTCTTCCTCTGTCATTAAGGTAGTGTTGACAACCTTGTGAATAGTAATATTACTGCATTGCTTAGCAGCAGACTCAGGACCCCAAAAATGGTATCAAAATGCCTAGCAATTCAATCCCATTTCTGTGGCTTCTGTGGCTAACTATGCCTTAGCATAGCTAGTGGCTTCAAAACGGATGATGTTCTTAGAAGCCCCATGATTAAGGTTCTTCACCTCTTTGAATACCCATGGGACTACAAGTAGGGATCCATAAACAGTCCCCATGATCCTTTTGATGATGACCACTTTGGTTCTGAATTTTCATGAGAGCAGGGGATCATGACTCAAAGAAGATATGCCAGAGACCAGCTTCTCTTCCCTCTCAGTTGCTCTGCCAGGGAAAGAGCAACCTGTCTTTGCTGCTAAAACATTCATAGCTTGCAGGGGAGGGGAGGACTGAGGTTAGAGGATGTCCACAAAATTGCCCTTCGAGTCCTGTCTCATTTGATTGATTGATTGATTGATTGATTGATTGATACTTTTATACTGCTTTTCATTTAAAAAAAATTCTCAGAGTGATTTATAATGAAAATTGCTACAATGGGAACCTCAAAATCCATTTAAAAGAATTCATTATGGTGTGAAACAAAGATGATGACGATGATGACACCTGTAAAAGCAAATAGATGTTTAGCTAATGGTAGAAAGACCCAACAGTGGGAACTATAGTGATCTCACTGGGCAGATAATTCCATATTGTAGGTGCCACACTGAACCAAACCAAAATGCCTCACTATGCCACAGCAGGCAGAACCTCTCCTCTCCCTTCCTCTCCCCACCCAGAGACATTCTATAGAGGGGAATCCTTTCCCACCACAATCACTTCTCTGCCTCAACCAGTAACTCTGACATCTATGTATAGCCCTTTAACCCTTTATGCTGGGGCTGCCACAGTTCAGTGGTTTGAGCTGGACTGGACTATGACTCAACCATGGAAACCCATTGGGTGACTTTAGGCAAGTCACACTCTCTCAGCTTCAGAGGGAGGCAAAGGCAATTCCCCCTCCCAATAAATCTTGCCAAGAAAACCCTGTGATAGGTTCATTTTAGAGTCATCGTAAGTCATAAATGACTTGAAAGCACACACAACAATATTCCACAGCAGTAGGAATGTATGAATAACAACAGCGATGATGATGATGATGATGATGATGATGATGATGATGGTGGTGGTGGTGGTGATGATAGTGATATGGTGCTGGTGTCACTGTCTATGTATATACCTTCAAGTCACCTGTCCACTTATGGTGACTCCATGAGTTTCATAGGGTTTTCTTTGGCAAGGAAAACACAGAGGTGGTTTTGTCAGTTCCTTTCTCTGAAATATAGCCTACAGCACCTGGTGTTCATTGGCAGTCCCCCATCCAAATACTAACCAGGACTGAATACCAGCTATTATTGACTAATGTCTTGGATCATCAGTTATTCAGATTCTGTCCAAACACCTAGGAATTAATGAAGTATCATTAGACAATGTTTCACATTCTAAGCAGTGTCACTTTTTGTAACTGTGCTTTTGAGGTCCTATCTATGGCAATTTCAGTCCAATATTTTGCCAGTACGTTTGGAAGTGCTTCACCACTTGGTAAAGCCACATATCACCACTTGGAACCACAGTTGTTTTCTTTTCTCTGAGGACCGAATATTAATGTTTCGTAATCTTTCCCTTCTCGTGCCTGTGATTGCACTCTTCCTAGAGATTGCCACATCTATAATCTTAGCTTTCTTTTTCTCAACCATAGTTTTGTCTGGCTTAGCATCAAGGAAAATACTGAAAAAATAACGATGGATAGTAAATGTCGTCTGTGTACAGAGAAACATTAAACCGCGGACCACATTATTAGTTGACGCAGCAAGATCACCAAATCTATAAAAAATGTATGATTTACCATCCGCAAATAACAGGAGGGAACATAAGCCTGAAAAAGTTGTCCAAAATGATGAAGTAATAACTTTAAGAGGTTTTAAGATTCAAACTAGGGGGAAAAATAGATCATCACCACCATCATTATCATCATTTCTCACATTCCATTTTTCTATGAAAGACCCAAGGCAGCTCACAACAATTAAAATGCATAAAAATAACCCTCACCTGTGGCAGCTGGGCAGCAGCAATAGGTTCCATTCAAAACATATGACTGGCATGTCATATGGGAGACCCAGCTCACCTAGGATGTGATTTATGGGATGGGGCAGTGCTCATGTGATTTTTCTGCTGTTTAACAACCGCATCACATGCTGGAAATTTAGAGCAGGAATTGGTACCACTCTTCGTTGACACTATATTACAGAAATATGAGGTAAGACTACAACCTTGGACTTGGAATGTAGTCAAGGGGAAAGAATTTCATTTGCTTTATATTCATAAGCAAATTCACCTGGTTTGCACTTTCTGGAAAAATATGTGCTTTCAAACACAGTAATCCTTTAAACCGTGCACTTCACCAAATGTTGTGATTGCAGTTCTTGGCTCAAAAACTGCATACAAAATGCAGAAAAGTTCCAGACAGAAATGGGTAGATTCGAAAGTGCATACAAAATGTGTGTTTAAGGGAAACAGTAAGACAGTTTGCTTTACTTGAATCACCTCTTGACTTCTGGAGATGCAGAAAAATAGTTCTCTCCACCCCACTCCCAAAGGATGAAAATGTGAAAGAAATGTGTGGTACACTTGCGCTTCTCAAAAAATTGATGGCAGTAAAAACATAAAGATCACTATGTGTAACAATTCTTAAACAATACTCTCAGGCCATTTCCGCAGTAGACTGTTACAGCACTATTATTCCACTTCCAACATCCTATGGAATCCTGGGTTTTGCAGTTCAGGGAGGGGCCTTTGCTAGCGCTATAACAGTCTAGTGTGGAAATGGCCTCAGTGGTTAACAGATTAATTATTGGTACCATCCTAGTTTAACCAAAGTGATTCCTACTGTACTACAGAGCAGTACTACTCAAAGTGATGATCCATGGACCAGTGCCAGTCCATGAGCAATCAGCTGCCAGTCCCTGGAGAGTTTCCAGAAAGGAATGAAGCAGTTGTAGCCAATAAGTACAAATATGGTACCAGTCCCTGCTATACTGGGGGAAAAGTGATTGCCCATCAAGGAACTTGAAAAGCACTCCTATTAAGCATCTGGCATCTTCATAGAAGCCTACAGCACTCAATGCAGAAGTAAACCTTTCTGTGCCAGGACTGGGAATCATATGGCCCTCCAGATATTACTGAACTGCAATTCCCATCAGCCCTAACCAGCATAGCCAATAGTAAGGAATACTAGGAGCTGAAGCCCATCAGCTTCTGGAAGGCTTCGCAATTCCCCTCCCAACTCAACAGGATTTAATTGTAGGCGAGAGGACACAGTCTAAATACTTCACTGTCCTCAACATAGCTATCAATTTTTAGTCTGACATCTTTTGTTCAAGGGAGAGGCAGCAGTGTGCTGCATTTTGCATTTTAACCTGCATCTCTCTCTCTCTCTCTCTCTCTCTGTCTCTCTCTCTCTCTCACTCTCACACGCATATAACATGAAGATAAAAAAAGCCCTGCTTATTCAGAAAAATGGTCTGTCCTGCCAGAAATCTGCAAGGGGAGCAGGAAGGGAAAAGCTCCAGCAGGTGAAAATAAAAGTTTTACACATTCTCTAGTTGCATCATGCATACATTTATAAAACTCTATCATGTGTTTTCTCCCCGCTCCCATGCACCTTGGTTGTGGGGTTTTGGGGAGGGGTACTCAAAATAAATTTTGCTTTGGATCATACTTTTGTAGACCAAGGACACATTGGCCCACTCATGATTAAACATGATTTGCTTTAGTTTCCATTTAAAATCTCATCTCACCTTGGAAGATCTGACGCTCCCTATAGCTTCATTGATAATTTTATGAATGTGAACAATAACTGTGTGCTAAATACAAATCTTAGTCCCAGCTAGAGTAGACCTATTACATCTACTGAGCATCCTTTGTCATCCGGGCTTTCAGCAACAGACTGCCTGTAGAGAAAGGGCTTTTAACAGATTAGTGCAGCACATTTTTTCTTAATGCATTTTTAAAGCATTTTTAACAACACTATTTTAAGGCTATGATCATTTGATTGTTTGCATATTATAACTTTCTGTTTGTTTTTGTCAGTACCTGTTCTTCCATCTAACAGTTTTAATCTGCTGTAGGACACCTTGAGTTCCAGCCCAAAGAGAAAGGCAGGACTTTTATTTCTTTACAAAATTAGAGAGAAAATTGCAGCCATTTTTGCCTCTTCTGAGGAGTTGAAATCTTACAAACTTAATCAATATGTACAGACACGATCTTTGTGTGTGCACAGGAGGTGTCTTTAAAGTTTGTAAAAAGGGATCCAATGATTCCTTTAGGGGCAATTTGTATGAAAATACATATCATAGAATGTCAGATTTTAAAAGGTACATGGAGTACATGGAGGATTCTCCAAGTGCATGGGAAGGCTGCTTTAAAAAAAAAATTGAGGAATGAAATTCTTTACCTTCTTGTAGAAATGGCTTGGAATCCATTTGTATAACAATGGCACAAATCTTAGAGTATTCCTGGGCAAAAATCTGCAACATTTCAGGTAAGTAGATACAGGAGTTAAGGATAATGAGGAATATAAAATTAATTTAAGGCTTTTCTTTTTGTTTTCCACTGAATCACATCTGTATCTTTATCCACAACATTGTGACTGGAGGAGCGGGGAAGTTCTTTTTTTAAGCTATTGATTGGCAGTGTCAAGTATGATGCTTCACCCCTCCTCCTCTCCCTCCCCTCAATTGTTATTGGGGGAAATGTGATAATGATTTAACAAAAGCTGCCAGTGCCTGAGTTCTTCAGAAACACCAAGAAACCTCTGAAGTGAAGTTCAGGATGAACCTGTTCACTTCACCTGGTTCACTTCAAAGGAGACTTGGATCTCTAGTATTTTTCTGCATTGACCAGGAGCTTGGAAAAGTTACTTAAACGTTACTACAATTCCCAGAATACTTTGGGCTGAACTAAATGAGTTTACACAATTAACTATCTGGTATTGCTGTTTACATTGTGAGATGATTCAGGCACACCTATGTGGGAAAGTGGCACGTAAAATACCATTGTGATGATGATGGTGAACTTGCTTAGTGGCACTGATTACCACCATGGAAATTTAAATGTCACTTTTCCACATAGACGTACCCAAATCATCTCACAACATAGACAGCAATACCAGATTGCTAATTGTGTAAACTTATCTAGTTAGGTCCAAGGTAAGAGAATATGAGAAGAAACATGCTAGATCAGAACAAAAGGCCATCTAGCCCAGCACTGTAGCCAAATAGTGGCCTGTGGGAAGCCCACAAGGCAGCGGTATCTCCCAGCGGTATCTTCCCCAGCAACAGAAGTCTACTACCTCTGGTCTGCATAGTAATACTTGCCCCATCATCCACATATTTGACCAATTCCCTTTTAAAGCCTTCTTTGGTGGGTGTCATGACGTCTCATCGGACTGAATTCCACAGTTTAAATCTTGACTGTGTGGACAAGCACTTTCTTTAACATGTCCTAAATTTGCCATTATTCAGCTCCACTGATTCTAGTAAGATGAGAGAGGAGGAAAAATCTCTATTTTCACTATTTCCATATTGTGCATAATTCTATACACCTTTGTCATATCATGGAATCATACTCAGAGAGTTGAAAGGGACCACAAGAGGCATCTAGTCTAATACTTTTCATGCAGGCACCCAATCAAAGTACAAGAAACCACCACCTTTTCATGTCCCATTAGCTGGGGAAAACCTGTAGTCCCGAGAGACAGTCATCCAACCTCTGTTTAAAGACCTTCAAAGAAGGAGAATCCATCAGCATTCAAGGCAGTCTGTCCATGTTATTTACTTTATTTTTAAGATTAAAAAGCAACAAACATGGAAACTTTTCCACATAGACGAATTGCCCTAGACCCTTGTCCTATATACTTGTCCTTTGCTGCACCTTTCTTGGCTCTACAACAGAGGTTTAGCTATGGGGTGGGCTGCAAACAGGCTATTTCCTTCCAAACAGGAATTCTGCACCCCTAGTGAAACTTCCCTTCAGTCCACACATTTTTAACATGGTAGAAAAACTTCAGTTGACCATTTAGAAAAATATAGTATGCATCCAAAGAAATCAGGCAGGCAAAGTTACCAAGGGAATATGAGCATAGTAAATATAAATATTCTAGGTGTGAACAGCTTGCAATGTCTTGCTCTCTGCAATGGCAGATATTTGGAGAATGAAGAGAAATTTTATATGAAGGATGCAGAATTCTTATTGGTAATGGCATACCTTCATTTTGTCCCCCACTCCCATGGCTACGCCTCTGCTCTAGATCATATCATTCCTGCATTATATTTGTCTTTCCCTCAGAGTACTGCTTTTCTACATAAATTAGGCTATTGGCCTTGCATGTAATCTTCCTGTTACAACTGTTTGGCCCTGCTTCTCAAAAGAAGTGGAAGAAAAACACCACATATGACCTCAAGTACATATATTTGCACAGCGAAGGTTGAATACAAGGTTTGTTGTCATTTCCCACTTTCACTGGGAATAGCCTATGCTTAACATAGCATCACCTCCCACTAATGACATCAATTCTCTATAATCACAAGGGGTTTTGTCAGAAGAGTAACATTGTGATTGAGGGCCAGATTACAAAAGAGGAGAAGGTGGTGGGGAGGAGGAAATTGTCTGTGGCTTTTAAAGCAACATGGCACAGCTAAGGAGCATTCCATTTTTTCTGCTTCTTGGGTGCAATATTGCTGCAAGTCATAAAATTAGCACTAGTCAACAAATTGATTCTTGCTGTTTTTATAATTGTGAACCACATGCAAATGAAGCATTTTTTAAAAAAAAATGAAGCAATACTGCAAACATCTCACTGTCAGAAAAATATTCTACAATGGTTTTCATAAGCCTAATGAATTAGATAACTTGAAGCATCTATTCTTGCCTTTAATTTCCAGTTTTGTATGTTTTCATCAGCCTAAAATAGGTGGGAATTGTGCAGCCTTTGGGCCCCCTGGACTTCTGCCCCCCAGGCCCCAAGAATTGTTTAAAATCCTAGAAAAAAAATGCTATTTTGGCTGAATAATTGCCTAGGAGTGTGACTTTGCCCCTAAATGTTGTTCTAGGGGTGTCATTCCCCAAAGAGAGAAAGATCTAAGAAAAAATAACTGGAAGTGACCATGACATAGCAGCCGTTTTCAGTTAATGACAGCAGGCCATCCATGCTGGGCCAGGAGGACACTCAGATGGTCATCTGACATACCCAATCACAGCCTAAGTGACCAAACAGTTGTTTCTGGAGAAATTCACAAGTTGGAGTTGTTTGAGGGCAGTAGCATTTAAAGTCTTTGGCCCCTAGAACCCACTTTTCTGACCCCAAAAGCACTCCACTAGTCCTGTAAAATTTTCCATTCTTTAAAAAAATGGCATAATTTCCAGGTTATTTTTGTACCAAAATCACACAGAAGTCCTGCCCAGACACGTGAAAATGCAAAAATACTCAACACACTTCCCAGAACCTTGTAGAATCCCCCAAATACCTCCATTTTCCTCTGCTGTCTTCTCAAAAAATGGTAACAGGACATGGTGCATCATCACTTCCCATCACAATTTTGAGAGGTAATGCAGAAAAAAACAGATGTATTTGGGCTTACCCATGGAAGAAGTTGGCCCCTGGCTCCCACACAGCTACCCACCACTGATTTGAAGGCCAGAAGCAGCCAGACTAGGAGGGCTCTTGGACTTTGAAACTGAACCAGAGACAGAGAAGGGTACAAAAAGAAAGCCAGGTGCATTTTAATACCTTTCCCTCTGCCAAAAAACAAGGTGAGTAACATGAGGTCTTCACATTGCAGCTCCCATAATTCTTCACGGTCAGCTATGCTGATTGGGGCTGATGGCAGCTGCAGCTTAAAAATATCTAGAGGAGCATAACTTGCCTTCCATGCGGAAGAGTAATCCCAAGGCCTACAGTCCTATGGCCCCAACTGAGTTTCCCAAGATTCCCCTGCCACATGGTAGCCATGTATGTCTTATAGAGGAGAGCACTCCACGGGAGAACATCTTTGAAGGGCTATCCAATCTGAGTCCACTTCAAAGGTAAAAAGCCAGAGGAAGGAGAAGGAGAGGAAGCTGGGAGCAGGGGCCTGAATGTTAACCACCCATGGTTATTATCTGGACTACAGAGTGAGCAGCAGACATGCTGGTCACCTGGTCATGTTGATTCCCACTATGAGAAGATCTGTTTAAACTACAGTCATGATTACTACTTTTATTATAAGAATTTTATACAAACTAGGATCTCTTTAATCCCTTTCTTTCTTTTTCTTTTTCTTTTTCTTTTTCTTTTTCGAGGAGCTTTTGGAAGGGATGCATAATTATCCACCCAATATGACCCATTCCATCCACAATGGTAGGAAACAGAACAAAGGCAAAATATTAGCTATCCACTCAAGAAAGGCAAGTTCTTAAAGGACATAAGGAAACTGTTCCTCAGTATCATTTTTCTGCAGACTAATGCTAATTTGAATCATGCACAATAGACATCCTATCCAATAGTCAGAAAACTAATCAGTGAGAGTATCCACTTCAGATATCTCAAGTTGATTCCAACTTATGGTGACCCTAAAGCAGGCCTGTCACAGGGCTTTCTTCACAGGATTTGTTCAGAGGGAGTTTGCCTTTGCCTTTGCCCAAAAGACAATTTGAACCCTGGTTTCCAGAGTCAAAGTCCAACACTCAGACCACTATACCATGCCATGGAAACAACTTCTTCCTTATATCTAGGAAACTTTCTGCCTCCCTCTCTCTTAGCAGCTATACTAATATGCAGAAATTAACAATCCTAGTTGCTGAATGGCTGTAGAAGGAACAGGACATCCTACTCTCTCACACCCTGTGTTTATTCTGAACAGAGCCAGTTAGTGTATCAACTCCGTGTGTATAGATTCTGTTTGACTGGGGACTCTGAAAAGCCAGGGTCCTCCACAAGCACACAGGCTATACCCAGAACAAAGGGCAAATATATAAGCACTATTCTAAAGTTACGCAGTATACACATAGGGAAAGCTAGGGCTTGTCCTTTCCTCAGTACATGTCCAATAACCACAGCGGGGGGGGGGGGGGGTGTTCACACAGGCCTGTATTTATTCTGCGTTTCAGCATGACACCAGCAAAAATGGGGCTGAAGGAAATAGTTAATCATGCAAAGACCAGACCAGGCATCAAACCTAAGCACTCATAAACAACTGGTTCCAGCTAATATCTCCTTACTGTTCAACTGATGTGTTTGGAAGTTGTTCAGTATGAAATAGTTCAATGGACCTTTTTACATTTTACAGTCTATCTTGCAATATCCCACACTCCTCTTTGATGGCCTTTCATTGTGGACTACTTCACAAATTGAGATCTTGTACTGACTTAACACTGGTTTAAGCCCCAGTTATGCCAGCATAAGTACTTTTGCAGATGTTTGATTGATTGATTGATTGATTGATTGATTGATTGATTGATTGATTTCCCACTCTTCTTCCTATGCAGGATCCAAGGTGGTCTCATATTTCCTTGTGCAAGAGTTTCACCTGTGCAAGGGCAGCTAGTTGCCGCTGGGCACTGCTTTGTTCAGCATGGTCATTCATTGGCTGAAAGATCCACTGGGAAAGTTTTACTGCCCTGTCACTCTGCTGGCAACTGTCATTTTCCAGGGCCTCTGTGTAAACCTGCTGGTAGAGCTTTATGCTCTGCTAGTGTTAAACTGAATCCCTTTAGGCATACCTAAAAATAGAGGAAGTATGAAGCACAACTATTAAGTCTTCACAAACAAGTCCCTGTTGAATACAGAAGAAATAGCAAGACTGGATTTGCCTCTATATAGCACTGCTCCTACTATTCTCACCAGAAAAGACTTGTGCATGTGGCTTTAAAAACCATTGTTTCCTTTCCAACCCCCAAATCTCAAACTTTCGTAATTATGTCAACCACTGGAAGCACTGCAATGCTTAGGCTATTTCTTCCCTACATTGTTATAGTGCTATTATTTCATTTTCAACATCCTGCGGAATTCCAGGGTTTTGTAGTTCACTGAGGCCAAAGAGCTCTCTGGCTGAGAATTCTAAAGGCCCCTCCCTGAACTGCAAACCCTGGGATTCCATAGGATGTTGAAAGTGGAATAATAGCACCATAAGAGTGTAGTGTAAAAATGGCCTTAGACTAAGGTTGAAAGTGTTGGCGGTGCCATTAGAGATGGAGAGATGGTCCCATTAATTGTTTGATAGTTATTTTTTTCAGTTTTTGTATACTATAATTTTCATCTATGATTATTTTTAATTATTGTAAGATACCTTGACTCCCCAGCTGAGAAAATGGTGGGATATAGATAAACATAAATATAAATATAATAAGATGGCAACCTCAGGCAGATTTTGAGTGTCATGAAAGAGTAATTATTTAATCAGCTATTGTATTTTTACAGGAAGGGAAGGGAGAGGTGTTTGTGGAATTTTGTGCGAAAATATCTACTGGCCTTGGATAGTATACATCTTGTTTTGTGTGGCTGGAAATTACTGTGGTGAATAATTTGCTGCTCCACTTCAGGCAGAAAATATTTTGGGACTGGGGAGTCCCAGGTTCAAATCAGACCCAGCTCACTGAGTACCCCTGAACCAGTCACTCTCCATTGGATTATCCTACCCCACAGGATTATTATGAGGACAAAATAGGAAAAAAGCAAGAATGTTCCTTGAGCTTTTCAGAGGAACGATGGGGATAAAAAAAGAATGAATAACTAATTAAAACTGGACTTTGTCTTCTTCATTTTCTTTTTACTATTAGTGCTTACTGGGGGTAGCTACAGGGAAGGAAGCAAAATGAGGACATTGCCCACAACAAATAAGAATTCTTTCTCCTTCCCAGCGAAATTTTCCTTTACTCCCCAAACTTCTAGCATTGCACTAACTTAAAACCATAACTGAGCTTTTAGAAATACAGTTTAGCCAACCAAACAGAAGTTAACAAGGAAATGCAAACAAAAACAAGTATTTTTAGGTGTGAATGATTTTCAATGTCTCATTCTCTGTGATGTGAGAAATGCGGGCATTGAACGATCATTTCCTTAGGAAGTACAGAGTTTTTATGGGGGCACTGCCTCCATTTCCCCCCTCCCTCAAATAACTACACCCCTGGACTAGTTACAGAAAGGATAAGGAGTTCTTTTTTACCACTATCAACCATGAACCTGGTCACATCAAGACTTAATCACGTTAGCAGTAGTGTTACATAATAAAGAGTACCATTTTAATGGATGTATTATTTAATGCTTTTTTAAACATTCGTACTGCACATAATCTCAGCTATTTTCCTTTAATCTATAGTGTACACCACTTTGAGTCTCATTTTGGGAGAAAGGTGGTATTTGTATAGGTATTAATTTAGTCTGTTAAAATGCTTCTGTCCTGACATTTATTGTAAGACCTCAGCGCAGCGTACAATACAAACAATTCAAAACGTTTCCAGATTAAAACCATAAATAATTTAAACAAAACAGAAACGTATTGCAAAAAGCAACAGTGAAAACCACTTTGGGAGCTACAGCCATTTCAAGCCACGTACATGTACACTTTGAAGTAAATTAGGCTGAAGGCTTCAACAAAAAGACATGTGTTGAACTTGGCACCAGAAAGAAATCGATGTTTTCAACTATCCAACCTGCACAGAGAGAGCATTCCACAATTAGGGTGTCCAAACAAAAAAGGCCTTCTCTCACATCCTCCCAAGCCATTTCCATACTACACTGTTAATGTGCTATTATTCCACTGTCAACATCCTATGGAGTCCTGGGGTTTGCAGTTTAGAGAGGGTCATTTAGAATTCTTGGCCAGAGAGTTCTTTGGCCTCAGAAAACTACAAACCCCAGGATTCCACAGGAAGTTGAAAGTAGAATAATAGCACTAGAACAGTGTAGTGCAGAAACGGCTCCACTCTGTATTGCTTTCCACAGGAGGGATACAGTAGAGGGACCCTATTTCAGAACTCAATATATAATCAAGTACATAAATAAATAAATGTATAGCCAAGGGACATGCTGGCTGGGGGATTCTGGAAGTTGTAGTCCAAAACTTAACATGTCCAAGCTCTATAAAAGGCAGTGGGGGGAGAGAAAGGGAGAACAGGCATATGCATAATTCATATGTGTTTTCAGACTAGAATTATCAGGAAGAAGACAGACAAAGGAAACATCGAGATTCCTGCAGTATTTCTATTATGCTAGGACACTTAGCACAGAAAAAAAATGCAGCAAGTAACTTGTTACAAAAATGCCTTTTGTTTTTTCCCCCACAGATTTTTTTGCATTATGATAGGTATTAAAAGCCCTGCGCATACCACTGAAATCCAAGCACAGTGGATGTATGTAATGAGAGGGAGGTGGCACCCTCTGCTTCCAACTTCCATGTGTTCATGTATTTAAAAGAAAAATACTTTTGTACATAAAGATGGCAGGGAGGCAAGTAAGAGGGAGAAAATGAATAGAATTTTTTTTTCTTCTTTCCCTCACAAATCTAGAATCGAAGTTCATCCACTGAAGCTGAATGGCGCGTGATTCAAAACAGATAAAAGGAAATGCCTTTGCTCACACACGCACACGCACACGCACACACACACGAGGGGGGGGAGAGAGAGAGATTGAGCACATAGTTAAACAAGAGAATTTGCTGCCATGGGATGTGGGACAGCCACCAATTCAGATGTCTTTCCAGTAGGATTAGATAAATTCATGGAAGATAAAGCCTGACAATGACTATGAGTTATGATGGCTACATATTACATGCATAACCAGAAGCAGCATATATCTCAGTTTGTTACTGGGAAAAAAAGTTATGCTGCCCACAATGTTGATTCTGGACATTGTAGTCCCCCTGTCCATCCTCACCCCCCCCAAAAAAGCTTCTCTAAGACATGATCCTGGCTATTAATGGCCACCTGATTGGCCAATGTGGAAACAGAATGCTAGACCAGTAGGACTGTGGGCATTTCTTGTATTTTTTTTCTGAACATGCCTAGGCTGTCTCTGTTCAGTCACAAACTCTGCATTTATACAACTTGTACATAGGTAAGTTCAGTTCACAAAGAATAAATATATAGGAGTCTCGAATAGGTAGCAGGTAGTAGGAAATCTAATACAATCTTTGCCACCCTCCATATATTTAACATCACTGGGTGGGACTAGAGTTAAGTTTTGCCTTGTATGTATGCCTTGTATGTATCAATGTCCATGTGAAAAGCCACACCCCAAAATATTTGTATCTTGAGGTTATGTGTCACTACAATAACGAAAGACAAAATGCTCTGCTAGGATTCAGGTGAATATAAGATTTCCCTTCTCTCAGTGGCCTCACCCTCTTATCCACATGGGTGTGTAGACTCCTATAAATTTTGGTGGATGGCATAGAAGACATGAGTACTGAAACCCATGTTTTAATTGCAGTCATAAATACATAGGCCATTTCTGCACTACATTGTGACAGTACTATTATTCCACTTTCAACATCCTGTGGAATCCTGAGATTTGCAGTTTAGGGAGGGACCTTTAGAATTCTCAGCCAGAGGGCTCTTTGGCCTCAGGAAACTACAAACCCCAGAGTTCCACCAGATGTTGAAACTTGAATAATAGCACTACAACAGCGTAGTGTGGAAATGGCCCTAGAGTGAACAGCCATCTCCCTCTGGGAAGCCCTCAGCAGGTCTTGAAAATCCTCTCCCTCATCAATCTTCCATAGGTCACATCCAGTGATACTTTGTCTCTGAATGTGGAGGACAAAAGTAACCATTGTTTGTAGGCTTTTATTTATTGTAGGCTTTTTATATATTTTATTTTTCCATCAATTTGTATAATTCCCTTTGAAAGGCATCTAAGCTAATGGGTATTACCACGTCTCATGGAATAAGACCACAGTCGCTTTTATTTCATTTGCAAATTTCAGTTCATTATAATCTACTAAATCTCCCATGCTCTATCTCTATTGAAATCAAAACACTGCTTCAGATAACTCCAATATGCATCAATAAAGTACTAATACAATTCAGCAGACAGCACAACACTTCTCAATCCTGCCACAACAGACATTCAGTGGAATCTCAGATTTGTCCAACTAAAATATACCTTCAGTTACATACTAGTGTTGCGAACTTTGGAAATGCAAATACAAAAGCAAAACTCAGTGCCATTTGACGCAGTGGAATGGAAGTTTGGATTCCATCTGAATGGTTTGTTCAACTAATTTTGGAAAACGAATCAAACGTGATTATTTTTCACCTCTGAGATTTTGTTTTTTAAAAAAAAATACAGAATTTACATACCGGGATAACGCAGTGCCTCTCTTATGAAAATTGCTGTTAGCCATTACTCGCTCAGTACAATGGCATAAAGATATGCACATCTTTAATAACAAAAATAAAGTTTCTTGTCCATTATTGATTATTATAGATCAACTTGTAAAACAAAGAGATGTAGCACAGAGAAACACAAACACCTCTTTAGATGTAATACAAGGAGTTCTTCATGGTTTTCTGTACCACAACTCTTTGTTCTGTAATGCAGGTATAAAAGGGCTTACAATGTACTTTAGGACCCCAGTCCTGCATTTGCCTTACACGGAAGGCCAATCAGACCACCGATCACCCTAGCTCACTGCTGTTTGTGCTGACTGACAGCGTGTATCTCTCCAAGGTTTCAGAGTGCAGTCTTTCCCAGTCTTATTAAGATTGCTGCTGGGGATTGAACCTCTGACCTCCTGCATGCAAAGCCCATGCCTCACTACTGAGCTATAACCCTCTTCTCTCTTACTTTCAGCAAAGACAGAAATCAACCCTATCTCCATTCAAGTTTGGAGGATGCCAAACAGACCTTCGAATGAGGCACCATTCCTAGATGACATCTATTTAACATCAGAAAAGCCGCTCCAAGAAGACATTCCAAAGCAAATTGGGAGGAGGGGAAGGGAAGAAATTGTTATGAGAATTCAAAACACTATGACAAAAAACAATATTTATTTAATAAACATAATGTAAATTGCTTTATTTGACTTTATGTTCACAAAATATTTTTTATTATATGTATGAAAGCAGCTTACAGGCATTAGAATTATGAAAACATTCACAATACATAAATAACACAGACCTGATTGCAGGATGTATATTTTCATTAGGCTTCTAACTTGCCTTTCCCAGATCTCTTTTGCTGACTACATTTCTTGATGAATGCTATGTTTCTTCCAAAGTTGTCTGCTTGTTTTGTTAACACCCCCGGCTCCAAAAAAAAAATGTAATAATAATTATCTTGGAATGTCTTGTATAATAATGCTGGTGACTGTTGATAGCACTAGTAATTTTAGTATTGTTAGTTTATATTACTAAGGGACCATAGTAAAGAATTTGATTTCAAGCTCGTAAAAAAAAAGATCTTGGCAACTCAAGAGGGAATAGGGATATGGCAGAGTTTGGAAAAAAAGTTGGTGGGGAAAGTAATTTTCCCAGTGTTTCACTGCTCCATTCAGAATGTGGGAGATCCAGATTAGGAATGAGGCACTATTTGCTATGCAATGGGCAGCCAAGCAAAAGGAAAATTAAAATTGCACAACATTATTTCAGACAAGTTATACATCTATATTTACTTCTGGCGTTTTGTTGTTTGTTGGCTTTTTAATCAATTTCATAGGAATATGGAAGACCATGCAGGCTCAGACTAGAGATCCAGAGTCCAGCATCCTCTCTCTCACAGTGGCCAACCAGATGCAGACAACCAGAAGGCAAGGACAATTAGCCTTTCTCCATGGCTTTCCTCCAAAATCTGACATTTTAGAGGTATACAGCTTCTGAAACTAAAGGCTCTGTCTATCTGTCTCTGACAATATCCTTTGATAGATCTATCCTACATTTCTTTGAAGGTATGGGAAGGGGAGTCATTTCCCCACCATCAATGACAACAACAAAAAGATATCCAAACTCTGAAATAAGAAAAGTCTACATCTAAGAAGGAGAGATTTATCTTATCAAATGACACATATCATGGTGGGTTAACTAAAGATGGCTTTCTCCTTAGATCGATTCATCTTTAAAGTTGTATATTTATATAAGGTTGAGTATATACAGCTTCACATGCTGACAATCAAGTAAAGTCAACATAAAATGATGCTTCAGAATGAACTGCAGTCATTTTCTCCCCCATTCCTAAATGAACACAGCTTTTACAACTTGCCATTTGGTTATCTCAGGTTCTGTGTTTGGGCAGTATGGGACGAGAGAACCCAAAGAATTTCTTACTTTTGTTACACAGGGCTGTTGATTCTTTCTTTTTAGCTGTGTTTTAAACAATTAGTTTAAGTTCCATAGTTACCTAAGCAAAACTTAGAAAAACGCTCACTCTTCTCTTTCTTTTTTAAATAAAGTGCTGACTAGTAAACTGGTCAAAAATGCAGTGAAGGAAACCTCAGAAATATCCCATTCTTTAGACATATGTTAAAACAAGATAAATAAAGCTAGATTTATTTAAACATATGAAAAAATAGCCATTTAAATAATAAATAAATAATGCCAGTATTGACACGTTCTCTTCCTACTATTAAAAATATTCCACTCTTGTTATAAGGCTCTATTGATGTTCAGAAATCATTTATAAAGGCATCCATCTGACCTGACAACTCACCAAACTTTACTTGCAACCTATAAACGACCATGAACAACTATGCAAGTCAAACGGAACTTCATATTTAGTTTAATACATTGTATTCCTATAATAAAGTTTATTTACTTCCCCCACCCCAGTTCCATTACTGCAAACATTGGTCAAGTACATTTCCCTGTCCTTTTTTGCAGCTGCACTGTATCAACATCTTTGACTTCATTTCCTTTCAGAACGAACAACATAGAACAGACTCTAAATACAGGGTATGTTAAGTTGGAATTATTTGTTTGGATTGTATGGTTCTGACAAACAGCAGCTCAACGGAGCCTTGGATGTTTGTGTGATGGCTCTGACTCTCACAATAGCATACTTTCTTCACCCCTCCCTCCCAACACCCCCTCCCACAAAACAAAAACAGCTTGAAAATCTTTCTTCCACTATTCCATTTTGAAGGGTTAACTTTACACCTCAGGTTTTATGTTGGCCATTTTGCGTGATGGGGTTAATCTTTTCCAAAGACACATCAGCCTCAAAATCCAAGATCCCTGATAGGGCTGGAGATGTTTTCTCCATTGTTTTAGGAAATCCCCCTTCCTCTTCTTTTCTCACAAGATCATCTTCTTCTGGGCATATAACGGAATGGGGGATGAGATAGACCAGATTACACTCTTTGGGGCTGGACCCTCTGGGCTCAAGCTGACTGGAAAAGGCTATGCCTCCATTGTTGTTGATACTAACAGTCTCTATAGCATTAATGGAAGCAGGGCAGAGTCTGTAGCATCCCAAGAGAGTGGAAAATGCCTTGCGGAAATCGGCATTGAAGGCATAGATGATGGGATTGAGTGAAGAATTCGCCCATCCAAACCAAACAAAAACATCAAAAGTGGCGGAACTAATACAAAACGGTTCTGTTCCCCTGGATGGTACAGTGGGCTCACAGAAGGGCACCATGCAGTTCAGTATGAAAAAGGGTAACCAGCAGCAAACAAATACCCCCATGATCACTGACAAAGTCTTTAAGACTTTTGTTTCTCTCTTGAAGGACATTTTGAAAGAACTTTCTGGCTGCTGGCAGATCAAACTGCTTCCATTTCCAGCAGGGGTTTGGCAGTTCTTGGCATGCACGGCTGCCCGTTCCAAGGCTGAAATGCGTCTTATCTGTTTTTGAGCAATCCTGTATATCCTCGTATAGGTGACTATCATGATGGCCACTGGGATGTAAAAACTAATAAGAGAGGAAGAGATGGCATACATCCTGTTCAAACTGGAATCACAGTTGTCCATGGCTACACCTTGGAAACTGGCATTGAGATCTCGAAAGCTAGTGGTTTTTGCCTTGTGCCAGTTCAGTTGCACTGGAATGAATGAAATCAACACAGATAAGGTCCATGCCACACTGATCATGATGAAGGCTGCTCTGGGGGTCATTTTCCTCTCATACCTGAATGGACTGGAGATGGCCCAGTACCTGTCCACACTAATGACACACAGATTTAAGATTGAGGCTGTGGAACACATGATGTCAAAGGCTACCCAGATGTTACAGAAGGATCCAAAAGGCCAGAATCCAGCTATTTCAGCAACAGCTTTCCAGGGCATGACCAAGACTGCTACTAAAAGGTCTGAAACTGCCAAAGATATCACAAAGAAGTTGGTCACTTTGGACCTCAGGTGGCGAAACCTGATGACGGCTGCACAGACCAGCGTGTTGCCTAAGAGGGTGGAAAGAATCAGCAAAGAGAGGAAGCAGCCGGTGAGTATTCGAAAGCAAGAATCCCTTTTCACAAGCAACCCTTTCCCGTCCATAGTGGTGTTGTTCCAAATCATCTTTTCTCCTGAGGCAATTTCATATCATGGGGCTTGTGATGATGACATCAGCTCATGTCCTTACAAAAGAGACATCAGGTGTCCATTAATTACTCTCCAGTGGCCAAGCAGACCTCCCCTAAAGCTGATGCTAAAGTCTCTTCGCTCTGGGGAGGGAGCCCATCATCCATTAGGAATCTCATTAAGAAATGTCAGGCGAGTATCTCAAACTGACCGTCACAGTCATTTTGTTGATGCTGATGCTGCTGCCCTGTCTGCCACTACTGTTGTTTCTGGGCAATCCTTTCTGAATTTCAGCTTGAAAGAGATTACTCTAGCAAGAGCAGGCCAGCAGAAGAATCCTCAGAGAGTTCCACAGATATAAATGCAACAGACCAGGGACACAATCACTTTCCAGCTTAGATATATTCTCACTTAAATAGACTATTGATTCAGTTTATCTAGTGTCCATTTAACTAGCCCTTCAGCTCTACTGAAGCATAACGCATTAGGTGCTTTTGTTTCTGATTTTATTTTCCATTCCTCTAACTGGTGGAACATTTTAATACCCTTTCAGCTTCCGTACCTTTCTGCTATGAAATTAAAACACTTGTTCTCTCTTTTATAGGTAGCCTCAGGTATCAACTCCTCATATTGTTCCACACTGTTAAAGATTCATAGTCCTAGAGGCAAAGAAAATATATTTATATTTTAAGACAGTAAATACCGTATAGAAAGATATATAGATATAATTACAGCATTGCAGCTTTTCATGAGAAGAAATCTCCTACCTGATCGACTTCTGTTGCTCTAGTCTAGTCCAGGGCAAAACATTTTTCTTTCTACTTTATTTAGAATTTGAATTGCATAGCAGAGGGACAAAGGGAAATAGGGAGCACAATCAAAGCAGGTAGGCTGCTCTGCATATGGTTAATCCTCCAAAAGCGCAAATGGGAGGTCAGGTCCACAGACCAGTGAGCTGTAATTTCTTTTCAGCAAAACCCTCCAATGCAATTTTCAATACCTCTTCTTAATTAGTCTTCTGAGGGGACAGGCATAGTTCCTTCAATTCGAGCCATCCTTTCTGATTCACGTGCAAACTTGGTGCATCAAGGCAGTCCTGTCTGGATTCTCATCACCCAAGTCACGCTTTGTATATCCTGTTGAAGTGGGCCATCAGGATGAAATCATCCCAGGCTAAGGCATGATCTTTCCAATTCTCTGGCAAACATCTTTGAGATCCTTAGGTTACCCTTCAGTCTTCCTTGGCAGAAGGAAAGAAAGAAAAGTCCTAAGAGCAGTTCTTTTGGCCCTTGATGTAGATTTCCAGCCTGCTGGCTACTGTATAAAATATAACTTCAGTCTTTAGCTATTGTGAAACCTTTCCATATTTTTCTAAGTATCCACTTTCCAGCTACGGCTCATAATTGTTGCAGCCCAGGGATTAGGTCACAATCATAGCCTCTCTTTTTTCTTTTTCTTTTTTTCTTTAGAAGTATCCAGGTAGTACAGCAGTTTCTTCTGGATTTCCTGCTGTGTCTGACCTTGGATTTACATCTGGGATGACGCTACGTGGTCTCTCTCTATTTTGCCGAGCCCAGGACCCTGACATCGCAGGTTTCTTCTCACCTGAAGTGGTAGATAGCCACATCGCCTTTCTAGAAAAGGTCTGTTTGTGTGAATTCTCCTTCCTAAATCACAGAGGAGTGAAATTCAAACATGAGTGAAAATGATAAGCAGTACCCTTCAAATATCCTGCTTTTAAAATCCAAGAAGCTTTCTGTATGAAGAGCACAGACTCTTCCTCATTCCTCTGTCAACAAATACTCTTTTCCATAGCACATTTGGGCATAAACAAATGGAAATGCTGTGAAATGAATTACTCAGATGTTCTGATTCTGAGCATGCAATATTCTTCTAAACTCTGCATGGCTTTTTTGGTCTTGGGGGAAAATCCCCACCTTTCCAAATAGTAAAGATGTATTGACTAATCCCAATAGTAAATGGACATGGTCACAAAATAAATTATTTTAGAATTGTCTCTAAAAGTGGTTGCCAGACCAGACCCAGGAGACCCAGGAGGTATTCCATTTGAGATCTTGTTGGACATACATATATACAATCTATGCACAAACCTGAAGAACCACATACGTGCATTTCAAAGATAACCTAGAATAGACCCACTTAGAAGCGAACGATCAATATGTCAACTCTGCTGGGTTACTGTTTGTAAAAAGAAAAACGAAAGAAGGCTATCGAAATGACACGCAATTAGTGCAAAGGGACTCCCCTCCCCAACCATGAACCCCAGCACCCACAAACAAAACACGCATAATTCAAGCTGACACCAAGGTAGGAAATTAGTCTTTGCCCTCGAGCATGAACTTACCAACACAGAGAAGTCATTCGTCCCACAATGTGGTTGTTGCAGGGTGCTGATGTTACAGGCTTCCAGCTGAAAGAACGACACTCATCTCATCTTTTTGTGGCTGGATTATTTCTGGCTCCTTTCTCACTCCCCCCCCCCCCAACTACACACATAACCACTTTCTCTCGTTGCCATTCATTGTACTCACTAACTTCTAACAGCACAGATTTCAGCGTGGGCCTGGCTCCCTCTTCTGACAGATACAAGATATGCTTCCTCCAGATTAACAGCAAGCATTATTTATTTTGAGTCCTTCTGTGTGTGCAACTGTGTATTTCAGGAAAGGGGGTAGAGCAAGGGTGCTTCCTGTAGGAGGGCAGTGAGCCCAATCAATCAAAAGGCACTGTGAAGCAATTCCACTTTTCCCTCCTATATTATTTTTGTGGAAAGAAAAAAGATGGGAGACGCAGTAGAGGGCTATAAATTAGACACAAGATTGAAGATGTTAGCCTCTGGACCCCTAAGGCAGGGCAATAAAAGCCCCATTTGAAAAGAAACAAAGGCAAATTCTTCTAGAAGCAAAACTGGTATAACTTTAACTCTGTGTATTGATGGATTCAAAAGAGAAAACAGTCACAGCTTTGCTAGATTCGGCCACATCTCTCCCAATGCCTTTCCCTCAGGCCTGCTTCTGATGTTACATTTACTGACCAATGTCTTAAGATGTTTGTCACTAGCAAATGACATGCATCTTAAGACATGATGTAATGGATGTTTTCAACACAGAGCGAGAGGGTCAAGATCATTCGTGAGACTTTGCCCTTTCTCTGCACCCAACCTCTGCATGCAGATGTGCACACTCTTGTATATCAAGGCTGTGCCTCAAAATGCCTACCCTCAATTCTTTTGCAGAACAAAGGAAATACATTCAATGCTAGTAAGAGAGGCCTCATATCATGTAAGTAGATAGCTTTTTAAAAGGTCATCAGGAAAGCTCTGTCACTAAGCATAGAAAATGTTGCCTACAAAAGGCTACAGGTTCTTAAGCCTGTGTTTTGGCTTTCTTACTGCCAGAGTTAAGTCTTCTAAAAGGTGTGGTAGTTCACCCAGCAGCAAACAAATCAACAAATACAAATATCAGAGGATCCTCTGTTGGATAACGTTACTACTTCTACCACTGCTTTGGACCAAACCCCAGTGCTATAATACAACCTGCTTTAGAAAATCCCTATTTAGCCACAATCAGGAGGCCTAGGAAAAGGTACAGAAATCCCAAAGAAAGCTGGGGAGGGCTGCATTTAAACAGTTATGTCACCTTAACTCCTGATTTTGGGGGAAAGGAAAGGTTAAAGATAAAGGTTAGTGATAAAGATAAAATAAAGCTAAAGACAGATAAAAGATAAAGCAAGTTCCAGGACTCCTCTTCCAAACGTCTATGGATGAATTTCTCAACTTTCATATATTTTCTGTATTATAATATTTTATGTCATGCTCCATGGTTCTATAAAACCTTTTTTTAAATAAATCTCAAGCATGTGAAATTTTTTAATCCTTGCGTGCGTGTGTTCTTGCTGTTGTTCTTTGACCTTCCCTTTCACATATCTGTTGAAATTCTTTTTATACTGTAATTTTTGTTATACTAATTGAGTCTAGCAAGATTAATCTTGTGGAGAAATCATTGCCTTTGCACTTATAACACCCAGTAAAAGCAATCTGATATGATAGATGGTAGACCAATAGATAGACAGAATCTGTCTGTCTGTCTCTTGGGATCTTTGTCACTTGCTTGATCCTGTATGAGTTGTTTTGTTCTTCTTTGAAATGGCTTGATGTGTTAAACTGCTTCTAAAACTACCATGCCTACCACACTTAACTGCAAACCCAGTCTGATATATTGGTTTGAGTGTTGCATTACAACTCTGGAGATCAAGGTTCGAATGCCTATTCAGCCATGGAAACCCACTGGGTGACCTTGGGCAACTCACACTCAGCCTCAGAGGAAGGCAAAGGTAAGTCCTCTCTGTACAAATTTTGCCAGAAAACTCCAAGGTTCACTCTAGGGTAACCATTAATCAGAAGGCACGCAACAACAACAACAACAACAACAACAACAGTATTTAACTGGAAGATCTGTAGGATTTGAAAGGACGAAGATGTCCTACTTTCAGTGGTAGGCTAGAAATTTGAGGACAGAAGAAAAATCTCACTCCAGAGGCAGAATTCTTATTACAGAGCCATGCTATCATTTTGACCCATCCACTTCCTTAACTACACCCCTATAAGCTGTTATTTTGGACAGACAGGCCCTGTCCATCAGTCTACATTTGGATATGCATCCCACCATAGTCATCATTCCTAACCAGCTGTCTTTTGGGATGTACAGAATGTCCTCATCAGCCAATATGCTGAACTGATTATTGTGTTACCATTATTAATGTCATTGTGAACTGGATTTGAGGTCTTTTTAAAATTCCTATCTACCTCTTTTCTTTCTTTCTTTTCCTCTCTTTTCTCCCTTTTTATACTTGCAAAAATATACCTAGATTTGGAGGGAAAAGCTCCAAGCCCAAATAGTATCATTTCAAAATGCTACATTAGACCAAAAAAAAAAAAAAAGGTAAAAAAATACTTTAGAGAAAGTATCTCCTTGTCAAAAAAACAAAACAAAAACCCACCTCCCACTGATATTAAATTAATCTCAATCAATGCAGCCTTCTCCAACCAGGTGTCCTCCAAATGTTTTGAACCACAGTGCTTATCATTCATGCTGGCTGGGGATGATGTAATTTATGATCTGAAATATCTGGGAGGGATCAGGTTGGAACAGGCTGCATTACACTTCTTTCAATTGCAGTTTTCTCTTTTATTTCCCATTTCATTCAAAATACTTAAATGCCGAAGAAATTTCAAAGTTTGGGCTTTCTTCTCTTCTTTCGGTTTTCAAATCTACAAAAATCAATTTAAAGAAACCTGTACACACAGAGATTCTGACAAGTGAATAAAAAGGTTTTGCCTAGGTTAAAGTTTCCTGACAGGGGAATTTATAATAAATTTACAATGATCTTTCTCTTTCTCCTTTCTTTCTTTCCTTCCTTCCTTCCTTCTTTCTTTCTTTGGGGGGATTAGGGATGGGACTGCTTCCATTGTTCAAAATGAGTAAGGAAGCCATAATAAGGAAAATGGAACAGTGAATGTCCTAAAGATTGAAGATGTCATATACAAGTGTGTCAATTATTTGTGTGAATGGTGTATGTGTGTTAAATCACAGGTCATTTCTGCACTGCACTGTTATACGGCTATTATTCCACTTTCAACATCCTAAGGAATCATGGGCTTTGCAGTTTAGGGAGGGACACTTAGAAATCTCAGCCAGAGAGCTCTTGGGCCTCAGTAAATTACAAACCCCAAAATTCCACAGGATGTTGAAAGTGGAAAAATAGCACTATAACAGTGTAGTGCGGAACTAGCCACAGTGGCTTAGATCCTATTTTTCCTCTCTTCCAGAAAAGTTCATATTTCTGAACAGAGTTTGTGTTCACAGAATAGGGTTTTCTGCTTGCACATCCTTTGTCCCTCTTCACATTAGTTCAGGAGGCTAGGGGGCCTTAGGAATAGTGTGGAGGTTTATAGTGTGGGGTGGAAGTGCATATGGAGGAATGAGCTAACATGAACAAGGAAACAACTTGAGGTCCAACCAACATATTCATTAAAAAAAAACAAAAAACTTTGAATTAGGATTCTATATGGGTTCTGTGCTGGAAAACATGACAGGATAAAATTTCCATAAATACATTCAGAAATATTTTGAAATTAGGAACTACAAATATCCCTTTCTTCTCTGTCCTTCAGATTTATAATCATGATGTACATGTAATGAAGGGCCAGCAAAAGCATCATTTGAAAGCCAGTGTGCTTGGAACTGAAGATTTAAGAAATCACAACACAGACAGGGTGTAGGAGGACGGGTTAACTGTCACGAAGGAACAAATAGACTCACTGAGCTGTCATGCACAATCAAAGGTTAATTTCCTAGGGGTATCATTTGTAGGACTGCTTATATGCCACCTATAATTTTTCTTTCTGTCAGTTTCAACAGATAATGTATAGCTAACATGGAGTAGCTAACGGTCTCATTTTGTTTTGCTTTGTCTTGAAAATGCTGCAGCAGCAGTAACAGCACAGAAATTGAGGGAGAATTGTGCCACAGCGTGTTTCCCTTCCCAAGGTTTACTATTCACTCTGTCCTCTCAACGTTATTCATATCATCCTTGGGGAAAGAATGGGGAATGAAGAAGTGAGAAAATATCATTATTCTCCTCCATGAGAGCCTGAGGCTTAAGAGATTTTTTTTTAAAAGAACAATAAATTAAATAAATAGATATTAAACCATTTTCCCCAAGAACAGTTTAAAGGGCGTTCATTTTCCAGACTAAACAGAGCAAAAATTTTGACTGTTAAGCTTCTCATGCTTGAGAGTGTGGATAAATTGCATTTTTGGACCACAGTTCCCAGAACTCTTCAGCCGGCATGGTCAGTGGTTCTATGAGCTGTAGTCAAAAGCCTAAATTTGGGGCACATTTAGGTCATAAAGGCAACAGCTGAACCAAGCAGCTACTGAAGATTCCACCAAGGACAAACAGAACAGTTTAGTACCTTTTCTATGAATCATGCGGTTTCAAGTTGGATGGTGCTAAAAGCTTGCTGGGAAGCAAGAATGGGGAGGGGCGAATAGGCAATTGCCTTATGACTTCTCCTGCCAGTGTCCCAAACATAGTGAATCTACTCTTCCTGCAATGGAAGGAGAGCAAGCTCTCAGGAGAGGAAAGCAGAGGGAGTGAGTCACTGAGGAGGAAGACTAAAATACTGCTTGGAAGCTAGATTGTGAAATCTCTAAAATTTGTCCCCCCGCCCCCATATCACAGTTCCATACAACAATTGGGATCAACGTTTGGTAGTTAAAAAAAAATTAAGATAGGAGGGACTACGCCCCTGCAGACTAGGGTTCAATTCCTGGCTTGGCCATGGAAACCCACTGGATGACCTTGGATGTATCAAACATCCAAGGTCATCCAATGGGTTTCCATGTATTTCAACTCCCAGAAAATTCTATGATAGGCTCACCTTAGGGTTGAAGGCACACAACACCATCACCAACTGCTCTCCTTTAATATTGGAAAAAAAAAAACTGAAGCCAGCGTATAGTCTTAGCAGTGGAAATTTTGGTGGCAGGTAGATGTATTTTGTAAGTCAGTCTTTGATCAGTATAGGTATTAGATACCTGATTGACTGTTAGACCATTCTGGAAGAATCCTGTATATGTTCAATCATTACTCCATCAATTTACCATTTACCTTTCTGAGATCTGCTGTCAAAAACCATAACTGGGAATAATTAATAACTAGTTTCTTTTTCTTAGGGATCCAGAGAAGACAGCCACAACATGATCAGGAATGCTAGGTTAGGCTCTGGCAGAGCTGCCAAAAGGGTTTTGTAGTCCTTGGGGCAATTCCAGGAGCTCTGCCACTGCCCCTAGAGAGACACATGCCTGCGAGAGCCTCAAATCAGCCATATGGTGGGGACAGGGACCAATGCAAGCCAACAAAAAGAGCTCTTGCTCTGTGGGGGGCCCAAGGCAAATTGTCCCAATTGCCTCCCTTACTTAACAGCCCTGAGGTCTGGCTGGTTAAGACCCAGAATGCTCAATTCATTTTTGCCAGAAGGTTCTCCAAGACTGTGGCACCAGTCCTGGATTCATCATAACTGCTGCTTTTTGTATGGTAACAGTGCAGGGACATTTATCCAGAGTTATGACGCCATTAGGATTCATTCTTTCCAGATGAGTCAGTGAGCAAAAGCAAATAGAGCCAGACATAAATTTAAAATGAGATTTTTCAAATGTTTTGGTTCAGATAAAATATATCTCTTTAGTGCTGTGTGTCATGATGATGGGACAGTTGCTGATCACCTCAAAAAGGCTGTCAGGGATTTAATTTGCAAGCTGAATTGTTGACTGTTTCTTTTGCATTCTGGTGAGGGACCCACTTGTTCGCTGTCAGCAGCTAATATACACTGCACATTTACTTGGATTTGCTACAGCACTCAAAAAGACTGGAAAACATCTGTAAAACTTATGTAAACCTCTCAACAGGTTTTAAATTCTAGCATTTTATACCTTGTGAGCCCTGTGATGTTAATAAAACACTGCAACTCATTTGCCAATCTAAAGAACCTCTGTGATTTGGTACTGATTTATCCCATGTGAGTAATAAAACAAAAGCTGTTAAAACCCCCATTGTTGTTATGTGAGTGACATCAGAGCAAGGAGACCATGCCAGCTTGATGGGACCCTGGAAACTGTTTAGCAACAGCTTGTGACAGAACTTTGCATATAGTGTTTCCCTCTGATGTGCCTCAGCATGTGCCAGTACAAGAAACTGTCTCTCTGCTCCCCTACATTAATGCACCCAACTTTCATACTGGTAGTATCGACTACTGAGGCTGTTGCATGAGATGTCAGAACAGGGTAAGGGCTCTATCATGCCAAGTGTTATAGCGTTGCTAATTCCACTTTAATGACCATGGAAACATAATCTGGAATTCTGGGATTTCACAGAATCAAAGAATTGGAGGACACCACAAGGATCATCAAGTCCAATCCCTTGCCATGCAGGAATACACCACCAAAGCATACCCAACATATGACCATCCAGCCTGTTTAAAAACCTCTAAAGAAGGAGACTTCACTACACTCCAAGGTAGTATATTCCACTATCAAACCGCTTTTCGTGTAGTGGTGTAGCAAGGGGGACGGGGAGCAGTGCGCCCCTAGCAGCAATATTTCAGAGGTATCACCATGGTGGAACTCCTGCCTTTGTTTGTCAGATGGCCCAGAGAAACCCTTTTGCTCAGGTGCGGTGGGAAACAGAGGTTGATGTTGCCAGCTGCAACATGCCTTGCCCCACTTTTAGCAGAGGTGCCTCTTTTGCTGCCGGGCAGTTGGAGATGCAGCCGCCTGCCCACTCCTGCTGCTAAGCTGGGTGGCCATTTCTGAGTAAGGATGGCTCCCGCCTAGCCTGACCTGGGAAAGGCGATGCTCTCCTGCTGTGGGGGTGGGTGAGGACAGGATCACTGAGGCCTAAAACTTTAAAATTAAGGCCAGCACAGGTGGGCGGTTGGTATAAACAATGCTGCTCTGCCATATTTGGCTCCTGAGTGGAATGAGCAAGCAGTGCTGGGCAGCAGCTGTTGGCCCAGGTGGCAGCCATCACCGGAAGATGAATGCAAGCTGCCGTAGCTGGGAGAATGGGGCCCCACTGGGCATAAGGTGGGAGACCACGCCTTCCAAGAGCTCTGCGTTTCTTCCTCCTGTAAATCCTGTTGCAGGGGAAGGGAGATGTTGCCACAGGCACTGTCCAGAGCTAGGCATGCAGTAGGTAGGGATGAGCAAAGGCAGCTGAGATAAAAGATTTTTGTTGGAGATGGACTAGAATGTATGGCAAGAATACCCGTAGGGGGAAATGCAAGTTCTCTGAATGTCCACAGGGAATAATGGGAAACGCAAATGTCAGTTCACACATCTGGGTTCAGTTTGCAATCTAGGGTAGATGCAAATAAAACAAAGAATTGGGGTGGGGGTGGGGGGTGGGGGATGGGGGAGAGAATGATGCGGGTCACAGGACTAAAAAAAGAAGGAAATGGGTCCTGTTCTTTATTTTACTATTTTAAATCTTCTTTCATTTTTATCATCTGGAAGATAATTGTACCGTATTTTGAAAGATAGCTTAGGAGTCTGTGGCCCTTTCCGCACGAGGCGAGGGAATCGCTCCGTGCCATTACCTACCGCTTCTTCTGGGGTCCGAAGCAACGCGGATTGTCCCCGGAGCCCTTCCGCAGGGCTCCTCCTTGGTCCAGGGCAAATCGGAGCAGTGCGAAGTCTGTAGATCTGCACTGCTCTGGCTTCCAAAAGGGCAGCTTCCAGCTTCCAAAATGGCGGCTTCCAGTTGGTTGTGGGTCCCAACCAACCGCTGAAGCTTGCCACGCCTAAAGCCCACCCTCCGCAGATCGCAGGCTCGCATTGGTGCGAGCCTGAGAATCTGCACAAGGGAGCAGGAACGCAATGGCGCGTTCCAGGAAAATAAAGACCTGTTTTTTGCAGTCTTTAGAAAACACGCTGGAGGACCACTTGAGGTAGTTTTGGAGTGGACTGAGGTGCGGATCTCCAGTAAGTAGTCCGCTCCTAGTCCGCTCCAAGGTGCAGACGACCTCCGTGAGAGGACATACTGCCTCGTTCTAATTGCCTGGTGCGGAAAGGGCCTGTGTATATGCATGTGTGTCTTTACCGCCTTGGTGAGGAGCTATGACAGACAACAGCAGTCAAAGACTGGAGTGACACTAAGCCTTCAAAGAGCTCCCATTGCTCCTAAGGGGCATTCTTGTAATTTCTTTGGGTATATTCTTTATAATTTGAGAAAGATTCAAAGCATTTACTGATAGTTTTCTATATTGCCTTAGAATGAACTAAGAAAAGTTTATAGGATCTTCTCAAGTTGTAGAGAGCTGCTCATTTTAGAATGTCAGAATTAAAGGCCATTTCCACACGTGGCAGTGGAAACGCCCTGTGCCGGTACTTACCGGACTTCTTGGCTCGACATTGTAGTCCAGGCTGCTCCGGAGCAATGCGTGGCCGCCGCTCCACACTGCTCCGGGGACAAAAATGATGGCTTCCAGTTGGTGGAGGCTCTCCACCAACTGCTGAAGCTCGCCAGCCTAAAGCCCACCCCCAGCAGATCTGCAGGCTTGCACTGGTGTGAGCCTGCAAATCTGCACCGGAGTGCCAGAACGGAGTGGCGCACTCCGTGCTTTTGAAAGACCTGTTTAAACAGGTCTTTCAAAAGCACGCTGCACAACCACTTCTGGACGTTCCAGAGCAGACTGAGGTGCAGAACTACAAAAAGTAGCCCGACCCAGTCCACTCTACGGTGCAGACGTCCTCTTTGGAGGACGCTGTGCACCGTTTTTTTTAGCCCGTGTGGAAATGGCCAAAGTATTTCCCTACACGTCCTTTTGACTTTTTGTAGTATCTTTGGTGTGTATTGAGGGGGCAGCAAACTCAGGGACCACCCAGGTGGCAAAAGCTCTAACTACGCCACTGTTTTACCATCAGAAAGTTATTCCAAATGTTTAGATGGATTTGCTGTTTAGGGAGGGACATTTAGAATTCTCAGCCAGAGAGTTCTTGGACCTTACTAAACTACAAAGCCCAGAATTCCACAAAATGTTTCCATAGCAGTTAAAGGGGAATCATAATGATATAACAGTGTGGTATGATAGGGCGCTTAGAGATGCCACCACCTACAAGTCACTTACATCAACTTATACAAAACCACACTGAGGGCTGAATAAATCATGATGTTAATAGAGTGGCTGAAATTAATGAGCCCCCTCTAAAGTTGCCATTTGCAAATTTTATTAATTTATGCCTTAGTTATTACATTGACGTGCCATCTTTCCCACCACAAGCTTAAGGAAAGATATATGGAATTCTTCCTCCCAGTCATGTTTATCCTCCCAGCCACCTTGTTAAGTAGGTCAGGCTAAGAGAAAGAAGTTGGCCCAAGATCACCCTGTGAGCTTCATGGCTCAGTGGCAACTTGAATCTGAATCTAGCAGGTCCCAGTCCTGCATCACACAGGCTCCCCTTAAAATGAACAGTCAGCTTCAGGAAGGGTTTTTGTTTTGCTTTGTTTTGGGCTTTTTGTGGGGGAGGAGGGGTTCTTTTCTTTTCTTTTCTTTTCTTTTCTTTTCTTTTCTTTTCTTTTATTGGTATTCTGACAAGAAGAGAAAGAGCTAACCTCCCCTTCTACAGCCTCTAACTGTCCCAAGGCACTGCTGCTGTTTACCTATTTTAAAACTGTTAGATTAATTGTATTCATTCAGTGAATGTCAAATTTGCTTTGGTCTTCACCCCAAAGCTCCAGAACTATTTTTCCCCTGTTAATTCCCTACAGAGACATACCTTAGTGCATACCTAAGCAAAAAGCATTTTTGTTCATTTAGATTTCATTCTGTCTCCACATTTCACATTTTTCTTCTAGAGCTCTTCTGACAAATGGTATTATTGTTCCTCATTACATGGTGATTTTATGGATATGTTAAACTTAATATGTACTGAAGAACAAAGCGCACATGATAACACCAACCCTTTGATAAAGAAGAGGGTATACATAACAATATCAGTCCTTTGATCTGTTTTAACCTGTCGGAGTCTATTTGTCAGCCAGTGTTATGGCAATAAATTCTGAAAATCCAGGCATTCATCATGACTGTCATGACAGTTCTGGTGAGGGGGATGTATGCATGTGTATACATTTTGAAAGTATAACACTGAATTTATTAGGATCAGCTGACAGTTGTAAAATAGCGAGCTAGCAAAGGGCAGACTAGTGGTTCACATGGTGAACTTTGGCTGGAAATATCATGAGATTACATGTGTTCCCAAAGAACATAATACCATCAGTTCAAGATTTTCCAGGAATTTCTTTCCCCTATACCGGGGGGGGGGGGGGACACTCAGTCCCAAGGTCCACAAATCAGGAGATGTCATCTCAATCAGAAGCAACTGTTTGTTGAGGAGAGGGTTACAAAGTAAAAATCTACTTGAAAAATGGAAATCTGTTTCTATTCCTGTAATTTTTTTTCTGTCACACTTAGCTTGCTTTCAGCAGCCTAATTTGCAAGTGTTGCTGTTGATAGGGAGATGGAGTATTTTAAGAGTGATGGAGCAAATTAATTCAGTGGGGGGACAGGAGAGGAGCAGGCAAAATGTTGCCCTTCCCAGTAGCCTCAGGCAAAAGCAAACTGCTGCAGTGTCTCCTAGCTTGACTTTTCTTCTTCATTAATAACTTTTGCCATCTTGGCCACATTACAATGTTGCTTATGTCCTGGCTTTCAGCCCTGAAATAATGGAGGGTATGGCATCTTCCCCTTTTGTTTGGAAGCCTGAGGGCAAGCAGCTTATCTTTTCTTCATTTAGGTGCAGTATTTACTTACTATAGATGCTCTCTGTTCATCACCACAAGTAATAATGTGAATATTTCTACAGATTGCTCAAGGGGGTTAATTTCATTTTCAATTTGTCAAAGTGAGAGCACTCATAAGCTTTCACTGGTTAAGGCATGAATTAAAATGAAGTACTCAATAAAGTGCTAAAAAACTATGTAGGTTCCAGCAGGTTAATTAGCAAGAATGAGATGAAATCATAAAGGCAAGGGAGTAGGAACAGTGTGTTAGAATTCAGCTGTTCCGAAACATAATTCATCTCCTGTTGATAGGTACAGAAAGATTATACAATGTACAAATCACACATTGTTTCAGAAAAAAAAACTTCATTGATTATGATTGTGTCTTATTGAATGTTTTTATTTGTAGACGAAACATGAAGCTAGGTTATGTTTTCTGTAGATAACTTGGAATGAATCAAAACACAGCAGTTTTAGCACTTTTTAGAGAATTCACAGAATGCAGGGATCGGCAGTAAGACTATAAGACAGATCCCCACTCCCACCCACCACACAGGAAGATGAAGAATATATGGCGAGCCTCCATATACCTTTCTTCTTGAAGAGTTGAGAACCCCTAATTTCTGGAATTACTCTATGTTCTATGTATGCATGGAGATTCTCAGCAAGGACGATGCAAGCATACCTTGTTCCCACCCACCTTTACATTCAACTAAGACAATTAGGCAGAGTGAAGTTACTATTTCAGGTAGCAGATACTGACAGATCAATGGTGTCTTGTCTCCATCTCCACAAGTGGCTGTCCTGCTGATGACAATGCTTGTTTGTTACTGGCCTGAGTTAGCTATCTGTTGTTACCTCAGTGCTATCTCTCAAGATGCCCCAGAGATTTTCATTTCTAGGACACTGATCAATACAGCAGGCACCGAAGCAATCAGTTTGGGTCACACACTTCCAGGAGCCATCACAAATGGGCATGTACATTTTCAAGTTTGCAAGTCAGTAACCAGCCCAATCTAGGTGAGTTAGCCAGGATTAGGGCAAGGTAGCACTAGCACCACCCTTCTGTCTGACTCAGTCTGAACTCAAGGTAATCCAAACGTTACAGGATGTCCCTGAGCTTTCTTCACAAAGCCCTGAATTCTCTGTTTTCAAGCCATGCCAAAACAAGATTTAGAATTCAGTAGAAAGTCGTGGATTTCACACTAGGGCCATTCCTAAGAGTATGTGTACACACACACATTGAATTATCTGGAGACAGGTTTATTTACAAGAGCAAGAAGTAAAGACTGGACGAGCAAGGCAATTATGGAATGCACAGAGCCACACAGTAATATATACACTCAGCCAAAATAATAATAATGATGATGATGATGATGATGATGATGATGATGATGATGATGGTGATGGTGGTGATGATGATGATGACGACGACAACAGCAACTAGGCTCTCTTTAACAAAATGTTTCCAATTGAGGTTAAAGCTCAACTCTTTCATAGAACTTTCTTACTAGGTTGTCTTAAAATCTCGAAACTGGGAATTACCAAAACCAAAATGTTAATCATTGTATTTGTCTTCAAGTCATTTTGCAACAATGATGGTGATTATTGTTGTCAGTACAGTAGTCCCATGTTTAACACAAGTTCATTTTACATGGTTTCAGTTCTATGCAAAGATCCCCCCCATGAAGCTCACACTGCTCACAGTATCTCCTGCTGCTCATAGCATCTGTTGTTGGCTCCCACTGTTGCACAGTCTGCTCATGGTAACTGCTGCTATTGGCCTGCCTGCTCACATTGTTGATGCCGCTCACAATATCTGCTCCTGGTTCCCCATGCTGCTCAGTCGCATAGCTAGTGGGGGAGAGGGAGGGTACTCCGCCCCTGGCGCATTTTTTGGGGGGGTGCTGCTGGAGAGAAAGAAACCGTGTAGGGAGAAAAAGCCCAGTTAAAAGTTGGCCAGTGGAAGCAGCGGCAGCAGCAGTGGTGGTGGCAAGCGAAGAAAGGTGACTGAAGAGGGGAGTTGAAGGCTTAATGGGAAGAGATGCCGCCTGGGCCTGGCAGGCGAGCGATGGAGCGGGGATCTCGAAAGAAAGCAGGAGGAGGGGAGGAGGGGAGGAGGGGGAGGTGTGCTGGAAGAAGGCGAAGTGGCAGTGGAAGGAGGCCCTCTGCCTGCTGCAGATGGCAGCAGCAAAGTGTGGGGGGGGGCGCAGAGGCTATGTCAGTGGATAGGTAGTTGGAGAAGCTGGGTGCTTATAGCTTATAGCTCCTATAGCTTGACTTCTCCTCTGGTGAGCTCCAAGTGTCCTGCCCAAAATGTAGGGCACCTTTGTGTATATACATCATACATACTATAGAGAGAGAGAGAGAAAGAGAGAGCAAGCATATGTCCATCAAGTTTCCTTTTTCCAAAACAAGAAGAGGGCAGGCATACGTGTGAGCTGGGAGGGGAGGGGAAGACGAGTGTGGGAAATTGGCAGTGGCGGCAGTGAGTGGGGTGAGGAAAATAAGAAACCTGGAGAAGTGAGGTAGTACCATTTTTGCAAAATGGTGCTACCTCACTACCTCACCGTTTTCAAAAGCCCTGCAGAGGTCCTGCAAAAGGCACCACTTTTGCAAAAGTGAGGCCATAGTGGTGAGAACCTATTGCACCCAGAAATAGTTCCTGGTGGTATATAGGCAATGGTGGTGGACAGAGATACCTAGAATGAGGTGCTCCTACATAAGAGGGGACTGTGTCTGGGGTGGGGGGTCAGATCAAGGACTCGGTCAGGTAAAAAGTCCTGGGGACTCACCATCGAAGGAATGGGGAGTTGTCAGCTTGACTCGGTAGGAGTTTTTCTTTGCAGAACCTCCTTCCCTGTTCATTCAAAACAAACCATCTTTTTTATTTCTACTTTCTCGTCTCCCCCCCCCCCTTCTTTGCCATCTTCACACTGAAAAGCAGGAATAAATCCAACACTTCTGAAGATCCACTGCTGCAGTTCTGCTTTGCTCTGTAACCCTTTCTATTTACTTTTTTTCTTACTTGATGATGATTTAATTAATTTGTCAAAGGTATGGGTACTCGCTCTCCAACATTTTTTTAAAAAAATGGGTAGTTTTGTTTTAAGGAATGGGTGGGGACAGATGGAAAACAAGAGGAGAAAGAGAAAAAAAATCAGAGCCCAAACAAACCCAACATTAAACACTGAAAACTGCTGGCTCCCTTGCACATTTTGGCTTTTTGCAATGCAGCCGTTGCAGGTATGTTTGTGTGTGCAGGAGAGCAAGAAAGAAACTGAGAGACAAAGGGTGCCAAGTTGGAGAGGTGGTTGGGGGGAAAAAAGAAATAGAATGTGTATGTTCCATTAAAAATAAATAAATAAATATGCACTCTGTCCTCCCCTTCCCCCCATCCCAACTCCTGAAAGCCCAAGACTAGCAACCATCTGCCAGGAACGTTGGGTGAAGGTGGTTTCTGCCTTTCCGTCTCCTTCTGTGGTATAGCTGGGGGGTGAGCGGTGGGCTGGTCAGCCCTGGGCGGCAAAAGGGCTGGCTACCCCACTGATGCTGCTTGCACTACCTCATGTTCAGCTGCTCTGTTGCAGCTGGAAAAATGACTGTGCTGGTGAAATGGTCTTGCTCTTGAATAACAGCCCTAAAGAGTGGTGGTGCTGGCTATCCAGATGAGCTAAAGAAATCTGAAAAGTGCTTTCTTTAAGTGAGAAGGTGAAAGTTCTGGACCTGATATCAACCTTGAACTATCTACATCATCCTGGTGGTACAATCGAGGAACACTTTCTGATGACCATCCTCCTGATGACGTTTCCTCTTCTGGTGATACCTATACATCAGAAGGTCAACACTGACAGTTTTCAGCAGCTGTGAAACCTGCCTCTTTAATTTCAGGGAAGAAAAAAAAGAGTTCCATATTATATGTGAAAATCATATAATGTGAAGGCTCCTGGAATGGATCCCTCATGTTATATGTGGGCCTACTGTACTTTCATCTACACTTTAAGTACCTACAACAATTTATGAAGCCTCTGGCTTAAGACTTCATACCTAGGTTGAAGTTGGTGATCAGATTCAAGATAGGGCCTTTTGTGTAGCAGCACTCCAGTTGAGGAACTTTAAAAAAAAAAAGCCTACAGAATACTATTTTGTTCTCTCTCCTTCCCTGCCATGCTTCTGCTAGCCGAGGTTGCAATATTGTGGAGCCTCTGATGTGACAGTACTTTGACTCAACAGGTGAGATTTTTCTGTCAATAAATAATGCTTGAACAAACTTAACATTGTAAAACTTCTGGTGTCTGAAGCAACACCAATACATCATCTTTTCCGGTTGGATGTGTAATAGTGATAAGTTTATTCTTCAGCTGTGTGAATTTCCTTTTACAAATTTAAACTCTTTGAACCCACGGATGTGCTAAATACCTGTTTGCAAAGTCTTCTCAGTTTGCTAACCAAAGATCCTGTTTTGTGAAATAACCACGAGAGCTGCAAATCGTTGCTCATGTTCCACACAAAGTCATCCTTGGCTTTAGACAGAATCTCGTCTCTGATCACTAATCTTAGCTAAATGCAGAAGGATCTCCTGCTGGATGGGGAACCTCCACCGGAGTGACACTGAATCCACTGAATTTAATTCCATGCTAGAATTAGGTTGCTAACTTTATTTTAAGACTAGAAATCAATATATGAATACTTCAAACTTTTCTTTTGTGCAAAGTTCCTATTTTTCACAGTGGTTCTGAGCCTTAAATTGTCAAAGAATTACCCAAGACAGAGTTTATGGGCAGGAAATGCAGAAGAACCTCTAGTTATCGCTTCCTGTAGACAATTTCAGTAATAACTTTAGTCTTTTCATACAAAAAGGAGATTCTGTATTTCTATTGCAACAGATGCAGGACACCTATGCTTTTTACCTATTTTTTACATGAGGCTATCAAGAATTAACAGTGAAGTCCAGCAGCATACAGTAAAAGAAACCATTTGGGTCAGTAACTCCTAAAACAGAGCTGTTCTTAAATGTCAAAGATTCATAGTGAATACAATAGTTTTCTTTGCGCTGTCTGAACTCTGAAACTATAACCCAGAAACATTTCACTCAAAAGAACAGGATTTGCTACAAAAGAGGTTACCTATTTTGAGATCTGAGAGCTCTCTCTCATTTTGAAATGTTTGGATTATTTAAAGTTTATGCATTTTATGAAAATTGTTAATGACTTTTTGTTGTTGTTGTTGTTGTTAGCATGGCTCATTAGCAATGAAGCCATTGTTAATTTCACTTTGCATTCTGTAAACAAGATTAGGTAAAACACTGTTAAAGTCTATTTTATTTCACAGTGAATATTCCTGAGCAGGGTGTCCTACTATGTCATTATTCTCTGTCAGGAGATGTGAGAGCAGTGTCAGAAAATAATCATGGTACTTGTGGTATGACCAGGACTAAAATGAATCCAACATACCTTTCTTTGCCAGGATAACATTACAGAAGCACCTGCATACAGAAAAAGAGAACTAGGTTTTGCTTTCCTTTACAGTGAAAATTACAATCTGTTGTTACAAGCAGTCTGTTTTCTGGGTTTGATACTTTGCATAGCTTCCGTATTACCTGTTTTATTTCATTTTGATCCTAATGAAATCTACCCAGCCACCACTAACAGCACTGAGATTTCCACTCTGTCCCAGTATATGAATTATTTGCTGTCTCATGAGCACCACCTTTAGGTTCAACTTCCCATGGCTGAAAACATTCTGTGGCTCTCTTTCATTTTACAGATAGCAACAGCTGATTCACAAAGTGCATAGAAAGTGGCCTGGCGCCACATGCTGTCACACTTATATTTGTCTTGATTTCAGTACACCTATTGTAAGGATAACTGGATCTTAGGACTGGATCCAACCCAGTCTCTCCCATAATCAAAGAACTATCTTTGCTTGCTAGAATAGTAAGTGCTGGCTGGTAAATAGCAATGGTAAAATAATGAATAGTAATAGAATATAACCATTTATACTGTTAGCCACCATAGTCCTCCAAACAGGAGAGAATTATGGGACAAAGAAGATTTCCTCACCACAATCTGCAAAAAAAAAAAAATGCTGTTGGTATAAGTCTGTACCACTTTAAAAGGGCTGCTTCACACAGCCACTGAACTTCTGCTTGGAAGGTGCTTGGCTGCATAAGTCCAATCCTCCCCTCAGATCCACCTCCTTACATATTGATACCTGTGAACATCATTGCTTGCCAGAATCAATAATGCTGTAGATTTAGAAAACCAAGAAACACGAATGTCATCAATAGGAATGGGAGAGGCAGCTTTAGGAACTTGGAACAAATACTGACAGGAATGTGCCCCTTGTATTGTTAAATCAGCATTTGGGCCCATTCTTAGATTCACATGACATGCTATGCACATGCAGGATCTCATAAGCACTGAGGTATAACAAAGAGCTTCTGAACATGCAATTTTAAAGTTAATGCTTCTGTTGTCCTATATGAAATTATTGCTACTTTCTTTCAGATCCTATTCAGTCCCCAGGAAGTATTTCAGAAACGTAAGGTAATGTCCAAGACGCTATTCCAAGCTCCATCTGCACACTTTTGTGTCTTCTATCTACCCTGCTACCTGCCACTCTCTAAGAGGGGTCACAGCAGCTGTTGCTGCTTACTTGAGGAAGGAAGGGAGGTAATGAGAAAGGGGAAGCTGGTCTCAGAGTGGAAAGAGATGAAGGGGCAATTACAGATGGAATGCATTTTCATTCTCCTGCCTTGGAGCCCAGACTAGCTATACCTTCATTGCCTGAATTGCCTCCTCTCCCTACCTCCCCAGTATGCAGCAGCGGAAAAGGCTGTAGCCCTTCACAGGATTTCACAGTTGTGGGAGGAAGAGGTTTGGGACAGGACACAAAGGAACTGCCTCCTGCACTCCATATGTACACACAAGACACACTTACACACACATAAGTCACTAACGGGAGTCCACTTAATGACTACATCTGATTACCACCTGATCTCACTGTTTATTTCTTCCTAAAGAGGTACAATTGTTACCTTAACATGCCACCAGATTTTGGGCCATTTCCTCACTACACCATTATAGTGCTACTATTCCACTTTCATAATCCTGTGGAATTCTGGGGTTTTTAGTTTCCTGAAGCCAAAGTACTCTTCCCTAAGCTGCAAACTCTAGGATTCCATTGGATGTTGAAAGTGGAATAATAGAACCATAACAGTGTAGTGCAGAAATGGCCCCGGTTTTGTTGCAAAAACTTCCTCAAAATTCTCAGTCATCTCCCAAATGAACCGAGGTGTTACCTCAAACTGTAGATCCACAGAGTAATTCTGAAAGGTGCATGGCATACAAGGCTAAATTAACGGCAATCTCCGTGAGGATCTTGATGTTTTGGCATCTCATCCTAGACTGATAATGAGTGGCCCAAGGTACAAAATCAGTTTCTCTTTAAAATTCCATAAAGGAAAGTACGGTGGCCAGTCAGGCAGAAAGCAATAATGACAAAGATTGTCAATTTCTCAGCAGAATAAACACTGCAAAATGATTTTAAATGGCTTGTCTCATATTTTCCATCATTTACATAATTGAGGCTGCACCCCAATACACATTTACCTGAGAGAAAGTTTCATTGAACACAGTGGGGCTTATTTTTAAGTAAACACTTTATTAAGATTGCACTTTTAAGATTCTTCTAACACACTTCCTAGGTGCTGAAATCCTTATAAAGATATGTACTTGAACTAAATCAAATGATCTGAAATTTAGGATTGTCATATATCTCTTAGGCCATTTCCGCACGGGGTGAGGGAATCGCCCCGTGACGCTACTCACCGGACTTTAAGGCTCCCCGGTCCAGTCCATGCTGCTCCGGAGCAGTGCGTGGCCGCCGCTCCGCACTGCTCCAGGGACGAAAATGGTGGCTTCCGGTTGGTCGAAGGTCTCGACCAACCGCTGAAGCTCGCCAGCCTAAAGCCCGCCCCCAGCAGATCGCAGGCTCGCACCAATGCGAGCCTGAAAATCAGCATAAGGGAGAAGGCTCGCAGTGGCGCGCTCCATGCTTTTGAAAGACCTGTTTTTAGCAGTCTTTCAAAAGCACACTGAACGACCACTTGGGGTCATTCTGGAGCAGGCAGGGGTGTGGATCTACGTTAAGTAGGTCCAACCCAGCCCGCCCCCAGGTGCAGATGTCCTCCCTGGAGGACGCTCTGCACCGTTTTAAAAACCCCGTGTGGAAATGGCCTTAGTTAAAATGGGAATTCTAACTAAATTAAATAACCTGAAATTTAGGTCTGTCATATAAAATGAGAATTCCCTATAAACATTTCATTCCTATTTCAAAGAAGTCTCTTCACCAATGAACTCACAACATTCAAATCAAACAGCTAAAAACGTCCTTTAAGGTCATGCAGTCCAGCCTCCTACTCAGTGCAGGTTCTAAGATGTAGGAGGTAACTACAATGGCTCTGAAAAATGACTTTCTATCCTTTCCCTGAATAAAAGGCTATTATCTCCCAGTATAATATATCCTGTTAGAAACAATACTGTTATGACGTTTTTCTCATTTAACCAAATCTGCTTTTCTGGAGTTCCTACCCATTGGTTCCCGTTCTGCAACAGATAATGAGTTTGCTCCAATTATTACCTATTCTGGGTTGTACTGGTAAAATACACCATGGGTAAGTAAATAGATCATTGATCCAAAATCAGTATAGGGAAACTTCCTGTGCTCTTCCTGTGCTCCTGTGCACTTTCTTAGATTTGTAATGAAGGTTTTGTTATTCATATTATTCTTTTCTTGTATGTTTTATAGATGCAGTATACTACACACACACTACTTTTTTGTTGTCATTTGCTGTCGACTTTGAAACATGCCAACTCTATGAATGAGATATTCAGACTCTCAGCTGTCAGCTGCCCTGCTCCGATCTTGCAAACTCAGGGCTGTAGCTTCCTTGATCAAACCAATCTACCTGTGGTGCCAGCTCCTTGTTTTCCTTCCACTTTGTTGCACATTATTATCTTTTCCAGTGAGTCATGTCATCTCACTATATGTCCAAAATACAACATCTCCCATTTAATCATTTTAGTTCCTAGTGAGAGTTCAAGCCTGAATTGCTCAAGGACCCATTTATCTTTTTGACAGTGCAGGGTATCTGCAGAATTCCCCTCCAGCACCACATTTCAAATGAGTTGATCTTCTTCCTGTCAGCTTTCTTCACCGTCCAACTTTCACAACCATACACAGAAGTCAGAAATATTATGATGCGGGTGATTTTGACTTTGGTATTTAATGATGTATCTTCACATGTTGTTATGATTATTAACTTTATCTATAAAGAGTCTCATAGTGGCTTGCAAATTAAAATGATTACAAAATAGTTAAAACATAGAAAAGGTCAACATTAAAACAGAATTAGACTATTAACAATACGTAAAAAAATATTTTAATTAAAAAGGATAAAGAGCATTTGCATGAGAACCAAACTTCTGTTGGCTTAAATGACCAAACCAAGATAATTTTAGTCACAGACAAACCCAAACTGAAATGGCTGACAAAAATATTTAGCAAAGTTGTTCTCTAGCTAGGATAAATACACTGACAGCTCTGTTAGTAATGGTGTGTGCCAACCACATTAATTTGAACTCCAGTTTGGAAATTAAGGCCCTTTCCACATGTGGGGGGGGGAACGGGCAAAAACGCCCAAAAACGGAGCTTACCGGCAGCCGGGTAAGTCCGTCGCGACACGGAGTAGCACGAGCTCACTGCTCCGCAGTCCTCCGGCGTCCCAAATGGCGGCTTCCGGTTGGTGGAGGCTCTCCACCAACCGGAGAAGCTCGCCAGCTGGAAGCCCACCACCGGCAGATCTGCAGGCACGCATTTGCGTGCGCCTGCAAATCCGCGTCGGAGCCGGGCGATGGAGCGGCGTGGGGCTGCGCACTCCGCGCTTTTTAAAAACCTCGAAAAAGAGGTTTTTAAAAAACACGCAGCGCGGCTAGTTCTGGACACTCCTGAGTGGATTCTGGTGTGGAACTACAAAAAGTAGTCCACGCCAGTCCACTCTACGGTGTAGAAGACCTCCGTGAGAGGTCACGCTGCACCATTACAGAAGCCCGGTGTGGAAATGGCCTACGAAGACAACCTGTCTCAGTTTGGACTGATTCAGATTCCACATAGTATTCTGAATCCAAAATTCAATTCAGAAATCCAAATCTTTTGGTCTTCTGCTATCATTGGAAATAAACAAACAGCTACAGCTTCTTGCTATTTGTTAGAACTCGACAGACACTAGAGACATTATAGTATTTTATGACCAGATTAAGACTAATTAACTACAGACAAAGAAGTACAGAAGGGTTTGTGCCAGAACACTTTAAAACTTGTGTGTGTGTGTGTGTGTGTGTGTGTGTCTAAGGACTGTTGGTACCTCTTTTATTTCCTGAAGAAGCTGGATGAAATTTGCAGGGATAACTAATGCAAATCTGAATCACCTTTTGAATATTCCCTTTCAAATCTTTGATGATTCCAAACAAAAAGGACAAAACACTTCCAAAGACCACAACCGAAAATCTCAACCAGCTTTCATCCCAAACTAATGCAGGCACCCCAAAAAGCTGGGTGCTTTCATCAATCCTGTTGAGTTTCTATAGCTGCTCTGAAAACCTAATCCTGTAGTGCCACTTACAGGATAGTCTTATTAACTGAGAACAAATTTATTGCAATGTTTATTGCAGTGATATTTCCTTGTGTGAAAAAACAACAGAGTAACTTGCTATTTTGGGCAACTCATTTGGCTCCAGTTCATGTTTGTGTATTTAAATAGTCTTATTTCTGCAAATGAGCCTTCTAAAATGATGCATTGGTACTGGTTTATGGGGCATCCATAAAGAAGTGATAGCTGAGAAGTGGAAGACACAAAAATAATGGAAAGGGCAGAAATATATGAATTTCAAGATCTGAAGCCTAATCAGAGTGTTGGAAGGAACCACAAGAGATATCTAGTCCAAACCTTCTGCCATGTGGAAATACACAACTAAAATACTCCTAAACATGGCCACCCAACCTCAATTGGAAGACCTCCAAAAAGGGAAAGTGCACCATCCTTTGAGGCTCTTCATTCTACTATGGAACAGCTCTTAATGTAAAGAAGTTCTTCCTAAGGTTTTAAATGGAATCTCTTCTCTTGCACCTTGAATCCTTTGGTTCAGGTTCCAGGCCATTTCCATATGATGTTGTTACCCTGCAACAGCAGCAGTTTGTTTCCGGTCTAGGAGTAGTACTACCACACAACGTCCTCACTGCTGCTATCCTGTTCCCAAATGTTGCAAAATTGCTTTATACTATATCCAGGAAAAATCCATCAAGAACCTCCTTTAGCACCTCAATCCCGTCAGCCAGCTCACTGCAGAACCGTAACAGCACTTGATAGTGCTTCCTGTGATCACAGGAGTAGGTGGGATGTGGGCGTGCCCAGCTTGTTCCTCCCTCAGCTACTCCCATGGCATGGCAAGTTTGGAATCTACCGCCTCTCTCTGTTTATTTCAAATTCCCCTATGAATTTTTTAAAAAATTTAATACTTTTTTTGCATTATAGTGCACAAATGCAATAGTACAGTGGCATGTCATGAGGTTACAACGTGGCTGCACTAGTATGGCTTGCAAAAAAAACAAAAACAAAAAACAAATAACCAATCAGGGAAGTGGGGAAGGGTGAAGGCAGAGGAAGGGAGTGGCTGAGGACACTCTGGTGTGTAAGGAACACCAGTGGCAATACTGCTCCTCATCTGATTAAGGTAGAACAGTGCAGAAAAGGCCATTCCTAACCTGCTACCATCATGTGAATGGCAATGCTGGGAATGTAACGGAAGAATACATTATTGAGGTATGGTGCAGGAAAGGGTCCTAGTCCTTGAAAGAGAGGGGATCTTCCTCCCTCTTCAATGTGACTTTCTTCCAGAAGGTCAGAAGGATAAGGATAACCACCATGTTACCTCTCAGTCTCTTCTGCAAGTTAAACATGCCCAGCTCCCTAAGTTGTTCTTCATAGGGATTTGTTTCCAGACTGCTTTACCTTCTTAGGCCCTTTTCGCACGGTATTTCTAATGCGAAAGGGCCCCTTGAGCGTCTCGTAAATGTGAGGAGCGGTCCACACGACGCACTCACATTTACGTGACGCTCAAGGGCCTGACGCGGACTGCACACGCATTTTTTCATTTTCAGCTTGAACGCAAAAATGGTGCGCAGTCACGCATCGCTCCAGGGCCCCACGCGCACTTACCTTGCGTGCGGAGCCTTGGAAGCCAGGCTGGTCACGTTTCCTGTCCAGTGCAGGCTGGGAAAGGTCCCAGGCTCGCGCGACCAGGAAGCAGCTGTGGAGTCGATGGGACCGGGACGCGAGAGCCTCTTGCTGGAGGCCGCTTGCGCGAGCCCCACACTCCAGCTCCGCGAAAGGGTAACGTACAAAAAGGGCCTCTGTCACGCATACCAGTTCACTTGTGGTGTATGGTAGTTTAGACATGGGGACAAAATTCAAATTGGGAGACATCCCACATGGGCACATTCCAGCTGCAGGTGTGGCAAAGGACATGAGGCAGGTCCAAATTTAATTCTTATCAGTTTTGACATCCCACTAAGGACACAAAACACAATTCTATGTACACACACTCAGGAATAAGCTCCAGTCCTGCCCCCCCATATATTTGCTAGTTTTCAAGGTGTCATCAGATTCTTCATTGTTTTTTCCTGCTGCAATTTATGACTCTACCGAGCACTGCAACCCTTATCATCAGCTATTACCCATGCTGAGATATATGTAGGGTGGGTTTGCTGCATGTTCATTTATCATCAGATGCAGGTTGCACTTTGCAGAGACTCCCTACTGAGCAGTCTGCCTCTGTCACTGTGGTCTTTTACACTTGTATACAAAAAAAAATCAGAAGCCCAGTATCTCCCCCCATCACCCTCACCACTCCAGCTTTACCCCTCAGCACTTACAATTAGATTCCACTGCAATCTTGAGTAGAACTCCTGTCTAGTTTGCAGCAGTGGCCCTGGTTTTCTGAGTTGCGGCAGTTCAGCAGATTCAAGCAAAATAAAACTGAAACCTGCTGGTGCTGCACACACTAATTTATTTTAAGGGGTCATCACCTTTTTTCAACCAGTTACAAAACAAAGTTGAGCTTATGCAAGACTGTGACATATTAGTTTGGCCTGACTTTTCCTTTTACCCTTTCCTTTCCTTTCTTTTTTTTTTTAGTGCTCTTATTCCACTTTTTCTTTTTTTAATTTTATTATTATAAAAGTTATAACAATCAATATTTACAAATAATCATTCTTTCTTTTTATAAATATATAAGAAACAAAAAGCAAAGAAATATATACCATCAAATTTGTATACCTATCCAACATATTCTTCTTCTTCTTCTTCTTCTTCTTCTTCTTCTTCTTCTTCTTCCTCTTCTATTGCTCTTTGTCTACATATACATATACCTCTATATCTTTTCTGTATCTAAATAAATTTCAATTACATGTCTTGTATATTCTACTTTGTCCCTTTTCACACAGAGTCACCCCCAGGTGACCTCATGCTGTCAGCAAGCAAACCAATGATCAATCCTTACTTTTAGAAACTAATAATTTCATTTGCCTCATTTGGGATAAGGATAAAAATCTACTTAATTCTTTCATATGTACCTGCTTTGAAAAGAACACACTCCTTGAATGAAAGCCTTAAAAATCGAAAAAGAAAGCAAAAGCTACAAAGAAATTGCATTTTATTTGTTGTTTTGTGCCTTCAAGTTTTTCTGACTTATGGTGATCCTAAGGTGAACCTATCACAAGGTTTTCTTGACAACTTTTGGTTCAGAGAAGGATGCCTGAGAGAGAGTGACCTGCCCAAGGTCACCCAGTGGGTTTCCATGGCCTAGCAGGGATTCAAACCTTGGTCTTCAGTCACAGCTCATTACTATACTATGTTGGCTCTTGGCATTTTTTATACGGGGGAGGGGATCATCTGTCCTCTCAAACAGCTAACACAAGTCCTTCAGTGTGATGTTCACAGTAACATTGGCAGGGTTGGGTTTCTTTGGACTACTAAAGACATTTGTTAAAATTATGCCCATTGTCAATCAGCTTCCCCAACGGAGAGTTTCCAGATGTGTTGGACTACACCATCCATCATCCAAACCCAGCATTACCAAACATCATTTTGGCTGGGGACAGTGGAGACTATAGTCCAACACATATAGACGGTACCAGTCCACAGAAGTTTATTGTAGATTATCAGCTTGGAATAAGCCAAACCAAAGGGGGGTATTTAAAAATAAAAAAGATAATAAAGTTTGTAACAGTTCTTTGTTCAACATACTTTTCTCCCACGCTGTGTACTGTTTTCTATTTTCCCAAGTTTTAAGGTTATAATCCTTTTTGACAATACAGTTTATGTTTTCACTGCAAGCTAGACACTTCTTTTGCCCCACACATGAGATGTTGTGGGTCTGAAGAAGTTGTTGGGCATATGTATGTATTGCAGCCTCAAGGAAGAACAGAGCACAAAATTGCTGCCCAAATAAGTCCTAATTTGCTGCTGTTTCTGCATCATATATGGTTACTTTGCATTCTAACCTTCATGCTTAACATTTCTGAGACATCCAGACCTGAAAACTGGATTGTTACACTAAACCACAAACAGACATTTAAATGTCTTGCCCTGGACCAAAGCTTGTTATCTAAAGGCTCCTATGCATGTGAACAGAGGCCTTCCCACTTGTTACAATGCTGTAATACCCAAGAGGCAAACTCTGCCGACATTGAAATGAACAAGGGAAGATGCTGCCAATGCAGAATGTAGGCCATTGCTGGCTCTGTCAAAATTTGAGGTAACCCACCTAAAGTGACACATTTTGGTATAACACTGTTAAGCAGAGACAGGAGCCATATGTTGGCATATCACAGGTTTGTATTCTGATGCTCCTAGGACATACGTGTGACCACAGGATATATTGGATCCTCCTCCCAGAGAGGAAATAGAAATACACCCCCCCACACCAGTAGGGAAAGATAGTGCCCTTCCTAATCACTCCAGAAAACTCTGTGTTCTGCAGGGTCCGAGTTCTAACCCAAAGTTTTGTTACCACCATTGCTCCATGCCCAAGTACTGGTAGTAGCAAATTGATGCCAGTCCATAAGGGAGAAATTACAGGCAGACAGAAAGACTTCAAACCTTGTGTATTAAAAAAAAAGTTCATCTAAAATACATCTTGCCCCTGTGGAAGGTCTGTGACTAGATGACTCGTGTAACTACTGAAGCTCTGAGGTCCTGCATAGTTCTTTTAACTGTCAATCAGCCTTGAACCTCAGCCCTTCATACAGAGACCACTTTCAAAACAAGGACTCTGCTTTGCAAAAGTTGGCACATGGCCATCCTAAACAGTGTTCCATTCTGGGCATAGGCATCACTCAGAATGTTACTTTTTAAAAGCAATTAGTTACTTTCCTTATTACCCTGACCACTCAGTCCCTCATTTTACTGCAGTCCAGAAAGGAACTGAGTTATCTCATACTGACAAATTAGGCCATTGCTGCAGGAGACTGTTACAGCGCTATTATTCAACATCCTATGGAATCCTGGGGTTTGCAGTTTAGAGAAGGGCCTTGCAAATCCTAGGATTTCATAAGATGTTGAAGAATGGAATAATAGTGCAAAACAGTCTAGTGCAGACTGAGAGTTACTCTGCTGTTCCTATTGTGCCACCGGCAAAACACAAGAAAATGCTCTCTGATTCCTTCAAGCGGCCTATACATATATTGCACTTAATTCTGGAAAAAAAAGGGAAAAAGAGAAGCATTATACAAGCGCTGTTTTCTCACTTCAGCTCCATGCAACTACAGGCAACGAGGTAACTCCTTTCCAGGTTGTCACTGGCCAAAACAATTTAAAAAGATATTTTTTTTAAAAAAAACACGACTAGTTGGATCCGTGCTTATTATAAAAACGACGATGTTTTTTTTTTTAACCGTAACCTTGCCCCGCCGAGCCTCCTGCAGGTACCCATGCCGTTTAACACAAGCCTAACTCCTGAAGGTTTCCCTCCAGGGCAGAGCAAGTTCTTTGAGAAAGCCGGAGGAGGAGGGTCGTGATTCCGCAAACACTGGGGGAGGGAGGAACCAGGGGGCGGGTCTTCGATTTCCACGGCTCTTCCCTCGAGCGCGGGTCTCCGCTTCACCTGTTGAACGCCGGCCGTTCCCGAGGCCCCTTCTCCCCTCCTCGCGCCCTCCTCTTCCTTGGACTTCTTGCCGGTGGGGGCGGTCCGGGCGCTTCCGCCCCTCCCACCCGGACCTTTTTCGCCTTCCCCGCGTGGCCGGCTCGCGCTGCCTGGCTGGCGGGCGGGCGGGCGGGCTGCAGGCTGAATTTCTTCCGGCGGCTCCGCTGCAACTCTCTCCCCTCCCCGCCGCGGCCGGGCTTCGCGTGCTTCGACGAGCGGGTGGGCCAGGGCGCCGGCGCTGACGTGCAGGAGGCAGCCGCGGCAGCAAGGAGCGAGAGCCGAGCGCCGTGAGTAGTCCCCTGCCCGCCTCCCCCGTCCCCGTCCCCGTCCCCGTCCCCGCTGCTGCCACGCGGGGTGTTAAACCGCGCCGGCTCTGCCGTCCGCCTGGTTCCAGAGGGAGCCCGCGGGAGGGCGAGGCTGTTCCCTCTCACCTGAGTCTTCCTCAGCGGGCACATGGGACGGGACGGCCTACGAAGGTGGGCTCTATGGAAAGAGGACAGGGCATTGCGGGCGGCGAAGGCTGTCCTTGCCATCTCCCTTCGTAGATGGGGAATCACCGCGGCGTTTCTTGAGGCGGGCGAATGAGGCGTCCTGTCTCCCTCAGCCTTCCCTTTCCATCCCTGCGAGACTCGTGTCTCGCCTGCAGGGGATTTCCTTCCCCCCCAAAAAACATCACCGGTGCCGGGTGTGGGCCGCATCTCTGGTAATTCTGATTAGACTGCAGGGACGGAGCAGCTTTCCTCCCAAGAGCCCAGGCCGGCAAATGCGTTGTGTCTTGTTTGTCCGGCGCTTCTGGGTGTTCCCTTCGGCAGGGGGAAGCCCCGGGCGCGCCTTGGAGTGCCTGCCTTCCCATAAGGTGGTCGCTTTCGAGGACGCGTAGGGCGCCTGAGGAGGCTAGGGGAGGGTTGGGCTTGCTTAAAATGGCCTCTAAGAATGTGGGGAGGAGGGGTGACGTTCATTTCGGCTCCCCCAGATTTTTGTGCGGAATCACCTCCACATTGTTAAACCGTGTGGCGACGACATGGTTTAAATGAGGACATTCGTAAAAGTATGCAGGGTTCAGGCGCCTGGGCTTTGGCTTTTAAAGATGAATGAATCTTCCGCCCCTTAGAAAGAGCGGGGGCAGCGCTGTTCTCTCAGAAGCCTAGTTTTGCTACAGTTGCTCGGGGAATGAAACACACAGATGGAGCGATACGGTGGGCTCTCGCACTGTTTGGCGGCAGGAAACGGAGCTATGATGAAGAGAAGAGAGCATTGCAGCGGACAGGTCTGGGACGCAGAGGCTGGCAGCCGCTGCGCTGGCAGCCGCAGCTGTATCTTTCTTTCTAACATCTGGAAGTGGCTTCAGCGTGGAATGATGAAATCGCTGGCTAAGTTGCACGTCAAAGATGGCTGCTTAGACGAGGAAGCCCTCTCAATAAAAAGCCTTATCCACCAGCTGCAATTTTTTTTGTTATTGTTGCTAGGTTACATCAGGACTTATTCTCCTGCCCAAACACATACACAGAGAAATGTCTCTCGCTGTGTTGATGTTTCGGACCCTCCCCCACGACTTCCACGCTGGTGGATGTGCTTCTCCTGGTGCATTGTGGGAAGGCTGATATTGCAGACAAACCTGGCAGTGCAGATAAATGCCAGTACAAGAAGCAGGAGAAAAGCATGTCCTCTAGTTTGATTGGTGTGTTGCAGCAGTCCTAGCTTTCAGCCATCAGATGTGCCTCTGACTCTCTCAGACAGGGACTTAGGGAGAGTCTATATATACACAGCGTAGTTGTCTTTGAAGTTCTGGATGGTACTATTTCCAAAATTGTCATAGAGAGAGTTTCATGGTGGTGGTAGTGATGGGGAGCTCACACAAAAAGCAAGAGTAGTTTTCCCATGTTTCTTGTGGAAGCTGTTTCATGACCCTCATTATTCTTGGAGTTGTTGCATGCGACTTTCCAGTGTCACTTATTCCATTGTTTAGGCCAGAACGGCCCACAGTAGGAAGCTGTGAGTGCATTTCATATTAGTGGTGTGCTTAACCACTTATATTTTCTTCCTCCTGATTCACACTGATGATCAGTGTAGTTCTGGAATGCTGTGATAGTAACTTCATGGCAGTTATCAATAATAACTTCAAGGTTTTGACCTTTGGATGGCACAGTTGGAACAGTTTTATTTACAGTAACACAGATATGCCTTTGTACTAAGAAGTGTCTTATCAAGTCTAGAAACATTAAAGGACCAGTATTCCATTCTTACACAGTGGCGGTTTCTTGCTGCATACTGTAGCTGGTTAATCTAAAATATGTTTGACAGTTGGTGTATGGGAAGTTTGGTAATCCAGTAACAGGATCCATAATGCAACATTTTAATTATTAATAGGTCAGGCAGGATTTCTGTGCTCTCAGCATAGGGTGGCTCCTTCACAAGGGCAATGCTAAAGATGGAGGGAGCAGCAGGTAGAATAAACATGTGTATATATAAGACAAAGCTATTGACAAATGGCAAGGATGCTGTAGCACCTTAAAAGCTAACAGGTTTCTTGTGAGTATGGCATAAGGACATAGGGACCAGATGGAAATGATTGCATATAAAGTCAGGATGGGGAGCCTAAAGCCCACCAGATATTGTAGGATTCCAAATCCTGTCATTCTCAAGCACTAGCCTTGCTGGCAGCGGTAATGGGAGTTGCAGTCCAACAACATCTAGAGGTTGCATGTTCCTTATTTCTGATATAATAATTCAGATGAGTAAATCAAATCAGATTATTAATTGAAGAACATGATTAACATAACACATGATGGAGTCCCATAAAGGATGATCCTGTTATTAGCCCAAAGGTTGTGTTTAAATGTGGTCATGTCAGAAAATAATGCCATCTTTTAATTTATAACACAAGCATAATTAGTTTTGCCACTGGTATCCAAAATATCATCAAATATTGGGATTATTTTACAATGGAGTTTATGGCTGTAATTAAATTTTGGCCTTGGTCCATCTTTCATCTACAAGAGGAGGAGTTGTGTGAATAGGAACTGCATGTATTTCTGCATACTAGTTGTGTAGTTATATTTTTCCCTTGAAATAGAAGCATACAAACCAGGTCATTCCAGTTCATGGTTACTCTCCAATGAAACTGCTTAAAGGGAAGCCAGTGTTAAAATCTGTTTGGCAGACAAGGCAGAAACAAATCACTTTCTTTTAGTCACTGTAACTGCACCACATTTTTAGAGCAATACTTTTATGCAGTCCTCCCTCAGCCTTTTTAATTGTGAGCAATAAGAATCATAATAGTTTACATTGTCCTATGTACAGTAATCCATACAGTCCTGTAGAGTCTGTGAAACACTTTGAACAGATAGTTATATCAGTGCTAATATTTATTATTGATAGATTTCTGCTTTGTGGACAATTTGGTCATCCTAAATATGTAAGCTCTAATATCTTTAGGCAACTGAATAGGCATTTGTAAGCAAATCTCATTTCAGGTTGGCAGTGATATTTAAAACCTAAATGTGCTTACCTGATTTTCTTCTGCAACACCACTATAGCCTGAAATTGGGAGCGGAAAGAAGCAGAGTTTGAATGTCTTCAACTCTAATCATGCATTGTGTTAATTGTTGAAAACCATGACTTTTGAGGTACCCTTGGTGTCCTACAAGTATAAATTGTTTCCAAATAGAAGCTTGGGGATGCCTAAGGGGCACTCTCATACAGGCCTTTACTGCAAAGATGCAACTATATAAATGTACTTATGAATAGTCCTTTTAACTTTGGTGAGTTTTGCCTCTATCCGCTGGACTGTGCATGAGAGCATCTCTAAAATTATTTCCAAACTTCCATATTCATGCATATGACATATGTAATACACAGCTGCAAATGCATGGTTTTGTTCCTTGAGTTCAAATAGACACTGCACTGTAACATTCATGCAGTGTTTCTTTGTAAATTCTTTTGAAACCAGCGTCTTATGCACGTGTATGAGTACATACATGTTTTTAATGTTCTGATTCACTGTCTCAAATGGGCACAGGGGGAAAACATGGCACATGGATACCCATGAAGATAAACATGTTGGGATTTTTAATTGAATTTGCTGATATGGACTTGGCATTTCTAATATCTATTACAATTTTTTGATAAACCCTTTCCCACTACAACAATGGAATGAAACCTTGGCATATTGTTGTACCATTGAGCCAGGTGAGAATAGGAAGAGTAAAGTAAATTGACATTTACGGTTGTAGAGATTACACACACAGAGAAATTGTCCCATATGCTGCTTAAGAGAACACTTCATCCCAAAGAAACAGTGGGTGAAAGATCATGAGAAGATTGCAAGGTCTGTGTGTCAGATTTGTTTCTGATCCTGTGGACCACATGGACCTGCTTTTTTTTCTCCTGTCACTTAACTGCATCTTTAAGATGTTTAAGAGAAGGAAACATCCATAAGGTATTCTAACAAAATGTTTCATAAATGGATATACCCACAAGTGAGCTACAACAATTGCAAATAGAAAATGAGAAGCAGTAAGAAGCTTATAAGACTGAGAAGGCCATTCACTGGATGCCTTGTGACATCTTGCACTACTTTTAGCATGAGCACAGCTGTGTTGTTGCATATGAGCCGGTCTTTCTGTTGAGAGTAGGTAAATGCATTTTGTGCCAGCCCATGTCTCCTGATTCATTCTCAACCATTGGCTATATTAACCAGAGCTATTGGGAGTTGAAGTTGAACAATGCCTGGAGGATGACAGATTGGGGAAGAACTCATGGTAAAAAGAATTCTGGCAGAACAATCTGCTTCCTAGCTCAACAAATTAAATGGTCTCCAAGTTTTTACTAGAAAATAATTATCACTTTCTTTGATAGCACAGAAGCAATGGAGGACAAGCACATGAAACAGATTTCTGGTAACAACTGTGTTGAAATCCTAATCATAGATTATGTGAGCCTGTTACTTACGTTCTGACTACTTAGCCCTTGGACTGTATGTCATTACTCTACCTGGTGGGCCTGTGCTTAGCAACAAAACTTCAGAGGAATGCTGGAATGCATATCCTCACGTGTACAGTGCTTGCACACTCTCTCTCTCTGCCAGTAGCATGACCTTTGAAGCTTAGACAGAACAATTTCTGATTAACAAGGTGAACTTGGCAACTAAAAAACATCTAAATTAAAAAGAAGATTGTTGTTTCCATTTCTCTGCAAATACTTCTTGGCTGTTTTGTAAGAAATCACACTCATATTAGTCATATTCCTCAAAACTGGAAAAAAAAATGAAAAACTTGGAGATTTGAAGCAGTAACATAGTAAAGCACCTGCCAAAATGTCCAGTATTTTTCTTTAAGACATTACAACCAAAATGTGACTTTACCGACAACAAAGTAAGCTCTGTCTTAATAATTACTGCAAATAACTATTTGTATAAACTGATTATAATCTAGTAACCTATGTGAGTGAAGGTTGTCATATTGTATAAATTAGTACTGCTCCAAAACTTGGCGAAAATGAATGTCAGCTTTACTTTGTTGTCATTGTTCCATAACAACTCATTAACCTGAAAGTTTAAAAAAACCCTAATTTCTGAATGTTAATTGGGCAAAGCCTGACCGTCACAAATCAGAATGCTTACATAGGCAGTCAAGAGAGAAGTTCCTCTTTAAAGAAGCAGAAATGCATCACAGTCAGTTCAGAACCATCTAGCTCATAAATTCACACAGTGAGTGAATTTGATTGGTTGTTCTGGATATTGAATTTTTGCTCCTTGAAAGTGTTCTGCTACCTCCCATTGTTAAAAATGAATTGTTTCATAAAATCATATAACAGTGTAATCAGCGGATACACTATCAATGGATCTGGGTAGTTTCAAAGTTGCCACTAATGTTTTCTGATGAGTATCAATCACCTCACACTCCATCCAGAGAACCAGGTCAATGGAAGGAAGGAAAACAGAGTTGCCAGGGATGGCTTTGCCCTTAGATGGAAGGAACTCAAGCAGCATTTTAGGAGTTTCATGAAAAGGACGCAAAATGCTAGTTGTTTAGTATGCTGCCATATTTTCCTGTTAGGGATTTCTTGCTGGCTTTGGGTACTGTGTTGTTTTGTCTAAGAGAAGGTGGTGTCTACCATTTGCTGCTCTTTCTCAGGCTACAAAATATCTTGGTCCATCCCTGGGAGTTTTAGCTGCTGGCCTCACTGTCTCTGTGCATCCATTGATTCTGCACATGTACACACCCAGTCTTTTCAGATGTTGTGGAAGGAAGATGAGAACAGGGTTTTTGCCAGAATCAGCAGACCCTAAAAGTTTAGGAACAGGACCAGCAGCTTCTGCACATGGATTTCTGCAGATGATACAGTTATATGTTGTTGTTGTTGGCTGAAAACCCTGTGAAAGCTGATGGAGCTTGAAGTGCGAGCGTTGCTTCAGCATTGGATCTTTAAGGCAGAGTTGTTTTTCCTTCTCCTAACAGTAATTCAGAGATCATTGTCAGAAAACCAGAGTTTGTAAATATAGGGAAACAGAGGCCGGATGGCCATCTGTTGGGAATGTTTTGATGTGTGCCGCTATATAGCTGGGGGTTAGACTGGATGGCCCCTGTGGTCTCTTCCAACTTTATTATTCTATGATTATCCCAAGAAGGAACTCTGAAATTGAAATCTACATCTACCTTTGTTTTCCATTCAGTATTCTTGGGGGGAAAGATGTCATCTGACATATCATTAAACATCAACATCAAAGAGCCTCGCTGGGATCAAAGCACATTTATTGGACGAGCAAGCCATTTCTTCACTGTGACTGATCCTAGGAATATTTTGTTATCCAATGAACAGCTGGAAAAGGCAAGGAAAATTGTTCATGACTACAGGTATGATTTTCATTTTTAACCCCACTTCAGCTCGAAGGCTTAAAGTTAGTGTTGTCATAAGTAATAAGACTGGAGTAGTCCCGTAGCCAGAAGAAGCAGAAAATTGTACCTACATTCTTATACCACCTTCCCCATCATCCATCCTCATTGTGTGGTGTACAGAAGAGTGTCTTGCTTGTATTTGGGCAGCTCCTAAGGTGGAGACAAATTTATTCTATTAATTCTATTAATTTTTGGACATGAAAGACATACAGAGTCCTATTTATAACTGAATACTTGCACATATTTCCATTTATCCCAAGGCAAGGTATTGTGGCCTCCGGATTGACAGAAGATGATCTATGGAGGGCAAAATATATCTATGATTCAGCCTTCCATCCAGATACTGGTGAAAAGATGGTTTTGATTGGTCGCATGTCTGCTCAGGTGCCTATGAACATGACTATTACTGGCTGCATGATGACTTTTTATAGGTAAGTAATAAATTACTAATGACTAACAGTAGTATGGAATAAGCTTGCAGTCCACAGGAATGTAAAGAACATTCACAAGTTTTCTTTCTTAATAAGAAAGTGTTTATAACATACTGAGATAATTAATAGGAAAAATGGTCAACAGTCATGAGATTACTCACATTTTGGCAGAATGTGTTTTGTTTTGTTTTGTTTTGGAAAATTTGCTTGTGTTTAAAGAAAAACCTCACCTCCCCCCAAAAAGAACAACAACCACCCTGAGGTGAAAAAAGTCATCAAAAATATACAATGAGCCTATGGTCTTGGGAAGGTTTTTCTCAGATTCTTTAGAATACTGCTGTGCTCTCTTCCCACATGCAGAAATGTTGTCCGCTATTAAAGGCCTTATCATTGAGAAGGCAGAAACCTCTACTATGGTGCCCCACCATCAATTGTAGTGTGTATATTTAGTAAGGGACATGTTGGAGTAGCTGGAGGGAGGTCTTAGAACTGCTGACATAGGGCTTTATTACATGAGGTAAATAATTCACCATTACAGCATTGCCACCTGCCACCCTGGCTTCAGTGAGTTGGAGTGAATATTCATCTTTACCAGCCATAGGAGTCCTCGGCCCACTTTCAAATTATGGCATTTATATATAGCATTTGCTCCAGGTAGCAAAACTGTCATTTTGTGAAGCAATCCTTATGTTGTTTTGATATCTGAAAATGAGATTGCACCTTACAGGCTACAGGTTGACTGTCCCTTAATCCAGAATTCCAAAACATGAAATGCTCCAAAATCTTAAACTTTGGAAGTACAACGCATATATATATTTGCGAGGTTGGAGAGAGATGCAGCTGGGGAGAGACATAGGGATCTGCGAAATGATGGGAATCCATGCTTTCCAGCATTTCACAGATCTTCATGTCTCTCTTCAGCCAAACAAATGAGCAAGAGCATCATAGCTTCTGCCTCAAAGGCAGAAGCAGATGGCTGACAGCCCTGTTGGTGCCACGGCTCTTGGAGTTGGCTCTGATTAGTGGGTTCCCATCCACAGAAGACTTGGGTAGGAAAGGCATAGACTAGGATCCAGGCTCTGGCAGTGGAAGTGCAGGGAGAGGACGGGAGCTGATTTTTTGATGTGGGGCTCTCCTCCAGGCAGCTGCTGCTTCTGTGTCCTGCTCTATAGCTCACTTCAGCTGGAGGGTGGTGGTGGTGGTGGAGCAGCAGCAGCCACCACCGCTGCCATCACAGCTGCTGCTTCTGCAAAGTTTGGCTGCAAACTCAATCATGCCATTTCCCTCCCTCTTGTTTCTCTCCTCTCTTCAGAGGGTTGGGGGGGGGCGCTGAAGAATGCATGCCTGGCAGGTAAGGCTTACCACTGTCTCTGCTGCTGCCCCACACTGTTTTATATGCAGGTACCTGTACAGTATTCCAAAATCCCTCCCCCCAAAAAATGTCTAAAATATAGAACGCTTCTGGTCCCAGGCACTTTGGATGAGGAATATTCAACCCATATAAAGAATTTGATTCCGTCCTGCCATATTCGTAATTGTATTGTGTGACTCTGGTTGAAAATGTTCCATGAATCCCTGAATATTTCATAATATTTATGCTAAAATACCTCACGCTAAAAGAAATCAGCTAGTTTTAATGGTGCCGCTGGATTCCCCTCTTTCCCCCTCCCTTTTTATTCTGCAACAGACCAACTAGGCTTTCTCTTTGAAATTACCTGAATTGCTGTGTCACTACAAAACAAACTTTTGGAGAGGGGATGAAGAATGGTCAGCAGTTGGCAGTTGATTGCATTTATCTTCCAACTTCAACAATATTTAATTGTATCTTTCTTCTCTTAAGAACTACACCAGCTGTGGTCTTCTGGCAATGGATTAACCAGTCATTCAATGCCATTGTAAACTATACCAACAGGAGTGGAGATGCTCCAATTACTGTCAGGTAAAGTAATCAGACTACTAAACAGAGGCTGGATGGGCATCTTTCAGGGGTGCTTTCATTGCGTATTCCTGTATGGCAGGGGATTGGACTAGATGGCCCTTGTTGTCCCTTTATGATCTAGATCTAAAGCAGAGTCTGGATTTGACCTGCTGCAGCAACTGGCTTAAATATTTTGCAAACATGTAGTTACATGCAGTGCTGATTTTCGTCTGATGAAATTACTTCCATCAGCAGAACCAGGAGGTGGTGACTCTTCTTTCCTGCATTGCCCCTCCTCAGTAGTCATATGTATGTATGACTTTCAGGACACATGGTATTAGATTTAACCCGTGAACATTTGGGGGTTTGTTTTTAAATGCTGCAATCACTGCAATATCATAGAGGCAGCATGGTGCTGACAAAAGCCAGGTTGGTGCATTGAATCAGTAGAGGGATCACATGCTGAGTGATCTCCCTCTGAAATGGAGGACTAGGATGAACATGAACATTGCCTGTAGAGCCAGCCTGGTTAAGTTTTTGAGCAGGGGCAAAGCCACTACAGATTTGAAATAGTCTTTTCTTCTGCTGCTTTTGAATGGCCTCTCATGCCTGTTGTAGTAACAGAGCCCAGATTGCTCAGCTAGAGTTATTATTACATTGCCAAAGTGGTCTTTCATAGAATGGCTTGATGTGACAACATGTAATCACAGGGTGAAATGTAGTGGAGAAATAGAAATAATGCATATTTTTTTTTAAAAAAATGATTATACTGTAATGTTTTCAAGCATTCAATACCTTACATGCAATTTTATGTGCAATTTTCACTACTGTTGTGTGGCTTCTGTTTGGTACTAAAACAATTTATTTGCATGTTGGTAATTATACATTTTAATAGTTTGTTTAAATGACCAATTAGGCCACTAACACAGTCTAGTTTAGGTATGGATTGTAGCTGGTGGGAATTGGAGTTCTACCAACTTGACCTTTCTCATCTTTGATGCTTTTGGTTCTCTGAACTTTATTGGGTGACTTCTAATGTCATGTGGATTAATCAACTGGCCAGGCACCAAGAAAATACAGGTGTAAGAGGTAACAGGATGAAAGGATTCTGCCTAAAAGTATCAGAACAGTATCTGACAGGGTTAGAACATGTGGACCCCTAAATGTTATTGAAGGAGCCAGCACAGTGTAGTGGTTTGAGTACTGGACCATGGTTTGAATCCCTGGACTGAGGTTTGAATCCCTGCTCAGCCATGGAAACCCACTGGGTGTCCTTGGGAAAGTTACACTCTCTCAGCCTCAGAGGAAGGCAAGGGCAAACCTTGCTGAATCAATCCTGCCAATACAACCCCAAGATAGGTTTACCTCAGAGTTGCCATATGTGGGAAGCGACTTGAAGGCACACAACAACAATAACAACAACAATAACATGTTGTTGAACTACTACTCCCATCATCTGTCACTATTGGCCACGATGCCAAGGGCAGATGGGAACCAGAATCCCATATTATCCAGAGGTTTCCCAGCTTTGGTGTAAGATCTGTTTTTTTCTTTAAAAAAGGGGGGGGGGCAGAATTTCTAGTATTCTACAGGTGGTCACAGCAGAGCCACTCAGTTCTGTTAAGCACCCTAATGCTGCATATCTGGTGTAGAGGTAGGGGTCATTGTGGCTGCGTGCTAGGAAATCTTCAGAATGTCTTCATTTTTCCAGCTATCCTTGGTAGAATTAATGTCAGTGAAAAGTCTTTGTGTCTGAAAACAGAATTGAAGCAATCTAGCTGAAGATAAGTGTATTAGAATTGCTTAGAAATGGAAAGTCCCAGGAGGAAGAAAGAACAACAAAATTCAGAAGGGAGAAAAACACAATTTCTTCCACTTTTCTCTGAAACCAGAAAAAAAAATGGGCATTGAACAAAAATTAAACAATGAGTTTTGGAATATTTTATTTTATAATGATGAATAAAATGTTTAAGACAAGGTATTCGTATGTGTATTTTCCCCAAATTATTTCTAAAAACTATATAACAGTAAGAGTTTTCTGTAAGACAGTGTTCAGTACACTGCAATTCCTGGTCTTTGTATCTGGTCTTTGTGTGCTTGACACTGTGGAAGACTGGCGAAAGAAAATTTTCTCTGCTTTAGTACTTTGGGTTGGTTTCTTCTGTTTTTAACTGTTTTTTGTGTGCTTCTGCTAAAATGGCAAAGCCAAAGAGGTTCCTTATAATTCATGAGTTCGTAGCTCCATATAACAAAATATAGAAATCTTTAAAAGGGAATTCAGTTTGTACTATTATCTGACTGATTTATATGCCAAACATGATAGCTGTATGTCATACAGAATTGTATAATTGTATTATATTATGTATAAGATACGTACTTACTTCTAAAGTAACAAATTGATTTTCAGTCTATAAGGAGAGCCGGTGTAGTGGTTTGAGTGTTGCACTCTGACCCTGGAGACCAGGGTTCAGTTCCTCACTTGGCCAATGAAATCCCTTTGACCTTTGGTGTGTCACAGACTCTCAGCCCCCCAAAAAACCCATGATAGGTTCACATTAGGGTTGCCATAAGTTGAAAATGACTTGAGGGCACACAACGACAACAACAGAGGATGCTAATATAATATTTTTTCCTGAAAATTTCCCTTTTATTTTAAAAAAAAAAAAGAGGAAGAAATAGGTTTTTTCCCCATGGCTTCAAACTTTCTTGAAATTTTACATCTCTAGATCTAGTCAGTGCCTGGGTAGGAGAGCATCTGGGGATGTGTGGCCTTGAACTTCTTGAGAGAAAAACAGAACCTAAATGTAATGAATAAAACAGACTTATTTCCCAAGCTGATCTCTTTGCCTCTAAGGGAAGTGGTTGGAGATTACTCAATCTCCCTTGCAACCCAGCCAGTCACTGAAGGTTAATAATGTTGCTGCAGACATTCTCAAAACTGTGGACTAAAAAAACCTGTTATTATTAAAGGTGGAAAAAACAAATTTTCTGTGGATAAAGTGTCTTATAATATCTTGTGGAACAAACTTGAATAGCTTGTATTAAAAGTAACAAATGCGCATATTTTAGTTGCACGGCCACTAAGCCATTCTGTGCCTACACCATACTGTCCAGCTGTCCCCATTAGGCAGGGACAGTGCAAATTAATCATCTGTCATCCTACATTTTCAGCTCCTACTGCAGAGCTTTCCAAACTTTTTATGCTGGTGACACACTTTTTAGACATGCATCATTTTGCAACACAGTAATTCAGTTTTACTAGCACACCAGAGGTTAAACTAACACCTTGTAAGAGATACAGACATAAATTGTAATAACAAAATGTATGGGGACACAACATATCTCATGAAAACCTTTTATATATTTTTAAAAATATATGATTTATGAATAATAACATACATATCCAAGATTGTAGGCGACACACCTACACACTTCAAACCACACACTAATGTATCACGGCACACCGTTTGGAAAGCCCGGTCCTACTGAAATGTCTCAGTTTCTCACTTCTCCCACTTTCCCCCTTTGTCCTCAGCTTACGTCAATAGCTGCAGGAGGGATTGGATAGGAGTGGTTGAGACTTTCCCCTTTCCAGTAGAATCAGGCAAAAGCAAACTGCTGCACCTAATTGTAGCTTGTGTGTTTTTCCTGATTAAGATTTTTTGCCACGTTGACCACACTTTGATGTTGGTTGTGCACACATGTCCTGGCTTTCTTGGGTAAAAAGTTAGAATGTATGCAAGGTCATCATCCCCTCTGGTATGTACATGTGCATATTTAATTTGTATTCAGCTTTTTATCCAACAGAGGACCCAAGGTGGCTTACAACAAATGAAAGTGCTAAGGTTAAAAAAAAAGCAAACAATTCTATTAAAAACACACAAAGTTTAAAACACATTTAAGACATAATAAAAAAGATTAAAAGAAGAAGTGGAGAAAGTCACTTAGTCAAAACACCTGGTTCATCATGTAACAATGCTGGGAGAGCAAACAGTGCTAAAGGACTGAAGAAACAAACCAAACCAATATTTTTACAGAGGATGCTAGCAGTATTGTTGGCAGATGAGGACACTGCGATTGCCTTATTTCTAAATAAGGGGAACAGTTGAGCCATCATGCGCAGCTTTATATCAGCAGACCCCTACTGAATGGTCTGACTGGCAGTGGCTCTCCAACCTCAGTCACTTAAACTGGAGATAAAAGGGACTGAGCCTATGACCTGGTGCATTTGCACCATCTGCTTGTTGCCACTGAGGTGTGGGAGGACACCCCTCAGTCTTAAGCACAATGCTTCCATGGCATCATTTTAAGAGAAAGGAAGTTTTATCCAGCTTCAAATGTCTACCACACATCAGTTCCTGAGGCCACAGGGGAGGGATCCCAGGTTTGTAAATGGGATGATGATGATTCAAGAATTACTGTTTAAAGATTTGAACATGTGTGAGATGTAGCACCCACAGTTATTGTGCATGTGCAAACATTCTTATTTTTGTTTTAGCCAGCTGGGAACAGCCTATGTTTCTGCCACCACAGGTGCTGTTGCAACTGCTCTAGGACTAAATGCACTAACAAAGGTATTTCCATTCTTCCCTCTCCTTTGTTTTGGGACATAACCAGTTTTGATTGTCTTGAAAACTTATTAGTTAATGATTTATATAGGCATCAAAAGATTAAGAAAAGGTCTTGTGACAACTTATAAACTAACATGACTGTTATGACCTTGCATATCCAAAAGTCTGCATGTCTGTAGGTTTATTATTGATTCCGTGTGATTTAATCGTCTTTGCTTCAGTTCAGTAGTGGCTTGTGTACCTCCACACAGACAGCTGTCCTGAGTATATCCATACACACTACAGTAGATGTTGCGGGGAAGGGATCAGGCATTTAGCTCTTCCTTGCTACAACTGCTTGCTGTGTACTGGGTTTAGCTTGGGAAGTAGTGCTGTTATAGTTTGGGAAGGAGGAGGATTTAATCATGTACTGCCTACCACGTCAGTGAGAACATCACACCATTCTCTAGGAAAATTGATTCTCTGAAATAGTGATGACTAATATTCCTAACCTCTACATTTCAAGTGATGTTCCTTGAACTCCTCTTCCCCAAAATGCTTGAGATATATATAGTAACTGTTTATTTCATGCCTCTGATGATGTATGGTTTGGTTTGCAAAGGCTTGAGTTGAACCCAGAGACACCCTATTGTCTTTCCTATAACAGACCGAGATAAACATGTTTCTAAATGGTTTCAGAGAATGAATGATCTATTGTTGAAAGAAAATCTACTCCTTTTTAAAAGAATCACATATGTTTTTTTAAATAGAATCTCATTTTTTAAAAACCCAAATGTATGTACTGGGCTAGGATAACACAAGATTTCCTCTCTTATTGTTTGGCTTAATATAAATTGTATCAGAAAACGTACCTTTTGAAAACTACTTCTAAAAAAGTCTTTACCAGGGAGAGGGAACTCATGGCCTTCTAGATGTTGGTGCTGCTCACTATTGGCCAGGTTAGCTGAGCCAAGAGATTTTAGATCCAACAACATCTGGATGGCCACACCTTTCCTATCTCTGGTTTGTACCAGTGTTATCAAGGCACACCAGCACCAGTAGCATACATTCTCTGATGTCTTGGTGTATATTCTTCCAATCACAAAAGAATTGCTAAGATGAGATTGCTCAGTGGTACTTCATTTACGTTTAAGATAAGAATCAAGGGGAAAAGAAAAATACAAGGCTTTTCCATCTTCAGGTAACTGTCCTCTCCTTTTTCACAGCATGTCTCACCTCTTATAGGACGTTTTGTTCCTTTTGCTGCTGTTGCTGCTGCTAACTGCATTAATATCCCCTTAATGAGACAAAGGTAAGATAAAAATATAGTTTTTAACTCCTTAGAGAGCCTCTTGGAAATGGCTACTACCTGTGGACTGAGCTGAAGTTCTGTCAAAATGCTGTAGAATTCTTTCTTAGCTTGGTTTGAAAGTTGAGCTGCAGGAAAATTGCGAAATTTAGTCTTATGACCAAAAAGTTAATAGTTGTGCAGTGGAATGAAAGATTTAATTGTGTTAGTGACCTAGTTTGATACTTTTTGCCTCAGTTTAAGGTTGGAAAAAGATATGAAAGTTGTGAATGGACTGGGAGAGTGAATTTTTCTCTGTTAATAAGCTGTTTCCCCAGGTCTCATAGCGATAGGAGGAGGTGGGTCATGCTTGGAATGCTTTTCTGCTGTATACCATCTGCTGTATCATCTACCACCAGTAAATCTAATCTTACAGCAATTACATGTGTCAGTGTTGGGTCCCAGACAAACTTTTGGGGAGGCCTGGAGCTACACTCAGTTCTGGAACAGAATGGGCTCAAAGGCTTTAGTAGAAAGGGTTTTTTTTCTTGTTTGTTTGTTTTGTAAAAAGCTTGGTGCCAGTTGGGTTTCTAAGGTTGGGGGAAATTCTGCAGCTTCTGTAAGATTCAATTTGGGGGAAGAAAAGAAAAGAAAAGCAACACATGCCCTCCTAATCTACCCATGTGGAAATATTAGGATAAAACTTTAAGCTGAAGGCTTTACTTATCATAGGTCCTTTTCCCTTCTGGTATTCTCTGCTTCCTTATCCATGATCCCAGGGGATGTAGGACTCTCACACTTTGCAAACTCTAGAGAAATCATTGACTTCTGGAACTGCTCTCATACAGATTTTAAAATTTGACCCCTTAGAAGTATGGTCTGGCCAGTTCAATATCTGTTCATTAAAACAGATAAATAAGTGCCAGTGGAGAAACACCCTATATCTGAGCATTCATCCCTTATCTGCTAAGTTTTCAAACAATGGAGCAGAAGGAAAAATGCAGTTCCAGAGAGGGACAGGATACTGTGACAGATAAGCCTTTTTTCCCCAGAGAAAAATGCTGCTGATTTGTCCTCCTGAGATTTAGGGGGGTTTTTTAACTTTAAAGTTGAAAGTCAATAGAAAAACTTCTCTATGATTTGAACTTTTATTTTTATTCTGTGAGTATTCACTATTATTAGATACATTTGTATCCTGTCTGCCCTTCTGTGGGCTCAAGACAGAAGACTTGGCTCTCCTCTGCTCCACATTGTCCTCACAACAGTTCTGTGAGATGATGTGACTAACCCATGGTCTCCTAGTGGGTTTCCTGGCTCAGTGCTGTGTAAGAAATTGGAGGAGTGCCCTGTCCGTTAAGCCTTAATCTAGAGGAAAGGTCTACAACGGGGTGCTTTTTTCTCGTGGAACACACATGAATGTACTTTACAGTGTGGCTGGAAACTATGCAGATTAATGTTTACATAAGCAACAGAAGAGGTGCACAGCACTGAAGGAACCAAGGATAGGTTATAGCCACTAAAAATCCCAGGAATTCATCACATAGGCTGCACAGATTGTTCTCAGTGATTGCGCAGCTTAAAAGCGGAGGCAGGGGGGAATGTGGCATAAATAGTAAATCCAGATTTGCATTCAGACTTTCAAAGGACAAGGGTATGAATATAATACAAAACAATGTTGGACTATAATGAATGTTCAGAAATTATTAGCTAATACTTCCTGGCCATAATTCTAGAAAAGATGGAACTGAACAGCTTGAATATGAAGATATATATAATTCTTTAAGAATAAAATTGGTAATTGTTCAGCTTTTGTTTGTTTGTTTGTTTTTCTTTTTGTTTTAAACTCAACAGGGAACTAAAGTATGGTATTCCCATTACAGACGAAAATGGAAACCGACTGGGTGAATCATCCAAAGCTGCTGAACAGGCCATAGTGCAGGTGGTTATCTCAAGGATCCTTATGGCTGCTCCGGGCATGGGTTAGTTCAACTTAAGCCTAATGCTTCTAGGAGTGATGATGGAGTCATGCTCTTCGAAGGAATTTGCTTGCAGTTCTGCATTTTTCTTGAATAGACTGCCAAACAGCTGATTGCTACCCTGCCTTTAATACCAGTTTGACCAACCCAAGAAGGTATAGAGAGATCTTATTGTTGTTGTTGTGTGCCTTCAAGTCATTTCCAGCTGATGGTGACCCTAAGGTAAACCTATCACAAGGTTTTCTGGGACTGAGCGGGTATGATGCATCCAAGGTCACCCAGTGGATTTCCATGGCTGAGTGGGGAATCAAACTGGTTTCCAGGATTGTAGTCCAGTGTTCAAATCACTAAGCCAGACTGGCTCTAGAGAGACCTTATAGCTCTTCTTTATTAATCCAGTGTACACACACTGTCTGTATTCTTGTGGCCAAAACTTCTAGCTTATAGCCCAATATACTTTAGAACTTCCCATATATACGTATATACACATATACATATATGAGGGTGGTAGGGGTTTCCATCATTTTGCAAGATGACTACCACAAAACATAATAGCAGTTTCCCTTCCCCTCCTCCCTTTAGCCACCTACATACCTTTCAGGGGCTCTTTCACACTATGCAATTTTAGCACTGTGATTCTACTTTATCTGCCATGGTAACATCCTATGAGATCCTGGGATTTATAGCTTATGGAAGGGTATTTAGAATTTTCAGCCAGGGAGCTTCTCTGGTGCCTCTTACTCTAGAATTCCACAGGATACAGCCATAAACAGTGACGTAGAATCATAATTCTATAACTATGCTGTGTGAAAGGGCCCCAGGTGAAATTTGAATGATTCTCTCATGTGGTAAACTGTAGGAAGCAGGATTCAACATGCCATCTGCACTTCATGTGGACATTTCTCAAATATAAATAATCCTCTCCTCTGTATATTTATGAAGTGTCATGTCCATTCATGGCACTATGTCAATAAATGGTGGTTGTTATTTATTTCTAATGTATTCATCAAACTGATTGTGAGGTATAAGATCCCAAGATGTAGTTATAGTATAGATGTAGATTGTAGTATATGCAATCTGTTACTTTTATTATACTTCTTTATATAAAACAGTTCTAAGCCTTCTCCCTCCCTTTCCCTCTGTGTTCATATTCTGATGTAATGTAACATATTATAATAAGGCTTTAAAGCATGCTGTTTTTATTTTTCTCTTTCTGTCTCTCTCTCTAGCTATTCCCCCCTTCATAATGAATTCTTTGGAAAAGAAAGCATTTTTAAAGGTAAATATATGCTCCTAAAGAGAAGTTCATTTCTTCATTGCAATTGGTATGTCCATTTTATTGAAATAGACTCAAGTGTGTATTGTCAAATCTATCATTGTTCCCTGTCCATTTCTATAGAACATTTTCTTTGGAAACAGGACTAGAAAAATGTGAAAGCTCTAGTCTTTGATCTTTGCAAATGAGATCTGCTCCTCTGTTTTCATGAATGGTAATAATGGATTATCTGTTAGTTAAAATGTTTATGGTAAGTCGAGATATTTTTTCTCAGATGCAGAACTGCAACACAGAAGCTGCTTTAGGTTTCAATTGACAGCTGGGTCTGTGGAGAAATCCGTCTATGTATCACACTTTGCCAGCACAGTCAGATGCCTTTCTTCCCACCCCTGCCAGCTTCTTTGTTGCCAGGCAGGCTGCCTGTGAGAGAGGGGAAGGGGAAAAGCTGCTTGAAATGCATGGTGAGCTACTGTAGCCAGGGGGCTTGATGCTCTCATAGGGAGCCACGATTAGAGTTGCCCCTGCGTCCCCCCCTGTCTCTTATGTACCAGCTCTAAGTTTGCTTTTCGCAGCTAGCACATCTCTTGTTCTTCAGAATAGGATGACTACCAGCACCACACCACAGTATCCAGTTTCACAAACAGTAGTCATTTTTAAATAATTTCCAGCAAAGACTGAAGATTTCAATACTGTTAAGGTCATAATCTGGCCTGGAGCAAGATAATTTCCTTCACTTCAAATTAGGTAGTACTTAACAACTGCAACTTGTTTTTTTAAAAGCAGTTATTTTGAGTCTTGCTTCTTGTTACCTGTAAAAATTCAAAGGGTGCTGTATAGATTTTGGCTGTCATTTTGTTAGTCAGTTTGTGATGCCATAAGTTAGACTTAAGACGTCACAAAAATACTTCTGCTAAGTATTTTTATTTGTGATTGTGGTGTTATTGCCCTCACTGCAAATGACCCTGAAACCCACCTTAAAAGTCAGTCAGCCATCTGGAGCGATGCATTTACTTGCAAACCAGCACTGCAAGATGATGTAACCAGCCCTCTCCTGCCAGCAAGCAAAGTATTGGTGAAGAGTCGCATCAGGTCTCCACAGGTGTCCTGGTTTTACGCCTTTCAGCCTCTCTTGCTGGTGGCAGGGGCAAACATCATTCTGCAGTGCCCCATTCACCAACACAACAGACCTCCATTTCTCTGGACAGCTGACTGGCTTTTAAAGCGGTTTTAAGTGGTTGAATGGTGAGTTACATGATAGCTACAACATCATGGCTACATGTTGGAGGAAGGATCTTGGCCATTATTTTTTTTCTGATATTATTTTTATCTGCATCAACCATAAAATTTACATCTGAGTCAGTTTATAATGGGAAATGTGCGACAATTTCTTGTCTGTTTCACTCCCCAAACTGGAATTTGGCCAGACATTCAAACTGCTGATCGAATAGCAGCTTTTTAAATCAGATTGATCAAAGTCTTAAGAAGCATCTTAAGTGCAAGGAACAACTCTGAAAATATTATTAACTGCTTCAAAGTTTCTAATAAAGAACAAAAATATATAGAATAGGTGATCCATTAAAATCAGTGTGGAGCTAAACATCCCAACAGAGAAAGTCGGTGCATTCTTTTTTTTTCTTTTTTCTTTGTTTTACATTGGAACTGCTTACTCTTCCTCATCTATGCCCTGTAAATAAAGGTTTTAGGCAAGAACATAATTCTTTTTTCCAGGATCACATCTGGAAGTACTTGCTTTAAGAGTCAGATAAATGATACATGAAATATTCCATGGGCATAGATTTTCAGATACCAGTCATATGCCATAGGGCCTTATTATTCCTACTGAATTAAGTGAGAAGATTGTTTGAATCAGGGGTGAGCAACAGCTTGGAGTGTACATGCAGCCCTACATACCTCACTGCTACTAAGGGAGGAGATGTTCAGCTGCAAGCTAGATAACCATTTGTGAAAGCTTCCAAGAATGATGGTTTGCTAAAGGATATATTTCCAGCGGATTTAAAAAAAAAAAAGTCTAGAAAGGAGTTTCTAGTCACTTTTGATTGGAGAGGAAAAATCCACATTTTTTGTGTGGACCTGGCCCATGGCTGATATCAAGAAAAGTCTGAACTGGCCCACAGATAGCCACTGGTGAGTTTCCAATATCTGCCTAATCACACTGCCTTATGGAGTAAACACTATCTGCATTTGACATTTACAGTTACAGAATAAGCATTTCTGTCAATGCAGTAATGGCTGTTACAAGAAATAATATGAGAATTGTGTATGTCAGGCTAAGTCTCCATTGATTTTTGTGCAGCTCAATCAACCTGAGGATGTTGTAAATTTTTCAGATCAGCACATCTGACAAAGCCCTTCAGCGACTGCTCAGTGTTCTTTGACACCGTCATGGTTCTCTTTATGTTTTCCTGCTCCTCCCTGCCCCCTCTGTGCCTCATGGACTGTGAGTTCAGGTGAATCATTGCTCTACAGTTAGTTAATCATAAGACTTGGTATTGATCAGCCCTGACTCCATTGAGGACTGGACTGCACTTTCTTAACAAGCATCCTGTGCATGTCATCTTGAAGCTCATCCCTTGCCAAAGCTGTGACACCATCTGCAGTCTGATTTATTAATGTATTCATTTAATCCTTTCTCCACCATTCCAGCTAACAACAATTCTTGTCTTACTTTAATCTATTTAATATTTTTAAAGACTAAGAAGGGGATGGTGACTGTGTTTCATGTCTGTCTTTCTTTGAAGCCTATCAGAGAAGTACTGTCTTCCTTTTTTGCAATTTAAGACTACTCTGGAAGGCAATCCTAGTAATACTTCTTTAAAACCTACTTCATCAGTTTAATCACAGAACCTTTGCTGAGTCATAAAAGCTGTGGAAACTTCCCAAGTGTGACTTGTGGCAAAAAATGCCTTTCACCTCACAGTAGCAGTGGAAATAGATAGGAACAGCAGACAACAGCAATGATATCCATCCTTTGGTCTACAGCTCTCAGAGTCTTTGATCATCGGCCATGCTGGCTAAGAATTCTGAGAGCTGGAATCCAACAGTATCTATGGATGCAAGTTTGTGAACCATACAGTATATTAGGGGGCAGAGACATGACAACTAAAAAAAAAAAAGCTATGTTTTAATCATGCAGGTTAATATAACGAAATGACACAATGGGAGCAAACAATCAATGCTATCCAGTATGAATACTAGACTATATGCCAGTTTCACACAGTGTTTTTGTGAAAGTTTTCAGCTAATGTGAACTAGCCCTGTAAGAATAAGGGAACTGATAATACCACTGACCCATTAGTTTACAGCATTCTTCTTTGGGTGGTTCCTATTGTTCCCACATACGAGAATGTACATGTATGTGTCCACAAACTGTAGCTCATTGGAACAATGTGATGCTTGTTAGTGTAAAGCAGGAATGGGCAAAGCCTGCATGCGAACCTCTCAGGGACCAAAAAAATTATTTTATTCCAAAATGGCCTAAATTGGCCTCCGGGGTGTGTGGAGGGCATTTTCAATAGGTTTGGAGGCCCTTGTCCCCTCCAGTGGGGTCAAAAATCATTTTGTGAGTGTTTTCAAAATATTGCCACAAAATGCCCTCTAGAAGGGGCATGATGGGTATTTCCACAACATTTTGGGGGACCTTGAGCCAATTTAGATCCTTGAGGAGCCCTTTAAAAAAAAATAGGAAGCGACTTCCACTCATTTCCTCCTGATAAAAAGAAGAGGCCCCCCAAACATGGTTAATATGCATCCATACCCTCTAGAGGGAGCTTTTTTTCTGAGGGAGGTATGACAGAGTGTGTGGCCTTCCAAGGCCTACTGGGGTACCAGTGTGCCCCGTAGCCTTCCACAGTTACCCACCCCAGCCTAAAGATTTAGATTTTTCATTTCCCATTGTGTCCAAAAGGCTTTCCTACAGAAAAGTCTTCTTCATACTACAAGTGGCATATTCTATGAAATGTACTACAGTAATGAAAAAATTGCTGAGTTAGTAGCCAGTGCTGAGTGTCCTATATTCCTCATATATAACTTTGTATTTAAATTGCTTTGTTCCTTCCATGAGCCAAATCTTGTTTTAACAATTATTACATTAAATAATTTGTCTTTCCTCTCTTGCATTCTCATGTGTACTCCAAATGCACAGAAATGTGTGCATGTACACTTCCATTACTTTCTTTCACAACAGTACCCTGATCTATCATTCTAAAGTTACAATCATTGTGTTCTCATTTTCCTTGGAAAGTTTGGTATACCGTGCCAGTCTTTTGTTTCTTGTGTCTGCTTTTATTTAGACTTTTTTTTCTGAATGCAAAAGTTCTGTATCTCTGAAATATTCTATATGAATCTTCTAGCATTGGAAAGAAAGCAGTTACTGCCAAAATATACTCCATCCTTTAGAATGGAAAAAGCAATGGAACCTCATGGTAGGTCAGACCAAAGGTCTCTTTTCTGGAGCAGTCTGTCTCTGACCAGTGGCCAAGAAGATGTTTCAAGGAGGGGCTCATAAGCAATATATGAGAGTGATGGCTGCCCTGCTTTGTTTTCCTCTAGCATCTCAGAGACATTCTATCTCTTGGAGCTTCCATTTTTATGTATTAATGGAAGCCATTGACAGACCAGTTCTCAGTGGACACAGAGGTAGCTTGGAATCTGAATTTCATCAGTACAAGATGGTCTCTTCTCTTACTGCAGGCCACTGGTAAATTAACTTTTCTAATTAAGCCATTTAGGCTGCAACCCTATACTGGAGAGCAAGCCTTATTGAACGCATTGTGACTTACTTTTGAATAGCTGCATATTCTAAGGGTAGAATCCTATACTCAAATACACAAGCTAGGAGACAATAGGATGTTGCACTAGCATAGTGGCATCTTTTGTCCCGAACATAATTCCAGTAGTAGTTGGTATGAAGGATTGCTTGGTTAAGCTAATAGTGTCCTTCCCAGTCAACTTACCACTAGTATGATTCTGACATTTTCCTGTACAACTGAAGCTTTAAAATAAGGTTGACACAGAAACCATTTAAAGTAATAGTTTTTAATTCATTCAGGAACGTCTTCTTAGTTTGAATAGTGGTATTTCTGACAACTAAATTACATGGTGCTCTTATTCTGCTGGGAGCTTGGGAAACAGGAAGGGGAAAACAGGCATTTTGTGTGGGATTTGTGGAAAAGACAGAATAAGATCAATTTGTGCCCTTTATGTTAAGACTAGCTAAACTGCCAAAGGAAATGGTGGACTCTCTTTCTGTGGGGATCTTTAAATAGAGGTTAGATGGTCATCTCCCAGGAGTCCTTGAGTTATTTTTTCCTATGTGACAGGAGGTTGGGCAAGGGGGCCCTTGTGGCCCCTATCAATTCTAAGCTTCTGTGCTTGTTTGTCTATGTTCTCTTTTGCCCCTTAGACCAGACATTGTTCTGGCACATTCCTGTTCTGACTTGTTTTTAATAAGTTACTATATAGTTCTCAAATGCTGCTCGTTACAGTTCATGTAACCGTAGTCTTCTACACCTTTCTTTGTATGAATGCAGTCTCATGGCATAATCTTCCACAAATTATGTATTGTTAACCAAAAAGTCCACAACGTCAGCATTGTTTCATCTGTGATATTAAGCAATTTGAGGACTAAAGTTTAATCTTATGTAGTTTGAATACAGGCTTTAAAAAAAACAACAAGGCTGTTTAGAACTCTTTGTAAAAAACACATTCAGCTAAAATATCCCAGTCAAGAACATACACTGTTGTATACTTTATTAAAAGAATATACATTCAGAAATAAATGCCTACATAATATAAAAGAATAAAGTACATGAGCAAATGACAACAAATTTTATGTTGTTGGCATGCAGCTTCAATTGTGTTTGCACTGAGGCATATCCATATTTTCATTTTCAACATGCAGTGGACTTACACAGTCTGCATCATCGGGCTGTTGGTTGGTCCTAAGCTCCACTGGAACAATAATTGCATGACCTGCTCAGTCTCCTTTTGGAGAGACAGAAATGCTGCATTGTTACATAACCAGGCCTCCCATGATGTCTAAAGTGACAGCATGTTCCTTGCAGAGCTAAGTAATGTTATTTTTTGTACATAATGAAGAACGAGTGATCTTGCATAACAACTGGAAAGATTGCTATTTCTCATAAAAAGTCGAATTCAATTGCTACTTTTGCTTATTATTTATTAGGGAGGCAAAAGTGCTTTTTCATGTTATTTACCCTCAAAGTTTATGTTTCAGATGGATATTTTTAATAAAAGGAGTCATTTTGGATTGTCTCATCCACAACATCAAGAATTTAAGGAACAATTTAAGATACACAGCTGACACCATATTACTTGTAGAAAACAGCAAAGATTTGGAAAAACTATGTTGAAAGTTAAGGAGGAAAATGAAAAAGCAGGGTTACAGATAAACATTAAGAAAACAGCAATAACGATCACAGACAATTTACATAAACTTAAAGTGGGTAATGAGAACAGACATAGTCAAAGATTCTGTATAACTAGACTATCATTAATCAAAATGGGGACTGTAATCAAGAAATAAGACTAGAACTTGGAAGCAAAACTAGAAAGGAACTTAATAGGATCCTCAAGTGTAAAGATATATAAATAAATACTGAAATCAGAAAAATCTAGGACACAGTATTTCTGATTTCTATGTACGGGTGTGAAAGCTGGACAGTGAAAAAAATTGACAAGAAGAAAATCCACACATTTGAAATATAATTCTGGAGGAGAGTTCTACATATATCATAGACTACTAAAAAAACAAAGGAATGGGTCCGAGAGCAAATCAAGGCTGAACTTCTACTAGAAACCAAGATGATTCAGCTGAGGCTCTAGTACTTTGGCCATATCATGAGAAGACACAACTCCGGAGAAAAGACAGTAATGCTTGGTAAGGTAGAAGGAGGTTGGGAAAGAGGAAGGCTGCACTACAGGTGAACTGATTCAATCACAGAAGCCACAGCCCTTGATTTGCAAGACCTCAGTTGATGACTGGGGCTCTTGGAGGTATCTCATTAATGACAGCAAATAACAATGAGTCAATAAGTTACACTTTTAAAAGTATAACAAGTTACTTTTAAAATTCTAGTAATTGTACGGATTCCTTTTGAAAATAACTTCCTTTAACTACTGGTTTAACTGACGGCTCCCAGAACTCTGGGTTCCAGAGGTACAGATAGTACCTTACTGATTACATTAGTTAAGCTATAGCTGAACTGGGCCTCCTGTGAGGAAGGACAGGATACAAATATAAATAAATATGTGCAGTATGCTTAAGGATTGTGAAAGATCAAGTTCTTAGGCTGGAATCCTGTACAAATGTAGGTAGGAGTAAGCTTCACTGAACACAGGGGGGTTTACTTATGAGTAAGTGTGCATAGGATTGCACCATAAAGAGCAGTGTGCATCTGATCTCCACCACTGTGTCCTATCACACCATATTCCTTAAAATTCCCACTATGTACAGTAGTCACAACAGCTGAGTAGTACTGTTCCATTGGTTTTAGGATTACTGCAGTAGGCGCTCACTTTAGCAAATGTATTTAATGTACATTTGGAACCCAAGTCCTCTCTGTTGTCATCCTTCTTTTGGATGTTCACTGCATTCTTTCCGCAGCTATAGATTTACTGTTCTGTACTTCAGCTTCCCGGCTGGTATACAAACTACATTTGATAGCTTTTCAGTCCTTCAGGATGATTCTTTTCTTCTTTTTTTAAAAAAAGTAACAGTCTTTTCCTTTACAAAGTATTTCTCTGGATTTTCTATGATTTTATGTTTTTGTTGTTTGTTACATTCTTTATTTTCAGAGATAATTCAGATTTTTTTCTTATGCAGCCATTTATGGACTTATAGACTACTCTAGAAGAAAGAGAGGAAACATCTGCTCATTTTCCTCTCCAGAGATTTCTGGGTAGAAAAGTTTGTATCTTCTCCTGTCTCTTTGCCTCATCTCTGACTCCTGATGTACAAAGTCTATAGTTCCATGATTGTTGCTTCTTTACATTGTTCCCTTATGTGTGCTTAATATTCCATTTTGCATCCAACAACTACAGGCACTTAAAGAATGCTTTTTACTTCATTTTGCTCCCCAAAAGTACAGCTGTTTACCAAGTGTGTTCATAATTTCACATATCTACTGTAATTCTAACTAACAACTAAATTACTTTTAATCTTTGCCATATCAGATAACTGTATAAAATATATGTGTGTGTGTGTGTGTGTGTGTGTATGTATGTATGTTTTGAAAGGAATGCTTTTTTAGTAACCAAGAAAATCCAGCATAGAAGGCCCTCACTATATCTGATTTCATTAGCATTTATTTTTAATTTGATTTATCACAGTATTTTTTAAATATTATTTTTTTCCTAAATTAGTTTTCCAAGGTAAGATGAAATTAGATGGCAGATAGGATTTGTAAAAGTAGATATATTGCATTAGATTTTTTAAAAAGGTGCTAACGTTTCCAAAGTTCGATAGCTATTCTTTACTAACACAAAGAAAAACTAATAATGGAAAGAAGTTAAAAGCTGAAGATTTAAAAGCAGGTTTTGATAGTGTGAATGGCACGTAGAAATGTACAACCTTAGTTTAAGGACAAATTGAACCAGAATTCTGTGACCCTGTATCGCCTGATTTTTTCTCTAAATCGCAGTTGCATCAAATGCCTCTATTTCTTTTTAAAAGTACACATTTTTGAAAAAAGGGCACCTTGTAACATGGTCATACTCCCTCATTATTTTAATAAATGCAGTACTGAGTCATACTAGTATTGTTTGTGTTTATTTCCCTAAACCTTTTGACCGTGCATTTTTAACACACATCTACCGAGAAACAGCTGGTAGCTATTTTTCTTAGCCGCTGTAGTGTTTTCAGTGGAATTTTACAAAAAGATTGTTCTTTCAGTGAATGCTTGTTTTGATCCCTGGCTATCATGGAAACGTACAAGCCTGATATTACAAACCTACTATAGGTATCAGAAAATCATTCTACTGTTAAGAACACATAAGCAAATCAACAAACAATGACTTTGTTGACTTAAGAGGCTATTTCAGCAGACACTACATTTCCGAATGTTTACACTACTCGGTACCTAAACATACCTTCACTGTTTAGTATCCATATGCTTTTTCAATAGTTTGGTACCCAAGTACTTCAGTAGGGCCTAACATCTTTTGAAGGAACATGGTCCTTTATCATGTCACTTTTCTTTTTAACACAGAGGTTCCCGTGGATGAGCGCCCCCATTCAAGTGGGTATAGTTGGCTTCTGGTGAGTAAAAATTCCAAAAATTAAATTAGTCCTTATTATAACAATCTTCACTGTTGTGACAGATGTTCACTTTTAATCTTCTGCCTTATCACAGTGAGGCAGTCCCAACCATTCTAAAACTAGAGCAAATAACAAAGTGAAAGTGGTGTGATAAGCTTTCACCAGACCACCTAACTAGGAAAAAAGCAAACAAAGCAAATCTTGAGCTTCTGGAATAAGGCATCTCAAATATACAGTTGACCTTGTCTTGGTTAGGAACTAACATATCAAACAAAAAAGGAAGGAGCGAGGGTCCTTTGGTATTGCAGTGATTATTAGATGGTACTGAAGTAGGTACTGCCATCAGATCCAAATAGTTCTTCTGAAATTATCCACGCCTATTAAAAGAGGCTCAGCTTGAACTTTAAGAAGAGTTGCCCCCAAATAACCTTTCTGTTTGTCTTTTCCAGTTTGGTTTTTGCAACCCCATTGTGCTGTGCCCTATTTCCACAAAAAAGGTACTGTTTGATTCTTACATTACTGTGTATTTGATTCTTATAGTACTTTGATTTTTGGAATCCTGTTCTTGTATTAGGTGACTGCTAAGATTATTTCAGACACACTGCAAAAATGTGAGATAGCAGCTACCCTGCTTTCCAGTTCAGGCACAAGTCACTTAGCTCACACTTTGGAGGGAGAACTCTTTAAAGTGTACAAAGTGTATTGTGAGCATCTGCCCAAATCCAGCTTGCAAATGGTTCCCAATCATGAATGTTCACTGTCACTATCTATTGTAATGTGGAAATTCTGCCTAAAAGAACTGGAAAGGGAATGAACCTTTCTCTGGACAATGACTGACATTTCAGAGCTGTGGTAGATACCCTGTTAAAACAGATGGGCGACAGGAAGTTGCCTAAAATAAGGGATACTTTTGCTTCCCCAATAAGTTGTACGAGGTACTATAATAGGGCAAGTGTGACTCCCATGTTCTGGAATGAATAAAGAAAACTTCATTTCCTGAAATGATCAGACTTCTTCAGTGGAAGCAAAAGTCCCCCTGCTTCTTCTTTGGTAAGATTCTGTTTTAACTCAAAGCAATATAGTTGTTAATGTTTCTTGCCTTCTTGGCTTAGAAAAGTACATCAGCATTCATCCCACCCAAGTGAGTATTTTTTTAGTGCTGGTATATCATTGTACTATAATGTTTCCAATTTTAATACCTTTGTTTTATGCATGTTGAACTGTTTTTTTTAATTATTAGAAATTAATACAATTAAAATGATAACAATATACTTTAATACCTGTTCATGATTCATGGTCTTTTAATTCAATTTAATATATATGCTAAAGCTTAATGGTGTACATTTACCTGGCTGACATATTCCCCTGTCATTCCAGATAACATTAGTCTGCAGAACAGGACTCTTTTGTGGGCCATTTATAGCTTCTAATGTAGAACAGAGACTGTTTGGAATAGAGGAACATAGTAAACCATGTTAAAGAGAATGGGAGGATTTATGATAATGTCCCCATAGCACAAATCATATGTGTCCATTCTCAGGCTGGACAGTCCGCGGAAAAAAAACAGCTGATAAGAGCCAGCAGCACCTGCAAGCCACAATCTCGCAATGCAATTCCTTATTTTAATCTAGTAGGGAAGCAGACTCAAAACAAATATAAGAACAGTCCCAGCAATATTCATAAATCAAAGCATAGTTAATACTATGCTTAATAATATGCACTATGCATAATAATGCCAAGGCAGAGGTCAAAGACATGGCAGGAGAAGCAGTCAGTTAATCACTGACAAGTTCTGGAGGGGAATGGCTCAGCTTTTATAGCTCAGAGATTGGTGCAGCTGGCACTTAATAACTGCTGTCTGTTATAAATTCGCTGAGATCTGCGCAGGTGTTCCTTTTGGTGCCTACACTCAGTGAAGGTGGGTATCGGTAAGTTATCTTCCATGTCAGAAGGAGCAGAGCTCTCTGCTGGGGCTGGCACTGTCCTCTGTTCTGTCTCTGGGGTGGGTGGCGGTACTGTCTCCTCCTGTTCAGCAGGTCCTGTTGTTTCCGTCTCTGAGTCATAGTCTATATCTAGGTCCTAAAAGCAGGGCATGACAATATGAGATATTCAGTCTATTGGACTCAAAACATTTTTGTGTTTCACAGATCATAAATCTTTGTTTTTTATACATATGAGGCTTGATCATGGATTTTCACTATTTTTCTTTTGCTCAGTTCCATGTCTGTAACACGTCTGGAGCCTGAATTACAAGCCAAGATCCAAGAGATCAAACCTGAATTGGAGTGTGTGTATTTCAACAAAGGATTATAGAAAGGATTGTAGAAAACATCGAAATATCTCTCAACGACAGTTGGGTGAATCTGTTTTTGATTGCGACCTCGTTGGTGAAGATAACTCAGTCCTGACATACTCATTCAACTTTACACGTTTTATGACAGTGATTATTTAATATCACAAGAGAATTCTCATAATTATTGTTTCAGATTGTTGTCAGTGCCATTATCCACATTGTCCACTTTGTAGATGTCATATTTCTTCAGCTGCAGTTATTCTAAATAGTTTCCAATAACTTTAAAGTTGCTTGAAAGCTAAATTCAACATTTGTCCTCCCCTAGTTAGTCCTTTGATGGGAATATTGCCAGTGAATACCAGGTGCTATAGGCTATATTTCAGAGGAAGGAACTGGCAAAACCACCTCTGAGTATTCCTTGTCTAAGAAAACCCTATGAAATCATGGGGTTGCCATGAGTTGATAGGTGATTTGAAGACATATACACACAAACTTCTCTGCTGCAATTAATAGCACAGTACAAGTTAATTGTGACTCAAAATCCCATTCATTTCAAAGAGTCTGTTCAAGATAGGATCAAAATTGGATGTAGCCCTAAATTTCTTCCCCCAGAAAGTTACACAGTGAAATCACACAGTGTTATCTTACCTTTGATGCCTATTTCATTTTAAATTTTCCCATGCAAGAGAAGAAAGGGCAACTACGTATTTCCTATTATATTTGCATCTGCAGTTTAGATATTTTTTTTTCTCTATTGGATTATTTTCTGAGACAGTCCAAGTATGATGTTGTGTCTACTTGAGAACTGGTTTCATGGGTTGCCTTATCTCTGTGTGAGAGAATCTGAATGCTGTGGAGCAAGGGAAAGACATTTTCCCAAACTGCTTCTGTGGTAACTTCCCATCACTTATTTATCCCTTGACCATTGTAATTAGAACTAACCCTTGGAAGTGATCATCATAGATCAGTTATGGAGCCTATTTACATGTTGAGCAGGGTACATGGTATAATTGTCTCAGGAGTATTATAATACCTCTTCATGTATGCTGCACATGAGGAATTGTGTGTTTTTGAGTGGATCCTCGTGTTAAAATTTCCCGGCATGTGTGAAGCTAGCCACGATGCTAACTCTGCAAGGGCAAGAAAATATTCCTGTGTTCAGTATTTTGAGTTAGCTCTCAGTCATGGTGCTTAATGTCCTACAGCAATGGATAGCATCCTATAGAAAATTTTTAATGAGTGCCAAATCTTATTTTTGTGCTGCCTGTTTGGAGGTGGTGGCCAAATCCTGCAAAAATGCAGAATGCTAAGATCAAACATTTTGTTAATGAGTTTCAGTTGCCTTGCCCAGAAATAGGAAAATATTTGTTTTCTATTCTGGTCTTATTTTCACATATCAGACAATAATCAAACTTCTTGCAAAAAAGCAAAACCCCCAATTGAGTAATACTTTTATTAGGACCAAACAAATGACAGAAAGGTATGCAACTTTATCACAAACATTTTCAGAAATCCTAATAGTAAAAAGTAAGAGATGGGGTGCAGGTCCAGAACTAGGCCAGGTGGGGTAGCATGATGCCTGAAGTGAGACTCTGTCTCAGGATAGAGAGTGCAGACTGAAAGAATCATTGGCATCTCATAGCATCTAGCAATGAATATGGAGAGATAAAATGGTTATTGCTTGATTAAGAATTCTGGAAAAGTTGAAAGGTTGCACACTTTTGTGATACTAATAAGGGTAGTTGCCCATCTATGGGTTTCATTGCTATTCTTGACACAGATTTTTAAAGATCCAATTGTATGGAAATGCCTTGCTGCTCAGCACTATTGTATAAGTGCCCAGTTTGATATTTTTTTTTCCAACTAAGATGGTACGTATTTTTAAAAACATACTGATAGTTGTTAGTCAGTGGTTTCATATGCTAACAAGCACAGGCAAAGCATCTGCTCATGGCACTTTTAATCAGTTGCTTATTGATTTAACACTTTTTAATACATTCTGCCATACAGTTGTCCTGTGAAGTAGGGTGCTGTTATTTCCCATTTTACAGATGTGTGAAACAAGACCACAGAATACTGACCTGCTCAGAAAAAGCTAGTTGGTGATTGGAAGCCAACCACCAATACTCTAGGCAGTGAATTATGCTGGTGCATTCAGTCCCCCAAATTAGGGAATTATTTCTGTGAATATTCCACTCTAATTTCAATTTATCTGATCCACATGCACTCTTGATAATTGTTGTTTACGGTACAGTATTCCAAATATACAGTCACAATGGATCCACCCCTTTTTACTGATATGAATAGATCTAGTCTGTATTCAGTGACATCAGTATCAAGTACAAAATTTGAACATCTGGACATATCTAAAATAATATACACAATCAGTGAGCCTTGTACTACCAGTATGGTAGCAAATTTATAGTGTGTCTTCTGTCCAGATGAGTTAGACGCAATACAGAAGTCCTCCCCCCCCCCCAAAAAAATGTGATTGCAATGCTGGACTAAAATGTCCCATACAGCAGCAGCTTGCTTGGTAGCAGGCAATGCTCAACTTGGAACTGGAATGAAAAGAAGATCTAATGCTGGAGCTCAACATTTGTTTTAACCATTAGTGAATTGCATCCTAGATAGGCCGCTGGAAGGCAGTTTCCAGTTTTTTGAAAAACCGCTTACCGAGCACTGTCTGTCTTACCATGCCATGTGCAGCCACTGGGGAGAATGATGAGTCCGTTCTTCTGTTTTACTGTCAATAATGAGGCCCAGTATGCCTGGCCAGACTACCCCATAACCACAATGTAGGCCTTAGAATAAAAGTGAGAACCAGTTGATTCTTCTGATGTTTTGGATTATGATTCCTGTGATCTAGATTTAACTTTGGGGAGAAGCTAATATTGCCAGGTGTTCCTTGTTGTAAGTTATGTCCCTTATTGTACGGTATGTCTTTTATTTGAGAGCCAGAAAACTGGGATCTATCCCTTATTATATGGCTTGACCCATATTTGAGATGTGGAAAGTTTTTCCTTTTATCTAGACTGAATGAGTTGCCAAAAAATCCCTTACTTTGGGGTGTGAGGCCTTCAATAAAGACAGAAATGTGTCCACCATGTAATTTATGAATGTGGAAAATGTGTTAATTTTACAGAGAAATACATAGCTAGGTTAATTGAAATCAATACTATCATTTGATACTTAGATAGAACACAAACTTGTTAATAGCTGCTTCCCAATTGTCATTTCTGTATATCATGAATTTTGACTCTCTCTTGTTGCTATTTTGAAAACATAGCAACACTATTTGAAACTGATGGGACTTGGAGGCCAAAGTATGTGGCAGGTCAAAGAGTAGGTCCCTAAATCTTTGTACAGTGGAAGTTCAAACCACTGATTTTTGTGTTGTGAGCTTTTTAGTGGTTTCGTTCTTTCTCTCTTTCTCTCTTTCTCTCTTTCTGTCTGTCTGTCTGTCTTTTTTTAACCTTATATCTCAGTTTCTTCCAATACTGCCAGAATTCATGTTGTTTTCTAAAGCGGCATCTAGAGTAAAGGTAGGGAATCTTTGTTAGACAAAGGACCAAGCCCAGTAGAGGCTGAATGCTAGCAGTGGGTGGATCCACATCCCAAAGCAGACAGGGCTGCTGCACTGCTAGCCTGTGCCACCTCGAACATTTTTGCCCAGACGACATTTACATACAGAGTCTCAGGCATACACTCATAGACATGTGCACAAGCACATGGTCACTCACACACACACACACACAGAGAGAGAGAGAGAGAGAGAGAGAGAGAAATTAAACATTTAAAAGCCTGAGTGCAGAAATCCCTGGTTCAAAGGGCCATCACAGCGCTGAGGAGAAAAAAGCTGCTCTTTCCCACCCAAGCAGAGGCATGTCTTTGAGCTGCAATTGGGCTTTTAAAAAGCCTTCATTGGCACGAGCTTTTAAATGGCTAAATACAACAGAGGAAAGGTGGGGGGAAAGCAGAGAAAATATCTCAGATCACTGATTGGAGGTTAAAGAGTCTTTTTTTCCCCTGCCTGAAAGACCAGAATGGCACCTGAGGGTAAGTTAGATAGGGTCAGCAATTCCCCAGAGTGTCCTTCATTTTACCTTCACTGCTGCACTTCTCCTTTGGCACTAGGGTGGAAAATGACAGTTTTTTCATGTTGTTTGCCTTTAAATAGGAATGATGTGGCAAGACACAGATTACTCCTGTGACCATGCAGGCATAGTGATCTGCAGTGGTCTTAGTACATTTGGGACTGAGGAACCAATTCTGCAGAATGAATGGTCAGAGGATCATTGTACATTGGATGTGCCTTGGACCTGCAGATTTCTACAAGTGTAGATACAGCCTTTTACAAATGTTCTTAATAGGCTGATCAGAATATATCTACTCAGAAGTAAGACCCCAGTGAATTTTCTCCTAGTAGAGGAACAGCATAGGTCTTTAAGACTGTGCTGGAGTCTTCTGGTTTCAGAGGGTATCTAGTGTAAACAGCACGTAGGGCAAGCGTGGAAGTTGCGCCCCTAGCTCTAGGGCTGCTGTTTCCTCCTCCACCACCACCACCACTTATTCTTCTGGCATAGCTTTTTTTGTGCCCCTCTGGCATTGGCGCCCGGGGCATATACCCTGCTTGCCCCACCCTAGATACACCTCTGACTGATTTCCCTAGAAAATTCTGACAAAATGATGACAATCAATATTTCTGTAGGAGAAGAGACAATAGGAATTAAGAACTTCAGTAGATTAAAAATGCATGTATTTCACAGCTGCAGAAGCACAGGAAAGAATGGGATGGTTTCAATCTCTTGTTTAAAGGATTCCGTTTTTTTAAAAAAAAAATCTATCTTTCCCAGTGGCTTTTGGTTTTTTGGTTGATATAAATTGGATCCATTTAATCTGGCCTCAGTATGCTTGCGGAACTTTAGTACTTGCAACTGGCATGCTTGGAAAAATGTGGAACAAAGCACAAAGAGCTTTAATGATAGATTTTATCAAGATAAAAGAGGATTCTTCAGGCCCATTGCAATACATGTACAGTTTTTGTTTTTCAACCGCACCCGGTCTATTATTTTTTTTTTTTTACCAGAAGAAATAACCCGGTGGGTAGTGAGGAGAACAAAAAAATATTAAGATCAGCCAATCTGATCTGATTGAGACAGAATGTTTTAAAAAGATTTCCAATAAAGTGCAATAAACTTACATAACTAGTAAACTGAGCAGTTATATTTCCATTTTTGGAAAATGATTCTGGATTATATTGTGACTTAAGTACATTTTTAATGTAAGTATTAGCACAATGTTTTGCCATACCTAATGGCATTAAATGTACTATTTAAAGTGAATCAGATGAAATATTAAAATTGGTGATTGAAATTAATGTGGTGGTCTCTCTGTGTGAACCAAACTTTGGGAAATAGTGTCTACATTCATGGGACTATGTGTAGGAGGCAGTAGATATAGCACTTCCCATCAGGCATTTTGATTGTGGATATAATACATACACTCAAGTAGGGAAAAACACAGAGATGGTGTTGATTATGGGTGGGATAGATGAGAGTAAGCAGCAGTTTTTCTCTCAATCACCCGAGTGGAGAAGAATCAACTCTCTGTTTCAAACAGAAATGAGGCAATTAATGTTTGCTGTTGTCTGTTATACGATACATATTACAAACATATGAATGCATGTGTTGTGTACTTATACCTAATCCCCTTAATTTGAGAATGGAATATATTTTGACTTTGGCATCCTGTTGGTTCAACCCATTTTCAAGATCCAAGAATTTCTGAAGAGAATGGCTTCTTTTCCTCATATCTGGGGGTTTTTTTCCCCTTCTTTTTATGGTCCCACTGAACATCATGAACATTTTATAGTTCCACCGAACATCATAAACACACATGTTTACATAAAATGAATTAAGATAATGGGTCTTGGGACTGTTCATCAGTTTGTCATCATTGGCTTCAAGTGCTGATATCTCTTGGGTTTGAGAGGGAAGAAATAAACATTAGAGAAAATTGCACCACTGTGGATGTGAGGGGAGGAGAATATAACATGTAAAACCAATCTACATCAAGCGCTTTAGTGAAAGCTGATTTTAAAGCTGCTTTTCCCTAGTCTTCTGTGGCTTTTCACCACCGAACAGCTAAAATAACTTTCCAGTGTGTTTTTCACATTTTTGGTGAAGTTCTACAATTTCTGTTTTTCCTATAATGTCACACAATGTACCCTCCTCGGAGAACCCTTTGGACAGGATGCTCTTCTTCAGCAAGAACACTAGGTGGCAGCCTCTCCTGAAAACTAATGTTCCTCTTATCCTCCTGCATGGTGGTGGTATTTTCTGGTTTCCCCAGACCTTTAGGGAAATAATTCTGAATGTTTTATTATTGCTAATAACCATTCTTACACTTGCCCGCCTCTTCAGGGAGCAAATGATATGTAAGCACAATCTCACAGATACGAGCCCAGGTCATGCCCTATAGTTATTTGAGATGGGTGGATTGTGTAAATCAATCTACACATGTATTAAAGTGGGAAGCAAGGAGATTTGCTGTGCCTGTTTCTTCATGCGTTTTAGACTCCTGACTAAGGCTGTCCTCAGAAGTTTAGAGGTATGGAGAATTACAGTTAATTAGTGCTCTGATAAAAATGTAACAGTATCTTAGTGCTATTACAACAAATGGTACTTCCATGTCCGAATGGCAAACTATTCACTTCAGCTGGCCATGATGGCCATTTTGCTAAGCAATGTCTAAACAGCATCCTTAAAGAAAATGCCAAGAACATCAGCATTTCTGTGTTTGAACTAAGTAAATTTGTCTATTTAGTTACACTGTTGCTTTAATATAAACAGGGCTGATGAAGGGGCAGGGGAAGCTGGTACAAATTATGGTTCTTGGCAGTCCAGAGGTGGGACGAGAGCCCCACTGGATTGCTTATCCTTTGTCTTTCTCAGTGGTATAATTATGGTGAAGAAAAAAAGAAGAAGAAGAAAGTTACAAAACTTGAAATCCCATGTAAAGACTTTTTTTTCTGTTCTCATTCCTAGCATCTTGCTTCACATTTTTAATGGTTTATCTGTTTGGGGATCTGCCCACACAAGTCCCTATAGAAAGACACTTAATCCTGTAATGGTTTGATTATGGTACACTGGCTCTGTGCATCTCTAGCATGTCCCTCGTTGGAGGTGTCACGGGACCCTGCGCTCCTCCAATTTCCTCTCTGCCCAACTTGCAAGAAGTGAAAATTTAGAAGCCAAGCAAGTGGACAGACAGCACTTCCCTGCAGTCAACAATGACAGCTGTATGTAAACACCTTTAGGAGACCCACTGGAGCCTCCAAAGTGCCACTGGTTGGGCCAGGAAGGGAAACCACACTCCTTGAGACTCATTCCCACAGCCACAAAATGAAACAGTGCGGCAGTGACAAGGCTGGACACCCTTCCCCCTTCCCACCACACCAAAGCGATGTCTTGTTCTCCCCTGGCCTGCTTACCCACCCACTCGCCTTCCTTTCCATCTGGAACACCATGGGCACATCTTTAGGAGGCCCCCAGGACAGTGGATCTCTGGAGTCTCTTCCTGGTCCACAGGAAGTCAAGGAGAAAGGGGAGCAAAGAACCCCTTCCTTTTATCCCTCTTCTTCATGCACAGCCAGGACCCTCTTTCCCACTTAGCCCAAAGCCACCACCCCATTCCAGAGATGCTTACTTTTTGAGATGCTAATATCAGGCTGCCAAATGCTCCACAGGCACAGGTGCTCACACTTCCTTTCCCCATGTTACACAGACCAAACAACTGAAAGTATTTTTCCAGGCAGTCATTTCCAGTTTCCTGAATAAGAACTCTGATTTTCTAAGTCACCACATCCAAAATGATAACGAGTGCTATCCAACCATTTCTACAAAAGGCAAATACTAAAACAGTTTTGACAACAGTTTCAAATGTAGCCATTAGCATAAGCCTGTGTTTGATGTTCACCAGACGGCAGAATGACTTTTTTGACTGTACGTATGAAGGACAGCCATTTGGTAATTGCATTACTTAACAAAAATCAAGATGCCATTCTGAAACAATACATTTTAAGAATGGAGAATACCAAAAAAGACATACATTCTACAGCCACGCAGCCTGATTTCTGACTTGACAAAGACCAAGTTATCAATTAGTTGCACGTCATCAGTACAAGGGGCAAGAACCCACTGCCTTATTTATTTGTGCATCCAAAACCAAGGCAAATAAGACATCTACACAATAAATTGTATTTGGTCAGACAGAAATATTAGGAATATTAAATATAGTGATGAGTCTGTCATAAAGAAACAGAGCATCCTTTTTAAAAATAAAGGATCATGAATAGAGAATCACTTAATACATCATGCATTTGTCACTGCACAAAACTCCAATGAAGGGAAATACGTAAATCTAAACTATTAGTTGTAGTAGTACTTCTAGTAGTTTCAGCAAGTGTATGGTGAGTTTGTAGACTGAAGAGTACCTGATGCTAAAGGTTCCTTTCTCAGTGATTCCTCACCTGACAAGGAACAGCTCTGACATGAAAATAAAGGTGGGTGTATAAAGGTTGGGTCTTATGTTAAACCAGATGGCCTAGAAATCTGGAGGCTTAGGTTCACTGCTTAGGATACAGAGCTAAGCCAAGACTCTTTTTGTCTCAGGTAAGTATCAAGAGAAAGCCAGTGTGGTGTAGTGGTTTGAGCATTAAACTACAACTCTGGAGACCAGAGTTCAATTCCCTGCTCAGCCATGGAGACCTACTGGGTGACCTTGGGCATGTCACACAGTCTCAGCCCCAGGAATGCCCATGATAGGTTTGCCTTAGAGTTGCCACAAGCTGGAAATGTCTTGAAGGAACACAACAACAACAATGAAAAAGATGGCATCTCCTCCCATTCTGTGTACAAAAGATGCCTAGGATGGTACTAGAAACTTTCTTCAGAGGCTGATGGAATAGTATCCTCTGTTACCCCTGAATTAACTAAGTTGGTTTAGGAGATACAGGGCAGCCCAGGTGCAACAACAGCCTTCCCCTCCAACCTCCACTGCTTCCCTGAATCTGTTATCAGAAGGAACTACTTCAATTTGCCTTATACAGTTCTCCCTCCACATTCGCAGGTTTGATCTTCACAAATTTGATTATTTATGAGGTTCCCGCTTGCCCCATCCTCATTTTCTCTATCCCATTCCCTTGCCCAGGCATGCTGTCTTACTTACAGAACAAGGCCAGCAAACGGAGGGGGAAAGGCTCACCTGCTCCTCCTTCACCCACAGAACTGCCCCCTCCCATTTGCTTGCCTTTTGCCTGGGTGCAGAGAAGGAAAGCACACCATGCAAAAAGCAAGGGAACGGGAGGGGAGCATTCACTCAGGCGGGGGGAGTTATTCACAGTTTTTTGCATCCTGACCCCTTGTGAAAACTGAGGGGCCACTGTAATTGAGCCAGCCCAGTTAGCACAGACAGTTTATCTTTCCTTAACAAAGACTTCACTGCTGTTAACAATATATCTGAGAATTTAAAATGCTCCATCTTATTAAGTTATAATTTTTTTTATTCAGAGCAGACAAAGGGTCTGTTTTGCTCTGTAGTAAAATGATGTTGAAGTTCATTCTGTTACCTAGAGGCATTTGGTTATGTACTTCTGTAGAGATGGAAATCTGCACATTTGAAAACATAGGTATATTCAGGTATACAGACCTGTAAGTTGGAAGTATACAGCAAGCAAGCAATTTAGACCATACAAAGGTGCCTTATTCTGAGTCAGATGGTAACTTCAATTCTTCCCAGACAGTCTTGTCTACTCTGGCAATAGCATTCCAAAGTCTCCAGCAAGATTTCCTAGTATTAAACTGAACATTTCCGTATAGGTACTTGAATTTATTTAGTTTATTTTGGGGTTTATACACTGACTTTCAAGGGAAACCCTCTTCCTCACTGCAATCTCCAATACTGGCAAAATAATAACATAAAAGAAAACTATCAAAAGGTTTTACCATATTATTTGAAAAGCCGCAACCCAAACTAAACGGAAATTGAAACAACAATTTAAAACAATACAGAGCACTACACACATTAATTTAAAATAGTTTAGCATAAGGAAAGACCTTCATGTCTATTTAGAAACTAGTAAAGTAGCTGTAGTCTATATTATAGGGGAAGGAACTAGAAAACCCTCTAAGTAAAACCACCTCTAAGTATTTCTTGCCTAAGAAAACCCTATGAAATTCACAGAGTTGCTATAATTCAGCAAGCAGCTTGAACACACATACACAAAATAGGGGCCATCTGCCCCTTTGGAGAGAATTCTAAAAATATTGGGCCATCAAAAGAAAAGAAAAGAAAAGAAAAGAAAAGAAAAGAAAAGAAAAGAAAAGAAAAGAAAAGAAAAAAGGCCTGTCTCTAGTGCTTGTCAATAAAATTGATGTTGATGGTAGATCTCTTGAAGCCAATCTTAAGGCCTTGGCAGGTTTCTACATGGGCACAAATAATTCTCTACACCCAATTACTGCTTTAAAGATCACTAGCACTTGAAACACAACAAGCAGCCAAAACAAACAGGCAACCAATGCAGCTGATACAGGATGGGTGTTCTCTGCTCCTACAAATGCTTCCTACAGATGCCTCAACAAGCCTCTGAGTTTCTGCATTCTGCAACAACCATAGTTTCCAAAATGACTTCAGAGGTAGCCTCATATAAAGTGCACTGTAATCATCTAGTCTGGTGTAAGAAGGACACGTGTAATCAAGGCAAAGTCTGGTGCTTCTGGATAGAAGCACAGCTGACAAACCAGCCAAGCTGTTCAGATACTTATAAGTGCCTTTACGGATAGCACTGGATCCAGGGGAATCCAGAGTTAATGCGGTCTTTCAAGGGTATATGGCCTCATCCAGAACAAGCTGCAGACCTCCAGATCAGCAGGCCTCTGCACCTATAAGTATCTTCTTGTTGTCTGGATTATATTTCCTCTTGCTTGTCCTCATTAATCCCAAAATTGTCTCCAGACATCTGTTCAGAGTTTCCATAGCCACAACAGCATCATCCCAAGATTGCCTGGAAGTGAAAAGCTACCTCATTCTGCAACAGCTTACCTAAGAATAGTTAAGTTAGACTCCGGCCAGAAATTGTCCAGAATTCTTGGCTCAAGTTTGGTTCCTTCTGCCAGTAAGCCTCTTAACTACTGTCTTGTTAAAGGCATTAGGAACCATCATCTGCCTCAAGGAGATATTAATTGCCTGCAAATTGCAAGTCCAGTCCTGGCCAATATCAAACACCAAGACAGACAAGGATCCTAAGAAGAAGTTGTAGATGTCAGTTCTCCAAGTAGTTTGCCCACATCCTCTGACTGTAAAAAACTGAAAAGTATCCATAACAACATAACCACACTTCATCCTAGCTAAATCCATCTTTGACTCTGTACCAAGTTATTACATCCAACATGGCAAGGACGCAGGCAATTGTATCTGCAACATGTAATGCTGATTGGTTACTATGGGCTCTGATGATTCATTTGTCCCCACCTCGGCGTTGATGAAGAAGGACTTAAAATGCTTCACTGGTCAATATTGCATGGGCACAAAAATGGCAGAAATATTTTTTTTACACTACCATAGCCACAGAGTAGACATAAAATGGGTTGGTTAGTATTATTAAAATGTACATTCTGTGTTACATCAAAAGACTTCAAGGTGGGGTACAGGCAACAAAAGCAGCAATTTAAAATAGTCTACAACAATTTAAAATAATTTAAACAATGGACACACTGTACAGTATATAAGAGCTCTGCAGCCTAGTCGGGTCATGATTTCTCGATTTCAGTAAGGCCTTTGACAAAGTTCCACATGACATTCTTGCAAAGAAACTAGTAAAATGCAGGCTGGACAGGGCTACCGTTAGTTGGATTTGTAATTGGTTGACCGACCGAACCAAAGGGTGATCATGAATGGCTGCTTTTCATTCTGGAGAGAAGTGACTAGCGGGGTGCCACAGGGTTCTGTCCTGGGCCCAGTGCCGTTGAATATTTTTATCAACCACTTGGATGAATAGAGGGCATGCTCGTCAAATTTGCAGATGACACCAAATTGGGAGGGGTTGCTAATACGCAAGAGAACAGGATCAAAATTCAAAATGACCTGGATAGATTGGAGAGCTGGGCCAAAGCTAACAAAATGAAATTCAACAGAGAGAAGTGTAAGATCCTACACTTAGGTAGAAAAAATGGAATACAGAAATATAGGATGGGGGACACGTGGCTGGATAGCAGTATGTGTGAAAGGGATCTAGAAGTCTTAGTAGACCACAAGCTGAACATGAGTAAGCAGTGTGATGCGGCAGCCAAGAAAGCCAATGCAATTCTCAGCTGCATCAATAGGAGTATGGTGTCCAGATCGAGGGAGGTACTGGTACCACTCTACTCTGCTTTGGTTAGACCTCATCTTGAATACTGTGTCCAGTTCTGGGCACCCCAATTCAAGAAGGACATGGTCAAGCTGGAGCAGGTCCAGAGGAGGGCGACCAAAATGGTGAGGGGCCTGGAAGCCATGCCCTATGAGGATAGACTTAGAGAGCTGGGTATGTTCGGTCTGCAGAAGAGAAGGTTAAGAGGGGACATGATAGCCATGTTTAAATATTTGAAGGGATGCCATGTAGAGGAGGGAGTGGGCTTGTTTTCTGCTGCTCCAGAGACCAGGACAAGGAGCAATGGATTCAAGCTGCAGGAAAGGAGATTCCACCTGAACCTCAGGAAGAACTTCCTGACAGTCAGGGCTGTCCGGCAGTGGAATATGCTGCCTCGGAGTGTGGTGGAGTCTCCTTCTTTGGAGGTTTTTAAGCAGAGGCTGGATGGCCATCTGTCGGGAGTGCTTTGAGGGTGTTCCTGCATGGCAGGGGGTTGGACTGGATGGCCCATGTGGTCTCTTCCAACTCTACATTTCTATGATTCTATGATCCCTAGGCCCCAAATATGATATAAAGCCAAGTTTTCACTTGATGCCAAAATGCAGCCAGCATCCTGCCAAACTCATCTTCCCAAGAAGGACATCCCCCAAGTGAACTGCCACAGCAGAGAAGGCTATTCCCTCCCCCACTCCGCCATCTCCTCATAGTGTGTTGTTCCTACTGGTGGAACACAGAGAAACATCTCTCCAACAGATCTCAGTGGTCAAGCAGGTACATATAAGGAGATGTGCTTCTTCATATGCTAAGACAATTAAGACTAATTAGGCATATTCAATTCAGACAGGAAGCATTTATCCAAACAGTTTCTAACCTGTATTTGATCATATTCACCAACATAATTATTTGGTTAGCTGTCTTCCAGTTGTCAGCCCTATGGATGCATTGGAAGTGGATCTTCCTACCTTGGTTCAGTCACTCTCTCAACAGGGTCATCCCAAACTATTTTTTCAACACAGATAGAAGAGGGGAAGGAATTATAGCAGCACCTTTAAGATTAATTGGTTTTATTTCAGCACAAGCTTTTGTGGATGTAAACCCACTTTTTTAGATGCATTACAGAGTCATATTAAAGCTTTGGGTTAAAAAGCATATTTATAAAGTTGTGGGAATAGGATAGAATGCAATAGGATCCAGAAAGATGCAAACCATGTCCCATGATTTACATTATTTGCATATTTCTGGTACTCTATACTGCATCTGAAGAAGTAGGTTTATATCCACAAAAGCTCATGCTAAAATGAAAACCAGTTAATCTTGAAGGGGTTGCTACATTCCATTTTTTCCCTCCCTCTATCTTCCTTTTTTTGTTGTTGTTGCTGTTGCAAGAAAAAAACATGGATACCTCTTTGATATTTTCTCAGCAGGCATTTTGAGACCAGTTCCTCGACTATATTAGATGGTTCCTTCCTAACCTATGATCCCATAACACTTATTTTTTATGAATAACCTGATCAAAGAGATAATTTTATACTACAGAACTTCCCAGAAGACAAACGTCATCACAACTGTCTGTTTCTCACATGTTCCAAAGACATAAAGATTGAAAGGCTTTTGTCACTGCAGTGTGGTGTGTTCCAGCTTCATCTAGTTAAAAGGGACTACAAGCCTCTATTACAGAACATAGCTGCTGCTTTAATATTTACTAGATAGTTATTTTAGGCATCTCCAAATTACCTCCTTGCTGCAGTGTAGAGTTTCTGATGCAGCTAAGGGTCTAGGTTACAACAGCATGGGAAAGTACACAAAGAGGGGAAAAATAATTAAGTACCTCTCGCTAGCCACTTTTTCAGCTTTCCAAGGCATCTGAGCTCTTGAATTATTCATTGCAAGTGCATACTTCAGATAAAAACAATTTGGCTTTGCACTTCATTTATAGTGCCATCTTGTCCACAGCAGAATTTCACAAGAGAAACTAATCTGAGACAACCAAGTTGGGATAGAGAAATGAAAATGAATCTAAGGCATAAACATATAGCTTGCTCATGTAAGATAGTTGTTAAGGGCCCATTTTTTAGCCACACAGAACATCACATGCATCTAGTATACTGTTAGGAACAAGGTTGTATATTATCCAACAACATCCACAATCCACAAAATAGCAATGCTCTTATTGGGTTAACCAAACATGCTCAAAATACATCATGCAAGTTTCTGAAGCTCCACTAGCGTTTTCATCAGGCAGAGGTGTTAAAAGTCATACAGGAGAAAACAAATACAGGATGTTAGAGTCACAGGTCTACATTTTGTCAAAACATTTTTGTTGTTGTCAGTTAAGATGGTCTGGAGGGATAGCAGTGCAGACAAAGACCACTCCCCTCTTTGGCTATGTGGGCACTGGGAGACAAAGAATTGTAAAATCTAGGCAATAAAATGTCAACTCCCTTTGCAACAGAAAAAGTAACTTCCCTTGAGATCCAGGCTGTTTCTGTCCTGGGTGGGTCTACCCATCCCTTTCTGAGGCAGAAAATACTGAATTTCTCAAGAAGCCTATTCTGCTGCATCTGGAAAAATCTTTTAGGTGCTACATAGGTAAAACCTGCCAAATGCAGTGCTAATGAAAAAGTTTTAACTTTGTTGGAAGCAGAAACCGCAGAGAGTTAAATCCCAGTCCCCTGGCTTCTTCTTCCTTAGGATTGCCCTGTTGCAGCTAAAGTATGATATATGGTATCCTCAAATCCAGAAAACATATCCAGGAGCAGCTATGTTGATCATACAGCAAAATACAACAATATCCAAAAATCCACAAAACAGCAGTACCTTTATTGGGCCAACCTAAAACGTACAAAATGCACTGTGCAAGCTTTCACTGGCTTCTTCATCAGACAAAGTTAGAAGTTATACTGAAAAAGGAAAAAACAACAATGTTAGTGTCATAGGCCTACATTTGTCAATATGTTTTTGTTGTCGTCAGTTAAGATACTCTGAAGGGATATCAACACAGAAAAAAAGTCAATTCCTTTTTGGCCATGTTGGCCCTGGGAGACAAAGAGTCATTAAAATCCAGGCAATAAAATATCAACTTCATCAGCAAAAGAAAAATTTCCCTTGCGATCCAAGCTGATGTGTGTTGCTTTCTTCCAGATTGCTGAAAAAGTCAAATTGTATTCATATAAATGACTTAAATGTTTAGTTGTAGATAGGCAGTCCATGAAAGGCACACAATTCTTATACTGTTCACTGTAAAAGGGACTGGCAGGGTAGAAATCATACTTCCTTCACCCCTCCAGCCAGCAGCAGCAGCAAACTGGTGGTCTCTGAGTCAGTGGGGTAATGAATTCACTCCAGGTGTTAGTTGAAAACTTAAAGGAGCTATCCAAAGTGCTGAACCTTGTCGCCAAAATAGCATCAGTACCTTGGACAGCACGTTTAAAACAACCAGTAGATTGATTGCCCCATTGCCTAATTGCAACCACTGCCCCCACCCCAACTTGCCCATGCTTTTGCTTCATGTTAGAATTCATGTAATTAATGTAAAGGGAGAATTATAAAACAATAGGGATTAAAATGCAAGTGAGACTGTCAAACATTGAGCTATTATGTATTCAAAATAGGCAAAAGATAAAAGGGAGATATATCTAAAACCATTTAATGAAATGTTCTGGCTTCTGCTTTTTTCAGTAAGTAAGAATTTAAGTGCCATGTGATATCAGACTAAAAGCCTACCTTGTTTAGGATTTTGTACCCACAGGGTGAACCAAATGCTGATGGGAAGCCCACAAGCCACACATGAGGGCAACAGCATCCCTCTGCTCACATTCTCCAGCATGCTGACTCTGATAGTGGAGGTAACAAACAGCCGCCAAGAAGAGTAACTCCTGATGGCCTCATTTTCCATAATAACACTCCAGAACCAGGAATAAAACTTTCAGACCAGAATCCTGTTTGGAACTTAACATTTTCATAACTGGACTTATGTCCATGGGAATTAGAACTGAACAGTTCTGTAATGTCCATATCCACTAAAGGGCTGCTGTTTTGAGGAGCCCGCAAAGTATGTAGGGAAGGCAGCAAAGTGTCCAATGTACAAAAGAATTGATTCATATTGATCCCATTGTGCATTGGTCCCATTGTTCATCCAGACATCAGCTAGGAAGTGCCGATGTGCCTTGGAACAATCTTGTCCCTGTACCGTTATGCATTTTTGCAATTCTCTAACATATTTTCTTAGCACCTCTGCTATGTATCTACATATAGGTAAGGTTATACAATGTATGCTGTGTTAGAGGATTCTGGCCAACATTTCTACCTAGCATTTGATTTTCCTGTATAAAAACAGATTCTGCTGCAATATATAATATATAATATACAGTATTAGTCCAGCCTGAGTGTTCCTAAAACTGTTATCTTTGCTCATAGCATTCAGTTGAGAGTCTAATCCGGTTGCAAGTTTCACACCAGTTTTAACAGCCCTAGTTTTCTCTTCTGCCATACATGTGATACAAGTATCAGAATCCAGATCTTGTTGCCTGGGAAGAGAAAAGCTGCAGTGAAAAGATAGAGAGCAAAGGGTAGAATTGACAAAACTGAAATGTCTCATTAATACTGTTTGGACACTAACAGAGAAATACTTTTCCTCCTGGTCTGTGGATTAAAGTTTTAGAATACCTAAAGTGGGCTTAAATTTTTCTTGGGGTAAGATTGTAGAAAGCCGTCCTGTCTGAAGGCTGCCTATTTCTATTGTGCCTGAAAGAAAAACCATTTTAAATCATCTGACAGATAGTTGGCTGCTATTCCACGTTTTAGCCAGCTGTAGAAGGAACAAATAATATACAAGGAAGCTTCTATGGAGGGCAAGACTATTAGTCCATCTAGCCCAGTATTGTCTGTTCTGATTGGCCTTTATAGCATCACCTGCTATTTGATTCTTTAATGGAAGATGCTAGATATTGAACCTTTTGCATTTAGCATTTGAGGGATACACTACAGCTGAGCTGTGGTCCTTCTCATAGTTAGGAGATAACAGTGATGTATTTAAGTCTTTTACTCCAAGTCTCAAGTCTCTACCTTGAAGTCTCAAGTTGAGTTTCAAGTCTTTAGAAGAAACTTCCAAGTCAAGTCTCAAGTCTGGAAGCTAACTTTATACCCCAACATATATTCCAGAATTTCTGGACAGAGTAGAATAAAGTCAGTTTTAACAATTTAAGTAGAATTGGCCCTCCACATTTGTGATTTTGCCATCTGCAGCTTCAGAACTGGGGAACAGGATCCTTCTTACTCCCCATTACTGAAGCTTCAAAAGCTTTAAAGGAAAGATCCTTCCTCCTCAAGCCCATTGCCCAACACATTTTCTGGTCCCTTCTGAGAAATATGCCCCGTGCTCTGGGGGCAAATCTTTCCTTCTGTTCTTAGGGAAATTTTTAGAAAGCTCTTCCTATGTGCAGCAAGGACAAGCTGCTGAGCAAACTTCAACCCTGTCTCAAGCCCCTTGTCTAACCTGTTTGCTCTTCCCCTCTGACAAATTCAGCCACATTTTTGGACTTCAAACAGATCATCATTTGACCAGTAGGCAAATACAGATGGAAGCATTGTTCAAAGTTCTGGATGAATGTGTTATGTTACTGAACCAAGGGCAGCAAGTCGGTCGCTAAATATATACAAGTTATGAGTCTAACTGAGTCAACGCATCATTTATTGCTGATTCAAGACCAGGTAGAGTCATTGAAATGACTTAAGTCTGACTTGAGCCTGAGTCAATCAACTCAATGTCTGCATCACTGGGAGATAACATCAAGCCTATACATTATGCTAGTGGAAGTGGTCAGGTGGCAGTAGTATGATCTTTTAGCTCCTGTATCTTCAGTCTAGCTTTTCCTCTTGGAAATCCACATATACGCTGAGGAGCTCTTTCATGACAACTAGAGAACATCCCAAGAGTTAAGCGGACAGAATATCTGTTGCAATCTCTCAGTTTACTAGAAGTTGCAACAGAATGATTTTCATGCTCAGCCAGTCTCAGGTGTTCAGCCACAGGCTTTCTATAAGTGGCTAAGGCAGGTGTGTTGAATAGCAGCTGGAAATCTCTCAAGGGAATATGGACATGGTTTCTTTCAAGCATAATGGGAGCAATGAGACAGCTCAGACAGAAGAGCCTCCTATATCATTAGTCCACAAAGCCTGAAATTCTATCAGGTGTTTTAAAACTTTCCTATATTGATACTGAAGGAATGAGAATGTGGATGAGAGACAGCGGGTAGGGAAAAATATGTTTTTATTAATTTCAAATATGTGAGTTCCTGATTTTGGGATGGAGAAGAAGCCCGCTACCACCCACTAGTCCAGGGCCAAGATTTAGGCTTGGTATTCCTGAGAGTCTGACTGAGTTATTGTGCATGTAGGTAGGCAATCAGAACTAAAGAGAACTGTGAGGAAGGCCAGGTGTACTTGGCAAAACGTATCTTAACAACACCCTTCCACTCTCTTCACAGTATTTGAGGAGCTTATTCACAGTCTGGTCACATATTGGAGAATCTATATAAATAGCCTTTTCCACTTAATTGAATGTTTGCTTGTTTGTAAACCACAAACAATTGTACCAACTGGTGCTTTGTTGCAGAACAAGACCGTGTTCTAAACAGAAGCAGAAAAAAAAGGAAGAGGTTATCCACCAAGATATATATTGCCAAGAAGCGTAAGTGTCAACCGTAAAAAGGGAGAATCTATTTCACACGTTGGGCAGAGGCAAAGCCAGTGGACCCATATTATGTTCATTTATAAACATACATTTTATAATATTAATAGTTTAGAATACCTCAGGTGTACATATAAGGACATAATATGTAAAGCAGACCTAAAAAAGTCCTATATATAGGGTAAGATGGGATATAAACACTTTTATAGGTATACTGATGTATACCTATAATAATATTCTTTATGGTGCACAATCAAAATATCACTTCATCAGATAAAAGACACACACACACACACACACACATTCTTGTCTTTTTTTTTTTTTGCTTCTCTTTTCAAGTTCAGCAAACCCCACAGTATATGATGAAGCAAGACAAATGACTTTAAAACTTTGTTGTTATTGCTGTTGTTATTTTCCAGTTACTGTCCCTCTGTGCTTAAGCTGTTGGTGTTAGAAAAAATATGCAGAAAACATTTTAAAATACTGTCTTAGTACAATATATATTCAATCATCAAGTCAGCTGGTAATCTATTCTAGGGTATTCTCCCAAATTGGGAGGACGAATTCTTTTTTCCCCCCATAAATTTGTGCAATCAGCTATCTTAAATGAATGGTGAAACAAAAAGAGCAGAGCAAAGACTTCAGGAACTATTAAATGAGGTAGTATAGCCATCTTATCATGCACCTAGTTCAGGTATCTTCAGCCAGGACCTTCTAAGTGTTACTTTTTTGAAGAACAACTCCCAGAATCTTCCAGCCAGTATGGATAGGTACCCTGCTGCCTGGGGCATTCTGGGAGCTGTAATGCGAAAGTAACTTTTCTAATGTATGCTCCCACCCTATGTGTTTACCCATGATGTTATGTTAAGGTTAACTTTAAGAAGCAGCACATCAATATGTGGGGCAGATACATGCATCAAGCAGATTAAATAATCCAAAGAGCATTTTTTGCAGAGAGCATACTTGCACAAATCAAGTAGAAATATACCCACTCTCTAAAAGAGAAGCACTAATTTGCATGAACCCAGCTAGCATTCAGGGCCCTTTCACACTACACAACTGTAACACTACGAATCACTTTAATTGCCATAGCAATGTCCTATGGAATGTTTGTATTTGGAATTTAGGGAGGGGCATTTGCAACTCTATGTCAGAGTTCTATCTCTGACCAAACATGAACTTCAGGATTCCATAGGATGAATCCAAGAAAGTTAAAGTGAAATCAAAGTGTTATTCATTGTACAGTATGAAAACTCTGTGAGAGTCTGTTTGTCCCTCTGAATCATTTCCACACAGTAATTGTTACTTAGGAACAAAAGAGCACTACTGGATTAGACCAAAAGGGCCATCAAGTCTAGCATTCTCTTCCTATATCAGCTAACCACAGTCAGGGAATGACAGCAGAGGCACCCAGCCTTATTGCTACTGATACTAGAGGTAACATAAATCCATTATGGACTAATAGCCTTTGTTAGCCTTAGCCATCATGCTCTTATGTATCCACTTATATACCCTTATATACCCTCTTATATACCCACTATCCTCTCTATATAAATCATAACATTGGGAATATTGTGTTTCCCACACCATCATCATGTTTCCCAGTCTCAAGGAAACCTTTCAGGAGCATTCAGGGTACCTATCTCTACATCTGGAAATGGTACTGTCCTGAAAGGGCTCTAACATGCATAATTTAAAAAAAAAAATGCATGAATCATCCTTTTGAGATCCTAGTTAAAGTTGCAACTTGGTCAAAGATGAAGAAGATGGTATTACTAAATGTCAATAAGCACTCCTATCCATGGTAATTACTGTACGGAGGTGTCATCTTTCAACCCCTGGTTCAGGAAATGGAGATCAGCCTATCCAAGAGTAAATATTAAATAATTTCATTTCTGGCAACAGCATCTTCCAGGTAAAAGCTAACACTGACCTTTGTCATAAGTGGGGAAAACAATTGTCTCTTGAAGGGAATTTTCTTTCTTTTTTTTTTTACAGCTATTCTCTGTGAGAAGTCATTCAAGTGGCACAATGCAACCACCAACAGAATCCTCTCCCTTTTTTTGTAATTTTAATGGGGCACACAAAGCTTTTAGATACTGGGGTTGCTCAGGTCAATCTACCATCCTAGAGGGCATGGCCTACTTAACAAAAGCTAGCCTACAGAAAAGGTCAGTAAATCATTCCTAAATTCTTGTGGGAAAGTAGCACATCAAGGCGTGATCTTAAAAGAAATGAAAACAAGTATTATGGAGCTTTCGTACCAAAGAAGAACAATGGACATAAGTGCATGAAACTGAGAGCAACAAATAAGACCTGTCAGAAAATGTTGCAGTATCAAATACTCAGACTGGAAGGCTTACATTTTTGATAAAAATTCTGTTCAAGAACAGCATAGTGCAACTTTGCTAAGCTAGGACAAACCACACCTGCACCTCTATGACCAATCAGCAGCCACGGAGCAGGTGGTCCTCTATCAAAATGTACTTGCACTTTTTCAGCAGAGGAGGAGAAGGAGGAGGAGGACTTTAGCATACATAATTGTGACATTACTTATTGTTGGGTAACAGCTCAGCTGTCAAACAAGAGTCAGCATGGTATAAGGATCTGAGTGGCAGACTAGGATCCAAATCCTCATTCAGCCCTGGAAACCAACCAAGCGACCTTGACCAAGTCACACTGTTCTCTCAGCCTAAGAGGAAGGCAATGGCAAACTTCCCTTGAATAAATCTTGCCAAGAGAAACTCATTGGAAGTTCACATTAGGGTATCCATAAGTCAGAAATGACTCAAAGGCACACAAAACAAACAGCTCTGAGCTGCGGTTAATACAATCGCTAACACCAACTAGAATAAGACCCATTGAATCAATGTAATTCACATAAGGTTTGACTTAGTATTCAGCTGTTGATTCAATGGGTCTAGACTAATTGGGACAAGGAACTGGATTTAGGTCTTAGAATTTGAAATTCAACAATGGAATTCATATCCGATTTTGAGAAAGCATAAATCGTATATGACCAGACATATTGCACAAATTAGAAACATTTTCTTACTTTATTTTTAAAATTATATTTCATTTATATCTCACCTTTCTTCCAAGGAGCTCTGATTACAATTATACTGTTAGACATGATGATAACCAATGCATACATCATGTGAGTCTTAGCAATCAATTGGCAATTTACAGAGGAAATCCTAAGCAGGGAGAAAAAGAATGAAGTGGCAGGTCCTGCCCCACTTCTTTAGTCTGGGTAATTTAAGTTAGTGTTGGAGGATGATTTGAAATGGTTCTCCACCCAGTGGGTCTTCTCTGTCTTCTCTTACTAGAATCTACCCACCCATTGTAATAAGGTGGGGGAACCGACTTCATGTTTGCATAGGCAGAGGATCAGATTCTGAAACATTCTTGAGTAACAGAAGGGCTTGGGCTCCAGTTGCTCTGCAGCTACCTCTACCACCTCCCCATCACCAACACTTTTTTGGGGGGCCTGATGCAGGCACAAGCACCACCCACAGTAGGGAACTTTCCTTGGATGTACAAGGGCCATATGGAGGTATATCTCCCCCTGCTGATAGGTAGAAGGTTTTCTTCCCCAGTGAAAAGGTATCCCCATCCCTTTCTAACTCCCTATAGATAGTATGGTTAGGACAGCGTTGTTAGAGTCTGAGAACTTGAAGGGATATTTGAACCATTAGACCTATCATTCAAATACAAAATAATAAGAAGAAAAAATAATGCCACTGCCTTTGTAGAGAAGCATTATAAGCAAGTCTCCAATTATTGTTATAACTGTTTTAATTTGAGGGTGAAAACCCATCCAAAGATAATTGCTTATAATTAAGTACAGTGACAAAATAGGGGCCAAGCACCATATAACACATATACACACCAAAATTTGTGGACCACTAATCATCCTTACTGAAACAGCATAGCAGCAAGTTTCTGGTAAAGGGTATTTTTTTAATGGTACAAGTTTTGACAAGGAGTCTTAAGAACTTTTAGAGAGTCAATCGGCAAATATCTGAAATTCATCCAGCTGGGACTTGAGAGAAGGCCTTCTCCATGGCTGTGTCCAGGTTCAGGGACTACTTTCCAAGAAAGAAGCACCTAGCCTTCTCTCGGATGACCTCTGCTGGCAGATAAGGATTGGTATTTACACGGACCTTTGGCCTGTGGTTTTATCTGATTTAATTGCTGCTTAGTTCCAACAATTTTAGTCCAGCGCTTTTTTATGGACTGTTTCTAACTGCTCTGTTACCTGCTTTCTTTTCATATTATTTGTTTTAAAGCGATTGCTTTATTATTGACTTTCATTGCCTTGGGCACTGTGTGGAAAGGGAGGACAAAGCTCTAAATAATAAATAAAAGGGGCCACAGACAGAACACTCACTCTTATCCTGCAGAACTGTATATTTATGTCACATTTGCTGTGTGGACTGGGGAAGAGTAGGAGCCTTACCATTATCGAGAGAAGCTGGGGGGGGGGTTGCAATAAGCACAGAGGTACACAGCAGTTTTCTCTCGTCTCTCATATTTTCATATTACCACCCACTTTTTTTCAGCAGCCAGGAAACATCACAGCGGATTGCTCGGCCAAACAACCCCTTCAAAATCCTTCACTGATCATGTCCTTCAGATTGACTTTTTTAGAGTTGAATTTAACCCCTGTCTCTCATTGTAGAAAGGGCTGCTCATCTGAGCAGAAGGGCTGGGATATTGGAGTGGAGTGGGAAGGGAGACTGAGGGAGTTTCCTCTTAATGGGAAGGCGGATTGCATACCAAGCCTGGCTCTGACTTCCTTGGGTGGGAAATTCACCCTTCTCTCCCTGCCATCCCTCCCTGGTAACAGGGGCTTCTGAAGTGATTTGCTTGCCTGTCAAAAGCAGCTTTTCCTCACCGGAAAGGGCTCGAATCTCTCTTTCAGCCGTCCCCTCCACCATCCCCATCTCCTTGCTTCCCCTCCATCTTTTATGGCCGTTGCCATGGTGCCCAGGGAGCGCAAAGCACCGCAGCAGGGAAGGGGGAGGAGGAGGCGGTCCATGCTGCAATTTGCAGGCTCTGTCTCAGTGAGCTCATCAGCCACCCTCCCTCCTCCTCCTCCTCCTCCTCCTCCTCCTCCAAGGAGGGAGGTGGCTGAAGCTCTGTCTCTTGCTGGTGGGTGGGTGATTTCCATCCTCAGCATCACCAAGCCAAAAGGAGGGAGGGAGCGAGGGAAGGAGGGAGGGAGGGAGGGAAGACGGGTGGGAGGGAGGGAGGGGTGAGCAGATGCTGATGTTGTGCTCTGAAGCCACCTCCAGAGAAGGGAAAATGGATCCAGCTCGCCCATCCCTCCTTGCCTTTCAGCATCTTCCCTTAGCTTCAGCATGGTGAGCATGACATGATCCTGAACCATGGGCTCCACTGCTGTTTTGGGGTGGGGGTGAGGGTGGCAGTTTGGCTCGGGCTGAAAGGAGAGTGATCCAATGGCCATGGGCATTTGCTGTTGTCCTTTCTGTCTCTTGGTATTCGCATCCTGAAACCGTGAAACAATGACTTTCATCTGAGCCGCTGGAAAGGGGGGGGGTGGAGGGGAGGGGAGGGGAGGGGGTTTGTGTGAGAGTGAGGGGGAAAGCAAAGATGGAGCAGGATTGAAGGTTGATTAGGAGCGGTCTTAGGAAATGCGGCTCAAGGATTAATTATAACTATCCTTGGGCGTGGGGATGCTTTTATGTATGGTCCTTTCTACTGGAAAAAAACAAAAACAGGGTGTGCTGTAAATGGCTGTCAAACTGGGAAATGCAGTTGTTGTTTCTGGAGGATATTACTTCCACCCTGTAATTCCCAAATACTGGGCTAGGCCTTAATGACTTCCAATTTGCTGTAACCAGCTGTAGCAAAGCCAGAAATAGGCAAGCTCAGATCCTGTCCGTGACTGAGCAGTGGACATCTTTAAGAGCTGAGGTTTAAATGTTTGTCTTGTATCATTTTTGTCAGTTTTGATAAAAATCTGGGTCAGATGCCATCTATGTGGACACGTATGTGTGCTTGCGTATTCAGCATGCATCTCGAGATTTTTGTAGCTTTCTATGTACAGTATATGTGTTATTTTCACGGGCAGGGAGTGACCGACAGCACACATTCCACTTGAGCTGCTATGAGTGATTTATAGCCCCTCGGTTTCATTTCAGCCACTTACGACAGATCTATATTGTTCATTTGGAATGTTGTACGGCACCAATTTACAGCCTCTTTCCATTAACTGTCATGGCTACTCTACTGCCCTCATGTCCTGTCCTATAAGCTTTTTAGATGACCTGGATAACCACTGTGGGAATCCAAAGGCTAGACTAGATAGGCCTTTGGTCAGATCCGATGGAACTCTTCCTCTATTCTTTTCAAATGAAAGACACTAAGACACTGAATATTTATTGAATATAGTTTGTTGAGGGAAGGCAGAAGAATAACAACCCATATCTAGCAACCCTCCATTTTGATATTTCAGAAATAAGAGAATAATGTCACATTTCTGCAAATTCTCCTCTCCATCCTTCTTAGATGGCATTTCATCTTCTTGAATTTTAGAAAGTATGTTATTCTTTTAAAATTCATCCCTTTAAACTTGCGGTACTTAGTTTAACCACAGAATTTAAACAGACACATCTACTATTGTATTATGTTAAGGATAGGGAACATCTTCTAGATGTTGGACTGCACCTCCCATCATCACACATCATTGGCTATGCTGACTACGGTTGATGGAAAATTTAGTCCAACAGAACCTGAAGGGCCTCATGTTGATAATCTCAGCCATGCCAGTGCAGAACTGCCCTGATATATAGGCTAGGCCCATTTCTCATTTCTACCCTATCAAGAGAAATAAATAAAAATGTCAAGATGATATGATACCATGTAAAGAACATGTACTGAGCTAGCTCTCCAATTTTAGGAGTAGATTCAGAACATGACTGTCTGCTTAATAGACCTAATATCGTATGGAGGCCACTAACATTCCTAACAAAATATAGTACCAGACATCAACAGTGATTGCAGTGATTGTTATACCCCCACAAAACTCTAGGTTTTTAAAAATTTATTACTTATCTTAAAGAAACGAACACACCTTTTATTTCTTGTCTCTGTTTCGTTCAGAGGTAGACAACTGGTAGTGTTTCTGATGCTAGCCTGCAGTTTCCAAAATCCCTCACCACTGGGTGTGCTAGATAGGTCTTAGAGAAGTTACAGTCTAGTACCTAGGAGACAATACATTGCCTACTCTTGTTTAGTTAATTAAATTGAATTGCTTTCTTTAATCTGAAGTACAAGTGAGTTTTAAAAATTAGAGGAAATAAACCATAAAATCATAAATTGCTTTTCTTTGGCACTCTTTTCACCTCAGGAGAACTAGTTCTACAAACAGTACCATAACTGCTGCATTGGTTTCAAGGAGGGCAGCTTTTTATACAAGAACCTGAGAGTGATTTGAGATTATGATTTGGTAAATTTAGTATTTCTTTAGTGCCAATGATGTGATAAGTGAGATACAGACAAACAAGTATATGGTTCTTGTCCACTGGGCTTACAATATAAAGACATTTCCAGGGAATTTATGGCACAATAAATACACATGTATTTCTCATTCATAGCACATAGCCTCTCAAGTTACTGCATTTTCTCACAAATGCATTGTTTTTTTTAAGGAGTACTCTTAAAAATGGAGAGTGTGAATGTGACAATCAAATGTTTTAGCATATGTATACAGCATACAGTTATGTATTTAGAAAAGAATCAGGATTGACTAAAGGACGTAAGCAGTTGATAAACAAACTAGGTTTTTTTGCCAGTGTCTTTTTACAGGAATTTTAACCAGCGGGGGGTGGGGGAGGAGTGCTAGAGAAGTGTTCATCTTATACAATGGATCCCAATCAAATTTCCAGTATTAAGCTAAATTGTACATAACTAACATAACACTGAACAGGAAGCAAGATCAGCACAAGCCAATGATATCATAGAAAAATAAAAATAATAGACTGTCTGAGAAATTAAACTCAGGGACTTTGCTTTTGTCAGTTCTAATGCTGCTAATTATTTTTTTAAAAAATGTTGATGCTGAGAGAGGATGAAGGCTCTTGGGTATAGGGATATACAGTGGGCCCAAGAAATCCATGCAATTGCTGTATAGTATGGGAAGGATCCAGGGAAGCTGTTTGTTTGTTTGTTGTAAAATACTATTCTTGTCCCAGCTGCTGCATGCATTACTACTAGCAAGTGTTGTGTGGAATATAATTTCGTATGCATATAAGAAGCATCTAGCAGTGACTGCCTTTTGGGTAAATGGTGATAAATCAAGGATGGATTTAGCCACAGCTGGCTGCAGGGTTTGGAGGGAAGGGGGTTGGGCAATCCACCCCTTTGGCCTTTCCCAAGACACACACACACACACACACACACACACACACAGAATAATGATGCTGCAGCAACTACCAGCTGCCTTCTCTTCCTCTGAGCCAGTGGGTTTAATCAGTGATGTTGCTGTAATGAAATAAGCTTTGGTCATTACCTGGTGACCAACATATTTTCCATTACATAGTACTGAGAAAAATCAAATGAGACTTACGGGTACAGAGGAAAACCAAGCAAACATGTGATTGGGTGACATGAAAGCAATGTTGCCTTGAATCTTTGGAAAGTATGGACATCTCTTTGCAAATATTCCTCAGTTTTTGAAGTTCCCAGAGAGGGGATCCAAAAATGGCATCTCATAGCAGTAGCAGCACTTCCTTCTATAGTCCATGCCACCATACCTTCAACTGTCCTGGTTTGGCAGGAACAGTCTTGATTAATCTCTCAGTCATCCCACACACTGATGGTGCTTGCCCACCTGTGTCCCAGTTTTCATATGTGAAATGTGTCATTCTCATAGATGAGTGCCCTTCATTGGGCTGGGTGTGCATGTTTGGGTATGTGCATTGTTACCGTCTTGTGAAGGTAATATTCATTCATATTGATACTCACTTCTTTAAAATGATGAAAGAATAGAATAGGCATGCTGCATAGAGGTGCCTCTTATGCATTGCTTAAAAAGGTGAAATGCAACCATTTGTATAAAAATAACTATGTGCTAACTGCTTTGGGCAAGCTATAATCTAAAAAGAAATGCAGTATAGCTCACAGTAGCGGGGAAGATGGTGAACAAATTGCACATGTGGGTGACCACACTGTTGAGGCCCTTTCACACTATGCACTTCTGGTGCTATGAGTCCACTTTAACTGCCAAGGCTGCATCCCATGGAATCCTGAGGTTTGTAGTTTGGTCAGAGGCACCAGAGGAGCTCTCTGGCTTTCTGCAGCTTATCTTTTTGCAGTGGCATCCAATGGCGATCTCAGCAGTGGCTCTGACTGGAAGGTAGTTCAATGGCAGTGCCCCTGTCTGCATAAGACCGCTCCCTGTGGAAGGGAGTGCGATGGACACAATACTTCCTTCCACAGTGCAGCCAGGTACTTTTCCAGATGGTAGCACAATCATAGGTCATTGGTGGAGAAAACCTATCAATGTTTTAACCCACAATCGCACCTCCTGGGGACGGGAGAAGGATGGGACTGCAATGATGTCATGCAGAAGTGTTGTCGCAGTCCCGTCCTTCTTCTGTCCCCATGGTGGGATGGGAAGTTGCTGTGGAAAGGGCCTAAATGTCACTCCCAAAACTGAAAATCACAAGATTCCATAGGACACAGTCATGGCAGATAAAGTGGAATCGTAACACTATAACAATGTAGTGTGAACAGGCTTTATGTTCTGAATGTGGATGGGAGATTTCAAGGCCCCAGCTACATTTCTTTTTTATAGTTTTTTGCTTTTGTTTTTAACCTATAGAAAGAACTTCGACTGGACAGATTTTCAATAGAGCCTGTTTCAAGCTGCTGGTTTTCCTTTGACAACTCTTCAGTAAAGAATACTCCTCAGTAAAGCAGGCTCAGTAAAGCAGGACAGCTGACAGCCATAGTTCGGGAAGCAGGAAAAGGGAGTTTGTTATTGGGTGCCTTCTAGTGTGCCTATCAAGATAGGTGAACCTATCATGCAGTTTTCTAGGGCTGATTGTGTGACGCACCTAAGGCCCGTCAGTGAGTTTCCATGGCCAAGCAGGGAATTGAACCCTAGCCTCTAGGGTCATAGTCCAACACTCAAGCCACTACACTATGCTGGAGAACATTCTCTCAAAGCCTGTAAGAAGTAAGAACCACACATATGATGGATTCCTTAAACAGTCCCACAGTATCCTCTTTCACCTAACCTCTTTCACCCCACTTGAGAACTCATCAAGTCTGCCAAAGCAATGGCTTTAGTAGAGCAAAGGATCACCTGCCTCATGAATGAGGTTGCAAATGTCATAGAGAAGTTTAACATTTACTATCAGAGTAGAAATATCACTGAGGTAGAAGACTTGATCGTTGTTGGGTTTTACTCCTGATTTCATACACAAGATTACACATCTACCTTGTTTATATTTTCAAAATTGAGACATAAAAAGCAATATCCACCTTTGACTACTGCATCTACTTCTTCTAACATCTCCAGGCCAATGAATCTCTCTGATCTCCCTCTATCTCTCTTCAGCAGGAAGAGAATACATTAGGTTGAGTTAAGAAAGTGTCTAGGTTATTCCTTACAAGCATGATAGACTTTCTCAGTCTTTTGACTGTTATTATTAAGGCTGTAACCCAGAAAGAAAAAGGATGGGGGTTGTTCATTGCTACAGAGGTTTCTATTATAAAAAGACATACAGTCAGCCCTCCATATCCATAGATTCTGTATCCATGGATTCAGCCAACCACAGCTTGAAAGTATTCCCCCCCCCTCAAAAAAAAAAAAATCCAAAAAGCAAAGTTTGATTTTGCCATTTTATATAAGGGATGCCATTTCACTACACCCGTGTATATAATGGGACTTGAGCATCCACAAATTTTGATATCTACAGGGGATCCTGGAAACAAACCCTAAGCGAATGCCAAGGACCCACTGTAAAGGAATCTTCAGATGGCCAGATGGTGAAATGATCTGCAGTCCATGAAAGATTCTGCTAGGACTTTATTTTTCTTAGCTAGGTGCTATAGGATTCCTTTATCTCTTTGAAAACTTAAATGTATAGTATTTGAGTAAGAAAAGTATATGTGACATTAATAACAAAACTGATTTATTCGGCTTTGGTTGTCTATGATGCCATCAGTTTTCTTCACTCCATTGTGTTATAATTAACAATAGACTTTCACGCAGCAATACATAAAACCAGTCCTTTGTTAGTAAAACATGCAGGTCTCATATTTTTATCACTGAAATATGTATAAATACTAAGGAAGTGGAATGGAATAAGTGAATTTAATACTTCTACACACCCAAATGTTCTGTATTAATACAACCTACTATGTATACAAGAGAATTTTTACAAGATCTTTTGTGGCTATTGTCATATACAACAATAGTACCGGTTTTTAATTATTTGTCTATCCAGACCCACATACACTATACCTTACAACATTTCACAGATGAAAATCAAGACATGTTTGGCAAGCAACATCAGAAGTGTGGTCAAGAAAGCAAAAGTTATTGATAAGAAACAACATATAGTTGGCCCTTCACATTCATGAGGGTTAGGGGCTCAAGACCCCCACCAAACTGGAAAAATTGCAAATATCAAAATATATACGTGTCTGTGGGAAGGAGACTGGGCATGGTGGGGAGAACAGGCAATTAGGATCCAGACCAGGTCAGGGAAAGGAGAGGGAAAGGGGGTAGCCTGGGACGGTGGCCCTACACTCCCTCTCTCTCACCCATCACTTTCCTTGGGTGTGGGGGGCATCAGGAGAGAGATTTTGGTGCTGAGAAACTGGGCTGTGAGCCATCCTCAGCTGGTGGTGGAGGTAGAGGATCCGGGCTGGGTTTTTTAAAGGTCTGTGCAGTCTGATTAGATCCACTGAGGGGGAAAGGTTCCCCGAAAAAGAAGTACGTGAAGTGGGAGAGGAGGGCAGCGGTTGGAGAAACTTGCAAATAACCAAATCCATGAAAGTTATACGTGCAAATGTGGAGGGCCAACTGTACAAGCTAGGAGAATCTGTAGCAGCTTGCTTTTCTCTGAGTCTACTGGGAAGGGCAAAATTCTGCCCACTCTTTTCTTCTCTCCAACCCCACTGAGTTAATTGAGTGCAAACTACTTTTTTACTTTGAACTCACTTTTACTTTGAACTTTGTATCAGTTGAAGCTGAACACCAAGGAGAGAGGGGAGAAAAACCTGAGCTAAAAATGTGGGACAACAGACCTGAAAAAGGGGAACAACAGAGGATAAACTGGGACCATCCTTGACAAACCAAGACAGTTGGAGGGTGTGACACATGCAGCATTGTTTTTAAAGGCTGGCATGGTGGAGTCGAAGGACCCATCGCCAATTCTACCTCCTACTTTAATCACCTGACTATAAATTGTCATTACTTTCTGGGTCATTTTGGGCTCTGCCAGAAGAGAAATACTAAGAACAGGCTCACTTTGTGTGCAGCACAGCTCATGACTGCATATTTGCACAGGGATGTTTCTTAACTGGTACTGACCTGGAGAAAGGAGAGTGGTAATGGTTACAGCATCAGTTACACAGCAGGATAGAAGTAATAGGCCATTTTTCTTTTTGCAAAGAGAGAAGGAGTCAATGGGCTTTGATCTGCGGGAACAAAATAGCCCCCAAGGACCCATAAAATCTTGGAGGAAGCCTTGTGTGTATGCATGTACACAAGAATCTCCCTGTCCAATGGGGATAATGATACCTGTTTTTAGTGATATATGTTAATTCCTAGTTTTCACATTGGATTTTTTTCTTTAAAATCCAGCTGTTGTACCCTCTATCAGAAGATCCCAAGTTAGCATACAATCAATTTAAATGATTTAATGTAATGTAAAACAATTTAACATTGAAAAGTAAAAGATAAGTACATATTGAACAACATATAACAAACTGAAACCAATTTTAAAACCTTGCACGTGCAAAAGTTGAATAAAATTATTAGATCTCCAAGGCTTTTACGAAACCCTGTGTTTTAACTTGGCACTGAAATGAAGCCAAGATTGGTGCCAACTGGCCTCCAAGGGGAGGGCATTTCATAATAAGGTTGCCACAACAAGGAACTTGTTGTTGTTTCCCTTCAAGATGTTTCCAACTTATAGCAATCCTATGGTGAACCTATCACAGGGTTTTTGTGGCTAGATTTGCCTTTATTTCCCTCTGAGGCTGAGGGAATGTGATTTGCCAAAAGTCATCCAGTTGGTTTCCAAGGACAAGTGGGGATTCAAACCTTGGTCTCCAGGGTCCTAGTCCAGTACTCAAACAACTGCATCACACCAGTTCTCTGACAAAGAACGCCCTCTCCCATATCCTGTCACGGTTGGGAGACAGAGGAGGGACCCTCCAGCAGATTTCAGTTCTTGGGCACCTGTATAGAGGACAGGTATTCCTTCAAGTGTCAGATTCCAAGCTGTTCTAAAGTTTCCACTCCAAAAGAAGAGATTCACAACCTGACCAAGGCCATTTCCACACTAGACTGTTATAGTGCTATTATTCCAATTTCAACATCCTATGGAATCCTGGGGTTTACAGTTTAGAGGGCGGCTTCAAAAGAATAATAGCACTATAACAGTCTAGTGTGAAAATGGCCCAAGAGATCTGACAGGGAGATAATGCATCTCATAAATGGAGCATATAGAGATACACTACTTTCACCCATATCAGCTGCCAAACAACCTGATGACAGTTTCTTTCTTGCTCCCTCTCGCTCTCTGAGCTGCAGAAGGGGAACAAGGTGCTACATGCTACAACCAAATGCTGCCTCCCCTGGCTTATACTTACAGAAAGGATAACTATAAGGAAAGGAGGGCTTTGGAGGAAGACAGAGCAATTAGAAGAAGGAATAAAAATTGGCCCTTAAAGTCCTCTGGAACAGAGAAGATGATATCTAAGCACCCTCTCATATCCTCTCATATTCCCTGACTTCCACATTTGATTTTTTCTCTCTCCCCACTCTTAAGCCTTAAACTGTGGCAATTTGCTAGATACGGCCTGTCACAGAGGCACATACGTCAGTAATTTAAGATTTAAAAGTATGAAGATAAAAGAAAAAGTTCTAGCACTAAAAGCCTCCTAGATTTCCTTAAAATCTCTCTTAACGCCATTTCTGCATGACGGAGCTACACCGCTTTGGGGACAGGATGGCAGCGGTTGGCTGATCATGACTCCACATGGCGTTGTCACCGGCCTGCTGCCATCCTGTCCTCAAGCATCACACTTGTGCAGTACTCACAAAATGGAAAAAATCCGTTTTGCGCCTATGATTGCGTAGTGCTTCCATACTTACCATCATGTGGAAGGGCAGGGAAGTGCAATGGTGATACCTCCTTCCATGGTGTAGCATGGGAAAATGCCTGGCTGTGCTACGGAAGGAAGAGGCAGGTCATTGCGCTCCCTTTCACAGGAAGCCAGTGAGGTCCGGAGGGGAGTGTTCTCGTTGCGCTCCGTGCCCTGCCAGGACTGCTGCGGGGTGACGTGTGAGGACATCGTTGCGCAGAAATGGCCTCTAACTCTCTTGCTCCTACAAAATTAAGAGGATAATGACTTGTTTACTAGAAGTATCCTGCTAACAAAATTAACAGTGCTGCAGTTTATAAATGCTTACTTCTGTTGAGTTCACTGGGACTGCTACTCCCAGCATTCTTTTCCACTGGCTGATGGAAGTTCCAGTCCAGCATTATTGCACTTTGCCCACCCCAACCTATTTAAGAGTTACGAGGTATACATTCTTGTATACACAAAGCCAGAAATAAGCTTCATTGCGTTGTATCTCCACATAAGATTGCAGCCTAAATAACCTACCATTTGTGAGATGCTACTGAATGGAGGAAAGCACTCAGTTTAAGTGTTAAGTATTCCAGTCACTTGTTTGTTACTCTTTACTGTTTTACATTTTGGCTTCAAAGCTAGATAAAATCATCTAGGTTTCTTTTGTGAGTAAATATAATAGTGTGGTACTTTCCATGGTTGTTCCTGGCAGGTGTTGTTTCAAAATCTCAAAATCCTGCAGGTGTTTCCAAGCTGTCCTATCATGAGTGGATGATGTGAACCAGTGGAGTTTCATTCTCATTTTAAACAGCCTTCCTCATCTTTAGCTGCACAAGATGTGCAGATATGGGAACCCAAGGGATAAGCCTAATACAGGTTTACTGCTGTTACATGTGTTGCAAAGACATTGAACTCTATTCTGCAGGGACCACTTGAAAATCAGAATCCATCTGATTTTATAGTCATTCCTTTCAGGTCTCTTGCAGTCTGTCAATCTCAGGCCACTACTGTCAAAAATACACTCATAAACCCTGATCTACCACTTCTTGACACTTTTCCTCTTTACCCTCTCTTACTGTTGAGATTAAGCATCACAGCCATAAGAAGAAAGTGCAGAAAGGATAGCCGCATTGAATAATCAAAATGGAACATACTTTCTTGGCTTTGTTTATATTTATATTCATATTCATGAATGTATCCATATCCAGTATCTATACTGTGCCTTTTAGCATCAAGAAGGGCACCTGGAAAGATACAAGATCAAACAACAAAACAGATTTATACAGATTTTAAATTGTTCTGTTCTTGATTATTTTCTCTTTTTCAACTAGGGTCATTTTTGTACTAGACTGTTGTAGCGCTATTATTCCACCTTCAACATCCTATGGAATCCGGTCCCTCCCTAAACTGCAAATCCCAGGATTCCATAGGATGTTGAAAGTGGAATAATAGCGCTATAACAGTTCAATGCAGAAATGGCCTAGATTTCCTTTCTTTTCCATCATAGATAGCATTAAGGTACAGGACAGACTATGATCCTGTACAAACTTACTTGGAAATAAGTTGTCTTTCAGTGGCAATTCTGAGGGGATGTTTACAATATTACATTGCACAGTCAGTATCTACTTTTTCCTCCATTAACATTTGTCTCACTAGTATTGAAAAATATGACTGGAGGATACTGGGGGGAGCAGTTTGGGGAAAAGGAAATGGGAGCTATGAATCTATCCATATTAGGCTTCCCAGGTTTCAAAGTGATGGTGATAGTCTCATGGGACTGCTGGGCTTTTTCCCTGGTCTTCAAGCAGAGACCAGTCTCAGAGCAAGCAGCATCAGAGGAAGAGAAAGTCTGGTTTTTGAGTGTGAGGTGGCTTTAAAGCCTGGGCACCCATCTTTACCCATTTCCAGTTAGTGCCAGGGCTCTCCAGCTAAGCACCAGGATGTTTGTATATGTGTGAGACTTGTGCAATGATTGATGCATCAGAAAGCCAAGAGAAAGGGGAAACGATTGGAACGAATGCTTCATGCCCTGGTGCCATTCGGAGCTAAGTAGGGAACAGAGCATAACTTTGCAACACATGTGGTGCAAGGATTGGTACAGAACTCCCTCTAGGCTGACAGTGAAACTTCCATAAGCCCCTGAAGCAGTACAGGGCCTGTTAAAACTCTCCATATGTCATAAGTGCTGGAGGTAAGGCCACACAGGGTATAAGACCCAGTAGGAAAGCAGGGAACTGCCACAGCAACTGGACACATTTTGTTGACTGCCTGGTTTCCCAAAACGCTTTCATGTGTTTATGGTTCTGAGTTGCCATACTACCTGGTTAGCTGGTTTTGCCCATATGTGGGACCTGTTCACCCATTTCGCCCCAGTGCCCATTTCCATAATCGGCTGGCCCAGAAACAGATCTTGCCTCCCTGACAACCCTTGCCTGTCCTACCTCTGTGACATCATATGGACACCCTCATGTGACATTACAAGGGCCTACCTCCTAGTTTCAGGTTTTGAGCCCAAAGGCTCAGGAAATGGAATGCTGATACCTGGCATTCCTAATCCATATATGTGAGCTGTATTTAATTTTTTTTTGGAAATAATCACCTATTTTCCTGTCAAGTATGTTCATCAATATCAATACTGAAAAAGAAACTTGTTCATGATTCACAAAGGTCTGATTTTCCCCTAGTAGCAAGAAGAATCATCTTGCTTATAAAAAGGGCTTATCTTCTCAGGATTCTACATCCAAACCTAAATTTCTGCAGCGATGCAGACCAAAACTGGCAGATCCCATATACAGAACTTGTGCTTTTCCACTGAGCTGTGGTCCTAGCCTCAGCCTTGCACTGGACCCTTATCTTCAAAGCACCTTGCCACTCTAAAATTGATTATAATTTTCCTAATGTATATATGAAATGGCTGTGCAACTTGCATATTTAAGCTATAATTTTCCAGATTCCCTATGGAGAAAGAGGGACTGTGCAGCTGCTTTGTTAATTAGCACTAAAAATACCTCATAAAAATGTGTGGGTTTTGCTTCCTATCTCTGTAGTTCTCGCTTAAGAAAACCCAACAGACACATTACTTGTTTTCATTGAACTTTAGCAGTGCTGTAACAATGCAATTTGATGTTCTCCTCTAATGTTCAATAAACACACGGGAAAGAGGTTGAGTTGAGAATAAGCATGCTAATTCCTCTCCTCTGTTACTGATTTTGTTGCTCTGTGGGCAAAATTCTGCAGCAGGAAGTGTATTACATCTGTGCTGATGCTTACTCCACAAAGACAGGAGTCTCTCCATGGCAGATATTCACCACTATGGCATGGAGAATGACAAGGATGACAGAGGCGGTGGGGATGAAACTAGCATGCTCATCCTCACACTCTTCCTCCAGTATTGATTACAGCCAAATGCAAAACAGCGCAAGAAGTTTAATTAAAAGTTTGTACAATGGTAAAAAAAAAATCAGTTTACCCTCCCACCATAGACTCATGGCTTATAGATATTTATGAAGTATTAGAAATGGATCTAATGACAATGTTGGTGAAGAATAAATCACTAGACAATTTTAAGAATCAGTGGGAAGATCTAATCACATATTTTGGTGAGAAATGAGGGGAAACTTTCGTTATAGCATTTGGAGAATAATTTAGATAACATCTTACATATTTATATTTGATTTTGACTTCCTTTATTTTCCTTTATTTTGGCTATTTCATGTGAGGAGAGTATTTTGTCTGTAATCTGTATATGATATTCTATGTTGATGTTAATCCAAAACAATTATTCCTTCTAAACTGATATGGTTATCCTTACCATTAGGTCTAGTGCGGGAGCTACCTCAGATGACGAATACTAGGAGACATGGAGAGGCCAATAGCAGGAGGATTTGGCAGTTCCCCTCTTCTGGGAAAGAGAGTAGTGTATTTCCAAGCTGCCTACCCGGTGTCCCTTATGCTAGCCTGCCACCCTGAAGTCCAGTGGAGGTTCTTGTCCCATAAGCAGTATGAAATAAGGCCATTTCTGCACTACACTATTATAGTGCTATTATCCACTTTCAACATCCCTATGGAATCATGGGGTTTGCAGTTTAGGGAGGAGCACCTTTGGCCTCAGTAAACTACAAGCCCCAGAATTCCACAGGATGTTGAAGCAGAAGTTGAAAGATCCTAAGATTCGACGGCCATCTTGTAGATAGAACAGAGGTCACTGTCTTGTCCTTTGCCTCAGGCAGCAAACTGTCTCTGAACAGCCTTGGAACTGATCACAGTACCAAGTCAACTCTTACATGAATAGTAGCAATCAGATTGTGCAGCTCAGTACTTCTCAGACTGTGGGGGAGTGACAGTATCATATTTGTACCATTGGCTGCAACTCTTTCTTTCTTTCCTGAAAAGTCATTACAGACCAGCCACCAATAGATGACAGACTGAAACCAGTCCCCAGATCCCCCCACTTTGAGTAGCATTGCTGTAGATGATATAGGCCCTTTCCGCACCTTACCTTTTTCTGGCGCTGGGGTACGGGGATCACGCAAGCAGCCTAAGGTGAGAGGCTTTCACGTCCCTGCTGCTTCAGCTCCGCATGAGCTGCCTGCTCACACGAGAGCCCCACCTCTTCCTTCCGCAGTGCAGCCTGGGAGGTTCCCAGACTGACCTGGGGCAGGGAGCGCGACTGACGTGACTCCGGAGGCTCCGCACGCCAGGTAAGTGCGTGCGGGGCCCCGGAGCAATGCGCCGTCGTGCACCATTTTTGGCTTCCAGCCAAAAATGAAAAGGTGTGTGATCGGCACCTGCTGGCCCCTGGAGCACTGCACAATTGTGAGTGCATCATGTAGATCGCTCCTCACAATCGCGCAATGCTCCAGGTGCCTTTTCGCATGGCAAATGCCTAATGGCATGAAGCCACCATCCTTCCTAAAGTTTCTAACTTTGGGAGCCTATATGAAATTGGGCTTTTTCCTATGGATGTGAAAAAGATTCAGGATTCAGGCCTGAGGGCCACCTCCCTCTGCTTTCCATTCCTGTTCTTCACACAAGGCCTGCTAGGGATAAGAGCTTTTGAGCCTGTCTCTGAAAGCAGATTAGAACAGAGCACGCATACATACATATCCCAGTGGTTCTGTACAGATGTCCATAAAATAATTCTAATCACCTGAAAATGGCTCTTTTCCTTTTTATTGTCAAATAACAATGGCACATATTGCCAAGATTTCATGGAGCATAGGTATTTTTTTCCAAAAAATAATGGCAAGCATTGGTTTTAGTGTCTTCCTTCCCCTACCCCCACCCCACCATTCCATTACACTTACTTGGGATTGTACCCATGAAAAGAGCTGAATAGATACAGGGCCAGAATATCTGAAGAAGTCCCCTATTTGAACGACTTCATTAGACTGCATGCGCTGTTCAGTGATTGCCATTGTGTCTGGCATGCAGCCCTTGCGAAGCCTCAGAGTAAGAAATCCATTACATGAATGAAAACTATTAAAATAACAGCCAGTGCATCAGAAGGCCTTCATCCAGGTTGAATCCAGGGCTCCTAACCATCTGACCTTTACTGCATTTCTGTTCTAGTGATCTGTGGTTTTTTTGGCTTTCAGAGCATGCTTTCCTTCAGCTTGACACTTTTGGGAAAAATTGTGGCCACCACAGTATAAGTTGTACAAGTTACCTTTTGGGATTATCACTCCCATAATCCTCCAGCCAGAATAAAAAGTTTCTAACTTAACTTGCAGACACATTTTCTTTCTGGCAGGAAAGTTCCCTGCAGCTTTCTTTTTTTTTCTCTGCCCAGTGGATGGGGCTGGAATAATTTTCACCTTGCCATTACGTTCTTCCTGGGAGGCCAGAGCTGCAGCACCTCCGCTGGCCCAGTTGACTAGTGGCAGAGGCAAAAATGTTTTTCCCTTCAGCTTTCCAGTCAGACTCAGGGACCTTGTCTTTTTACCAACAAAATCCATGATGAGAACTGGCCATGCGCATTCTTTCTTTTGTAGCTTGTTATCATGGTTATTTCTGTCGTCATGATGTCCTTACTAATATTCAGGAAATTAATATTCAGTTAATTTCAGTTTCACTGTCATGCTGTGTTTCATTTATTTGTTTTCTCCATTCCTGCACTGAGGAAAGCCTCAAAATTGACCGTGTTACTCTTCTGATTGCCTGCCCAGTTTATCTCCCTCTTTCTGCAGCCTGTCTGCCTTTTCTGTTAAATAACTGGCTAGACCACCAAAGCCCCATTGTGAAAGCAGAAGCAACTCTTGTCTCTTGCACAGTCACTCAGAGAAAAATGCCATATTTATCTAGCTTTTAAAATTTATAATCTAAAAGTGGGGATAATTTTTCTAAAAAAAAAAAACCATGAATGTACAAATACTTTCACAATTGCTGTCTAAAGAAGATATTAAAAATTAGAGTAATGGACACTAAAATGACATTCTAGGGAATTTGCATCAGTAAAAAATGTGTTTCAATGATCTTTTGTAAGGCAGGAGTGTGTTTAATAAGCATTTCCCAAGGCATGCCTGCATCAGAAATAATTGGTAACTAAGGAAGGCTTCTTAGTGGTTCTACTGAGCCAGAGATAATCCTCACACAAGGCACAAAAGCCACTGCCTGAGCTTTTGAACTACTTCATATATTTTTGTAGGTCACAGCCTGACCTATATGATTTTTCTCCCTTCATATAAGCCATCAGCATCTGTTGCCAATGCATTAGCGGGTAGATTGCAAGTTCTGTAGCAATCTAAATAACATTCTATACAGACAGACAGTTAGACAGACAGACAGACTCTTCCAAATATTTTTCAAGCTATATCATTTCATTTTAATAATGTTTTTATTTTTCATCTTTTGAACTGGAAAGAGGTTAGGCTTTACAGCCTTGTTACGTTGTCCAGATTTTGGCTATTGCAGGCACAGAGAACATGTGGCCTTTCAGATGTTGTTGGGCTGTATTTCCCATCACCTCAACCACCAGTCACGTTGGCTGGACTGATGGAAGTTTGATTTCAATAACAGTTGCAGGTCAATAAGTTCCCCACCTCCCACTCCATGCAAATGAGTGTATTATATCAATGAATATGACTAAGATCTGGTGCCTTTCCAAGAATAACAATCATCTACTTAGAAGTGATTTATTTGGTAACAGACAATAGGTCCTCCTACTGCAATGTCCTGTTGACCTCACTGGAATTCTTGTAGTTGTTAACTGCCATCAAATCCACTTTGACTTGTAGCAACCCTACAATGAGAGATCTCAAAGTCACCTTATCCTTAATGGCCCTAGCCCCCTTTATATTTCCTCAATAGATGACAATGATTGTGCATCCACTCCTCCCCTGTCCATTGTAGTATGTTGTGCCCCCGCAGCTGGTCCCAAGGACAAAGAGAACATCTAGGTTGGTGCATTATGTCCACAAGGTAACCAAGCCATGAAGAAATTTCTGTAACAATACAGAATTGGTTATTGGAATTATTATTGGAATTGGTTATTGGAATTATCCCCACTTATGGGGTTCTATGGATCCTGGACAAAACAGTATACAGACGTAGGCTGGAATCATCTTGGAGCTTTATACTAGCATAAGAGGGGAGTATGCTAAGGTAACTTACTTTTCTGATGTTGCAGTATCTCCTTACATAACTGTTTTACCAGGCTGTGCACCATCTACAAAATGGAGCTCAAGTGCAGCTTGGAACCCACCCACTCCCCCAAACATCCACTGATTTTCTCCATAGATGTGCAAGGACAGCTCCTTCACAGTAACGTCCAGCTGGCCACCTTTACTCTCCCATACCTCTCATACATATGCTGGTGGAACTCTATAGTCTGCCTGCTTCAAATGGGATCTCAGACATAGAGGCTGAGCTGTGAACCTGAAGGCCCCTGTGTAAAGGTCTGACCTGAACCAGACACGCTCTGTCATCTTTAGCCAAACTTCTTTCAACCTCAGCCTTCCACTTTGCTAACTACAATACAGAAATAATCAAAAGAATGATAAGGTTGACTCAGTTGTCAGAAAAACAACTTTTTATTACAATAAGGCACTGATTGTGTACTACATGGAACACACATAAATTAAATATTCAAGTTCTTGTAATCATATTAGAACTACAGGCAAACACCAGTGGTAATTCTGAAAATTAGCATTCACATTTTTAACAATGCATTTGAAATATTCTCCTTGACTAGATTTCTATACAGGACATTCACAAGATGGCATAGTGCCTACTGTGCCAATACCTACTAACCCCAGTGGCAGCTGGTGTCTTCCGTGTCACAGGAGTGGTGAATCAGCTCCAGGTTTTTGTCTAAACATTAAAAGAGGTATCCAAAATTATCCTGTCTATGGATGAAAACCTGTAGGAAGGGAGAACAGCTGCCAATTGTTTGAAGTCTCCCACCTACAGTTGAAAGTTGGTGCTCTTTAATACTACACAATTATAGCGCTATGATTCTACTTGAACTGTCATGGTTCCATCCTATAGAATTCTGGGAGCGGTAGATTAGGGGGAGGGGCCTTTAGAATTCTCATCCAGAGGCCTCCTGCAGTGTCTGTGACCAAACTACAAGCCCCAGAATGCCATAGGCTACAGCCATGGCAATTAAAGTAGAGTCAGTGCTGTACTTGTGCAGTGTGAAAGGGGCCCTAGTTATTGTCTCATAATTTCCACTAGAACTGATCACGAGGACCTTCTGTAAATCTATAACACTTAACTTGTTGTTGTTGTTGTTATTTTCATTTTCAAATCATAATCTGAGATGTTGACATCAAATGTTCTCCCTCTTTAGTGAATTATCTGATCATTTTACTCAAGATACTTTTAAATAACTATTCAAATGTGTGAATGCTACATTTGAAGAAACTAAAGGTAAAATTATATCTCAAGAGACCAAACTGACATTTCTTTGGGTGTTAAGCCGAACAAGAAGAGTAGAATAACAGTTCAAGAAAGTTTGCTTTCTCCAAGTTGCTCTTGCTAATGATAATGCTCCTATTGGCTTTGACAGTTTCCATGGTGCTAGAACCAGCTCTGAAGGTTTTGTACTGCCATTGTTCACATTTTAGAGAGGGAGCCAATGATAATCAAAATATCTGTGGCTTGGTAAATCTGTTTTTTAATGACCAGCCTTTCATACAGCAGTGAACAAGGCAAGAAATTATAAGTTTGCTAGCAGTGAATCATATCTGAAGTGTTGCTTTCACATATAAGATTTAGCAGATTACAGTGTTTACAGAAGTTCATTTCAATGATTCCAAGTGCTCGTAGTAAGGACAGTTTTGTCGATTCGCAGTATTTAAGAGGTGATTAAAGAGAAAGAGTAGTGTTGCCTAGACTGCATTGCTGCATAAGCTGTAAAATTGTAAGCATTATCCCTTGTTGAGTTTAGACATCTGATCCGCTTGCTGATTTTGAACTGGTCACAGCTGATTTTGAACTTGCAACTCTAAACCTGTAAAATTATGGCCTCTATAACTTCTGTTTAACTTCTCCTTGAGGGAAACTAAGGCCAGTCTCTCTCTGCTTTCTTCCTTGACTTTCTGTGAATGGCTTCTTCTGAACTCATTTTTTCTCTCTATCTTGGCTTTGTCATCATTATGACAGTCCATCAAGGCGCTGTGTCCTAGCTTGGGATTAAGAACTAAATACCAATTGTCTCTAAAGAATAAGTAGGCTCACATTTCATCTTGAAACCATAATCATAGGCCTAAATCCAATTGCTAGTCCAAGTCAGAGCATAATCACTGAATCAACTGAAATTTGGTTAAGTCAGTGATTCCATGGGTTCAAATAATTCAGTCGTGCTGCTCTAGTCAGGACGAGTAACAGGATTTTGGCCATTAATTTTCAAGGACTTTAATAATCACCCCTTATTCTTCACTTCAGTTAATACACATTCACAATGTGCAGACAGCATGTTTTTGCCATTCTAAATGTTACTACACATCTTCCATTTGATGTAGCAAAGGAGCAGGCAAAGCATGTCCCATGGTCTACATACTACTTCCCTCCTAGGCCTTTTTATTACTATTGCTTTCACTACCACATCAAGCATCCCTCACGCAGAAAGATGATTTCTGTTAAAAAAAAAAAAAGGCTTTTTTGACATTCTTTCAAGGCTTTCAGGAGTGATGGCTGGTTTTGTAATTTGGGGAATAAGAGGCTCTACCCAACCCAAGGTCCCCCAAAATGCAAAGGAGGAGGAGGAGAAACTCCATGTGGAGTGGAAACCACTTATGGTTTAGATTTACTTACATTTTTGACTACATGTAGCCCTTGTGGGCCCAAAATCAGCTCCTGGACCTTCTGAGGTTGCCGCCGCAGTGCAGCTTTCTTGCCTATCCTAGATGCTGGTCTACACTCAAAAGCAATCTCCTCAAAACAAAACAAATCTCTCATTTGCACCTTTACACTTCCTTCACAATTGCCACTCCTTTTTGCTTTTAACAAATCTTACCAATTTGTAGAATTCCTAGTCAATGACGCATCTGTGTCATTTTCTTTTTTAAAAAAACATTTTAGAATTTAGAGTGTTATGTCTGAAAAATAATTTGGTGCTCATTATGGATGTGTGTTTCTTTAGTTACTTGGTGTCAGCACTCATAAAGTATGGTGCATTCGTGAGGAAATGATTTTACCTACTTTGTTGTTATAATGTCATTGAAGACCAGATGCAGCAAAGATAGTGAAGGATATGTCTGTAAGTAAGATGCCTGTGGTCATGGAAAAGAAGAAGGAATAAGATAAGCACCACACCTGGAACATGGTATTTGATGGATCACCAACATCACTATGAATCTGCCTGGGCATAAGAATCTGCCTTGGAGACCCTGCTCATAAGCCTGCCTGTAAGATCAATTCCATCAGCAGGCAGAGAGACAGTACCTTTCTAGGGTTGACTAGAGTTGCCATGTCTCAAAGTTCTGAGTGAAGGCTAAGAGACCTGCTAGGCTTTTCAAAATCTTCACGCAAACAGACAAATCGCAGAATAAGTATCACTGAAAAAAGAGGAAGACTGTTCTCTGAAAGTAAAGCCTAGCATCCATCTCCTCCTCACTGCCGACTCACATCAGGGCTCATAACATGAGGGCATCTGTATATGTGATGCCCTTGTCCTGGCCATGTGTATATTGTCCATAAAATCAGTTTAGGAGACAGTACAGTACAGTACAGAAAATCCATATTATTTGTTACATACGTTCACACACATTTTTGCAACTGTTACAAAAAGTGCCACCAATGACATCATAAGGAGCTATTGGTGCAACTCTACAAAAGTCTGCCCCAGTGTCTTCCAGAGGGTCCACCTTCTGGGCTCAGATTTTGGCCCTGAAATCTCAGAGTATGAGAGGCTGTTAAGCTAAGAACCATACTCTCCAACAGTTCACAGATGAAAACCAGGGCACATGTGGCCAAGCAACATTAGAGTATGGGTTAGATGGCAGGAGTTATTAAGGAGGAAGAATACACAAACTAGGAGAGCCAACAGCGGATTGATTTTGTCAGCCTCCTTGAAAGGGCAAGATTCTGCCCCCTCCTCTCCTTTCCTTCCTGCTGAGTTAACTGAGTACAAACTAAGGTCCTTTCTGCACGAGGTGAGTGAATCGCTCTGTGCCGTTACTTACCGGCTCTTCTTGGGTCTGAAGTAACGCACACTATCCCTTGAGCCCTTCTGCAGGGCTCTCCATTGGTGCAGGGCGAACCAGAGCAGTGCGAGGTCTGTAGATCCGGAGTGCTCCGGCTCAAAATGGCGGCTTCCGGTGTTGTTGTGGGAGCGGACCAACCGCTGATGCTGGCCACGCCCACAGCCCGCCCTCCACTGATCGCAGGCTTGCATTGGTGCAAGCCTGCGCATCTGCACAGGTAAGTAGGAACGCAATGGCGCGTTCCAGAAAATGTAAAGACTTGATTTTTCCGGTCTTTACTTAGCGCGGGGGAGGACCACTTGGGGGCGCATTGGATCCGACTGAGCTGTGGAACTAAGTTAAATAGTCCGCACCTAGTCTGATCCAAGGTGCGGACAACATCAGTGCCAGGACGCCTTGGCCTGTTTCAACTGCCTCATGCAGAAAGGGCCTAATTTTGTACTTTGAACTCAGTTTGCAGCACAGAGATAAGCTGTTGAAGGAGGGGAGGGAAACTGGTACATTTTAAAAACAGCTGAAAAAGTTCAACAGAGGATTAATCACTACTATCCTTACCAAACTGGGGCAACTGGAGAGTATGGAGAAACTTAGTGGTGACCCTTAGGCTTGTGAACTCTCAGTTTGCTGAGATGTGCATGATCTTAACCTGGAACACTTTAAAAGCATGCTTTAAAATAAGAATTTTGTCTTGCTTTTCTCTGCATTCTAACAGCCAGTCTTAACATTAAAGACATTTGTTTCACACGTTATCCATTCTTTTCAAATTGTGTCGTTTATTTTTAACTGTTTAAATGTTTAAATACTTGTGTTCTGCCACTAAATAATTTATATTTTTTTAATTCATTTTTTTATCTGCTGTTAATATTCGGCTCAAATTACGTATTTTAAATGTTCTGGTATGTGAGACGCTGCCCTCTGAGGATAGTAGCTAACAACAGCAGCAGGCACAATGACCAGAAAGGCCACTTCTGTTCAAAGATGACAGTCTTAACGGTGAGGAAGATAGTGTTCCAAAAACAGGAAACAAATGGGGGTGGATAATTAAAATGCAGGTTGAATACAACACATTGGAGAGTTTGATAGCTTGTCATGCTACCTCCACCGGCTGAAATTTGCTCTTCTGAACAGCCATTGAAGGTACTAGAGTCCTGTTGTCTTCTTCACCTGGCAACCTAACAGTTAACAGGTGACAGAGGGAAGGGAGGAAGGAAGAAAGCTGATACAAAAGGATTGTACAATTAATTTTAAAATCTAATAAAATAATGTTTGAAAGAGCATTTCATCTGTTCCCAAAGAGATGTCAACAGCAGGAGGGAGCCTGAAAAGCACTGGAGCAGAGTAATCCAGTGGCAGCCAAGAAGACTCCATGACAGAGGAACTGCCTTTTGCTTAACCATGGGGGTTTGCATCAGTTGTGGCAAAATGGCTCACTATTTTTTTTTACCCCCTTTCCTTTCTTTTAAGTTTCTTCCACATTGGTTCCAATAAGCCCCCCACCACCACCTTCTGCCCTGTAAATGCCAGAAATCAAAAGACATGTTCTTGTCCCCACTTCTTCTTGCATTAATGAGACAGAAAATGACCTCACATATATTATTTGTAATAACTGACGAAGTGGGCATTCCATTTTTCAGCCTGGCTTCTTTAAGGGAGTGCTTCTCAGGCTATGTGACACAGGGTACTGGCAATTATTTTTCCCAGCAACGTGTCAGGAACCAGCACCAGTCCAGGGAGCAGTGCTTTGAATGACACTGCTTTAGGGCACAGAGAATCTGTATGTGATTGTTTTACTCTGGAAAACATGTCTGTTTCCAGATTCCGCATAAGAGTAACAGGAAAGCCTGGTCTCTGTTTCTGCAGCCTCTGCATTGCTACATGAACTGAGTGATTTGTGAAGTGGGTCAGCATGGTTTCTAAAGAAGTTCTAATGGAAACCTGATTGTCTTCCATGCATAAAACATGGCAGCTGGGATCATCTTCTCATCCTCAGTCAAGATTGCTTCATTGATCATGGAATTCACTCCTCTACCACTGCCTCCCCCACACTATCCCACCATTTAAGAAGATGACAACACCCAGGAAAAAGAAGAGGTAGTCAAACAGGGGAAGCTTCCAGACAGTCCTACCAATCAAAAAGCATTGCGTGCTTCTGTTTTTCCCTATTTTTTTCTCTAGTAAGAAAAAAAATTGGGAAAAGCAGTGAGAAAACACATTACGAAAGGAGGAACTACACTGGTTGGATCCCTGTTAAAACCCCATGGATGCAGGAAGGCTATCGCAGCTTCTTCTGGTGGTTTCATCTCCTGATTTCCCATGCGTCTCTTGTCAGTTTGTAATTCAAACAGATATTACAATGACATGACACTGTATGCCTCCAATGCTTGCTTCCCTCTCAAAGAAATTAAGCCTTATAGTGATCCTGGATGCTTCACTGCTTGGGGAAGTGGGGAGCACTTCCCACGGATGCCAGGAGTGGGATTTACAGCTTCCTTAGAGAGAAGCTGAGTCTTGAGAGCTGGTGAATGAGAGGAGATGAAGCAAAAAAGAGCACTTCTGGTAATCAGAGCATTGCAGCTGTGGTTTTTAGAAAACATTCAAGCAACCATGAAGGAGAGTCTGGAAGCTGCAAATCTGGAGGCAAGCCATGTTTGATCTGCAGCTGCAAGAAGTCAAAGCTATTTTGGGAGCTCCATGGCAGAGACTCCAGCCAGGCCCTGAGACTGACTGAAGAGTCCAATTAGGTAGATGAACAACTGGCCAACTTGAACTGTGGAATATCATGTAAGATACATAGAATCAAGAGGCTTTCTCATCTGCAATATCCTCTTGAGAGTCTGCCTTATCTAAAACTAAGTAGGAGTAGAAGAAAGGGCAAAGGGAAGTGAAGGGAGAACAGAAATGGCTATGAATATTTGATTCTTTTAATACTGAATTTTCTTTTTACGCAGAAAGGGCCTGCTGCGCAATGTAGAGGCTAATTAAAAAGCTGAAAGAAAAACAGTAGGAGATGAAAGTGCTGGGCATATTCCTGGCAGTATCCAATTATTGTCTGGGAACAGTTTTGTTGGAAGAAGGGAATAATATTGACCCTTTTCGCACCTTACCTTTTCGCGGTGCTGGGGTGCGGGTCTCGCGCGAGCAGCCTCCAGAGAGAGGCTCTCGCTTCCTTGCTCCTTCAACTCCGCACGAGCTTCCTGCTCACGCGAGAGCCCCGCCTCTTCCTTTTGCAGTGCAGCCTGGGACCTTCCCAGCCTACACTGGACAGGAAGCGAGACCGGCACGGCTCCCGAGGCTCCGCACACAAGGTAAGTGTGCGCGGGGCCCCGGAGTGATGCACGACCACGCAGCATTTTCGGCTTCAAGCCGAAAATGAAAAAATGTGTGCGCGGTCCACGTCACGCCCTTGAGCGTCGCACAAATGTGAGTGCGTCATGTGGACCACTCCTCACATGTGTGCGACACTCAAGGGGCTCTTTCGCATCAGAAATGCCGTGAGAAAAGGGCCATTGTCATGGTAAAAAGAGAGGCTGGTGTGTGGCTGGGTCTTCCCAGTGGATTGCAAGTAGTAGCTCTGCTTCCAAACCCTTCCTTGGAGACTCAATCTCCCTCTCCTTCCCTGAGTTCTGGGGTGAGGGCTCAATACCCTTCCTCTCCCCCCTTATGTTTACCAGGAGAAAAAAATATTTTACGAGTTGCTGGTAGACCTTGTCAAAGAGATATGTGACCAGAGCTTCCCATTCTTCCTTAAGGCGCAAAGCAGGCTTTTTATAAGGGAAAATTCTTTAATTGTTTTTTTTAAAAAAAGGAAAATGGCATACTAAGAGTAACAGAAGGTATATCAAGCAATCTCAGCTAGCTTAAAGCACTGGCTCTCTGAGTACCTTCCCTCTGGTTGTAAGATGAAGAACCAAGCCCAATGGGCCCTGGTATTAAGAAAGGGGGTACTCTCCAGCTTCATGTGTTGCCCTTCCCAGCCTTCCAATCCCTTTCAAAAGAACTGAAAACCTAACACATCTGGCTAGGCAGTCCTCGGTTTTCTTAAAACAATTTCCTTGGATCCCTTCCCTTACATTGCTCTGAAGCAGTCAGTTGCCTGCTAACACCACATGGCCTCACTACTACTACTACTACTACTACTACTACTACTACTTCTTCTTCTCCTCCTCCTTTGTCCTCTTCTTCCTACCAGAAGCCTTCTCTTTTCCACCTTCTCACCTCGCATTGGCTAATGGAAGCCATGTGGGTATCAGGGTCAATCGAGTTTCTTCCCCGTGATCCAACCTTTTCTATAGCCTGCCCCCAGTGATCTTGCACAGTTATTACAACTAGTAATGAAGATTATGGTTGGCCGTTGCAAGGAAAGAGAGATAACTGCTGTAGCTATGTACTTCATTAACCATAAATTATATTATATGTGTATATGTTTTTTAAATTTTTGTTGCCTTGTCTATTTGTCTTTTTTCCTTGGGTGAACAGTAGATGGTGAATTCACAGGACAGAATAAGATTTCCTAATCATGGGAAACAAGGCAGGCTATGCATAAGCACTGTGCGGGTGGAGTGTGCTATCCAAGCACTCCCATTTGCAGCAGAAGTATCCCCATGATTTAAAATCCTATCCATTTATTAATACTTTCTTTTCACTGGTTTCTGTATTTCCCAATAAACTAGAGGGAGAGAGGCCAAAAACAAACTCTGGATTCTTTCTACAATTTGTTAAAAGACAAAATCATAAAGGGGAAAGTGCCACATTCAGGTGAGAGGCAAACTATACAGCAAAGGTCCACGGTTTATTTAGCTGCTCCTACTGCAAGCAGAAGCATCAAGTAAGCCAGGGTTCCTGAGATTTCCTTGGTTTATCATTTCAACATACTGGGATGCCAACCATGGCCTAGCCTCCAACATTTCACAGATGAAAACCAGGAGATAACATCAGAGTCTGGTCATGATAGTAAATATTACTAATGAAGAAGATCCCACAAATACGCGACAATATAAGGAATATAATAAATATAATAGAACTTTATGAGAAATACCCTAAAAAAAAACTGCTTGCAGTCTTTCTGGATATTGAAAAAGCCTTTGACACTGTGAATTGGAAATTGGAAATTTTTGTTGAAAATCTGCGAGAAAATGAACTTGGGGGAAAGCTTTACGAAATGGATACAAGCAATATACACCAACCAATTGGCCCAAATAACTATTAATGGGGGAAAATCAGGAAGATTGAATATCCAAAGGGGTACAAGACAAGGCTGTCCTTTGGCTCCCCTTTTATTTTTACTAGTTATCGAAGTGTTGATTGAAAATATCAGAAGCCACCCAAGCATAAAAGGAATTAAACTTAAAGGATATGAATATAAAGTTAGAGCATTCGCAGATGACTTGGTGGTAACGTCAGAAAACTATGAGAACAGCTTAAAAGAATTAAAAACCACTCTTCAAGCTTTTGGAAAGCACTCAGGTCTAAAAGTGAATGAAGACAAAACAAATATCTTGACAAAAAAATATCTCATCAGACGAAGAAAAACAACTCTGAAAAATATCTGGATACAAAACTGTCAAAAAAGTCAAATATCTGGGTATTGAATTAATGAAAAAAAAGTACGGATTTATTTAAAAACAATTATGAAATACTATGGAAAACTATCCAAAAAGATCTTAAAAATTGTAACAATCTTAATCTCTCCCTCCTGGGTAGAATTGCGGCGGTAAAAATGTTGATTTTACCCAAATTTCTTTTCTTGTTTCAAACAATTCCTATCATCCACAACGACAAAGTAATCTCGGTGCGGGTAAAAGCAATTGCTAAATTCATTTGGGGGGGGGCCAAGAATAAAATTAAAAATTCTTCAAGATTCGAAAGAAAGAGGTGGTTGGGGCTTGCCTAATTTAGTGCTGTATTACCACGCATGCTGTTTGAACTGGATAAGAGATTGGATTAAGTTGGAAAAAATAAAATTACTAAATTTGGAAGGGGTTGATCTGTGGTCGGGTTGGCATTACTATATCTGGTTTAATAAAGCAAAGCCCAACAAAGAATTTAACACTCATTATGTGAGGAAGGCTTTATTAATGGTATGGAGAAAATATTTTGCAAGAAGTTGTATGAAAACACCCTGGTGAATTTCCCCCCATGAAGCATATTACAAAAAAGAAAATATTTTGTTTAACAGATGGATCAAATACAAAGATCTGGTCGAAATTCAAAATGAACAAACAATCAGATCTCAACAACCTCTGAATGAAGATGGAATAAATTGTCATTGGCTTTTGTACAGACAATTAAGAGAAAGGTTAAAGATTGATTTAAATCTGAATGAATACCAAGCAAAAGAAGAAGATTTAACGTCAATTCTCACAACAGAAAAAACCAAATATATTTCACAGATTTATAAAATCTTGCTGAAGTGGGATACAGAGGAAGAACAAATCAAAACATCAATGATAAAATGGACACAAAACATTTCACATTCGATTACCATGGATCAATGGGAAAAAACCTGCAACAAAATATACAGGATGTCAGAGAAAACCTATATAAGATGATTTACAGATGGTATCTAATGTCTGAACGATTATCAAAGATATACTCAAACTGCTCAAATAAATGTTGGAAATGTGGCACAGAAATAGGAACATTTTATCACCAGTGGTGGTCGTGTAAAAAAATTAAAAAATTTTGGACTACAATACATATCCAAATAGAAAAAAAAATAGGATTTCAATTTGAAATGTCCCCTGAATTATACTTGTTATCAAGAATGAATGAAGTTCTAGAGAAAAAAGCAGGGAAATTGATATTTTATATGTCTGCTGCAGCTAGATTGTTAATTGCCCAAAATTGGAAACAAAAGATCCTCCCCTCTTTAAATGATTGGGAACTGAAACTCTTTGACATGATGCAAATGGATAGATTTACAAACATATTGAAAGGAGTTAATATAGAAAAACCTGTCAAAGATTGGGAAAGAGTAATAACATATTTCAGAAATCAATGGTCGGATATTAAGATGATTAATATTGACTTTAAAAAAAAAGAAGTGTGGAGTAATAAGCAGGGAACTGTGAAGTAATATGTGACTACAGGCAATTGAATTATTACTCGGGTATTATATTACCTCTCATCCGGGGGGAAGCCAGGATGGTTGGATAAGGTATGAATGTACGAATAATGTTAATTATAAGAGGAATGATTTTGTATAAGGTATAATTTTGTATAAGATATAAACTTTGTATGTTTGTTTTAGCAAAAATAAAAAAAATACAAATTAAAAAAGAAGAAGATCCCACAAGCTGGGAGAGGCTACAGCAGTTTGATTTTGCCTGTATCTACAAGGCAACATTCCACCTCTCCACTCGTCTCCCCACCTGCTGAATTAATTGAATGTACTACTACTGCATTTTGCAGCAAATGAAATAAGCCAACAAAGGAAGAAAGTGAGAAGATGAAAGAGAAACTAGGACATTTTAAGAGCAGCAGAACAAGTGGGAAAACAGAGGATTAATCAGGATTGCTTCTCCCAGACCAGGACAGTCAGAGAATATACTATGGCCATAGGCTATCTGGAACTTACTGGGAATAGTGCCATCTTTGAGGAAGGGTATGATGTTACAGCTGCAGAGTGACAGTTGTTCACCTGCAGTCAGTTACAACACATGTTTCATGACTGGAAATCTCTGCCTCCTGCCTTTGGGAGGCGACACTGTTGAGTGATTGAGAGGTGCAAAGGAACAGTGTCCTTGCAGTTCAAACTGAAAGGAGATTCAAATACTGAGGGCCATTTCCACATTACATTGTTATAGTGTTATTATTTCATTTTCAACATCCTGTGGAATTCTGGGGTTTGTAGTTTTCTGAGGCCAAAGAGCCCTCTGGCTGAGAATTCTAAATGCCCCTCCCTAAACTGCAAACCCCAGGATTCCACAGGATGATGAAAGTGGAATAATAGCACTATAACAGCATAGTGTGGAAAGGCCCTCAGTCTCACAGCATCCAGAAGTAACTGTTCCCTAAACCCTCTAGCTCTACTAGCATTTAGAAACTGTTTGCCAAAGAAAAGCCATTAGCTTTCTGAGGAGACTCAACATGAGCACATTTATTTGCCATCCATTCATTTCCTTGCATTGTGCCTGTCAGTGGCATGTTGATCTATTCTGGAAATAATGCCCAGGAAGGACATCTAAGGACCAGCTGAGGCATTTACTCTTTTTTCACTGAACATTCCAATGTGTTTTTAAAAACACTGCATGACACTTGGAATTTATCCCCCCAAATTGCTGTTTTGCAAAGGCACAAAGTTTAAAAGATAATTGGCAAAAGATGATTTGTTCCCTTCATGTGAGCAAAGGCAAAAGAGACTCCTTTATGTGAAAGTCTATTTCAAAGGTTAAAAAAAATAACAGAAATTGACAAACTAGCGGGTCCGTTTGCATAGGTATTCTTCTTTCCATGAGGACATGTGTTTATTTGTGTAGTAGCATAGCTACATCCTCTAAAATATGTATGGGCAACCCACAGCTTGTGGAATTCACAAAGGTTGCAGAAACATTCAGCGTGGACCATCACAAATGCCTAGGCTGCTACCACCGCCCACTTGAATCTTCTTCACTGAGCCCTGTCTCACTTTCCATTGACCACCCTCCATGCTGCTAGGATCATGCTGGGGAAGAGAGGATTTAATGGGATCAGTCTCCTCACAGACTGTCTCGTCATCACCACAAACATACCTGGAGCAGAAATATTCTGAGAATGGATTATGAGGAGAGGCTATTCACACAATCCCTCATCCTCAATATAGTCTTTGTTACTGTCGAGACAGACACATATACAAGAATACTTCAGTTAATAAAGCCGCTGGCAACAAAGCTCCTTTTTTATACAGGCTTGCTATGCCCATTCAGTCACCCTTTTCTTCCTCATCCTCTGTCTAGCTGGACATTATCCCCCTGGAAGAATGCTGAAGCATGCTGGAAAAACACAAACTTTGGGTGTCGGGTTGCAGCAGCCTGGCTGCAGTAGACAGTGTGCTAAACAAAGTTTGAACTGGGGAAGAGTGGGATTCTATTCTAGTTAATCCTACCATAACCATGTGTGCCTGCTTGCAACAGGCAAGATAAACAGCAGCACCCTCATCCCTCACTGAGTGTGAATGAATAACAAATCAGGGGAGAAAAAAGGCAAAAGCAGATAAACCTGCTTCATCAGCTACCTTCAACATGTTAAAAAGTCTGGTCACAAAAATGGAACTAGTAACAAAATGTTTTTGTTTCCCAATGCAAGATTTGGCTGACCTGGCTGTTTCTCTCACGTGTGCCTGTTGTTAAGTATGAACAAAAAGTCTGCTGAAATATGGTGACTTTTTCTGCTGATGAACAAGTAATGCTCAGGAACATATCTGTTAACTAAAGTATACCTGTAAATGGGACCCTCTCCTCTTTACCTTAGCAATTATGATTATGATAGCTGATTGCAGCAGAGAAACGATGATCATTCCTGCTCTGGAATTGCTGGGAGGTGAGGGTGGGGCATTGATGGAACTAAAGGATTTCTACTCTCTTAGTGATCCTAATGAAAAGTGCTGTTTTGCTATGTCTTATCCTTCGATAAGTAGCTTAATTACAGAGCATATGATCAAGGAGAAATTTCAGACAGGGGCATTTGAACATGCCTCTAGAAAGCAAACAGAATGCAGAGGTGAAGCTCCTTTATTTTCCAAACTCACTGACACAGTCATTTGAAAGGAGCTACAGTTCATTAACTCCCATCTTGAAATCATATATTTCCTATTCTATCCATATATTTTCCACAGGCCTAGCAAAAAGGTAAAGTTAGCATCTCAATTTTGTCAGACGTTACACTTGGCTGATGTTGTGTATCGCTTTTGTTATTGACAGATTGAACTCTCCACTGTAGGGAAAGACTCCAGTTTTTGAGCTTTTAAAAGAAAGTAATCTTTCCAGAAAAAAAGTATACGTGCCAGTGGATCATTCTTTGCTTTGGTGGGCTGACAATATAGTTAATAAATTGTATGAAATAATGGAAGGAATCATTGTAAAAGAAACACACAGTTGGGACAGGAAAGGATAGAAACGTATCAAACGGAGACCAGGAAATATTTGTTAGTAACAGTGTCAACCCTTACCACTGGACAAAGGCTGCCTTGGACAATAAATCATCCAGGGGTCCAGATTTGGCAAGGACAGTCTGAGGTAATCCTGTCTTCCCATTTTTTTCTGCTGCCTTTAAAATGTCCCAGTTTCTCTCTTCTCACACTTGTTTAGAAAAAAAACAAAGTGATGCAGTATCTCCTAGCTTGTGTGTTGTGTTCTTCCTCCTTAATAACTTTTGCCATCTTGACCACACTTTTGGGTTGGTCAGCTACACATATCCCAAATTTCACCTGTAAAACGTTGGAGGGTATGAGAAGCTGATTTGGGGTATCATGATGGGCCAGCCTAAATGGTTGTTTATCTTACTTGCTATTGTGTTTTTAGTAACAGGCAGTGGAACAAATGCTTCAAGGATTTCTTTCTTCAGGTGAGACAATATCTTGGCCGACTTAGTGCATTTTGCTGAGGAAAATCTTTTGCTGCTGTACTTTGGGCAGGAAAATATCTCTGGATGTCCTTTGTCAGTGTACTGTTCAAACTGTCTACGTATGGGAAACTATATTTTGAAATATAGAAGAACATTACGTGCGTGTCTGTGTGTGTACGTGTGTATATGTGCAGATTCCATAAACATAATATCTATTTTTGCTCTGCTGTTTAATTAGGCAAGAATCAGGAGATCATTGAGTTAATGGAGAATTCCATGCTGGGTTGTTTACAGGCTTCAGCCCCAGAAATGGTTTCATGTCATTGTTTCATGTCATGTCATTCATGCTTAGTTGAGTGATTTATGCTTGTAAGGGGTGGGCAAAGTACAGCCCTAAAATTGTTGTTGAACTGCAAAGCCCAGCAGCTACGGTCCAATTTTCTATTGACTATTCCAAATAAGACTGCTGGGATTTAGAGTACAACATCTGGAGGATTACACTTTGCTCACTCCTGTGTTAGAGCCTAACCAAGAATAGAGTTGAGGATCTGTAACAAATAATGTTAATAGAAGTTGGAGGTTCACAAGAAATTTGGAGGAAAAAGATCAACCTGTCTCGAATCTCTCTATAGTATACCCTCATGAGATTACAAAGCTCGGGGGCATGAAGAGCCCTTGAGCTCAGCAGTCAAAGGCAAGAAGCTTTCACACTTTGGGGCTGGATGGACAGAAAGCTGATAACTTAGGCCTGAATCTGAATTATCTGATACAGGTTAGGGTTGTATGCATTTAACCGCTCCCCATGGTCCTCTGTGATTCAGTGGAACTTTATTCCAAGTAAATGAGCCTAAGATTACATCCTTAGTCTTAGAGCAAAGCAAACATGCTAAGTTCCATTACAGACAATTCAATCTGTAGTCTCAGGGACTGAAACTATTGTTTGGAAAAACCCAGTGCAGGCATGCATATAACAGATGCAAAGATCATAGAACAGGTCAGCATAGCACTAATTTTAGCTGGTTTCCTAAGAAAATTGTGATCAACCCTAAAATAACTGTACAACAAGAACTGCAGAAGAAGAAAAGTGTCTACACATAGATTTCCCAAATTCTGATGCTTATATTTAAATCTATGTAGGAGATACTCTCTTGGCACATCTTAAACTGTTTTAAATAGCAGGAGATGACACATATGCATATTTTAAGGTAATTAAATATCCATACTACACTGCCAAGAGAGTAGCTCTTGCACCATTGTAGATATCCTGACCTTCAAATAATCACCTTAAATAGACTCTTCATGCGAAATCAACTACAGTTAGAGCTCAACTGCAATGATATTTATGTGAGTATACCTGAATAGAGTCCTCACATCCCATAACTGATTGATTGATTGAATTTATATCCCACCTTTCTCCCAAATGGGATCCAAGGCAGTGTATCTTTAAAAACTTTTCTTCATATTTTATTCCATTCAGAATGATGCTCATTACAAGACATGTGAAAACTGCAAACACACACATAATTAAACAATGCTTCACTGCTGTTCTTAATCATGAAAGGAAATAGCTAAAGCCATTTCCAAAGAGAAGATGGCAACACTAAAGAGTCATTTTAACATAGTAATCTGCTTTCTTTCTCTTCACATACCCCAGCTGCAGCTTCTTTATCAAAAGATTATAAGCATTCTCCAAATAGATCCATAAGGAGTATACAGTCTTCATTTGCCTATGTTGTAAACACTGGTCAATTATTCCTCTTTTAATTATTATAAGTAGTTACCAGCCCACAACAAGATCAGTTTTCAACACCATGAATGTAAAAAAATAGGATCTGTTACTAAGGGATTTGGGAAACAGCTGTCTGAAAATCTAAGTATGCTGCTGTCTAAAGTGGTTTGAGTGTTAGACTAGAGCTCTGGGAGAGCAGAGTTTGAACCTCACTTGGCCACTGGAAGCCCCTGAGGGACCTTGGGCAGCTTGCACTCTCTTAGCCTCAGAGGAAGGCTATGGCAAACTTCCTTTGAACAACTCTTGCCAAAAAAACCCCATGACAGATTTGCCTTAGGATTCCCATAATGACTGGAAGGCACACAACAAGAACAAACCAAACAGATCATACCTACATATTTGTTAGTACTTCTCAAAGTACTACAAAAAGTTGGTGAGAAAAGGAGTCCTGTGTATTTAGAGAAGTCACCCTAATAGAGCACTTTCTTTTGTAGATTTAGCAACTTTAGACTACTACTACCAGTTCATCTTAGGTTGACGTTGAGCTAACATGATTACAGTCAGCTCTCCATATTCACGGATTCTGTGTCCATGGATTCAACTAACCATAGCTTGAAAATACTCAAAAAAAATCCCAAAAGCAGATGTTGATTTTGCCATTTTATACAGGGGATGTCATTTTACTACACCACTGTACATAATGGGACTTTAGTGTCCATGACTTTTGGTATCCATGGGGGGGTCCTGGAACCAAACTCTAGACTGAGGGCACACCGTACAGCTCTCATGTTTGGGTTTCTTGAACACAATGTTGCATTGGCTAGCTTATAATTCTTTTAATGGGAGGCTGGCAAACTGTATCCAGCAGACTGTTCAGTGTGACAGTAAAGTCATTCCAGGATTCATGTGCAGGAGCAAAATCAGTGACTGATAAAGTGTAATTGATTTTCTTAAACTCCTTGTTTTAACAAAGCCAAAATCAATGTTATTTTTTATAAAGCTTTGGTTTTAATCTGATGTTTGTTTTTAATCATATCCACTTAAACAAACATGTAATATAGCTAGCTGGGTTCAAGATACCAGCAGTATTACATCTACTATATAAAAGTCAAAGTTTGTCTATTTGTGAGTTTGTCTGTTTGTCTGCGTCAGGCAGGCGAAGACCTTATATAATTCACTGTGTGAGGCAAGAAGACCTCATATGATCGGCTGGCTGTGAAGATTCTATGCAATCCTTGGGTTGGCAGTTCAGGGAGAAGCCTTTAAAATTCTCAGCCAGAGAGCTTAGGCTGGTTGCTATAGAGACGAGGCCTACCAGCAAGAAGGAGGGCAGTGTATTCCCTCAAGAAACCAAACTCTGTATCTTAATAACTCTGAATACAGATTGGATTAGGAAATATGGGGAAAAGTTACAGGTACTAGACAAGGCAGTTTGGGGAATTAGAGACACACAATATGCACAAATCTGTGTATTTCAACCACATCTAATTCCTAAGGTAAAGTAAGATAATTCCAAAGGTATTTCTCACAAGTGTTACCTATGAGAAAATAAAATCCTGGGCAATGTCAGGTAAATATGCTAGTATTTAATAAAATTCACTGGGAAGTATGAGTGAGAGTTTCAGTTCACCGGTAGAAAAAAATTAGCAAAAACACCAATTCTCTTCATAAATGAAATGGAAAATAACTGACATTAAAATATGATAGAAAGTGAAACTGACAAACTGACCCATTTTGGCTAAGGGCTCTGAGCACTTAGGCTCTTAGAAACCTGGTATTGAACCCCCATATATTAAGACAAGCAGATTCAAAAATCTGGAATACAGGAGATTACGTAACTGACAGACTCGCTCATCCTTACTCTTCAGTAATTCCACTGGACACTCTCTGAGAGTTAGATTAGAGACACGTATGCCATACTAGCTATAATATATAAAAGTCAAAGTTTATTTGTGTCAGGCTAAGACCTCATATGATTGGCTATGGCCCTTTCTGCAACTTACCTTTTCTCGGCGCTGGGGCACGGGGATCACGCGAGCAGCCTCTTGCGAGAGGCTATTGCGTCCCCGCTGCTTCGGTTTTGCAGCTGCTGCCTGCCAGCTGGCAGGCAGCATGAGGGCTCCACCTCTTCCTTCCGCAGCACAGCCGGGCATTTTTCCAGGCTGCGCTGGGGGAGGAAGCGCGAGCGCTGCAGCTCCAGAGGCTCCGCGTGCATGGTAAGTGTGCGCGGGGCCGTGGAGTGATGCGCAATTGCACACCATTTTTGGCTACAAGCCGAAAATGAAATAGTGTGTGATTGGCGCCTACCGGCCCCGGCAGCATCACGTGATTGCGAGGACGTCGTCCGAAACGCTCCTCGCAATCGTGCAGTGCTCTGGAGGGCCTTTCACATGGCAGATGCCATGTGAAAAGGGCCTACGTCAGGCAAAGACTTCATATAATTGGCTGCCTAAGAAGATTCTTTGGAATCCTGGGGTTTGCAGCTTAGGGAGGGCCTTTTAGAATTCTCAGCGAGAGAGCTCTTGAGCCTTTGTCTGTCTCGAAGAGGCTGGTTGCTATGGAGACAAGGCCTAGTGGCAAGAAGGAGGAAGGCAGTGTATTCCCTCAAGAACCCAACCTCTTGGTGTTAATAACTCTGAATACAGATTGGATTGGAGAATATGGAAAACAGTTACAGGTACTGGACAAGACAGTTTGGGGAATTAGAGACACAGGATCTCAAATCTTTCTAACAAGTATTACCTATGAGAAAATAAAATCCCGGGCAATGCTGCGTATATACGCTAGTAGTCTATAAACCAGAGCAAGAGAACCGTGTCCATACGCCGATGTTGTCGGACTGCAGCTCCTGTTTTTCCCCACTATTTGGTATGCTGGCCAGGCGTAACTGGAGTTGCAGGCCATCAACGTCTGGAGAACTAGAGCTGTGCTATAGTTGTAGCTCATAGATCAGTATATCTGTATCTATCTACCTATAGTACAGATTGAGATGTGTGTGTGTGTGTAGCACACTAGCTACAGCCTATTGACGTATCAGATTATCAGGTGTTTGTAAATATAATTTTACTGGTTTTATTTACATCCTGCTTTCTATGTACCACTCCCCCCAGCTCCAGAGTTTCCAGGTGTTTTCCTATCCAGACGTTTACTGGACTCTGAGGTAGTTAGTTTCAGTCTGGTTGCTGGTCTCAGGTGCCTTCAAGCCACAATCAGACCTTTATGTGAATTTCTGTGCCAAATAGGTTGTGTTCCTCTTTGTGAACTGATAGACAACTCTGATGGACTCTGTCAACTCTGACAGACAATTTTTTGCGACCCATTTGCTTGACTACTCCATACAGCCTGGACACTTGAGGCCTCCCCTTTCTTTTAATCTGTCTGTCCCTGTGTGAGAAGCAAAATTAACTATTGGCAATGCAGCTTTCTTGGTTTGAGCTGTCTCTCAGTCTGATCTACCTCACGGGTTTCTTTTGAAGATACTTAAGGAATTTAGGGAGAGGAGATACTTGGGATACTTAGCGAGAAGACAGCAGTGTCTTCTACCTTAACCTTGTTGGAGGAAAGACAGGAGATAAGTGATACCAATAAATAAATTTTACCTTCAGCATCACTTAGCATTTACTATCTTGCATTGAGGCAAAGGGTGGCTCATATAAAAGGATTCACAAATAATAACAAATCCTTGTGTGCGGCCCAGAGCTGCTGTAGCTACATTTCACATCTACATCTGTTTGTCACATGCTTTCACATTATTTATGTCCCGCTTGACTTACCCTGATTGATCTATCTGATTTTGTACAGACGAACAACATTTCTTCATGGAAACCTTCACAGTTTTGTCTGAAGTGGTTCCTGTCATTTTCCAGCTTAGAAATGAACTATGAAATGAGCTCGACTTTTTTCTTTTGCTCTACCTGGTCAGCAATTCTACCTGTGCTATTCCTGGCCTAATGTTTATTGACTGAAAATTGGTTCTAAAATAAACGAATCTCTTGTAAAGTTGCAAACCTATACACACTTAACAAGCCCCGTTCAGCTCCCCACAGAGTGAGCAGGTATAGACTGTGCTATAAATAAATCAACTATGCAACATGTAAAATGCAGATCTAGCACTTGTATAGGATCGCACTATAAATATATCAATGATGCACCATGAAAAGACAGATTTGGTGCATTAGGCACTTTGTATAGCACAAAAAATTCCAATCATGGAGCATGACATGCTAAAAGACATTCAGTTCAGTTTTTATGATGACAAGTCATTACACATAAAATGCTCTTTTTGTTGTTTAACTGAACAAACATTCTAGTAAAAAAAATTCATACTCTTTAACCTTGTAACTTGAAGAGGTAACTTAATGATACCATGGCCTCCACTCCCAAATCCCACACACATAAACAAACAAATGTTAAATTAGTTTACAATAGTGGTTTCTGTTGCTCAAACATGGACTTTTACTAAATCCTGTAGAATACAGATTTTTTTTTTTATTTATTTTTTTGCTGTAGAATACTATGAAGCTGATAGTATAATTGATTTGGGAAATAATTGAGTGTATTCAGGTAAAGATCCATGAATTCATGGGGGATTCCTAATTTCTTACAAGTAGGAAAGAGAAATGAAGGGGAAAAATAATGTTAAAGAAAAGATGAGTTTCTTGTGCTTCTGAAAAAAGTTGTTTTATATGAATCAAATCCAGTCACGTAGGAATGGGGTGGGTGGGAGGGCAGTTTGCCCTGGGTAGCAAAGTTTTTTGGGGTGTCCCGGCCTGTAGCCATGTGCCCACATGCCCTGGCTATGCCCCCCACACAATGGCCATGCCCCTCACACCATAGCCCCCCCCCACCACACTCCAATTTAAACAAACAATAGTTCTTCAAGGTTCCAGAAAGAAATCTTTTTCAACCCTATCTGGAGATGCCAGGAATTGAACTTGGGATATTTTTGCAAGCAAAGCAGGTCCTCTTCTGCTGAGGCATGTCTGCCCCAATCAGATAGTAACCTTGCTATATCCATCGAAATGTTTTTAATAATAATAATAATTATTATTATTATTATTATTATTATTATTAATTATTTGTCACCTGCCTCTCCTCAAAACACGAGGCAGGGTACAACAGAGGCTAAAATACAGTTAAAACCAGCATACCAATTAAAATGCATTATGATTAAAATACATTAAAAACATAAAACCATTCAAATACAAATATATCATAATTAAGATCATAATTAAAAATACATCATAATTAAAAATAGACTGGGTAGGCCTGCTGGAAGAGATAAGTCTTTAGCAGTTTTTTAAATTCAGGCAACATATTTTGCTGTCGGATCTGTTCCAGCAGGCCATTCAACAGTCTAGGAGTAGCCAATGAGAAGGTCCTCTGGGTGATCACTGCCAGTTTTGTTTTAGGCAATTTAAGCAAATGGTCCCCAGAGGACCTGAGTGTAAGTGGTGGATTGTATGGGAGGTGGTGATCCTGCAGATAACTTGGACCCAAACTATGTAGGACTTTAAAAATAGTAACTAACACTTTGTACTTTGCCCAGGAACTAATTGGCAGCCAGTGGAGTGATTTTAATATTGGTGTAATATATTCATTCCTTGATGTACCCATAATCAGTCTGGCTGCCATATTTTGGATCAGTTAGAGTTTCCAAACTTGGTACAAAGGTAGCCCAATGTAGAGCGCATTGCCGAAGTCCAACCTTGAGGTTACCAAAGGGTGCCCTACCATCTAATTAGGACATTCTCTTATTTCTATGTTTTTTTAAAGGGCTTTAAAAAGTAAAGAGTGATATAACAAGTTACCATAAAATTTGGCTAACAGCAATAGATTTTGAGCCACATAATGAGATAATTTTAAAAAGCAATTTCCAACTTCTAATCTATTATTGAACTATGCTTTCCCTTCCCAACACACAATTGTCAGAATTCCTTGGATAATGCCATGACAAACAAGCAAACATAAAAGTAGTATATGTCATTATGTATATGTAATATTGATGTATGTCCCCAAAGATACACAAAATGTGAGCTAAAACCAACTCCTAGTACTTAGCATTGAATTTTTGTGATTTTGAAATCCGTTCTGTCTGTGATGCAGGTTATAGTTTTGGCCCTAATTACTAGTTTTCATCCATCTTGATTCTGTTAATGATTTATTAATAATCCTTCCCATAAAATGCAAGGAAGGTATGAATAATTTAAGGCTGGCCAAGATATAACAAGGAAAACATATGAATCCAGAACAGGACAAAATGGGGTGGGGGAGCATGCAGTAATGTGATTTAAGCCTCTGTTCTGTTTCCTCAAGATACTCAGAGTTCCTCTTGAAATATTATTGTGATTTTAGGATTGTGTATTTTGGGATGGAAAGGTTTTTTTAATCAATTGCAGATAAAAATTTTGCTTGTTAATCTGAGAATAAACATTTGAAGCTTACTGTTTTTCCTATCAGCCTTTTGGGTGTAGTTAGCATCTTGCCTAACAAACCCATTTTCTGGTTTGGGGGTTAAATTCATATGGAATGCAGCCACATATACAGTGCTTGTAATGGAAATACAGCATCTAAATTGACCAGTCTGTCTAGTGAGAAAAAGGGTATAGTTTCTAACCATCAGAATCAGTTGGTTTGGGCTGTAACTTAAATTAGCTTGACAATGGGTTTTTTAAAAAATAATTTTATTGTTGTTACTTTACCAGCTTTACTGGCTGTTTTATTTTTATCTTTGTACAAACTGTTGTTTTATTTACCAATGATGGCTGCAAATCTTTTGTCCTCATAGTAGTGTTATTTATTTTTTAATGAGCTGATTTGTAGATTTTTAGTGGAAAGTTCTATAACTGAATATTCAAGTACATTAATAATACATCAGTGAAATAATTGAATTACTGTAACAAAACTGTTACTTACCTTTCCCCAAAGTAAATAGTTGCTATCACTGTAGCTTTATAGAAAGCGAGTGCTCTCATACAACTCATATTAGCCGAAGGAATGCAGCCTTCTTTCACTTTTTCAAGCTTGTAGAGGAAATCCTTAAAGTATGATGTACTATGTGAGTCTCAGCCGTACAGCTACAATGGCAGTACATGTCTACAAGAAGACAAGGAAGCCACTGGACCCAGAATACTTCTCATTAAGCACTCTTTTCTGCTAACCTGACCCTGGAATTGTAAGAAGAGCCTTGAATGTATCAGACCAAAGGCCTATCTTGTCTAACATTCTGTCTGCACAGTGCCAGGCCAGATACCTACAAAAGCCCACAAGCTATAGCACTTTCAGTACTTATCAGCACAAGAACATTCCTCCATGTTGCATCAGATTCTAAAACAGGGGTCTGCAAACTTATAGTGCTACTAACAGTGGCCATCTATTCTTTCGTTATGGTATTAAGGACTCTACTTCATAGACCTTCTCTGCGTTGCACAAGAGAGAGCCTTCTGGAGGGATAAAAAAAGAGCCAATCATAAACGGGATAAGATCTGGTGCACTTGTGTCCTGCTTGTGGTTTTCCCATGAGCAACTGATTGTCCACCATGAAAACAAAATGCTATAATCCAGGCCGTCACAGCTCTTGTTGTGTTCTTAAAGGCCCTCATGTTCCTGCCTCAGGTGGCAGAGTGCCAGGAGCAATTAATCAGGCTACTTCCCACACATAACACAGCCTCAAGAGCTGGCATCTCTCTGAAGAGTCTTGGTCTGTAAAGCTGGTCAAGCCCCAAACACCTGGCCCTAAAGACACCCTGGGGAATAATAGCAACCACTCATCATCCACACCTAGCTCTGAAGAGGAATCCCTCATGGACTGGCCACCCAGGGAGGGAGATTAGGTGATGACTGATGAGAGCAAGCATGGCATGCCAAAGCTGCAGTGGTGATTCTTATTCTGCCTCATGGAGCTAGATGACTTGGGCCACCATTGGGCAAAGGAACAGCAAAGAATGGTTGTCAGCTAGGACCTACTACCAAAATATTTGGCAGTACCAGTATTTATGTAAGACTCAAGGTACATATTTGATACCTCTATCAGCGTATTTTTGTATGAGGGTGTAGCTGCACACATACACATAAACGCCCTCATGTTCATTTAGAGAAAATGATGTCTGAAGAATAAGTAGTACATCTAAATCCATAGGGTTAAAGTCCAATCAAACCAGTTCTAAATTAGTATTGTAGTCACATCAAAAATTATAACTGCAGTCCTGTCTACTAGATATTGTAGTATCTCTGGTTTCACGCTTTACTTCCTCTACACGATAGTAAAGACAAGCATGTACCAGCCCTACCTACTGCCATCAAGCAAGACAAGCACTTATGGGATTGTCTGCCTTTGTTTCCAAAATAATCCAGCTAGCCTAGGGCAATAGTTTTCAAATGCTGTTATGTTGTTGTGTGCCTTCAAGTCATTTATGACTTATGGCAACCCTAAAGTGAACCTATCATGGTGTTTTCTGGGGCTGAGAGTGTGTGATGTGCCCAAGGTTACCCACTGGGTTTCCATGGCCGATCAGGGAACTGAACCCTGGTCTCCAGCGTTATAGTCCAATGTTCAAATCACTACACCACGCTGGTTCTCATTTTCAAATGCTAGTCTTCAACCACAAAAGGCCCAGTCTTGCAGAACAATGGTTAGGAATTCCAGGAATTCAAGTCCAGAACATCTGGAGGACCAGAATTTGAGAACCACTGCCCTAGGGTATTATGCATCTTAATTTTGGGAGCAAGGCAGCGCAGCATTTTCTGCTCTGCCTCAGGCTGCAGTATATCATTAGTATTTCAGTCTCTAAATTAATGAAGTAGAAGCATGATCAGGTGGCAAAAAGGGTACAGCAAACTAGTAACACCTAAGATTTGCAGGAAATCTAATTCATAACAAATTTCATTAGCCAGTGAGAGTGCCCAACCTGTTAATTGTTGTGGAACAATAGTTTTGGCATGGGGATTCACTTGGGCCATTTCCATACCGGGCTTCTGAAATGGTGCAGAGTGACCTCTGACGGAGGTCTTCTACACCCTAGAGTGGACTGGCGTGGACTACTTTTTGTAGTTCCACACCAGAATCCACTCAGGAGCGGCCGGAACTAGCCGCGCTGCGTATTTTTAAAAACCTCTTTTTCGAGGGTTTTAAAAAGCACGGAGCGTGCAGCCCCACGCTGCTCCGTCGCCCAGCTCCGAAGTGGATTTGCAGGCGCGCGCAAGTGCGTGCCTGCAGATCTGCCGGGGGCGGGCTTCCAGCTGGCGAGCTTCTCCGGTTGGTGGAGAGCCTCCACCAACCGGAAGCCGCCATTTGGGACGCCGGAGGACTGCGGAGCAGCAAGCTCGCGCTGCTCCACGTGGCGACGGACTTACCCGGTTTCAGGAAAGCTCCGTTTTTGGCGTTTTCGCCCATTCCCCCCCCCATGTGAAAAGGGCCTTGGTTTCATAGGTACCCATATGAAGTTATATTCCTTTTTATGTACTAGCCCAATGACTCTCAGACTTTTAATTCCTGTGGCCCCTTTTATATCTACATGAAGACAGTGTCTCCTGCTCCTTGTTGCCCCCCTGTCCTACCCTATGCCTCTCTCCCTCTCTCTTTCTCAGAGGCCCCCCATGTTGCACGAGGTCTCTGTCTTAACTCTGAGTTCTCACACTCTCTGTCTTCCCTCTTCAGTTCCCTCCCCCACACCCAAGAAACTATCTCATGGTAGCTAAGGGGAATGTGCCTGCTGCACCAACAGAATGTTCAAAGAAGCAGAGTGGGAAAATCATTTTTAAAAAGGGAAGACAATTTTTGCTATGTCTGAGTTGGAGGAAGGTATAATAGTGACAGACGATTGTGTTACTCTTCTGCAGAGACCGGTCAATATTCAACAGCTCACACACATGCACACGTAGGCTTCTCTTTCTTTTTCACATCTGCTGTATTTGCAGGCTGACTTTTCTTGCGCGCACACACACATACACACCCTTGGAGCAACTATTGTGCTCCCCTTTAGAGTCCCACGCCACAGTCTGAGAACCACTGAACTAGCTAAAGTGCCACTTCTGGGTTTCCACCAGACATTTGGTTGGCCACTTTGAGAAACTGGTTCCCGCATATGATTTAATGGCAGATGAAAAACAAACAAAGTATTAGAAGCAGAATTAAAAGTAAAGACTTCAGCAAGAGGAAGAAAAAAACTGCAGAAAGAAAGAAAAATAGAGGCTTGGGTTCCCTGGATCTGCTCATCCAGTGACACTTATCTCTTAACATTTGATGCTGAAGATTACATTGTACTCAGCCTCAGGCACTTCCTACTTTTATGGTTCACTCTGCCTTGGCACTGTGTTATCTACACATTCAATGCTTGTCATGCTGTGGAACTAATATTTGCCTTGGACCTTTGAGGGAGAGAATAAAAATAAATTTCCCCTGCCTGTTGGAATTACAGAGCTGAGGCTCAGCTACTCCAGGAAGAGCCAGACATGCAAATGTATCTTTTAATACTTGCAATTCTAATTAAATGTAGCCATAACCTCTCACTGTGGTAAAGTCTTTGTACTCTGAAGCTGTATAATAATGCTCTTCCTAAGCAGCATGATGAATTCTCCAGGGAAGTTGTTTCCTGGATGCTACAGTCACAATCCTTCCTTGTCTTGTTTTCAGTATCAGTGATGCTGCTCCTAATTTTATTTTTGTGTAAAAATAATCAAGCTACCAGCCTAGATTGATCTCCAGAGCTAAACCCAGGATGACCTATTGTTTCATGGAATAACACAGTCACAGAAAGGATCTTTCCTTGCAGATTGGCTTAGAGTTACAGAATTTGATTTAAAAAAGAAACCTCCCGTCATAGACACCACTTATTTATTTGCTGAGAACTGAGTCTTTAAACAGCATCGGTTTGATAATGATGCTTGTCCTTGTTGCACTGGATGTTACCAGAACATACCACATAATGATGGGATTCAAGGTATAAATTCCTTAAACCCAAGAGCTTGAACGATTCTCCAAAAACGGTTATTACCACTTAATCACACCTAAACTTCACTTGCAATACATTTGCATTTCGCAGACAGCATTGTTTGTAACTGTGACGCACAGCAATGGCCATGTAGTGGCTCCTTCTCATGCAAAACTATTTTATGGGCAAACAAGAAAATAGCATCCTTAAAGAAGCCAGTCAGAAATCTCTTATACAATGGCAATGCACTGATGGCATCTTTATGATCTGAATGAAGTGTAAAGAATGCCTAGAAAAGTGTAAATGTTGTATCAACTCTATCCATCCCCCAATCAAGTTAACCTCTAATGGCACAAACAAACATCCACCTGGATCTCTTTCTTCAATGTCCTCCTTAGCACTAACCACAAAATTGTAACTGACTTTTGTAATTAAGGCCACTAATGCCTATTTATACTTATTTAGACTGGTGATTCTGCCAACACAAATATGTAAAAAGAAATATTGTCTACAGTTTGGCTCTGAAAATCACAGGCATGCTGTCATGCTCTGCTTCCAGAACATGGACTCTGACTCAGAGTCTGACATCATTTCCGCACTACAGTGTTAAAGTGCTGCTATTCCACTATCAACCTCCTATGGAATTCTGGGGTTTGTAGTTTAGGGAAGGGCACTTTGAATTCTCAGCCAAAGAGCTCTTTGGCCTCAGTAAACTACAAACCCCAGAATTCCACAGGGTGTTGAAAGTGGAATAGCAGGAGTTTGACACTGTAGTGTGGAAATGAGACAGGGTAGCTAAAATAGGGAACATGCCAGGATCTGCTGTACAAGAAGAGGTTATAGTGCCACAAACAGAACAGGGGGTGGTGCCAGCTCTCTTTTCTCCATTATATAACATTTAAGGTGCCGTTTTTATTTAAAAATGTATTTGAGATTCCTACATGTCTGCAGGATGACTTAATATTAACAGCAAAATTTAACAGCAAATCCAAAAGAATTGTTCAGAAGCAAAGGGTTGCATTTTTCACATATTAGGAGGATTCTGGAGGTATTATTATTTGCCTTTGGTAATGTGCAGGTTATGGTGACCCTAGTTTTCTTGGCAAAGTTTATTCAGAGGAGGTTCAGCACTGCCTTCTTCTTTTGGAAAAAAGAGGACACCCAGTGGGTTCCCATGGCAGAAACCATTGCCATGGTTGTATCAATGTATGAGGAAGTAAGGAAGGAAGGTTAAAATAGCAGGCAGGAAGAATAATCAAGTAAGACAGAGGGAAGACACAGGGTAAGGGAATAGGTATATTAAAGTGAGTCAGTGCACTTGCACATATACCAGTAGAGAGACGGAGTAGGAGGGAAAGAGACTGTTAAGTTGACTGCAGACTTTTTAAAATAAAGTTCCTTGGTTTTTGTTGTATAACTCCTGCTTGAGTCTTACCAGTAATTAGAACTACATGAAATAGTGGTTCACTGGCAATTTAGAGGACCCTCAGGGAGCACAAAAATGGACAGGAACCACATGTGGCCTGCAGTTGATGTGTAGCCCATCAGTTCATTGTTTACCATGGCAGAAACAAGCAGCAAAAAGCTTTGCCCTTGCACACTTTTCTCCCTCCGTTCTCTCCCTCTGCCATGGACATGAAGGAGAACTAGAAATTGTCTTCTGTTTCTGATTAACTAAAGTTTAGCATGGTTTCAAGTTGCCTTCTTTAAAACAAGCCACCTATTTTTGGATTTGGATGAAACAGCAAGCCATGACTAACCAAAAGGAGAAGCAAAATCTTCCCATATTTTCATTATGGCCATGCCAAAGTGAGGGATATCTGGAAAAGAGGAGAATTCAGTAATCTGAGGCTCATTGTGGTATTTTGACTGTCAATGTCTAGTATTATTCTAGAATTATAATCGCATAATTGAACCGAGAAATATGTATTGCTGCTGTTTCAGAAATGACAGAAAGTTATTGACTGTGCTTCAGTTAAAAAAGATTTAGAACCCTTGACAGATGCTGTTGGTATTGCTTTGACTGAAGAGAAACAGCTGTGAAGATACATGAATCTGAATAAGATGTTTGGCATCTGCCACTTCCCAATGCTTTATCATTTATGCCTCTCTTATTTCAAGTAAACCCAAGCTAGCCTGCATCTTCCACTGCAAATTAGGGACCTCCCAAAATGGAACATGTCTTAAATTTGCTAAACAGAATCTTAATGTTTGGTAAACAGTTAAAATTTTAGTCAAAGTTTTTTTCTAAGACATACACTATAACAATCTACCAAAACGTTTTTACACGAGAATAAGACTTGTACCTTCCAGAATATTTATTGCTTGAAGATGTAGGCCATTGAAAACAATTTTTTTAAAAACCAACAATATAATGAAATGTTTATTGATGTACGCACAGATATAAAATGTAAAATGTTTAATTACAAAAAATAATTAAAGAAGCCATTTGTAGTTAGGATCTCATACATATCTCAAAATCTCACAATATGGGTTTATCTAAATCTTTTTTCAAATTCTCAGTCTTGAAAGGTGCACATCCTAGCACCCAAGCAGAAGCTTGGTCTACTGATTAGCCTGTTATAACATGTGCCCTCTTAATGGACAGTGGGGAACAACTGCTTTAGATTCAGAGTGGAGATCATGCATCCTTTCACGGTTGTTTGACTGCAGCCCTCAGCATTCCTCACCCTTAGTTATGCTTAGTAAGACTGCTGGGACTTGGAATTCAACACCTGGAGGGCCACATGATTCCCACCCTTCTGTAGGTAGAGCTACACAGCCAGGTGCTGGGCTCTGGCCCTTTTCACATGTCGGGGGGGAAACGGGCGAAAACGCCCAAAAACGGAGCTTACCAGGTAAGTCCGTCGCCACGTGGAGCAGCACGAGCTCGCTGCTCCACAGTCCTCCGGCGTCCCAGATGGCAGCTTCCGGTTGGTGGAGGCTCTCCACCAACCGGAGAAGCTCGCCAGCCGGAAGCCCGCCCCTGGCAGATCTGCAGGCACGCACTTGCGCGCGCCTACAGATTCACTTTAGAGCTGGGCGACGGAGCGGCCGCTCCTGAGTGGATTCTGGTGTGAAACTACGAAAAGTAGTCCACGCCAGTCCACTCTACGGTGTAGACGATCTCCGTGAGAGGTCGCTCTACACCGTTCCCCCCACACACATGTGAAAAGGGCCTCTGTCTCCATGGTTATATATGGTCAAGTCATTTGCCTTTCAAATCCAAAAGGGTGGTTCCAGGTTTTATTTTTGCAAGGTCATTTCCTTTAAGCTGTCCAGAAGTGAAGGCCTGACTGCCTGTATTCTCTGACTAACATAGTACAATGGATTTCATTGCCATATTCATCTACCTGGTTCTTAAGATTCTACTCTGAATCCATTCTCTAGGTGTAACATACACGCTACATATAAGGTGTTACTAATGGCTAATAGGGAAAGAGTTTTTCCAGTGATGATCCCTGAGCTACGGAATGGCCTTCTCATGGAATCCTACCCAGCTCCTCCTTTGATGTCATTTTTATTACGATTTTTGTAAGAATAGCTACACTTTTTAAAAATTCTCTATTTACTCTTTCTGAGGCTTTCCCCCCTATTATTGTTTTAAGCTACTCTGAGAATATTGTTTTAGGTTGACCTATGTAGCTTTTAAATACTTAAATAAAGCTTAATCTGAATCAGTGGACAGGCTGCTTACATAGGCTGGCACTTTTGTCCTCACCTAGCTTCTGAATTCAAGTCTCCACACTTTAGAAGGAAAATCTGAAAACTGAACTGGATCACCAAAAGCCATGGTCCAGAAAATGCTACTGATCAGCAGGAGGGCTGATTATGTGAATTACCAGTCTTACACTTTTAAATGCTTCAGCCTAGCTAGCTTTATGTTGGCTGTTTCATTTTCTTGACATTTTATGTTTTTAAAAACTAAATATATGTAATGGTGCAGGGGTACTTTTCTGCACCAGCACACCAAGTGATGCAAATTCATCAGTCACCATTTTTCTCCATGTCAATGAAGGCTTCATCTACTTAATTTCTCTTTCTTTCGGTCCTGCTTAAAGGCACAGGAAGAGAATTTGAAAATAGTGGTATCTCTGAGGGGAAGGAAAGAAGAGAGAAGCTAACTCAAAAGGCCAGGACATTCAGTGAATTGGAACACAGAAAAGTTACTAAATTTGAAGGGCACCATATGCTTCCCTTTTTCCCAGGTGATTTCAGCCCCCCTAGCTTGACAATGTTAAAGGACAGATGGAAAAAGATCAGACATTACAATCAGTCAAGATATGAAAAGTAGACCAGCTCCATTTAAAAAAGAAAAAAAATACTTTATTCAGCTTTCATCAGAGTTTTCTTCACCTTCTTCCTTTCAAGTGTATTTCAAAACCAATAATGAAAGCACAAGAGACTGAGCTGTTCAGAAACTACATCACAGTAGTTTGTAAAATGAAATTCTAATATCTTCTCAGCAAGGTATCACTGTACAGAATTCTGCAGCAGTCACTTCTTTGTCAATAGATTTCACAAGGACTGCCATATATTGTTAACACAGCTCCTGCCGTGTGATCAACTTCATCATCTTTGTGGTGGCACAGCCAAGAACCATTACCAACTGCAGTTGTTAAACTGCAGCCCTCCAGATCAATTTGGACAATTCCCATCTGCCCCAGCCAGCATAACGAGTGGTGAGCAGTGCTGGGAGCTGTAGTTCAAAAGTACCTGGAAGGCTGAAGTTTCCCCACTATGGCTTCACAACCTTTCAGCTGCTCAAGTGTAACTGCAAGAATAAAGAGGATTCTGTTTTTAATGCATCCATTCCTTGATTTCATAACATAATTCTCCTGCACTAAAAATGGAAACTCCCATGATGTATACCTTATTTAGTACTTTTCTGATAGAAAAACTGTGGTAATCATAACATTTTTCTCTTGGCTTCTTGCTCCTGCAAATGATTTTGACATAGCTGTGACATGTCAATGCCATCATTTCCAATGACCACCACTGATTCAGAGGGGAAATACTCTAAAGGTTCCTACGGTCCCAATTTGGCAGGGACAGTCCTGATTAATCCTCTGCTGTCCCACGTTTTCAGCTGATAGTAAAAGGTCCCAGTTTCTCTCTCTCCTTCCTTTGCCCTCAACTTACTTCACTCGCCAGAAACTGAGTTCAAAGTGCAAAAGTTGTTTGTATTCAGTTAACTCAGTTCAGAAAGGGGGCAGAAACTTGCCCTTTCTAGTAAGCTCAGTTAAGAGCAAACTGCTGCAGCCTCTCCTAGCTTGTGTGGTCTTCCTCCTGAGTAATTTTTGCCATCTCGACCATCTTCTGATGTTGCTTGGCTTCATGTACCAGTTTTTAATCTGTGAATTGTTAGAGGGCATGGAAATATGAAAAACAATATTGTCCCCTGTATGCAATTCTTTACCCTTATGGATACAAGATACATTAATTGCTGTACATCAGGGCTTTCCGAAGGTGTGTCGCGACACGTTAAGTGTATCACCTGAAGTGTGTAGGTGTGTCACCTTCCTGGGCTGAGAAAGACCCCACCCACCCAAGCCTCTCCTACTGCTGCTGCAGCAACAGGCCAAGATCAGGTAGGGGAGCTGCCTTTCCCGCTGCTGCCACCCTCGCCAAGGTCTTTCCTTGCCAAGGGCATCTTTTTGGGGGGTCTTTCCTTGGTGAGGGTGATGATAGCGAGCCAAGATCAGGAACAGAGGCTGCCTTTCCCACCACCACTGCCCTCACTAGAGTCTTTCCTCAGTGAGGGCAATGGCAGTGAGCCAGGACTGGGTGGGGGCACTGTCTTTCCCACTGCTGCCACACTCACTGGCATCCTACCTCGGTGAGGGTAATAAAAGTGAGCCAGGGTCAGGTAGGGGGGCTACCTTTCTGGCTGCTGCCACCTCGCCAAGGTCTTTCCTTGGCGAGGGCAACAGTGGGCGAGCCAGGATGAGGTGGGAGGGCTGCCTTTCCCACTGTTTACCCTCTGGTTTGCTAGTAAAACTGAATTACTGTGTCGCGAAATGATGCATGTCCAAAAAAGTGTGTCACCAATATGAAAAGTTTGGAAAGCTCTGCTGTACATTTACCTTACTTTGCTACAAGAAGGATGCTTAGAATATGCTGAGTATGTGGTGCTATTGGGTTTGGTTAAATACATGAAATTAAGGTTGCTAGATCTCAGGGCCTGGCCCTGCTATCGGGGATCATCTCTAGGTGGGAGACAAGAGTGCAAATTCTCCAGGTCTGGTGGGCTCAGCTCCAGGCAAGAAAAGAGGGTGTGCACAAATCTCCAGCTCATTTGGTAAATCAACAGCTTGCTATAATTTTCCAGGCTTGGTTGGTTTCTGAAACTTGCAAAGATTCTCAAGGGGGGGGGGCATAATATTAGTGTCTTCCTTATCTCCTAGGTTCCAGGGTTCACCCTCCACTCTGCCATTCTGGCTAGAAGCAAGTAGGCTAGATTAAAGGTTTCTTGTCCCATTTCTCTAAGTAGGTGAGAAGGAATAATTCTCTTATTTTACCTTGATCTGGGAACAGACCCTTTAGCTAGGATTTCTGTCTTAAACAGGAACATATGTGCTCTGTGTGTGTGTCTTAATGACAAGCTGTGAGCAATTGTGGTTGTTACTTAATGTACAATACTTAATGGCATTACTGGGGCAATCCCTAGGTCTCAGATTTTGGCTTGGAAACTAAAGGGCTTGGGATGAGTCTGAACTGAACAGACAATCCAACTTGTAATAGTTGCTCCTAGAATCTCCTAGAATTCCCCATTTGCTTGCCTTGCAAAGGGTTCAAGATTCTCATGTTTCTGCCCACCCACTAAGTTGTCCTCATTACTGTAGCAAATCCTGATCCCTTCTCTAATATGTATAAAAGGAATGTATGCTGAGAATGGCCTTACAAAGGATAGTCTCATTCCATCACCACCATCCACCAACCTTTCCAAATGACCTTGTTGTTATTGCTGCTTCTGCTGCTATTGTTATGTGCCTTCAAGTCAACTCTGACTTACGATGGTCCTATCATAGGGTTTTTCTTGGCAATATTTATTCAGACGAGGTTTGCCAGTGTTCTTCCTCTGAGGCAGAGACAATGTGACTTACTCAAGGGCATCCACTGAGTTTTCATGGCTGAATGGGGACCTTAGTGTCCAGGATTCCTAATCCAACCCTCATACTACTACACCATGCTGGATCTCTTTTGGATGAGCTACTCTGTTTAAAAGAAGAAAACAGAAATGGTGCTTGTTACCATGAGTGTTTGGAGTCTTCTTCAATCCTGTCTTAAATAAAATAGACAGTAGCATGTATGCCAAGTGCCAACAGAGAGCTCCATTCACACTTAATTAAAAAAAAAAAAAGCACAAAATTAATGAGGAAATCTTCAATGGATTCCAACTTACTTATATTGACAAGCATCAGAGGAGACTGTAATTCACTCTTTCCTCCAAACTTATTAATACTGTTGTTGCTGTTGTTGTTGTTGTTTTTACTGCATAAAAAGGTATGGAGTGATATGGCTGTTAAAGGGGGTGGGGACCCTGTTTATCTCTGTCAGAGACATTCACCAAAACACAAAATGTTTCGGAGACTTATGGATGAATATGGTGTGTGCGTGCAAGTAGATGTAAGCAGGCTCAAAGGATGAATAAATCATTTGTTTCAAGGTATGTACAGTTCTGATGAGTTGACTAGAAGCTCTCTATTTTTAGATATGTCTTCAAGGTCGTTTTTGAACTTTGTGCACTGCCTTTCCTTACCCTGCTTGTCCAAATCCAAATTTCATGAAAGGCTTTTTAAAAGAAAGATAAATTCCATCAACCCAAGTGTGTTCAAAAGAAGCTTCCTTCATATAACTTAACATTTCATCCCTCTCAAATGTGTAAAATATAGTTAAGGTCATACTTGATAAATTCACACTTCAGTGGATTTTATGAGCGTATTACGAGGTACTAACTGTAGTAAGAATAAGTATACAGCATCACATGCCTCCAATTGATTCTCAGAATGAATTTAATGGGCATAAAAACAATATAGTTTTTACAAACACGTTCAAAATAGAATGTGTTTAAATTGATTTTTAAGGAGAGTAGGGAAGCAGAAAGAAAGAAAAAAAACTATGCTGCAAGGAATCAAAATTGGAATGTTATGTATTTGGGGAAAAAAGTGTTGGCGGGAGTATTTTGACAGTGACTAAGGTAAAATTTTGAATGAGAAGGCTATCCACAGCTCCTCCTCCCAATGGCTATATGTTCAGTATCAAAGGCAGCATACTTGTGAACACCAGAACCAGGAGGCTGTATTGGCAAGAAGGGTGCTTTTGCTCTCATGTTTTGTCTGAGGGCTTCCCAGAAGCATTTCTTTGGTGCTACTGTGTGAACAGAGTATTGGACTAGATATGCCTTTGGTCTGATGCAATATGGCTCTTTCTGTGTTCTTATGAACTTTTTCCTACACTGAAGGCCTTATGGCCTCATTGAAGCAGTGACCAGCTCCTAAAGTAGTGAAATCCTGGATGCTTGGTGTTGAAAAGATAGATCTTTTTGATGAGTTGAAGAAAACACAAGTTGACATCTTTCTGTGGATTTGGAAGTCAATCTGGTCAACTGTGTAATGTGCATCCTGAATCATAATGTACCAGTTCCAACCAATTTTAGAAGGCATTTGTTTATGACCTGGTGCAGTAGCAGCATGGACACACTTTTGGTCCATGGTGAGAGGGAGTTAAAAATGTGTTGGCAACCTGAGCTATCCTGGTAGAGCTGAATACAGCAAGGATTCAGAGGTCACTTAGAGCTTTCCAGCAGCGCAAGCATCAGCTATGAGGTCCTCCTCAGTGGCTGCTCTTAGGCTCTCGCACTCACTTCCCAGAGAGGTTAGACTTCCACATTCCTTGCTGTCTTTCCACAGGCCTTTGACGCCTGATTGCTCAGGGGACAATGAGCCTTGCAAAATGTGCTGCATTCTCTATTTGTTGTTTTCTTTTTAGTGGTTACATTTTAACCATTTTTAATGGTTAATCGTTTTAATTTTGATAGTTTCATTACATTTCGAACTTTTGTATGTCTTACGTAGTTATGGCCATTTCCTCACTAGACTGTTATAGCGCTATGATTCCACTTTCAACATCCTATGGAATTCTCTGGTTTGCAGTCTCGGTAGGGGCCAGCCAGCCCCTCCCGAAATTGCAAACCACAGGATTCCATAGGATGTTGAAAGTGGAATCATAGTGCTATAACAGTCTAGTCCGGAAATGGCCTATGTCTAATTTAACTGGTGTAAGCCGCTTTGAGTCCCAAACTGAGAGAAGGGTGGGATATCAATCATCGTTGCTTTTGTTGTCATTGCTGGTGGGTATAATGCAGGTCAGGCAAGTATAAGAAAGAGAAGTACTTTGGTAAGACAAAGAGGTGGGTCATGAGCAAAGACATTTGGAGATTATTGCTCCAGGATGCAGCTCTGGCGAAGGATGATGGGAGGTTGTTCTCATACATCCCAATGGCACCAGCATTGGGAAGACTGACTTATGAGGGTAGGATGTCTTTTTAGGGCCTGCCAGCCTTGGCAAAATCCCTGTAAATGGACAAAGCATAGCTTAGTAACAGAATGGGAATTCCTGCTTGCTTTGCAAAACCTGTTCTGGCATCCTCCTCCCTTGGAGGTATGACTCTTTGGCCTCCTACCATAGCAGTTCAAGGAGGAAAAGGAGAGAAGAAAATTGCTTTGTCTGTCAGGTTGCATAGCATGTTCCTTCCTGCTGCCTCTAGAGCCTTTGTCTGAGATATTTTCCAGCAACTTACAAAAAGTGTCACTGCCAACCATTTGTGGTGGAGAAAAGAAAATCACCAGGAATGACAGCAGATGCATTGGGAACATCTAGCTTTCAAACGGCCCCAAATATGTTGACACTGCAATATGGCCAAGACTCTGCAGCTTTATGTCAGAAGTAGCACAGTGACTTCATTTAAATTCACACTCAGATTACAAACTTACACAGCTAAACAAGAGTCCAAAGAAAAGCATAGTTGAGCAGCTTCTACCATTTGGGGCTAGCATAGTAGCCTTAACCCTACAATGGCCATTTCTGCACTAGCCTGTTATAGTGTTATTATTCCACTTCCAACATCCTGTGGAATTCTGAGGTTTGTAGTTTACTGAGACCAAAGAGCTCTCTGGCTGAGAATTCTAAAGGCCTCTCCCTAAACTGCAAAGCCCAGGATTCCACAGGCTGTTGAAAGTGGAATAATAGCGCTATAACGGGCTAGTACGGAAATAGCCAATGCTACCTGAATAGAGGATAAAGACCAACGTTCTTTGAAATCTGACCCATTCAGTTGCATTGCTGACAAATATGGGCATCCTATGGCTCCGTGTGGCCAGTCAGTGCTCCTTGGAGCCCCACCTACTTTTCTCTGCAGTCCAGCAGACCATCCATTCGCTGATCACTGAGGGGGGAAAAAAACCACTGTTCCACTACTGCTATTAGCAGTGTTGGAACCGTAATCTTGGTTGGAATCACTGGGTGGGGGACTTTAACCTTACCCCCACTGCAGGAGTCTTGCTACAACCAATACTAGTATTTTCCCACTCCTCATAACAGTAGGGAAACAATAGTCCCAGCTGTAACCCCCATGGGGTTCATGTGGCTTGCACGTAACTCTAACCAAAAACACTGTTACCGGATCACTGACAAGACAACTTTCCCTAGAGCTAATGGTAGTAGAGAAACAGCACTTTCAATCAAGATTGTTAGGAGGCTTTAAACTCTGGATCTTGACCCATGATCTAAGTGGATAAAGATCCCTATCCTCTAAGATGTGGATGGGTAAGATAGGGTTTGCTTATGTAGGTATGCCCTACATCCAGGGTAGGTTTCTTCAGGGTCAGAAAGCACTGCTCTCTTGCAAGGTGTCCTGTTTTTTTACCACAGCTGGGCTGGTGTACCTGACTATTCCATGGTCACACAAGGTGCCTCCTCACAACTGTTTGGGGGGGAAAAAAAAGAATATTCAGGATTTATTCAGGAATAGGCCCTGCCCCTATGGAAGCAAATCTTACAAGGACCTTACTTATTTCAAGCCAGATCATTGATCTATTCAGTTCAGTATTATCTATGGCCCTTTTCGCACCTTACCTTTTTCCAGCGCTGGGGTGCGGGGATTGCGCAAGCAGCTTCTGGCAAGAGGCTTTCGTGTCCCTGCTGCTTCAGTTCTGCATGAGCTGCCTGCTCGCACGAGAGCCCCGCCTCTTCCTTCCACAGTGCAGCCTGGGACTTTCCCGGGCTGCGCTGGGGCAGGAAGCGCAACAAGCGCAGCACCGGAGGTACCACACGCCAGGTAAGTGCACGTGGGGCCCGGGAGCAATGCGCAATCGCGCACCATTTTCGGCTTCTAGCCGAAAATGAAAAGGTGCACGATTGGCACCTGCCAGCCCCTGGAGCGTCGCGCAATTGTGAGTGCGTCGTGCAGATAGCTCCTCACAATCGTGCGACACTCCAGGCACTCTTTCGCATGGCAAAGGGCATGCGGAAAGGGCATATGTTGTGTGCCTTCAAGTTGTTTCCAACTTCTGGCGACCCTAAGGCAAACCTATTACAGGGTTTTCTGGGGCTGATGAGAGTGTGTGATGTGCCCAAGGTCACCCAGTGGGATTCCATGGCTAAGCAAGGAATTGAACCCTGGTGTCCAGAGTTGTAGTTCAGTACTCAAACCACTACATCACACTGGTTCTCAGTACTATTTATATTGAATAATAATTCATTTCCACAAGTCTTTTAGAGTCCTACCTGGAGATGCCAAGGACTGAATCTGAGACCTTTAGGATGGAATCCAGTGTTGGACTTTTGCTGGTGAAATCACTGGATTCAATGGGAGTGGAAGATGGGATATTTCCCCATCTTCTGTCCATTCCAAAAACTTGTTCCAAAGGGCTGAGAAACCTTTCAGAATCAGTTTTTAAGCAGTTCTAAGGTCTATCCTGGGTCAGAGGGTGGGAAGGAATTCCATCATATTGGCACTGCAACACCATGGTGCTTGACATTGGATTTAGGCCTTTGAGTGCAAAGGATGTTTCTGTTGCTTGCTACAGCTCTTCCTTCCTAGGAATAATGGAAGCAAGTTATGGATATTATGGTAGGCATATAGGAGGGGTAAAAATGATTCACTTTCTTATTTTCCCCTTGCTTTTTTTTGCAGGGATGTGTGTGTGTTAAATCATACCTTATCTCTGCATTTGATAGGGGTTAGTTTTCTGCTATCTCTGCCCAAAGCATTAAGTCACAAATTTGCTGATCTTTATATTTCCTGTATCTCTCAGATGGAGAGTATGAGGTGATGCTGGATTCCTGGAGGAATCTGCTTGACCTTTGTAGGAAATCAGTTGCAGCAATAAATGGACCAGCAGGGCATTTCTTACATTTATTTATAGATCAAGTAATGTTTTGACTTGTAGCTCCCCAAAATTTTGGATGCATTCAAAATTGGACATTTTCCCCATGCTGCCTATTGTAGAATTTTTTTTTTTTATTGAGTCCAGAACTTGGAAAGATTGCTTTTTAAGACATCAGCTCCCATATTCCCTAGCCAGTATGACTATTGACCCCATGCTGGGAAATTCTGGGAGTTGCAGTCCACAAAAGGAACTTCTCCAAGCTCTGGGCCTGATCCAGGCATTGAGTACTACCTAGGTTGTGGATGGCCTATTGTGCACCCACCCATTCTGAGCTTTTCCTATCACACCACCACTAGAAACAGTATAGCTTTGCAGTGATGTTAGTCTCTCTCTCTTTCTTTCTCTCTCTGTCTCACTATATTAATACACATCCCCACACAAGCATCCCTTTTTCTTGATAAACATCTCAGGTCTTTATTTAACAATGCTCCACACGTGGCTGAACAAAAATGTAGGCCATTGATTCGCAGTCAGGGAACCATCTACTCCGCAAGATGCTCAGCTTAAACAAAGGCATTAGCACAGGGAAATTTCCATTAATTCTTCACCACTACTCCTTGAAAAATCATTCCTTCTGTGCATTTTGATTCTTACAGAGTTTTACAGTTAAGAGTAATTAAGATGTTTGGGGGCAATTTAAATACCAAACCATACAGAAGAATGAGGAATAAAACCTGCACTGCATGACAACTAAATTGCATTTTAAAATGTATGTGCTTGTCCCTTATCCCATACAATATTTGTAGTGAGGAATCAACCAAAGACAGCATAACTGCACAACCTCAAAATACTAGGAATAGCAATCTAACCAGAAATATTGAAAAGGAGAGGCAATCTAGGTCCAAACAGAGCTACTATATTTCCTCACCTATTTAATGATGTTATTTTTTTAAAAAAAGTGTTTGACCACTGAAAAATCTGTGTCAGCAGAAACCCTCTCCACTGAAAACAAAGACTTACGGGCAATAGCATTTCTATGGATGGTTTATGATATGTAGATGTACTACATACACACACACAAACATGTGTGTGTGTGTGTGTGTGTGTGTGTGTGTGAAAATGTATATACATATCTATGTGTATGTATGTGTACCTACTTGTCAAGGTTTCCAGTCTCCCTCTAGAAGAGGGGTGGGTGACTAACTGTGATTGGAGTGGTGGGTGAATTTTCTGCTTCTGGAATCCTCCAGGAACCCCACAGACTTCCCCCAAACAAAGGGGGAAAAGCCACAAAAAGGCAGTACATTTGTTATTTTCAAAAAGAGAAATATTTTTAAATCTTAAACAATGGGAAAGAATGCCTGCATCTATTTGAAAGGTGGATTAGTGCTCTGCCTGCTTCCAAAGCGGCAGTTATCTCTCTCTTGTGACTAGAAAAAGGGCAGTCCGTGGAGCCTTGGGGGGCCCACATGTAATTGGCAGGCGGTGCTTTGCCCACCCCTGTGCTATCATTCCCAGAAACCTAAGCTTCCTATGAATTCTGACAGTGTTGGGGAGAATACGGCAACAAAAAAGACCTATTTATGCAGACAGATCTTTGGCACCTCAGCTGATTCGGTGCTAAGGCAGACTTTTTAACTGATTTAAATTTACCTGATTGTTAAATGCAACAAAATCAACAAAAGAGCAACACCTTTATTGGCCAACTAAAATGGTCTGGGACTAAACTCTTTGAGTTTTTTACCTCCAACAAAGATAAAACTTGTTTCATTTGGACCACAGTTGGCAGGCGTTACCTAGATTACATGCAAAGTTTTCCACATGTAATAGTGCAGGTACTTCTTGAGAAATTCCACGTTCTCTGCTTAAGAAGGAAGAGCTAGCTTTGCACAGGATAGGGATAACCCAGGCCTTGACAGAAGTTACTTTTTTGTTGCTAATGGAGTTGATATCTTATTACCTGTCTGTTATTGCCCCTGGTCTCTGGTCCCCACATGGCCAAGAACAGGAGGGCCTTTTCCTGCATTGAGATCCCTCCAGAACAACTGAACTACAACAGAAAGGATATCTGATACAAAATGGGGGCCTGTGACTCTACCTTAGTCACTTTTCTTCTTCTATATGATTTTTTTAGCATCTTTTGCCTGATGAAGAAGGGGCTTCAAATGCCTGCATGATGTATTTTGAGCATTTTGATTAGGCAATATAGATATAACACTTTTGTGGATTTTGGATTTTGTTGTATTTTGATGAATGGCCAACATGGCTACCCCTGAATATGTTTCCCAGATTTGATCACTTAGGTTGTGGTGTTGTCTTGTTCTAGTGCATTCTAATTGTATTTTTAAACTGCTTCTTTGTTTGAATTGCATTTTTTAAATGTTTTGTTTTTGTCTTTATTCAATTTTACCACCATTATCTGCTTTGGGTGCCATTTGTTAGCAGAAAAGCTGGCTATACAGTCATTTAAAATAAGTAAACCTTAAGTAGGTTCCCATCCCCTCCTGCTAAACTGTAGAGTAGTACTTAACTCAAAATAGATATTTCTGGCTTTATGGGGGAGAGCTGTGTGTGTGTGTGTGTGTGTGTGTGTGTGTGAGGGAGGGAGGGACGGACGGATGGAGATTAATTTGAAAACTTCAGACATTTCAGATGAGTCTGGTTCTGGATCCCCAAAGAAACCAGTTAGTCACACAAGAGTTATCTTTTTCTTCAGAGAAGATGAAGAAGGTAAAAGCCAAAACATTTTGCTACAGAGTAAAATATATCTGTTTTGTTCATCATGCTGATGTGTGCCTGTTTTGTGTCTGTAGATGTATATTATCTCTGTATTTCTACCTCTCTTATATGCACACAAATACACACACGCACACCATTCTGCCTTAGGCTTCCTAATTATTCCAAAATGCTGCCATTATTAGTAACAAGAAATCAGGTTAAGGCTCATGAGGCAATTTAAGATGAATTGCAGTTGATTTTTTTTTATTCAAGGGTTGTTGTTATTTCTTTTTGAATTCTGTTTTTAATATGATTTATGTTCTAATTGCACTTGCTTTTCTCTGAACATTACAGCTGTCAACCTTCCTGAGTTCTCTTTTTTAGCAGACATGCAGTTTATCCATTTAATTAAATAATTAACTAATTGTTCAGTCCAGGATGTTTAGAAGTCTAAAGTGCTAGGATGTGGTTCACGCAGTTTAAATATATGAGCAAGTCATCACAATGAAAAGCAAACCCCATAAACCTATTTTCTTCTATATAGCAGTTTCTTCTGTGTAGTACTTCTGCTGGCTAACTGTCACTTGCTTAAACATTTAAGAAGAAAAATACTACCCTGGGATCATGATCTTAAGGGCCAGGGTGCTGTAGTGGTTTTGTTACCCTAAGAGGTGGGAGATGTTGGGGTCCACCCACACTGCCAGCATCTCCTTAGAATTTGGGGCAATTATAGCTCAAAGGATGCCTGTGAGAGGAGGGTAATAGCAGGATCTTTTCATCTATATGTACAAGTACCAACTGTAGAGAGGACTCCAGTTAAAGTTAAGCAAAGTATTTTATTTGAATTGACAAATATATGAGAAATCAGACACTCTTAAGAACCATACAAGACTATTGAAAAGTGAAGCAAGAAAGGCTGGATAGAAAGAGATTGGGTGGCAAGAGTGATAGTTGCCAATCCTGAAGAAGGAGGTCACAGCAGAGGAACTCAGACAGCATCTGAGGGTAACACAGAGGAGCAGCATGCTGGACTACGTTCTACATACTACAGTTGGCTGGGATTGAAGCTAAGGTTTTTATAAGCTCTGAATGGGTGCATTGACAAAGCTGTAATGGCTTTCCCACAGAACTGACAAAAAGGTCTGGAATAGGCTGATTGCTTTATCTCTGGAGTGACAAAACTTTGATGGGACTCATGCCAATCTTTTAATGTTCAGTCAGATAGGGTGCATAGAGAAGATCTCTGTAGAATAAGATCGAGGGGTGGTCTCTGATTGCTCACCAATCTGAGCAGTTCATCTTTCATTGTATTTAAAAAAATGCCTAGAACCTGAAGCGGCACAAACCTATCAGCGTCGGGGTTTTCCACATAATCCTACCTGAACTTTCATGACCCTGAACATGTCTCCAGTCAGCATGACCCCAACCATGTTCTCTTCTCAGTGTGCCCCTGATCATGTTCTCCAGTTATTAATAAGTCCAGTTTATAAAAATTGCATATCTCGAGGGAGGTGTGGTAGGGTATGGTAACAGTTTGACCTCTGGACCACAACTCTGGAGTCCCGAATTTAAATCACTGCTCAGCCATGGAAATCCACTCGGTGATCATAAGCAAGGTATACATTCTCAGCCTCAAAAGAAGGCAAAGGAAACCCCTCTCTGAATAAATCTTGCCAGTAAAATCCTATGATAGGTTTACCTTAGGGTTGGCATAAGTCTGATATGACCTGAAGGCACACAACAACAAACCATGATCTTGCTTTGTGGGCTGTCTGCTTTTTTTCTGACCCTTCACAATGACTGAATAATAATATGGATTGGACAGCTTCCAGTGGCAACCCCTTTAGTTACATAGGCAAGACAGAAGGCAAATATCACACTTCTCCAAATTTCATGTTCTATAGAGAGCAAAATTGACAAGAGAGGGAAGTATCACTAAACCAGTTCTTAATTCAGTTTTTCTAATTTTTACTAATTATTTTTAAAGCTCTTTTCTGCCTCTAAAAATAAATGTACTTTTTCATTAACTGGATACTGGGAAAAAAGGACTTTGAAAAAGCATGATATAATTCACGAGTTTCTCCGGGTTGATTCTTAACAGCAGTTAACACCTGAGCATATTATTATTGCTTAGATCAGCAGAACTACCCTTCCTGTTGCGTTTTAAGAGTCAGTGAGAACTATGCCCCTTTCCACATGTGGGGGGGGGAATGCATGAAAACACGCTAAAACGGAGCTTACCCGCAGCCGGGTAAGTCTGTCGCCCCGCGGAGCAGCGCGAGCTCGCTGCTCCACACTCCTCCAGTGTCCCAAATGGTGGCTTCCGGTTGGTGGAGGCTCACCACCAACCGGAGAAGCTCGCCAGCTGGAAGCCTGCCCCCGGCAGATCTGCAGGCACGCACTTGCGCCCGCCTGCAAATCCACTTTGGAGCCGGGCGACGGAGTGGCACAGGGCTGCGCGCTCCGTGCTTTTTAAAAACCTCGAAAAAGAGGTTTTTAAAAAACACGCAGCGCGGCTAGTTCCGGCCGCTCCTGAGTGGATTCTGGTGTGGAGCTACTAAAAGTAGTCCACGCCAGTCCACTTTATGGTGTAGAAGACTTCCGTGAGAGGTCGCTCTGCACCGTTTCAGAAGCCCGGTATGGAAATGGCCATATCAAGAGTTCTTCAGCTGGAAGCCATTTCACAGTAAATTGTGCCTTCTGTGTCCCAAGCTGGCATTTGAATTATTTTTGTTTGTTTGTTTGTTTGTTTCCTTCTTATGGATAGATTACTAGTTAACTCACTGATGATGAACTCATTGTAATAATGGTTTAAAATTATTGCTATGCTTCACAAGACAGAAAAAAGGGGCTCATAGTTAATGCTTTGTTGAGGCAGGGCAATATAACAAGAAAATATTTCTAGACAGTTTTATGGGGGAAAGGAAGGAATGTAGATCTCTGGTCACTCATTATTTGTTAAAGCAAATTCAGATGTATTTACATGTGCATGCCTTTTTCAACAACAATTTTAGAGCATGAAAAAAAGAAGCTGAGCATTTGCCTATGTTCATCCAGTTAAGATCATTTTTCTTAATATATATCTGAGGAAAGGAGACTTGACTGTCTTACCACCCCTCAGAGAGAGAGAAAAAAATTCAAATTCAGACTAGTGGGAAATAAAATTCTGTGTGCCTCAGCACAGCCACTGAATGACAAGATATTTTATAAAGAAACTTGTGTAGTTTCCAGTACAAGCTTTGTTGCAGAGGTAGAGATCTGAAAGCTGGCTCTCATTTCTGATTTCCTACTATAACATGCCAAATAATGTTCAAGTGAAGTGTGTCACGACAACTAAATTATTAAAGCATGTTAGGTTTGCTCCCAAATGGGGTCTTTTTCAAATTATCATATTCAAATTGCCGTATTCATGTTATACTTCTATATAGGAGCAGGGACAACATCTGAAAACAATAAAATAGGAAACGAGGACATCCAAAGACTGAAGACCTTGGAGTATTTCAGGTCTACACCAGAGGTGTATTTTAAGTTTACATGAACCAGAGTCCCTTTTGCATGACACCACCTTTTGGAAAATTTCCCGGTTTTGTACAGTTTCCCCCACATTTTAAAAGGCTGAAATGGCTCCCTTAAGGCTTAGTTACTGCCAGCAAGAGCTCTAAGCCAAAGTATCCTGCCATTTTTGGTCCCACTCTTTTGCCTCTGGCCCCGCCAATCACTGGAATGCAACCTTTAAGAACTGAATTATCTGCAATTGAATTGGGCCCTTGAATTGAAAGAGGTTATCCAGATTAGATTCTTGGGCAAACTGCAAAGTTGGAAAGGCTTAGAAAGGATGAGAGGCCTTGTCTTTCTTGCAAAAGGGCAGAAAGATCCCTAGGCTGCTTAGACTACAAAGACCCAGATAGAAAAGCCTTCCAGCCTTGATAGAGAAATGACATGTCTGAAGACAAACACAGATATGAAAGATATTGCAGGACACTTGGGAAAGGTGGAAGGGCCTATCACAGCACCCCCTAGTTATGTGTTAATAACGTGGCCATTTCAAAATGAACAGCAGACAGGAAACCGGATGGTTTTCAAGCAAAAGGGACTTGATGGAAGCATTCCCCTCCTCTGTCTGTAACAACACAGTTTCGAAACTCTTCAGCTGGATTGTTTCATCCAGGATTTAATGATTCTCCAGTCTGCTGAGTTGATAGAAATGGAACTGTAAGCATTCTGTGGCCCCCCAAATTGTTTTGTAATGGAAGTATTCAGAGGCCTTTAACAAGAAGCATTCAGGTACGAGATGATAATGATAACGGGCAGTCGAGTGTCACACTTCCTGGGCTTCCGTCACTGAAGAGATGTCTTTGTGGCCAAGACTGTAAATTACGTCTCGCTGCATGGGTGGTCAGAGGGAATGCATTTGTGATGTCTGAGCTGGCGGAAATGTGGAGGTCACTGCACAGAGGCACTGATCAAGTCTACTGAGTTCAGCAGCCACATGAATGATGGCTGTTAGTCCATGTCATTAACAAGAGCTCTAAACAGGAGCCTTGTCTATGGTTTAAAAGACTGGCTGAGAAATGGCTTCTAAGAATTAAGCTCCAGACAAGGAATGCATAATAGGTGTTTTATGACTGATGAGGGAACAGTTAGGTTTTCTGATACACTGGACATGGCCTTTGGCTAAGTGTCAAAGCACTGAGGGTGTCATTACTCGGCTCTCTCAGTGTGTAATGTATTAATATTCTGTTTACAGCATTTTAGAACTGATATGGAAAGAAATGGAAAGGAAAGGATATGTAAAGGAAAAAAAAGTCTAGCACAGCCAAAACACAAATCTGCATGAAAAATCTAATCACCAGATCATATTAAGACTCTAGCCATCTGCTATGTGGCTTTCCAACATCCTGGCCCTCCCTGCTTTTAAACAGCTATTTACAATATGAGCTGAAAATTAAGCACGGTCCACAAACAGGAATTCATGGGTCCCTGTGCTTTGTTTTGGTTATTTGTCTAGGCTATAGAATCTGCCCTGGCTGTTATTGATAGTAGGCTACAGAGCTTTCCTTTCATCTCCTCCTTGCCTCCTTGAGTCTCAAAACAGCTGAAAGAACACCCATGGCTTTTTTGCTACCAACCATGGTAACATCAGTACAGCCCCATGGCTGCACAAAAGAGAAGAGATCAGTCTTCCAGTTACTGACATGCACTCAGAGAGCAATTTCTTTAACTAAGGCAGAAGCTTAGATTCAAGGGTCTTTGTTGTGGAAGGGCTGTCCCTTAAATCTCTCTTCAGTGCAGGCTGTTCATATGAAACACATGCCCAGCAGAACTCTTGATGACAACAATGATGATGATGATGATGATGATGATGATGATGATGATGATGATTTTACTATCCACTTCCCAAGATTTCATAGTAGTAATGATAGCTTCACTAAGGTCCTTTTCACATGGCATTTGCCATGCGAAAGAGCCCCTGGAGCATCACGTGAATGTGAGGAGCAGTCCACACGACGCACTCACAATCACGCGACGCTCCAGGGGCTGGCAGGCACCAACCGCGCACTTTTTCATTTTCGGCTGTGAGCCAAAAATGGTGCGCAATCTTGTCGTGCATGTGGAGCTCCAGAGCTGCGGCACTCGCGCTTCCTGCCCCAGCGCAGCCTGGGAAACTCCCAGGAAACTCCCAGGTTGCACTGTGGAAGGAAGAGGCGGGGCTCTCATAAAAGCAGGCAGCAGCTGCGGAGCTGAAGGAACCGGGACGTGAGACTCTCTTACTAGAGGCTGCTCACACGATCCCTGCACCCCAGCTCCGCGAAAAGGTGCGTTGCAGAAAAGGCCTAAGTGATGAAGAACTGCAGCATCCATGAAAAGCAGAGAGGAATAAACAAGGAGAGGGAAAGGAAAGCTATAACGAAATGTTTTTTCCTTTGTTAATATGGATCTAAAAAGGGAAATAATTGTCCCATCTACACGAAAGCCATTGGATTTACCTTTATGTTGACTCACTGTTCAACAATTGATTCACAGCATTCAGACTAACCAACAGAATTCCAGCCACAGTATTTCAGTGCCTCAAAGAATCCAGCTTATGTCTGTGAATGTCAGTAACAGCAGAGACAAAGCGAAGACATTTCAAACTAGTAGGCGCAGCAAGGGAAGTTCTTTTCCATTTGAATGCTTTCTCAGCAAATGTTGCCTGTTCAGCTTAGGGATAGCTCTGACATGGAGCTGTGCCACTGGGGCTATACTTCAAAATGGACTTACTGGGAATAAGCTCCAGTGGCCACAGTGAGAGTAACCTCGACATAGGCATAACAAGGATTGCACTGTGTACCATTTATTTATTTAGTTAGTTAGTTAGTTAGTAAATTTATATCCCCTTTTTTTCTCATTAAACTGCTCGAGGTGGCTTGCAACAAGATTAAAATCAAGTATAGATAAAAAGATTAATAATTCTAGAATACCATGAAAGACACAATATCAAGCCATCGTTGATTTTTTTAAAAAACAAAATTAAAACATACCTTTTTAAAACGGTACAACAACTTTCTTATTACAAGCCCCTTTCTTGGTATCTAATCAATTGCTAAAATACATCAATTGCCGAAGCTACTTTGAATGAAAAAAGTCTTTGCTTGTAGGAGTGGAGAATGTGTAGCTCACTGGATCCTGTTGGAGTACAACTCTTATCAGCCCTAGCCAGCGTGGTGACGAATGATGGTTGTGTGGCAACAACTGAAGGGCCACACATTTCTTATGCTTGTACTACCTGAACCATTTATTACTTATGAAGAAGAAATTTGATGTCATGTTCATTTTACTGACCATAATGGTACCTTCCAGGGTCTTGCAGTAAAATAATGATGGAGGGAGAATAGTAACTTTGTCTGGCCAAGAAACTTCATGCCTTCTCTGAAGGTATTCCTTTGATCTGACAAGGTCAGTTTTAACCAGATTCATATTTTGTGGTGTGCATTTTAAGTGCTTCTGTAGACAGACAGTCTAGCCACAGGATCATCTGAAATGGGTAGTGCTTACTACACAGTCAACCACTTGCCAAGATTAGATGGCAGCAGAATTTAGTGTGCAATAAATCTATATCTGAGTTGTGACAGATGCATTGTTGTTTGCTCCTTTTTTGATGTTAGAATAGAATGACATTCTTAACAGAAGTTTTTGTGTGGCTGTCATCCAGTGTTCTGTACAGATTTATAGGCAATTTAGGCCAAATTAGGGGCTGCTGATGGAGAGCCAGTAGGGTGAAGTGGTCACAGCACTGGAGTAAGCCTCAGAAAAACCAGGGTCCAAATCTCTGCTCAGCCATGGAAACTCAGGGAAAGCCACTAGACCACATTGGCCCTCACTGTTTTAAATTTGTCAGATTGGCTTCATTGTATGCTGTTCTGACATCTCTGGATAGAGGGCAAGTTATAAATATTTTAATAAATAAATAACTCAGGCCTCTTCAGCATGACAACGCTCTCCCACTTCATCCCGTCATAATCCTGGCAGCACCACTGCCAGGATGGAAGCGTGTTCCCAATACCCCTCTCTGCACACGGCCAGCTGCCTGCAGAAGGGAGCATGAGGAATATGCTCCGTCCTTCCAGACTGCAGCCGGCTTTTTCCCATGCTGCAAAAGGGGAGGAAGCATGTAGATTGCACTTCTGGCCCTTCTGCATGGCCGGCTTCAGTGGAAGGTTTGCCCGATCAGGGGTCATTGACAAAGTTTTTCTGTCAACAATATAGCCCCCAATTGTGCTTGCTGGTTACATGAGAAGGGCAGGACCATGACAACGTCATGCAGGAGCATCGTTGTGGTTCTCACATCCCCATGCTGGGACACTGTCGTCATGCAGAAAGGACCTCAGTGTCCTGGTGATGCTGTAGTTGTTGTGTACCTTCAGGTTGTTTCCAACGTGTGGCAATCCTAAGGCGAACCTATTGAGGAGTTTTCTGGGGCTGAGAGTGTGTGATGTGCTCAACATCACCCAGTGGGTTCAATGGTGATGAACAGTTGCTTTTTAAAGTAGCATTCGCAAATCCCTTCTGTACTCAATTTTTTTTAAAAAAAAGCACATCATCATGCAAATAAAATATTGACAATTATTTGCCCTAGCGCTGCCAAGAAATGCTGTTCCTTAAACAGAGTGCATTTAGATTCTGTGATCAGGTCGAGTTGTCATTTACTGAATGGAGAAGGGGCATTTTTGCACTTTTTAATATGTTGTTGTTATTGTTGGGTTTTTCCCTTGTCTTTTCTGTTTCTGGGTTGAGTGTGCATTGGCAGGCCTTCTGGTGGCCTGTCTCTAGTCCCAGTGTAATGTAAGTATTGGATTGCTTTGTCAGACTTCCTACAAATCCATCACAGTGTTCTGAGGAAATCCAGGAGATTACTGAGATCCAGTCCCGAAAGAGGTGAATCAGTGTATTTTGTATAGGAATTTGTAAGTTCAAAATTCCTCAAATATCCTCTGTTACAACTAACTATCCATTCCAGTGCCAAATGGGCTTCCAGCAGTTTCTTTCAAATCAATATATCAATTTCTACCTTTTTTTAAACTCTGCAGCTTCCAGGAATGTGCATCTCTGCTTGCGGTCCCTTGTCTCCTCCAGCCATACTTCTATCTCTGACAGAGAGAGAGGGAGCGAAAGAGATGAGGGCTTTGATTCTAGTGACAGAGAGATGGAAAGGAAAGCAATATATTCATATATATTATGTATATATGTATATATTATATTGTTATATTCATGCATATTATGTACAGGACATTTTTCTGTACATTGTATGCATGAATATGGTATGCTCAACATTACTTAACTCTACATCCTGGGTAAAGCTTCCTAGCTTCCTCCACATTTGGTTTCTGTAAGAGCCAGCATGATGTAGTGGTTCGAGCATTGGGTTATGACTCTGGAGACTAGGGTTCGATTCCCCACTCAGCCATGACCTTGGGTGTGTCACACACTCTCGGCCCCCCAAAAATCCCATGATAGGTTCACCTTAGGGTTGTTGTAATTTGGAAACAACTTGAAAGCACACAACAACAAGCTTCCATCAACACATTGATTACAGATGCTCCCTCAGCCCATTAAGCAGGGCCAGAGCCGGGGCTAGAGTGTGGCAGTTATCAATAGACTAGGGAGAAGGGCTTACAGAAAATATATCAATTACAGAAAGCCTGTAAATGGGATTCTGCCTAAGCTTTTGCTCAGTCTGATGGAGGAGTTTCTTGATTTGACAAGGCAAGTTCCAGGTTGTATTGCTTCTTCTCTCTCATGGCTTGGAAGCTTCCCTGGGCCGAGCAGTGTGCTGGAACTTTACAAACCAGCCATGAAGACTTTTTGTCCATTTCTCTTTCCAGTGTCCTGCAGCTGGACCAAAGCCCAGGAAATGTCAAGATGACTTTTTGTTTTTGTTTTTTCAAATAAATAACAGAACTCTTATAAAAAACTGTTTAAGCTTACCGCTGATCTATATTATACAATAATCTGCAGCCATAAAACTCTATCTTTGTAAGCTGTTTGGATGCAGAGACCTTTCTCTCTTCTGTCTGTTGTTGCTGCTGCTGCTGCAGAACAAGCAACAATTTTCATCATCTATTAGCAAATGCTGGGCGCAGCACCCTTACAAGGCTCACAGTGTGGAACTTTGAGCCGTGCTGAGTGACTGGGTCTAGCTGCCATTTTAATTTCCCATCATGTCCTGAAGCAACGCTATAGCAGTGATATTGTGGGAAATTTAAACCACAGTGACTAGGCCCAGCGAGCCACTGTGCTTGGATTACTGCTTTTGTCACTGCTGCCCACCAACCACCCCTAGGTTATTTTGCCAAGAGACGAGGGGCACTCTCAGACCTAAGTACATCTGTCTTGTTCAGTTAGGAAAGTCTATAAACACAGACTGCAGGATATAAACATCTATAACTCCCTCCGAAGTTAATTTGTGCTATGCAGTCGTGAAGCACTGAGAATTTGCACCCTAATTATCCACTGAATATTCTGGTCTTATTACTAGTGAATTTGAATGAACTCTTGCTTCAGATCCCTCTGAATAGCTAATTACCTTCAGTGGTTACTGTTTACAGCAATCATCTAGATTAATTTATGTGTTTGCGCACATATGTACTGGAAAATGCAAAAAGCAGACAAACTATTTCAGCAACTGCTAATCCTTAAGAGTATGTGTAAATTGCTAAGGTACGTTTTCTGCTAGGCAATGATGTTTGAGGTTGTGTTCCTTTGGTGATAGACTGGATTTTTGTCTATCTAATCCATAAGCTGATTAAAACTATTCATTTTAGAGCACTAAGCAACTCATCTGTATGGCTGGTGAGAATGCCAAGTCATCATTCCAAGGACTGTAAGCAGGCTGTCCCACTGAACTTGTGCTAAAGCTTGTTATCTCACTAGTTCAGTGTGTCACATAGCTGCCTGCACACATCTGTAAGCAAACACAAATGCCAGGCATATGACTGTCTGCAAAGAAGGGAAAAATCTATAGCTTAGATTTGATCATTCAAAAGGAAACAAACAGGCCTTTCTGAAGACATCCCCAAGCTCATCTCCCACACCTCTCTACAGACTCCTTCCCTATGCTTTTCATCATTCCCTGTTTCTTGAAGCAATTTAGCTTTTCTTCCCAACTGAAACACATCCCACCCTCTATTGCCTCCATACTATCTGCGTAGCACCAAGGCATGCCATCTGCATAGCCATGATATGTTTAATCAACATTCTTTAGGCTCTTAGGCATAAACAGCCAAGGTATCATATTTTGGAAGCAAAAGCATCCATCTTTTATGGGCCACTGCTCCCCTCATCGCAGATTGACCTTAAAACAGCACATCAAGCACACAGAGCAATGCTCAGCCTGCAGGACTGCAGTTGGTGATGCGTGCCATCTGCAGCATCATTAGAGAGTTCAAATTGTGGGATAACCTGCAGGCAGGGCGGAGAGACATCTCCCGGGGCAATTTCTTCTCATTGTTATCAGCTCCACAATACAGCAAAAGTCATTCTTCTCAACTTTAGAGAAGTGTTTCCTGAGGAATATATATATGTGTGTGTGTGTGTGTGTGTGTGTACATATACATCCACTTTCTCTTGTTTTTCTCACTTAATTTTGGTTTTTTAACTATGTCTCCATGTGAATGCATTGATCATGCTGCTTTAAAGAAGTTCCAGTCTTTTGTAGCTTCAGTTTTTATGATTAATTACTTTTGGTCTAATAATATAGACCACAGTGCTGGCAAGTAGCTGTATTGGGCAACAGGACTTCTGTACAGGCAGCTGGTATTGGTATTCAACATGAATAGTCTCGCAGTGAAATCAACACTGGAGTTTACCCTGAACGGATGAGCCACTGCTAATTTGCACATTTAATTAACTTAATTGGAAATTTTGACAGTTGTCAGTGTGGGAATTGTGACAAGTCCTATCTCTCCGGCTGTGTCTTCCAGCAGCCTTTCAGAACCCTCCCTCTCCAAACTTTGATTCTGCCAAGCCGAAATGTTCAAAAACAGACTGCCATGAATATCCTTTGATTTACCTTCTGGTTCCTGAATTTCTTTTTCAGCATTCTTTGCCAGCATATTTCCTGTTAACTTTACTGCAATTGACAGATGCAACAGTCATTTAAAGAAAAAAGAATAAGATTGCTGATTGAACAAAAGTCCTCAGCCAATGAAAAATATTACATCAGATAAAAATTTTCCACCCCTGTGCTAAACAAGACCTGATAGTCTGAATCCATGCACAATGATATAATCTATTTCTTGGGCTGCATGTAGCATACAGCAAACTGAGTACCATGGCCCTATATAAAGTACTCTTTTCAAGCATTTGATTTTATAGTAATAACATTCCTTTAGAACCTGAAAGGCTCTTCTGTCTATTTAAAAACCTCCATATAAGTGGAGGATTTAGCAGTCTTAACAACTCTTTACTATTTCTTCCTTTAGAGTTCCACTTGCCACAAGGGCCATTTCCACACTAGCCTATTATAGTGCTCTGATTCCACTTTCAACATCCTATGGAATCCTGCAGTTAGCAGTTTTGGGAGGAGCCACGTGGCCCCTCCCGAAACTGCAAACCCCAGGATTCCATAGGATGTTGAAAGTGGAATCAGAGCGCTATAACAGGCTAGTGCCGAAATGTCCAAGGAGGAGTAAGGAGAGGGATGGAAGGAGGCAGAGGGAATAAAAGGAACAAGGAGCTTTCTTTGCTACCTTATTTTATATTTCTGTGTGTCATGTAGATGTTATAAAAAACATTTGTAAAAGTATTAAAATAATACAGTGCATATACTAATCACCCTAAGAAGTAGCCAGGAAGAAAATCCCACAGGTATTGTGCCTTTCTTTTCCCATCCCACTTCTGCATGGCTACCAGTCAGTCTCCTGAAGCCCCAAGTTTCTTTGTGTTTTTTTTAAAAAAGGGCAAATTTTGCTTCAAAACCATAGCAAAACAATTCAAACTGTACAAAAAAGCTACTGTCTTCCCACCATCTCCCCAGGACACTCACACTCTCATACCTGTGTTTTGTTTCCCCCTCCCCCAGTGAAAATGACAACTTTTGGCATGCCTGGGGATGCAAGTGCTGTCCAGGTGGGGGTTGAAAATTGTCACTGCCCCAAATACTTAATTTGAGTGACATCAATCTGTCTAAATCAAGTGAGATTTCAGCAATTAGTGCAGCTTAATGGTTGTACCAGCCAGGAGGCTTACAAAAAGGCAACTCATACATTAAACCCCATAGTTAAAAACACACAAAATTATTATTAAAACAGTATTAAATAACAACAGAATTGAAACCAATCAAAAACTTTCTTTAAAGATTAAAAACACTACAGCATTATCAAAGCTCCTTTATTCTTACAATAAGTTTCGAAAGCTTGATTAGAAAGATCTTAACCTGCCACCAAAAGGAAAACAAAGAAGGAGCCATCCTAACCTCCTTAGGGAAGGAATTCCAGAATATGGGAACAGCTGCAGAGAAGACCTTCTCCCATATTCCCACCAACCATGCTTATGAAGGCAGTGGGGTAAAGAGAAGTGCCTCCCCTGCGGATCTTAAAAGCTTGGGCAGGCTCATAAGCGAAGATGCAGTTTCTTCAAATAGCCTAGGCCTGAACCACATAGGGCTTTATAACCAAAACCAGCACTTTGGATTGTGCCCAGAAACAGACTGACAGCCAGTGGAGCTCTTGCAACAAGAGAGGTGTATGTTCTGAACACTTTTCAAAGGCAGCCCCGTGTAGAGTACATTACAGTAATCCAGTCAGGATGTAACTAGGGCATGTGCCACCATGATCAAGTCAGACAACCCCAAAGAAAAGGGTGCATTTCTCTAAAGTCATAAATATAATTTGCCAGTTAATTTTATCAAACATGCTTTCAGCATCAACTGAAATAATGCATGCATTATATCTTATGTTATGCATTATATAGTGACTGAAGTGGTCTGATTTGTAAATAACATAAATTAGCAGTTCCCTGTCTCTGACAAATAAAATCAACCTGGCCTGGGTGAACTAATATTGAATTAATATTGCGATGTAGTAGTTTGAGCACTGGACTACAACTCTGGAGACAAGGATTTGAATCCCCACTCATCCATGAAAACTCACTGGATGACCTTGGGCAAGTCACACTTTCTCAGCCTCATAGCAAACCCTCTCTGAATAAATCTGGCCAAAAAAAAACAGTGATAGATTCACTTTAGGGTTGCCCTAAGTTGGAAATGACTTGAAGTCACACAACAATAACAATTAGCCATGTTGCAGCAAATATTTGAACATCAATTTCAGTAAAGAGATTGGTCTGTTATTCCCATATCTAGCATGATCTTTGTTTTATTTAGAAATAATAAAAAGAAAAGCTTCAAATGAGGAAGCTTTAAGAGAGCCTAACTGAAAAAAAAATGTTTGGTATAAGCAGAAAAAGTCTAGAAATAAATAGCTCTGAGATTTCCCAAATTTCCCAATTGCCCAAAGACTCAGTAACCATTTTGATCTCTTCCATGTGCCAGGCAGCCTCCAGAGATTCCTCAAGTTGTGCATCCATTGTGGCAGAGTATAGCAAGTTGGGCCTTAGCCACGAGGCAGAAAGACTTTGGGGTCCTTGTTAGCATCACGGCCAATCCTTAACAGCTGTCCAGTACAATGGAAAGTGTTATCCATTTGTTTGTTGATTTGTATTTCATATACATGCTGCCTTCCTCCCAGAATGGGACATAAGGCGGCTCACATAAAGAACCAATTAAATACCTAACAATAAAATTTTCAAAAACAATTTAAAAGTCGTCACATGAAAACATAATAAAATAAATTCAAAGGCATACAAACATTTAAACAAACAAACAAACAAACAAACACATGCCCAATAAGAAGCCTTCCTGCTTACACATTAAAAACTTGCTTAAAGGAAAAGGCCTTCGCCTGGGGAAAGGAGTAGAGAGAGAGGGCCAGCCTCACCTCCCATGGAAGAAAGTTCCAGAGGGTGGGAGCAGTCAGTGAGAAGACTCTTATGTTCTCGTTTAGCATTTAGGCCCTTTCTACATGTGGAGGGGGAAACGGGGGAAAACGCGCTGAAACGGAGCTTCCCGGCAGCCGGGTAAGTCCGTCCCCATGCGAAGCAGCGCGAGCTCGTTGTTCCGCAGTCCTCCGGCGTCCAAAATGGCGGCTTCCAGCTGGCGGAGGCTCTCCACCAACCGGAGAAGCTCTCCAGCCGGAAGCCCGCCCCCGGCAGATCTGCAGGCACGCACTGGTGCGTGCCTGCAAATCTGCACCAGAGCGTGGGAACGGAGTGGCACGGAGTGGTGTGCTCCATGTTTTTGAAAAACCTGTAAAAACAGGTTTTTAAAAAGCACGCTGCACGACCACTTCGGGTCGCTCCTGTGACAAGTAGTCCGACCCAGTCCGCTCCCAAGGTGCGGACGACCTCCGTCAGAGGTCGCACCACGCCGTACTACTTACCCCGTGCGGAAAGGGCCTTGGTAAACAAGCCTGAGATGGTGGCAGGAGCAAGAGAAAGCCCTCATGTTTTGTGGATCATAAGGCTCTGGCAGGTTTGTGTAGGGAGATACGGTCCTTCAGAGAGTCTGGATTTATATTATGTCGTGGTCTTGTTTGAAAGGTTTTTTGTTTGTTTGTTTTGTTTTTGCATTAGCTCAGCAGTTTGAGGCTGGGAAAAGAGATGAAAGCTGGGAACAGACTAGGGGAGTGAATGTGCTTATATTACTACCCTATTTGCACTGTTCTCATAGCCATAGAGATAGGAGATGGATCACAAGTGCACACTTTGACTGTTTGCTTCTGCGCTATCTAACTCTTGGGAGATCATCTTCTACCAGCCTTGCCCAATAGGGATGCACCCCAGCCCAGGGCTTCCCCATTTAGCCACCCATGGGTAATGGAACTGCTGACCTACATTTCTACCTATAGCTCTTGGGCATCTGAAAACTGCATTTATTTAGGGATATTCTGTGCAGATTAGTCATTTAGGAGGGCAGTTCTACCATTGTCTATGAACGGATGCTGCACCCCATCAACCAAAGAGCTAGATTGTTTCTCTTGCTGTATACCATGTGCTACATCATTTTCCACCAATAAAGGTTATCTTATAGCAGTAACATGTGTTTTAGGAAGGCCTGAAACTACATCCAGTTCCAGCACAGAAATAGGGTTAAGCAAGCCTTTTTTGTATGCAATGCTGAATACAAATTTTGAAGTTCCAAATTGATATCCTTCCATGTAGTACAAAGATTGTTCTGTGAGACCTTGGGCTTTTCAAGAAGTGATTTTTGAAGCCACTCTTCCCATAGTGCTCTGGCTCCAAGCCAGGCATTGAAGAAATAGGCAGCTCTTAAGTGCATGCTGGGTGCAATATCTTTCTCTGGTGCAGTGGGTGAAGAGGGGCACCTGCCACTATCATCATGACCACCACATCCACTCTTGCACTTGCTCTGGGAGGTCTTGGATACTTCCCTGCATAAGCAGCGAACTTCAAACCACTTGAACAACTGTTCATTGTGGAAGCCATTTGACACCAGAGGATCCCGTCCCAGGTTTTAATCTGCTATCAAACCATTAATTGGCTGAGTGCATAATTAATTTACTTAACAATAAATGAAACACAGTAGACATCCAGGAATGAAATCCTAAAGCCATTAAGTAAAGTAACAAAGGTCTCAGTGATTAAATTTCTACCTACAGTTCCTGGACATCTAAGAACCACATTTATTTGAGCTGGCAGTCCCCTTTGAATTGTGCTTCCAATTAGAGATAAATGTATTGCTCAGCTTCTGAACTTGCTGAAATGTTTACTGATTTCCAAAGAGATTACATCACACATATATGGAGAGAATGAGTTCATTCATAAACACTCTGAGTATGGGATTATTATATTCATGGGCTTTGATTCAAAGCTTATTATGTGAGAAACACACTGGGTAAGAAAAAGGTTCCTTGCTGAAAATAGTGCTTTTCTGGGGAAAAACATAACTGCCTTTTTCATGCTAGTATAAAGTCTGAGCTACTGCTGAGCCAGCAATGGTTATATGCTCCAATCTGTCCATGCAAAGAGAAGAAGTTTGTTTGGTCCAGCAGAATAATATACAGCACATTCCTGGGGGGAGGGGATAAAAAAAATGTTGCTTTTGGAAATTCCTTTGCATTTAGAATAAAATCTGTCTCTTCCCAATTTCTCTGAATTATCCAGTCCCTTGCAATATATGCTAGTAAAACTGAGAAACAGAACCAGGCATATGCAGCTGCAGTCCAAAAAACCCCCACAACTTTTCTGTTGCATTTGATCCTTTCAAAAATAAAAATAAAAAATCAGAGCCTGCTCTTTAATCTACATCACTAATCACTCTCCTACTCCCATTGCTCTCTAACAAATATGATGCCATGTTGTTTCCCGCAGGACTGCCCAAGGAGGTGATGAAGGGATCTTGTGGAATGCCGCACAGTAGGTGCTGGGACAACTTGAATGGAAGGAAATAAAAAAATGGCTGTTCCTGTTTGAAGAAGACTTCTCACGCACAGACTCACAGTAGCCAACAGCCATGTCAAAAAAAGGACGCAGCAAGGCTGAAAAGCCTGAGGCACTGATTATGTCCTTACAAGCTGCCAATGAAGATCTCAGGACCAAGCTAACAGACATTCAAATTGAGCTGCATCAGGAGAAATCTAAGGTAAGGAAGAAATCCCAGCTTTGCAGGAAAGGGGGGGTACAAATAAAATAAAATAAAAATAAAATGATAGCACATGGCTGGTGGGTAAAGAACAGGACCTAAACAGCAAGTGATGTAAAAGATGGTCATGCTGCAAGTAATATGAATGAAATTTACCAACTCAGAAGAGTGGAGCAATAATTTTGAAAATGTTTGTGTATGAACTTTACTCCTGACTTTTATTTTTATAAGGCTAAATGTAGAAAGCATTTACCCTATGGAGTACAGGCTCATTATTTTCTCCAAATGTATACCAGATATCTTGCCACAATTTTCTTTTTATTGTAGTTAACTGTGCCAGGACTTGTTTGGAGCTAGAAACAGAGGTTTTTAGTACAGTTTTGACATGCTAGTGTGAGGAATAGCGTATCATCTTTAAATTGGTAAAGAATAGTTTGGTCCACCAGGATAATTTACAAAGCATTTCTTTGTAGGCTGGGGGAATAAAATTCACTGGGTTGTTAAGAATATTTAATAAAATTAATTAATTGGTTAATTTATCATATAAAATTATTTAAAACATCCAGTTATGAATTCAAATAATGAGAAGTGGGAAACAGTAACCACTGCTCAAAAGTAATGGCATTGGCATTTAAACAAATGAATTTTAAAATTAGAGACCCAGTGTGGTGCAGTTGTTACCCCAAAATGTGGGTGCCACAAGGGCCAACCTTTGATGCCAGTACTTCCTTTTGACAGTGGGGAATATTTAGATCAAAGTTGGGAGGCCTTTGGGGGGGGGGGTAATGTAACAAGACCTTTCCTTCCAATATTTATGGTCTCGCGCAGGATAGAACCAGCTGGAGAGTAAAAATGTAAACTAGAAATGTGTTTTATGAACAAGATTCACACAGGTGGGCAAAAGCTCAAACACTCACACACCTGTACAAGGACTAACCAAAGGAGAGTAGTGAAGAAAAGTGACGATGTGGCTTAGACAGACACCTGAAGACCATTCTCATTCAGGAATCAAATGGACAGCGTGGCATTCAGAATGGTGAAAGACTACATTGGACAGCCTGAAATCAGGGGTACTTATACCAGAAAAATACCCTGAGGGTATGATTGTGAGTAGTACTTCCACCTAAGCAGACAATGGGAGTTGTAACACAAACAATGAAGTCCAAAGACAGAGCTAATGGTCTTAGTGTTTAAGTGACAAAAGGGGAATGGCTGTTGTAATAGCTGCGGAGAGGTGGGGAAACAATAGGAAAATCTCCAGGTTTACAGGGGCCAAGGTTGAATCAATCACAATTTGATGGGAATTTCCCCATTTCACTTTTGAGAGATCTAGCTCGTTAGCATAAGCCTATTGTCTTGAGAGCGACCATGGTATTAGCCTGACAATGGCCCTTTCCGCAGCTTACTTTCTCACGCTGCTGGAGAGTGAGCCTTGCGTGAAAAGCCTGTGCAGGAGGGCTCTGACAAGCCTCCTGCTTCCCTGCTGCTTGGGCTCCGCGGCTCCTTCCTGCTCGCGCGAGAGCCCTGCCCGCTCCCTGCCCCTTCCTTCCACAGTGCGGAAGTTGTAGGCTGCACTGAGGAGAGGAAGCGTGACCGGCCCGGCTCCAGAGGTTCCGCACTGCAGGTGAGTGCGGCCCAGGCTCATGAGCCTTGCGCAAGCGTGGCTTATTTTCGGCTAAAAGCCGAAAATAAGAAAATGTGTATTTGCTGCGCTTGCGGGCCTTGAGCGTGGCAGAAATGGGGGTGCGTCATGCAGACCACTCCTGACATTTACTTCAAGGGGCCCTTTCACTTGTACACTGCCATGAGAAAAGGGCCAATGACTGGATTTTAGCCTAAGAGGTGGGTGTGGCTGACCTGCCTTGCAATCTTACCTATACAGTCAGTAATTTGCCTCTTCCAGCATGACCTTTCCATCACCTCAGGTATCATTTATATCAAGACCAATTAATACAGTGCTAATTAAATAATATTTGCCACTTAAATCATGCCAAATAGGGAGGGGGGTTGCATGGGGCCGTAACATAGTAGTTTGAGTATAGGACTATGGTTCTGGAGACCAGGGTTCCAATCCCGCTCAGCCATGGAAATCAACTAGGTGACCTTGGGCAAATCACATTCTCTCAGCCTTAGAAGAAAGTCATGGCAAATGCACCTTGAACAAATCTTGCCAAGAAAACCCCATAATAGGTTTGCTTTAGAGCCACCATTAACTCTGAAATGACTTGAAGGCATACCACAAAAACAATATTTTATAAATTAACACATTGAGAGTAATGAATTAATTTTTTAACAAAATATTTACCAGCTTTGTTTTTTAAGACGATTTAAAAGTTTGAGAGATGTGTCGTTGTCAGCTGTGGCCAAGCAAGTTTTGCAATTTTTAAAGTTTCAAAATCCTGAAAAACCAGTTTACTGGAGGGATAAACAGGAGGACTACATGAACCTCCAGCACCTGTTCCTCTTTCAAACTGCTTTTAGGCCTCTGCAGTGGAGGACAAACTATCAGCTATCTCAAAGGCCATTTCTGCACTAGAGTGTAATAGTGCTATTATTCCACTTTCAACATCCTATGGAATCCTGGGGTTTGCAGTTTAGGGAGGGGCCTCACAGTGGAATAATAGCACTATAGCAGTCTAGTGCGGAAATGGCCAAAGCTATAACACACACCTGTTTGCATTGTCTTGGAAAATATTTACAGTACACACAGGGGAAGCTTCATGAAAATGAATATGCCCAGTATATTACGAGGCCAACTTGCAGACATTAGAGAGAACACAGGAACAGAAAATGATGAATAACATGATTTGTCTTCCTGAGAGATATCCCATTAATTATAGGGTTCACACATGGAGTTATGAGCAAGAAAATCATTACAAAGACTTTGAGCAAAGGGGCAGTTTTAAACAGTTGAGAAGAACGGTAGGATAGCCCATCAAAATAAGAAATTAGTGAGGATTACGGGCACAACAATTCAGGGGCTACATGTTAGACACAAGTAACCTACTGTATTTGTTGGCATATAAGGCTCACTTTCCCCCCCAAAAAAATACTGTTTGAAAATGGGGTGCGTCTTATACGTTGATGTGTCATATACGTTGGCAAATAGTATTTGCCAGTGTATGAATGGGGTGCGTCTTATACATGGGTGCATGTTATACGCTGGCAAATACGGTACATCCTATTTGTGTAAAAGGCGAAAGAGTTGTGCAAAGGAAGGAATTAAAGCATACAAGTTGAAGAAAGGCCTTAAGTATTTCCACATCAGCTATATATAGATATAGATATACCCAGCAACTGCCCTATTTTAGCAGGGACAGTCCTGATTAATTCTCTTCTTTCCCGCTTTTTCAGCTGCTTTTAAAATTTCCCAGTTACTCTCTCCTCCCACTTTTCACCTTTGTCCTCAGTTTACTTCAATTGCTGCAAGTTCAGTTTACTTCAATTGATGCAATTAAGTCAGCAGATCAGGGAAGAGAGGAGGGAGCAGAATCTTGCCTTTCCCTGTAGGCTTAGGCAAGAGCTATCTGCTGCAGCCTCTCTCAAGTTGTGTGTTCTTCTGTATTAATACCATGCATCCTCATTTTCATCTGTGAAATGCTGGAGTATTATAAACTTGCCAAAATATGCTGGACAGTAAACCAGAGAAGTGGAAAGAAAAGTCTAAGCATTGAGTTTTGCTCTAGCTGACAGTAATAGAGGTCTGAAAATTTAACTCCATAATGATCAGATTACTGCAGTGCACTGAGAAGCTGATGTTTGGGAGATGGTATTTCAGCAAGAAATTATAGTCATATCTCAGTAGTTACTTTTTATATGTGTTGCATGATGGGGGCTGAGCCGTGTGTGTGTATATATGTCATGGTTTTAAAGTGTGACAAGCTCCAAAACCAATTCACAGATCTTATAGAATGAGGAGAAAATGTATAAAATTATGAAGGTGTAGAATGGCCTTCAGACTGTAGGATCTAAATCACCTTTTGGATCTCCATCCCTTATATGGAGCACTTCCTGCAAATTAAGAAGAAAAAAAAACCCTAGCACAACAAGAAAATGGATTTGAATCCTCTGCCTTACGAACCAGAATATTACCTACTTGAAGGATATTTTTTGGTGGGACTGCCATTTTAACAAGAAGGAACATTTTAAAAATTGAATCTCTCACTTGTACTCTCAATTCTGAAGTTATTGCAGCCCATTTCATCTCCTCAACATTCACAGCCCCATTTTGATGTGAGCATAGACCAAGGGTGGGCAAATATAGACCCTAAGTATTTTTTTGTGGCCATTGACACCTCCAGAATCTCCAGACCAACCTTTTTATTGTCAAGAAAAGAGCACAGATAGCTGCTCCTGGAAGTCTCCAGCTGCAACAATTTACTTTTTAAATGCGTTTCAAGGCCACACTGTACTGTTTAACATCAAAGAATATCCAATTTTGAGAACCAGAAATGGATATCCAGCCACTTTGGTGGTTTCCTGATTTATTTTTCAGTTTGTGGTCCCTGGAAGGTCCTAGGATATAAAAGTGGCCCCTGTGCCTGCTACAGTTGTTCACCCCAGTATAGCCAGACCTGTTTTGTTCACTTCCCAGCACCAGTTCTGTAATATGCAAAAGAATTGTGGCTGGGAGTTGCCATGTTGAATTTGCAGCCCACCCATACTAGCAATTTCCTAAGGTACCTCTTGAGAAAGAAAAGAAATCTCTCTCTATCCAGAGAGCTTTCATTGACATCTATGACCCAGACTCTTTGATTGTTTCACCAAATAAGCATTGCTCCAGGCAAAACAAATCTAGGCTGCTACTAGATTCCATAATTAAGCAGCCGTGTTTTAGCTTCCATGAAGTCTTTCATCCTGAAAACCTTCCTGACTGTCCATACATCAAGGTTGCCATTAACCTCAGGGGACAATCAACCAGTTCTGTGGAAATCAGTTTCTTTCACAGGGAGACAATTGAGATGAAAGAAGGACCTCAGTGCCACATTATTATCTAACAAAATAGTGTACTCCAGAGGGTTTCTTCTCTTGCCCTCCAGTGAGATTCATTGCCATTAATTTGCAGCCAATTTTAACAACAGATGATAATTTTAAATTAGAAGAAAGCAATGCTATTTTGGCTGCAGTCCTGCCCACAGTGTGTACACGGAAGTCCCACTCTGTCCGTGAGAAATGTGTAACTGAGTGAGATTTCACCTTTTATTTCCAATTCATTGTATGTAACACTATCTTTTTACCGTTTTGAAAAACAGCTTGCATTTTTCTTGTGTTTGCTTGTCATTGGCACTGATGTATTAGCACTCAAACAAAATTCACTTAGGAACTAGGGTCCAGCTGAAAGACAGAGTGGTGGGGTTAATCTAACAACTGCCACTTCATTCTCCCTGTAGATGTCTGCATCTCTTGATAAGCTGCAGCTCTTGGGCCTATATTAACAATGGGCAAAAATTCTGTCAATATGTCCAAGTTCTATACATAACAGCAACACAATTTCAGCATTTAGTAGTACTGGAGCAATGTGATGTGGGGGTCATGGAGTTTGTGCTGGTTCTTTTTGTTCTTATTTCTTGTAATAGTAAGAAATACAAACAAATCTTATGAACATATGTGTTCTGAAAGGAAGAGTAAGTGAAAGTCTTCTGTCCTGCTCCAGGATTGCATCCAAAATTTTATAAACAAGCATCTGCTCATGAAACAGACCTTTACTTTTCTCTGTTCTTCTCCTTTGTAGCCTCCTTTATACCTCTCCATCTGCATCCCCAAATCCCCCAATTTTCTCAGGTAAATTTGCAAGGACACAAGGGGCTGCAGGGGAGGAGTGATCCCGTTTGTAAACAGATTGTGGACATTTCCACACTATAGTGTTATAGTGCTATTATTCCACTTTCAACATCCTATGGAATCCTGGGGTTTGCAGTTTAAGGAGGGGCATTTAGAATTCTCAGCCAGAACTCTTTGGCCTCAGTAAACTACAAACCCCAGAATTCCTCAGGATGTTGAAAGTGGAACAATAGCACTATAACAGTGTAGTGCGGAAATGGCCTTTGTTCCATCATCAGATCAATGCAATCGGATTTCACCTACTACAAAAGATTCCCAGGGCAAATGCTAGAAGAATCGGCAAGGGTGTCTCAAGAGCCGAATCCTGGCCAAAGTCCTCTCCTAAGAGGCTGGAGTGAGAGGCATTTTGAAGGCCACACTGCATGAGATATTCTGTCTTCTCTTTCCCCATCACCATAGGAGAAGAGTACAGCCATTGTCGGGTTAAATTGCTATGCCCTTAATTGTCCATAATTGTTATGGTTATTGATACCTTCATATCTTGTTTATTCATAAAATCTACAAGCAACTCCATACTAATGATTTCAAAGTGATGTGCAACACATTTTTTGTTAAAAAAGGAGAGATGTTCCTTATTTATTTATTTATTTGTTTGTTTATTTATTTGGAAAATCAAACTGGCTGCAGTTTCTAGGTCTCATAACCATATTTCCTTCTTGCGTAGAACAAAAACAAGTTATTTCAAAGGTTTTCTTTCCACTTGGAGAGGACACAAGATTTTTTGGTCTATCTGTCTATGATTTTTCACACTTTTTCACACTTTGGGACTTTTTGTGGCAAATACGCTTTTTTCTGTGCAAAGTTTTGTGCAAAGTTTTTAAGCACGCTTAAAAAAAAATCTGAAATCTGGAGAACTTCACAGCAGTTGATCATTTTCTCCATGTGCTGCAAAAACACATGCTCTCATTGAGGATAAGAATGTTTGTGGATATTCTTTACATCTCTGTGTGAAACCATTAGGAATGCCTTGTTCAAAAGACTTCAGTGAACATGCAGTATATGCTTTTGTGGGGAGGGGAATCCTCTTTGAAAATACATGCAAAGGGCTACTCCAAGAGTCAGTCTTTGACTTTGTACCAAAGCAGGGACTGTGATTTCACATTAAAGCCCAACATGTAGAGCTATTTTCCTCAGTATTATTCACCTGTTTGTCTTCCTTTCACTCTCCTCTCCTGTGGTTGTTCCCTTCAAGTTTCTAAGCACACACTGCTGAAACTTGGATTGCAAGTACCTAGGGAATGCCTCTGTTTGTCTGAAAGGTGCCAAGTACATCATCACAATTTTAGTCACTGCTCCACTGGAAAGAAACAAAACCTGAACACAGGTGAATACTAGAAGCCTAGCTAGGGCCTATGAGAAATTAAAGCAAAGCATAGACGCATAAGTAATGGGGGACGGGCTTACAAAAAATCAACTCACAACAATATTATAAAATTGAGCAGATGAAACTTTTAATCCAGCCTTCTTTCAAGGAGCTCAGGATGATCTGTGATGGCATGTCTACAATGTTATTGTGACAAGGTCTACTTCTTTCTCTCCCAGATTAGTATGGCAGCCCCCCACTCTGATCAGGCACCCTGCCTTGTCTATACAGCTCTGCCTTCCCCCCTCATAATACTACCTTTATGTAAAAGAGTGAAGCCTTTCAAAGGTTCTTCAGAACCCCTTAATAGTTAATATGGTAGTATGTTTTCTGTGTGTCTTTAAATATCATATATAACTCAGCCAAGTAAGTATTTATAAAAATTAATATTTATTAAGATAACCTAAAGAACAAAGTATTGGAGTTCATATGCAAAATTAATACAGTTTTTCAGAATACTTTTAGACAGTTTCTTTATATCTTTAAGCCCTCATACATGCACATGTATCATAAGGAGCCCTTTGGCTACTCTCTCACCAAAGACTCAACCCCCCCTAATCTAGGTCACACTTTCTGACCAGATTCTTTGATGATTTAATTACTCTTCTGCCTCTCACTAGGCTTCCACTGAGAAATTAAAACCTTCCTGCACAGTCACCCTCCCTGGTTAACTGAGGGACTTTTCTCCCCAGCTCTCTCTGGCAAGAACCTCTCACTAAAGGACTGGAAATGACAATCAGTGTTTGACTTTATATATTTTTGACTCTCAGCCACTAGCCCCTTCCACACACTACTGGCCTGGGTTTCTCTCTTGAGCAGCTGATCTAGTTGCCTGGCAGCCTGTTTCTAGGCTGTTCTGGCACTTTGGATAGCTCTGGCACCCCCAGAACTTCCTCCCAGTTATCCTTACATAAACCTGTAAAAAACCAAGTCAGAAAAGAGATTATCCTGGAGTGTCATGATTACGAAGGGAACTTTACTTAGGTATCCCCTGTATAGGACCAATATTCTATCCATTACGTCAAAATATCTCCCATTAGAGTTGCTGAGATGCTGACTTCTACTTCATACACATGGACAGCAAAAGGGGATCAGGTTTTCTGACCCTACCTCCAGTATCTGTGCAACTTGCACCTAGGCACATGCAGTTGTACGCTTGTAGGATCTCCCCCAGGTAGTAAAGAAACCCTGAGTTCATAGTTTTCCTATGGGGTGAAGAGTAAGCACATACACCTGTGTACACTACAAAATCACACTTTAACACTTAATTGTCATGGCTCGATCCTATGGAACTCTGAGATTTGTAGTTTTATGAGGTAGTTTAAATTCTTTGTCTTAAGATATGCTTGGAAGGCTACCTTAGGGAATTCTAAATACTTTCCTGAACTACAAATTCCACAGTTCCATAGGACAGAGACATGACAGTTAAAAAGGTACTAGATAAATGCCCCAGTCCCTCTTTCCTGATATTCCACCCAATAAGTAGACACTGTTGCCATGTGGTCTCCAAAAGCTGTATCAAAATCATTCATGCTCCAGGAAAGGTGCTGATCAGCTTTAGTTCTGAGCCAAAGACTTTGATGACCTGTACTAAAATAAAATGGCATTTTGAGAACTCTTCCTCCCCTTAGCAATTATCTGGTTTAAGATAGGCTCAGTACCCCTAGAGATATAAACAAAAAGTAGGGGAGGAAAGAAGCTTGTTGCCTTGATAATTTAAACTACCTCATAAAACTACAAATCTCAGAGTTCCATAGGATCGAGCCATGACAATTAAGTGTTAAAGTGTGATTTTGTAGTGTACACAGGTGTATGTGCTTACTCTTCACCCCATAGGAAAACTATGATATGATATGATGTCCTCTGATTTTAGCCATTTTTAGGCTATGTTTCAGAGGAGGCAACTAGCAAAACTATCCCTGAGTATCCCTTGCCTAAGAAAACTCCATGAAATTCATGGGGTTGCCATAGTCAATGGGTGACTTGAAGACACATGCACACATTGGTCCAATGCAGTTTGACATCAAATATCCCTGGCATCTCTTTTAAGCACCTGCATTGCTTTATGCTCTGGCAACCAAAGTTTTGGCTGATACATTCCTATCAGTATGAAAATTCAGTCCCTTCTCCAGACTTGCAGTGTTTTTGGTGACCTCTTTGAGTGGCATCCCCCAGTCTTTGAGGGCTTTTCATCAGCTATGCTTGCCCCCAGTAGTAAAGCAAGGAGAACCAGCAGATACGTGGTCAGACAGCTGAACACCAGCAAGGCCCTTCTTTTGCTAGGCAAGCCAGCTCAGGGTCTGAGCAGGAGGAGGAACAACGCCTCCACCGTCCCCAGGAAAGGTGTAGGTACAAGCAGCTAGCCCTTGCTCTCCCCCTCAAATCCAGTGTGTGGTTACAGGCAAGGTCTTCTTGGGAGAATCGTCTATCTGAATGCTGTAATTAAATACAACTGACAAGCTAGATGGGACAGCTGAGTCTTCAGTGTTTATAAGCCATGCCATAGTACTGATCAGATGTTAGAAACAATATCTTTTCTGGTGAATCTCAGTTGAGAGACTTCTGTTGCTGCTTCTGACTCTTTGATTGGCTTATGACTCTTGGTTTGTTTTACGGCTCTGTTGATCCCTTGGCTCTTGATGATGATTAATGATCTGGCTCCCAATCTTGGACTGTTATTGACTCACACTCTGCTCCCTTCTCCTGATAAGCCTTCCAGATAATGAACTCGACATTCCTCAAGCACGCTTTACACACCATGCACTGTAACCAGCAGGACTTCACAGTACTTGAATCAGAGGGGGACAACAGGTTCCCTAATGTTCAGCCTTCAGATTTTCCTTTACATTTCCACCTCACTGATTCTAGCACCACAAAAACTCTCTTCCTAGCCTAGTTGAAAGAGAAACTGTTAGTCCCCAATTCTCATTAGCTATCGATGTGTTACTGATGTCCTTCTTCCTTCAGGCCTAAGGCCCTCACTTTTCTCTCAGGAAGGAAAAAACACATGTGCATACACAACTTTGTTCTATACAAAAAAGAGACAACAATCTAGCCCAAGCGAAAGAGGAAACTGTGTTCCTCTCAAGTGTTGGGGGTCATCAGGTATCAATCTGCTCTCATTACCAGGGCTGGCAACTGGGTTATATGATGCCATAATTGCTGTCCTGAATGACTGCAGAGCCAGCTAAGCAACTGGCCTCTTCCATCAGAGGAGAGGAGGAGGAGACAGCAAGGACAATACTCCTTGTCACTTCAGCAATGACAACACTCCAGCAATGACAACATTCTTCTCCCCTCCTCCCTCCTGGGGAGGAGGGGGGAGGAGAAGCAGTGGCGGAGCTTGGAATGTGTGGAAGGGGGCAGGGCTACAGTATGAGGGGCATGGCCACTGTGCATGGGGGTGTGGCCGGGGCACGTGGGGCTGGGCTATGGGCCAGGATGCCCCAAAAACATTGCTGCCTGGGACTAATCACCCCCCTGCCCACACGTCCCTACACAATTGAAAAGAAGGAACACGGTAGCTGCGGCAGTTCTAGCAACCTTCACATGCCACCATTCAAAATGGAAGTGGGCAGCAACACATAGTTTGGAACCCTGAAGCTTTGGGAAGAGCCCCTGGGAAAACCACCTGTGCTGCAGCACCACCAGTTTTCTCAGTTCCCCCTCTCCCACAGTATCTCTGCTTCCACAGTTGTCCAAAAGACAGCAAGGCTCCATATCGCCAGCCACCTCATTTTTTCTTGGCAGTGTTTGAGGGCATCTAGAATTGCTGCCACTCCCACCATGTTCCCCATTGGGTCCTTCTTTTGGAAATAAGGTTAGGAAGTGCAGTCCACTTCCAGTACAGTCCATCTCCAGCGGCACAGCAGAGAGCTTGGCTGGCTGACTATGTTGTCACTAACTCCGCCAGAACCATTCTGTGTGTATGTTCACATGAGGAGGTGGTCCTTACCAGCGCCAAAGAGTGGCTGTAATGGCTACCACATTTAAAAAAAAAAATCACAGGCTTTCCTGGGGGGATTGTGGCAACCATGGCTGTAGCAGAGGGGATGCTTAGGGGTCTATTTCTACTTGTTTCCCTGGGGTCCTGTCCACTGAAGGGGCTTTTTCTTGTCCTGTAACTCTAGGAGAAATGAGAAGACCAGGCCTGGTGAATACAGGATCCAGTTTTATTTTGGGAAAGAAATGCATTTCTTTTTCCCTACCCTGACAGACCAGAATATCTGAGAAGAATGGGAGCCCAGAGCCACAAGCCTTGTGTTTTCTGACACCATTTGCCAACTCACAACTGCAAAGTGCATGTTCTGGGGAAATTCCATGAAGCTAACAAATTTGATAGAAGTCAAAACTTCTAAGCATCTGATTCTTGCTGCATAACCTATTCCCCAGTCTCTTGGCATCATAGCATAATAAAATATGCTATGTAACTTTCACAGTGTTAGCTTGTTCCTTTGGAAGAATTTCTCTAGCACCAGAATACACAAATAACAGAAATGCAAGCAATTTCCAGGAGAGCAAAGGCAAAGCCATGTTTGTTTCCCTCTTCACCAATAAGCTATGCCCCTGACAATACTTAGTAGTACTCCCAAAAGAAAGTCTCTTACATAATCTAAGCCTTTTCCTAGGCATCACTTTATGCTGTAATTCCCCAAGTTTACCTTTACATAAAAATTGTTTCCCTGTCCAAATGTTTTGCCATCACTGAATTGCACTTTTTACTGCCAGGTAGTGCTTGCATTTTCAGTCAAAAACTGAGACATGTTTATAAGACCAAGCATTATGATTCTTTGCTGGTTTTTATTTAGAGAGGGAAACCCTTCTGTTAAATTTTGTTCTTAGTATAATAAAGATGAAATAGGAATTTAAATTAAAATTGCAGGCTGCAATTCATATAGTCTTCAGGAGCTTTTGTCAGTAGCTTTCAAATAAATGCGAGGAAATAAGTGTTGCCTTGGAGCCAAACTGGATGTGATGTTTGCCACACAGTTTGCCCTAATGTGACTGCTTTTTAAAAAAAATAAGAAGCAGAGTGGGACAGATCAGATTGTGACCATTAGCCTTTCTACTTACTATGGTGCCAATTAGAACCCGCCACTACCACCCCAGGTAGAACAGTCCTTCCACCCAGCCACCATTATACCCAACTGGTTTCATTTCTAATACATTTATTTTTAATCTAATTTTTAAATTCAGAAACAAAGCCAGAGTACCTTAATGCAAATTGAAATTAGGATTCTGATGGCTGCAAATCACTTAAAAGGTGTGACAGATAAAATGTACAACATTCTTTTGAAGGTCATTTATGGTAAAGCTTATGAATATCCACTAAGGCTTAAAATAACACTTTGCAGAACCTGAAAATAATGATACCCTCAACTTCATGGGACATGACAGCCCATGTCCATCAATAGGAATTGCCATAGGAATGCCTTATAAACAATGTAGCCATGGTATCTAGTACTGACAAAGACAAACTATATATGTAAACATGTGAACACCAAATATCAGTGAAGGCATGAAAATATGGATGTATAGTGTCATATGTATGAATGTGGGTATTTTGGTCAGAGATCTTCCAGATAGCAAATGCAGCCCTTCCTTTACATTTGCAGGTTGGACCTTCACAAATTTGATTATTCATAAGGCATGCACATGCCTCCCCCCTCCCCCAAATTCTCCTCCTCCCATTCCCTTGCGTTTTGCCAGGTGCAGCGAAGGAAGGCAAGCACACAGGCAAAAGGCAAGGAATGAGGGGGGCACGCATGAGCTTTCCCTTTTCCCCTCTGGAGCTGCCCCTCCCATTCCCTTGGCTCTGGCCCCAGTGCTGAGAACTTGCGCCAAGGCAGTAGGCAAGAGAACAAGAGGGAAAGGCTCACACAAGGCTTCCTTCTCCCTTCTGGAGCTCCCTCCACCCATTCCCTTGCCTCTGGTCCTGGCATGCAAAATGCAAGGGAATGGGAAGGGGGACAACAGAAGGAAATGGGAGGAGGGTCACAGGGGGTTATTCACAGCTTTTCCACTTTCGTGAGGGTTCTGCACTCCAAACCCTCACAAAAGTGGAGTGGCCACTGTAAAATTACAAATCAACAAATGATAATGTGGCTAGAACCAGACCTATTATCCCTGTGTTGTTGTATGCCTTCAAGCCATTTACGTGAGCCTAAGGCGACTCTATCACAGGGAGATCTTGGCAAGATTTGTTCAGAGGAGGGTTTTCTTTGCCTTCCTCTGAGGCTGAGAGAGTGTAATTTGCCCACAGTTACCCAGTTGGTTCCCACAGCTGAGCAGGGATTTGAACCATGGTCTCCTAAGTCATAAATCGATGCTCAAACTTTAAAACACACTGGTTTTCCATTATCTGTGTACATGGGGAGAAATGAGAAATTAAGACAATCAAACTTTGCATACCTTATGCTGGAAAGCAGTCCACTTAGAAGTGGGGGCAGTCTGGAAAACAATGCAAAATATCTTGACAGACAAATGGTGGAATAAACTACAGTTGCTGGCACTCACAGACAAATTAACAAACCAGTTAGGAGACATTAGATTGGGATTTATAAGGAATGTTTCCTGTGGTCAGTGATTCCCACTTATCAACTATGCTATCACAAAGAAAATGATGTATACTATCCTAGGTGTACTTAATAGCATATGGCAGGATCTGCTAGGATAATTAATCTGATAAACTGTATACAAATTATATTGTCCATATTGCACGATATCTCAAACCAGGGATGTAATATTTTGATATGCATTCTATTTTTGTCACATTATTTTTTGATTACCAATTTGTTCTTTTGCAATTCTTGGGAGGGTGTTATATCAAGGTTATACTTAAAATGCACAATAAAAATAGCAATGATTATAGCGATGGCAAAAACGCACAAGAGGAACCCACTCAGTGCTTGCTGTTCATCTCAGGAGGAAAGTTCCCATGGAGAGACCCTTTTTGGTTGTAGTGCTTTGTTTGTGGAATATTCTCCACAGAGAACTTCTCTGTCTTATGTTATTCACTTAGTATGAGTCAAAGATTCCATTTCTGTCCCTGGGCTTTAAATATTGCTGACTTTTAACATCTGTAATTCTTTTAAACTATTTTTTTAACAAGTGCTTTTATACTGTGTTATGATGTTGTCTTACTGTTCTGTTTTAAACTTATTTCTCTTCTACTCTTTTGTTATTCTTTTCTTGGGATGTCCTGTATTAAATTATTCATTTCTGGAAGAACAAAATATATAATCAATTTTAATCCTGCTGCCAGACATCTACAAAAACTATATAGATTTTGAAGAGGTCTCGTGAGAGGAGAAAGTCTCCAACAGCAGGGAGGAGATCCAGCCAGCCCCCATGCAACATCAGGAGGGTGGCGGGAAAACAAGTAAGGATGGGGAGGCTGTAGCCATCCGGGATTCTCTCCTGGTTCATCCTCACCCTCTTCCTGTGTGACATTCGGGGAGGGAAGCCAAGCAAACATCAGGAGGCTGTAGCCTAACCATCTGGGTTCTGTTGGCTGGCTCACAATAACACAGAAATCATCACTGTGTAGCAGCTATTGGAGCACGGGCTATGGAAATGATCCTCCTCTCTTCTGAACTGCCCTCTTTTGCCAAATTGGTGGGGGAAACAGGAAATAAGTAAGTCTGGGTAGGGAGGTGGGGTTAGTCCTCAAGAATATTCAAGGGCTGGGGAAGGGGCTTGGAGATGATTCTCCTGGTTGGGGGTTTTGAATACTCTTCCCCCTCCCCCCAAGCATTCTAATATTCTTTCCATCTCTGCTCTTTCATAAGCTGCCTATTTGCCAAATAGACTGCAGGTACTTGCACACAACAACCACAAACATGTTTACGAATAGATAAACATGTCACTACAATTTAGTTGAAGATACAAAAAATGAAGCTAAATATGTAAGACCACAGGATGAATCAGCAGCTGTAGACTTATGCGGATGTGTACACACACCAAAATCAGAAAGTTCAGAATTGTACTGAAACCGCAGGAGAACAAAAGTGTTAAAGAGTGTGTGTGTGTGTGTGTGTGTGTGTGTGTGTGTAAAATGTATTTAAAGTGTATATGATGTCACTGTATTTATTCTTCAGAAATAGCCTGAAAATGTCACAATCTTTTTGCCTTACCTTGTGGGTCAGTGAGATATGCACAAATTCTTCCTGAGGCTATTCTGTAGCCTAGGAAAATATTTTATTCAGCTGGAGGTAGATGGGAGGAAAGGTTTGATCCTCACTTTGGAATGATAGCTGCACTTTCCTTTATGAAACAAGCATCTTCTTCAACCTAAATAACTATGAGATACTACTGTGTTCCAGAGCTTTTAATAAGCACTATTAGAAAAGTGGCTGGGTATCATAGTAACTGTCTTGACAGCAGTAAGTGCCGTGTTTCTCAATTTTAGCATACCTATCCAGCTGCTTGAGGAATGTAAAGAAGCCTCAGAGCATAATCTCACCACTGCTCACAATTCTGTTCATTCTTCTTAAAAGTACCTTTCCAAGCTCTCAGGCCACAAAATGTTTTAAGCTGGCCCTACGGAAAACAGAGTGTCCTTGAGAATATAACATTACTGTTAATGTATTTTCAGCGAAGATGGATGGATATCTGTAAAACATTACTTTGTGTTTCTCTGTGGCCATTTCCACACTATACTGTTATAGTACTATTATTCCACTTTCAACATCCTGTGGAATCCTGGGGTTTGGAGTTTGGAGTTTAGGGAGGGGCCTTTAGAATTTTCAACCCGAGCTCTTTGGCCTCAGTAAACTACAAACCCCAGAATTCCACAGGATGTTGAAGGTAGAATAATAGCACTATAACAGAGTAGTGTGGAAATGACCTTTGAGTTTGAGTATATAAGCTGGGAAACAGACTGAGGTTTACAGCTCAAAAGAAAATTTTCCAGTAATAACAGTAGCAGTAACAGAGATAGTAGTAGTGCAATCCATGATTGTAGGCTGATCGAAATACCCTGGCCTATCTGGAACTATTAGCTATTCTTAATTTGTTGTTGTGTGCCTTCAAGTTCTTTCCAACTTATGGTGACTGTATTTAGGGTTTTCTTGGCAAGAGTTGTTCTAAGGAGTTTTGCTATTGCCTTCCTCCATATCTGAGAAAGGGTGACTTTCCCAAGGTCATGCAGAGGGTTTCTGTGACTGAGCAGGGATTTGAACCCTGGTCTCCTAGAATCCTAATCCAACACCCATACCCAGTTGCATAGAGACGGGGGGCGGGGGGTGGTTTGCCCCAGGCAGCAATGTTTTTGGGGCATCCTGGCTGTGGCTAAGCCCCCACGTGCCCTGGCCATGCCCCCACACACTGTAGCCCCACCCCCCTCCACACACTCCAAGCTCCACCACTGCTCATACCATTACACTATGCTGGCACCTATGCTCTTGATTACTGTTTGTTTATTTAAACTGTTTTCCCTTGCTGTTCTGTGAAAAGCCTCCAAAAAACAGCTAACCTTACAGACCAATAAAATAAAAGGGTAATTTTCTGATCTTTACAGCCTCTTAAACACATGACTCAAAAGGAGAAAGAAAAAGAACAGAGGAGAATGAAGAAAACCCAAGCCTAAAACCAATTGTTAGTCCCAACTAGAGTAGACCCATTGAATTAATGAAACTTGCATAACTTAAGAAGCCCTCTTTGATTCTGTAGATCTACTCTAGTTGAGACTAACAATTTGATTTAGGGTTCAAGCATCACTTCTTAAAGGCACAGAGTTTTTGGAAGGATGGAATGGGAACTACTCGGGAAGAAGAGTAGCCCAAAGGAGCTGTTCTTGCTGTCGAACTGACAGAATAGCCCTCCTTCCCTTCTCTCCCTCTGCAGTAACCTTAGTGACATTCCAGTGATGAATGGTAACACATTAAACACATTATGGTTTATAGATCGGTTGTGTGAATTGAGATCCTTATGCCAAGTAACTTACAGACAGGGCATTGTCCTTTTAGTTTCTTCTTTATCTTTTTAGTTCTTTTTGCATAAACACACCTGCCTCTTTTGATCCATATGCATCCATATATACATTGTGTTAGAACACATAGTAAGACCAGCAGCAACAAAATTCCTAGGTTTGCCTCTGCATTTCAGAAAGAATGCATCAGAAGTATCCCCATCTGTATGGGATTCAAGAAAGAAATCAAAAGATTAGCTTGCACATTTTTTAGGAAGGTGTGAATTGCTTAAGATTCACATTTCAGCAAAGGTCAGGCTGGGAGCTGGCTGCTCGCAGTAGAGTGCCATTTGTAAACAGACTTTCAGTCTAGCCCTTCAACAACCACAAGTAATTTGCAATTGCAACAACTGCAAATTCTGTGAGTATTTAGAGGACTGAAGAATCTCTGTGTTCAGAGGCAGTAAAGGTACATGAGGGTGGTCATGATTATGAGGTACCTATTCTCTGTCTACTATTTCTGTCTACTATCATTATTGTTGTTGTTGTTGTTATCACCATCATCATCATTTCATCATCATTGTCACCATCATCATCTTCACCCCACTGTTTTCCCATTTTGTGACTTACAAAACAAATGCAACTAAAAATTCCCATCACACAAAAGTTAGAAATGTAATTAAACTATCAATAAAGTCAAAACCAGTTAAAAGATAATTATTAAAAAGAAAACAATGAATAGGCAAGGCCCTTTCCCATTGAACATTAGTCTTCTAAGGCCTTTGTTACTGTTGTTTTTGTGTGCCTTCAAGTCATTTCTAACATGGTGTCATACTGAGTTTACTCTCAGCCCCCCCCCCCCCAGCCTGACTTCTACCCTTGAAAAGGAGCAGGAAATTCCCCAGCGTTCACTAATTTCGCAGGCTGCCACCACCGACTGGATTCTGAATATACTTGTAACTGAACAGGACAGTGGGACCCTGCCAGTGAATTGCCGATCTCTATGCTTAAGGACCTTTCCTTTCCCTCCTCCTTCTGAGTGAGAGAAGTCCTACCTAAGCGTGTGCCGAAGAATGGCGTGGGAATGGAGAGGAAACAGAGGTTTTACAGAAAAGCATTTATTGTAAGGCATGCAAGTAAACAAGACAATAATACACGTGAGAGGCTCCCCCCTCCCAGGTACGCTTAAGTTACAAGTAGTTATAACAACAGATTCCTTCTTAAGATCAGCCAACCTCCAAAATAATAAAAAGCCCTAACGCGACTAACTACCTTATTCTAGTTACTCACATTTGGGTTCACAGGCTTAGATGGTCTAGGAGAGGAATGAGGCCAGGAGGCGAGGCCCAGGGCTGCAGCCTACGACTGGCACAGATCCCGTCTCCAGGAGGTTCCTTGGTTGTCCCTCTGCCACATGGCCTCTCAAGGATTTTTGTAACTTCTCCTTCGAAGCATCTCGAAGCATCTCGAAGATGCTCACCTCTCTTCCCTTGATTGGGCCATTCTCCCCCTGTGACCTGTGAGGCTGACCCACAGTAAAAATGTAACCTAATCCCAACACCTCATTAACCCTTGGTTTACCTGAAGAGGGAAGCATTCCCCTTCAGCCAAGTCTAGATAATGGGAAGCCCCATTATCGCACATGGTGACCCTAAGGCAACCATATCATGGAGTTTTCTTAGCAAGATTTGTTCAAGGGAGGGTTTCCCTGTGCCATCTGCTGAGGCTGAGAGAGAGTGGCTTGCCCAAGGTCACCCACTGGGTTTCTGTGGCTGAGTGGGGATTAAACCCTGGTCTCCAGAGTTATTGTACAATGCTCAAACCACTACACCACACTGGTTTTCCTTCTAAGGCTCACTGAAACGAAAAGAAAGCCCCTTTTCACACCTTACCTTTTCGCGGTGCTGGGGTGCGGGGCTCGCGCGAGCAGCCTCCAGAGGAAGGCTCTCGCTTCCCTGCTTCTTCGGCTCTGCACGAGCTTCCTGCTCACACGAGAGCCCCGCCCCTTCCTTTCGCAGTGCAGCCTGGGACCTTTCCAGGCTGCAATGGACAGGAAGCGCAACCGGCCCGGCTCCCGAGACTCCGCATGCAAGGTAAGTGCGCACAGGGCCCCGGAGCAATGCACGACCGCGCAGCATTTTCGGCTTCAAGCCGAAAATGAAAAAATGCGTGCACGGTCCGCGTCAGGCCCTTGAGTGTCACGCTAATGTGGGTGTGTCGTGTGGACCGCTCCTGACATTTACGCGACGCTCAAGGGTGTCAGGGTCAGAGACCCGGGTGGCAAGACAGCCCGGAGAAGGGAGTGGGAGAGCTAGCAGAGTCCTGCCGGAGGAGTCAAGGAAGAGGGGCCCTTTCGCATCTGAAATGCCATGCGAAAGGGGCCTCAGATAGGAGGAGAGTACTAGTCTAACCTCTCTGGGAATGGAGTTCCAAAACCTAGGAGCAGTCACTGAGAAGTTTTTCTCCCATGTTTCTACTGAGTGTACCTGCGAGTTTGGTGGGACACAGAGAAGAACCTCCCCAGAAGATCTAAAAACGTGGACAGGCTCATATGGAAGAGTATGGTCTTGTTGTTGTTTTGTTGTTGTTGCCATAGTTATTATTAGTAACAATGTTCTTCTTCTGCAGGTAAGTAGACTCGAAAGGGAGAAAACACAAGAGACAAAGCGGATCCGAGAGCTGGAGCAGCGCAAGCAGACAGTGCAGATCACTGAACTGAAAGCCAAGCTCCATGAAGAGAAGATGAAGGAGCTACAGGCCGTGCGGGAAAACCTCATCAAGCAGCATGAGCAAGAAATGACACGGACAATGAAAATTAGAGACAGTGAAATTCAGCGACTTAAGTCAGCGCTGTTTGCTTTGCGGGAAGGGAGCAGCGACAAAGTACGGACAGCCCTGACCATAGAGGCTCGTGAAGAAGCTAGGAAACAATTTGACTCTGAGCGCCTTAAGCTTTTGCAAGAAATCACCGAGTTAAAGTCTGCTAAGAAGCAGATGGATGAAGCCCTGAACAACATGATCCAGGCAGATAAGATCAAAGCAGGGGATCTTCGGAGTGAGCACCAGTCCCATCAGGAAGCCATCTCCAAGATCAAGTGGGAGAGTGAAAGGGATATCCGCAGGCTGGTAAGTGAGTCCATCTAGATGAAGAGCCACTTTGAGGGCTCAACATGCCAGACAGCAGTGTGCTGTTGTCATCACAACACTTACATGAAGCCTGCAGTTACAGAGGCAAGGTTATCGGGGCAAGAATGTACCAGCTGTCAGATCTCAGAGGTGTTTTTTGAGAGATCCCCATCCTCTCCTCCACACATACCCTGTCAATCCAATTCATTAGAAGAACACTGAGTTCTCCTCTCAAGTGTTTAAGAACCAACTTGTCAGGGCACCTAACAGAACTTATACTGAACAAGGCATTTTTAAGTTATATTTGTGTGTCCAAATGGACACCCAGTGGAGACAAATGGGCACATGCAATTTAATCAGTGAACTGCATGATTCCCCCTTCTGTTTCAGCGTCTTCTGGGAATGACTGCAAAGCAAAAATAAAAATAATATATGTGTGTGTGTGTGTGTGTGTGTGTGTGTACACACATATATAAATATCTGCATATATGTATATATGTATATGTAATATACACATATATACACACACAATGTGCATTCACACATGCATACACACAAATAGGGATTATTTTTATTTATACATATAAATAAAATAATAAATAAAGAAAAATATAAAACATAAAATATAAAAATATAAATAAAATAAATATAATATATTTAGATAGAGATACACACACACATGCACACATAATCTTTTGTACTCCCAGATCATTTCTGGTTTTAACCAAATTTTCTAAACTCTGATAAGAGTTTTAGGAATCTTTTCTTCTTTTTTAATTCAGCTATGTTTTGATGGTGGGCAGGATGATAAAAATGGCTAGGATGCTGATGTTTGTAAATGCATTTGCAACTCTGTATTGACCTCCTCCTTAAAAAAAAAACACACTGTCTTAATGTCAGAAATGTATATGTGGCAGAGAAGATTTCATTCTTTTGAATGGAAGAATGGATATCCAGTAATGATTTCTATAAAAATGGTATGATAGTATGATGGGAATAGTTGTTCATCAGTGTTTGGAGGGCTAAATGTTCTCCACCCTGATTTACATCATCATAGTTAGGATCTTGTGTGGTTAATGGGGCTTCCAAAGAGCAAGCAGGCAAGCAGCCCTTTTTAACTCCACTTGGTCATGTAGCTGGGTGCATGAAACTATCTGGAGTGGGAGCACACATAGCTGAATGCAGGCCATACTGAAGGTATTGCAGTATAGATGAAGAACAGTGGCATGCATACCCTTACCCACTTTCTGTTTTGACAGGTATAGCACTGCATTTGGCTTCATGATGAGCTGCAAAACCAGATTGGTCACATGGTTGCATGGGGAACAGTCGCATAGGAATAGGGGGACAATGAGGGCAGTTCGGCCCAGGCGATAATTTTTGGAGGGGCGTCTCAGTTCGTAGCCACACTCCTGCCTGCCATGGCCATGCCCACTCACACTGTGGCCACGCCACGCCCACCCCCTCCATGCACTCCAAGCTCCGCCTCTGATGGGGAATGGAAATGCATTCGCTCTTCCCCTTTCTTAGTCAGAGTGAGGGAACAGGACAGCTTTCTGTTCTCACTCATATCATCTTTTAGTCACTAAATATATGGCTTTGTAACATCATCATGGACCAGTTCAGCAGATTAGTAATAACAGTGCTTTTGCGCCTGTCTACAGGGTTTGTTTCACAGAGTAGGGTTGGAAGATTTCTGTTTGACTTCTGGGATCCTCTGAATCTTTTTCTCCCACTTATATGGCAGAAATTTATATGAATCTAGTGGATAAAATCAACAGAGAATTCAGACAAGGTGTCAGCAACATAGTGATAACACCTATTTGTATTTCTCTATTACAAGTGAGTCAGGTCAGATTGTGAAGGTGTTAAGACAGGCTGTGAATTGAATGAGGGGCAATTAACTGATGCTGAAACCCCACAAGATGGAGACCTTATAACTAAGAAGCTGTTACACTCCGGGGATTTAGAGATGTAACTTTTATCTAATTTTCTTTCAAAGGAGGCAGCAAGTGCTTTTAGCAGTTTTACTTTCACTGCAAGAGTTGTGCTGTTTGAGACTTATTCTGTTTAAAAAAAATGGCATGTGATTGTTGGCACAAAATAGAAGCTTCATCTCTTGAAACCAGGGTGGCCTTGGTGGTAGCTAGGAGTGCCTTTTACTACCTTCAGCTAGGTCGTCAACTACAGTAGTTTCTGAACCAGCATAGTTCAGCTACAGGCTCATTCTGATTGGATTACTGTAGTGTTCTGTAGATGGGTTGCCCGTAGAGTCAACCCAGAAGTTCCAGCTAGTGTAGAACATAGAGACTATAAGTGTAACCAGTACAGCAAGGTGGAATCATATTATTTCAGTTCTGAAGTACCTACACTGGCTGCCCGTTTAGTTTCTGGGCCATTTCAGTTGCTTGTGCTTGGCTTTAAAGACCTACATGGCTTGGGATGTAAGCATCCAGGGAAACACCTCTCTCCATATTATTCCTCTGTTCCCCATGACTGATTACAATTTTCATCTGCTGTTAGCCTCAAAGAGGTTCTCCATGCCTCTTGCCATTATGGACTGCGGAGTGTACACAGGGAAAGAAGGCTGCATTCAGTCCACAGCGCTGCCTTTGGCTCAATGACTAGCCCAGAATATTTTCACTTTCAATGAGCTCTTTCTACAAGACAAAAGTTACGATGGAGAAGACCAGAACACAAATGTTTCCTAGCCCTGTACACAACCAGATCCTTCTGTTGTATACCCTCGATGAAAGGACAGACTGGGACCATTTTAAAGACTGCCACACCCTGACTCACACACCTTGCTTCACTTTTAACAAAACAGATCTATTTGGATTTCATCAGCTGCACATTGTTGAATTATATGAAAGTGAGTTTGAGTTTGATGTGGAAAATCCTTCAAATTTTAAGCCAAAACTTCTCCATAAACATCTCCCCCTTCACCAGATGGGAAAAAAATGCAATAATATGAAAGTAAATAAATAAGAATTTTCTGCTGTTTTGACACCAAAAATCTGCTGCCCGTGGCTATCCCACTTTGCCTAATCTCTGGCTCTGCTTAGATCTATACCATTATGTATCCTGTCTTTACAACAGTCTTTACATGATTATAAGTTGCGAAGGACAAACGGGCTGTCCTCCTTGGCCTCTGGTTCAGTTCTGAAATTTTCCTTGAGCACTGGTGTCATTCCACTGGGCACTTTCCACTTCTGACAGAGTTTAATAAATACACATTTTAATAATCCTGCAGACAGAGATGGAAGAACTCAGCATGGAACTGACATTTATTGCTGCAGAGCACCATGTCCTTTCCCATAAAGGGTTCCACCTTGAGCTGGAGGCACTGGCAGATGGTAGCTTCCATGTTAAGAGAGCAGCAAATTCAGTCCATTATTTAGTATGCACTTTAAAGGAACCGTCCAAGATGCTGAACCTATTTGTAGAATAGGGCCCACCATCTTGGACCTCCAAAGTTCAGAATAAAACCCAGAGTAGATTCACCATCCCACTGGCATGTGAGCTATGGGCCACCACTGGTTGGAAGAAATTGACTACTGTTGCTGTCACTGTTGCAAATCATCAAACTGAAGCACCTTCTGGCGGTAGGATTGTTCTTTGCTTATCTTACACAAGCTAACTTTTTAAATTACTATTACTAACTATAAAGCTGGTGAGCATCCATTGATCTTGCGGACTGCCAAAGGACTGAATTTTTCAAGTCTAGTTTGTCAGTTTTTCAAACACCAGCACAATATTGGGGTTTCTGCCGTGTTATGGATGACAGGACAACACTTAAAGCAGCAACAAGACAAGCAGCAAGTGAGTAGGTGAAGTTTTCCCTGTGATTGCATTCACATGATGGTAAAATCACCAGTTGATTTCTACTTATTGAGCATCTTCTGCCCACGGAACCATAGCTATACTGCACTAACAATGTCAGGATATCTAGCTAGTCCTTCTTAAAAAAAAATTAACACATCTGTATTAAGTAGTCACATATTAAGTACAGCTGATAGAACAGTAAAATGCAGTTAATGTCAGAGTATGTCTTCCAGACTGAAGTGTGCAGAAGAGAACAAGGTACACTTGGTTGGAGTCCAAAGAATGCATTTAGTAAGGCAAGGCAAACTCAAATGACTTAAATTGGGCTATAGTGCACATTCCAAGCTGTTTTCCCACCCCTGGGAAAACTATGGCTGGTATTCTGATCACCAGTTATGATACTGTAAGGGGGAATGATGATACTGTAAGTGCTGAAGATTCACATTTCTGGTCATGAATGACAGAATGTGATGCCAAAACCTACATTCGCAGCCTGGCAGCACCCCAATCATAATGTCTCCAAGGCGCCAAAGATTGGGTGCTGGGAAACGACACCCACAATACACTCTTGGTATTGGGGTGCATTGGAACAAGTAGTTGTGGCAGGACCCAGAGGAATCTCTCCAGCTGCATGTTATCAAGGCAGTCTGTGACTGAGAGAACACTGCGGATGTCATTTCCGAGTGCCCCAGTGTCTAGTATCTAGGAAACCCTTCACTTGACCTGCTTCCAGATTGTGAAAGTAATTGAGGGGTGTCAGTTGTAACTATATGACAGAACTCCATCATTGTAGAAATCAGTGTGAGAAACTAAATGAACCAGCCATATAGCAGTAGGTCTGCATTTCAGTTTATTTTGTTGTTAGTTATATCCCACGTCACATTACATTTATTTTCCACCTTTCTTCAAGTGAGCTTAAGGTAATAAAGATGGCTTCCCCCAACCCTGTTTTCCCCTGACAATAACCCTATGAAGAAGGCTAGACTAACAGCGAATGACTGCCCCAAGGCCAGTGAAATTCAGACATCTCCAAAGTCTCAGTCCAGCTGTCTGACCACTACACAACAATGGGCCTTTCCCAAAGGCTGACACCTGCTGCCTATTGCAGCAGAGTGCTAAAATCATGTTAGATCTTGTAAACAGTTTCCCAGCTGTGCAAGATCTGCTCTCATAGGCAGGTCCTACAGAACTAGAGCCTTTCTTTAGAGTCACCTTCTTTCGTGAATCTAATTATGGGCTTGGTTTGCATTATCTAAACCCATCTACTCAAGAATGTTCCAGGAGGTAAGATCTGGTCTAATGCAAACATGCTGAAATGTGCTGCCACCTGTTGGTGATTAGTGTAAATAATAGCCCATTTTTATCCACAGACCTCCCATGACATGCTGCAGGAAATCAGACCAAGTCAAGCATTACTTCTCCCATTCAGCTGCATTTGTGGTGCTCGCCACTTGGATGTCTTCAAATCTACTGTGTACCTGTGCCACATGGTTATATCAGTTTCATACCAATTTAATTGTCATGGTTGCATCCTACAGAATCCTGAAATGTGTAATTAGGTGAAGTACTTACAATTCTCTGCTAGAAAACTCTATTTGACTTCCCTGAAGTACAGTTCCTGAGGTCCTGCATATCTCTGCTACAGAGTTAAACTGATTTTGTTCTCAGACCTTAAGTCAGTCCTTAAGATATCTTGGAAATTGTAGCTCAAGTTAGAGTTCTCTAGCAGAGAATTCTAATTATAGATCTCTTTCACACTACATAGTTAAAGTGCGATGATTCTGCTTTCACTGCCATGGTTCCATCCTATGGAATTCTGGGTTTTGCAGTGTAGAGGGAGGGGCATTTAGAATTCTCAGTCAGATAGCTTTTCTAGTATTTCTGACTAAACTACAGGTCCCAAAATTCTAGAGGATACAGCCATGGCAGTTAAAATGGAATCAAAGTGCTGTAATTCTATAGTATGAAAGAGGCCTACAATATCAAGCTGCAGATCAACTTAAAGTGGTAGGAAACTGCTGTATTTAAGCGGTGCAGAAATACCTTTAGAGGATCTGAACCAGCTTACAATTATCACTATTGACTCAGAATTTTTCCACCAAATGGTAGCATGGTAAGGAGAGACACTATGGGTTGGCTTGGGGAAAATGGTGAGTCAACACTATAAAATCCTGAATTTCACTCAGGATATTTTCTGTTTGAGGCAAGGAAAAGACACTGGCAGTGGGTAACTCCCAAACTGTGGGTTAGGAACTATTTTGTGTTTTAGTCCAGACTTTAAATGAACTATCCAAAGTGCTGAATCTGTTTTGGGGATGGGACTGAGCATTTGGATAGCTTCGTCAAGGTTGAGTAAACCCAAAACAGACTTACCAGATGATGCAGAAACTTCCAGCTGTCACTAGGGACAAGATGGCCTCTCCTCCCACATTCCACAGATAAGGCTGAGTAGACTGCCAGTTAAATCTTGGATGAGAATCTTTGATAGGATAGCATCCTTCACAACTCCTGAGGGCAACAGGCCAGTTTAGGGGATGTAGAAAGGGCCCTCTGTGTCTCCAAAAGAGGGAGGCAAAAGAGGCAAATAGCCAAAGGCCTGTTGGTGCTGTTCCCCCAGCATCTGCCATCTGAAGCAGTCACCTTACTCTGCATAATGCTAAAGCCAGCCCTAATGTAGACACATTTTGGGAAACTATCAAAATATGGACTGAGCCAGGAGCTCGGATATAAGAAAATGTCAGCAAAATGCCATTAGGCAAAAAGTACTCTGTTTAGGGATGTTATACTACAGAGCCTATCACATAATGAAATGTCACGAGGATAGATATTTGATTTAGTGAAGACCTACCGAAGAGAAGATGGTCTTAGTTCTTCCCTGCCCTCCAAGTTCCTCTCTTCAGTTCTGGCTTATGGAAAGGGGAAAAGCAGAGAGTTGTCAACCTGTTCCTCCATTGGCTTCTCCTTTGTCATGACAGACAGATATTTTTTATTTTTTTTAAATTGGTGGAGCTTTTCCAAACATCTAGATGTAGACATCTTTATCTGTTCAATTTATGCCTGTCAAACAACTACTCAAGACACTGGAGCTGTGTCTTTTAAAAAGTTGTCAACTATAAATGTAGGGAAGGGATGGAGAGAAATAATTGCCAAAGTAAATGAAAAGCTCTGTTTTAATTTCAGGTGTTCTATAATGTAATAAAAAATAGGCATGTAGAAAGGAAAGAATGCTAGTAGCCACAATGCATCCATTGCCACTCTTGTCACATGGAGAGGGACAACCTGTGGAGGAATGTAAGGTTAACCACCTTATTTCAGCATAAGCTTTTATAAGGCCTTTTCTCACTACACAGCCGTAGCAATACGGCTGCCTCCTATAGAATCCTAGGATTGACTCTGTGTGTGTGTTCAAGTCACTTGTTGGTTTATGGTGACCTCATGAATTTTATAGGGGTTTTTTAGGCAAAGAATACTCAAAAGGTGGTTCTGCCAGTCCCTTACTCTGAAATATAGCCTACAGCACCTGGCATTCATTGGCTGATCCCTCATCCCAGTACTAACTAGGGCTGACCCTTCTTAGCTTCCAAGATCAGATGGGATCTGGTACCTTTAGGGTATTTAAGCCCTCTTACCAAACTACAACTGTCAGGATTACACAGGATGCAGCCATAGCAATTAAAGTGAAATCATAACACTATAATTGTGTAGTGTGGAAGAGCCCCTAAACTACAGCCCATTTCTTCAGTTGGCAACCCCAATAACTTAGGTTCACAATTGCAAGGTGAGCTTCTATAAATAGAGGAGGCTCTTCTCTTCAGTCTGTTACTCTCAACATATGGGGAATGATGACAGGGGTGGGGTGAGGGTGGTATAAGTATCCTCATTTGTTTACTTTTGGTACATTATGGAACCTCTGAACAGGGCTTATTAATCTTTGCTGCCTCTATGTTTTATAAAGTAGAAAACAGGCATAGTGAATGGAAGAATGAAGAGCATTCTCTTGCAGAGTGTCTTAAAATGTATCCGTTCGCTGTTGTGCTCATTTAGTAACACTGTCCTTGCATATCTTCATTCAGATGGACGAGATCAAAGCAAAGGACAGAACCATCTTTTCGCTGGAGAAAGAGCTGGAGACCCTGACGGGTTATGTTCAGAAGCTTCAGCTGCAGAAGGAGGCTTTGGATGAGCAGCTCTTCCTAGTGAAGGAGGCTGAATGTAACATGAGCAGTCCCAAGAGGGAGATCCCAGGCAGAGCAGGAGATGGCTCTGAACACTGCAGCAGTCCTGTAAGAAGGATTTTTATATTTCATCACAACCAGGAACACTGGGGCTTTGCTTAGATCCACTTTGCCCACTTATTGCATCATGTTCCTGCCTTCCAGAAAGAAAGCATTGATCTGTGGTGTATTAAATGCACCCTCTTGTGGTGCTCATAAGGCTGCATTTCAGTTTGGACAGTAATGCTTGCCAATATTCAGAACAAGAGACAGCGGTGATAATCAATCAGAGAAGAAGAAGAATGCTCAGGCAGTTCCATTGGCCTTCCCTCTGGCCCAAAAGAGAACAGTACGGTGAAGTAGAAGTGGGCAACACCAGGGGTCAGAAAGCCTATTTCCGTTCCCCTGATGTGCTGGCAGGTGGCAAGTCATTTCTAGTCACTTTTAGAGCAAGTGCTTATTATTTCAAGGTGGGTTGGGAGCCTGAAATAGCATTTAGGGAGAAAATGGGCTCCTGGGAATCTAGTGTTGGCTGCTGATTCTTTTTTTCTTTTCTTTTTTTACACTGAAGTTTGAGAGCCCAGGAGGGGCAGGGGTCACACAGGACCAGCTCAAGGGCCATATGCAGTAGGCTGGATTATTTTCATGACTGCAGTACAGCCAATGTTACTATCTTCATGTTGAAGATCAGTTGCAGGGTGTGTGTGTGTGGATATATGCTGAGTATGAAAGGTACTGCCTTACCTAAGGCCATCACAGGCATTTATGGCTGATTCAGGAGACACACACCCTCCATGACAATTGTTTTCTTGTTTATGTGGACATAATAAAATCAATATAATACTCATAGAGGAAAGCCTGAGATCCTTTTTTAGGGATCCAAAATTTCTTCCAAGGAACTTTCCCATAAGTCTTGCAACCAGTAACCATGCAACTCCTTCTGGATTAGTGTGTGATGCAATCCCCATCGGCTATAGATTGGAGACATTAAAAAATGATAGGTTCAAGGTGCCATCCATTTGGCTCACTTTGACAGGAAATGGCACGAGGGAAAAACTCTTACACTGACATCTCAACATCCCCGAAGGGCTTGCTTAATATGTCTGTATGACTGGAGTATTATTGTGCTCTTTGTACACCTTATACAGTTATATAGTTATACAAATATTATTGCATACAAAAACAATACAAAAATAACTTTTTAAGTTTACAGCTGTGCTCTCAGTGATTTCCTTTACTTTAAATTTTAAGAAGCTATCCAAGGTGCTGAGGCTATTTTGCACCTACGGTTCAGCACCTTGGACATCTCTTATAAAGCACAGAAGAAAACCCAAGGCGGATTCACTGGCTAACTGACATAGAAGCCACCTGGTGGCACAGCGTGGTATGGAGACTGCTTTTTCATGGGTTCATCTCACAACATGATTGCGGTCTTTTAAAATCTGTGACCAATGGGCTAAGGAAAATCATGCTGGGGCCACCTTACCAATAAGCAGAGTTAGGTAGCCTGTAGCAGGCACAGGGGATACAATGCAGTTGTATCTTGCAAATGGTATCATTCAGCCTGTTCTCCACCCTAGAAACTAGCTGGCTGCCCTGGAATGCAGTGGAGGATGCTGTCGTGCCATCAAGTTCAAAGAAAGATTCAGCTGCTGATATAGTTAGATTCTGTGTGAAAAAAGTGGGGAAGGTACCACTTTGTCCTTTGCTTACGGTGGGAAAAAAATGTATCTCAGGGCAGCCCAACAATTATGCAAGTGTTTAACATGAAATCACCACTTTCTCTTTTACTTGTTTTCTGTTCTTTTTTGTTCATGACTTTTTCTTAAATTTTCTCTCTATTAAAAGACACTATATGTAAGCATTGTGATACTCAAAAGCAATGGAATTTTATTTTGTAAGCAATTTCTTATAAAATAGTAGTAGTAGTAGTAATAATGATGATGATGATGATGATGATGATGATAACAATAACAATAACAATAACAATAATAATAATAAATGAAAATCACCATGAAGCTGGGATCAAGAGTATGATGATCTCACTCTAGGCATCTGTATTATTGGCCCTGCCCACATTGTTGTGCCTCTTTGAACATTACAAGCATGCCTAGAGATAAACCCATACACAGTCATACATATATGTATATTTCTCTGTGTGTGTGTGTGTCTGTGTAAGAGTATGTGTCTGTATGTGTGTGCATGTACACTGTATATGTGCAGTTGCATATATATCCATATACAAATGGCTCAACTGGCTATAACAGTTTTAAATAAAGAACTTGGAAAAGTTCTCCTTTTGGACCAGAAATCTCAAAGCCTTCCAACTAGCCTGACTTACCTACGTGCTGGTGACCAGGACAGAGAGGAGCTTCTGGCAACTGTAGTCCCAAACAGTAACATTTGTCCAAGCTCTTTATTTCAAAGGTACCCAAAGCAGCCACCTGGGGAACAAAGGGATGAAAATTATGCATACACTGGCAAGTTTTGCATGTAAAACTTTGTGTAAAACTTAAAAAAAAATATTTAAAACATTTATTTACAGGATCTACGCAGAAACCAGAAAAGAATGGCTGAGCTCAATGCTACTATACGGAAGCTAGAGGACAGGAACACCCTGCTTGTAGATGAACGGAATGAACTGGTGGGTGCACATAGCTGTTTTGCAGTTGGACTTGGGAAGGTATTGCAAAGAACAAAAGGACCTCAGAGGGGATGTGACTGTTTTATTTCAAATTATATATGTAAAATATTTTTATGCTGCCTCTCAGTAAAACTTTGGAGGTTTTTAAGCAGAGGCTAGGTGGCCATCTGTCGGGAGTGCTTTGAGGGTGTTCCTGCGTGGCAGGGGGTTGGACTGGATGGCCCGTGTGGTCTCTTCCAACTCTACATTTCTATGATTCTATGATTCTATGAAAATCTGCAGGGCAGCATACAAGAGAGTAAAAATATATAATACTGGAAGTGGTTCCTCTTTTGCCCACATCTTTGTACTGCTTGATTTAAAAGGTGGAGAAAACAAAGTCTATCCAAAAGTAGGTAGTGGATGTTCTCTTGCTACATTCAAATGATGATAACTACCTAAATCAACCCAGTGTTAATTCCAGTTTTTTATATTATTTAATTGCCCTTTCACACTACGCAATTATAGCACAATGATTCTGCCTGATTTTCCATGGGTCTGGGCTATGGAATCCTGGGATCTGCAGTTTAGGGAAGGGCATTTAGAATTTCCAGCCAGATTGAGAGAAACAATCTTTCTCTTGGAGAAACAAATTAGTTATTACCAGAAGCTAGAAGCTAGCTTGAAACTGACGTATCATGTTATGCTTCTTGCTTGGAGATCTCCTCCTCCTCCTCCTTCTTTTCCCAACTTTTGAGTGAGCTAGAGATAAACATTGGTTATGAAAGAATTGGAATCAGTTTGTGAGAGTTACTCCATTACATGGTGTACTCATCTATATTTCTTTTGCTCCATTGTTTAGAACGTGTAGATCAGAAGCAAAACTGGGGTGAAGATATAGACCAGTTTTCCCCAACTTAGTGTCCTCCAGATAATATCTTCCTGAATATGATGGGAGTTGGGGACCATTAGAACTCCTACAATTCCTAGACAATTGTTATCCAGGCTCTTTGGGATTGATGGTGGTTGCAGTCCAACACATCTGGAGGGTGCAATGCTGGAAAAGGGTGATATATAGCATAAAGAGCGAGCCTCCTTTAACAACACCTTCAGTCCTCCAAACTCAGGCCCCCCTGTACACCTAAAACAAACCTTATTGTCTGGCTATAGCCAACAAAAAACTATGATTACTATTCTGTTGCTATCGGTTGATAGACAGAGTGTGTCTGCAGCAAAGCATCTATACTGATTAAGGAGTAAAGACACCAATGGCTTAAGGAAATGAAATAAAGACTTTATTATAGGAACTCTGTTCTAACATAGGAAAGTAACTCAGGGTGCTATCCTAATCTAGCTACATTCTTGGGAAGAGGCAGAGAAGAGAGAGAAGTAATGAGAAGAGTCAGAGAGACATCCTTAAGAGTATCAGTTTATATCAGAGGGATCAGGATAGGTATTGCCAAGAAGGGAGGACACTTCAGATCACTCAAACTAACTAGCTCTACTACTAGTGCCCACTGAGAGGCATTCTGGATTCTTCAGTGCTGAATGTTGTTGTACTTCTAACACCAATTTCCTAAGTAATGATAGAGTTTCATCAGATAACATGGGAAATTACAGTGCTGGAGAAAAGAGAGACCCTATCAATGTTACGTATCAATTATTACTTATTATTGTTGTTGTTGTAGTTGAAACGTGTTCGGGAAGCTGAAAAACAATGCAAACCTCTCCTGGAAAGAAATAAGTGCCTCTCCAAGAGAAATGATGAACTCATGCAGTCCTTGCAGCGCATGGAGGAGAAACTCAAAGCAATCACAAAGGAAAACCTAGAAATGGTTTGTATTACACATTTGGAACAGTTCTACATATATATAACAGTGCAAGAAAGATTTTATCCATGAGATTTCATTACTGAATTACTGGGTTTTAACTGTGCCAATCGAGTGTCTGCACTAAGTTCGCCATCATAACCACACAGTGTAGTGCTGGCAAGTGGTCCAGTTTTGTTGGGTTAATTTTTTTTCTGCTTCAAAACTGGAATTTGAAATTAAAGTTTGAAATTATAAAGGAAACAGGGATAATATCAGTAGTTTAAAAACAGTCAAATTCAGGCTGATCTTTTACTGGACTGCAAAGCATCTTGTGTCATTTTGCCCACCCAACAAATATGACTTGCGAACCTCCTAATATGTTCTCATTAACTTGCACACCTAAAGCTGCAGTCCTGTACACACTTATCCAGTCTCACACATACTTATCACTGGAACCCAGTGAGACTTACTTCAGAAATCCACACCTGAAAAGTTAATGTCTGGCAGTAATCTATCCCATTTTTTATTACATCTTGCCTTTTCCCCCAAGAAATCTGAGATCTGCATAAGGTCCCCAAAAACAGATCAGACTACCTTCAGCTTCAGCAAAGTCGCTTTATTATGTGCCTTCTGATCATGTACATTGAGACATTTTGTTGCATTCATGGTAATGCCACCTATTTCTCTCTAAATCTCAGTCCTAGATGTTGGTGGTCCTTCTGATTTCTTCCCATAGTGGGTTGAAATATGAAAGGAAGTTGCATATGATCTTGGCATTTACGTGTAGAAATATATACCTGATTTTTCCAATTCTCAATTAAATTATCCATGTGATTTGCATATATGAACAATCAACACCATAATTCTCCCTATCTGTAGAATCATTCTCATACTGCTAATAAGGAACACTTTAACCAGCCCTAAAGAAAGCTATCTCAGTTTTTTAAAGGTATGTGCTTTACTTGACTCTCACTCCCAGTATTTTTATTGGCTGTGTCCATGCATCACTGTAAACCATGATTTAGCAAGATGTCCATAAGCAGAAGGAGCCAGCGTACAGTCACATATTCCCAATTCCTCTCCTGAGGATGGGAGGAAAACATTCTTAGCATTTAGTTCCTGTGAATCTCAGCTTCTGTGAATCTCAGCTTGTCATGTTTTCTGGACTAAGGATTGTGGTTTAGCCCCAACCATGGTCAGTTTCAAAACAAGCTGAATTTAAACAGTGGGTTATGAAATTGAGCTGTTTAAAGTAATCAGTGCTAGAGATAAATCACAGGTGAGGATTCCAGTGGAACAAAAACTGATATTCAGAAAAACAGGAAGTAAGGGCACTGAGGTCCTGCTTCTGACTGCGCTATGAGGGAAAGGATAGGGGTGAATCACAGAAGCCCAAGGTTTGCTGTAGCTTCTTCCAGCTCATGCTCATTTTCTATAACTATGATTTAACCTGACATACAGACACACCCACTGGTTTTATGGAAAAATAAAGTGAGAAGAAAGACCATTGTTTAGATTGAAATAATTCACACAGATATTCTCCATAGCATTTCTCACCTATGCTCTGCTATTTTCCTTTTCTAAAAAGATGATTTTAGCATTATATTCAGGTAGAATCAATTCATTCCTCTGTCCAAGTAAATGGGTTGGGCTTCATTTGCACTACTTTTACAGAAGCAGAATTGGATGTGTAATTCTCCAGAGATAAAAATTACAAAATTAATCCATTTTAACATAAATCAGTTTTCTAGACAAACAAATTGTAAGAATTTTATTCAGAAGCAGAAACCATTGAGTTCAATGGGGCTTATTCCCTGTTTAGTGTGTGTAACAGACTGCAGGACCAAGGGCAACCATTCCAATTAGGCAAGTTCTTGAGAGCCCCTGTCTATGGTTGGTTGATTAGTTGGTTGATCCGCTTGGTTTCTTGATTCTTATGACATTAGTAAGGTTTGTGATCATTTTAGGTTAAGAATACATTTGAAAAATAGCTATGCATGGTTTGAACATTGGACTATGATTCTGGAGACCAGGGTTCAAATCCCTGCTCATCCCACGGAAACTCACTGGGTCACCTTGGGCAAGTCATACTCTCAGCCTCAGAGGAAGGCAAAGGTGTAAACCCCTCTGAACAAATCTTGCAGAGGAAACCCCATGACCAGTTTTCATTTCTGATTATTAAGTTAAAACATGCAGACAGAGATGTAGAAGATAAAATTCAGGTAGGATTTATTGTAAGAGATAAACAGTGTTATGTTGGTTCTGCACACAGTACATGGTGAAACCTCCGTTTCAGACAAAGAACATTTCTCCATCAACTTTTTCCCACACTCTCACCTTCCAGAAACCCTGTTCAGATATTCCCCATTATATTCGTCCTAGGAGGCCCCAGCTTCTCTCTCTAACTGATCCTATCTAGCTGTTTAACAGACTGGTCTCTAAATTATATCCTTCCTCTCTCTCCCGACCCCCTCCAGCATTCAGTGAGGTCTGTTTGGCTTGCTCCACTCATGTTGTTCCAGCTTCTTGCTTCACAATCAAGTATAAACAAATTCTAGGGCACTGGGAGGAACCTGCCTTTGGGCCCAAATTTTCCCAGTGTATACTGCTCACCATTCACAATAGAGAGGTATATCTTTGGTTCCCTCAACACTATAGCAAGATATCATTTATAAATTCATCCACTGAGAACATACAGGTTAACTCTGTTGGATCCATAATGATTTGACACTGAAGGCAGGAGGCAAAAGTAAAAAAGTAAAATAATTAAGACAGACACTACAATAAGGGGCAGAATTAAAGCAGAAAATTTTACCAAAACTCTTTTTTTTTTTTACAAAGAGCAATTATACTAACGTTGTTGTTTCATTTCTGCCACACAGAAAGAGAAAATGACATCACATCCTCCTCTTAAGAAATTAAAATCTCTCAATGACCTGGACCAAGCAAATGAAGAGCAAGAAACTGAATTTTTGAAGCTTCAGGTTATAGAACAACAGAATATAATTGATGAACTGACACGGGTAGGTTGTAGTCCCCAAGGAATTAAAAGTAAAAAGGTATATCATGAAACCCTTCCTCATTTTATTAAAAAAAAATGCCTTATTTTCCACCTTTGTTCAGCATTTCAAGACCATGAAACACTCAGAGATTCTCTGGCCCAGCTTCCTCATCTTTTGCCTTCCTTCCTCTGGAACTCATCCCTCATCTTGCAATAGCAATGGGCAACATGTGGCTGTTCAGATATTATTGGACGACAGATCCCATCATCCCTAGCTTGCACAGTGGTAGTTTGGAATGTTGGGAACAGTAGTCCAGGAACAACTAGGGGACCACACATTCCTCACTGCTGTTCCTCCTGCATGTTATCACCCTTCTGTTTTTTACGGGTAGAGTGGGATGGAAGAAGCGTTTGGAAAACAGCCACAAGTGGGCTTGCAAGGCCAGACAAGATCCGCTTTTCATCCTCTCTCCCACCCTTGCTCCCTTCAGGTTCCTTGCCCCTTCACTCCCAACCCCCGAAAGTCCTCACTGTGTAGTGTGAAAGGAAGACTTGAATAGGTGTGAAGATAGCAGTGTACTTTCCCTGAGCTTGGTGGTGACTAAAGCAACAGACAACAAAGCAATGTGGGGAACAAGGGAAGAAGAGGATGGAGCCACCCAGGAAAGGCCTGCCCAAGGGGCAACAGAGCCTATTTCCATCCTGAAGCCAAGAACAGGACCTCCAGGGCAAACTAATTCAGAAGCCTGACTCTGGAAAAAAGAGCCTGTTTTCTTGTTGCTCTAGAGCCCAGCCAAGGTAGCTGGGTTTTTTGTTGCTCTAGATCCGAAGTAGACAGCCACAGATGATCGGGGGGGGGGGTAGGCACGCTCTCATAGAAACATTTTTACTTCCCTGGACCTTAAAGGGCCACATTTGACCTTTTTGGTGGTAAAACGTTATTTTTGGTGTAAAACAAATGAGAAGGGAGGACCAATATCCTTAAAATGACAAGTCATGCATCCCACAGAAGATTTGCAGCGGGGGGACTTCCCATTTTTACACTGATTCAGCCCTGGGGAGCCAGAAGGCTCTGGGGAAACTGTGGGCCTTCCTGGCCAAATACAGCCCACAAGCAGAACCATTCCCGATTATACAATCTAGACAACCCTTATTTCTGCTGAAAATTAGAATGTAGGTCAAGAGCAGAGCATGTCTGCCAGCCTAAGGGCCCTAGTCTGCTCCATGCATGTTCTTGAAGTCTGCATTCCCACAGTGAGCCAGGCCAAAGTCAGAAAGGTGGGACCAAACATATGAGTATAGTTTAGCTTGAATTGCTGGTAGCAAGCCCTTTGAGAGTGGTACTGAAGGGAGGGAGGGGGAAATTGTTAAACACTGGTATTATGAGGAGGGGGCTGTGACTACGTAGATAACCCTACAGAGCCAATCTGGGCCCCCAGGAAGGCTGGTTTCAGCCCAAAGGCCAATCGGTGGTGATCTTTGACAAATGAATGCCTTAGCCTCTACCTTGATCTTGCTCTTTTTGGATAGGACAGAGAGAAGCTTATTCGGCGGAGGAAGCATAAAAGAAGTTCAAAGCCAATTAAGGTAAATGAAGTACACAACTGGCTGGGAGGATCATTTATGTAAGCTGATTGTACAACATGTCAGTTCACCCTATTCTCATGTCTGCTAAGTACGTGCAGCCTCCAGCTGTGGGTGTGCAGAGCCAAGAGAAAAGGGGAAAAAATGCATTGTCTTCTGAATCTATCATCCTGCCTGCCAAATTTAGTACAGTTTGGAGCTCTGATCTATGAAGATGAGAACTCCAAAATGCTTTTTTCACAGCTGACCAAGTTCATCCCATATGTTTTCCATTTTTGCGATGTCAAGTCCTTATGTGGGAATAAAAGCATAGTAATAACCAGTGTTCCTAAAATTCTCATTGATCAGTCTGTCTGCATGACTCACTTTGTTTGGCAAGTTTTTAAGTGCTGAAATCAGTACTTTGCTATCCAAACCTGCTGATTAAGCAGCTCTTGTCATCTTAGGGGCATGACTCATACCATTGTTTTTCTTTGATGTTTTAAATTAAATTGCAAAGTTTGAAGACATTAAGAGCTAAATTCAATTGTTAGTTCCCACCAGGGTAACTGCATTGAACCAGTAAGCTTTGCTTAAGTGTTATTTAACATGCGCTATTCATTCAGTATGTCCACTTGGAACTAACAATTAGATTTAGCTTGAAGCTGTTACGGGGGCCCAGGTAAACTTAGTTTAGATAGTGTACTCCATAAGGTACTTTGGCTTAGGACTTTGATCCTTGAAGGAGCAATAATCCATATAAATATGCCTGTCCAGGGTTTAAGGTCTGCTAGAGGGGCCCTCCTCTGTATCCCATTAGTCAAAACAATTCACTGTGGGAGGATATGAGAGAAGGCCTTATCTGCTGTGGTACCCCGTTATCAAACACCCTCCCTCCCCGTGGAGGCCCAATTGGTCCCAGTGTTGCTATCATTCAGAATCCAAGTGAAAAAAATGGTTTTCACTAAAGCTTTTGGGGCCTAACTAGCTTTGCACAAACCTTTGTATGTATATGCTTTTGGATCATTTTAAAGTATTTTAAATGTTTTAATCCATCTTTTTAATTTGTTAATTTTTTTTTCTTTTAAAATCAGTCTTACTATTTACAGTGTTTTAAATTTGCTAAGTTGGTTTTAATGTACAACTCTGCATAGAAGGCAGGATATAAATATTTAAATAAATTTTTAAAAAAAGCTGTCACAACATTTTTCAGCAATAAAATCTTTAGTACAGTGGGCCCTGAGTATTCATTAAGGTTTGGTTCCAGAACCCTCCATGGATACCAAAATCCGTGGATGCTCAAGTCCCATTATGTACAATGGTGTAGTAAAATGGCATCCCTTTTATAAAACGAGAAAATCAAAGTTTGTTTTTTTGGATTTTTTAAAAAAATATTTTCAAGCCATAGTTGGTTGAATCCATAAATATGGAGGGCCAACTGTATATATAACTGACCCAGTTGTATGTGGCTTCCTTGTTTAGATTTGTGCACACTCTCTAGTTTGATATTTCTCTTGTCTCAAATGTTTATTTTGTGAGACCCTAGAGGCAGGATCATTTACATGTAAAGCACTGGCACCTGGTGGTTTCCATATCAGTGGGCTGGCAAAGCTGCCCTGTGTTTTAATCTGGTCTTTAAAAGAGCTAACCAAGGTGCTGAATCTGTTTAGGGGATAGGGTTTAGCACTGTGGGTAGCAACTTTAAAATTCAAAATAAAACCTAAGGCAGATTCACCACTCCACTGACATGGAAGCCGCCCACCATCACTGGTATAAAGTGCTGTGTACATGAACAAGATGCTTTAAATGATAAATCAACATCATAAACTTTGTTAGCAGACGAACTTTATTATTCTGATTTTGATCTTGTGCAGTGACTTAAGTGGGATTTCTCCCATGGACTATAGTAGACCATGAAACTATATCTGCCAAGAAGTAACGAGAGAAGGGGTTCTGGTGTAAATCCAGTTGTGTCTCACCACACTCTAGACCATATGGACCTCAGCACACAGTAGTGCCACTGTTGTCTACTGAACTATGGCTCAGCAGCACATGAAATATAGTCAATATATTGAAGCAGCAGCTAGTGTATTCTAAGATACATTGTAATGGGTTGGCTTTATTGTGTGACTTAATATTGGTGGGGGAGTCATATTTGAAGGAATTATTGTCATCATCATCATCATCATTTGAGTTTTCCTCTTTCTTCAGAGGCACATATTGGACACAGTTTATGGGGGTGATGATGATTCCATGGACTCTGAAACTTCATCCATGGCTTCATTCAGAACAGACCGGACACCAGCAACACCAGATGAAGACCTGGATGAAGTAAGTAAGGTCCTTTTCATTTTCTTGTAAATGGGGACTGGAAAACAGGAACAGTTTTTAAGGATCTCCTTCAATTACTGATCTGAAAGCTTAAAAGAAATATTAAAAGGTTTGAAAAACAACATTAATTTTCCACACACATATCATCTTCTTAAGTCTTCATAAAAGCAAGACACATCATGAAACAAAGAACTCCATGTCCATTTTTAAAGATAAGCGGTACCTTCAATGAAAAGGGAAACAGCGGTTTCATGCCTTCTCTCAAAAATTGTTAGAGTCACAAAAGTGGCTGCAAAAAATGCATTTTAAGCAATTTCTTACCACCTGAATCAATCATCCATTCACCTGAAATGACCTGATTCAAACACACTGCAACACTAATCACGTGTCTGAATCCTACAGTTCACCTTCTGATTTTTTTTCTTTTCAAAGGCAGAGGTGATTGGATTAGATTTTACAAGGTATCAAGGGAACCAAAGCTTAATTCTTTTCCCAGACACCATCTTCCTACTTAAACTTTTACTAAAACTGGTATTTGCTTAGAGAATGACTAACAGAAATAGCAGATTTGGGAGAAACAGCAACCAACAGGGAAACTTTGTTCAATCAGTAAATGGCAGCACTTGGAGGTATCAATTTTGAAACTACAAAAACTGTGGGTTTTGGGAGTTGATACTAAAAAAAAGTAACTTCCCCAAGCTCTGGCAAATGGTTTGGAGAGTGAGTTAACCCCCTTCCCTCCGTCTGTACTTCTAAAACAGATTACCCTCATTCTTCAGCTACTATTACTTTAAAAATAATCCCTGTCACAGGAATCAAATATATATTGTAGCTTGACTGTATTCTTTAATTCTGGTATTCCTGAATTGTCAGAGAAAGAGGTAGATATAAATAATATGTTTCTAAGTTAAAGGAGAAAAAAACCTTGCATTTCTCTTTGTCCAGTGTTTAATATTCAAGATTTATATACGCTGACATAACACACCATAAAATAGGCTCAAGAATGGGTGGCAATTCAGATGTTGTTGAACTCCAGTTCAGTTCTCGTCACTCCTAGCCAGTCTGCCCAGTGGTGAGGCAGGATAGGAGTAATATTTCTTTACCACCAAGAGGCTGATTTTCCTCACCCAACCTTAAAAGAACTTCACGTTTTAAAAATTATAGTTAAATGAAGCATAACCCAAACTGCAAGTGTTCCTTGGGGGCACATACATCTTGTTAAATTAATTTTGTCTTCTCTTAATTTGAAAAAATATTCAGGAAGCTAAGGATAATTTTATTGAAAAAAATACATTCTTGATAGTTGTCCTTAGATATGGTTGTTTCTTTTTTATATAAAATTTTGATTATGTAAAATTTTGAAACTCTTTTCCAAACTCTTAAATTTCACACATGCATAGCATTTAGTGACTTGTCACACAGTAAATAGAACCTTGACCACCCTTACATATTTCGCATTTTTGTCACAATCCTGCATCTGATATTGACTTGAATTCTTCCTTCTCTCTCCTACAGAGCTTAGCAGCTGAAGAGTCAGAGTTGCGATTTCGACAGCTGACGAAGGAGTATCAGGCCCTGCAGAGGGCCTACGCATTATTGCAAGAGCAAACAGGGGGTATCATAGATGCAGAACGAGAAGCAAAGGTTGGTACTTGCCAAGATCAATACAGCTGTAACACAAACACATTTTTCAGACTCAAAAAAATGGAGGGAAATGTAAGAAGAAACTCATAGCTCAGGGGAGGGGAAGGAAAAAAAAGTGTTCACAGAATGCCACCAGCATACATGGTTCCAAACTAGATGTGACACCTTTCTGTTCCAGATAATGACCTTAGCAACATAGGAACTATGGGTCAAGGAGGAGCTTCAAGGCAAATGTTCTGGTTTTGGCAACGCAGGGAGAAATCTAGCAAGCCAAGGCAAGGTTATATGCCTGCCTCTTTGAGCAATATGGTACCATTCTATGCCTACGTGAGCTGAATAAGTAAAAAATATCAGTAAAAAGAGCATAACATCAATTTAAAAATCATACATGTTAAAAAGAATCAATTCATAATTTAAAAAATGATAATTTAAAAACCATCTGGATAAGCCTGCTGGAAGATACTGGTCTTTAATGTTGTTTTATACACAGATAGCATATCCAGCTGATGGATCTCTTCTGGCAGGTCATTCCACAATTTGGGGGCATCTGATTAAATAGTCCAGCCTCATTCTGGCTGACCGAAGTAAATGCCACCCAGAAGACCTGAGTAAATGAGGTACAGTGTAAAGAAGAAGGTGATCCTGTAGGTAGCCTGGGCCCAAACCATGTAGGGCTTTAAAGGTAACAATCAACACTTTGTACCTAGCCCAGGAACTAATTGGCTGCCAATGGAGTGACTTTAATGTAAGTGTAATATGATCACTCCTAGATGCACCAGTAACTAATCTGGCTGCCATGATTTGCACTAATTGAAGCTTCCAAACAGAGGTAGCCTAATGTACAGCACATTGGAGAAGTCCAGCCTTGAGGTTAGCAAGCCTCCCAAGGTATCAACATAAATGTAAATGGAGAGAGAGAGGAAAACAGATTCTTCCTCACTTGATTGGAATTTGATCCAAAGAGCTTTTACACAGAAAAGACAGCTGGCCCAAGACATTTTCATCTCAGGGACAACAACAAGCAAAAGTGCTTAGTACCCAAATCTAGCCAAATTTATTTTGAGTCCAGGACAGAAAATCCCACACAGGTTTTTCCAGGGAACAAAAAGATATGCAACGCTACTGAATTAAATAACAAAGAATTTGCTGCTCTCTCATAATACTAAAAAGAAGCCTCATTATGGCTAATGGTAGGACTTCATGCAGGAATACATGGGGAAAGTCTAGGGCAGGTGCAGGAATTTCCTGGCCCTTGAGTTGTTGTTGAACTGCAGCTTCCATCAGTCTTTACCACTGGCTGTGCCTGCTAGGGCTGCTGGGAACTATAGTCCAAAACATCTGGAAGGCCATAGAGTTCCCACTCCTGGTCTAGTTTGTCATGTATTCATTTACATCAAATGTGGCAACTGCATGAGAGGTCAATTTTCTTCCCTTTCCTGATGCACAGACGGACGTGCACTTCCTGGGGGTACCCATACTGACACAATTTCACCTTCAGCTGCCACTTTCTGCCATTTTTAGAGATTTCTGGGGTGTCAGGCCTTCTAGTGGATGGCTAAGTTGCAACTGCCATGTTTGCCAGTAGTTTTGGCATATTTGGCGCTGGTTTTGGCCCAGCATTTTTTTCCCCTTAAATGTTGGATTCAGGGAACTTGGCAGGTCTCCAGAATGATTTCAGGAGGAGACAAGAATGCGAGTTTGGGAACACAGATTTCTCACAGGCTGCACTTTTCCCATCTCTGATTTGTTTTTTGATGTTGCTAACAGCTATCAAGTTGATTTTAACTTATGGTGACCCTGTGAATGTGAGACCTCCAGGTCACCCTATCCTCAACAGCCCTGCTCGGGCCTTGCAGACTCAGGGCTGCGGCTTCCTCGATTGAGTCTCTCCATCTGTAATACGGTCTCCTTCTTTTCTTACTGTTATCTGCCTTGCCATTATTGTCTTTTCTAATGATTCATATCTTCTTGTAATACAGCTAAAGTATGGCATCCACATCTTGGCTTCTTGGCTTAGTCATCCTGGCTTCTAGGGACAGCTTAGCCAATTTTGCTCTATTTGTTTAGTAATTTCCAACTCTCCAGGGTATCCCCAGAACTCTCCTCCAGCACCACCTCTCCAATGAGTTGTTTCTCCTCTTATCAGCTCTCTTCACTGTCCTGCTTTTACAACCATACACAGAAACTGGAAATACAATGTCATGAATAATCCTAACTTTGGTATTCAGTGATGTAGCTATAGACTTGAGAATCTTGTCTAGTTCCCTCACAGCTGCCCTTCCAAATCCTAGTCTTCTGATTTCTTGCAGTCTTCATTTTGATTAATGACTGAGCCAAGGTATAGGAAATCTTCAGCTGTCTCAATGTCTTCATTGTCTACTTTAAAATTATGTAAATCATCTATGGTCATTATTTTTGTTTATTTAATGTTCACCTGTAAACTTGTCTTTGTACTTTCTTCCTTGGTATTCTTCATTAATCATTCCAAGACTTTGCTATTTTCTGCTAGTATTATGGTGCAGTGATTCTTAACCTTTTCTTTGCCATGGACCCCCTTTAAATATCTTTTGTTACCATGGATCACCAAGACTTAAAAGATTTAAAATCCCACAGTGCATCAAATATTTATTTGAAATTGCTCATCAAAGGTCTTCATATTTTGAGAGAAGGGAGAAATAAGTATGTGCACACAGTCCTATTACAATATTTTTATTGGAATGATTCTATACAAAATAATAATAATAAAAACAACAGCAACACCTGAACACCAAACCATGGGCTAATATTACTTGTTGATTTCAGTTAATTAATTAGTTAATGAGAAGGCTGATGCTACATTTCATTTACAAGCCTTGTTGTATTTCAGCTTAATAGATGAAACTTGTATGCTGAGTTCTGACTCTACGTATTTCAAACCATTTTTTAAGATAAATGAGAGGAGATGATTTTTACTCAAATATGTCATTATGAAAGGCATCAATACTTTCATAGCCCTCTTCAATAGTTCTGGAAAATTTGCTTATAGTTGAGCCCAGAAAATTGGAAGGGATGTTTCCTTGAACTGTAATTTCAGAACAGCATCTGTGGATATTTCTATGAATTTGTCTTCCTCTCCTGCTGTGATTCGCTCTAGTTCATACACATTAACTGAAAATGGATCTGTAATCCAGTTTTTGCTTGCATCAGGAAACAGGAAACTATTCATGGAAAGTATGCTGCAAATCTTTCAAATGTTATGCAGTAAGTGATGTGTCTTCTTCAGACAACTCTTCATCAGTCGAACCAAGAAAATTTGTGAAGTTTGGAAATCTCTTGTAGTTTCAGTTTGATAGATGATAATGCCCCAATTCCAACTTTTTCATCAAATCCTTCGATCTTGTCTTCACCTTGAAACACTGTAACTTTTTCTCTTTGAAGATTTAAATTGAGTATATTTAAATGAGTGAAGATATCTGACTGATAAACTAACTTTACTAACCAGGAAAAATCTGTCAAATGAAGCTGAGATGAAATTGCTACTCCATGAGGAATAACTTTATCTCATCTCTCAATTTCCGAAAAATGAGACAAAATTTTACCTTACAACATCCAACAAACTTCACAGTCTACCAAAAGTTGATGGTATTCACTGTCCATATCTTTGCAAAGCTGCTCAAAATGTCTTGAATTCAATGATTTGCTTTTTTTAAATATGGACAATTTTGACAGATTCATTTAAGGTCTGTTTTAGTTTTTCTTGTATCTTTGTAGCAATTAGAACTTCTGTATTTATGCAGCAATGGTACTAAGTCACCAATGGTATGATTTCCATAATGATCCATGCTACAAATCCAGTAAGCTTTCCAGGCATTGCTTGTGTCCCTTCTGTGCTAATTCAATTCTATATATGCACACAAACACACAGGGGAGGAAGGAATCATGAAACTATAGCATACAATTGAAAAACAAATTATCCAGATACCATTAAATAGATGCTCAGTTAGTTTTTGAAAATATTTCTCTCATGCTCATATCTAATGCAGTACAATAAGGTTGTTTTGTTTGTTCTGTGTAACTTTTTCATTCAGTTGCAGAGCAAAATAGGCGGACATGAGAATTCTTTCTGATAACTGTTCCTTGGTATTGGCTGACCAACTGTCAGTTTGCTTCTTAACTGTGTCATTTGCCAAAAAGTACTAAGGAAAGATCCTTGGCAGATTTCTTGCTGACCAATTCAGAAACCATGTGTTTTGCAGCAGTAATGTAAGTTCTTTAGCTATTGTGTGCAGTTTTCTGGTTTTGCTTTTAGTTGAGAAATCTGAAATGAGGCCCCTTACTGCATTTTCATTGTTACAACCAGTTGCAGTCTTTTTTTTTTAAAGGTTTTTTATTTTCCTGAAGCTCCTGCTCTTTACTTTTGAAAAAATCAAAATGCTGTTTGTGGCATGTTCTTTCTCTTTAGCGACATATCTTCACAATTTTCACTGTATCATGGTCTCATTGGACAATACCTCATGACATAACACACACTGTCATAGTTTCTTGTCTTCTGGACCTATACATGTAAAGCCAATAGACAGATATTCCTTGCTATAACAGCAGCACTTTTTAACATGATTGGAAGAAGTTTCATTTTGCTTTGAACCACATGCATACTCATCAACCTCATCAGTACTTTTATGTTTCAAATTTAGCCAGCAATCCATCCTGAGGCTCAGCCAATGTGTATTACAGTCAGCCCTCCACATTTGCGGGTTTCAGTTTCATAGATTTGATTATTTGTGAATTTCTTCAATCCCTGCCCCCCGCACCTCTGGCACTTCAGGAAAACCTTCCCTCTTGGTGGCTCCAATCAGGCTGCACAGCCTTTTAAAAACCCACCTCTTGTCCTCTTCCTCCACCAGCTATTGCCTGGCCAGCTAAGGACAGCTCACAGCTTGATTTCTCAGCACCACAGACGCTCTCCCTGTGCCCCCCTACACACACAGGGAAGAAGATGGGTGTGAGAGAAGAAGTATAGGGGCACCAGGATGACCCACCCCCTTCCCTCTCCTTTCCCTGACCTGGTTTGGACCCTGCGTACCCATTTTCCCCACCATGCCTCAGCCCCCTTCCCACAGACCTACACATACATTTGATATTTTGTGGGTTTTCCCGTTTTGTAGGGCTCCTGTGCCCCTAACCCTAGTGAATGTGGAGGGCTGACTGTATTATGAAATTCATCAAGATAACTTCAAAAAGTCAATCAAATAGATAACACAAAATAAAATTATAACCTAAAAACAAAACAAAAACTAGAATCAAAGAGTATTTTAAACATTGGTAGATAACATAATGGGCTAAAAACAGTGATTAGACCCAACTACAGTAGACCCACTAAATGAATGAAATTTATTACAGTGAGGGGCTCCAAAGGAATGCTCATAGGTTAAGCAAAACCCTGAATAAAATTAAAATGCACACAAACCACTTAGAATGTTCAAATACACAATAATAAGCTAGGTATTGTCAATAAAAATGTATATCAAGCAAGTTACTGTGCCAGCGTCATGTAGTTGGGCACTAAATAATTTCAAAACATTAAATGATACCAGACTATTGGGGATGGCAGCAGTTTTATATTTTTATTTTTCTGCCTCCTCTGTTTCCAAAATAGCATTTTAGGTAGACTCAGCAGCTTTTTGTTGACTCATATATGAAGGTCAATGTCACTTAAGCAGACTTTTTGATGCTCCTGCTTGTTAGGAGCAGCCCAAACTTGACATTGCAGTACAAAAATGTAGCAACCTAGTTATAATAATAACTAGAAAGTTCATTGTCCTACATAAATGTGCCACTAAAACTGAGTGCCAAATCTGCCTGGAATGTCAGCACTTGCATTCAAAAATCAAAACTGATTTTCAAACTCATTTGGTAAAATACAGACAGGAGGTACAAAAAAACTCCTTCTTTCCATAAAAAATTATATTAGGAAATCAGGATCACCAATTCAATAAAATCAATACAAATTAAACAGAGAATTAGATACTGATACAAATTAAATACAAATGCATCACAGGAGAACTGAATGTACAGCGTCTCAAATCAACAGTGTTTAGGCACGTTGCTTACTTAATTTTGTCTGGTTTTTGCTTACAACAGCTTGAAATCCAGGCACTCTAATGGGCACTGCAAAAGTCTTTAATGAAGGTGTGGCTATTATTTTTAACAGGCACAAGAGCAGCTCCAAGCTGAAGTCCAGAGGTACAGAGCTAAAATAGAAGACCTGGAGAAAACCCTGGCCCAGAAAGGACAGGTAGATGTTTTTCATAGCTGCTTTCATCCTCACAGACAAGACTTATGAACCTGCACAAAGAAGTTGTTAAGAGTATGTTTGGTTATGTAAGAAAGGTGTGTTCTGCCTAGATAATCAACTGTTTGAAAGAGAGGCTATGAAGAATTATAAGATAAATGTAAAAGTGAGACAAAAAATAGGCATACATGTCCTTCCATTGAAATGCACCTAGTTTGGATATTCCATTTTTTACATCATAGCACAAGTAGGGATTATACTGGTAGTGAGTATGTAAAATTCAGAAGATATTGAATCAGCACTGTAGAAACAATATATTTTTGTTTTCTTCATCCCTGGAGCTTTAAATCACTGTCATTATCCCTTTTTTTGTGCCCTAAATCCCAGCTGAGTAAGGAACAATTTGATATATCTTAGACTATGTTAGTGCCACTTAACAAAACTAAGTATACACCACAATCTGTAATGAACAGATGACTGCTTATTTTGTTTCATGTAAGCACACACACACGTACGTATTTTAAGAATTTTTATTAAAAAAATAAAAATATCTGTATTTTATCAAACAGGATTCCCACTGGGTAGAAGATAAGCAACTTTTTATTAAAAGGAATCAGGAGCTTTTAGATAAGGTACGTTCAAAACTTTAATGTGCCAAATGTATATCAGTGTTTAGAATCTGAGGCTCAAAACTAGAAGTACTGTATATTAATCTATTCCATATTCTAATTGCATAATTAGAAACCATTTGTTTCTTCGGAAATTTAGGAAGTGGTCCAAACCATAACTGTACCCAACTACAGAGTTATTTATATTTACGGAAGTTTGTATGTGGAGAAAATAAAACACACTGAGTTCTATCCAAACTTAGTCTTGTTCAAAGGAAGCCCACTGCAATCAACAGGAGTTCTGTCAGGTTTAAGTTGTCCTATTTATTTTAGTACATTTGTTTTAAGTATGACTAAGAATTCTACACATTAATTCTGAATCGAAACTACTAATTCCAAAATTCAAGAAAGCAAGAGTATATTAAGTATATTAAAAGTTAAATATAAATAGGCAGAAATTAAAATGATATAAAATTATAATAACACAAGATAAAATAATACAAGATTATCAGAGTCCCAGAGGATCCTATTGTAGCAATTTTTCACAATTTGGTGGAATGGTCCCTTCGAAGCAGCTAAAAATTTCCACTTCTGCTCAAAATCTAGTCCTTATAAATGTACTCAATACATACAATAAATACTATAAAATCATTTTTTAAAAACCCATACAGTAATAATAAAAAATAATCTTCAAAGGTTCCCTTTTAAAATCTTCTTTCTAAACCACGAGGAGTGATTAATTTCCCCTGAGGTCCCAAATCAGGAGAGTCAAATCTTGTTTTATGTGCTGAGTTGCTTTCCTTATTTTTCCTTCCATTTTTAAAAGGAACTTTTAAAGCTTACAAAGCTTTGTAGGGATTCTTCTCTCTTTCATTATCAGCCATCACAGTTAAACAGTTATATATCTTTCTTTTAGGTAGGGTATGTTTGTTGCAGGAGGGAGAGAAGAAACTGATGGTTATGGACTTCTCAACAATTTTTTTTGAGCCTCTTCCACAAATTATACATTTACATCTTCTTTCTAGATAGAAAAACTGGAAGCAGATAACCATCGATTACAACAGGAGCTGCAGGATGCCAGAGATCAGAATGAGCTCTTAGAGTTCCGAAATTTAGAACTTGAAGTAAGAACCTCTCATGTGGAACCAAAAATGATGGGGGAGGGATAGAATAACTGCATGATTCAGTTTTGATTATATCTCTAGCCAAATTCTAGTTGTTAATCTCAAGCAGAGAAGACCCATTGAATGGAACTTACACACTCGTTGACTGACCAAGTTCCCATTGATTCAATAGATCTGCTCTAGCTGGAGCTAACAATTGGATATTCTTGTTGTTGCTATTTGCTACAAAGTCAATTTTGACTTTGGTGACCCTATGAATGAGAGATCTACAAGATCACAGGTCATCAACTGCCCTGTTCAGGTCTTACAGACTCAGGGCCCTGGTTTCTTTGATTGAATCAATCTACCTGTAGTGTGGTCTCCCTCTTTTTCTGCCATCTTCCACTTTGCCAAGCGTTATAGACCTTTAGATTAATAGGTTTTGTGGCTTGATTTTGTTATTCAGAATCCATTGGCTACTTTGAATACTTCAACCAGGAGAGAGAGAGAGATGATGACAACGACAATGACAGCAATAAGTATGATGACTGGACACAAATAGATAAGCTGGAAGGAGGATTGTATAGCAAAATAGTGCATTTTAATTTCTTTCAAAGAAGCATTGAAATAATTAGGTGCATTCACTACCAAGTTCTGTTTGCCATCTTCAACCAATAGTACCATAATCCAATAACATACTGCATACAAGCTTGGTGTTACTCTTTCAGGAACTTGCCAATACAGTGTCCCACTGGATCTTTTACTGAATAGGTACATGCACTCCAAGATCAGTTATTCTACAAGAAATATTAGGCTGAAGACATGACACAATCCTTCATATCAATTTTCTTCCTCCAAAAATATTGATGATGGCTGGAATCCTCTAACGTGGTGTATGTTAATGAAACTTTATGTATACTTAACTATGTAACAGCGGTGCTAAGAAATCCTTTTAGTGAATTGCAAAGATACACAAGATACACAATGGTCACTTTTCTGGCTTCCTTACATACTAACGTAACAGCAGCCCTTCACTGGATATGGAAGTTACACAATTGCTCAGTTCTATTTCCCACAGATGTAGGTCCACTTACAAAGACATAAGTTCTCAACAGGATTCTAACCAATATCATTAACAGCAGATTTAGCTACCTGCTAAACAACTTTTCTCGTATGCATCCAGCCCCCCTTCATTCACAAATATACAACATCTATTCATCCATGAGAGAAATGCACACACGTACAAACACACACCCCTTCCTTCTACATCAATTCCTTCCCCAACCCTAGTGCCCTCCCTAAGATTACCCCATAATTTTTGCTTCCACTGCTCCAGATGCTCTGCAGCAATCCTTTATTGGGAAGCTATGCCCCCTCATTGCTCCATCATCCTTCCAAACTATCCCAGACTCCATATAGATCACCCTGTAGGCCTTCTCATCAGACTCCTGGTTGCCCTGTAACCCATCTCTGTCCTCCCAATCTGTGGGAGGCACTCTATATCAGGACTGGCAGTTTGGGACAGGAATATTATGCCTGCTCTTTGACAGTGCAACCTGACCATTTTTTACAATCTGCCTATACAGTCTATGCCAGGGCTTTCGGAGGTGGGGGACCACCTATCTACTCCACTAGCGTACTTAATGGGGCTATTGTGCTACAGGATCCATACCTGGAACTTTAGAATCAGGGTTTTTTCACTAAACTGTGTACAAATCAGCAAATAACTGCAAAATATATAAACTCAAGAAGGTGAAAAGGGGCTTCTAATAATTCAGAAAGAAACAAAGGGCTAAATCCAAATGTAAGTTTCAACAACAGTAGATCTATTGAATGAATGGGAATTACATGTAGGTTGATTTACCAGATTTCCATTTATTTGGTGACTGTGCTTTAGTTGTGACTAGAAGTCAGAGTTAGGCTGTTGTCTGTTAGATGGAAATGTGTTGCAAGTTACTCTGTTGGCTTTAGGATTTAAGATTTTACTTCTAAAAGAATAAAGAACAAATTGCCTGAACAGTGTATTTAAATCAAAAGAGGGGTGAGGAGTTATTCTCTATTCAGTAGACAGTATACATTATTTTTCTGTTTCTTAAATAACGTTGACGTTTTATTTCAAGGAAAGAGAAAGAAGGTCACCACCATTTAATCTACAAATCCATCCATTCTCTGATGGTGTAAGTGCTCTACAGATCTACTGCATGAAAGAAGGTGTCAAGGTATGTTAGAATGGAGTAACTAGACAAACAGAGACCATGCTATCTGTCTTTTTAAGTGTTAAATTATCTATAGACAAATGAATACAGGGAGGGAGGATATTTGGATCATATCATGTGCTCATGCCTGTCGTATACTCAACTGAAGATCCCATGTGCTTTGCATGCAGTCCGTAACCCTCCATTCTCAGAACATCTGTATCATGAGTATGGGAACCTACACATGTACAGGTGTAGACATTCAGGGCTATTTGCATGGGAGCTAGAATGCATGGATCATGAGAATGGGAACATAAGGTATCATCCCTGTTGCACTATTCCCAGGGTTCACTGAACGCATCTTTAAAGTTTTGACTATAGAACATGACTTAGGATTTTGAACACTCTAGTTTCATTGGCATCTGTGGAACCAGACTTATGTAATACAATGCTGAAATCTTGTAAGCCACCTGGTAGAATATTATCCATTCCTGATGTCTTTTTTGGTGAGTAGAAGCAACAGTGGTGGTGGAAGGTGTGTAGCCATGCAAGAATACTGATTCAAACAACTTCGTGATCTATACATTTGATAAAAAGTGGATATTGTTACTCAAACAGGAAAAAATAGCCGTTGACCAATATATTGTATGATGACTAGAATACTGGCTGGGAAAGAAGATGGAGGATTTTCCCTAGAAGATCCATGTTTCCTCCAGTTAGAAAAAAAGGATCCATCAAAACCTTGAGAATCAATCTATGACATGTACCCCACACCATACAATAAGGGTTCTTGCTCTGGAGATCCTATAGCTGTAGCCCTGCCCTATCAGGAACAGCTTGTTGGGCCCACTACCTTTTTTTCTTCTACTGTTCTCTCCTTCATATCTGTCATTAATCTCATCCTTCCATTTAATTCCTGGGTATGGTGCTCAGTTGTTAGAATTCTTCTCCCCTAGTGCAGCAATAGTGAGTACATTATGGTTTTCCAGGTGCGTGATGTGAAACTGATGTTACTGATCGTGAGAAGTATTAGTCCATCTAATCTTATTTGTGTCATTTTTTTTAAATAGGATGTTAGCATTCCAGATCTGATAAAGCAGCTGGACATCTTGGGCGATAACGGGGTAAGAGATATGGATAGCTAACAATACATAATATGTTTAGCATGCCAAAGAAAACATGTAGCATGACAAAGATACATAGGACAACTCTTATAGCAAGATTAAAGAGCCAGGTAATAACACCTTTGTCCATAACATCCTCCCATGTACCCATTTTCAACAAAATGTATTAGTATCTGAGATGCTTCGTGATCAGGTTTTAGAAAACTTCTGATGGTTAATCAGATATTTGCACAACATCTGTGTCATTTTATAAATGGTGACTATATGACACATTTTGTTGTTGTTGTGTGTCTTCAAGTCATTTCTGACTTACAGCTTTTAGCCTGTATTTAATAGACTACATTGTCTAGCCTGAGTTAGGTCAAATGTTGTTTCAGATATTATTGCCTTTTTGTTTAAGTATATTCAGAAGATCGTATCTCTCTCTCTCTCTCTCTCTCTCTCTCTGTTAATTTACAACTATCAAATTTTTGTTAGTGTGTGTGTGTGTGTAGGTATTTTTTTGGTCAGTGATTCAGAGTCCAACTGTATTATCTATATTTAAATTATGTGCTTGCAGGTTTCTCATTCATATGAATGGGGAAAGTAGCTGTGTAACTGAAGTTGGGAAACCAAATGAAGATTTTCTCTAATAATAGTATCTATTTAGGAATCTGATGCTGCTTCCTTAACTTGATTTTTGCCTCTTGAATTTACAGAATTTAAGAAATGAAGAACAAGTGGCTATAATTCAAGCCAGTACTGTATTATCTCTGGCAGAAAAGGTACTTTTTTACATTTCATGTTTCAAGTGTTTTGCTTGGTATGAACTATGTACATGCAAATACCTATGCTTGCATGCAGATGTAAACACATACACATATGGTGTGGGGAAGGAACAAATTGTACAGAATTAGAAAGAGAAACTGTTAAAAAAAATTAAATACAGGAAAGTATGCAATTTCTGTTAACTCTCAGATAGTAAAATATGATTCAGAGACTTTGCTCAGACATAACAACAATCCAGAAAGCTGCAGGTATCAAGTATGTGCCTATTGCTAGCAGGACCAGCTCAGCAAGCTACAGTACGTTGCTCTGTGGTTTGCTTATTGTGTTAGCCAATCCCAGTAGCATCCAGTGCTCTGGCTTGTTTCTCCCCCGCAAGCCAGAGAAAGAAACTGAAAGAAAAATCATGAATTCTTTCTCTCACTAGTTGGAAGATAAACAAGCCAGAACACTAGCTGCTGTTGGGTTTAGATGACATTACACAAGTGGGAGTAGCTGAACAGCATGTACCAGCATGTTGCTCGTAGTTGACAAAATAGGCTTCCCTCTGTTCCCAAGCATATTTTTACATCTGAATAAAGCCACAAGTATATTCTCTACAAAAGCAAACAGTAATTGTTCTCTCTCACCTTGTTGTTCAATATTGGCCAATCCATATCATTTTGTATTTTTACCACTTGGGTCTCAAGCATTACCTGATTTAGTATTCTGGATTCAGTAAGAATTTGTTACCATAGAGGGCAGATCCCAGTAAACACAAATGATGAATTGTGAAATTTGCTTGGCCTGCAGAGCACTTATTGTGGGAGTAATAGCAGATTAATTTGCAATGCACACTAGGAACGTGCATTAGCTAGCAGCATCTGTCCTTTAAACAGAGAAATGATGAGAAAGGACCCAGCATGAAATACCCAGTAGTGATGCAGACAGAGTAGCCCAGTCAGTCCTTTGAATGGAGAACAGATGTGCTGCTGCCTGGCACTGAGTCTGTACATGCTGCTCATAAAAACCTGATGAGCACTGGGCAGATAACACAGCACAATGCAGAATAGCTGTTCAGAACTCTGAATGGAAACAGCCAAGCAACAGCACGCATGTGATGGCCACACAAAGAGCAAATGTGATATAGACATAAATTGCCTCAGCTTCTAGAGCTTGAGAAGGTGGAAACGTCCATAAGAATGAACTGGAAAGATGGGCACAATCCACTAGAATGTGCGTGGGAAACCTTTGATCTTCCAAATGTTTCAGTCTTCAACTCTCATCAGTCCCACCCAGCCCAGCCAACCAGAAGGGACTGGAGGAATTGTTGGCCCAAGAATCCCCACCCTTGAGTTAAAGATCAGGGTTGCCTGGACTTAGCCTTAGAATGGTTTTTCAGTATTTGGGATAGAAACAGTAATAACAAAGTGTTTTTGATCATGTTAAGGTTTCTTTTCTTTTACTATTGCTGTACAATTATAATCAGCCATAGAACAACTATAGCCTATCACCAGACGTCTGAGATTAAAGAGCAGGAATGCCAGGTCAGAGGATGTAGAGTCCAGCAAAGTCTGAACCTTGCCTCCAGCTCCAAATCTATCTCCTGTTTTTACAAATGAACAAATGGCAAGCAGCCACAGATGGAATTTGTCTTAATTGATAGTTGCTGAAATGGAAAGGAAAGCCACTCAAAAGGTGTCTGTTTCCTTTCTTTGTTATTCTGACAGTAATAATAACATATTGGCATCATTCATCTTCTAGTGGATACAGCAGATTGAAGGGGCTGAAGCAGCTCTGCACCAGAAGATGATGGAACTGGAGAGTGACATGGTAAGACATAACATATACTTGTTATTTTTGCATCACTTTCTTCTCCATCTTTTGCATCGAAATAAACAGTGCGCTGTTTTCTCTATTTCTTCATTATTTTTTTGCTGTGAGTTTGTTCTTTTGTTTTTGTTTTGTTCCAACTTTCTTATTATTTCTCTTTTTCAATCACAATAGGAGCAGTTCTGTAAAATAAAAGGTTATCTAGAGGAAGAACTGGATTACAGGAAACAAGCTCTTGACCAAGCCTACATGGTAAGTTGAAAGAAAGTTCCAGAGTGAACACAAACACATCCGTTTTGGAAAATAAGTTAACTCCAAAATTAAACGCATCTTCCTGGTGGGACATTTCCACAGCCACAGCTCAGGTGACCTCCAACTAAGTGTAACTTTAAAAGAAAAGGAGGGTTGAAAGGTAGAACAATTTTCTTGGGGAAAACGGTTCTCTACTTATGGACTTCTAACGCAGGTAAATGCTATAGGACATACGTGGATCTTCCCCAGATACACTTCAGCAGGGGATAACCCATAGTCCTCCCTGCATGCAGAGTTGCATCTGTTTATTGAAATGAATGAGAAAACCTGGATGTAATGATCAGCAGTCACTGTTTTAGATACTGAAAATTTCGTATGAATCTCCAAAATAATTCAAGTGTGCATATATCTATATATAAAATAGATATAGGATTTCCATCCATATCTATCCATGCTGAGAGCCATGCCTGGAGACCAGGGTTCAGTTCCCCATGCAGCCATAGAAATCAACTGCATGACCTTGGGCACATCACACACTCTCAGCCCTCAGAAAACCCATTGATAGGTTCGCATTAGAGTTGCCATAAGTCTGAGATGACTTAAAGGTAAAGAACAACAAATCTATCTACCGAAGGATAGATGGAATGCAGCATTGCTGTTCTGTGCCTTCAAGTCAACGCTGACTTATGGCAAACTTGCCACAGGGTTTTCAGGGCAAGATTTATTCAGAGGAGATTTGCTACTGCCTTCCTTTAAGCAGAGAGTGTGTGACTTGCCCTAGGTCACCCAGTGGGTTTCCATGGCCAAGTGGGCTCCCAAACCCAGAACTGGAGTCCACCATTCAGACCTCTATGCCATGCTGGCTCATTGCATACATATACGCTTGCCTTATTTTGGAGATTCATGTGAAATTCTCAGCACTGACCAAATTTTAGACATTGAGTATAAGATACAGCTACATAGACATTCCTATCACAAACTTTCCATTTTCATTTCCCTTATCCACTCCTGCAGGCTGAGGTATTTTTTACATAAATTAAAACCATATGTATAACCAAAAGCCCAGTTTTGCATAGGTTCGTATCCCCTAACCACCTTTTGCTGTTCCATTGCTTAGAGAATCCAGGAGCTTGAAGCCACTTTATACAATGCTTTGCAGCAAGAAACAGTGATAAAATTTGGGGAGTTGCTCAATGAGAAGCAACAAGAAGAACTTAGGACAGCTGTTGAAAAATTAAGAAGACAAATGCTAAGGAAAAGCAGAGAATATGACTGCCAGATCTTACAAGAGAGAATGGAATTGCTTCAGCAGGCACATCAGGTGAGATTCAAATGGAAAGGATGTCTGATTTGATTGTGCATAAATCTTACATTGTCATGTTGTTCCAATTTCATGGACAAAATATTTGACATGTAAAATAACATTAGGTCCTACTGATAACACTGAGTGGGAATTAAGTATATGCTTGCTTCCATCATAGAAACCAAGAGAAACCAATTTGCAGACCCAGCAGCAAGTAGGGACTTCATGTTCAGCAAAAATGACAACAGACCACATTTTTATGGAAAGGAAAAGGCCACAAGTTCACTGGTTACAGCTGAACAGGCTTTGTTCCCATCGTGGGTCCAGATCCAGGCACTGCTCAACCCAGCTACTGGCCAATTGCAGCCCATTCATCAATCAACCTGCTTGCAAGCCAAGAGTGACCCATTCACCCACCCCACCTGCTGGATAGCCCTGGAACGACAGATTTGGAAATCTATGCAGGCAGAAGTCACACCTGGAAAATGAGGCAGAACCATCTGCCCCTGAATTGGACGTGAACTGATTGCCTACATTGCAAAGGGGAGTCCCCCTCCTCTGGGTACTGACTAGCACAGAGACCCCAAACCAGATCTGGTTTCCTCGAACCACCCAAAGTTGTGATAATGAATATTAACAGTGTGATACCACTAACCACACAGTCATCTGTAGAAAAAAAACAAAACTGAAGGACACCAGGTAGTGAAGACAATCAAAAGCCAATTGACTGTTGGTGTGGTGGGGGAAGCTGCTTGAATGGGCCAAGAGTGAACCTGAATGAAGCTTCTGCTTCACACCCTTACTAGCCAACCACTGATTGATTGGCCTTCCCATTCTATACCAGAATTTTCTGTGACCAGAAAATTGTCACTTCCAGCTTGTTGAGCAACACACTTATTTTAATCCTTGAAATGGGACATTTCCAGCAGAACCACAGCTGGTTTTCATCTCTATGAGCTTCTACTTTGGAACCTGAGGGTTAACTTTCCTGAGCCAAGATTAATCCAGCCTAAAGTTTCTTCCAGTTTTAATGTCTGTTCTTCATTTTATTTCTAGAGGATCCGAGATTTAGAAGATAAAACTGACATCCAGAAGAGACAGATCAAGGATTTAGAAGAAAAGGTTGGTTCCTTTACACTTTAGAAACAGATCCCTATTCCAAGGGTTGGCTGTTTTAAAAGTTTAAAAGCCCCAGCTAAATTTATTAGTACAACAGGTGTAAGACCATTTCTTTGTCATTTTGTATTGTTTTTATTCAATAGATTTCTAATTCAGTAAACTTTTTCAGGCTTTTTTTTCCTGTTAACTTCTGCTTTTCCACAACAAATAACCTGATTCTGTCAGGACTTAGAAGTGAACCACTTCCTCCACTGGTTGGAAGCCACCATTTTCAGGCAGCAAAGCTGGGAGGGAGAGAGAGGATGCAAACTGGGAGCACAAAGTGTTTGCCCCACTTTATCAGTGAGAGCATTTATCCACTCCTTGTTGCAACTTTCTCCAAAGAATATTGTCCTCACAGTTTCTATCTAGCCAGAAGACACCAGAGTTTCTTCCCTATTAGTTTCTCTATCATGGCTTAAGTGCAGAGCTTGGGACAATGACTTTTCAGATTACAACTCCTGGAATTCCCCAACCACCAGTGCACACAGCTATGCTGGCTGGAAAATTCTGGGCACTCTAGTAACCAAAAGCAACTATTCCAAACTCTGGAAGTTCAGAATGATACTATCATAGTGAAGGCAGGAGGACAAAGCAATGTTTCCTTGCCCTGTCTTTTCCATCTCTTAGGAAAGAACATTGAAGAAACAAGGTGACCACCAGCATCAAGCACTTATGCTACAAGTTTTAAAAAAGAATGATAGTGGAGCCATTCAGTTTCAAGAAAACCTCCCACTCCAAGTCAAAAGATCTAGTGTTCATTTAGTATACTATTCTACCAAAGTAGAAAACAGTAGCCTGAGGTTTTACTTGTGAGCCAGATTTGCTGACTTTTGCATATTTGTACAGTATAACAATAAATTATTAATTGCCATAAAGTCAGCTTTGCCTTATGGTGACCCTATCAATGAGAAACCTCCAAATCATCCTATCAACAGCCCTGCTCAGGTCTGGCACGCTCAGGGCCGTGAGTCTATCCATCTGCAAGGCAGTCTTCCTTTTTTCCTACAGCATTATACCTTACCAAGCATTATTGTCTTTTCTAGTGAGCCACACTTTCTCATGATGTGTTATCTTGGTTTCTAGAGAGAGTTCAGGCTTCATTTGCATTAGGACCCATTTATTGGTCTTTTTAGCAATTCACAGTATCTGTAGAACTCTTCTCCAACGCCACATTTCAAATAGTTGATTTTCATCTTACTAGCTTTCTTCACTGTCCAGCTTTCACAACATTACATAGAAATAGGAAATACAATGGCATGGACAATCCTGACGTCAGTATTCAATAACATATCTTGACACTTCAGGATCTTGTCTAGTCTTTCATAGCTGCCCTTTGAAGTCCTAGTTTTCTTCTGATGTCTTGACTGCAGTCTCCATTCTGATTAATGACTGAGCTAAGATGTGGAAAATCTTGAACTATTTCAAAGTTTTTATCATCTACTTTAAAGTTCTGTAAATCATTTGTGGTCATTATTTTTGTTTTCTTAATGTTCAACTATAAACCTGCCTCAGCACTTTCTTCCTTGACTTTCTTTTGTAATTATTCCAAGTCTTTGTTATTTTCTGCTAGTAGTATAGTTTCATCAATAATTCATTGAGGCTTCTTTTTCTTTTTGGCTGCAGACAGGGTCTTTTTAAATTCCTCCCTGATAATGTCCCTAGCTTCAGTCCAGAGTTCTTCTGGCTGCCAGTCAATTAGGACTAAGAGTGCAAATCTATTTTTACATTATCTTTACATTCTACAGAGATGTTCTTCAGGTTGTAATTCAGCACGATGATTGATTTAGTGTCCATCTTTACCCACAAGCTGCTCCTGGTCTTCTTTTCACAGAGAGAATGGAGCTTTTCCATCTTCTATTTCCACTTATATAATCTATTGGATTTCTATATTACCCATCTGTGATGTCCATCCATATAGTCGCATCTTTGGTTGGTTGAAGAATGTGTTTGCCATGAACAAACTGTTGGCCTCCGAAAATTCATCAGTCACTCTCCTGCTTCATTTCTTGATCTGAGATCAAATTTTTCTAGTCTTTGATTCTGCTCTGTTGCCTATGATAATTACCTATGGTTAGTAACAAGTCTTGTTTTGGTGTGTGATCAATTTTCTCCTGGACTGCTGCACAGAATTTTTCAGTTTCTTCTTCTTCTGTCTCTGTACTTGCAGCATGAACTTGGATTATGGTTATATTGATGGTTTTTTCCCCCTGGCATCTTACTTATATGTTTTGGTCAGAGTTTGTGTTATATCCTTTGACTGCTTTTGCTACATCTCTCTTCACTATTAATGCCACTCAATTCTTCTTAGACTTTCACTTCCTGAGCAAAACACTGTGTAATTACCTGACCCAAGATGTCCCATTCCTGTCCACTTTAGCTTGCTCACTCCAAATATAGCAATGTTCATACATTCCATTTCTTGTTTTACCGTATCTACCTTCCTCAATTCATGTTTCTCAAATTCCAGTGTTCCTATAATATGTGTTGGGCAGCTTCCAACTTTCCTTCTGCCTCTGAGCGTGTTAGTAGCTGAAAATCCCTTCAGCTTGAGTCCAGTTGCATCAGTGGCCACAGCACTGCTTGTAGTTGTCCTCTGTTCTACCCTAGTAGGTCACTGAGTGCCATCCACCCAAGGAGCCTCATCTTCCGGCACTATCTTCTGTTTCATTTTGGATTGTCTCCTCATAGGGTTTTCATAGTAAAAGAATTTCAAAAGATGTTTACTGAGTCTCTGTCTTCACAGTACCAACAAGTGTTAGCTAGAGTGCCATTGCTGTTGTCCCTGAGAGATCCCCCATTACTGCTGCTGCCCAGTAGCAGGTTGGCACATTTCATCTGGGTCCTCAGCAGAAGCCTGTCTGACACAGGAGACTCGTTCAGCAGCACTGCTACTGTCAGCATAGCATCCTGTCTCACAGGAGCACACAATCCCATCACCAAAGAAAGATAGATTACAGATCACTATTTTAAGTCAGTTTACCTTATCTTTTCATAAAAAGGTTGTTTTCCTGGTAATGACTCTGAATAAAATGAACAGCAGGCAATGTCCTTGATAGCAGCAAATGGATTTCAAATGAAGAAGCCATTTATCCTCTAGTCTCCATGAAAAATTCAAAGCACAACACTGTCAAAACCCATTTATGCCATCATGTTGAAAACTGTTTTAGGGAAAGGACTCAGCCCAAAAGATTTTCTATTTTTGTTAAGCATGATGTCTGTAATTCAAAGACTATCCTTGTCTTAAGAGTTATATTCCTACACTGTCAGGTTATGTCATAATCTTTTCATTCTGCCAGCATGAATTTTTGCAAACTGGATTTCAGAGATTAAAGTATTTGCCCTAATCCAGCATTATGATCAAGACAAAAGAGCTCCCATGCACTTATGGAAATAAAAATGTCGTGCAAACTTCTGTTTTGCCAAGAAAACTCTGATAAGATTGCCATAAATAATAGTCTTCTTGAAGTCACATGATAACAACAAATTGTGTTCCACTGTAAGATCTTTGTGGGAAGTAGCTATTTCAATTAAAAAAATACTCTTTATGGACAGAGATTGGATCATTCACATAAAATGAATTGGGGCTTCCAGATCTGCACATCGGAATATAGACACACCTCTTTATCATATCAGATTTTTAATTGCTGAAGGTCAGTATAAATTGCTGGAAAATAATGGATAATATTATAATAATGTCAACTGACATTTATGTAGTTACCAGGTGGAAGCAAATACCCTAGAAGAGGAAAAAAGTCTATTGGATTTGTTGTTTTTACTGTGATTATTATACAGTGCAATCACATACATGTCTCCTGAAAAGTAAGCCCCACTGATTTCAATGGGATTCGTGACCAGGCAAGTCTGCATCCAACTGCAACTGAATCACATCCCCAATATGAAAGATGCCTAACGCTTAGCTTATTAAAAACTCTTCATCTGACCCATTAAAACTATTTACTCTTTTCTTCTTCTACAGTTCCTCTTTCTGTTCTTGTTCTTCTCTCTTGCCTTTATTCTTTGGCCTTGATGTCAATGTGCCTCTTGCAAAGGTAAGTTTGTATTTCCTTTATTTTTCCTTATGAAAGACATGTACATCCTTTTTTCCAGGTCCATATCCAAAGTTCAGTGAATATCTGAAGCAAAGTGACAAAGAAGCATAAGGATAATTCAAGCAACTTTCAGGCCTGTTACTCAGAGCTGTTTCTCTCCATATAAGCCAGCTTTCCACAGGAAGTTGCAGCTAATTTCAGCTTCCTCCTGAACATACTTGTATGATATATGTGCTTTGATACACATGCTTATCGCATTCACCTTTCCCATTTTTAGATGTGCAGTTAGAATATCCTTGTTAAAAATCCTTAAAATGGTAATGGCAAATTAATATTAAAATCATTCTACTGGCTGCCAGTTAGTTTCCAGGTACAAAGTGTTGGTTATTACCATTAAAACCTTACATGGTTTGGATCTAAGTTACCTTCAGGATCACCTTCTCCTGTACAGTCCACCCCTCTGCTCAGATCCTCTGGGCAATACGTACTTCTGTCAATCAAAACCAGACTGATTGTTACTCAGAGACATTTTCTTTGGCCACACTCAGACTGTAGAATGGCCTGCTGCGGGGATTTTTAAGCTAGAGATGTTGTCTGCTTTTGAAACAGCAGTAAAGACCAGTCTCTTCTGGCAAGCATATCCAGATTACAAATTTTAAAGTAGTAATTGATTGATTTAAATATGTATTGCTTATATGCGCTCATTTAATTGTCACGGAGAGGCAGGTAAGAAATAAATATGATGATGAGGAAGAAGAAGAAGAATATGTAGTTGCTCTAAAGGGAGACATTGGTGGAATTTCAGCTTTGTTCAGGATAAGGTTTACAACTGAACATGTATTCTGAACAAAGTCTCTGTCCTCCAAATAATGTCCTTCCTTCCCTGAGCTGTACCTTTCTTCAAACCAGATACTGGTAATCTAGAATCTTAACCACAAGCTCTTATTTGTAGTGACTGGCTTAAGCTATAGGACTGAAAAACAGACTCCGTATTTTAGCTTGACAACTTCCTATATTTTGAGCAGGATGATAATTGCACAGCCCTCTAGATGTTGTTGAATTACAACTCTGAGCATTCCTCACCACTGGTTCTACCGAGTAGAGCTGTGGGGAAATGCAGTTCAACATTGCCTGGAGGATCAATTCCTACCCCTGGTGGAAAGCATTAAAAAACAGTATATATTCACACAGACTCTACATCAGTGCTTTTCAGGCTAACTGATATGGGGTACCAGGAATCACTGTAAAATCACTATAATTCCCTTTCTTTCTGTCTCTGTCTCTGTCTCTCTCAATCTCTCTCTCTCTCTCTCTCTCTCTCTCTCTCTCCTAGAAACTTAGGAGGGACAATCAGCCAATTATTTGTGGACTGGTACTGGTTCAAAGACCACCACTTTGAGTAGCACTGCTCTACATGAGTGTCTTTCAAGACTGTGAAAGTGGGGAAAGCCCCCCATTCTAAATATAAATATTATCATCTTCTAAATAAATATAAGGGAAACTACTCATATAGGGTTCCTTTGTCAACTCTTCTTGATAAAAATTGACAGATGTGGTCTTAATGTATCACATGTTATAGCAAGGCAATTCTGCTGTTTCTTCAGCTGTAGCAGGATAGCTGTGAGGAGTGATACCTGCTAATGGCTTGCTGGCTCCAGTGAGCTGGACCATAACTTTAGTAAGGTGCAGTGTGGTCTTGGGGACATTTAAATTGCTTACGGATGCCTACGCTGCACTTTCTTTTCCAACATGGCAACCAACTAACATCTGCTGCAGGTATAGTCCTGTAGATCCTTGGCAAGAAAACAAGTATAGCACAAATGTTTCAGATTACTACAACAGTTTCCTCACCCTCCATATTCAGATGACCTATATAAGCAGTGACATAGCACTCTAGGGCTCCACCTCAAACTTCCCTGTGAAATGCTCTCCTCCCAAAAATGCCTTTTTTCTTTTTCCTGTGCACCAAATTCCAGAGACTGAGGAAGCAGCTATAGAGTTACCATTTCATAATTCCACCTCCAACCCAGTCAGTGACTCAGCAAAAGCTCCATGTGCTCAAGAACAGCAAATCACTCAAAACAAATAAACACACACACCTCAAAACAGTACAGCCAACAATCATCCTTGATGCCAAAAAAGAAGCTCACCTTCTTCTGTCTTGTCAGATATATTTAAACCCAGTATCAAAGGTATCCTCTGTATACCAGTTTCTGGAGAACATGGGAAGAGGGCTCTCATTTAACTCGTGTCTTGTTTGTGGGTTCCCCAACAATATTTTAACAGCCACGCTAGGAACAGAAAGCTAGACCAGGTACGCTTTTGGTCTGAGCCAGTGCAGGTCTCCATGCATTCCAACATTTGCGCTGATTCCCATTCTGTTGTGCATACCCTCTATATGGAGATCAGAAAATCTCAAGAGCAGTTCAATAGCGTCATTTTAGTACTAGATAGTTAAGAAACCCATCTGAATTAATAGAAAATCTCTCAGTAGTTATCCCAAAGTATATGCAGTATAATTGTAAGTAATTAAAAGTTAATTAATGAAGTCTCCTTTCACCTGGAAGATTTTTTTTTCTTTTTTCCCTAGGATGATGGACCACAAAGAAAAGTCCTCAGAAGGGCAGATGCTTCCAAACCCATGAAGAAGAGAACACTGTTTACAACCATTTCACAACAAAGCAACACTCTGTAGCCAAGACCACACCCACCATGTAGTTTAAAGCCATTATTCCAGATTTGTTACTTGACAGTTCCTGTCTAAAGCTACAATATATGCTGCACTTAATGAAATTCTGTAAAGAGAAGAATATCTCATCAGCGTATACCACAAGGATTGTTCCCCTGCCCTTTCCTCCCCTTTCTTTCTTTGTTCTTTTCTTTTTTTTAAAGAGAAAGAATCAACAAGAAACCACAGTGAGCAGACTTAGTCAAGGTATGTGAGGCAAGGAACCAAAGTGACTATGAACAACCTATCCCTGCTGTGCAGGGGGATTATTTTAACCATAAACACCAATTTCCCATGAAAGTCTTCAATAGTTAAGGGAACAGAGCAGACGAAAAGTGTTCAGAAGAGGACAAGGACATTTTTTTAAAAAAATTAAAGGTCAGTTTGGAAAGTCAGGCTTTCTTAATACAGGGACTCTTTTTCTCTCTGATTTTAAACTCAGGAACAATGACAGCAGCAATGTGAACAAAAGGGAAAATGTATTCTGGTTTTGTTTCATAATGGGTGGACAATGGGATAGATACAATTGGAACAGTAACCTGCTGCTGCATGCAGTAGCAAGGAGGATCAAGCTAGAAAAAATGGCTGACAGTGCTCTTGAGGATTCCTAACAACGCTGTAGCCTTATCTGTCCTTACCTGTCGTCAGGGCCCCTTCCACAAAGGACAACCTGTTGGACATGTTTCTTACATCAAGTAAAGAATTCTACAAGAATGCAACATTCATTTCACTAACCATTCAGTGTATCTTCAAGGACCTGGAATGGGGTGGAAAGGTCCTCTGACTAAGAAGCAATCATGTCAGAGAAGATGCAAATGCCTGCTAATCAGACCTCAGTTTCTAAGAGTTTCTTCCTCTACTAACCTCTTTATAAGTGAAATTCTAAAGCAATTAGTTTTCCCTTGTCATGGCTATTCTCTCAGTTGGCTGCATGAACCAAAATGAGTAAACCCAAGGAACACCCTTTTATTATCTCACCTACCCATGACAAATGCATATCTTGCTGTTGAAGATTGGCTTGAAACGCCTTGAAGCAGCATTTATCTTCCAGTTGACTGTAGGTTTCACTCTCCTTTACAAGATTTTTCCTTGTAGAAGTAGCAATTGCTCATACAGAGTCCTGCTTAGAATGGCTGGTATTTATGCAGGATCTGATGACTGGCAACTTGCGCAGAGGGAAAATGTCATCCCTGTGCTGAAGGCAGCAGTAGAGCCTCTTTTGGTCTTCTAGAATTAGAAGAATCTCAGCTCTGTTCCCAAAGGTCCCAGCTAGCCTGCTCTTCCATTGCACTATTTTATTCCTCTTATTCCCCTGTAATAGACAGCAAGGTTTTGTCTCTTACCTGTGCACTGGCACAATTTAAGTAAATCTAGAAATATAAATATAGCAAGCATTGAATCTGCTTGTGGTTGTTTGATCCTGAAGTAATATAAATAATAAGAGCAACCAAAATTAAGGTTTATGCTACACCCTGCCTGGTATTCATCATGGGGTATACTGTTGATATATTTAAAAGCCTCTGATTTAGGAATGTTGGAAGGATACTTACAGCTGCTAAAGCTTCCCAACCCTACCATCATGCCAAGCTCTCAACACCTGTATGCACAACACTACCCCTATATTTACCTGAACCTGCCTTGATAATCAGTTGCAGCCTTCCTATCAGGAAAAAGGAGGAAAGGAGCATTGACAAGATGAACAACACTCTCTCTTACCAGTGGACACGTGCCACTACTTTTATCTTGCTCAACAGAGATTTGTTTTCTTTTATTTTGACCAAGTGTGTCAGAGCAAACTCTTGAAAATGCAAACCTCTAAGGAATCATTTCATTGATTGGCCACACCTTTGAGGGGTATATCTAGATGATATTAGCACAAATTTTCGAATGGTCCAGGCTTTAGCCTAATGAGGTAGGAACCATTGCTAGCAATTAATCATTCGCTTGTGTGGTCCTTGGCCTCTGAAGCAATTTTTAAAACATTGTGATTCATTTTGTGTTTACTTTTGTATTACTCAGACACAGGGCAATAGACTGCTGACATGCTGAATGAATACAGTATCATTAGACATTATCTCTCAATTACAATCCTGTGCTGAGAAACTCTGTTGATGAGTTTATATCTACTAGCCAAAGAACTAACAAGCTCTGTTTCTAAAATATGTTCATATTCCAAAAGAGACAACTCTCCTTTGTGGTGTCAGAGATAACAGATTCATTCATGGTTATACTCCAACAGGCTCTTATTACAGAATTAAACTTTCATTAAAAGATGCTTCACTGTTCTGATACCTTACGTAGACAATGTCCTCCTTAGCTTCTTTGGCCTTTCTTGTGTTCCTGAAAACTATATCTCTCAACATACACTGCTTCAAGCCTATGGCTGATGATAAGCAATACAGTATCTAAGATCATCACACAGCTCTAAACAAGGGATAAGACTCTTTCCTCATTGGTAAAGTGAAAATGTCATTGTAGCTGCTAGAAGCTGCTTGACTTTGGATTACTTAAAGTACAATTTGTTTACAGAAGTTCTAGCTTTAGGGAAAACTTTCTACATAAACTTGAATCCTGAGGAACTACCTACCTGTTTGCTATGGAACCTCAGTATATTGGGAAGTATCCATGCAGAATATTGGCCTTGTGAAAACATTGCAGAACGATACTTCTTAAGCTATTTGATCTGTGGGACTGGCAAGGTCTTTTCCCCAGTTTTCCAGGTACTAGTACCATATTTGTGCCCACTGACTATAAATAGGGTAGCCAGAGTGAAAATTGGAGACCTTTACCTTTAATGGTTATGCAATGAAATTGTGTAGAAGAGGAAATTTCAGCAGGTGTTGCTTCTCACAAGCACAAGCTGAAATTCCCTCTTCTACACAATTATTGGCCTAAATACCCTAAAGGCACCAGATCCCATCTGATCTTGGAAGCCAACCAGGGTCAGCTTTGATTAGTACTTGGATGGAAGACCACCAACAAATACCAGGTGCTATATCAAAGGAAGGAACTATGAAAACCATATCTGACTATTCCTTGCCTAAAAAAAAAAAAAGCTATGAAATTCATGGGGTCACCAGAGATCAACTAGTGACTTGAAAACATACAGACAATAGTTAAAGGTCCAGAAACTCTCTCCTGTTTTTACCCTGGCAATCCTAACTGCAACTTTCTTTCTTGGAAATTTGTGCAGACTGGCACCAGTCTGAATCACCATGTTGAGTAGCACTGTTGTAGAGAAGACGCAGAGCAATCGGCTGTAGTGAGAATCAACTGTCATCTGTAGTAGCTTTTTCTGTCATTACCAATCTTATCTTTAAGGAGCACAGTTGAAAACCATGGTCTTAAGAGGAACAGAAGCTCTATTCTCTTAGTGTGTCTCTTTTGGTTTTATCCATTTTGGAGCTTGATTTGAGTTTCAGAGTGGTGGTTCCACATGCAATAGTTGGAGTAGGCCTCCTGTTTATGTTTCTGATTGAGAACAGTTTATAGCATCTCAGTTGAAAATGAGACCTATGCTGTTCTATCTCCTTGACCTCATTTCCTTTCTCTGGTTCATAATTTATTCAGCAGAGCCTATTGTCACATGACAGCCTGCAAAAAGTCAGATAGAGGTTGTCAATGTCAAATCTCAACTCATTCCCAAAAGGGTTTGCAGGGAGAGATGCTCTTTGCACCACGATGAGCTGTATCACCCCTGCAAGGAGTTACAGCCTTGTCTTCTGTAACAGTCCATTACCTCATTTTAAGAAATCCTGACCTCAGTACAGAAACAGAATTGTATTTTGCCTCGCCACTAAGTAAAAGGATTCTGTGAAGATGGAGCACGAAGCACACAAAGTCTGTCTGCCTGCAGAACAGTGCTGTATTTTTATTTGAAACCATTTCCTTTGTTTTTGCTCAGTTTTTTGAATTCCAAAAAGCTACTGGCTCATTTTATGCTGCAGCGTTTATGAGACCTTGTCTTCAGTATGTCTCTCAGCCCCTTTCTCTTAGTTACTGGATGTATTAATATTTAGATATTTGCTATCATTTTCTCTTTACAAGGGAATTTCTCAGTCTTTAGTGAGAGAAATGTTAAGAAGATACAAAGTTTTACAAGCAAACAAAATATATGGTGAGTACAGCTATCCATTTCAGCCTAAGGGTAATTTACCACAGTGTATAAAGAAGAATTTTTACTAGCACCAAGTTACTCAGATTTAGGGGGTAGCTATGGAAGAGAGGACAAAATGATGGCACTGCTCCTTCCAAATAACAATTCTGCTACTCCTAAATTTTCCTTCAGTCCCCAAATTTCTAGCATTGTGATAATTTAAAATTTCAGCTGAGCTTTTAGAAATACAGTTTACACCTCCAAAGAAAAGGGGCAGGCAAAGCAAACCCAGCAAATAGAAGAATTCTAAGTATTTATGATTATTGGTCTCTCCATGTCCTCAGTACTAGAAATGTGAGGACTGAAGGAACATTTCATTAGAGGCAGAATTCTCATCTAAGGGAGCAAGGCTTCCATTGCTTTCAGGTGAACATGTGGAACTTCTCACCAGCTGACAGGATTCTAGTCATGCAGCTTACAAAATGGTTACATTCACTTGTTAAATTGCTGCCTGTGTGTTCACCGATTGCATGAACGTGCCCAACTGCCACCATCCGTTTTCCATGCAAAAGAAAAACAGAATTCCAGTCTATTCAGTGTGCCCTCACTGGTGATTCTGGTACATTTTCCTAGATGTCGTAGACAGACATACCAGATCATCTTTTGCCTTTGGGGGGGTGCGGGGGTTGGTCTTTAACGAAAGTGGGAAACAGATTTTATGACTCCAGTTACAATTGCCAGTGAGGATTGGTCCTGCCTTCTGGTACAACGAGGGGGTGAAGTGACAGAGCTGCATTTGGCAGCTAATTTTGATATCCTGAAATGACAGCAAAAGTCTGTTATGGCTGTTATATATATTTTTTTCACATCCTGCTTGTCTCCTTGGACAGGACCCATTTTTACTTTCAAGGTGAAGGAGTAGCATTTGTGGAATTTTCTTCCTCCTGTGATACTGAGATGGTTTAACCAGCTGTAGATACTATGCACCTTGACCAGCTGTAGGTACTGGATGATGGGGCACCATAGGCAGCTCTGCCTCCAGCCTAAAATGTCTTTGGTAGGACCCTTTCTGCCATAGCAGCACTGAAGCAGCTGAAGATAAATTGGGAAGCCTATCTCTTTATCAAAGCTCTTACAAGGGAACAAGAGCATATCTCAAATGCAAACTACTGTTATCAACATTAATGCTATATATACTGTGTCGCACTGACGGTAGCAGAATATTGATGTGTAATGGAATTCTGGTTTTTATGAATTTGGAGAAACAATGGAGAGGGGCTATGTTGGCAAACTAAACATACATTCTATTATTTCTTTTTTTCTTTGATCCCCAGTGAAAGTAACTACCGTCACTGGAGAATGGAGTAAAATGTAGCTTTGTGAAATACAGTTTTTTGGTTATTGTTCTTACTGCCTGTATTGGGAGTCCTGTAATTACTGTGTATGTACCAATTGTTCATCTTTAATTAAGCAACCTTCAATTGAGAAGAGATTTCCTGTTCTATGAGGAAAGTGTTGTTCATCCTATCAGTTCCAATTTCCATTGCCACTACACCTACAAAGAGAAACATAATAGGAGTTCCTATGACAGTCTTTTATGTCCCTGCTATGGTGCCAATGCAATATTTGCAACATACAACAGGCATGTCTCTTGGAAGGATATTGCACTGTAACACTACATCCCCAGAACCTACAATGAGCAAATGATTGTTTTCTGTCTTGTTTCTGTGGATCTAGAATGGAAAATTTTAAGCACTCATAGAGGAGTAAAGATCAAACAAGACACTTTTGAAGTGTGATTTTTTTTTTGAAGCTGTGCAGTTAACAGTGTTTTGAAAGCTCTTTAAAGTGAAAATTTGCTTTCCATGCCCATGTAACACTTATCATAGGTAATGCTGATTATTTCTCTGAATATTGCATCAGATCAAAAAAAGCGGTCTAAGTGTGAACTTGTTTCTTTATGAGGTAACAATGACTGTCTAATGTTATTGATATGTTTAAATTGTGCATATGCCATTGTAAATCCTTTGTTCTGCTCTGTTGCAGATATCACCAGGTAACATGTAATTTAAATGCCTATAGAATTCATTTTGATGCATTTCTTAGCATTCTAGAAATCGAGTAACTCAAATTTGCATCCCTTAATCACAGGCCTTAAACAATGGCCAAGGAGGTTGGTTTGGTACTATGTGACTTGTTGCATTTAGTCACACTGTTATAACAAAATGTATTTCTATTCCCAGTTAAATGACTAGTAAATTGCTCATGGCTTCTAATTCTATTCCCAGCCCTTTGAATGGTAGGGGAAGATGGGACTGCTGTTTAAGGCAATGTTCCACAGCATTCTTGGCATGCTGAAGAAATTTACATTTTCTCACCTCTGTCTTTGGTATTGCAATATGTTCTTTGTGTATGCATGTTCATCCCACTTTATCTAATACATACAGCCAATCCTTTGATTAAGGCTCTGGAGGAGGATAGGTAATCCCCAGTACCTTGGTGAAAACTGTGCTACCCGTAGCATAGAATGGTCTGTCAGATTTGCTCTGTAGACATTTGGAGGGGCTTTCTGTCTCCTCAGTGCAATGCAATCTGTGCCTAATACCCACTTCTTGACAGTGACTCTGCAAACCCTCTACAGATCAAAATGAGTTCACCTTTAAGGATAAGTATGTATGAGTAAATGCATACATATGCTATTGTACATATATATATCTATCTCCAATGTATATAGTAGGATGCTGTTAGTTCTTATAAAAGTGTACTTCCAGTTCTAAGACTGAGGATGTGTGGGTCAAAGATGACATGACTAGTAGTTCATTGTGAGTTTGATGCCAAGTCTGTAGGTCCATCCCGGTGATATTGGCACCATTGCACCGTGCCTCCAGAGGAGTCCTTGGGGCATGTACAGCTCAGTATAGTTCATTGCAAAAATGTAGGGAGCTAGCCCAAACTCATGAAAATTGCAAAAGACATTCTGGGATGTTCAGCTGAAAAACCTGGGTTTCTTGAATCTTTTCCCAAAATGGAACCCGATGCTTGTCCCATCTTGAGCAACCCTTCATGTGTCAATTTGGCATCTCAAAAGTGTTTTCTTCATGGTGCCCTGTTGCTTTCACTGACCCTTCAGCCTTTTGCCAATGCAGGTGTGGGAAAAATGCTTCATGTGACAAATACTGGGCAAAAGTCAGCCTCACAAGCAGTTCAGCAGTATTACTACCCACAGAAATCACAATTACAAGATTTCTCTTTTGACATATCAAAAGGACACACTAAATAGATTCAACATTAGTATGGTAAACCTTCCAATGTCTCACCCTGAGGGCAGTGTGAAAACATCATAAATGAAAATGTTTTTCTGTGCTATATTCCCATTGGACTAAGCTAGCCAGCCCCTTTTTGTCCCACTCTGAGTTTGGATTCAGTGAATGTTCATGCATTTGGACGAGTGTTCGATTTTCTCTCCACTGCACCTCCCTGTATATAACTTGCTCCCATTTTGTGTCTATAATGCCAGAAGAGAATTGTAAATTATTTGGCAGAATGAGCCTTTGATAAACACTGCAGCCATGTATATGTACTGTATGTATTAACGTGTAGATGAGAATCCTTATTGTATGTAAAGTTTTATGAATGGTTATTTTTTAATTTATGTATTTAATATAGGATTCAATGACCTCTGGTGTTTTAGTTTGTATAAAAAAAATAAAACAGCATTTTTTAAAACTTTACTTTCCATTAATGGATGCATTCTCCACAACCTGTTTTAAAACAACACACAGGGGAAGAGCACTAAATACATCTGCTTGCTGTTTCATGCTAAAATTATCACGGGAAAATAAACAGAGTGTGAGGAAAAGAGGAGTTCCAGAATGGTGCTTATTTACCAATCAGGGATGACCAGTTTTTAGTCCCAGGAACAATAGATAGAGAATCATAAAATCATACAAAGGAAGAAGGAGTGGGAGGAGAAATGTGGCAGCACCTGTAAGACTAACTGGTTTTTATTTTTGCATGAGCAAAAACCCGCTTCTTCAGATGAAATGCAGAGTGGTTTAAAGGCCTCATGTATAAAGCATATTTATACAGTTGTGGGAGTGGAATAGAATGTAATAGGATCCAGAAAGGTGCAAACCATCACCTTTGCCTTAAATTTTCAGAGATGCATAAGATGATACAGGTCTTTCAGATCTTTACAGTGGTCAGTTAGTGTTGATGTGTGAAAGTAATTTTTAAAAAGCCAGTTTCCCAGGATTCAAACCTCTCTCTGAGAAGATTCATTGTGTCATATGTGCAGTGTATTAATACATGTGGCATGCCAAGAAGCCATTGTTTTGTTCATACCTCTGCTAATGGATTAGAATTTGGGAACACAATTCAAGTCAGCAGTTTCACTTTCTAGTCTTTGTAATTTTCTTGTTCAAGAACTGCAGCCTGTACATCCTTTACTGTGTGTTCAGGAAGGTTGAAATGTTCTGCAACTATTTGGGGGGTATTGCCATTTTTAATGTCAGATCTGTGTCCATTTATCTTCTTGCATCGAGACTGTCCTGTTTGTCCAATGTAGAGCATGGAGGGGCATTGCTGGTGCAGGATGATGTATATCACATTGGAAGAAGAGCAAGTAAATGTACTTCTGATGTTTTGTGTGATGTTATTGGCTCCTGTAATATTGCTACCAGAATAGATATGGGGACATCTGGGTTTGTAGGAGAATCTTGTCCTTGTATTAGCATCCATTTTAGGCATCCCACTGTACTTTCATAGAAAGCACTTACCCCTTCATAATATGGATTTTGTTTTCATACAGTCTAAGTGTTCCTGCACAGTCTGGCTTCATATTCTGATTAAGTTCCTGGTTCTTCCACAAGATGGCAACCGTCTGCTGTCACTGACAGACACATATGGTTGGGTGGGAAATCAGGAGTTTGTCAAGTTTACTATTATTGCAATTGTCTCTCTGTCTTCAGAGTTTATGGATTTCTTTACAAGTATTAGTTATTAATTAAATGATGAGGCATATAGTATAGTGCCAAACTATGCTGTCTAAAGCTCTGAACAGTCAGAAATGTTGGAGGAGGGTGTTTCTAAACTTTACTCCATAGACCGGTGTCTTTGCTAGAAGTTTTCACATCTTTGCCTAAGGACTGGGTTGGCTGTGTGACAGATGCAGTAAATTAACTCAGAGATCCAAGAGACTCAGCATTCACAAAGGCCCTTGGAACTAATTGTGCGCGCAGCAATTCGGCCTTGCTCTTCTGCCAGACGAGAAAAGGCTAAAGGTCAGCGTGAGTCATTCTCTCGTTTTCAACTTTTGGATGCACAGCGCCTTTGCTTCTGTTCTAAGATGGGAAAGCATATTATTGTGCCTAAATGCCTTCTACCTCCAGTACTCTTTCCATTGCCCCAAGCAAAGCCTTGTTTTTTTATTGTTTATAATGAAAAAGAGCCAACAACAATACGGGTAACAAACAATATTGTGCCTCATATGAATAGTAAAATCAAATATATAAAACATTATAGACTATAGTAACACTGTATATGTTTTAATTATTTAGTTTGTGGGCTTTATCTTGGGAAAGAACCTTTTGCAGTCAGTTGTGATGAATTTTTCACAGTTCCTCACAACAATGTGACTGTCCAGAGGTCTGGAATGATATGGATATTTGCCCTGTTTAGAAAGAGAATTAGGAGAAGACTGCGAGACTCTTTCCAAAATGCTGTTCTTCAGCAGGAAATCTACCTTTTCTTTTCCACTGTTGTCCCTGTTACCAGTAGTTATATATAACTGAGGCATAGATAGCATGTACTTTATCGAAGAAAGCTTTAGTACCTAAGTTATCAGTATCCCTGTAAAACTCTGGATCAATTATTAGATTCAAAAGCCTAGTTTCAGCTGGGTGGTTTAGCTATGCCAATAGTGGTTTGCCTCCTGCAGCAAGCAGTAGTTCATCTCTCTCTCTCCCCCCTCTCCACCTCCCCGTGTGTGTGTGTCTGTGTGTATGTAAAGGAATGGAGGGGTGATTTTTGTCAGGACCACAATATGGGTGAGGGAGAAGAGCAAACTCCCCACATTTTACACTAGTGAGGGAGAAGAGCAAACTCCCCACATTTTACACACGCACGCACATAATGGAGACATTAAATGTAAGTGTACAATTATCATGAGAGCGATCATGTAGCTTCCTGTGTCCCTGGAACTTTAATTTTCTCCTTGTGTGTTTCCCTCAGTACAACTGTCCAAAGAAAGATATTTTAGAAGCCATTGAATGTTATCTCGCTGCATAGCCTTTGGCAGAACTCTTAGGGAGGAGCTGGATTTGCGACTGCAACCCTTGTTTTCTGAGTGAGATTACCAAAAGGCAAATACTTTGCTTAAAATAAAGTTACATATTTAACATTTTAATGAACGTTACTCCTTTGACACCAAGGTTTATTTTCTTTTATAAAAGCATGCAAAATATTGATATATTTCTGAGGGCAGGAATCAGCCATTTAACACATGACAGCACAACAAAGTTCAGCAAAAGGCAACTCCTTTCAAATTCTCAGTGAACAGCTTCCATTGTGCTAGTTTTAGTCAGTCCAGAAATAAAGCAGGGGGGAGGTGATGTGCAGGGGGCACATTTATGGCTGAAAGACTGAAACACATTGAAGAGAGAGAGAGAACGAGAGAGACTTTGGAACTGGGTCAGTGTGAAATTTCAATAAAAGAGCTCTGTTTTAACCAAGACGTACACCAGATCTTCTAATCAAGGGGATCTTGTAGCACTTGTGAGATGAAAAAAAAGAAGTTGGTAGCATAAGCTTTGGTAGACTAAGTCTACTTCATCAGTTACATGGAGTGAAGTGTTTAGAGACAGATATTAACGAATGAGCAGCTTGTGCGTGTGAATATCAATAGGAATGCAAAATTTGTGGGTATGGTGATAAGATGACAAGTTCAGTTTTAACAATGGTCATTGCAGGACAAAAGTGGGAGGAAAGATACTGTCTACAGACAGGGTGAGTAGATAACCATATGACTGGTGGAGTGAATTTTTGGAATGTAGCATGATGCTGGAGATGTGATAAAATGGGCAAGAAAGCCTTTATGAGGCTGGGGTGTTAATCTAGTTAATCTCTATCTCTCCCTCCTAGTTTAGGGCACCAGGAGAACATTGTCTCTGTTTAGTCCACTGTCAAAGGACTGCAGTTTGTGGATATATTCCAATTCTGCTGTTTCTCTTTCCCATCTTCCTCTGTAGATTTTATTTTTTTAATTCAAGGACTGCTGTTCTGAGGTCTGAGATGGAATACATAGGAAGATAGAAGTGTTCTGCAACTAGTTTTTGTGTATCCTCATGCTAAAGTCTGATTTTCATCCACTTACCCTCTGGCACAGAGACTGGCCTGTTTGCCCAATGGGATGAAGGGCATTATTGACAGAGGCTGGAATACATCACATTATGGGTGACATTATTAGGTCCACATAGATATGTGGGCAGAATTGGCATTTGGCCTTGTGGCAAGGTCTTGCACACATTCCCCATCTGTGTTGCATATCCTCCTGTAAATAAGTAACTGTTTGAGATTGGGAGTCTATCTGCAGGCAGGTAAAGGCCTGCCACCAAGAACCCTTGGGAGGGCAGCATTGTTGTCCAGAATAGGTTGTAGTTCATTGATGATACATCTGAGTGGTATCAGTTGCGAGCTGTATGTGACTCCTAGTAGGTTCTGCCATTTCCTGTCTTTAGTGTATTAGACTGAGTCTTCTAACTTCACCTAGGAGTTAAAAAAAAAGGGGGAATTCCATATTGTACAGATTGTCTCATTTTAGGGACTTTCGATGTCCACTTTATTTCTTTTCATCTTGAGATAATCAAGACCAAGGCCACAATTTGGAAACTGCTTGAAAATAAAATATGCTGTCACAATTTTTTTTTAATGGGCTGGTTGGGTTGTTTTCTCCATGGAGACACAATGATTGTGCCTCAGGAAGCAAAGTGGATCCTACAGTCTAAACAGATGAAGAATTAGTGGAACCAGAGGTTGTCTAGTCCACTCCCCTGTTCAATGCAGGGTCTACTATGTAAGTTGCATCCTCAAGAAGTGGCCCAGCCGCTTCGTAGATGCTTTCACTGAAGGTGAGCTTGCTGCTGTTTAACAGCTTGTTTTACTTTTTAATAACTATTACTCTCAAGAAACCTTCTCTAAATGTTTAGGCAAAATCTTTGCAGTTTATACCAATTATTACTAGTCTTGCCCCTCTGGAACAAACCTTATTTATATGAAGTGAGCCAACAAGTAGTCTTTGATGAAAGGATTCCCTATACATTGGGCCAGTTTGAATAGAAACAGTAAGCCAGGAATCCACAGGAAGTATGCTGGTTCCCACTTCCTGCGTGCTCTCATTTCCTTGCAGATAAACCACCAAGCTTGTGTTCTAGCTTTTGGTTGTCCTATTGTCCAAACATGTTCCCTTTCTCTTCCTTAATTTGTTTTTCTCACAATAAATCAGACATACCCTTCAATTGTCTTGATTTGGTAGAGACAGTCCTGACTAATCTATCATCCCACAACTGATTTGAAAATGTCTCTCTTCTCCTCCTATTTTCTCCCTTTGTCCTCATCTTATTTCATTTGTGGCAAACTGAGTTCAAAGAGCAAAAATAGTTTGTATTGACTTAACTCAGCATAGGGGAGGAGAGAGGAGGGGGTGGAATCTGGCCTTCCCAGGCAAAACCAAAATCTGGCCCTTCCCAGGCACAATCAATCTGCTGCAGTCTTCGGCCCTTTCCGCAGGATGTGGTTGTCCCACGCTGGGGACAGGAGAAGGCCAGGATCCAGACAACACTTATGCATGGTGTTGTTTGTGTCCCATCGTTCTCCCGTCCCCAGGCAGCATGATCATGCCACAAATCATTGATGGTTTTACCTGTCAATGACTGGCAATTACACAGCCCTCCTACCATCCTTCTGCACTTACCTGATCTGCAGAGGATCAGGAAGCATGATGGTCACGCTTCCTGCCCCAGCGCAGCCTGGGGCAACGCTCCGCTCCAACGCTCCATTCCCACAGGCATCCAGTGTGGAGGGGAGCATTCCTAGCACCCTCTCCTCCCAGGGATCCCCGCAGGACAACACCAGGATCGGGTAATGTGTGGAAAGGGCCTCTGCTAGCTTGTCTGATCTTCCTCATAAATAATTTTTGCCATCTTCACCACACTCTTGACATCGTTGGGCACATGTCTCCTAGTTTTCATCTGTGAAACGGTGGTGGGTACGCCAGAGTAAGAATCCAGAGTACGTTATAAGTTCGTTTCCCAGGTATGTTGTAGAAGAAAGGAACCAGAGAAGAGAAAGCACTTACATTGCAACAACACAACCGACAAACTATAGAGCAAAGAGTGGCTCTTGCTCCACAAAAACACATGCTTCCCTGTCTTATCAAGTTGTTTGAACCAGATGATAGCTTCCACATACTGCAGTTCTTCTGACAACATTAAAACTTATAGGGCAAAAAGCAGTAGCTGGACAAATATCACAGTGACTATAGTATGTAGAAATAAATTCTATCTTGCCTAACATATATGATCCTGGTTTAGACTGAGTCCTAGAGTTCATCAAGGGAAGAAACCTGCACTTCTCTTAACATGAGCTACAGTCTTCCGAAGCCCCACATCCTCCCCTGAAGAGGAAGCTAGGCGTGTCCTGCTTTTCCTGAAATGTTCATTCCAACTGGAGGGAGAAAATTGGTCCCCTTTGCACGCCTTCTTGAGGTGGCAGCAGAGCTTTGCTTTTATTGCATTTGTTGTCACAGAGACAAAATATTATTCTGCCTTTCTGGCAACGCGTCTGATCTCATAGACGGAAAGGCAGCACACAAGAGTGAAGGCAGGCCTGCACCACAATAGAGGCCTTGTGAAATGCTCTTGCCAAGAAAAAGCCTCTGAGGAGAAACAGAAAGTACATTTTTTATAAATGCTACAATTTAGTTAATTGATTTAATTTACAGTCTTCTTTTTCTTTCTCCTCCCACCCACCCCCACTTTAGTTCAAATCCACAGCAAATTTGACTAGGTGTGTTTTATTGCTACAAACTTGGTTAAACAAATAGGCTTTTTAACTGGAAAAAGTTGTGTATGCCTTAGTGTTTGTGTATGTGTGTAATATCCTTCCCCAGGATTCACTGAAGGATGTGGAGGTGTTCCAAGAATCTGCTTGAACATAAATCAGAAGAAATGACTACAAATGGAAAAGAATAATACAGATGAGCAAAAATTATTCTGGCACTTTTTAAAAAAAGTTTTAAAAAACTTTTTTAAAAACACCTATAACTCCATGTTGCTAAGGCAATAAAACACACAACATGGGATCTGCAGCATATCTAAACTTCACCCATGTTTTGGAGTGTCCAGACTGCCTCTCTAAGACATTCTTAAACCAATGAGTAAGACTTCATGAGGTATTGAAAAGGAGGATGTTTAATAAGGAATAAAAGATATGGCAGGGCACTTAGAATTTTTGAGACACAGCAGCCTATGCATTTTCAAAACTATCACAGTAAAAAAGGATTTCTAACATTGCCAACCACCCGAAGATGTTCACAGAGAACGAAACATGTTTGCATATTAATAAATGTAAGAGTGCCACATTTACCCAAGACTCCTTCTTCAGTTTCAGTAACAAAATAACAGTGTTTGAGAGTTCACGCCTAGCAAGTGTGATCAAGTCAGGCTGGCTCCTTAGTCATGAAGACTGTATTGATTTCATACTGAAAAGAGCCAGGTTCAGATTCAAAACAGGCTCTTTTGCATAGCCACAGCCACTGCTTTTTCTTTCAGCTTCAGTTCCACCATTGTGCATGGGGGGTGGGAGGGAGGAATAATTCAGAATATAATTAGATTGTGAAAGCCTGAGTATTTACCACAACAGAAACCCCTGTGGTGGCAAAAGGAGAAAAGGATAGAGAGCTGCATCAACAAAGGTTTAGCAATTACAGACAGAGTTGTTTCTTCAAATGTCATGATGACCGTCCCTAAAATTCCAGGAACTGCTGTAGGTTGTTTTCATGCCTTGAAACACTAATGATATTATTTATGGACATCAATGAAAATGCCTTGATTTAGTCATCCAAGCATCCTGTAACAGTAATCAAATTGACAGGTAGACTTCAGACCTGTGTGATCTACTTTGTCGTTAACATAAACCCTGAGATCTAATAAGCCGAGCCTGTTGTGAAAAACATATACATAGAATTAAAGAATTCTGGGACCAGAAATGATTCCTAACAGCAGAACTTAAAAGAAGCCACAGTTCTTGAATACAAGGCTGCTATTTTTGAAACAACTTGGAGCTGGAAATCTTTGTTGATCTGTTTGAAAAGGACCCAGGATCTACCAGTGCATCCATATCTACCTTCTCCTGACATCACAGGCTAAATCTTTTCCAGTGGTGGACAAAATAGGCCAAAAGCAAGCCATCTGAATGCTGCAGGTCCAGCACCAGAGACGTAAAGCTTTCTTTGTGTGCCTGAGCACAACAGATGGGGTATTGAGAGAGAAGAGTTGATAATCTGTGGATTAAAGACTCTCTAATTACACACCAATTACAGCTGTATTGTGGGGGCAGCTAAAACGTTCAGACGCAACCACGTCTACTCATACCAGATGGCCTTTAACCTGGAGATCCTTTTGTCCATTAGAACTGTGAAGTCGGATGACAGCTTTCTTGCCAGAGAACTGAATAGTCTACACTCACTCTGACTCACCCATTACTTTCAAAGAAATATTAAAATGACACTATGTAATCAAGTAGCCATAATTAATTATGATGAACCGCTCACAGAGCCAGCTCAAGACATTTTGCTACCTGAGTCAGAACAACAAATGGTTGTCCACCACCCCCCAAATTCAAGTGCATCATATCCAGTGCTTGGCAGGTTCAGGAACTTCCCATCTAGGGAGGCTAGATCAGCTCTATCTCTGTTGTCCTTACACAGGGCAGATTTTGACAACTGATCTCATTTGCTGTGAAAGGGGCTTTTGTTTTGACTGGATGGGTGTTGTATTTGTTTTTTCTTATGTGTTTTTAAGTTATTTTTAAAATGTGTATGTTTTCCATTTGAACTATTTTGTCTATTGTGTGAATTTGCACTATATTCATATTATATTTTGCATATTTGTACTATTTTCTCATAAGCCCCCTTGAATCCCTTCTGTGTGGAAAGGTGGGATATATACCTATATCAAACGAATATACCTGAACCTCAGGAAGAACTTCCTGACAGTCAGGGCTGTCCGGCAGTGGAATATGCTGCCTCTGAGTGTGGTGGAGTCTCCTTCTTCGGAAGTTTTTAAGCAGAGGTTGGATGGACATCTGTTGGGAGTGCTTTGATGTGTGTTCCTGCATGGCAGAGGGTTGGACTGGATGGCCCCTATGGTCTCTTCCAACTCTGTGATTCTATGAATGAATAAATACTTATTTTGGCACATGAGACAGAAGGTTCCTCAAGAAGCTCTCCCCATACCTGGCCGTAAATATAATTATAGCAAGAAACAACTGCTTCTCTTTCATGACATTCAAAATTTGCTGTCTTAGGACTCTACTTCTCTCTGCCTAACAATAGAGTAGGACCTGACCACTCAGAACTTATTGATTCATTCACATTGGTTCAAATGAAGAGACCCTTCTCCAAATCCATACTAAAACTACCAGTAACAGAAATGGTCAAAGGATATAGACTTCTCTCTGTGATCCAGGTCAGTTTCTGCACTTCTAACTCTTCCTTGTGGCTCAGAACAAAACCAAATTAACTGTTCTGCTCATAGTTTACTAGATCTTTACATCATAGATAGGTAAATGTTGTGCTTGTTGCTTAATACTTTCAAATTCCACTAATCAGAGCCAAGAACAAATCAGTTGAGTGGGAGCACAATGGTAAGAATTAGTTATAATGAACCACTCACAGGAACAATCCAACATTTTCCTGCCTGTGTCAGAGGAAGAAATGGTTCCTCACTGCTACTGCAAACCACCAATATATGTGTTCTTATTCTTGTGCCTTCAAACCAGTTTTGACTAAACCTATCATAGGATTTTCTTGGCAAGATTTATTCAGAGGAGGTGTGCTGTTGCTCTATACCATGCTATATATTCAAAACAGTGAAAAGTGAGCAGAAAAATTGGATGAAGACTTGGCCAAAAGGCAGCTGATTGATACTCCCAAACTGTAGCTGAAAAACCCTGAAGTTACGAGGGAGGTGATTAGCACACGACCAGCCATGCCAGAGATGTATTTATTTGCTGAATTTCAATTTGCTCTTGTTCAACTATTGGGAATTGAAACAGTTGCTAGTTTAGTACAAATTACCCAGTTCTTGATCCAGATCAACCTTCCATCCACCCCTGCTTTACATCTTAAAAGCAGTGCAGGAGCTAACAGCTAAAGCCCTCTTCCTCGATGTGTTCTCTCTCCTTTTGTACAGGCACCTAGTGAGTCAGCCCATACATCATTCATTCTTTGCATAAATAACAGGACCTATTCTTCTTGCTTAACTGCATGCTGGGACTTCAACATTTGCACGAGACAACCTGTCTCCGGCTCTTGGATCCATTTTGTCCAGGGGTACATTCCAGCACAGGCTTTGAGTCTCAGAACACCTTCAGTTCTACATAGAATTGTTAACACTTCCTCAATAATTTTTTTTTTTTTTTTTTTGTGGGGGAGTGGTTGAAACCCCCGTGGCATATTGTTGAAAATCATTAATCACAAGTTCTAAACCGTTTGGACAATCCCCTCCTCCAGGGCCTTAAGCATTATTTGTTGAAATTGTAGCCTATTCTAAAGGTTGGGATTCAACCACTAGTCAAAAATAAAAAAAATAAAAAAAGTACATGCTCATAAGCATTAGGATGACAGACCAAAACATGAATGTTACCAAATGCAATCTGTTGTGGCTGCTGAGAATGTCATAGTATCTGTCTGCAGAATTAATCTATGGAACCTACTGCAAAGATGTGATCACAACCATCAGACTGGGGGGGGGGTACAAATGAAGAAACTAATTAATGGAGGGTCAGGTTAAGAAAACAAAATTGATGGCTAGATATATTTAAAGTGGGTGAAGAAGGCAATAAAAATTCGTTAAAAGATTTTTTTAAAAAATATATACCTTGGTTCAGTCATTAATCAAAATGGAGAGTGTAATCGAGAAATTAGAAGGAGGCCAAAACTTAGAAAGACAGCTATGAAGAAATTAGATAAAATCTGCAGGTGTAAAGATACCACCATTGTATACCACTGTATTTCCAATTTCTGTGTATGGTTACGAAAGATGAACAGTGAAGAAAGCTGACAGGAAGAGAGTCTACTCATTTGAAACATGGTTCTGGAGAAGAGTACTACAGATACCATTGACAGCCAAAACAACAAATATATGGATCCAAGAGCAAATCAAACCTGAACTCTCACTAGTAAGCCAAAGTAACTAAGCTGGAGCGATTATACTTTGGACATACCATGAGATGATATGACACACTGGAAAACGATAATGTCTGCTGAAGTGGAAGGCTGTAGCAAAAAAAAGAGGGGGGGGTAGATTACAGGTAGATAGGAAGCCATGGCCCTGAGTTTGCAAAACATGAGCAGGAGACCTTTGAAGGCTACGCATCTGCTCCTGAAAAAAAAAAAATCAAAAAGTTTTGCCCCAAGCACCCTCTAGGGGGTTTTCACCATGTTTTGGATGAGAAATCTTTTTAACAACAGGAAGTGAGCAGAAGTCATTTCTTGTTCACTTCCAGTTTGAAAAAAAGTCCTCTGGTAGATCTAAGTTGGCCTAGGGAGACCCAAAAATGTGGCACTCCCTCACCTCCAGTGGACATTTGGGGACCTTTGAGGACAAAACTTTTTTAAAAAAATTGCAAGAATTTTTTTGACCCTGGGGGAAGCATGAGGCCTCCAAATGTGGCAGAAATGCCTACACATCCTAGAGTACATTTCAGTGCATTCGGGTGGGGTGGGGGGGAGATTGCAAAAAAAAATTACTCCTGGGGAGCCTTGCCCACCCCTGATGTAGATGGAGGCTTAGCTTTGCACTGGGTTACATTGGCAAAGAGAAAGCAAGATAACTAGGGCCATTTCCACATGACATCACAGTCCCACGATAGGGAGACGATGGCAGTGGTCCACGGGTCATGCTTTTGCACAATGTCGTTGCAGTTGCACAGCCAGTGCGTCCCCACGCACTGGGATCACAGGGTATTAGCTTAATAGAAAAAATCCGTAAAGCGCCTGTGATTGCATGACAACCCCATCACCCTGGGTCATGCAGAAGGGGCGGAAGCACAATCACACACATCCTTCCCCAGTACAGCATGGGAAAGAGGCCAGCTGCACTGCAGAAGGCAGGCGCATGTTACTCGTGCTCCCTTCCACAGGGACCTGGCTGGGTGCATTCTCATCACACTCAGTCCCAGCAGAGGCACTGCCAGGAGCGCAATGGCACATTGGTGGGACCTGGTCAGGTGTGGAAATAGCCTAGGATGGCTGTTTTCAGTACAAAAATACTAATTCACAGTTAGGCATCTCTTGCCTTAAATCCAGCTGTTACTCCCTCTACTGAAGCAAACCAACTGAATCGGCTGCTGAGTGGAAAGTCAATATTTAGATGCCTATGTTTATCCCAATGATTCCATGGATCTACTCTAGCTGTAGCTGTAGCAATTGGGTTTAGATCCTTGAGTTCTTTCTAGTCTCATCCTACTTCAACTCTTTATTGTAAAGCATCATTACGTCTCCTTTCCCAGGCCCTTTTCGCATGTGGGGTGGGGAACGGTGTAGAGCGACCTCTCACGGAGGTCGTCTACACCGTAGAGTGGACTGGTGTGGACTACTTTTCGTAGTTTCACACCAGAATCCACTCAGGAGCGGTCAGAACTAGCCGGGCTGCGTGTTTTTTAAAAACCTCTTTTTAGAGGTTTTTAAAAAGCACGGAGCACGCAGCCCCGTGCCGCTCCGTCGCCCAGCTCTAAAGTGGATCTGCAGGCGCACACAAGTGCGTGCCTGCAGATCTGCTGGGGGCGGGCTTCCGGTTGGCGAGCTTCTTCGGTTGGTGGAGAGCCTCCGCCAACCAGAAGCTGCCATCTGCGACACCGGAGGAGTGTGGAGCAGCGAGCTCGCGCTGCTCCACGTGGCGACGGACTTACCCGGCTGGAGGTAAGCTCCGTTTTTGGGCGTTTTCGCCCGTTCCCCCCCCCACATGTGAAAAGGGCCCCAGTTTCCTGCAGAGGAGTTTGATAAGTGGAAACAGGGCAAGGTTTGCAAAATGAGAGATGAACGGGAAGAAAATCCACATGTTATGCTCCTCACTGGGTCATCAGAGTAAAGGCTGCACTAAGTGGCAGAGAGAAGTAATACAGAACTAAGAGAAAGCTAATATTTTCATAAAAACTTCAACACAATAGAAAAGAGTTATTTTAGGCAAACCTGGCATACATGTTGTTTTGACTCCTACATAACTTTGGAAAAGCTTTCAGAGGACATACAAAGCTTCCCAGATACTTCCTTTAAGCCCATTGGAATGGCAGTCTTTACTAAATGCTTATATTGCCAAACCCTCAGCCTGTGTGAGTTAAATTGCATGAATTCCTTTGTATATGAAAAAGGGATACTTGTAAGCAACCAGTTCTTTCACTCTTTCTCTCTAAATCCACATGGGAACAATTGTAACCTTATTGCTGTAAATTTGTTGCTTCTGTCTTGATCAGGAAAAATAGCTTTGTCATAACATGCTCCTACACTTGAAGAATCCAGTTTTCTTCTTATAGTGCAATCCCCCTGGCCCCCCGACATCCTCTGGTCCTCCAGCTGCTTTGAACTACAATCCCAGAAGTCCCAGCCAGCCTGGCCAATATTCAAGGATTCTGGGATGTGAAACCCAAAACACCTGGGAGTGTCAAAGGTTGAGAACTAGTACTTTAGTTCTTGGCTTTACATCAGAGTGGACACCTATGATCCTCCAGATGCTATTGGACTGCAATTCTATGGGCCCCCATTAATGGCTAGCTGGGGCTGATGGGTGCTCTAGTCCATCAGCATCCAGAGGGCCAGAGTTGTCTTCCTCTGCTTCCCTGGATGAAGCTGTTACTGGCCTGGCTAGTCCAAGCTTTGGGGATATTAAAAGATATCCTTTTGATGTCACAATTCGGCTTCACTTCTCTATTCCCCTCCATGTGCTTGCGAGGCCACCGGACCAGCATGCCACCAAGCTCGGCCGTTAATCACCCTAATATTCCTGGACAATACAGGCAGGCCAGAAAATAGCTGACTCACTGCTTTAGGAGACCTCCAGGCAAGTAGGTATGCACGCAACCTACAAAAGAGCCTCTGCCCCGTGCTGGCAGCTTGATGGGTTGGCTATACAATACCCAAGTATTCTGTATTTGCATACTGGCTACTCTATTGAGAACCTCTACGATAACTCAATCATTCGGATTCTGACCTTTCGGAGGCTTTGTCTCCAACTCCAAATCTATTGTTTTCCCCCAAGTACGGCATAGCCTGCAGTCACAACTCTCCTTATGAAAACCCTTGATTCCGAGACCTTCCTCGGATCGCTCCCGAGTTTCATCCCGCCTCGCTGCCACTTTGCTTGGCGAGCTTCCCCTCAGCTCCACGTGCTGAGCTACATCGCACCCAAGCCTCGCTCTCTATTTTTCCGGGCTTCAGGACAGGTGAAGTATCACCCAAACCAGCAACTCCTCTAAAAATCCCTCTATACCACTCCAACCTTTATTTCTTTAGTTATCTTGTGTGAGTGTGTCGCATACACTGTTTTGCTTGTGTTTAATAAAACATCATTTATTGTTTCAACTTCTGTGTGCTCCTTGACTTGACCCAACCCTGTAGACATAGGGTTCAAGATCTCGCTACGTTACCCTGCCTCTCGTAACGCTAAGCAGTGCTCTGAGCTAATTTTCCCCACCTTTAGTTGAGCACATTTTGGTGTCCCTCCCGGGACCCCCAGTACACAGGGTAACAGAGTGATGGAGCAATGCGGGCAGCCCCGGTACCCCTAATTTGAGAAGGAGTCGCGAACCTCCTCAAATCAGGCTGGTACTGACTTAGGTGACGGCTGGTCAAGTCGTTAGAGCGCAGTTAGGCAGGAACACCTGTGTGTGGAGTCTGTGTGTTTGAGCTCTAGAGCTATTCTATCTGGGTGGAAATCTGTTCCCCTTTCCTGTTTGGTTTGTCTATGTCAGCTGCCCCGGCATGGTCACTAGCACTAGGCGGTGAACCATCGTCCAATAGCAAGAGGTGTGCACAAGCTGTCCTGGGAATCACATCCCTAACTTGGGGTCTATCGTGGGCTGGGATCCGAAGTGTTAGAGTGTTAGCACAGTAGGAACAGTCTACACTCATCCAACACCATAGTGGCAAGGCAAAATAGCACTTAGGGAAGAACCCCCCCCCCCAGAGTAGTATACGGGTGCGTCCCGTCTTTGGTAGTAGAGTTAGAGTGCAGGTGCATCCCGCTGGCAGTTGTTAAAGCGCGGGTGCGTCCCGGCTGTTTGAATCTCGGGTGCATCCCGACTTGTGTAGGGTTTTAAGAAGTTTGTCCCGAGGTAGAGGTAGGCGCCCCTCACCCTAAAAACTGTTAGGAATGGTTTTGGTTCAGATTCCCATCCCTTTTCCCCCGCTGCTTGGCCAGGCGGTATAGTAAGTTCCGTAATGTTCGTTTCCCCCCTTCAGGCAGGCGGAGTACTCCTGAGGGTTCCCTGGGTCTAGGTGACCTCCCTGTTCCCAAACCGTTACCTCGTCCTTTGGTCCCCAACGCTGTCAAGGTGGAAAACCGGGCTTGGGTGTACTAAAGTGACTTTGTTTGGGCAGGCTGGAGATAGGTTCCCATCTCTCTTTCCTAGAGAAGTTCCGCAGAGTTCGTTTCCCTTCAGTCCCCCAGGGGTCTAGGTGATCCTTCCCGTCACTCCAGTTCCTAGTCCTGTTTGTGGTTTGTAGCTTGTAGCTTGTACGTAGTGTTAGAGATAGTTGTGGGTTGTGTGTAAAATGGCAGAGAGTAGCAAGGTCACCATCAAGGACCTCATGTTGGAGAAAGAGGTCAGAGGTAAACTAGAGAGATGGGTGTTGAGTAAGGGGAAATGCCCCTGGAAAGACTCCGTCTTTGAGACGGCTGATCCCTTTACCACACTCCGTGAAGCGTACACCCTGGCACGTAAATCAAAGAACCCGTTCAGGCTGTCTGAGGACACTTTGGCCGCTTGGGGACTTTGGCTTACGGCCAGAGATGCTAGTAGTGCCCTGGTAGAGACCAGAGAGAAATTAGCAAGCGTAGAAAAGGAGAATGCCCGGCTTCAAGCCGAGGTCGAAACGCTGCGCACGGACAAGGTAATTTTTGCGTCCGTAGCACAGATGTCAGCCCAGAAGCTTAGCAACATCTAGGTAGTGGCGCAAACTTTGGAGGAGAAAGGCCATGCTTTAGAGGCTGAGCTGGATCATGCCCGCTCTGCAGCCAAGTTCATGGTGGGGCAAGTGAGAGAACAGCAGGAGGCTGTTAGCCATGTAGCTTGCCAGAAACAGATCACTGCGCTGGAGAGCCAGCTCCAAACGTGCAAAGCCTTAATTTCGACTGTGTGCCCGGAGCTGCTCTCAACATTTGCAGAGGACTTTTCTGGGGAGACACTGCCAGAGGATGCTCAGGCAACCGTTCCCCACAATCCTGACTGGAGTGACCCTAAGGTCCCAGTCCACCCTGTAGAGACATGGTCCATGACCAGACAGACCACCCCCCTTGGAGAAGGCAGTTCAGATAGGCAAGAGACGCAGGAGACGCAGGTCACTGAGACTAGGGTCCCCTGGTGTGCTACTGAGGCCAAAGCTATTGCAGACCAGTTAGGTCCATTGAACAGAACCACCAGGATCATGTGGCTGAACACGGTGATCCACTCTCACCTGACAGCCAATGGTCAGGATCTAACCCAGCTGGCTAGGCTTTGTATGTCCCCCTCCAAGCTCCCTACTCTGGAGTCAGCCGTGGCAGCTTGAGGCTTGGTTAGGCTCAAGGCCCACGACTGGATGAGAGAGGTAGTGAGGATTTTGTGGCCCAGACAGAGTGCAGGTGTGCTCTATGTCATGGAGCAACAGGGTCCTTGTGAGAACCCTGAGGCTTACGTGGCACGGAAGCAGCTCCTTGCCATTCTGGCCGAGAAGGTCCCCTTGATGCCCCGTGGATATGACTTTAATGGCCTTGAATTTAAGACGCTCTCGTACGGAGGTCTTAACCACGAGACCAAGATGGCTCTCAGTTTGGTGGATCCAGCCATCACCAAATGGGAAGAGTTTGGGAACAACCTCCGGTAGGTCTCTGACCTGCTGCACGAGGCAGGTTCCCTCAAACCCCCCAAGACGCATAGGAAGGACACCAGGAATTGGGAACCTATAGCCGAGGTTACCTACTCGAACTATAGGCCCCATTCCCAGCATAGGAAGACGGCTCTGAATTCCATTCCGCGAGGGAATTGGAACTCGCGACCGCCACCCAGACAGGACAATAGGCAGTGGCAGGGAAGAGACTTCCGCAGCCAGCCTGGCAAGGCAGGAAGTCCCCCACAGCAGCCCACTGCCTCCAAACAGCCCTCTGACTCGGGCTCTCCCCTGGAGACGTCTGGTGGGTATGATCCCACGGCCCAGACATACTCCTCGGACAGAGTAAGGGTCTGGGGCATGCTCAGAAGGTTCGGACTGGACATGAGTCAGTTCGATAAGCAGCCAACATTGGAGCTTTTGGAAGCGCTAGATAAGCAGCTTCCGGCAGGAAGTAAACAGCCGGTCCAGGCCGTGACCGATGGCCCACCTCCGGCTGGATACTACCCTAACCTGGATCTGCAAGCATAGGGGTGCCCTCGGTCCAGGAAGCTTCCCCGCAACGTGGTGGCTAGGTTGAAGCCAGACAAGTGGGGAAGGTTCTGGGTCAAGGCAGGCATAAGGATCGATAGGGAAAAGACCGCTGCTACCCTTCCTGCAGACTCCGGAGCAGCGCCAAAAGTGCTGCTCCCTAACCTGAGAAGACAGGGTGAGCCCACCCCTGACGCTATCCGTTTGACCAGGTATGGTGGGGGGGGGGCAATCTAAGTCCTTTGGAGGACACAAGCGCTCAGTGCGCAATAAAACAAGGCAGATTGCACCGCCTCCTGACTCAGCCCCGAGTGCGAATCCTACCACCTCCAAGACCATAGTGCTTTCAGAGCACCTAGAAGGATCGCACCAGGCTAAGGTTCAGGAGGAAGCCCCCACCAAGTTTGATAAGGCACAGGACATTGCCAGCCCATGTGAGAGCCAAGAAAAGGAGAACTTGCAGCCAGGGGAAGCCAGCCCCAAGCTTCCGAAGCTCTCCATTGTCCCTGCTCTGAGCCCCCGGCTAGAAAGCAGCAGTTTCCCCCAGGATTTCCTTGAAGCCTTGGCCAGGAGAGTCCTTCCTCTCCATGCCATCTTTCAGGAGAATCTCAAAGGAGACTGGGGATTTAAACAGCAAGAGGTTCCTGCCCAGCCAGAGCACAGGATAGCACAAACACTCACACTGGCACACCCTGACGTGACCATACATACTCCCTTTTGCTGTAGTCCATCTGGGGAGATTTCAATAACGGAGAGTTCTAAATGCCACACGGAGGCGGATATGGCTACTGCCTTTCCCTCCGCACAGCTACTTTGGTGCCAGTGTGTCTTCACGCTTCAAGGCACCCAATTGATTGTGACTCTGGTGATCGTGAACGGGACCAAGCTAGTTTATGGCTCCATCTTGGTCACCATCATACCTGGAGAGGCAGTTTTCCAGGAGACATACGAGTCCAAGACCAGCCTCCTCCATGACTTGGAGAAAGGGGTCCCAAACCAGGAGCGGGCTCTGCCACTCCTGCCGGTAATTCTGGAGACCCTGCAAAAAGAATGGAAAGGTCAGCTGGTTGATCCTGCATTGGTGGTCATCCTTGAGCCAGAAGATCCCGGTGCCCAAAGACCCAATGTGAGCTCCATGATTTGCCAGACTTCCTTGAGTCGCAAGGAAGTGCCAGCCATTAATTGGTCCGAGATGCTTGTCCCAATCTACGAGGCATTTGATAATGGTTGAACGATCCTTGTCTGAAGGGAATAGAGGCGGAGTGGCGACCCCTCTGGATCCTGATACTGTAAATAGTTCCGCTATGTAAATAGTTGTAATAGTGTTGTTGTTGTTGTGAACTGTTTCAAGGTAAATGTCCCGTCTGGTTGCAAAAGCCTATCCGAAGGCGACCATCTTTCAGGCCTGCCTCAGAATCCAGCTTTCTTGAGGTAGGGAAGTTGCGCATTCAGAACCTACATCTAACCACTGGCACCGTTCCTGCAGACCCCGCAGCCCTCAGTATACATCATCAGGCTTGGAGTCAGGCTCTAGGCTTGGGTGATGGGGGGACCTCGGCGAACTGCCAAGTAAGACCTCATCCTGGCAGGGATGACTTTGGTTATTTGTCTGCCAACTGGAAGCCCATCTTGTTCCGGAATGATTTTGGATATCTCAATCCGGCCTCATTCCAGGACGACTCTGGGTGACCCAGTCTCAGGACCAGCGCGCGAATGGGAACTTCGTACTCCGGGTTTCCTTCGTGTTGCTGGGTGGTTAGACCTTGCCACGGGGCCAACCGTTTGATGCGGGTTCTGAATCCACAGTCTCTCTCCCTTCTCGGCCTTCCTATGGCCAAACCTGCTCCAGACTTGGGAGCTATTTAAGTCCCCGCTCCCAACAACCCTTCCACATCATTGTGAGCAAAATTTCCAATTTCAGCTCAAATTCCCAGTAGGGGTTGAGCCGGCCATTTGCCTTTATGGTATACATTGGATAATGATCCTGTCAGTTTTTCTGTTAAAGCTATAATAGGTCAATTGATTCAGAAGATTGGGAAGATCCTGAGGTCGTACCATCGCCCCCGAGTACTGTGGGGGGGGGTGGTGGTGAAGAAAGTTGCCACTCCATCTGATGGCCGAGACTTGGAGATTCCTGGTGCTTTGATGACACCCATGACTGTGAGGGAAGGTGGTCACGCAGCCTTCCAATTGCAAAGATGGACTTTTTGCCATTCCTGCTACCCTTTGCTGACCCGAGAAAACCTATGGACTATTCCAGGCTCCAAATTCTGCAAATTGTTCCTGAACTTGCAGTGAGCCAAGCTGCACCGACTTGGACATTTTGTTGTTGTTCCTGCTCCGTTGCCTGGATGGACTTATGGTTTGCTCGCCCGCTCCAGCTAAAAGACTTTTCCTACTGCAAGCGGGGAGGGGTGCCAAGACTTTTTCTTGCACCTCACCTCCCCCGGACTACGAACTTTCATTCCACATTGAACTGTTTGCTCATTGGATTGCCTTCATTGCCAGACCATGCATTGGACTTACAGTATTCCATTGATTATTCCATTCATTGATAGCATTTGCTTATTTACTACCATTGCTTATTCTTTGACAGTTCCCTATTGATGGGACATTGGACATTGTTTATTGCTTGTTTATTATTGCGTTATTGACATTGGTGTGTGTGGGTTTAGGTTTAGGTTTTAGTTAGGACTGTCTTTATGAGATAGGAATCCTTTGCTCTTCCCGGAACTCCCTTTCCTGAGGAGTGATATGGCTACCAGCCTGCAAGCCCCTATTCGGCTCTAAATTGCTTTTTGATTTTTGATTGGAAAATGTCCGATATTGTCCCCAACATCGCCCATTTTCGGGGGGGGGGATTGTTACTGCCCTGGCTAGTCCAAGCTTTGGGGATATTAAAAGATATTCTTTTGATATCACAATTCGGCTTCACTTCTATATTCCCCTCCACGTGCTTGCGAGGCCACCGGACAAGCACGCCACCAAGCTCGGCCGTTAATTGCCGTAATATTCCTGGACAATACAGGCAGGCCAGAAAATAGCTGACCCGCTGCTTTAGGAGACCTCCAGGCAAGTACTCTAATTAGGTATGCACGCAACCTACAAAAGAGCCTCTGCCCTGCGCTGGCAGCTTGATGGGTTAACTATACAATACCCAAGTACTCTGCGTTTGCATACTGGCTACTCTATTGAGAACCTCTACGATAACACAATCATTCGGATTCTGACCTTTCGGAGGCTTTGTCTCCAACTCCAAATCTATTGTTTTCCCCCAAGTACGGCATAGCCTGCAGTCACAATTCTCCTTATAAAAACCCTTGATTCTGAGACCTTCCTCGGATCGCTCCCGAGTTTCATCCCGCCTTGCTGCCGCTTTGCTTGGCGAGCCTCTCCTCAGCTCCACGTGCTGAGCTACATCGCACCCAAGCCTCGCTCTCTATTTTTCCGGGCTTCAGGACAGGTGAAGTATCACCCAAACCAGCAATCCCTCTAAAAATCCCTCTATACCACTCCAACCTTTATTTTCTTTAGTTATCTTGTATGAGTGTGTCGCATACACTGTTTTGCTTGTGTTTAATAAAACATCATTTATAGTTTCAACTTTTGTGTGCTCCTTGACTCGACCTGACCCCGTAGACATAGGGTTCAAGATCTCGCTATGTTACCCTGCCTCTCGTAACGCTAAGCAGTGCTCTGAGCTAATTTTCCCCACCTTTAGTTGAGCACATTTTGGTGTCCCTCCCGGGACCCCCAGTACACAGGGTAACAAAGCTCTTTCAAAGACAGACATACAGTCAGCCCTTTACATTTGTGGGTTTGATTTTCATGGATTTGATTATTTGCAGGTTTCTCAAACCCCTCTCCCCCCCAGGTGCTTCTTTTCCAGGGCAACCTTCCCTCTTGGCACCTCTGATCAGACTGTGCAGCCCTTTAACAACTGCCTCTGGTCTTCCCCCTCCTCCTCTACCAGCCATTGCCTGGCCAGGTTAGGATGGCTCACAGCCTAATTTCTCAGTACCACAAACCAGTACCTCTCCAGATGTCCCACCATACTCAAGGAAGGAGCTGGTCTAGAGAGAGGAAGTATAGGGCCACCATGCTGACTGTCATGCCCTGTTTCCAGGACCTAGACTCTGACTCAGAGATTGAGACAGCAGAACCTGCTGAGCAGGAGGAGACAGTACCACCACCCATCCTAGAGACAAAACAGGGGGCAGTGCCAGTGCCAGCCCCAGCAGGGAGCCCTCTGCCTTCTGACATGGAGGATGACTTACCAGTACCCACCTTTGCCCAGCATAGAAACCAAAGGAAACACCTATGCCTCTCCCAGAGAATTTATAACAAATGACAATTAATCAAGCACCAGCTGCACTGATCTCTGAACCTATAAAAAACTGAGCCATTCCTGTCCAGAACTTGTCAGTGATAACTGACCGTTTCTTCTGCTGTGTCGTTGCCCCTGTTTGTTGTTCCTGCTTCCTGTTCCCCTGCCGTGTCTCTGACATGGGATTGTATCGACTGCCTTTGATTTCAAGATGTTGTTGGGACTGCTGTTTGCTTCATATTTGTGTAAGACTGCTTCCTTATTAAAGTAAACTAAGTAATTATTTTGTTGCTAGAACTGCCTGCCTCCAATCCTTATCAGCTGCCCTTTGACCAGCTGCCCAGACTGAGCATGGACACTGACCCACCCCCTTTCCCTCTCCTTTCCCTGACCTGGTTTGGACCCTGGGTGCTCGTTCTCTCCATCATGCCTTGGCCTCCTTCCCACAGACACACACAAATTTCAATATTTGTGGTTTTTGCACATTTGTGGGGGCCCTGCGCCCCTAACTTTAGCAAATGTGGAGGGCCAACTATATTCGTATTGAGACTCTGGGATCTTTAGAAGCATATCTTCCTCCACAACATTCCGTAGAAAGCTACTCCTAGACATTCCAAGAACTTTGAACTGAGAACGCCAAGTCTGAGTCTGGGAAGTATCCAAGGGAGATTGGTTTGAGGTGGCCACTTATGCATTACCTGCTTCTCAAAGGGACATCTATGCTGATTTATAGGCACAGATGCAAATTTAAAAAGAGTTGCTTTAATTTAAACAGAAATACAACACAATTGAGGTGCTAACTGTTGAAAGGCAGCTTGAAGGCCCCAGCTCTCTCTTCTTGTGGTTGCTTTCTATTGAATCCAGCCTTTGATAAGGCTGCCCTTCAAATAAAGTGTGTCTTCAGAGGACTGCCTCTGAACAGAAAGTGATACCGCAATTCTGTGGTGCAGACCGACGCCTGGGTGCCTGAAGATTGTGTGCTATTTGCCATCATGGTTTCATTTGCATGCACTTGTTGGGAGGGGGAGTATAGAGTGGCCACATCTTTGTGTGCTCAAAGATTTAGTTTCTGTAGACTTTGAAGGGGCTTCAGCCTGAGGCATGCATACCTCAGGTGCAAATGTAGGTAGAAAATGGGACATTTTACCATAGGCGGAGAAACAAACAGGAACTGTTGCTGGCAAATAGGAGAACCTGGAACTTTTAGAGGACCAGGGTACAATATCAGCTCCTGCAATGGATAGGTATTATGAAGCCTATTTATGGGCCACACCTGGTCTTAATACTAGAACCAATGTCTTCTGCTTTTCCCTAGTTTGTAGAGCAGCTTGTTCTACTCACTGTGGCTCCAGTGCCAAGCCACCAATGCCCCCAAACACTGAGCTGATTAAATTCTTCTCTCAGATTCAAATATGTTCACACACAGCCCTAGCCTGGCTGTAGTAGAAACAAGAGTCTTGCTTTGCAGCAGTGAGGTGGGTCATGGGTGAGGGAACCACTCCCATTAATTAATATTGAGAATGTTCCATCTCAGTGGCTTCTTCTTCCCCAATTCTCCCTTTTGTTCCAAATTAAAAGCCACAAGAACTTTGTCTCAGAGCTGTGCCCTCACCGTACACAACCTCATACTGAACTTGCCAAACAGAAGCTTAGAATGCCAGGAACACACTATGGATTTTCACAGCAAAGGAGGCTATTTGAGTAATATCCAAGAAGGGAACTTTGTAACAGGGTGATCTGGCTGGCTCTACTTCTCTCTTTTAATGGTTCATTTAAGGGTTATTCACTGATTCGTTGTCCTCCTGGTTCTGTAGTTTCTGCTGACTATCTTTTTTTCTTTAAAAACCATCTCCTAGTGTTATTTGACAGTCATTACAAAGGAAGGGGCGAGGAGCAAATGAATACAGAGTAGACATCAGTGTTAACCTCAAATGCATCAAGTGTATAAGCCTTCATTAGTCTGAGCAAGACACTACAGGCTGTGAAAGGAGCATCTGTAGGGGGTTCTTGCTTTTGCCACGTTGCATTCTGCTGAGAAGCTTTTGTGTCTCATGTTGGCCCAAACACCCTAACAGCTTATTCGGATGCTCAAAGACTTTGAACTCATTCATTTCATCCCTGAAGCTTGTCCTGCTAAATCCTGGAGCCTCACTTGTCTTGCTTGATTGATGAAGGCAGACAGCTTCTTTTGCCAGCGTAATCAGAGGCCACTGAGTATTCTCTTCAACTGTACATTTCCTTCAAGAATTATTCATTTACCTCCATTTTAACATTGATGTAAATCTGATATAAATTTATCCAGGTGCTGAGATTCTGATGCCCAGTGAATGAACTGGACCAGTTCAGCTTCTATGAAGAGAGACCACTTAAAGCCACTCAGTAATGCTCTGTTTATCATAGCAAATATTTTATTTACGTGCATACCACCCTGAAAACTCTTTTTTAAAAAGAAATCAACAAAGGCATAATCTACAGATTTTAAAAAATAAAAATAATTTAAATAAGTCAAATTTACAATCTCCTATAAAAAACTGTATTCCTGCCCTTTGTGCCCTGTTCCCTATAAAGTTTCCATGGCCCTCTCAGGAGAGTGAGACCCGAGTTCTGAGTTGGTCTGAGGCCATTTCCGCACTAGCCTGGCATTTCCGCCTGGCCCCTCCTGAAACTGCAAACCCCAGGATTCCATAGGATGTTGCAAGTGGAATCATGGCGCTATAACAGGCCAGTGTGGAAATGGCCTGAGTCCCTTCTCCATTTCTGCATTAAGGATAGGGGATGCCTTTCATCCTGAAGATGGAGGTCAGTTTCAGAGACATTCTTAGTGGCCACGTTATAGCAGAACATAGAACCAAAAGTTAAAGAATGGCAACAATAATCCCAGGATATTTTGCTGCCGATAACTAAAGTCTTTGGAGAGGCATTTAAACTTATCAGATTTGGGAAGGCATCTTCATAAACGTTTGAAGGTTGGAAATAATGCTGTCATGGGGATGGAAGTATGAATGTCTGGGGAATGGTAGGGGACTAATTTATACCTGGGGGAGCAGGTTCATTCTCATGGCTTGATGTTCCTCACCTCTGCTTTACAATCTCTCTCAATATCTTATTAATTCAGATAGTTCTATTATTACTTTATTACAGTGATTCAAATCTATCTCTGTAGTGGTTTCAGCATTGGACTACAACCCTGGAGATCAAAGTTTGATTCCCCACTCAGCCATGGAAACCCACTGGGTGACCTTGAGCACAGCACACACTCTCGGTCCCATGACAGGGGGTCACGACTAATTGGAAACAACTTGAAAGCACACAACAACTTGTTACTGCCCTGCCTAGCCCGAGCTTTGGGGATATAAAAGATATCATTTGATACCACTAATTCGGCTTCACATATCCCTTCCACGTGCTTGCGAGGCCCCCGGACAAACACACATACAGGCTCGGCCGATTATCACCGTAATATTCCAACACAATACAGGCAGGCCAGAAAACAGCCGACTCGCCGCTTTAGGAGACCTCAAGGCAAGTACCTCCATTAGGTATGCGAGCAACTCTTAAAAGATCCTCTGCCTTGCGCTGCCAGCTTGATGATCGAGCTATACAACGCTCAAGAACTCCGCATTTGCATGCCGGCTACTCTATTGATAAATTCGGCTCTAATTCAATCATTCAAATTCTGACCTTTCGGAGGCTTTGTCTCCAGCTCCAAATCTATTGTTTTCCCCTAAGTCCGACCTAGCCTGCAGTCACAATTCTCCTTATAAAAACCCCTGACTTTGAGCGCTTCCTTGGATCGCTCCCGAGTTCCAGACTGCCTTGCTGCCGCTTTGCTTGGCGAGCTTCCCCTCAGCTCCACGTGCTGAGATACACTGAACCCCAGCTTCGCTCTCCATTTTCTTCCGGACTTCAGGACAGGTTTCGTATCACCCGAACCAACTATCCCTCTAAAAATCCCGCTATCTTACTCACACCTTTATTTTCCTTAGTTATCTGTGTGTTTGTGTTGCATACATTGTGTGCCTGTATTTAATAAAAATTATTCATTATTTTCCAACCGGTTTGCTTCTTGACTTGGCCTGACCCCGTAGACACTGGGTTGCAAGATCCTGCTAAGTTACCCTGCCTCTCGTTTTGCCAACTTGTGCTCTGTACTAATTTCCCCAACTTATAGCAATTTGGTGTCCCTCCCGGGACCCCCAGAAAACAGGGTAACAAACTCCTTATCCTTTATTCAGGTATCTATCTTATGTAGCGAAGTCTTGTTGGTTTTTCCATTATACAAAATGCTGTATGGGCAAGCAGAAGTCTGGAATGATGGATCACTTATACACTCGAGCAGAGGGGCATGGTGGAAATGTTGTCAACTGGACAAGGAAAAGTTTGGAATGGTGAAATGCAGAGGGGGTTTGCCTCAGTACCTGAAAAAAAGAACAGTAGGAGAAAGAGGAGCTGGGGGCTTTGTTTTAAATGTTCAGAGATTTCATACACAACATTTAGAACATCTGTTTTTTCTTGATACGCAGTATGCTCTGTTTTAGAACACAAAGGACTAAAGCATATTTTCATCTGTTATTACTTTTTCCAGCAGCAGTTGTTTCTCAAAACAAACTTCTGCCAATATCTAGGTTCACTTCTTGGCCAAAAGTATGTTCCTGTAGGTTTCTTTTTCCATGTTTCTTTCTTCAACTAAAAACATCCCCCCCAACACACACACACACACACACACACACACACACACACACTGCAATACTAAACACTGTTCTACTCTTAGCCATTCCAGGGGCTATGGTTTTTAGAGACACACTGTCAAACTATGGAAGTGGGATCAGTTCTTTTGGGCTGGAACAAATTATATGCATCCTTCAATTCAAACTGTTTGTTTCTGTATATATTCTGTAATCCACCAGTATATATTGCTCGCTCAAAAGTGGTTTGAAAAACATTTTTATATATGTTTAATCTCTTAACATCATGCATAGTGACTATCTGAAATTCTAGGATTTGATATGACTGAATCTGCTGTTAATTTGAGGAACCAGTTAAATACAAATCCTGGGTTGGAAAAGAACTTAACTGTAAATTTGTACAAAAATGAGAAAGTTGGAAAACAGTGCGGATGAGATGCCCTGTCTTTCAGAGTTGGGTTTGTTTCATATATAACAAATTTCTTCCAGGTGAAGGGTCAGGGTGGAAGTACTTTGCTTTGTAATAAGGAGCAGACTATATCTCTGAAGACGAGGTCATATTCTGCATGCCCTTTCAGTCTCTGCCATCTCTAGCTGTTCTTGTTGTTCTTGTTATTAACTTTCTTTATATCATGCAATTATTCCTGCCTCCTCCTCCTCCTCTTCACAGTTACTATTATCTCATCTTTGCTCCAATCTAGGATTCAAAGCAGCTTACAAAAGTTAAAACAGTTACAGCTAAAGAAATTCACATCTGTCATACCCCAGGACCCAGACAGGGCTCTTCCCAACAGCCACACCCTAGAGACATGAGAGGGACAATACTTATGGCAGCCAGTGCAGGTGGGAAAAGGAAAACCCAGGCTTCTGGCAGTGTTTATATAGGAAGAGCTTGTTAATTAGGCCACAGCTGGGTAGCATGCTGAGCCTACATAACCAGAAGTCAGGATGGCAGAAAGCTGTTAGAACCTACTGATTCCATTGGTGGTAACAATCTTGCTGACCTCTGCATTCTTTACTCATGTTCTTTGAACCTTGGACCTTTGCCTGAACTATAAATTCTATTCTTGGATACTTCCTTTCTGGACTGTTGGTAAATTCAGACTCAGTTGCTCTAAGCTTGCTACAAATCTGTTCTCCTTTAATAAACACTGTTGCCAGTTGCTGCTATCTACTTGATTACACAGCTGGGAAGCCTTGGCAGGCTGCCAGCACGGGACAACATCATACAAAAGTTCAAAATATAGGGCAATATCCTGCAAGGGAGGCATAGCTGTAATGATGCGACTATCTCCTAATCCAGTCCCCCCAATCCACTTTAAAAGCCAGGCAGCCACACAAACTGAAGGAGTTTAGTGTGACTGGCAAACAGGATGCTGAAGGATGATGCGTCCAGCTGCCTTCTGCCAATGAGCCATGGTGTGACAAAAGTAGCAAAGACCCCTGCAGTATCTTATCACAATTCTTTGTTGTACTATAGTTTGTTGTCATCATGCTTCAGTGCCCTGCTTGCCAGCACCACAAAACTTCTTTGATTGGTGTGGCTGCCTGGTGAATGGGGTGGTTTTTTGGGGGCATTTGTGATCATGGCAGTTGTGTGAAAATTGGAAATATGAATAGTAGATTTTATGAGACTGTAGATCTAGCTTATGGCATTGTAAATACTGAACAGGATACCAGTCATAATTAAGCTATCGGTAGAATTAAAAACAGTTAACAGCATTACCAGTAAAAAGAAAATTAAACAATATAGCACAGTAAGAAAAGCGCTCTCCCACTGAGCAATCAGCCCCCAAAAGCCTGATGAAACATAATGGTATTCACTTTCTGATAGAAGGATATCAAGTAGGGCACTAAGCCAGCTTCTTGAGGAAGGGAGTTCCAGAACCTGGGAACAGCCACCAAGAAGAGCCTCTCCAATGTTTCCACCAGATGGACCTGTGCAGGGAGTGGGAGAAAAAGAAGGGTCTCCTTTTCCGAAAACAAAACTCAAGACAGCTTACAAATTAGAAATAAATATGAAACAGTTAAAACATGCAATAGCTTGATAATAACTCACAAGTAAGCTCTCAATAACATTAAAGACAATGGAAATATATCATTAAAAATAATAAAAAGCAGCTTTACAATGTATGAGTAAAACAGTTACGCCTCCAATTAAAAGAACCCTTCAGTTCTCAAAAGCTTAACAGAATAACACAAAAAAAGTCTTTGGTTATAGAAGGACAACAAAGCAGGGACTCTTTAGGAAGGGAGTTCCAGATCTCGGGAGCACCCCTGAGAACACCTTATCTCATAAGCCGTTCAAGCATGCCTGTGAAGACAGTGGGACCGAGGGAAAAGCTTCCCCTGAGCATCTGAGAGCCCAGGCAGGCTCATATAGGGAGAAACAGTCAATTAGATAGTCTAGACCTAAGCAATATAGGGCTCTATAGGTCATAAGCAGCACTTTGAGTTCGCCCTCACCTCAAAATAGTAGCCTGATAATACTCCAGATGCACCTCTTTGTACCAGCAGAATTCCACACACTCTTCAAAGGCAACCCCACACAGAGTGTGTTACCATAATCCAAACAGGATGTATCAAGGAAGGGAAGTTTCCCTTGTTCAGGACCAGTCTCTGGGCATGGCTTGGAAAATACTTTCCCTTACCAGGTCAGACTGTTTGTTCATCTAGCTCAGTATTATCAAATCTGGTAGGCAGCACCTTTCTAGGGACTCAGGCAAACACATTTACTACGACCCAATACTTGATCCTTTTTAGCAGGTATAGACGTAGAGTCATAACAGTCTATCATGATTCCACCTTCCTGACCAGCTGTGGCAATATTATTAAAACCAAGTAGGTCTGTGCCTATTCAGCAAGGCCAGCTCTCTGATTTTTTCTGTTGACACAGAAGACAAGATGATGCCATCCTTGCACTGTGTATACAGAAGCAAACCAGACTGGCAGTTCAATTTTATTTCATAACTGACAATGGGGCAGATGTGCTCCACTGCACTTGAGAGATGCCTAAATACTCTAAAGGCACCAAATCTGATCTTGGAAGCTAAGCAGGGTCAGTCCTGGTTAATCCCTGGATGAGAAATTGCCAATGAATACCAGCTGCTATAGGCTACATTTCAGATGAAAGAACTGTAAAAACCATCTCCGAGTATTCCTTGCTTAAGAAAACCCTATGAAATCCATGGTGTCACCATAAGTTGACAAGCAACCTGAAGGTTGGTACACCCCTGGGGGAACCAGGCTAGCCTGAGGGAGTGCACACCACATGGTACACACAGGTGTGTCCTTTAAGACTAGCTGCCACTCTCCACTGCACAACATCTGCTGCTTGAGGCAGCTTCTCTTTTTGAACCCATTATGACAGATAGATTGACTGAATCAATGAAGACACATGCCTGAATCTGCAAGACCTGAGCAGGGTAGCTGATAATAGCGTAACTTGTAGGTCTCTCATTGATAGAGTCACCACAAGATGAAGTCAACTTGACCGCAGTTAACAACACTGATGCATCTATGATTGATTGGATTCAATGTCCTCTCGTTCTCCCAATATGGAAGCCAAGGCAGCTCACAAGAACTGATTGAAAACAAAATAGAGGTAAAACAATTTGTAGTACCAAGCTTTTTTTAAAAAAAGAAAAACAATTAAATAAACAATCCCATAAAAACACCAATTTAAAACCATTTGCAACCATTTAAAATGTAGTAACGAAGGTAGAAATACAGCACTGCCATTAAAAGATCCCTCTCTCCAACAGCTTACAAACAGCCAAAGCCATACCTAAATGAAAAGCTCTTTGCCTGCCAGTAGAAAGACTAGGGGGCTTTCTGCCTTACACTGTTACAGTGCTATTATTCCACTTTCAACATCCTACGGAATCCTGGGGTTTGCAGTTTAGGGAGGGACATTTAGAATTCTCAGCCAGATTGCTCCTTGGTCTCAGTCAACTACAATTCCACAGGATATTGAGAGTGAAATTTTATCATAGAACAGTTTAGTGCAAAAAGGCTGCAGAGGCCAACCTGAGGCTCATCCAGGCTAATGTCTATTGCCAATTCAGTCAGCTCCATTTAATGTCACAACCTTTCTGTTACTGCCCTGACTAGTCCGAGCTTTGGGGATATTAAAAGATATCCTCTTGATGTCACAATTCGGCTTCACTTCTCTATTCCTGTCCACGTGCTTGCGAGGCCACCGGACAAGCACATAAATAAGCTCGGCCATTAATTGCCGTAATATTCCTGGACAATTCAGGCAGGCCAGAAATAGCTGACTCACTCCTTTAGGAGACCTCCAGGCAAGTACTCTATTTAGGTATGCACGCAACTTACAAAAGAGCCTCTGCCCCGCGATGGCAGCTTGATGGGTAACCTATACAATACCCAAGTATTCTGCATTTGCATACTGGCTACTCTATTGAGAACCGCTTCGATAACTCAATCATTCAGATTCTGACCTTTCGGAGGCTTTGTCTCCAACTCCAAATCTATTGTTTTCCCCAAAGTATGGCATAGCCTGCAGTCACAATTCTCCTTATAAAAACCCTTGATTCCGAGACCTTCCTCGGATCGCTCCCGAGTTTCATCCCGCCTTGCTGCCGCTTTGCTTGGTGAGCCTTCCCTCAGCTCCACGTGCTGAGCTACATCGCACCCCAGCTTCGCCCTCTATTTTTCCGGGCTTCAGGACAGGTGAAGTATCACCCAAACCAGCAATCCCTCTAAAAATCTCTCTATACCACTCCAACCTTTATTTTCTTTAGTTATCTTGTATGAGTGTGTCGCATACACTGTCTTGCTTGTATTTAATAAACATCAATTATTATTTCAACTTTTGTGTGCTACTTGACTCGACCCGACCCCGTAGACATAGGGTTCAAGATCTCACTACGTTACCCTGCCTCTCGTAACACTAAGCAGTGCTCTGAGCTGATTTTCCCCACCTTGAGTTGAGCACATTTTGGTGTCCCTCCCGGGATCCCCAGTTCACAGGGTAACATTTCTCTCTGGGCTGCTTCCTCCCATTTCCCCATTCACATTTTCTTCTGCTCCGAAATGAGTCCTTTTAATCTTAAAATGATTTTTTAATAATCACTTTGTCACTGCATTTCTAAGCTGCAGCGGTGCCATTGTTGTGCTAGACAAGATTACTCTTCTCCCCATGTCCACATGCACAGATGAATCTTTTGGCATCTTGAACTGAAGCTGCAGTGTCTTCTGAGGATCTCTTCTCCCACTTCTCCCCTCTGCTGCTTCAATTTCCTTCTCTGTTCAGTTCCGTTCTCCTCTACTGCTTCAGTTCTTTGGACACAGAGCAGAGCAGTCCAGTAAATCAAGTCTTGAATGGGAAGACATAGGGCCATATTTTCCCCCAACCTCTTCCCCCTTCTCCTTTCTCTTCTACACATGCACACACTGAGAGAGAGAGAGAGAGAGAGAGAGAGAGAGAGAAACACCTTAAAAGAGCCAAGTCAAAATCAGATTCTCCCAAAATTCCAGAGTTGAAAACCAGGATTGTGTGGCCTAGGAACATCAAAGCATGGGCAAAGGTGGCCAACATTATTCTTAAGGAAGGAGACACAAGCTAGGAGAGGCTGCAGCAATTTGCTTTCCTGTGACTCTACTAAGAAGGGCAAGATTTTGAATTCTCCTCCTTCATCTCTCTTGCTGAGCTAATTGAATGTAAACTACTTGTACACTTTTTGAACTCAGGTTTTCGGCAATTGAAGTGAGCTGAGGACAAAGGAGAAAATGGGAGGAGAAGAGAGAAAATGGGATATTTTCAAATCAGCTGAAAAAGTGGGGGGGGGATTAATCAGGACAAATTGGGACAGTTGGAGGATATGTAAAATGCAGAGGAGAGGAGGGAAGGAAACGAAAAGGGAAGCCTGCCAGAAAGGATTGGCACAAAACATACAAAAAGCATTCTGGGTCACAACCCCTGGTCTATAGGGAGTGGTTTGTGCAAGACTAGTGTACTGGGGCATGGCCAGGAAGGGAGATTGATCTCCCTCTAGCACAGCAGTCAATTTCTGTGCAGTTTATGAAAATAACAGTAATTATGTAGCAGCTTTTTCAAAAAAGAAGTAAGAAACTGAAAGGAGACGGGGGGGGGGCAGAAGGAGATCATGGATGATGAAGAATAGCTGGTAAACAGAAAGGAAAGGAGAGGATTAAACACACCCACACTGATCTGTCATAACCTACTAACTGCCCACAAATGTACTAGAACAGTGGTTCTTAACCTTTTCTTTACCAGGGACCACCTGTAAATATAATTTGTTGCCAGTGACTCCAAAGGCTTAAGATTTAAATACTTAAATATGTATTTATTTATTAAAGGTTTCTGGAGATTAGGGTTCAAATCCCTGCTGGGTGACCTTGATCAAGCCATGTTATCTCAGTCTCAGAGGAAGGCAAAGGCACCCGCCCCCGAACAAATCTTTCCACAAAAACCCTTGTGATAGCTTCACCTTAGGGTTGCCATAGGTCAGAAGTGACTTGAAGGCACGCAACAACAAAGTGCCACTGACAGAGGTTCTTCCTAGCCACCGTGTCTCTCCCCTTTGAAAACTGACTTAAGGTGATTCTAAAGCAAACCTATCAGGAGGAACTTTCTTGGCAAGATTTGGTGCCTTTGCTTTTCTCTGAGACTGAGAGAATGTGACTTGCCTGAGATCACTCAGTGGGTTTCCGTGGTCAAAGGGGAATTCAAACCCTGGTCTCCAGAGTCATCATTTGGGTAAGTGCACATGCCTGCCACCGTGTCCCTTTCGTCAGGGATGATGCGGCAGGGAGTATGGATGCAGAGGGACACAGCAGAAGGTGTGTGCATGTGCGCCCCAACTGCCCAAACCTCAGGCAGGCTCACCTGATGGAATTCGCAAATGAGGGAGCTGTTCAGGGACCCATGCCCCCCGCCCCCACTGCTGCATCCCTTTCGCTGCCCCTGCTGTTGGTGTCCAGCAGAAGGGCTTCATGGACACCTTACGAGGGCTCTGCAGACCCCAGCTCAAGAACCATTGTACTAGAAAGCATTGACTTAACAAAAATCTATTGGTAAGAATAAAAAGGATAGGAAAAAGAGCAGGGAAATCCTGAAACTTCCTGGAATTACCAATACATTCCCTGGATATCTGTAACAGTAATTATAGGAGTAAAACTATGATCTCCCAATACAGTTGGTCAATCTGGATGAGCTCCCTATTCTCCCATGGGAGGAAACTCTACAATTTGGGAGCAGTCACTGAGAAGATCTTCTCCCATATCCTCAGCAGACTTGCCTGTACTGGTGGTGAGATGGAGCGAAAGCCCTCCCCTCAGGACCTTAAACCTCAGGTAGGCTCATCTGATGGAATTCCAGTGATTTTCCAGAGCTGAACGAAGATTTGAGCCCTAGTCTCCCAAAGTCCTGGTCAAACACTGAAACTGTTGTACCACATGTTGTGGGAGAGGAGTGGAAAAGCAGATGTTGCCCAGTTCCAACTTAAATCTGCCTCAGTTCAACCAGTATGGTCAATTGTTACAAGTGATGGTTGTTATCCAGCAATAGAGTCCTTGCCCTTGTTGTGAAGCAAAGGTGAAACTCATGTGGCCGCCCACATGCTTCTGGATTGCAGCTCCCAGCATCCACCATTACTAGCTATCCTGACTAGGTCTCATGTGGCTTGAAATTCAACATCGGATGGGCTGTTTGATCTTTCTAACAGAATTCACCAAGCAATTACCAAAATGCCAGAAGTGTTCAGTAATGCTTACTCTTATGTAAGCATACATAAGACTGCACCCCAGAAAACCTTTCAGTAGTAGTGTTTATCTAATACAGTACTCCCCCACAGAGTATAGTGTTGTCCAGTAAGCAGATCAAACCCATTCTGATCCAACAGGACTTTGTAAAGTGATTTTAATTCTCTTTACTGTAAGTTGTTAATAAGCCCAAACTATTTTTTTAAAGATTATGATTGGGATATACTGCTTACAACCATTAGCATTTATGAGCATAAACTACATTTAGAGAACATTAAATGAAAAGATCTGAAGAGTTCAAATAATTCACTCCTGAAACCAATACTTGGAAAGAGTTAGATATCTGATTCTATCATTTTTTCCCAATATTCTAATTTTGTAGATTTTAATTCATGTTGCCAGCCCTGTCTAATAAATGCAAATATCTGTTTATAGGCAAGAATGCAAATAACTGTAATTTATTTTGAATATTTGTAATGGAACACATGTCAATACAAGATTAAAGCCTCATGGTCTAACCTGATGATCCTAGACCAGCTGGGATGCAGACATAGTTACACCCTTGAATTCCTGGCCAAGCTAAGCCCTTAAGCTACAAAATAAATGTGATATCCACTTGGGTGGGCCACAACATAATTACTGCTGTTGCTTAAAGAATTGAGAAGTATATCGGATTAAATGCTGGCAGTCTCTTCTCTAAGGCCAAGTGTCAACTTTCAGTCTTCTTCAACCTGCTGCCCTCCAGATGTTTTGGAATGTGGCTCTCACATCCTGTTATCCCCTCCCAACACAATCTTGTTGGTCAGGATAATGGGAGCTGTGATCAACCCAACTGAACTGAAGAAGTGTGCTTTACAGAATGACAATTTCTAGGGTAAATTCTATGGATATGGAACATTGGAAGCATGTTTCCCTTGTACCATTTAGTGGTATTTACAGTAGCCCCACACACCGCTACTAAATTAGTATCTTTCAAGAAGGATCCCCTAACATAGCACGTGAAGCAGTTATCCCAGGACAGCAGAGAAGGTTAACAGGGACACTGACTTGACTCTACTCTGGTTTAACACCGCTCCAACATTTCACAGAAAAAAACCATGTCCCTTGTGGCCAAGCAACATCAGAGTGTGTTCAAGATGGCAAAAGTTATCAATGAGGAAGAACAAACAAGTTAGGAGATGCTGTAGCAGTATGCTTTTGCCTAAGCTTGCTGGAATGGGCAAGATTCCACACCTTCCTTTCCCCCTCCCCAGCTTAACTGCAAAATGTGTACAGTGAACTCAGTTTTCAGAAACTGGAGTAAGCTGAGAACAAGAGGGAAAAGTGTGAGAAGAACTGAGAAGCTGAGACATTTTAAAAGCAGCTGGAAATGTGGGATAAGACAGGATTTATTGGGACTGTCCCTGACAAATCAAGAAGGTTGGTGGACACATAATGCCTACCAAGGAGAACCAAGCTCCTGACATTAATGCCACCTTGAACCAACTAGCAGGTGTGATAGATGAATTCTCCATGATTTTAAAAGTTAGCAAGATAGCACTGGCCAGATCTGTCCTTCTTGCCTTGGACAAGAGGCCTCAGGAAGGCTGTGCTTCCACCATAACAACGATGTTTAGGAACTGATTTGGGATCTGAGCGTTTAATTAAGAGAATCTCATTCTATACCAAATGCTAGATTTCTGTACTAGATATGTAAGCTATAGTTTAGGCCCAACAGTCATTGGACTCCAGCTGTTTCTGTGAGACTTCCTGTGTTGTTGCCATTGAATGTACTGTTCCAAGTAACCAAATAATTAGGTTTTTCTAAACAAAAAACAAACAATCCAAAAAGTCAAAGTTAATTTTGATTCATCTCATTAATATCAATTTATTTTTGAATTAGTTTAATTCTCCTGTATTTCATAAAAAAAAATGAAAGCGAAAACAAAAGACGGTTGGCCCTTGAGCATTTTGGGCAATGCAAAACGCTAGCCCAGCCTCAGTTGCTCACCCTCGTCTACAGCCACAGATTACAAATTTCTCTAGAAAGAAAGACTGTTAGAATAGAACAATACTAAATTTTAACAATGCTGTGGGGCCTCTTAAACATGACAGAATTTAGGGATCTCAGAATAGCTCAATCTGGGTACATCTGCAGTTCTTACTCAAAAGTAAAGTACTTTCAATTAGCTAGCATGAGACCATGTAGACAATAAAGGCGTCAAAGTTAGGTTAGGGGACAGTAGAGTTGCCATGTCAGAGCCCTAAGATTTCAGAGTCAAACCCTGAGACCAAAGATGGCCCCTTCTTATGGTATCACAACAGGCAGGCAGGATCTGGTGATGTTATAAGGTTGATGGTACAAGGGGCAATCCATTGTGATGTCACGATATATTACACACCAAATGCAGTTACACAGATTACGCAACTCAAATATAAATCACCATGTCTAAGTAATGAGGAAAATATGTATGCACATACTTTTCAAGGCATTGTTCTTCCTTGAGATTCCACTCCCCTGCCCTGAAAAATGAAGAATTAGGTCCAGGCCCCAAAATCTGGCAACAGTGCTGAGCAGGGTTCATCTGGTCTACAGAGACTAACTTTGCTGAAGACAATGAGACTGTTGATTTACATCATCCTCAGGATGTATTGCCAGGAAATGTCTTAATACAATGCTAGGAACAGGGAAAACTGCCTTGTATTGAATGAGACCATTAGTTTGTCTAGCCCAATACTGGCAGTGGTACTTCTTGGTTTCAGGCAAGATTCTTTCCAAGATCTCCACAGAGATCCCTGGCATTCCCCAGTGGACTCCTATCCAAATACTAACCTGGGCTGGACCTGTTTAGCTTTCAAGCACAAGTTGAGATTAAGTGCACCCAAGTCACAGTGGTTGTCTCTGTGGTGGTGCTACTGTCATGGTGTGACTTGTATGAAGGGATAAAATGTGGGGAAAGGGCTGCAGCATCAAAACAACACCATGCTCCTTCTCTGCCTCTGCCCTGTTCTTGCTCATGCTTGGCTTTGTTCTGCCTCTGTTATGTTACTCTGTGTACTGGGGGTCCCGGGAGGGACACCAAAATGTGCTCACCTAAAGGTGGGGAAAATTAGCTCAGAGCACTGCTTAGCGTTATGAGAGCCAGTGTAACGTAGCGAGATCTTGAACCCTATGTCTACGGGGTCAGGTCGAGTCAAGGAGAACACCGAAGTTGAAACAATAAATGATGTTTTATTAGACACAAGCAAAACAGTGTATGTGACACATTCACACAAGATAACTAAAGAAATAAAGGTTGGAGTGGTATAGAGGGATTTTTAGAGGGATTGCGGGTTTGGGTGATACTTCACCTGTCCTGAAGCTCGGAAAAATAGAGAGCGAGGCTGGGGAGCAATGTAGCTCAGCACGTGGAGCTGAGGGGAGGCTCGCCAAGCAAAGCGGCAGCAAGGCGGGATGAAATTCGGGAGCGATCCGAGGAAGGTCTCGGAATCAAGGGTTTTCATAAGGAAAATTGTGACTGCAGGCTATGCCGTACTTGGGGGAAAACAATAGATTTGGAGATGGAGACAAAGCCTCCGAAAGGTCAGAATCTGAATGACTGAGTTATTGTAGAGGTTCTCAGTAGAGCAGCCAGTATGCAAATGCAGAGTACTTGGGTATTGTATAGTTAACCCATCAAGCTGCCAGCGCGGGGCAGAGGCTCTTTTGTAGGTTGCGTGCATACCTAATTAGAGTACTTGCCTGGAGGTCTCCTAAAGCAGCGGGTCAGCTATTTTCTGGCCTGCCTGTATTGTATTAGGAATATTACGGCAATTAATGGCCGAGCTTGTTTACGTGCTTGTCCGTTGGCCTCACAAGCACGTGGAAGAGAATAGAGAAGTGAAGCCCAATTTTGATATCAAGAGGATATCTTTTAATATCCGCAAAGCTCGGACTAGCCAGGGCAGTAACAGTTATCTATCTACACTTTAATGTGGCCATCTGTGGGGAAACCTTTGCAGATAGACTTCTATACATGGGGTCTTCCCCAGGTCCTTGAACTTTGATCGTGCTGTGGTCTAGCACCCTGAGAAGCTTTCTCACAGAGGTTTATATGAAAAGCTTCGCTACAGTGAATGGCAGGACCAGGATGGGGGATCCTATTGGTAGAGTTACCAACACAGGACTGTAGCATTCCATATAATTTTAACTTTCACATGAAGAACAAATTTTTTTTTATTGATTGACTTGATACCATTCCCCAGGATGAAAGTGGATTATAATCCATGGAAGTTCATGCTATAATACATTTGTCAGCCTTAAAAATGCTATATTACTCTCTGCAGCTTTGTGGCAACATGCTGAAACAGACGTTGCTGCTTGTATTCAATGGTAAATCCTTTGGAAACCCCAAACAAACAAATTGTGTTTTATATCCTTGAGGTTTCCACCCTTTTCTTTCAGAGACAGACCCTGGACAACTTCAGAACAGAAGAAAGGATAAACGTGGAAGAAACAGTAGAAGACTGTGTACGCGTGTGTTGCTCATGCGCATTACATTACATTACACTACATTGCACTGTATGTATAAAAATTGTGTTGCCTTATATAATGCACCCTCACATCTTTTCTGAACAGGATGAAACAGGGATATTTTCCAGTCTGAGGGGGTTCCTTGCATGTGACTATAGCCAAGAGATCTTGATCTGACCAAGCATATTTACTGTGTATTTTCTGATTTCTTGAGGAAAGCATTAACCTATCTTATTTTGGGTACAAGGGGCAACCAGTTGGCTGCCTACCATGCTGTGTTTGTCAAAGAGAAAGAGAACATCTACTTACTTTCTTCTTTACAATTCCATTGAGTTATTGTTAACATTATTCTTTATAACAATTGTGCATGATATGAAGAGCTGAACTTTTGCCAGACCTACTTTTTAGAAATGGAAAGATATAATTGTAATATCTTTCCCAATATAATTTCTCTTTATTGCATTTGCAATAGATGATATATGAAGCTAGCTATATATTAGCTATGCCAATCGGGTTATTCTCTCATTACATGTCATCTGTGTACAATTACAAGAGGATGCTGTCTCCATGCCCACCACCAGAACGTCATTTTAACAACATTTCCAATCAATGTGGTGGGCAGGAGGGGGAAGAGTCCTTAGTTTCCAAGAGTTTAATTTGGGATAAATAAGAGTATGTTCAGGTTGTTGTGTCCTAACTGATATATTTAGTATCCCACTTTCCCTCCTGTGAGCTCATGTATTTAGAGAATTATGAAGAATTTGAGAGAAATTGTGATCACACAAAATGTAGCATTTAGCTGAATTTAGACAGGAAATACCTCATTGGAAATCCCCATCCAACCATGAAGGTCACCAAGTATCTAGCTCTCAGCATAACATATTTCACAGAGTTGTTCTGAGCATAAAATGTGGATTGTAGTACAGTCAGGAGATAACTTTCAGATAAAAACTAAGGGTTCACTATGCAGAATGAGGGTCCCCAAATGTGTTAGGGCAAGCTACCCATGTGTTGAAATTAAGTAAAGTAATATACAAAATCATCTGAAGAACACATGCATGGACACACAAAGAGACCATCCCCTCCAACATTTCACAGATAAAAACTGGGATATGTGTGGCCACTCAGTGTCAAGAGTGTGGTCAAGACATCAAAAGTTATTGAAGATGAACAGACTAACTAGGAGAGGCTGCAGAAGTTTGTTTTTCCCTGAGCCTACTGGGAAGGGCAAGGCTCCACTCCCTCCTCTTCTCTCTCCCATGTTGAGTTAACTGAGCACAAAGTACTTGTGCACTTTGAAATCAATTTGCAGCTTATTTCAGTTGCTTCAAACTGAGTTCAAAATACACATGTAGTTTGCACTCAATTCAACATGTGAGAGAGAAGAGGAGGGAGTAGAGTCTTGCCCTTTCCTGCACATTTAGGCAAAAACAAATGGCTGCAGTCTCTCCTGGCTTGTGTGCTTGTCCTTATGAATATCTTTTGCCGTCTTGAACACACAACGAGGTTGCTTGTCCACACATATCCTGTGGTTTTAATCTTTGAAATGTTAGAGAGTATAGGACTTTGAACAGTGTATATAACAAGAGTGGGCAGGAGTGTTACGATCCAGTAGTGGCTAGCTGTAGACTCCATGGTGGGGAACTAGTGGTGCCAACAGAGTAGGCACGAGGCCTAGGCACCACTGTGAAACCAAATGGCTGCAATATTGGTGGGCCCAAAGCCTAGCGCCAACACTTGACCAACATCCCTGGACGAACATTGCATCTTCAACTATACTACTGTCCATGGAGATAACGCATAAGCATGTCAGTAGTGCACCTGACATGAGCTCTTGGAGAAATGCAGGGAATGCTAGGCTCTAAGCCAAGGGCCTGTCACTTTAAGGGCTTGTCACTTTGTAGGAGGCAGAACATAGTTTGTGAGGGAGCTCCAGAACTTCAGCATAAAAGCCTTTGGCTGGTCTCAGATCTTACTGGAACAAGCTGGTCACTGCAAGTGTTGCAGTATTTGTCTACCTTGTGCTCTATGGGCTGCTGCTTCAGGCCTGAAATTGACGTCAAAGTAGATAATCTCAATTGCTTGGAGATTTTCAGTTGTTACAATTGGCCACAGACTTCATCTGATCAAGCAAGCAAAGTAATTTTTAAGTTCTTAAGCAAAGCTGTCTACTGAGGATCGCCCAACATTGTAGCCCACCTCTCAAATGTTAATAGATGCTGAATACGCACTTTTGCTTTATGAAGTTAGAAAAATGCACCTGTGTAGTGGTAGTAGGCAGTTCTCATGTCAGAGAAGCAGTGAATCTGCTCTAGGTTTCAGTCCAAACTTTAAAGGAGGTATTTAAGCTGCCAAATCTATTTGAGGGATAGGGTTCAGCACTTCTTAAAGTTTAGAATAAAAACCACAGCAGCTTTGCCATCCCACTGTAATGGAAATTGCCAGTCCTCACTATACCAGGAGGCATGTGAGCAGCCATATTTTTCCAACCATGTCCCATGGAATTAAGCTATGTCATAATACAGCAGTATTTCATAGGAATGAAAAATACTAACACTGCAGCTCCTTAGCAGCCAGAAATCATTTTGTCTGTGAAAGAACAGAGAGAAAGAACTGAAAAATTATTTCTCTATAAAAACATTTCTCTCCTGTACTCTATCATGGCATCTCATGCTAGCATATAAATAAAATCAATTCAAATAGTTTAAATCAATTTGGACATTAAAATAAACCTAATTCAACTAGATTAAAGCCATATTAAACAGTGGAACAAGTTAAAAGAGTTTAAAACCACATGCATATGTATTTTGGATGAAATAATTTGGGTCCCAAGGATTTTAATAAAAAGCCATGTTTCAATTTAATGCTGGCATGAAGTCAGTGGCGGTGCCAATCAGGCCTCCAACGGGAGGGCATTCCACAAAGAAGGTGCCACAATGGAAAAGGCCCTCTCCCATGTCCTCCGACAGTGTACTGCTCCCACTGGTGGTAGACAAGGACAGCCCCCACCCAAGTCTCCAGGCAAGTATACAGGAAGAGGAATTCCTCCACATATCAAGGTCCTGGCCATTTAGGATTTTGAATGCCATTATCAGTACTTTGAATTCACACCAGAAACATATCTTTAGCCTGTGTCCTCCCCTGCAAAATCTCCAAAAATCCCCTCCTATTTTATGAGAGATACCCTTGTGAAAGGGTGGCAGTAATTCTAGGATAGCTTTATAAAAAAACAATGTGTCTGAAACAAATGATAATCTGCCTTCAGAAATGTACTATACAAATCAATTCATGAACAAGCAGTAATCTAGATCTAGCAGACTTAGCCTGGTGACCTACCAGCAGGTGCCAGGAAGGGGTCAGCAAAAGCTGAAACAGAACCCCTCAGTAGGGTGCATTACTTTCCAATCTCTTGAGAAAAAACAGATTCAGTGATGAAGAGAAGGTGATAAGATGCTCTGGACATTAAAACTCAGGGCTGGCCTGAAACAATAGGGGACTTGCCAAAAGAGATAACACCTCATCCAAAGATGAGATGCTGTGCATGCACAATGGTATCATCCTCAAGGAGAGAAAAAAACTGTGATACCAGAAGCATTTCAGACAGTAAACATGCCTTAAGTGCTTTTATCACATCTGAAGATGACTAACAATTGGTCAGAAAGGCACTCTGCTGGCCCAAGAATATATGAGTGACTGAGGCCATTAATGGGGAAATGTGAAATGTGCAGAACCCGGAAAGACTGCTAATCCAAAGAAATGCAATTACAGCATGACTTGACAGATTGCTCTTGGACAAAATAGGTGTGGATTTGTTTAGCAGGACTATTAAGCAATGTGCGATCATTATAAATTATACCTCAATTTTGCAGGGCATAAAGTAACCAACCAACAGCGTACTCTTATTGGCAAAAGTTTTTTTCTCCCCATCGAAGTGGGAAAGTAACCCACTCACCCCCCCACCACACAAACACAGACACAGACACACACCACAAAAATCTTCATGCGAGCCATGAGAAACCCATACTCTCCAATTGGTGCCATTTGGCAGGTACATTCCTGCTTAATCAATGCCCCAGTCTCTGTCTCTTCCTCCCATTCCTCCTTTGTCCTCAGCTTGCTTCAATTACTGCAAACTGAGTTTAAAGTGCAAAAGTACTTTGCACTTATTTAATTCAGTGGGGGAGAGGAGAGGAGGAGGTAGAATCTTGTCTTTGCTAGTAGACTCAGGCAAAAACAAACTTCTGCAGCCTCTCCTAATTTGCATGTTCTTCTTGATTTTATGATGTCTCCAACTTGACCACACTCTGATGTTGCTTGACCAGACATGTAGGTTTTCATCTGTGAAATGTGAAGTGTACGAAATCCACCAGGGTTAAGTTTTTGGTGCTGTGGGAAGGGAAAGAAACTTCTGACACCACTAGTAAATGCCCCTCCCTAAACTGCAAACCCCAGGATTACATAGGATATTGAAAGTGGAATAACAGCACTATAATAGTGTAGGGCAGACATGGCCTAAATGTCAGAAATCACCTTGTCCAGAAGAGCCAATTGTAAGTTAAAAGCACAGCATTCACATTATGGAGTAGATGACACTCTCCAAGATCCAGTTGGCCTATTGGCAGAGTACTAATTTCCATCAGCACACTTGCATGGGTGCCCAGGGAGAGGTGACAGCAGTTTCTTTTTACTTAGGGGCAGCTTTCCCTGCCCCTGAGTTGGTCACAAGGAATGCACCTAGGTGCTATCTAGTCGGCCTTGCACACCAAGGGAAAAAGAAGTAGCTGTCTATCCCCAGACAAGGGTGAAGCTGACTTCTTTTCCAGTTGTGCAAGGGCAGCCAGACAATGCCTGCATACACCCCTGAAGCCAACCATTGGCTGGAAGTCTGGAACTCTGCCCAGGAGCCTCTGGCTGCCTTTCACATCTGAGGGAAAGGCATTGCACAAGATGGTACTGCATACCTCCTTGTATGATGTCTTTAAAAGTACTTCCACTGTGCTCTTAAGTAATGATCAGTTTGTTGCAGGGAATTTTGATCACTTCCCTTCATCACCTGGACATTTTCAAATTAATAGCAGCAGAGAATCAATGGTAAAAAAGAAAAAAGAAAAGAAAAGAAATCTCTGGCCATTTCTGCACTACACTGTTATAGTGCTATTATTCCACTTTCACCATCCTATGTAATCCTGGGGTTGCAGTTTAGGGAAGGGCATTTAGAATTCTCAGCCAAAGAGCTTTCCGGTCTCAGTAAACAGCAAACTCCATAATTCCACAAGATGTTGAAGGTGGAATAATAGCACTATAACAGTGTAGGGTGGAGATGGCCTCTAAATACTCTTGGGAAAAGCAAAGACTGCCTGTCCAGAGCAACACATTATAAGCAACACAGTCACCTGTAACTAGGTTTATGGTAGCTAGTTTGGAAGAATGAGGGTGTAATGAAATCACATTTCAAAAATAATGTAATCAATAAAAGGAAAATTATTTCACTGATAAGCAGTGGTGTCTGGTTACTTACAAAGATTAATTTTAAGGAGCATTTTAACAGACATTCAGAAATACATTTATCAAGTTTACTGTCATTCTCTTATTAAACTTAAGTGTTTCTACACAAAAAAGTAACAGAAAGCAATAGAAAGTAATGAGCAACTGAACAATAAATGCAACAAGTTATTTGTTTTATTGCTATAATAGACACGTCCTATTTCTTCAACATTGTCAACAAGTAACAGAATGAATTATTTAAAAAAAAATTCTGAGCTCTCCCCACATAATCAGGAAATAAGGATGTTTCATCCGAAGTCCTGTGTGCAAATCTGATACAAAGATTTAGTAGCCAAATGATCAATATTTAGAAACCATCCATTTTACTAAGATGACGCACGAATAAATCAGCTTTCACCAAGAAATTGAACACAATGCAGATTCATGGACATGTCTTCAAGAACAACAGGGACAAAGCCTACATTGTGGCTAACTGATCAGAGATCTTCCTGGCCCTGAGCTAGGGACACAGAGAAAATCTAAGGCTTGCCAAAAGAGGAATCAGTAGGGCAAAAGCTAATAACCATGATGATTCAAAGACATAGCTGTGTTAGTCTAGATCAGTGTGCAAGGGGATATTGTAGCACTTTTGAGACTGAGAGGAAGAAATTGGTAGCAGAAGCATTTGTAGACTGAATCTGTTTCATCAGATCATGATCATGTGAGGTTTAGAGGTATTGCAGGCTAATACTGAAACCAAACAGGAAAATACAAATCACCAACATATGCCACGAATTCAAGTAAGGGAAGAGTGCATAACCAACAGAAAGTTCAGGATTGGTGGTCAAATATGGATTCCTCACTCTGTGCTGAGCAGAGACCAGAGGAAATTCCAGGAGAATTTGAAAGAAGAAACTGCATGTATCAATAGCACCTTCCTATATCCGTTTTCTCCCAGGAGCTCAAGATGGTGTCCACTGGTCACCTCCTACACTTTTATCTTCACAAAAGTCCTATGAGTCGTTAGGCTGAGAGATGGGGATTGGCCCAAGGTCATGCAGAGCCTCGTGACTGATCAACAGCTTGACAGTCCTGGTCCAATACTTGAATCACTTACACAGGACTAACTCACACACCTGAAATAATGAAGGAGCAGAACAAAACATGGAAGCTGAGGGACACCCTTACTAAAATCCAGGCTCCAAGTGAGTGAATTACTAAAAGATGTGTACTCTTGAATGTTCATGTGAAATGTTCCAGTTAATTTGCTTTCTTACTAAAAAAATTAGGGATGCAACAAGCAAGCACAAGTGAAAAAGAGTTACCCCCACCATCTTCTGATATATATGTGTATGGTATATTAGATACAGCCTGTGTGTTGTGCTTCCTGGAACGAACCAAGAACCACAGTAGTTCAGAGCAACATAACACCCTGAGTTCTGGTGAGAATGGTCACAGGTAGAAATTGCTCTGTAAAAGGTTACTTTAAACTGAGGTTTAGAAAACAGGATTTGTTTGGTGCTATAAGCAACCCTACAGTCTGGGAAGAGGAAAGCTCTTATGAAGAAAAGTGCATCCAAAAAAGTGGCCCGGTACAGATGAAACTTCATGCTGAAATAAATTAGTCAAGTTGCTACTAGATTCCTTCTCTCCCTCCCCCGCCCCCACACCATTTTTCTTATTATGCTGTGACAAATTAGCATTGCTAAACCTTTGCTAACTAGACAGGGTGAACCACTTCTGTAAACAGCTCTCAACAAAACTCATATTTTGGGCAAAGCCTCATTTAATCGCTTTACAAAACAGAACTTTGAAAACAATCATACACTATGGAAAACTGGATCATAATCACTAGATACACCAAAGTTTCCAGTTGTCAGGAAAACCTGGTTGCATGTAAAAAGGAAGCTGACAACAGCACTGTTTCCACTTTCTGTCTAAAGTCCATTCAATTTTATGACAGTTTGACTTATTGTAGAGAGGTTGGAAAAAAGGACCTACTAAAAATAAATAGGTGTTTGATAGAATATGTTTTAATGAATCAGCTAAGCAATCATTTGTGGGAGACACAGACACTGAAATTAAGACAAAATTCCAGAAATATATTGTGGCATTCCATCCCACCACATGGGAGGGGGGCAGACAGACTAGTAACCTCATAGGAATTTGCTAACAGCAACTTCGTTTTTGTGATTTGCATAACACTGGAAGGTACGTCATTTCTTTCCCTGACATTTTCAGGATTAAAGTAAAAACAAAATTTTTGGCCCAAGACAAATTCTCATGCTCATTATCATTAGTCTTGGTTTTAACAAAATCCAGCCAATGGACTCACCTCAGCCAAGAAAAGACATGCACAATGGGTTTCAGAAGTCCAAAATTATAAAAAGCCAACCACACAGAGTAGTTATGTCTCATTTCATTAACTGATCCGCCTGCCAAAAAGGATTTCCTTAAAGGATATTTGTAAGAAGACTACACAACTCTTCCTCATTCATAGTTGTTATTAGAGATTGCCCAGCAAAGAAAAGTGGGGGGGGGGGGTAGACTTAGTTTTTAAAACACCCACTTATTTCTAAGATGGTCATTTCCAGCATGGTACAGTGTCCTGAGTGTTGGACTATAACGCTGGAGACCAGGGTTTGATTTCCCACTGGGCCATGGAAACACACTGGGTGATCTTGGGTACATCACATCACACACTCTCAGGCCCAGAGAAACCCATGATCACCTTAGGTCAGATCACCATAAGTCAGAAATGACTTGAATGTGCACCACCACCACCACCACCACATCAGCAATGATACTATTTACATTTCCAGTAAATAGTATCATTCTATATGCAGCAATATGTTATGAAAAAGAACTCGGTTGTTGATTGATAGATGTGGACGTGTTTGTGTACATGGGTATGTTCCTTCAAGTCACCTATTAACTTAAGGTGACTCCATTAAATTCATAGTTTTCTTAGGCGAGGAGGATAAGGCACTATAAAGTACTAGGAGATCAAAGTATCGTACACTAAATTCTCAAAACAGCACTAGAAACTAACATAGAGAAGGCATGGTTCTGAAGGGTCCCAAGCATGCTCACTCCGTGTTCCAAGGTCCTATAAGTAACATGGCACCTATGATTAACCTCAACATGGTCTCACAGCACGAGCACAGAACTGTGGGCTACATATAGGTAAGGCATGTTCTCTCAGCAGGTTAAACAGTGTACCAAACAAAAACAAAAGGGCAAAACCCATTTAAATTATTTTCCTAATATTGAATGATTCAAGCTGGACTCGTCTGGGATCTGTGTTTCTGGGTGGATGAGCTCCATGTGTAGATGATACCTTGGTCCATATTCTGTTAGAGTTGTTTGGAAAAGGGGAAAATTTGCCTTTGGAACAATTTAAGTTCCACTGCTTCCAGTTGTGTTGTGCAAATACTGAATTAGACTGGGCTGGGCAACTTCAGTGGGTCCAGGGCCAATTTACTGCTGCTGGAAAACCACTTGGGCCATTTGGACTGGCAAAAATATCAAACAAAAAAACAAGGATTGCCAACAGTCTACTTCTGACGTAGAAAAATTAGTATTTTTAATGTTAAAAGTATAGGGGGCTCCTGCTCCCACCTATTTAGAAAGTGAATCACTACCCCTGGAGGTTTCCAGGACAAGCAGTGCATTCCCCTTCCTCCTCCCTTTTCTTCCTCCTCCTTGCCAGGAAAAGGGCGAGGAAAGGAAGTCAGGTGCACAAAACTGCCCTGCATGCATTCCCAGAGTTGGATTTTGTTCACTCCAGAACTAGACGCTCACAGAGCAGTCTGATGCATGTTTACTCAGAAACAGTGAAGGTTAAGTAAGTGTGCATAGGATTGCAACCACAGTCCAAGGCAATTATTGTCACTGATTATTGTTTTAAAAATTAAATCCTGTTTGCAGAAAATCTGGTTTCTTTCCATTTTTGGATCATCACTACATCATCACCAATATCTCCTTCACAATTTTTAAAAGAGTTCTATCTTTCTTGGCCATTGGATTAGACATGTTAATAATAATAAATTCTAATTATAGTAATTACTTCTACCAGTCATTTTAGTGAATTCTCTGGGAATCATAGCATAGGACTACACAACTATTATTGCAATTTTAATTTTTTTCTTTGAGCACAAGTAGATTGCGTAATTCATACCTTGCCCTGTATCCTGTTGTAATAATTCTCTTCTTATTCCAATAATCAATACTTCATAAAACAGGTGCTAGTAGTTCCATGATATTCCTTCTGTTTGTTATAGCCCATCTCTGTGCATACATACTTTGAAGTCCCACCAAGTCTGCATAGGACTCCAGCCTTAGTCAGATGTTCTATCTATTCCTCTCCAACTCAGCATCCTCCAGATGAATTTGTCTCAAAATGCCCATCATCCCAGTATCTGGAAGGGATTATGGGGACTATAGTCCAAAATTCTGGAACGTGCATGATGGGTAAGGTTGTACATAAGTAATTCTTCCCTGTCCCTGCTTCTCTTCTGGCATTCTAGCAATGTTAAGGTGCTTTCCCCTTCACCCTTTCTTTCTCATTTTTTTACTTTAAAACAATCACACTGAACATGAACGTGTCTTTCTATTTCTCCTGGCACATGTATCTGCGTGCGTGGATTTTCCCACAATGAAGAAATACAAACATTTCCTCAGGCATTTGCCAGGGAGGCTAAATTTGTGAAATGCATTTTTCTTCAAACTGAATTGTTATTAATATTCCAGGTGATACCACTGAATAAGAGCCATTAGCTGCTCTACCTTGCTCATTTGAGATTCTGTTCTTTGAAAATATCCCTTTGCCTGGACCACCGGTCTGTTTTGCTGCTTAATATTGCAAACAAAGAGAAACATAAACAGTGATGTTTCCTTCTTTCTCAACAACAACAGTGTGCACCAGATCTGCCATGTCCATGTACCATCATGACTGAGTTGGAATTCTTGCTCAAAGAGGATTCTGCTGTAGAATCACACTTTTTACAGGGAACCAAGACAGTGGTGAAGCAGCATATGACACTCTGCTGGTGCTTCGAACACCCAAGGCTCATCTTCAGTTCAGTAGATAAATGCACATTTGTTCTAAATTTGTCTTCCAAGCTGCATTTTCATCATCTGGCCATCAGAAGAGTATACTGCTGTTGGGGTGGTTTTGCCTGCATTCTCAACATCTTAATATTTTCCAACGTTGGTTGTTTTAAACAGGAAAAAGAATGTAAACCTTTCTAGTGTAAGGCTGGGAAATTCTGCTGAAACAGTAAAACATTAGATACACCTGGGTCTCTAATAATGAGTAGACAGAGAAAAATTCAGGAATGGGATTTATTTAAAGATGATGGCTTAGGTAGTCATCACTTATTTATCATCCATTCCATTTCATTATTTTCTTGCCCTCAGATCACTCTTGGTTTTGGCATCAACTTTACAGACATAACAGAAAGTGATGGATGTCAGTGGGTGGGAAAGAGTTATTTTCAAAAGTTTTCTCATCCTATACAAAATTAATTGCGGCTTCTGGCATCAGTTTCACAGACAACATTCAGTCACAACCACCAGGCATTGTGTTAGCAAGAGGATACGAGGAGAAGAAACCAAACTGGCTGCTCTAGACTGACTGATACAGAAAAACTGCATTCCTCCTTAAGAATGGCTGTTGTGTTATGCCACAGAATACAAAAGTTTAGTAGGGAGATGTTCAAATACAAATTAATAAACTGATAAAGGTCAGACACCTGGGACTATTTCATTCTTCTTTATTACTGGTATTAAAAAACTGGTGAGTTCTCTGAATGAAAGATAGTTGGACTGGTCAAATGCAAATCTTGTTTAGAAGTGCAGTTTACTGGGGTGCCTGGCAGTGTACAATCTACCCATGGTTTGCTTATCATGACTTCTCACAGGACACAAGAGAAACAAACTGTAACAAGCAATGGGAAACACATCTGACCTATCAAGAGAAAGATAAGCCACAGTGCCATGATAAGATGTCATAAAAACTGTGGAGAATCCATGGTTTGCTTAGCCAGTCCTATTTACTGCAGAAGGAACTGAGCCATGTCCACCAGCTTGCCCCCAATAACCCAGAATTCTAAGGACTTCTGGGTTATCATTGTGTGCAGTGACTGAAAGCCCCAAGTAAATGTGAACTTTACTTAAAATATATGTCAGCGCATTTTTTCTAAGGGTCAGTTCATTTAGCGGTCTTTCATACCCTGTGAAGTTCCTCAAATTTCCATTCTGTTCCCCATGCTATTTAACATATAAATGAAACTGCTGGGAGAGGTCCAGAGTTTGAGGATTTAGTGCTACTAATATGCCTACAACACCCAATTCTATTTGTTGTTTTGCTGTTTTGGTTCTAAAGTGGTGTATATTAGCAATAATGAAATGCTTAAGGGCAAACAAATTGAAGGTTGATGCACACAATTTATTACGTTGTTAAATGTTTAGATGTAAGTATTTGTATTGTCTTACTCATAATGCCAGGTATGGTCTATTTTGAGTGTAATTTTTTTTCTGTGCTTTTCTTATTTGTTTCCATTTGTATTCTGTATTTTGTATTATATATTATCCAGTCTTTTTTTTTTTTGTATATATTCCTTCTAATAAAAATAATATAATAAAAACACAGATCAAGGAATAGGGATCTAGCCTATGTTGGATGGGATTACAGTCTCCTCAAGACTCTAGTTTGAAGCTTGCGTGTAATCCTGCATTCAACCCTGAACTTGGATAATCAGGTTTCTATGGTGCCCTGGAGTGCATTTCCACAGTTAAAACTGGCGTGCCAGCTGAATATATTCCTGGAGACATCTGATCTTGCCCAGGTGACACATAGCTTAGTTACATCCCATTTGAATTACTATAATGTGCTCTGCATGAAGCTGCTTTTGAAGAATGTCCAGAAACTTCATACGGTCTAAAGAGAGTACATTATTTCCTTGTTACAGCAGCTCCACTGTATACTAGCATGTTTCTGGGCACAATTCAAAGTGCTGGTTACGACCTATGAAGCCCTATATACTCAGGTCTAAGGTACCCTGAAAGATTACATCTTCCCATAGGAGCCTGACTGGGCTTTGAGATCTTCAAGGGAGGTCGTTCTCTGACTCCCACCAACTTCACAAGCACATCTGGTAGGAATGCAAGAGAGGATGTTTTTGGTGTCTGCTCCCAGACTCTAGAATTCCCTTCCTAGAGAGGTTAAATTGGTTCCTCCATCGTTATTCTTCTAGGAGCAGGTGAAGATCTTTCCAAAAAGCTTTTGCAAACTGTTTCACAAGGAAAGAGTTTTTGTTAGTGTGCCATGCTATTTTTTTCTGTTGTCTTTTCTTTTAAATGACTTTTAATTCTATAGATTAACTTCATTTTGAAAGTACCTTCTGAATAGTTTTGTCTGGATGTGTTTTTACTTTTATTTCTTTTATTTTCTAAACCTCTTTGAGTTTTGGCCTTGGGGAAAAGATGGGGTTTAAATAAACAAATATCAATACATACATGGAGGACAAACATAACTTGTGGGAAAGCAAATGGAATATGATGATGTCTTATTGCCTGTAAAATTATATGATCAGCACACCAAAGCCTTGTCTGAAAGCACCCAAGAGATTATGGTGTATTCTCAGGGTCGCTTAACAGGAATAATTCACAGTGCTTTGCTATGTGCATAAGTCCGCTCAGAAGTAAGCTTCACTAAATTTAATGGGACGCGTTCTCAGGAAGTTGAGTGCAGAACTGCCTTAAACACTTTTGAGTACAGAACTGCCTTAAACACTTACGAGGCTTTAGGATTATCATGAAACAAAGGTACCGATTAGGAGGACTTATCAGTTCTGCAAGTCAAATATTATTGAAAGATGGTTTATTGACATGCACTTGATAGCTAAACAGTCCGAGCGGAAAGATGCCATTACTGAAAAAAGTATTTTGAATAGACTTTTAAACATAAGCAACTGTAATAACAGTAATTATATGAATGTACTGTGGCCTCTAGGTGAGAATTTCTAAGCAGTTAAGATATCCTGTAAAGAGACTTAAGTTTAATACTTGGCCCTTTACAGGAACCAATGTTCAGCCACAGTTCTTAGACTAGGGAGAAAACCTGTCTCTCTAGTGCAAGGGTGGGGCACCTTTTCTATAAAGAATGACATTCCCTCTTTCTGTGGGGCACTGCTATATTATGCATCAGCATGTTTCATCCAGTTCCCCCAAGGACTGCCTCTGAAAGCTGTGAAAACTTGAATTGTGTAAAACAAGATCATATATTCTTCAGGTACTTGCAATGTTTTTCAGAATATATATTTAAGATCAACATTAGATCATTCACTAGAAAAAGTAAGAATGCTGAAAAACTGCATCATCTGAGACATACTGAGGGATTTGTTTTTAACTGGCATCGGGGAGCCATAAAATCTCATGTAGTAAATACTGCATGAGAGAGAGGCAAATTCATCATCCCTTTTACTTTGACACATCTTAGAGATGGCTCTGCTTTGGAACAGGTTTTCCATTTTGTTAATTTACCACCATTTTGTATGTCTACAATTTGTGATGTCAAAACTATTTGTATGTTTCATTATTTAATTAGTAAAGAGTTGGCAGGTAAAATAAAAATTAAAAAGGCAAGTAAATTGATGCATGCATTTTTTTTGTGCGTGGCTAACTTCTGCCTTGTATGGAGCTGCCTAACTGAGAATCGTTACTTTTTATTGGGTGCTTTCTTTAACCACTGTCGGAGAAGTAAGTAGAGCTCTTCTTGGCCTGGAGATAAGAATGAGAAAAATTATATCTGTTGATTTCTTCTTTTTATGGAACTCTCACGCAACTGTAGAACTCATGCAAAAGGAGCAGCTCTACAAATTGTATGACAGTATCTGGTAATCTACATACAGTTAGCAGTAAGCCAATATTTTACAACTGTCCATCCATATACACCCCAATACCTAACAGAGTCCCCAGTGAGATGTATTATGCAGTTTTTCTGTTCCATAACACGTCAATTAGAATTCAGCTCTCTGTTCCAATGCTTTTATTTAGATAGATAAGCTTTAATTTAAGTCTTAAGATTATAGACATTTACAGAGATCTAAGATCATGGCTTTAGTCAGAAAACAAGTTTCTGTTTAGGAAGGCAGGGGAAGCCTCAGTCGTGAACATCTCAAATGTCTATCGCTTTCAAGGATAGTAATGAAAGAACTAGGTTTTTCGTTTGTTTGCTTTTCCTTTTCAGATAGAATCTATTGTCTAGTTAGATCTAGCTTGTCCTAGGTTCTCGATTTTGGGCTATGTGGAAAAAAGAAGAGTGCAAGAGCCTTGGTAAAGCACATTTTCCCCTGATCACTGAATAACTACTTAGCTTCCATACATCTAAGCTTCATGAGAAAAGCTTTCTGGAACGGTTCTCAATAGATTTGGCATAATTTTTACCAGCCTTGTTGTTGTTGTTGTATGCCTTCAAGTCATTTCTGACTTAAGGCAACCATATCATGAGGTTTTCTTGGCAAGATTTGTTCAGAGGGCGTTTGTCTTGGCCTTCCTCTGAGGCTGAGAGAGTGTGACTTACCCAAGGTCACCCAGTGGGTTTCCATGGCCAGGCAGGCATTTGAACCCTGGTCTCCAGAGTCCAACAGTCAAACTACTGCACCATGCTGGCTTTCTTTACTGGTGTTGCCTCCCAGCTTTCTAAAATGAAGAATTCTCAACCCTTTGAGTTTTCAGCACCAGAACTAAGTTAAGTCCTTTCACACAAATTTCACTCAACCTCTCCCCATACAAGATTTCTTCTTTTCTGAGACAAGGGATAATCATATTGTTAGACAGTTGAGAGTCAGGAACCCTTGACGGTCTACTGCAAATTACCTAGATATTGATATAAAGGGGGCCCATTCATACTAAACAAATATAGCGCAGTGTTCCACTTCAACTGCCATGGCAACATCTCATGGACTCTTGGAGTTGTGATTCGGTCAGAGGCACCGGACTGCCAATCCCAGGATTCCGTGGGATGTTGCCTTGGTAATTAAAGTGGAATCACAGAGCTATAATTGTTTAGTGTGAACGGCCCCTGCATCTGCCTTCTCCTTACTTAATTCAAGGACTACTTTGTCCACACCGGCATGCACTTATCTGCCTGCGTAATCTGAACCCTTGCTCAAGGTGCCCTCCTCTGTCCATCTTCAAAAGTCGAGGGAGACAAATTAAGTGAGGACAGGGCCTTCTCTGGGGTGGCACCCTGCTGGTCAAATCCCCCTACAAGGCTTGGTTCCATATTGCCATCCTTCAGCAAAACTGGGTCTTGGATGACTGAAAATACAGGGCTCTTCTGTTCTACCTCTTTGCAGTGACAGTGCTATTTTTAAGCCCCTATAGTTTTTGCAGCTCTTTTAACTTAAATTCCAACCTGGCATGAAAGTGAAATCTAAATTTAAATAAATAAATACTTCATTCCCCCCCCTGTAAATATCTACTAAAATTTACATAAGGAAGAGGTCCGGTTAAGAGGGGGTGGGAAAGGGGGGGTGCCCTCACTCTTCCACTCCTCACCCCTGGGGCTTATCAGCTGCGTGACAAGCTGGCGAAGTCTGTCCCGGCAAAGAATTTCTTCTCAAACGCCCGCTTCCACTCAGCGATGAATGATGCCGGAGGAACCCGGTCAGAGGAAGCCAAAGTAAAGCGGGCGACCCGGCCAGGACGGGCGAAGGAGAACGGCACTCATCGGGGGCAGTGCTGGTGGGGTTTACCGTGGCCGTAGTCACTAACGAAAACACGCTAACCGTGGCTGTGGGGGGGGGAGCCCGGGCTCTTCCTCCCCCCTCCCCGCCGCCCCGAGGAGCCGCCGCCCGCTTCAGGGTCGCCGGCGCTCGCGTGAAACCTCCTCGTGGCCGGCCGGCAGCCTCCGCCGCCTCCCTCCCTCGCTCCCTCCCAGCAGGCGCTCTGACTCCCCCCCCCCCGCGTCAGGCAGTCACTCCGCGCCTGAGCTGAGGCGCGGCGTCGGTGGAAGAACCGGTCCCCCGCCCACCCCCACCTCGGGCACGGCGCTTCCCTGACGGACCCAGGGGGCTCGGCACTCGCTCGCCCCGGCTCCCCGACACCGGCGGCTCCTCCGGGCGCGGTTGCTGGGCGCTGCCTGCCCACCCGTCCACCCAGCCGCCCTCTCGGGGCGACCATGGCCTCGGGCGGCGGGCGGCGAGGCCGGGAGCGGGGCGAGCCGGCGGTGGCGGACGACGAGCTGCCCGTGTACCTGGCCCGCCCGGGCACCGCCGACCAAGTGCCCCGGCAGAAGTATGGCGGGATGTTCTGCAGCGTCGAGGGCGCCTTCGAGAGCAAGACGCTGGACTTCGGGGCGCTGAGCGTCGGGCAGCGCGGGGCTCGCCGCGCCCGCTCGCAGGAGCAGCCGCCGCCGCCGCCCCCACAGGCGCCCTCGCCTCCAGCCTCCGGGACGCCCCCCGCCGAGGAGCCCCCCGCCGCCCTCGGCGGCGTTGAGATCCGGGCCCCCTCCGGCAAGGAGCGGCTCCAAAACCTCAGCCACGAGGATTACAAGGCAAGCGGGGGCGCCGGCGGGGAGGGAGGGGGGGGACCCCGGTCCCTCCGCCGCCGTTGCTGGGATGGAAAGACCTGAGGGGAGGGGGGCACGAGATGGGGGGGGGACGGAGAGACAAAGATGTGCGGCGAGCGCTGGGGGAGGCGCCCGGTTTGCTCGAGAAAGAGGGAGGTGTGTGTGTGTGTGTGTGTGTGTGTGTGTGTGTTTCCTAGCCCCTTCCTGTGCCGGTTTACTCGGAAGTAAAGTTCCTCTGACTTCCTATGGAGTGGCGGGGGGGGCGTGTGTGCCCCACAAGCCGAGCCGCCGACAGATAGTCACGAGTGGAAAAGCGAGTGGGTGGCTCGTGTGCGTGCGTTTGTCTCCTTCCTCTGGAGGGAGTAACTTCTCGGGACCTTTCTGGGATCCGCTCTGAGGGGAGACGAGGGGGTCGTTGGTTTCTCGCCCCTGTGAAGCGGCGAAGAAGAGATCAGTTCGAGGGGGAAGATAAAATAAAACTTGGCCTCGCAGTTTTTTCCCCCTACGGCCTGTTACGAAGCTGCTGGTAGGGATGATGACTGTTAGGACAGTTACTAGGAGAGGGGGAGGGAGGGGGGTGCTGACCCCTACTTTCCCCCATCTTTTCTTGAAGAAGAAACGTAGCAATTTAATAATGTGTGAGCGAGGTATCTTTTAACACTTAGGATTTAAAAGAATCCTCTTGTGTCGTATTGCCTGGCAGCTACTGATAAACCCTTGCAAGCCGCAAGTAATTCAAAAAAAAATCGTAGCTTGGAGATGTGAGAAGCAGCCCTGACTGCAGTTTAGTTTAGTGCTGGCTGCAGCTTAATTGTAGAGGTCACGTGAGCACGGTCGAATTATTATTCATAATTCTAAGTGAATAAATCTGCTGTTCGTTGCAGCTAGTATGTGCTGTATCTTAGTTTTTGGTGACAGAGCTTGTGGTTAACCAAAAAGAGGCTGTCTAACTTTCTCCTGTTTCTTTTCAAGAGAAAGAGGGAGACGCAGCTCTTCTTTGCCATCAGCTTGCACCCTGCAAACTGCATGTCAGCATTTTTAAAGTTATTAACTTAAAAGCGCTGTGTCCTACAATTCCAAGAATTGTCAAATAATCACATCAGTAGAGAATGCAGTCAACTTATGCCAGGATTAGTTATGTTAAAGCCAGTCTTCCTTTTCATTAAAAAGAAAAAAAAGGATGGACTAAATTCAGGGGCCTAAATTTCAGCATCATGCTCTGGAACTTAGTCTTGCATAAACAGAACAATTTAAACACTGTAAAATCACTGCAAAATGTTACACTTAGAATTAGAAGCACTCTTTCCAAGGAGACAAGAGACTTGTTCTGCCGGGATTTAAGAACATTCAACTCCTGTAGTCTATTATAAATATTTATCTATGCCGTCCATGAGAACTAAGAGTATTGTACGATTTACTCTATCCCAAATTTCAGGGAACTGCTGTAACTAAAACTGGTACTTGAAATCAAGCTTCCCTTTTCTGCATTTTGTTCTTGTAGTTCTTCAATAAGTATTGTAGTATTGCATAGTTTGCTAGTATCTACAGAGACCTGTTCCTTTAAATGTTATGGATAGGTGCTTCGTACAGTGCATTTTCCCCATGGAAATAATACGGGTGCATCAGTAAAATGATATACTGTACATCATCATGTGGTAAAGTTTATGTTCTTCTGAAAGTATATGAATTGAAAAGTTACTACATGTATTACCTGTATTGGCAGCAGAATAAACTCTTCTATCGTATATCTTAAGTGACTGAACATACTGTTAGGAGAAAACCAGAGTGTATGAAATGCTTCAGCATTCCAAAAGGAAGGAGTTGTATTGGTGTGGATTATGATTGTTGGAGTATGTTAAAGTGTTCTTGACCAGTATAAACTTCTGCACTGAAGAAAGATGGAGCTGAATCTAAGGTCATGTTTCTCTTCCATTTGCTTTGCTTTAGAATAGTATAAATTTCACAGTGAACTAGAATTTAGTTCATGCAGGTACAAATTACAAGATTGATCCTAGGTAAGTGTCATAGCCCTTTGAATGAAATTGGGCCTACAGATCACTTTTTATGTAGAGGAAAAAAAGACATCCCTTTACTCATGTAACCACAATAAAACTTTGTAGGAGGGAGCTTCTTAAGTGGTGAGTAGAACATAGGAAGCAGCCATTGATAGAGGGAATTATTCTATTTTCTTTTTTGTTCTATAGAATAACTATTCTGTATTAATTTAGGATTCCTCCTGCATGTTTTCTTGTTCTGAGCTTCTGGAAGAGAGCAGTGCAAGTCCCAAGCTGGGTAGATTTTTCTTCAGAGCAGAATACAGCTTCACTTCAGTCTGTGGCTCGATTAATACTCTGCTGCGCTTCAAGTATCTTCCTTATCCTAAGTCTTTACCGAAAGAGTCTGGCATCATGCTGACTCAATTTCCAACTTCCTGTCAAGCATATTATTATTTGCATTTGGATCCTATCCTTCCTCCCTAGCCCCCAGTTTTCTCCTGACAGCAACCCCTGTGAGATAGGTCATGCAACCAGCTATGCTTGCAGAGCCCATGCATAAACATATATCTATTCTAAGTATATATACCTTTAAAGGCTCTTTGGGCCTTAACAATACTGTATCTTAGGCAAATTGGAACTAGTATCCCATAACAGTGTTGATCTATCTACAGGGGAATTTTACTAAACACAAGAATCAAAGTTACACAGTGAATGCATTGTGGAGTAATGAGTGTTATGGAAGTGCTTCATAAACTACTGATAGTAAATATATGTGTGCGCATGTGCACGGTCTGGAATAGGAAAATATTAACTCAAGCAAATTCATAAGGCTGAGAACGTTTTAATATCCAGATTGCAAGACAGGTAGGTCTTGGGGGTAAGCTGCTTGAGGTTCAGAGGGGTTGCTGACAGAAGAGAAAACAAGAGAGAGTTTTGGCAGAAGGAGGAAGGCAAGGTGGTCAAAGCCTTCCTGGCCATTCACACCTACACCAGAGAAATGAGGATAAGTTTAGGAATCTATCAATGCACAATGAATGTACTCAAAAGTAGAGATTAGTTTTCATGAGTCTTGGTGGACTTTATGGAAGAAGTGCTTTGGGCCATTGTATTTCTAATTAGAGCAGTAAAGAGAAGAGGAAAACATGTTAACCAAGGTATTATCATCATCATCATCATCTTTATATCCCGCTTTTTTCCTCAAAAGGACTCAAACCAGCTTACAACTTTGAAAAGAACACATAGTTAAAAAACCATGATATACAAAAGTTAAAACACTAATTGAACAGACAGCAATAATTAAAACAAAGTTAAAATTCATATTAAAACAACTGACAAATCACAATGAACCAGCACTTTGAGAAAAAAAAATAAACTAACAGTGTATTGACTAGGTTCTGGGGTGTCTGAGAGAGAGAGAGAGAGAGAGAGACAGAAAGAGATTTCAGGTAAATCGTTTTAGCAAAAAGGAGCTAGCTAGCCAGACTTAAGGTTTTCAGAGAGAGACTTCCAAGACCAGAGGGAAAAAGGCTGCTTCTAGGAATCACAACTCTTTTGTCACAGGTGGAAGTGGACAGCAAATCTCTCCCTCAGAATGCAATTAGTTTTGGCATTTGGGGCCACTTAATACAGTTTCAGGTTGTGGAAAGGTCCTGTTGCTTTTGCTCATTACCCTCAACTTTGCAAATTTCAAAGTCTTGTGATTTTAAGATCTTGTGTCATTTTAGGCAAGGTACAAAAGAATGACTGATATTTACCTGTCTGAGATAGGTGAAATTATGGACATATTTAGACTATCAAAAGGACAAATTGTTGAGCTGATCACCTCACGCCTAGCATGATCTTCTCTATCAGTGTGATCTCCCTGTCCCTAAGGCATTGTTTGGGACGTGCTGAATTTCATACTGGGAAACAGTATGCATGGTCTGCATGGGGTATTCACGCATATATAGTACAATAATTTAACAATCCAAGTGATGATAGTTAATGGAATCACATTTTTCTTCCTCTTCCTACGTCTGTGTTGGCTTAAAAGATTGATCAGAGAGGCCTTCTTTTTCAATCATTGGCTAACCCCTCCTCTGTTTTGTGTTTAGCGGACCCGGTTTAACCAGCAATATCCACATGCACACAGTTACAAGTCTTGATGGGGATGTTGTAGAGAGACAGGCTACTTAGCACTGAGACTAGGAGCTCAGTGGTCACCCAAAGATCGTTGTGTGCCCAGTGCAGCACTCAAACCATTGCATTATACAATATCTCTTAGGCCCAAACTATTACTTGACACTAATCATATGATTACCCCTTGGTTTCCACCATTCTGAACATACCCACTGGCATTTGTTATCTGTTTTTGGAAATTAATCAAGGGTGGGTCTGCTTAGCGCTTGGATGAGGGATTACCAGGAATATTAGGAATTTACAAATAGGTCTAGGAAAGAACCCTGACTGACACTCTGAAGAACTGCTGCTTGTTAGAGTTGACAGTACTGAACTAAATGGGTGCACATGTAAATTGAGCTACAGAATAGTTCAGTCCTGATTGAAACTAGGGCCCTTTCCGCATACAGTTATTAAGGTGGGCCAATGCGTCTTGCCACGCAGCTCTTCTGCACATTGGAGCGGACTAGTTCGGTTTATTTACCTTCATTCCGCACGTAATTCTGACTAAATGTGCCCCCGTGTGGTGGTAAAGCGCACTGTTTGAAAACCGGAAGAAATCGGTTTTCCAACTTTCTAGATCGATCTGATTCGTACTTTCACAGTGGTGCAGACACATACATTCACACCAATGCGAATTGGTGGTCAGGGGAGGGCTCATGAGAGGGGCCAGGGGGTGGTATGGACTTCGCATGTACACAATGATGTAGTAAACCATGCAAAAAAAAAGGGCCAATCACAGCTGACGGGGCGGGGTGAGGGGAGTAGTGGGAGTGGCCCCAGCGGAGGCAGTGTGGATTCATGAACTTGCACTCCTCTGAATCAGAATGGAACATACATAGTAGCTGTGCAGAAGGAAATGAGGGAAAGTCCTTGTTTCGAGCCCAGAAAACCCAGTAAGAAATGGCACAAACCGATTCACCAGCTTTGTGTGGAAAGGGCCTAGGGCATGTCATTTTAGTGCTATGACCTGTATGGTTGCTAACTGAATTAGTGGGGAAGCCCCCATTTGTGCTATTGGAGGGAAGAAAGAAGTAATAAGCAGGCTTTGGTGGAGTTTTAATGAGAAATAAAGTACAGCTGTACAAATTCCTAGTATTTCTTTTTATACTCCTCCCTCTGCATTGCTTTCCTATTCAGAACAAGCCTTCCCCACCTTTGTATTTAGTAAAAACTAACAAACAGAAATCATACAATTCTATTATGTGCCAATACCTTATTTAGTAAAGTCATCATGGAAACAAACCTCTCTTCAGTAACCACCTACCTACTCTTTAAAGGTGAGGCCAATCTGGAAAAATCTTCCTTTGAAGACCTCAGCTCATGGAATAGACTAGAGCATATGAGAGAAGCCACTCAATCAGATATCTCAGTCCCAAACTGTTTAGGGTGAGAGTGAGACTGTGTGGTCTTTTAGATGTTGGACTGCAACTGCCATCATCTCTTATTGTTTGGCAATACTGGCTAGGGCTGATGGGAACTCCAATCAGATAATATCTGGAGAACAACACATTCCCCATCCTTGATTTAGGGCAAGGGGAGCAAATGCAACCTTCCAGATGTTGTTGGATTGTAAGTCCCTTGTGCTACTGCTGACTTACCCAATTCTGAAGGATCATGGAAGTTGCAGTTCCACAACATCTGAAGAGGCTCAACTGCCTACCCGCACTTAGGGCTTTATGGTTAGCACCAGAAATTAAATTGTGCTGGAAAACAAGCACGTAGCCTGTGTTGATCTTCAAGAAGTGGCAGGATAGGATTGGTGTGTCTGGTCCCTTCCATAACATAGTCATTACGTAGTGAAACATTTGAAGCTTTTGAACACTTTTCAAAGACCACTAAAGTTAATATGCTCGAATGATCCAACCAAACTATTAACGGTTTGATACACCATTCCAGAAAGGGATACAGGTGGCAAACCAAAATTGGTGAAAAGTGCTTTATTCTAAGAACAATACTTGTTCTTCCAACAGCTGGATATAGAAGCTTTAAATGTGATTTTTAAGAGGAGAATTCAGTCCTCAAAAATATCTCCACTGTGATCTGATTAATATCCTGCCCCTTATACTAATGGATTAGGAATCAGTGTATTACCTCCCAGCCACAATTACTGACTTTAAGCACATGCTCAGACTTTTACTGTTTTGCCCAAACTAGATGTGTAGCAGAAAGTGTTGGGAGTCATTCCCATATTGCTGACGTATTAACCCAGAATCAATAGTGCAGAAACAGCAAAATCAAGCAAAATCATTTCTTGGAGTATTCTTTTCAGCAATGAGAGAAAGTAGATAAAAATCTGTTCTTGAGTTTTGAAAGGGAGGCAGTATTTAGAATTTCTGATATTTTATTCCTTCGTATTTCTCAGACATTAAGTTGTTTGACCGTAGTGACCAAACCAAATACAGAACAGAATTATGGCTGAATTGCTAAACACGCTGGATCCAGTGGTGTAGACTGACTAATGGAAATGGCCCTTTTAGCAGAATCAGGGATTGTCCTCAGTGTCTGCTCCAGAAGGCTAGGGAACTACCCAGAGTAGCATTTTGGTTGCTGAGTAGCTTGTAGGGTTCAGAAAGAGAAGACAAAAAGGTGTGTATCCTGTAGAGGACATGTAGGAACTGTGGCAGGAGGGAGGGAATCACGCTGTCTCAGTTCTGCTGATGGAGTTGCTAATGTCATTTTATGCATGCCATTCAGTCCTGACCATGTCCAAGAATCCTAGTCAACTGCATAAAACTTACCTCTGAGTGGATTTTATATAAAACTGTACTGTAAATAATTGGCTAAGATCCTGTGTCAGTGTCATGAAGCATAAATCTCCACATATAGAATTATACATTGATTGTGCTGCACAGCCCATGTGTTGAATGGCAGCATTGCACAATTGAATGCACACCTGAATTTCCAACTGAATACTTATTATGTGCGTGTCCCACTTCTGCAACTTTAAACTGAATTCAGGCACTGCACATTGGAGAGGAATGTGATAAGACACCAAGAGGATTCTGTCCGTAATGAACTCAAAAAACTCTGAATATTGACACTGGAGCTTTAAACAGAAATAAGATGTTGTTGTTGTTGTTGTTGTGTCTTCAAGTCACTTCCAACTTAGGACTACCCTAAGAAAAACCTATCACAGGGTTTTCTTGGCCAGATTTATCCAGAGAGGGTTTGCCTTTGCCTTCCATTGAGGCTGAGAGACTGTGACTTGTCCAAGGTCACCCAGTAGGTTTCCATGGCCAAGCAGGGACTCAGACTTTGGTCTCCAGTGTCATAATCCAACACTCAAACCACTACACCATGCTGGATCTCTAGAGTTAAATCTATAAAAGTCTTCGCTGGCCTTACAGGGAGAGAAGATGACACTGGCACAGCTCCATCATGCTTAGGTACAGAAACAGATGAAATGCCCTCGCTCCATCCTAATTGCCACTGCCCTGGCCTTGTGGGGAGAGAAGATGATGCTGGCACAACTCATCATGCCCAGGCTCAGAAGCAGATGAAAGGCTCTCCCTCCATCTCGACTGCCACTGCCCTGGCATTGGAGGGAGAGAAGAACCAGCAGTATCTATTGGACTTAATCTCCTCCTACACTTCCATGTGTCATGTCTTAATTAGATTGTCAGTCCAAGGGCAGATAATTGTTCTGTTGTTCTTTTACTTGTAAAGCACCATGTACAGTGATCGTGGTATGTAAAGAAATGATGATGGTGATGATACTCCACTTCTTTCCGTACTCAGACAGATTAATTCAATTTTTGTTCTCTCTTATTTGAGAGTTAAACAAATGTTTGTCCCTTCAGTGGATTTTAATTCTACTTTTCCTAAGTAATTCTTCAGTAGGGTGGTCTTTTCCATGACAGCTGGCAATAATGCCATAAAACTTAGCCTTTAGTGCAATTACAAATTATAAATTCATTGCAAGATTAGGTGCAGAGATGATCTGGTTTATAAAAGCTCCTATTCTTCAGCAGAAGCCTATGGCTGCTAAATAAAGCTTCCATCAAAATACCAGTAAGAGTTTCTTGTATAATCATTAATTTGCTAGTAGCAATTCAATTGTGCAGTTGCATTTTTCATAGTTACAGCTGTATATCTAAAAGCAGGATGTAGAAAGTCAGCATATATTGGTCTTTACATTTGAGTACAGCTCTGCCCTAAAGGTGAGACTAGTTAAACTAAAAATATGAAATGTATTCCTGCTCTCTCTAGAGGCCTGAGTTACACTTATAACCATATAAATGGTAATTTATATGGCTGTCAGTTTCATGCTTATGAATGTAGCATATTTAGTTTCTGCTTTCTAAATGAAGCTATTTATCAAGCAGTCTCAAATCCACTTAAAACTCAAAAGTTTCTCATCTTTTGGAGGGAGCATATCTCTATTTTTTCATGCTGACAATCCATGAACCACAGAATAAGAGACTTTGGTGGCATCCACTGAAAGGAAGGTTTACCTGAGAAATACAAAACTCTCAGCAAAGTTATGATTTGTTCATAATTTATGGGCAGGCAGGTGGAGGCAATTCAGGCAGCATGGAAGACATTCTTATTGGCTATTCCTGTGATCTCCTGCTATTCTAGTCTGAAGGATATTGGTTACACGTAATCTATGTAAAAAGTGAACCACCAATTCAAGGGGTTTCCAGGAGAGGGAATTTATTATTTATTTTTGGCCAGAAAAAGGATATTTCAGGGAGGGGTTGAAAACTGCAAAAACAGCATATAGAATACATATTCCCTAATGGTATCCAGCAGCAGCCTACTCTTTTCAGCATCTCATAGACTACCAGTATGCAAACAACATATATAGAGTAAGAAATGTTTGATGTCCAAGCTGGATTCAGAAAAGGAAGAAATGCTCAGGATCATAGTACAAACATAGATTAGATAATGGAGTGCACCAAAAAATTTCAGAAGAAAATCTGCCTGTGCCTTATAGAATTAGCAAAGCCTTTGATTGTCTAGATCATGAAAAACTTTGGATTCCTCATAAAGAAATGGGTGAACCACTACATCTGATTGTCCTGATGCATAACCTGTATTCAAGAGAAGGAAGACAGAAGACGTCAGGACAGAATATGGAGAAACTGAATGGTTTCTAGTTGGTAAGGATGTCAGGCAAAGTGGCATTTTATCACTTCACTTGTATGCTGAACATAGCATACAAAAAGCAGGATTAAACTCAGAGGAAGGAGGTGTTGGAGGAAGGAGGAAGGAACAGCAACAATTAAAGATATGCATGTGACACCACACTATTAGCATTTGTTCATGCAGAGGTCATGGTAAGAGCTATTACTGTATACCTCTAGGGATACATCAGTGGCAACCTAAAGGTAGTTGTACCAGCAGAAGGTTTTTTTAATGCAACATCCATACAAACAGAACAACAAAAGCACACTGCTCTTCATGCACTTTGTCAGTGACCAAACCAAAGAGCACTTCCACAGGTGAGCAATTCCAAGTTGCCTTTAGCTGATACCGAATACAAATCCTTTTACAGTTTCAGTGATCTTGACTGGATGTGGTTAAAATTACCAAGTTCTGTTTTGTACTCATACTTTCAGGTCAGTCTCGCTCTTCTAACTGGCAATTCAGCACATCAGTTATCTCAGAGGACTTCAGCTGTACAGAGACATGTTTGTACTGATATTTTTAGAGCATAAATATAAAGAAAATTCCAAAGTGACCTTTTCACCCCATTGTCTCCTCCATGGTGCCAGACTTCCTTCTTACACATCAGTCATTTATAGCAGATTAAGAACTTAAACAGAAACCAGCCTGTTAACAAGTAATTTCCAGTCTGTTCACCTGAAAGCAATTCTTCCTTGCCACAGATGACCAGACTGCTCCAAAGGATGGTTTGCTCAGAATGACAGAAGGGATGGGAGGAAGAAATGGAGAGGGCACTACTGCCCTCATTGCTTTCTTTAATGCACTCTAGGCCCATAACAGTGGATAAAGAGAAAGATGGAGGTTTTGTGTAGGGGCAAAGGGAGGAGGTGTGTCACTGCTTCAGTACCTTATACTTGGTTGAGAATAATCATAGTGAAACAGCAGTGTTTCTCTTGCTGCTGTCATTAATTGCCATCAAGCCGACTTCAACTTACAGCAACCCTATACATGAGATATGTCCAAGTCACCCTATCATCAGCCGCCCTGCGCAGGCCTTGCGGACTCAGGGCCATGGCTTCCTTGATTGAATCTATCCATCTATAATGTGGCCTTCCTCTTTTCCTATTGCCTTCTAACTTACCAAGCATTATTGTCTGTTCTTATGAGTCCTGTCTTCTCATGATATGACCAATTACAACAGTCTCAATTCAGGCTTGATTTGCTCTAGGACCCATTTATCATTTGTTTTAGCAGTCACAATATCTGTATAGTTCACAACTCACATTTCAGATGAGTTGATTTTCTTCTTATCAGCTTTCACAACCATATATAAAAACTGGAAATATGATGGAGTGGATAATTGTAACTTTATTATTCAATGATATATCTTTATATTGAGAATCTTGCCTAGTTCCTTCATGCTAGAATATACAGAGCACACCGTACCTCAGTTGTTGACCTAGATGTGTTTCTGGGCATTGCTTCTTTAACAGAAAATTGGTACTGGGGAAGAAATAGCAGGGAAAGAATAGGAATAAGTTTCTGCACCACAGGAAAAAAACAACAACAAGCAATTCAACATGTTTTGGCAAACTTTTCAGTGGACTAAGCTAACAATACGCACATATGAAATGAAACCACAGGATCAGATGGACTTTGCATGAGTAAATAAAAACATTTGGAACTTTCTAGAACAGACTTTCTCAACCATTTTACCCTAGAGGAACCCTTGAAATAATTTTAAATTCTCAAGGAACCCCAGCCTAAAAGGTATTTATTATATCTATAACTCACAGAAAGTTTATTTTTTCTGGTCATGGTCTCTCACAGAACCCCTAGTGACCTCTTGTGAAACCCTAGGGTTTCAGGGAATCCTGGTTGAGAAACTGCTGTATAGACCATTCGAAGGCTTCTTCTAAAATGCAGCTGGGCTTGACTTTTCCACTTCATCACCCTTCCCTTTTTATGATTTCCATTGTGATGGCCAAACTTAGAGATCTGTGCTTTTTTGGCATGCTGGTGGGAGTTGTCCAGGAAGGTTTATCTGCTTTCTCCTTTCCTGCTTCAGTGTTCACACATGCTCAGTAAGAGATTGTGGAGGCAGCTGCTTGCTGTAGGCAGGAACACAAGGCTATAGTAGGATTGGCTGGAGTAGAATCCTCCTTTTTTCCAGCCCAGGTTTTCTTTATTGCATTGTTTATTCCAACCATAACTGCTGCAACTCAGCGCTGAAAGTCATCGGTTCTCCAGCCCTCCTTCACCATCCTGCCAATGCCAGTGCTATCCAGAGTGTCTTCATTTAGATAGAGGATGAGGATGAAAAAGCGGGTGGGGTGGGGTAGTTGTAAAAAGACTTTGTAAATAGAAGCTTCAATGTCAGAAACTTTGTTAACTGAGGAATGTCTGTATTCTCATATGTAGTTTTGAGAAACTCCCTGTATTTTCATGTATTTTTACTTACCAATCAAATATTTTGACATGCATATCTGATTTATTTGAAGTTGATTCTGGACAGAACTTACCAAAATGAGCCAAAAATGTCTGACAAGTACTTAGGATAGAGTAGTTAAATTGCATTCAGTAGATTTTCTTTATTCATATTCATTTTTATTGATTCAGGTGGCTCCATGAGAAAACTGTGGATTACCTTTTTCATCCTGATGTTTCCTAGATGTGCTGAACTACAAATATAACTTCATCATTCTTAGCAAGTACACCCATAATGTCTGGGGATGATGAGAATTGTAATGAGCATAAGTAACAAGTATATTTCATAAAATATACTGCTAAGTAGTATCTATAAGAACTTACAGGAAAGTGTAGAGCCTTACTTGTCTCTCCATAGAAAGACATTTTGTAAAGAATAAAAGTGATGACTAAAAGATTTGGATTATTAGCTACTGTGTGTTTCTAGGATTAGTGGGGCAATTTGTTTGCTTTAGGCAATTGGCAGTACTAAAAATTATAGCATGAAAGCAACCTACAAATAAAAGTGTGGGTGGGAAAAATAAGGTTTAAGGGCAGCATAAGGACAACTTGGATAACTTTAATAAAGCTGAGAAAGTTGTGCAACATGTAAAGATTAATGGTATTGAATGTGATGTTCTTCTGTGTCAGCATTTCTACTGGTTAACGTTTCTAGTGCCCTGCACCTACACAGAGTGAGCAAGTGAACATGAGGTTACATAAGCAGTGTAGCATTGTACAGTGAGCCCTATACTTTTGTGGGGGTTAGGGGAACAAGACCCACACAAAAGAGGAAAAACATGAATAAAAATAAAAATTGTGAATACTATTTTTTAAAAAACCTTGCAACATCTTTCTAAGAATCTCTAAGTCCCCCAGCATGCTTTTATGGTCAACTTCCAGCAGAGCTGGGCCATAGAGTCATTGTGGAAGATCTAGAAATTCCTAGAGACAACACTTGTTTTCCCATGGCAGGACAAATAGAGTAAGAATGTTTTTCATAATTAAAATAAAATAACCTCAAAATAATAAAATCCATGAATACTGAACGTGTGAAAGTTGAGGGCCCATTGTAATATTTCCTCTTAAACAAACCTCCTAGATACTGCTGTCATCTTGACATACCTTTTTCCAAACTCTCTTGTCATTAGCTGGCTAGCTACATAAGAACTGAAGAAGGATCCACACATGTGGAATGCCTTCTGGATCAGTTTTTGTTTGATGGTGAAATTGGTGTCTCTCTTATTTGTCTGAGATGAAGATTTATTAAGTTGCCCGGGCCTTCTAGCATGTTTTCTAAGCTAGTTTTATGCAGTCAACCTCTGCTTTGTTTTTTCCCTGTTCTGATGGTCAGTTTTCATACTTCTTTCTACTGATTCAGTATTATTTTTTGTTGATAAGGAAGGACCCTGAAAATTCAATGAAACTGAGGGTTGACATTTAGGCGTAGTACAAATAAATAAGAACATTTACTAAAAGTGTGAAATTGTATTTTTGAGTTACAAATTAACATTATTTTAATTGTTAGAGTGATCAAATTAGCTCAGTTGGTGTAAGGGTGCACTTGGAAATGCAGCCCCAAATATCCCTGTCCCTGCCCACTACCTGTGACAAGGAAAAGCTGCCTCAGGCTTACCGGCTCAAAAGAGAAAAAGTCTTATCCTGAGTGGGCAGGAATGAGGGTGTTGCTGCCCAGGTTTTTGTGCGTCCTCACAGTTACTACCCTTTTAGCTGTAGCATGAAAAAAGCCCTGCATAGGGCTTGAGGGGAAGGCAGAATCTAGTATTAACTACCAAATGTCCTTATTTGACAAACAGCTTGCTGTTTATACCAAGCTGCAGTTGATTACTATGACTGGGTGACACACATATGGTGAAAGGAGTGGCTGAAAGCATGACTAAAACCTTTCCTTTGAGAGAATGATTGGAGTGGTATTCTGTGCTTTAGCTGTTCATCATAGTCATACTGTCGTTGCAGATATTTATTCCACAGCTTTAGGATTAACTAGATGCATAGTTGCAGGATTATTATTCACAGAAAAAGGAAAAAAGAGAGAAGGAGGTGGGGGAGGGGGTCGGTGGCATGCTTTTGCTTACCCCTGATCTTCTCAGCTCCCCTACTTTTCTGACAGATGAATCCAAATAATAAAGTTTAGGTCCTTCCTGTCAACTGCTTTTGCCACCGAAAAAATATGGCTACACCCACTTCCTAAATTATTCTAAATTATGCCTTAACAGACTAGTCTCACTGGTAATTAAGGGCTCTCTTATGCCACAGTGGAGTAAATTTGGATTTAAATCAAAGTCTAGCATGTATTTGGGGGTCTTGGGTTTTGACTGTGCTTTACTCAAATCACTGGTCTCATATATTCAAAACTGACTTCTGAAAGAGCAAGTTATTTGCAGCATCTGAGATGGAAATAGTTAAGAATCCATATTCTTTTAATTAAATTCCCTGGGAATATTTTGGTTTAAATTAAGGAGAAGCTGGAGAAGAGTAAATGTTCTTTTGTAGAAATGGGAAAATTACTCAATTGTCTAAGTCAATGTGTAATTTTTTTTTAAAAAAACCTGCTTTAGATCCTTCCCTTTGATTGTTTTTTTGTTACCTAAAAAGATCAAGGTCGTAGAGTAGAAGGCTGGAGGATATTCCCAACATCTGTGTATTCCTATTGTCTATGTTTGTTAATGTTGTGCAGGAAATCGTGCAGGCAGGAACTGAAACATGGTGCTACTTTCTGTGAAAAGCAGCTGGACTGGAAACTACAGAGTGCTTTCAAGAAACTCAGTCATTGTCCGTTTCAACTTTCCCAAACTCGGAGAGAGAGGTGCTTATGAGATCATCATTGGAAAAGCAGATGCATTCAGAATGGGACTTTACTGATAGTGATTTTTCACTAAGCCAGCATTGATTGTTCTGGCAGTCATTACTGGCTGTTTTTCTTTTTCCAGTAGTTGTCAGCTAAGGAATTTAAAAAGCAAGACCAAAAAACTGTGGTGGTTTTTTGGGGGGGTGGGGGGTTTAAAGCCTGGAAACAAAGCCACTCCATCTTCAAGGATTCAGGAATAAGAATAACACAAGAAAAACTCCAGTTAACAGCAGTATCAGAAGCCCTAGGCTGCATCTATGCACACATAGATACCCACAGCTGCATCTATGACTTCAAGGCAGTTTGTATATATATAAAATGAACTGTGGGAAAGACATAGCTATCTTCACAGATTTTTGTTGCTTCCACTCTCATAGCTGATGGGACAAGCAGTTGTTCACTAAAAAGCAGTGCTATTCTGTGTTTGCTAGAACATTTATTGGTAAGTTGTAGTAGTGTCACTGTACTTCCATAAAAGTGCATTTCCTCAAACTGAATATTTTGATTCCTTTGCTGTATGCCGTTAACTGGCCAGATTGTTTCTTGTGATCACAAATTTGACCTTGCCAGATAGACCTAAACAAATCAGCTGTGGTTTTAAGTACAGAGTCTGTGGTTGATCTTGAGTTCATCTTCATCATTGGCATGGCCTATGTGACCAAGAGTGCCTAGTATCAGCTTTAGCTGGTGTAGGAGGTGAGATCATTCCTGAAGGGTGATAGTCTGATAGCAGTGGTTCCAGCATCGGTGACCTCAAGACTGGATCATTGCAGTATTCTTTATGTTGTGCTACCCTTGGGTCTTGTTTGGAGACTGAAGCTGGTGCAGAATGTGCCAGCTGTCCTGCTTACTGGGGTTCCCTGTTGCGCGTATATTGTCCCTGTAGTGAAAGCCCTAAACTGGCTTCTGGTTAGATACCAAGCCGGCTGCAACAGTCTACTCTTCGTTTTGAGGCTTCAAGTAACTGAGGACCAAGTTACCTGAGAGAGTGCCTTCTTCCTTATAAACAGGCCAGTTCCTACACTGTTTTTGTGGATGGACTTCATACTCTCCAAGGCCTAGTGAAGTTTATTTGTTTGTAATGCTGAAGAGAGCCTTCTCCTGAGGAACTATCTCCCATTGATACCTAACAGGCTTTTAGTGGTGTTGCCACCAGTTGAAGACTTTTTCCCCCCTTTATTGCCAGCTAAATCAGTCACCTCCATTTATGATTTTTTCAATATCTTACTCTGCTTTCTAGGATCACAGAGTGGCATACAGCTAGTATCAGCTAAATAATTTAAGACAATTAAAATTTAAAAATAAAAAAAATAATTTAAATGCACTAGAAATATATTTAGCAGTTTAGCAGATTCAGACATGTTTAAGACATTAAAACTGTTTAAAACACTGTGCAATTTGGAATAACTCAGTTAGGCCTCAAAGGCTTTATTAAAAAAACAAACATGTTTTTATTTGGTTCAGAAATGAAGCCAGCATTGGCTCCGATCAGACCTCCAAGGGAAGGTATTCCACAGTTGAGGTACCACAACTCAAAGTAGCCTTTCTCATATCCTCCCATACTGTTGCCCGCATTGGTAAGTCACAGGAGCCCCCCCCGCCCCCAGTGGAACTCAGATATATATAGGGAGGGGCACTCCCTCAAGTATCAAGGTTAGAAGATGGTTATGGTTTTGAATGTCATCACAGGAACTTTGAATTCAAACTGAAAGGGTAGTAGAAGCCAGTGCATTTCCTTTAAGACTGATGTGATATGATGTCTGGCTGGCATGGTTTGCGTTAGCTGCAGCTTCTGAGTTACCTTCAATGGCAGCCCCACACAAAGTGCATTATATATGTGTAATCTAGAAGTTACTGGAGTGCATGGACTGCTGTTGCTGGACTACTGTGTGCATAGGCTACTGTGGGTATGTTATCCCTGCCCAGTAAAGTGTTTAACTGGTGTACCAATCAAAGATGACTCCAGGTCGTCTCAGTCATGGAGTCACTCTCGGCCCTCAGTGGCAAAGATGGATCCAAGCTATGCATCTGCTCTCTCAGTGGGAAATGCAGTCCACATCCAGGAGAGACTGTTTAACAAATGCTTGAGAACCACTGACACAGCCTCGTTCTTACTGGGATTCAGCTCCAGTTTCTTTTCTCTTATCCATCCTGTTGCAGAATCCAGATACCAGTCTAGCTCCTGAACAGCAGAACCAACTCTGACAAGAAGGAGAAGTAGAGTTGAGTGTCAGCAGTGTGCTGATGGCACCCAGCACCAAAACTCCTAATGACCTTCCCCAGCAGCATCATACAGCTATCAAGCAGCATGGGGGGACAAGATGAAACCCTGAGGCACCCCACAGCTTAATAGCCATGGGGGTTCCCCCTTACAACCCTGTAGATAGAAGTGGAAGTTTCATAGCCCAGTTCTTTCGACCTTTGTCAGAGTTCAACTCCCAGCCTGTGCTTAACTGCCAGCAAGGGAAGGGAAGCAGTAGTACTTGCCCAAGAGGAGGAGGCAGTGGGGAGTGTCCATGCTAACAATCAAGTAGAAATGCTGAGCTGAGCCGGAATACAAGGGTCGTGGGAGCTTGAGTAGTGATTTGCTACAAGCAAACAGGCAAGCCATGCTGACTGACTTATATAGCTGAGGTGGACAGATGTTTCTCAGCATTGTTCTGTTTTCCCAATCTCACCAAAACAGCTTCCCTTTGAGCTGCTCTCTTTTGTTTCCTCCATGACTGAGAGCTGGGAAGCAAAGGTGGATCTAATTCTCCTAAATCATTGCTAGCCCCTTCTCCCTCTGGCACTGGTTGCAACAACTCCGTCTCAGCTTGTCTTTCTTTCAGCTGGTGGGGGTGCTGGCAAGACAGTCTGTGCTATCACTGACTCTATCTCTGGCACAATCAATTGCTCATCAACCTCTGAACTGTCATCTATCATAACTTTCATGTTACAGAGCTACTTTAGTAAGATACTATAATCAGTAGAACCGAAGCCACTGAGGGATCCAGGAAAATTAACAAGGGTAACACTTCCCCTGTTTTTATGCAGAGAAGGCCATCAGTGAGGGCAACTAAGGCTATGTCAGTACCTTGCTGTGGGCTGAAACCAAACAGAAATGGGTCCAAATACTATTTCCCTCAAAAACACCTGAAATTGCACAACTATTCTAATTTTTTTTATTTTACTGGTTTATAGCCTTTTATGATTTTATTATATTTTGTGGGTTTTAATATCCAGTATTGATATTACCTTTTCTTGGTGGTGACACTATATGCTCCTGCAAGGCAAGAGGCTATGATGATGGTAGCAGTGCTGATAGTAGGGTGTCTCATGTCGGATAGACTTTTGCAGAGGAGCAAAAGTCAAACAATTGTGTCAGACAATTACTGGGCAGCAGTAATTGGTGGTGACACTGGTGGATGATCTTAGAGACAATGACAATGGTACCATATCTAATATGTGCTGGTAATGTGCAAAATGAGGTACAGTAAACCCCTTTTGAATGTCTTTTACCATGAAAAACTTATAATGAAACGTCCAAAATGAAACAAGAGATAGTGCCAAAAGATAAGACTCTCAGGTCAGATGGCACTCAACAAGCTACTGGGATACATCAGAGGACAGCTATGAGTAGTACTGTAGTTAGTGATGCAGCTGGGGTCAAGCCAAAAGGACATTCATCTGCTGACGTGCTCAGAGGTTAAAAGAAAGTCTGACGCTGCCCAAGACATATTATAGGAATATGGAATGTGAAAAACATGAATCAGGGGAAGCCTAACGTGGTAAAAGAAGAAATGGTATATATAAACATTGCCAGTACTTGGAGTGAGTGAGCTTAAATGAGCAGGAATGGGACATTTTGAGTCAGATAATTGCACAGTGTTTTATTCAGGAAATGAAAATCTAAGAAGAAAAGGAGTGGCATTAATAGCAAAGAGAGATGTAGCAAAAGCAGTCAAAGGTTATAATACAAAATCTGATTGAATCATATCAATAAGACTTCAGGGAAAACCTATCAGTATAACCATAACCCAAATGTAAGCTTCATCTGCACAGGCAGCGGAAGAAAAAAATTGAAAGATACTGTGCTGGAGTCCAGGAGAAAATTGATCACACACCACAACAGGACTTGGTGTTAATCATAGGTGATTAGAATGAAAAGTAGGAAATAGAGCAGAATCAAAGATTGTAGGAAAATTTGACCTAGCACCAAGAAATGAAATGGAAGAGCAACTGATGGAATTTTGTGAGGCCAACAGTTTGTTCATTGCAAACACATTCTCCAAGCAACAAAAGAGATGACAGTATACATGACCTGATGGTCCATATAGAAATCAAATACAGTCTTCCCTCCATGTTTGTGGGTTTGAGCCTTTATGAATTTGATTATTTGCGAGGCACATGTCTACCTTCCTCTCGTTCTCCCCCTCCCATTACCTTGCCTTTGTATGCCCTTCTTCTCTGCACCCAGGCAAAAGGCACGCAAATAGGAGAGAGAGAATAGGGGGAAGGCCTATGCATGCTTTACTTCTCCATGTGCAGGGCTCCCCCCACATTCATTTGCCTTTTGCTCCGGTGCAGAAAAGAGGGAAGTGTGGGGAGGGGAGGCGTGGACATGCATTCCCTTGCTTGCCCAGTCAGGCGAGGGGGTAGTTATTTGCAGGGGTTTTTTAACTTTTGTGAGAGTTCTGTACCCCGAACCCTCACAAAAGTGGAAGGGCCACTGTAGACTACACAATTGGAAACAATTAAGGAGAAGCTCCGTTCTCTCTGCAAAAACAAGACCAGGAGCAGACTGTGGCACAGGCCATGAACTGCTAATATCAAAAATCAAAGTAAAGCTAAATAACACTAAACCAACCATTATGTCAAAATACAACCAGAAGGACATCCCCATACATCCCCATAGTGTATCCCCATACAGTTTAAAGATACTGTAAGAAATAGATTTACATTCTTAATCCTAATTGACCAGGAACCAGAATGACTCCGGACTGAAGCCAGGGACATTGTCAGGGAGGAGTGCAAAAAGACCCTATCTGGAAGCCAAAAAGAAAGAGAAACTTCAATGGATGAAAGATGAAATTCTTCAAGCAGTTAAGGACAGATAAGAAGTGAGAGTACAAACTGACAGAAACACCCCAAACCCAATTGTTTAGCAATATGTTTTTATGGACGAAGAATACTGCTGTGATAACCAATACAGAGAAGATGGCAACAAAACGAAGAACAAGAAACCTCTTCCACAAGATCTGAGAAATCAGTGGAAATTTAGACCAAGTGTGGAAATGCTCTGTGACCACCAAGGGAACGTACTACATGACCAAATAGAAATAAGATGATGGAAACAATACACTGTACAAGTGTATAAGAGATGAAAGGATGACAGTTTTATATTGAAGGAAGAACCATTCGAAGATGAACTTAAATTTTAGAAAATGAAGTGGAAGCTACAGTCAGAGCACTTGACATAAAGTAATCACCAGGAACAGATAGCCTAACAACAGTACTGCTTCATGCCACAGAGACAGAATCTACTCTGGTTGTAACTAAAATTGAAAACAAAAGAATGGCCTACAAATTGGAAATGTTTGATATACATTTCAGTCACAAAAAAGGGGGATGCTAGGGGTTGGAATAATCACTGGAGCATTGCATTAATTTCTTATGCAAGAAAATCATTGTTAGGATTCTACAACAAAGACTTTTTGTCCAGATGTGGAGCAAGAAATGCCCAAGAAAAGCTGGGTTCAGGAAAAGAAGAGGCACTAGGGATCATGTTGCAAAGGTACATGGGATAACTGAGCACACCAAACAATTTCAAAAGGAAGTATGTCTGTGTTTTATAGACTATAGCAAAAGTTTTGATAGTGTAGATCATGAAAAAATTGGATTGCTCTGAAAGAAATGGGTGTGCCACAACATTTGATTGTCCTGATGGATAACCTGTATTTGGGTCAAAAGGCAACCATCAGGACAAAATATGTAGACATTGAATGATTCCTAAATGTCAAATGGGTCAGGCAGAGCTGCATTTTATCACCTTATCTGTTTAACTTGTATGCTGAACGTATCATACCTCAGGCAAGCTTAAAGTTGGAAGAAGGAGGCATTAAAACTGGAGAAAGGAATATCAACAATTTTAAGATACTCAGATAACACCATATGACTAGCAAAAAACAAACAAACAAACAGCAGAGACCTGGAATAATTACTGAAGAAAGTCAAGGAAGAAAGTGCAAGGGCAGATTTGCAGCTGAACAGTAAGAAAATAAAAATAATTATCACAGATAATTTAGATAACTTTAAACCAGACAAATATTTTCCATACCTTGGTTCAGTTATTAATCAGAATGGAGACTGCATTCAATAAATCAGAAGAAGACAAGGACTTAGAAGGGCAACTATGAAGTAACTAGACAAGATCCTCAAGTGTAAAGATATATCATTGAATACTACAGTTAGGATAGTCCTTGCCATAGTATTTCCAATTTGGTTCTGTGATTGTGAAATCTGGACAGTGAAGAAAGCTGATAGGAAGAAAACTCATTTGAAATACAGTGGGCCCTCTGCTGACATGACCTCAGCACACACGAATGTCAAGTCGCACAAAACCTTGTGTCCAGTTATTGTCAATGGATATGCCAGGTGTGTACCCGCACTGGCACAGATGAGCACCCAGTGCATCCATTATCAATAATGGGATGGAGCATTTGCGTTTTTTTGTTTTATGTGAGGGTTCTTGGAGCAGAACCCATGCCTATATGGCAGTGCACACTGTATGATGCTGGAGGAGAGTTCTACAGATGCTGGGACTACTATAAGGGTAAATAAACGGGCCTTAGAGCAAAACAAGCCTGAACTCTCCTTAGAAGCTAAGATAACTAAGTTGAGATGGTCATTCTTCGGGCATATCATGGGAAGACAAGACTCACTAGAAGAGACAATAATGCTTGGTAATGTAGGAGACAGTAGGGCAAGAGGAAGACCCCATTAAAGATGGAGAGACTCAATCAAGGAGGCCATGGCCCTGAGTCCGCAAGACCTGAGCAGGACTGGTGATGAGAGGGTGATTCAAAGGTCTCGTGTTCCCAGGATCGCCATTAAGTCAAAGTCGACTTGACAACAGTTAACAACAGCAACAAATTGTAGTCTGCTTTGGGTCTTTGGAAAGAAAAGGGGGTTGGGCATGTCTTAATAAATAAATAAGTGAAATTATTGGTTGATGACATTAAATGTTTAGGGAGCTAGGTGATCAGCTCCTAGAGTGTTTTTGCATCTTATTGGAGATATAAATGGTGCTTATCACAAAACTGGAACAAGTGGTTGCACTTAATACACTTTCCACTGAGGAATGGAGCCTTCTTTGTAACTTTCTATGCAGTATGTACAGTGGCCCTTCATATTCACTGGTTTAATGTTCACAGATTTGATTATTTGTGGATTATTTGCCACCACTTCCACTGCTGCTCTGCAACATTTTTAATAAAGACTTAAAAATCTTGTCTTGCATTCACAGTCTCTCTTTAAGGCTTGTAACAGTGCGAGAGACTGCAAATGCAAGGCAAGGCTTGTAAGTCCCTACTAAAAATGGCAGAGGGCAGCAGCAGAGGCAGTAAGCCTCTACAGCTGCTCACTTCTGCCTTGTGAAGGAACACCACCGTCTTGCAGGCAGAACTGGGCAGCTGGAATTCTCCCCGCCCACCCGAGTGAATTCAGATGTATTGCGTACTGTACATTTGAATCCACAGTAGGTTGAATCCATGGACTGTACTTTTTTTGTGTGTGTTAAATAGCTCCAGTTGGCTAGCTGGAATAAATAGTGCTAATTATATCAATTTGCATGATTTTGCTTGACTGGTTTGTTTTGTAATTTGGAGCTAGCAAAGGCATGAAGTACTGTTCTGTGAACTTTATCCTGCACTGGAAGCCTTCAGATTTCCAATTTGCTTGACATGAGAACACTGGACTTTTGGAACATCTTTTCCTTGAGTTCACCTGGCTTGGAAGATCCATCACCTGTATTGTTGGCCCTCCACATTCTCTAGAGTTAAGGCATGCAGAAACCTCAGAAAAGTAGAAAAATCACAAATATCAAAATGTAAGTGTGTGTGTCTGTAGGAATGAGGCTGAGGCATGGCAGGGAGAACAGACGCCCACAGTCCAAACAAGGTCAGAGCAAGGAGAGAGGTGGGGTTGGATGCTGTTATTGCAAGTGTGGTCCATGATTGTGTTTAGCAGTCTTTTGAATATCAGTGGCCTGGAGGCAGAAGCAGTCCAAGCAAGCAATGACAGTGCTTGGTTATTCTCAGAGTTGTCTCTACTTCTTTGGGTGTTCTCTTCACCATCCCTGCTGACACTTCTAAAGAACTATCAGCCATGGACCTATCATACCCATGTTGTCTTACTGGAAGAGTCTCCTTATATTTTCTCCATGCTGTTGGGCAGAAAAAAATGGTTTGCCATAGAAATTCCATGCATTTCAACAGAGTGGATACAGACCAGAAACATGGAGCTTTTAAATATGTAGGATTTAGTGAAGTTCTCTAGTGAATTTATTATACTTGCACTACCAAATTACTGAATTTTCATTAAGCTATGGGCTATGTGAGAGCTAAGATTTTATGTTTTTACTATTTCTCAAAAAAAACCCAAACCCTTCTATTGGCAGACTGCTTAGATTCCTCAGTCATCTCTTTGCCGTATATTTAGTGGATGCTGTCTACTGTGATTTTGTTGTGTTTGGCAGACTAAAGGAAGTGCCCCCCCCCCATTTGAAATTCCTAATATGTAAGCATTAAGTTGTTTTCCTGAGAATTTTGATGGATTTCTTGGATTCATTATAATCTTCAGGCTAGTGTTTGTTTTCAGAGTATTCCAGGTGAGTTGCATGCAAAAGAACAGAATCTAAGGGTGGAGTGAGAGTAGAAAGTGGGAGATCTAGGAAGAGAGTGTCTAGCAAGAGAAAGAAAATAGAAATAGAAATCTCATGTTTAGATCTACGGCCCTTTGAGTTCATTTTGATGAGATGTTTTAAAGAGGTAAAATTACTTGCTCAATTAGTAAAAGGAAGAATCAAAAAGCAGCAAGAATGACCTCTCATTACAAATCAGATTCATTTGATAGTGTCAATAGTAAGGTCAGTAGGCACTGTGGATTTACTGCATTGAGAGCTTAGTGAAGGCATCTTTCTCTTGGGTATGATGAATTCCCCAAGTAGATGTGTAAACTCCCTCTTACTTGTATAATTTTGTAAGGAGGTGATGTATTCTAAAAAGAGCTCTGAATTTAAGTACCTGAAGTCAGAAATAGTTTGCTAGGTTAGGTGTGAGCCCCACATTGTGAGGTTTGTGTCTGAAATAGGTGGAAGCTTAGTGGTAATTCTGATATGTGCTTAGTATGATTCTTCAACATCCCCTGATAATGAATACAGAGTATTCTGCAGACACAAACACACACACTTGGGGGGGGGGATATTACAGGGCAGATACTTTGCGTACACATATGTTTTGCAAATGGAGGGGATTATCTCACATCAGGTATGAATCCCAATGATCCTCAAACCACATCAGTGATCTTAGACTCTCTAACTGCACTATATAATGCTATAGAACAAAGAAAGTTTATAGACTAGAAGGCTTGATGAGAAAGAACATTCAGTTTTGTGGGATTTATTTCCACAGAATTCAGCTTTTGCATGGATTGAAATGTAATATTTTGTGAAAAGAAAGTCTGATGTTCTCCATATTTTCCTAAGAGACATAGACTTGCCCCCCAATAAACAAGTTAAAATAAAATTTAACAAAATTATATTGCGAATTAAGTTTGTTCTTTACTTAGAATTACAGATTTCTGAAATATGGATCTTGAAATCCTGTTTACATCCTGCTCCTTTTCTGGTATAAGATTATTTTTTTAAAAAAAGTCTGTGGAATTCTTGGGAAGCATCTCCATGTTAGGGATTGGGTTTTTTAGTTTGATTCTACAACCATGAAGTCTTGTAATATGAAGTACAATTGGACCGCCACATTCACTAGGGTTAGAGATGCAGGACCCTCGCAAAAGTCGAAAAATCACAAATATCGAAATGTGCCTGTGGGAAAGGGGCTGAGTCATGGAGGCGAGAGCAGGCACCAAGGATCCAAACCAGGTCAGAGAAAGGAGAAGGAAGGGGGAAGTTGGCATGGTGACCCTATACTGCCTCTCTCTTGTCCATCTCTTTCCTTAGGTATATGGGAGGCATTGGGAGAGGGTTTGTGGTGCTGCGAAATCTGACTGTGAGCCATCCTTAGTTGGCCAGGCAGTGACTAGTGGAAGAGAACAATGACCAGAGGCAGGTTTTTAAAGGGCTGTGCAGCCCCATTGGAGCTACTGAGAGGGAAGGTTCCCCTGAAAAACAAGCACCTGAGGTGGAGGGGTCAGGGGTTGGAGAAATTTGCAGATAATCAAATCCGTTAAAAATCAAACCCGCAAATGTGGAGGGCAATTGTATACAACACTGGTAATAGAGATTTGAGAGCCAGGGTGGTGTAGTAGTTTGAGCATTGATTGTCCAATGCCTGGACCCAATAACCCTGGAGACCAGAGTTTAATTTCCTACTCAGCCATGGAAACCCACTGGATGACCCTGAGTGTGTTACACACTCTCAGTCCTAGAAAACCCCATGATAGGTTCGTCTTAGGATCACCATAAGTAGGAAATGACTTGAAGGCAAGCAACAGCAATAATAGAGATTTTAGGCAGATTTCCATATAAAGAGAAACAATGTTTAGGACTAATTAATATGAGGACTGCTTAATAGTGTCTTGCCTTACGCAAGCTTGGCTGCTGTTCTTCACAAGATACACATTTTCTTTTAAACAATCTGTATTACAAACAAATGTGCACATTCATACACACACACACATACACACACACACACACACACACACACACACAGAGCAAGTTTGAAATTCATTGTTGCCCAAGGAGAAAGAATTTCTGTGGTCACCTCGCAGCATGCTTATGGAAACTAATTCACAGAGCTCTGGTTCTTCTTGCTGCTGCAGTCTTTTGGAACCTTGTGTCCAATTTCCTTCTACTCTCTTGCATGATTTGTGTTAGTTTTGCTACTGTACTTTGCAGAAGCAGAGAACATCCCTGGGAAAGGGCTTTCTAGACTTTGTCCAGAACCCTCACCTATCTGGTGTCTGGTGTCTTGCTGCTGCTACCCTCTAGTGGCCATCGCACCTTCCTGCAGTGACAGCAGCCTGGAGTGGGTGAGGCAAATGCAGCGAGCAGAGAGAAATCAATACACAGAGAAAGCGAGACTAGGAAGAAGGAGAAGGGAGGAGTCGCCTCATCAGCCATTCTTGTCTTACAGGGTCCCAGCTGTCATTGGGGAAAAAAAAGAAGGGAGGGAGGGAGGGAGAGGATTTACTATTGTGTGAAGCAAGAGAGAGGGAGCAAGACTGAAAGAGGAAGAAGAGGAAAGGAGGAAGCACCGTTTCTTCCACCTGAGCTTGAGCTTCTTTGCAAGCTAGTGTCGCTCCTAGATTGGAGAGCAGAAGCCGGCTCTGCCCCTGCAACAACAGCTGCACATCATGTCTGGCTACCAGGGCAAGAAGAACATCCCCCGGATAACTGTGAGTGGCATACTCTCTCCTCCCTCTCCCTTCTTCCCTTTTTAATGCATGCTCTTCCTATTTGTTTTGTAGCAATTTACTCCACCTCACCAGCTACCAACCTTCCTGCTCTCTTTTATAGGATGCTAAAACAGACTTGCTTCAGACGGATGTATGTTAATATGGATGTTATATAGCCAGGGCTTGCATGGGGGGAGGGAATGTCCCCAAATGAGCTGATCTTTCACTTTTTATGAACTATGTAATTGATGGGTGTAAGAATCTTCATTGTTTCATTCTGTTCAGTTACCAATTAGAAAATCTTTGTACTTAGACAGAACCATGGTATTTGTGTGAGATACCTTCCTGTCCCAAACTGTTGCCAACTGACTCTCCCCACCCCAAGCTGTCGTCCTGTCTGTGGGGCATAATGAGGACTTACTGACATTTTGTCTTGTAAACATGCATGGTGGGAGTGGTGTCCCTTTGCTACATCTAGTTCAGAATGTTTGATCACTTCTTTAAGGCTTTGGACAGACCCAGTCTTCATGGAAGGGGTGAAGCAAGTCAGTCTGCCTTATTAAACCAGGCTGTTTTTTATCCTTCCATTTTTGTTTTGACCTGTCACCACTTTAGTGAAAGCAGGGAACGCGGCTGTGTCCAAGTTGCCTGCTGCATAGTTTGTTTGCTGCATATTTGGGTGCGTCATGTGCTTTGATTGGTGCTAAAAAAAGAGGATTTGGCTCCTCTTTAAGAGTGAAATCTCTGATTTACAAACAGTCTGAAGAATTTCTTTCCCCTGCTTTTAAGTACTGAGGTTTTTGTTTGTTCACATCAAGGAAAAAGAGTGTGATAGAGAACATGGGAGCAAAATGCTTTGAAAGTAATTTCAGGGTTTTGCGTCTCTCTTGGTGCGTGCCATGCAGATGAATTTCCAGTGGCTCTATACCGCACCCTGATTTATTGTTGATGCAATGAAACGCCTTGCAGTGAGGGTACCCCCTTGGTCTCTAAAAGGCCTGGGGTTTATTGTTGCTGGCTTCAGATGCAAGGAGTGCAGCTGTGCTTTGTCTCCAGTGCATTTTAATGAAATCTTTTGTGGGATAAGGTATGCATTGGGGGAACTGGTGGCTACTCCATCTTTAAGGCAAACAAAGGAAACACAACCCAAGCGCGCATACACACACACACATGCACACACACATAGAGGGTGGAGGAAAAGAAGCTTGCCAGATTTAATGTCCTCTCAGTGTACCTGCTCAAAGAGCAGGTAATTTCCGCAAAGAATTCCCCCCCCCACTCTTTTGGTTTGCATTTTGCAGACAAATATTTTGATGGAGTTTTTCTTTGTTTTAAATCGAAGGAATGAACAATCATATAAAATTGATGCTAATGGATTCATCTTGTCTGTGTAGGCATATTTTCCTACCTGTGACCTTGATTTAGGGAATTAAACAGATGTGCCAGCTTGTGTTTATTTTTATTCCTCTTTCAAGAAACAGCATTTTTCCAGCACCTCCACGAAATCAGACGTTTTTCTTTTACAATGTGGTATACTTAGGGTCCCCAGCTGAGACACTTGGGATTAATTACAGAAAAGGAGTAGACATAGTCGACATTTTATTTCACACTCTGCTTTCGTGATAAACGATTTTCAACACTACTGAATTATTTGCTTTTTATACCACAAGATTAATCCAATGGGACTCAATCCTTTTAACATTTAAACCATTTATTACCTGCTTTCAATTAAAGCAAATAGTTATGCAAATGTATACGTACCACAGCAACCTTGTGAAAGTGGTGCATCTATTCCCTTGAGTCTATTAGGTGTGACCTACATTAACTGAATGCCATGGTGCGGTTTTCTTTTGTGCTGTTGTACCTTACTGCAGCAGTTTTGCCTTTCTGATGCTCTGTGCAGAGTAGCCACACCTACCTTAGTATTCATCATATCCAGTGCTTTCTTTGAAATAGCAGGAAGTCCATCTGCACCAGAGGGCTTGGTCACAGATTTCATATTCTGCCCTCTTCTGCCACAGTGCTCACTGCTGTATTCTTCCCTTTGCTTTGAACAAGAAAAGACCATCTCTTGAGGTTCTTTAGAGATTCTTTCAGTGTTGATTCTTTTATTGTGCTTCTGGCTTTATGTACCTTTTAATGATATGCACTGAATGTGGTAGAGTAGAACTATGGAAAATAAATATATTCTTTCTGATACTGTGCTTTTCAGAGGGTTTTGTTTCTTTTAAATGCTCTTTCTTCAGTTATTTTAGAAAATAGTTTAAGTGGTAATGCGTCTGAAATGGCGTCTGATTTTCATACACTGACATTTCCACTATGTATGTACTTGTGTACTCTGTGGGGACTGCACACTGTAGTTGCAGAAGGCTTGCACAATTGTGGAATATAAATTACTTGGAGCATAAAGAAATGTAATTCTCCTGTGGACATGGATAATACACTGAGGAACTGCTTTCCTAGGTGTGCTGAAGAAAAAATATGTCACATGTAATTTGAAGGGTGTGTCTGCTCAAGAAAGTCATCTGATCTCATTCTGTGTTTCATCCTACAACCAGAAATACTTTCCAAGAAGGATGATGTGGCTCAGGATTTTATGTGCCCAAAATACCAACTGTCACATATAGCCAATGCATGCTGCATGCAGGCTGTGTTTTTTCTCAGTACAGTGCTGTAGGAGAGCCCCTGAAGTCTGTCCTAAGGTGTAAAGACAGTGAGTAGCTGTGTCAGTAAACAAAGGCCCTTTTTTGTCATGACTGTTGATGCATCTCACTACTAGACATAAATGTTGATCTGAAAATACTGATACATTTCCCCAAGTGGTATTGTTTGGTTCCATATGTGGGGCTTTTGCTCGGAAGCCAAGCACAACCGTTTCTGGATGATCAGTAGGCAGAAGCAAAATCATGAAGAATAATATTGTTACTTCCTTCTATCCCAGACAGAAAAGAACAATATTGCCAGCTCTTCAGATCTTTGTGGATGTTCATGTTGGAAAGAAGGTCTGAGTGAATGGGGAAATGACTGCTTTTCATCTTGGGACTGTATATCTGTGACTAATTCAGTGGGTGATTTGTGGGCACTGCTGTCTTGAATATGACATTCAAGCCATGAGCCTTGTAGCTCAGTCTGTCATTATGATGTAGACTAGAGAAGTTGCAGATCTAACTGTGGAAAATCCAGGTGGGATTCTGGTAAAGAAGTAAAAACGTGTGTAAAAGTAAAGAATTCAGATTACTGTAATGTGTTCTATGTGGAGTTACCTTTGAAAATATCTAGGAGGCTCAGCCTGCCCATCTGAAGGTGGAATATTCAGTAGGTCTGGTTAAAAGGCACACACCTTGTTAAAACAGCTCCACAAGCTACCAGTCTGTTTCTAGGTACAAGTTAAAGTGCTGATCATGACCTCTACAGTTCTATATAGTTTGGGTCCATGCTTTCTGAAGGACCCCTATCTTCTCTTCCTGGGAAGACTAGATTGTTTCCCTCCTTGTTCTTCTACTGGGAACTGATTTTTTTTTAGTTACAAGGAATAGTTTTTGATAGTATGTTATACTCACTTATTTTTTTCTTCTTAGTGAATACGTTTAATCCTATATATAGTGTAATTATGTTGTAACAGCGAATTTTTGTAATCTGTCTCAGGTCTTAGTTCTTGGGAAAAGGCAGAATATAAGTTGGTGGTAGTACTGTTAGTGGTGGTGCTGGTGCTGCTGATGATGTAAAGGTTTTTTTAGGTTAAAAAGTTTAGGTTAAAAAGTTAAAAAGTTAGGTAAAAAAGTACAGAATTTATTAACCATATATGTGTGGTGTGCTCATAATACCTTTAAGAACTAAATTGTAGGAACAATCTATGCTGTGTTTAAAAAAAAAAGGATAAAAATCTGGCCCAGAAAAATGCCTATAAAATGACAGTAGTCTAGGGCAGCTGCTGTATGTTTGAAATGGTGGATGGAGTAAATTTAGTTTATTCCAGTTTGAATCTGGAACGTTTTTATTTTTTTTTTAATGAGTAGGTAATAAAGGTCTTTTCTGGTTTTGACAGAGAAATGGAGGCCCAAAGGTAAAATGATTGCTCCGATCTATGCCCATCAACCTTATGATTCTGCATTTAGACCAGGCTTTTCCCTATCTTGATGTACACTGAACATCTCTGGCCTTTGCAGTATATTTCTAAGTATATGTTATGTAGGATATACGTCCATGACACATAATCAAGTTGCAGACCCACTTTAAAGTGCATCTTCCTGGTAGCAGCTACACCACCAAGACTACACATGACAGGTGTCGGAGTCACTTTGTGGAATATGCGCAAAGGAATATACATGGCCCTTCAGTTTGCAGAGATAATGGCCATATTTGGATCATCTTTATAAGAAGAGGGGGCACAATAGGGCTCTTATTTACAAGAGGGATATGTAGTGTTGTCATTGTATTGCCAAATGTGTATTGTAAAAATGTTTATTTTGGAATGAGAAATGAAGGATTTTAAACTCTGGTGTGCATCCACACATTCTTCATTATGTGTTGTAACATGGAAATGCTGTTTCTTGATCTAAAAGGGAAAGCCTGTTCCTTTTCTGAGCTGTATCTTGAAGCATGAGCCCAATTTATTTTTGAACATGAAGTGACCTGTTTAGTGCTGCCAAGTAATGGGAGTTGAATACAGACAGGAAGAAGTATGAACATTATGTAAATGGTAAGAAGAGTCCAGTAATGATGGAGAACTGGTGGGTGTGCAAGGAAAAGCACATGCCCCAGAGTGGCTTACTTATGCCTCTCAAATGTGACCCTTTCAGCGAATTGATAGAGCCAAAATCTGCTTATGTTCAACAGAAACCATTTTCTAGATAATTCTGTACAATGCAGAGCAATTGTGTGTGAAGTTGCATGTGCTACTCATATTTGGACAGCAGAAAATAACTCTGTATATTTCTGTCTGTATATTTAAAGTTAATTTGATTGTCCGCTACTTGGAAACACAAGTGTGTTTCTGGAATCACACCTGTGCCTAAAGATTTATGAGAATATCACAGAGGAGACAAGATGCACAAACTCTGAAGCTGTTCCAGCAGTTCTACTCCAGGCACATCTGCTGTACTAAACTGTTACCCACGGATGTAGTTCAGATATTTTCTATTTCTGTTTGGGGATGACCAAAAGTCCCAGGAATCCACACTAGTATTTCAGAAGTAGGTTGAGAAATGGCCTTCAGATCAGACTTGTGGAGGAGGATTGTTCTTGTAATTTGTACTGTTCCTCATTTTGTGTATGTGTTCTGTTTTATCTTGATGTTCATATTGCTATAAACGCTTAATAGTATGAGAAGATAAGGAAAATGACATCTGGTACATGTTTTAAAAACAATCTGAGATACAAAATAAGTAATAGACATAAAATAAATCCACTGAACCTACCATAGCCAATACTGAAATCTGATTTTGGTATCTTGTTAAGTTCCTAACAAAGTTCTGCTCTTAAAAACACAAGCACAGATCTGAGCCAATTTTTCATTGGTGTTCAAATGAATACATCTCCCATTGTATTAACTTTACCAAGGAGGAAAAATGTACTGCTGTGTGGCTTGCTAAATTTCTGGGTTCTGTTAATACTTTGCTTTTCTTTCAGAACGAGGTGGATTAAGGAACCAACATATGCAATGGGATCAATATTCAAGGGCCTGGGTTGAGAGAAGACACCTACATTTAGACATAGCATGTACTGTAGCTACCTATAGCATACCTTTTCTTAACATTGGCCCTTTGGTGGTTCTAGATCAGCCAATCTTCCAAATCACTGTTCTTAATAGGAGTAATCTGCTGTAAGATGTAGGCAGAGGTATAAGATGGCCGACACCTCACTTGACAACAGTACATGTGAAAAGGATCTGGGAGTCTGAGCAGACCACAAGCTGAACAGGAATTAGCAGTGTGATACAGCAGCTAAAAACGCCAGTGCAGTTCTGGACTGCATCAATAGGAGTATTGTGTCTAGGTCAACAGAAGTGATAATACTACTCTATTCTGTTTTGGGTGGACCCCACCTGGAATGCTGTGTCCGCTTCTGGACAGCACAGTTCTGGAATGATATTGACAAGCTGGAACATGTCCAGAGGAGGGCGACCAAAATGGTAGAAGGCCTGGAAACCATGTCCTGTGAGGAGCAACTTAGGGAGCTAGGTATGTTTAGCCCAGAAAAGAGAGAGTTAGGAGGCGACATGATAGATACGTTTAAATATTTGAAGGGATGTCATATGGAGGATGAAGCAAGCCTGTTTTCTGCTGCTCCAGAGACTAGGACACGAAGCAATGGCTTCAAACTTCAAGAAAAAAGATTCCATCTAAGCATTAGGAAGAGCTTCCTGATACTAAGAGCAGTGGAATATGCTGCCTCAAAGTGTAGTGGTCTCCTCTGGAAGTTTTTAAACAGAGGCTAGATGGCCATCTGTCAGAAACGCTTTGATAGAATATCCCTCCATGTCAGGGAGTTGGACTCAATAGCCTTTGTGGTCTTTTCCAGCTCTGTGTTTCTGTGATTTATTTATCACTTTCAATCCTCCTATACTTATGCAGGGACATAAAGTAAGACCACTTGCAATCAGCAGTGGCAGCTTCCGTATTAGTGAGGTGGTGAACCCACTTTGGATTTTAGTCCAAACTTTAAAGATGTTGTTGAACCTCTTTTAGAGATCAGGTTCAAAATCTTGGATAGCTCCTTTACCGTTCAGCACCCTAATGACGTGGAAGCTATGAGCTATCACTGTTGCCCTGATATGTCCAAAAGTTAGGCTTGCTAGTTACCGGATACACTCATTGTAAATACAATTCCAACATATAGCTATGTTAGTCTGAAAGAGTATGCACAGAGACCTTGTAGCACCTTTGAGACAAGGAGAAATAAGTGGTAACATAAGCTTTTGTAGACTATGTTTATTTTATCAGATGCATCTGATAAGTAGACTTAGTGCCTTTTCGTACTACAGTGTTCTAGTGCTATTATTCCACTTTCAACATCCTATGGAGTCCTGGGGTTTGCAGTTTAAGGAGAGGCATTTAGAATTCCCAGCCAGAGAGCTCTTTGGCCTCAGTAAACTACAAACCCCAGAATTCCACAGGGTGTTGAAGAAAGTGGAATAATAGGACTATAACTATAACAGTGTAGTGTTGAAAGGTCCTTAGTCTACGAATGTTTGTGTTACCAACTTATTTCTCCCAATCCATTTACACACGACATCACTATTCTGCAACAGCAGCAGCTTGTTTCCGGTCCAGGAGTAGTGCTACCACACAGTGCCATCACTGTCCAGCTGCTATCCCATCCCCAAGGATTGCAAAACTGTCTTATACTATTTCCAGAAAACATCCATTAAGAGCCTTCTTTAGCACTTCAGTCCCATCAACCAGCTCAGTGTGGTACTGTAATAGCGCTTGATAGTGCTTCCTGTTGTCACAGATCCAGGAGTGGGCAGGGTGTGAGCATGCCCAGCTTGCCCCTCTGTCAGCTACTCCCATGGTGTGGTACCTTTGAAATTGATCACCTCTCCCTTTTTATTTTAGATGTCTCCTTTGAGTTAAAACTTTTAATTTTTTAAAAACACATTTTAAAGCATTAGCACAAAAGTGCAAAAGTGTACTGCTATGCTGTTACAACTTTGCTGCGCTAGTACAGCTTCCAAAAAAAACCCCCAAAACCCTGACCATTTGGGGAGGTGGGGCGGAGTGAAGGCAGGGAAAGGGAGTGTCCAAGGAAGATGTAGTGTGGAAGGAACACTGGTGGCAATACTGCTACTCGTCCACTTCAGGAGGAAGAGTGCAGAAGACTGTTCTTAACCTGCTACCATCTCTCGAATGGCAATGCTGAGATTGTAATGGAAGAACACTAACGGGACATAGTGTGGAAAGGGCCCTAGTCTCCAGACTTTTAATGCAAGTTCTGAAAAGGGAGAAATGCTCTTTGGTCAGCATTTAAAATATATAGCTTGCACTATGTTAATTAAAATATATAAGACTTAAGGTACTTGAGTTTGAAACTTGTTCATTTTCGCCCTTGCTTCATACTTTTACACAGAAGAGAAAGCTTTAAAACTCAGTATGTATAATGTCATTTTAAAGAGACCAAGCATGTAGGTTTTTAACATGTTTGAACTGAATTGAGTTTGCATCTTAAAATAACTCATGTTAGTGAAAGTAATGATATAACCGAAACCTATCTCTGTTCTTTAATCCACTCCATATCAGAGCCTTTAAAGAGTTTTTGTAGACATCAGTAGCTGCCTTATGAAATCTGATAGAAATGCAGTAAGTTTTTGCATCTGTTCTGGAGCCAATTTGGATATCTACACTTAGGGCTTCTTTTCTAAATCTGTGCAGACTCATTTGTCTATATGGCTGCATGTTTGCTTGATGAACTAACTGGTATTGTAAATCTGCCACAACAAAGACAAATGTATAGCCGTTGAATTCATAACACTAACTGCAGTGATTTATGCTTGTGGTTAACCACAAGGTCTGACTGATGCTGCATTTCACCTGTGTGTTACCCTAAGCTACCTAAAACACGTACAGTAGCATTCCTTGTATATCCCTCTCTCCTAAAGCTAGTGGTAAGAAATTGACGTTAGGCCTATTTTTAATAATAAGGCACTTTGTACTAATACTCCTCCTTCCTGCATGAGGAAAACTGACTTGGTGCAACTTTTATGTGAGAATTTAGAAGCAGTAAAGTCCTGTGATAGGTTCACCTTAGGTTAGAAATTACTTGAAGGCACACAACAACAACAACAACAGCAGCAGCAGCAGCAGCAGCAGCAGCAGCAGCAACAACATTTCCCGTAGCAGTAGGCATCAGATCTATGCCAGAATCCCAGAAGAGAACCCAAGAACTACTTGGATTCTTGGTGCCTTTGTTGTGACTACATGAATGTGATCTTCCCCCTACTGTCATCTGCACCTTCCAGATAAAATTTCCCTCAGGCTTGCAGTGGCTAATGATGTAGCCTGACACTGGGTTGGCAGGAAGATGAGGTTGGGTGTGGGGAAGCACAAATGAGCTTTGGCAGGATGAACAGTGTGTTTATTGTAATAGTCTGGGAGCTCTTGGTAAGCATGCAAAAATCGTTGCATTAGTCAGGCCCATTTCCTGATAAGTGCTTGGTTTCCTCTTCGCTTCCTCTTACATCTGAACACATCCAGAATCTTCCATGCCAAAACAGACGTGATGTCATTGCATGTATCCCCTTCTTTCTGCCTCCAAGCTAATGGCTGAGAGCTGTTGCTACTCTTCCCCTTTGTTGTTCAGATGATGAGTAGGTCTGGCCCCAGGTCCTGGCACAAATGACGAATCAGTTCTAATTTGGGCACTTCTTGTTCATGATCTGGTGCATGCTATACACTGTGCAACTGTCACAGACACTTTTTACATCTGTAACAAAAGGAATGCCTTTTTAAAATGTAGGCCTTTTCTTTGAAAAGCAGCAACACTGAACACAGTAGAATTGCTTCTAAATCTACCAGGTACCTCTTTTAGTTTCAGGTTTATGTTTGTTTCAGTTATTGGGATGTGAAAAGTATACATTCTGGACAAAAAAGTATACATTGTGCAGTTGTCAAGCAAACACGTTCCTTCTTACATTATTCATCTAGTTTGCTTCACAGATTAATACTCATACATTGCTTACCATTTGAAAAAACACAGAAAAGGTTTCTGTTTCTATTTTTGGTAGAATATGTGCAGCCTCTGATAAGTACCTGACAATTTTCTCAGCACGTAATAACCTCTTACTATAAACAAACACTAGCAAGTCTGATACAAATTTATCAATTTCAAGCTAACTGGGAACAAAAAAAAATCAATAATTATAAGAAAGGAATGTATATTGAAGGGTAGAAAACTCTAAGCTTGCTTTATAGAACAGCAGAGCTTTCCAAAGAAGATAAAACTGCATTTGCAACTCAACAAAGGATATCATCAGCAAAAGTTGTCAAAAGCAAACCAGAAGTTCAAACTGTGTGTGTGTGTGTTTGTGTGTAATGTATAATACTTCTGTAATCATGATTTTAAAATGTTAGATCCTAGTCTGTTATTACAGAAGGAAATATCAATACCTTCCTATACTTTAGCAACCCAACAGGACCTTTAGAGACTAGAAAATTTGGGTACACTTCTCAGAAATGAATTATGCATTATAGTAAATGTGTTTTAATAAATATGCAAAAAATTGTAAACTGAAATTGGAAACTTTTGCTCATTTAGTCTTTGAAGAGGAAGGTTGACATTCTCAGGACAAAAACAGTTGGGGCACAGCTTCACTGGGAATTCCTTTATAATAACTATAAATTAAAAACGAGCAGCCCTAAACTCATACCCTCCAACATTTAATAGATGAAAACCAGGATACATGTGACCAAGCAATAACAGAGTATAATCAAGATGGAAAAGCTGTTCATGAGGAAGAGCACATAAGCTAGGAAAAGTTGTAGTAGTTTGCTTGTGCCTGAACCTACTGGGAAGGGCAAGATTCCACAGCCTCCTCTCCTCCCACCCAGCTTAACTGAGTCCAAACTACTTATGCACTTTGAACTCAGTTTTCAGCAACTGGACTAAGCTGAGAACAATGGGGGAAAGTGGGAGAAAGAGAGAGAAAATGAGACATTTTAAACACATCTAAAAAAAAGTAGGACAGCAGAGAATTAATTAGGACTGTCCCTGCCAAATCAGTATGTAAACTATTTCTGTATTTTAGAATCATAGAATCATAGAAATGTAGAGTTGGAAGAGACCACACGGGCATCCAGTCCAACCCCCTGCCTTGCAGGAACACCCTCAAGGCACTCCCGACAGATGGCCATCCAGCCTCTGCTTAAAAACCTCCAAAGAAGGAGACTCCACCACACTCCGAGGCAGCATATTCCACTGCCAGACAGCTCTGACAGTCAGGAAGTTCTTCCTGAGTTTCAGGTGGAATCTCCTTTCCTGCAGCTTGAATCCATTGCTCCTTGTTCTGGTCTCTGGAGCAGCAGAAAACAAGCCCTCTCCTTCCTCTACATGGCATCCGTTCAAATATTTAAACATGGCTATCATGTCCCCTCTTAACCTTCTCTTCTGCAGACTAAACATACCCAGCTCTCTAAGTCTATCCTCATACGGCATGTCTTCCAGGCCTCTCACCATTTTGGTTGCCCTCCTCTGGACCTGCTCCAGCTTGACCATGTCCTTCTTGAATTGAGGTGCCCAGAATTGGACACAGTATTCAAGATGAGGTCTAACCAAAGCAGAGTAGAGTGGTACCAGTACCTCCCTCGATCTAGACACCATACTCCTATTGATGCAGCCGAGAATTGCATTGGTTCTCTTGGCTGCCGCATCACACTGCTGACTCATGTTCAGCTTGTGGTCTATTAAAACTCCTAGATCCCTTTCACATGTACTGCTATCCAGCCACGTCCCCCATCCTATATTTCTGTATTCCATTTTTTCTACCTAAGTGTAGGACCTTATACTTCTCTCTGTTGAATTTCATTTTATTAGCTTTGGCCCAGCTCTCCAATCTATCCAGGTCATTTTGAATTTTGATCCTGTCCTCTGGCGTATTAGCAACCCCTCCCAATTTGGTGTCATCTGCAGATTAGATGAGCATGCCCTGTATTCCTTCATCCAAGTCATTGATGAAGATATTGAACAGCACTGGGCCCAGGACAGAACCCTGTGGCACCCCGCTAGTCACTTCTCTCCAGGATGAAAAGCAGCCATTCGTGATCACCCTTTGGGTTCGGTCCGTCAACCAACCAATTACAAATCCAACTAACAGTAGCCCTGTCCAGCCTGGTGTTTTAAAAGTGCAGATCTCTTTTATGCAAGTAGAATGTTTCAGCTGCACTGTAAAACAGCATGGAACCCAGGTTAGGAGAGCAGCAGGGATTTAAAACTGAAAAGACTAAAATTAACCACAATAGGATGACCAGGCCTGCTTTTTTTGCAACAGGAAATAACTATTTCTTCAGCCCTTAAATACTTTATTAGGCTGTGTGCGTGCTCAGTGGACTCTAAAAGGATTTATCAGACTGTTGTCTGTGAATTCACATTAAAAGATTATATCTTGGGGTAACCTTTAGTGGCTTTACGGTAGCAAAAATTTTGTGGTTTATTTTACTTAGTCACATTTGAATGTGTATCCTGCTTTTCTAGGATGAAGCAACTTGAAGTTGCTTGCCCCACCAGAGCCAGTTTTTAGCAAAATAGTATGGTAGGTTTTTCTTGATTAGAACTCCTACACACATAAATTAGTTCTACCATCGCTGTTTTACACTTATCTAAAATCCATCTCTAATCCACAAACTGTTCATTACTACAAAGTGGAAGAAGATAGTCTGGTTCAAAACCTGAACTGTAATTAAAAGTTAAATACGGTTGTACAGATTGTGATGATTATGATGATTTTACATCCCCTTTCCATCTCAAACCTGGGACTCAAGGCAGCTTACAAAATATTAAAACAAATACAAATTAAAATACATAAAAAACCACAAGTAAAACGTATATAAGAGTTACATTAAAATGCAATTAATCAAGAGAATAGTTGTTGCTATTGTTGTTGACACAGTTCCAGTGCATGTAAACTTGGCTCCTGCTTGTCCTGTGTTATCATATGCTTTTCAGTTTGTGCAGTCTGAGGATGTGGAAAGGATCCTTAGGAAAGGGAGAGCTACTACATATGCACTAGACTTTGCCTTTTCTGGTTCATGAAGCAGGGCAGAGGAGGACCTACTGAGTGAGTGAAAGGAGTAGTCATTGATTCCTTACAACATGGGGTAATCATTGATTCCTTACGACAAGGTAAAGTTCCAGGTTGTATAATGTATATATGGAATGTGCAGCATGTATGTATGATAGCCTGCCAACTCTTAAGGATTCCTGGATGAAACAGATTATATAGATACATTTGGTCTGATTTCAGGCCTTGTTAAGGGACAGAGATAGGTTCGGTCACCCTGGTAAATGTCCTATTATTAGAACAGTACAGGGGAAGTGCATCCCCATTGATTCTGCTCAATCTCTCAGTGGCCTTCAGTACCATCAACAGTGGTATCCTTCTGGGCTGCCTCACTGGGAAGGTACTTGAAGACATTATAGTGTCTCCAGTTCTTTCTGGAGGGACAAGCCCAGAAGATGGTACTGGGGAATTCTGATTGAACTCACTGGCCCTCAGGGCTCTGTTCTGTCTCCATGTTGTGAATCCACTGTTAAATATAGTTTGTTCAGAGATTGGGGTTTAGTGCAACCAGTATGCAAATAACATCCAACTCTATTATTAGTTTCTACCACAAGTCAAGGAAGCTGTGTCAGTAGTAAATTGGTGTAATTAGTAATCACATTAGTAGTTGACTGGGCACAAGTGAACATTTTGAAACTTAGTCCAGACAAGATGGATGTGTTCCTGTTTGGGCAAAAGGCAAATCATTGAATAAGGTTTCAGACTATATTGGGTAGGGTTACACGCCTGCTGAAGATTCAGATTCACAGTATGGATTTACTCCTGGACTCATTCTTTAATCTGGAGACCAAAATTTTTGTGGTGTACAGAAATACTTTTCCATATTTAAAGCTTGTATACCAACTGCACCCATATCTTGAGGCACCTGATCTGTTGACAGTGGTAGATGCCTTAGTAACATACCATTTGGACTCCTGTAACCTGTTCTGTCTTGAAGAGATACAACATGTTCTGTCTTTGAAGCCTGTCTTTGAAAAGTGTTTAGAACGTTAACTGGTGCAAAGATCTGCAGCCAGAAGATTAACTGGGACAGGTTAGAGAACCTTACAATTTCCCTGCTACAACAGCTCTACTAGCCGTCAGTTTGTTTCCAAGAATAATTCAGTGTGCTGGTTATGACCTATAAAGTTCTATATGGTTTAGGTTTGGCTATCTGACATACTAAATATCCTTGTATGAGTGTGTCTACCTCAAGAGAGCCCCTTCTTTCAGTCCCACTACCTTGATAAGCATAATTGGCGGGACAGGAGGTAGGGCCTTCTCAGCTGTCTCTAAACTCTCTAACTCCCTTCCCAGAACAGCCCCTCCTTGCTATCTATCAGTTGACCTTTCTATTCCAACAGCATTTTAAAACGAAAGATTATTAAAAGAACAGGCTATAAAGAGGGTGCTGTATTGATTTGTATTGAAGTGTTTTTATTTTTAAATTGCTTCAATATTGTAAATTGTTTAATTCTATTTTAATGTTAATGTTTTTAGCTGTATTGAATCTTTTTAAATTGTAAGTTGCCCTAAGTTCCAGTTTTGGAGAAAGGACAGGATATAGATGATGATGATGATGATGATGATGGTGATGATGGTGATGATGATGACGACAGAAGGGGAAGAAGAAGGGGAAGAAGAAACAACACAAGCCTGTCAAAATAGAAAAGTTTTTACTTGTTAGCAGAAGGACAGAAAAGACTGAGTTATTCTAACTTCCTTGGAGAGGGAATTTCAAAATCTGGGAGCAGCCACTGAGAAGGCCAGCTCCCTTAGTCCCATCAAGAACAGAGCCTTCCCCAAAGATCTTAGAAGTTAGAAAAGCTGATATAGGAAGAGACAGTCTGCCTGGACCCAAGGTCTCTCTAGGTAATAATCAGCACTTTAAATTGTGCCCAGAAACAGCCAGACAGCCAGTGTAACAAGGGAATCATGTGCTCATTGTAGCCAGCCCTAGTTAGCAATCTGATTGCAGCTATTTTTGGCCATCTGAAGTTTCTGAGCACTTTACAAAGGCAGGCCCACAGAGAACTCAGTTTGTCTAGAAACAGGACGTGTTGCCTTTGGAATTTTCCCAGTTCTCTTTATTTTTGACAGAACAGTTAGTCTGCAGCACATGCAGTTCTTTAAAGTAAGAGGTAGGGCAAGTGAAGCCTGCAACAGAATATTGTTGCATTGTGTGCTTGTGATCACTGTTCCAGCCAGCCGTGCTCACTTTTAATTCCTCTCCACCCCAGTTTCCAACTACCATCCCAGCAGTTACCCTATGTTCTGTGGCCACAGAGCATCATGAATCCCCATGGGGCCATTTTTTGTGGGTTTCCTCTCTGAATATTTTTTCTGTTTCTGCTGACCAGAGTTCCTCTCCCCCAACCAAGAACATTTTGACATCTCCCTCTTCTCTGTTACATCTCATCACCTGAGTCCAGTCTGTAGAGGTGATGACAGGAAGGTTTTTTCTTTACATTGACTGAAAGTTGTAGATATGGTACTATTTCTGTAGTTCACTAATGATGAAAAAGTAAATAGAAAATAACATATATCTGTAAAATATTTGCTTAGAACTATTTTGGATGGTGCAGATATCCAAATAGAAATAATCATTCAGCTTCCCTATGAGACTTAAAGGAAGTTCCTTTTTACAGTTAACCTAAACTGACCTTTCTAAAACATAAACATACTGGCCTTCGTTCAAAATTCCTAAGGTTTCAGAGTGCTCACAGAGCTCCTTGTAAGGATGAGCTACCCCATTCACTTCAGTGTTTGAATATGTGCAGAGCATTTCATTGGTATTGAAATGATTGAAGAATGCTTGGCTTGCACAGACCTATATGGCAAACATTAAAATTTCCCCACACTTCCTAAGGTCCACAGATTTGATTTATCTGAGTTTCTGTCCTTGTGAGGCAAAGTTATAACAACAAAATGCTGTGAAGAAGGACAAAGGTACGTGCCAAGTTAAGAAAATTATAAGATTTTCTTATAAATTGCCTTAGATTTTGAGAAAAGAGAGAGTTCGATAGATACATGAGGTCAGAGCAAGGGCAAAAATCAAATGTCCAGTATTTAGTTGAATGCTTTGGGAAGTGCAACAGAATGATAACAGAAATAATTTTTCCCATTTTCAGAATTTTGAAAAGCCAATATGCACTTAAGCAGCATCTTTATATTTCTATGAGATGCTATCATATTTTTCTGTTAATTATACAAAGCAATATATGGCATTCTTCCTTAGAAAATTATATTCAACTTATGAAGTATTCAAAAAAGAGAGCTGTTGGAGCCATTATGGGCAGATGCTGCTATTTCCATGCATTCTAATCAATGTATAGTAGTACTTCAGTTTTCTAGAGGGGAAAAGAATGTAGAAGTGTTCAAGTATATAGAATAAAATTATTATCTACTATCCTGCAACTGTATATAATTGACAGCTTACAGTAAGTACAGCACTATGCTGGGTAATTTTTCCTACCTGACTTGTTTAATTCAGTAAGACTTGTACTAAGTGTATCTAGAATTACATCCTTAGTTGCATTTCTGTTAAAAGTTTTATCTTATGTGGGCCTATTTATGGTTTGTTCTGTATATGACTTGCAGACACGCTGTGACAAAAGGTAAAATAATAAGTAATACATTAATAAACTGATAGAAAGACTAAGCATCTGTCTAATATCTGACCAAGCAATTCCAGCTAAGTTGCAATGCAATACAATCCTCTCTCCAAATTTGCGGGTTTCACTTTCTTGAATTTGATTATTTCATGAGGTCCCTGCTTGCCTCCCACATTCTCACCCTCCCATTCCCTTGCCCTTTGCATAGGTGCATTGTACCTTCTTTCTCCACACCCAAGCGAAAGGCAGGGGAATGGGGCAGGGGAGCCCCGTTTGCAAAGAGGGAAAGCACACATGAGCCTTCCTCCCCCCCCATTCCCTCCTCCTTTGGCCTGGGTGCATGGAAGGAAGATGAATGCTCCTGGACAAAAGGGGAGGGCTCTGTACACAGGGCTGGCCCTCCGTTCCCTTGCCTTTTGATTGGGTGCCTAACAGGAAGAAAGTATGCCCAGGCAAAAGGCAAGAGAATAGGCGGGAAGAATGAGGGGAAGGTACATGTGCGCTTTCTGGTCTGCGCAAGGCTATACATATGTATGTATGTATACAGTAATCTATAAAAGAATACCATTTAGACAACTGGTGAACTCTTACACTTGTGTTATAACAGTTTTATGGCACCTAAACGCCTTTTTAAAAACCCATAGTTAACAAAAATGTCTGCAAGGTACTTCAGGAAAACAGTATTTTAGGTGATGATAGGTGTTGCAAGCAGACAGAAATGTTGAGGCACCCTAGATGAGTGTGCTGTGTTTTATCATTTCTGCTTACAAAATACTCAGCTTATGTGTTTGTGTGTGTATGTGAGTACACAAACAGAGAGGAATGCATTCATTCATAATATGCCTTTGGGGAAACCATCTGTCGTTAGAACTTTAGTTTAATTTAGATACTTTTTGCTTCTTTAAACTGTTCTATAGTTAATAATTTTCAGGTTTGGGTATTATTTTTCTACACCACATGTTATTTATATATTAAAAATTAAGTAACATCATCGAGGTTTGTTTTGTTTATTTATTAATTAAAATATTTATATCCCACCTTGTACTGTGGGATTTCAAGGCAGTGTACAGATAAAACAAGAAAGAATTTGAAAGAATTCTAGATTAAAACATTTTTTTCATTATTTGTTTTTATTCCATAAATAAGTTAAAAAAAAAAACCAGAAATATAAATATCATTAAGAGAAAAAAAAAATGAAAAGAAGATATACATATATGTATGATATCAAAGTGTAAACAGAATTATTTACAAATATAGTAACTTTTTTTTCCAAAAAAAATATTTCATAATTATGTCTGCTGGGTATATTTTACTATCTTTTTTATCTAAGAATTATATTTTATTAAATTACCATCATAGTGTAACTTGTACAAACTCCTACCTTATCTTAATTTCCCTGTTTACCTTTAACCATAAACCATTAACTAAATAACTCCTTTTCATCATTTACAAGATATTTATCTAATGTATTATCTATATTACATTAGATAGATTAAAACATTTAAATAGCTCAAACAGGATAAAAACATACTAAACATGACAAGTGACAATAGCTTAAAAGGCAACAAAAATTAAAAAACAAGTAGATGCGCACTTAAAAGTACCCTTAAGGCTCACAACCTTTTAACAGAAAAGGTTATGTTTTGATCTTGGCACTGGAAAGAAGCCCGCCTTGGGACTAATGGGATTCCACAGGTGGGGCATCACAGCCAGGAAGGCCCTCTCTCAAGTCCTCCCACACCATATTGCCTCCACTGGTGGAACACAAAGGAAATTCTCCTCCTGCAAGCCTCAGTCCTTGGTTAGATTATACATAGGCATTCTTTCAAGTATTGAGGTTTTGCCTGTTTTTACTGCACATGCAGGAAGATGATCTGATGGTTAGGATTCTTAGGGGAATGGTTAAGAGCATCAGTCATTGACCTCTTCTGCATGCCATTTGCCCTTGTTACTACCCCATTCTTTGAAAGCTTGCAACTGAAGGAAGCTTTTTTTTTCTTTTGCTTAACATAAACCAAGTCAGTGTATTAGCTTTGTGTGCCTCATTCCATTTTCACTGACACAAACCTTTGCATAATTTCAATACTTATGGCTCTTTCTTTCCTCTTGCAGAGTGATCGTCTTCTTATTAAAGGAGGGAGGATAGTTAATGATGATCAGTCATTTTATGCTGACATTTACATAGAAGATGGTCTAATAAAGTAAGTATAAAGTTCCTGTACCCTTTTATCTGTTTTGTGAATGATCCAAACATATTCTTCCCTTGAAGACTGGAATAGGACTTCAGGAATTTTTCTGCACCAGATTACATTGTGTGTATACTTGTTTATCTCATCACTGGATTATTTTATAGCATATATTATCTATGTAAGTGCATTTAAATAGTTACTATACAAACTGTCACTATCGAGAGATCCTTCTCTAAATATTGGGGAGGAGATGTATGATTTATGTTTGATTTCTGGCATACCTGCTATATCTTGAAAATAACAGCTGCATTTATTATTGCTAAAGATGGTAAAGAAGCTGTACCTTTAAGATTCTGAGCTGTTTTAAGTAAAAGCTATGATGCCTTGTGTTTTGTCTGGCTTCTGGATGTGTTTATGAAGTCACAGTAATGACTTTAGCGGTTAAAGGCTGAAATTGTTCTAGTGTGTAAATACATGCAATTATGATTAAATCCCAGTGCAGTGGGGTTTGGGCTGTGGGATATTTTATGGCCAAGGATCTCAAATATTCTTTGCCCTTAAAGTGCAAAAGCAAATATCTAAGTACTTCTGCAGGAAATCTTATTAAAAGCAGCAGTAGGGAAATCAAATATTATGTAAGAGAAGGAAATAGTTCAAGTGTTCAGAGTCTGAGAGGAAAATGCCATTTATTGACTGCTGGTGTGTTGCCACAAAAGACATTTGGAAAGTACTGTCAGCTGGAGAATATTCAGAACTTAGAAAAGAATTCAAATACAAGTTCATTGATACAGAGATGTGTTTCAAACACTTTCTTCCTGGATCTTCCAGGAAGATGTAGCTACCATGAAGTGCCAGTATTGGTATGAAGGAAGATCTGATACAGGCAGCATTCTGGGGAATGTAACACGTTGGTACTATCTCAGTTAGGATTGAACTAACTAAATAACTAGCATTAAGGATCATAATTAGTCTTTGCATACATGAAATTGTATACTTGTCTTTGCACATGCTGCCATTAGAAGAATGACTGATAGCAGAATACACTTTGTGATTTACTCACTGTTATACTATAGAACAGAGAATGGTTCACAAATTCAAAAGGACCTATAGAAGAAGGTTTGGGGCATAACTTATCAAATATTTACATCCTCTTCTTTTTATGACATGTGACAGGATACCAAAGGTATTTTCTTTCAGTTACTGAAAACATAAAAATTGAAAACAAAAAGAAAGCCAACAGATGAGGAGACAAGAAAGTCACAAAAAAGATCAGACAAATCATGAGTTAATGGAAAGAGTCTGTCCCTGGCACTCAAATACCATCACGAAGGAGCCAGCCAACACTCCCAGACCATTCACTTTAACAGTCCACGAGAGGACCTTCATATCCATTAAGTTCATTTCTGGTAATGGATCACAGGGTGGGGCTTTTCCTAATCACATTGGTAAGAACGTGCAGAATGACTTGGTCTTTTGAATATGCTTATCTCAAACAGTTTAGGGTTTTCAGAGTAATGGCTAGCACTTTTAAGTGGGCTTAGTAATGGAACTGGAATAAGTGGCGCTTGTATTATCACAAAGCTGCATGAAGTGAAAACCAGCATAGAAATAGATAGTTGGCCTTTCTGGTACCGCTACAGCACAGTCATTTGCTGCTGTTAAAAGCTGAGTGCTATGTCGGTATCCAAATGCATGGTGAACTCTCTGTCAATTCCCAAAGAAAGTACTTGCTTTATAAATCTTTTTTGAACTGAATGGAATTTTAAAACTTTGGCAGATTTTGGAGGACGGTTCATCAGCTGTGTCATTGTATTTGAGAATTTTCCTTTTTTGCTACATTCATTCTTTGCTACATACTTTGTTCATTTTTTAGATAACAAGTGCTTTAGTATTTTTTCTGTGTATGGAGAGACAAGACTATTAGAAATTTTTGAAAGCATTTTCTTTATCTCCCATCTCTTCTAAGTGAGAGACAGATCTTTTTATTATTACTATTTTTTATTTCTTTTATTTTTATTTATTTTTGGTAAACTCTGGTAAGAAAAGGATCCAAATTCTGAAGGCAGCATTCAAATTTACTGCTACGTTGAGAGTGGTATATATCTGTTTAAATAGGTGTATTTCTGGTGTAGTAATAATTATAGAACAGGGTGACAGATCTTTCTCTTGTCATAGTGTAGTGTAAGAAAAAAGATGACTAAGAAGGATTTACTTGATTTAAAAATATGAATGGTATAGTTAAAACAATGCTTTTCTTAAATACTGTTTTATAATACTAGAACTTGTCTTGTTGTCATAGAATAAAGTGATTTTTTGTGAAACATTCAAAATAGATATAAAAATAAATGCTTTGAACATCATTTATTTAAATTATGGAATTCACTGCTATAATGGTAGTTTGATAACCAGTAGTTTTTGTATGGCTTAAAACAGATGCAGTCTACTGTCATACCTGGACTTGGCTGACCATGAACCATTCTCTTTCTATCTATCTCTTGAGGATGGAGGGAGAAAACTCTCCCGCAAACTCCTCAAAAAAGATTGAATATGAACGTATTAAATAAGATATTTACAAATTCATGGAGAATGTCTATGAACACTTGCCACCATAATAGGTATAAAGAGCTGAATATCCATGTTCAGAGTGATCAAGCTTCTTAATAATGAATGTTAGGAATAAACAGAGAATGGTTACCACCATGTTTTCTGTTCATGTGGCTTCAGAAGCATCCAACAGTTTGCTGTTGTCATGCTATCCTGGATGAGATTGGTTTTCATTGAATTTGTCAAGTTCATCAAGCTACAGTCCTCCCTCCACATTTACGAGTTCTACCTTTGTGAATTTCATTATTTATGAGGTGTGTGCATGCCCCCCCCACTGTCCTCCTCCCATTCTCTTGCCTTTTTCCGAGGCACACTATGCCTTCCTTATCCATGCCTTGGCAAAAGGCAAAGGAGTGAGAGAAGAAGGCACATGTGGCTTCCCCCTCCGTTCCTGTGCCTTTTATTCAGATGCAAAGAAGGAAGCCACACGTTGGCAAAAAGCAAGAGAAATGGGGAGAGGGAGGGAGTATGAGGAGAATTATTCACAGTTTTTCCACTTTCACAAGGGTTCTACTCCCGAACCTCGCAAAAGTGGAGGGGCCACTGTACACACACAGGTCCCAGTTGATAGCAGTGTGTATGAACCATGTCTGAATAATAAGATGATTGCAAGCAATGTTATCAGAGATCTTTTCATAAAGTGTTTATACATGTCTAACTTTATTCTGCGGGTAGGTTTTTCCACATTTTGTGTAGCTTCATTTGGTCCAGCCCCACGTCCGTTTTCCCATAATGGGAAACTTCGGCTGATTTTTGTGGTATGCATATTGGATGAAACAGAATGGGTCCATTAAATTTCCTGTGTGGAAATCATGTTACTGTCAGCTGATTACTCGAGTATTTTTATCTTGCCTTTCCAGGAATTCAGTTCAAAAAATTAACAAGAAAAAAACATAAATGTCCTTAAAAATAAAATACTCTGAAAACCCGATCCATAATGACACTCTAGCCTTTTGGTGACCAAATTGTACAGTTTTGTATAAGCACATTAGACACTTAAAAAAAGAAGGTCTTAATACCTGTGTATCTGAAAGCTTTTAACAGGACATACGCTTCTCTGAGTAGGCTGTTTATGTGCTAAATATCCTTTAAGCTGAGGTTGGGCTTGCTAGGTAGGAAATGAAAATTGCTGATTACCCCACTCCAGCCTCTAAAGCATACAGCAGGTAGTTACTATATCTAAAAATAGATGGTGTTGCGTATTGTAGTACAACTAGGTAAAATTAGTAGTTAAAAAGCAGATCTAAATAACTGCATCCTTCTAGGTAGTTATCTGCGGAAATCCTGGATACTCACCACTTCCGGAAGGGTGAGACTTGACCAAACAGCTACAAAGTGACAGCAGAAATGGCATTCAGGGGTACTGCATAACCCTTTTGGTTGCGGTCATTTCCTATGACATGGTCAGTGAAAGAAAGGCTAGAGTATTCTATTCTTGTCCACCACTATCATTCATACTGTATCCCTGCCACTGCATAGCTGTTGAGCAGAGTTAGATTTCTGTAGTATTGTCTCCACAAAATGTGTGGTTCCGCCATTAGTATAAGAATGTATTGAGTTCAGATATTTGACTTTGAATTACCAGTTGTTCACAGGAGGTGCCTCTGATGAAGAAGTACATATATTGCACCTGCTCCCTTAATCTCTCTCAGACCTGATTATCTGCGGAAGAAAATACACTTAAAATATCTTTGGTCTATAAAGTACAACTATGCTGAGTTTGACCATGGGACCAGAGTTTAGTTCTCTGCTTGGCCATGGGAACCTACTAAGTGACCTGGGAGGGTCACATACTCTCAGCCCCAGAAAACCATGTTAGATTCTCCTTAAGGTCACCATAAGTTGGAAATGACTTGAAGGCACACAGCAACGACAAATGCCAAGTTGGAAAGACGTGAGAAGGCAGACCCAAATTTGTTTGTATGCTGATCAGTTATAGTGGATGGAAGGTTGATCTTATGAGTTAAAAACCCACCTTGTACGTGTGTTTATGGCTGTTTTCTTCTCATTTAATCAGGCAAATTGGAGACAACTTGATAGTCCCTGGAGGAGTGAAGACCATAGAAGCCAATGGGAGGATGGTTATTCCTGGAGGAATTGATGTCCACACTCACTTGCAGATGCCATATAAAGGGATGACAGCGGTGGATGACTTTTTCCAAGGGACGAAAGCGGCCCTGGCGGGTGGGACCACTATGATTAGTAAGTTTAAGGGGAAACTTTCCCTGGTGGTTATAGTAGCAGTTGTAATACTTCTATATGCTATCTTCAAGTATTATACAGTGACACTAGCCACCATATAGTTATGACTGATGATAAGTTTCCATGTTATCTGTCCACTAGAAAAAGATGTTGAACACTGTGCTTTACTTTCTTTTTGGCAACATTTTAATTATGGCCGTTATTCACCGGTGCTATGCTTCTACATCTGACTTTTTCTCTTGTCTGAAAGCTTGGAATTTCTAGTTGTGCCTGTTACTCCAATGGAGATTGCTTATTACAGGTGATAATTGTGGTTTTCTAGCACTCCTTCCTCATTAGGATAAATTTCTCCTAACATTGTGTGGGAACACCTTTATAGTACATAGTGTTTGTACTTTTTTACAAGACAGGCTTCAATGGCATAAACTGTCCATTTGTGAATGGGTTTGATTTCTTCATAGATCCCAATAGAACTGATTGGGAGAAGTTGATCTGCCTTTTCCAGTGCATCAATGTGGCTATCTTCCTTTAGACTGTTTGCTTTGTTTATTATTATAGCTCTAGCCTTCATACAGTTAAGGTTGATGATAGGTTTATGTGAAAAGGCTCAGCTTTTCCAGGCTGAGCTGATAGAAAATGTTCAGCCTCCATTGTAAAGCAAGGGAGTACTATGCGAACATTTCTAAGGCAGAAATGCTGCTGCGTGCTACTTCACTAGGGAGATTCAGAACAGAAGGTGTGACTTACACAGTAGGCCCTTATTACAGTAGGCCCCTGCTGCTCCACTTGATCCCAAGCGCCCAAAAGAGTGGGCATACCACATTCTTCACGCTATCCCATGTTGCTGTTGAATGCAACTTGGGCCAAAAAAGAAGGTTGGGAAGGAGGAAGGATCACCTTTCTTTCTCTGGTTTGGGCAAGGGTGGGGTAATGAGGTGGGAATGCTGCATCCATACCCTGCCATGCCAAGAGGGACTTCTTGCCTTTGCCTCTTGTTACTGCCTCTGCGCCAAGTCCCTAACTGATGCAGGTTGCTTTCTTTGCCTTTTTCACCCATCTGCAGTTGAATAAATGTAGAAGATTTAAGATCAGCAATGCAATTTACCATTCCTCTGATTGTAACCTCTCAAATGAACACATCTTCTCTTTCTCTTTAGCTCTTCCTATATATGTTCCCTCTATGCATTTTTGAAAGGAGAAGGAGAGATTTGTTTCTTGCCTGCCCCTAAGTTTTATTGGCTATTTTTCCACAGGACATAGCAAAATACATAATTTTGGCTCCGAAATCTGCCCTCAACTTATACATGAGATCAACTTATATGCGAGGATATACAATATTTCAAAAATAGAGAGAAATACCTCTTTGAACTGTGTTAACAAATACGTTCCCAAGCAAGTAGCATTGGTACAGGGATCGTTTTAGATAAGCTTTCCCAAACCTATAAATCTAAGAAATCCCAAGCGTATGTTACCAGATGGTGTCTTTTCATATTTTAGATTTTGCATGCTTTGGGAGTTTGCAGAAGGAGATCTGAAAGAGAGAGAATGGGGAATGATGACAATAAAAGTCCATATGGGCAAGTGACAATTCAGAGCAATAGAGAAAAAAACTTGGTATATGGTAAAGGTGGGGAGGCCTTTGTTTCTATCTGAACTTTCACCCAAAATAGACAGAAGCAGTGTGTCCCATTTTCTGATATGGTGGATCACTACACAATTTCAAACAACTACCGTTGTTTTAGAACTGGAGGAACTGTCTAGAATTGGCTGTTTTCATGGGACGTAGCACAATTTTTAACTCAAGATTAAATAAAGGAGGTAAAAGATTCTAAAGATGCCATTGAACCTCCTATTTCAAAGTTTTGGATAAGAAAGGCAACTATTTACTGTTAGAAAAAACAGACCACAGGAGATAACCTCTGCATATAAAGGTGCAAATCCTATCTGCAAGTTACACCATGACTGGTATTATGTTGGTGAATTATGATGCCGGAAGTTAGACTTCCACCATCACAACTCACTTTTTTGGTCATTGTGGAGGTCATAATTCTGTTCCAACCACACAGTGACCAAAATCCCCTGCCAACTCACCTTGTAAGCCAGGGGTGGGCAAAATACAGGCCACAAGCTGCATGTGGCTCCCCAGGGGTATTTTGATGGTCCCCAAGGCTCCTCTGGTGTTAAAAAAAATTTTTTTTTCCAAAAAAAATTTTTTTTTTTTTTTTGGCAAATGAATGCCCCCTAGATGCACCCTGTGGAGGTGTGACAGGCATGTGTGGAGACCCCCTAGCCCCTGTGGAGTGAAAAACAATTTTTGCAAAATGTTTGCATGGGGTGGATATGCACCATGTTTGATGGGGCCTCTGGAGTGACTTTGGTCTAGCAGAGGCCTTTTTTGAAACCCAAATGCCCCCAAGCCTCCCAAATAAAAATGCCCCCATCCTCCAAAGTCATTTGGGGCCCCAAATTTGTTCGTTGTTTTGTGGGAACAGATGTGGCCCTTGAAGGTCTCCTAGGAGTCTAATGTGCCCCTCCAGCCTTCCACAGTTGTCCACCCCTGTTCTAAGCAATGCACTCTCAACCCCAGTACAGCCATTTTCATGTTGTTGGAGAGGAGGAGGAGGAGGAGGGATGCCAGCACCTATTTTCCTGTAGCTGCACACCCTACAAGGATGTTGTCTGCAAAGATTTCCCAAGGGTCCCTGGAGGTTCTTGTAGATGCCTGTTGTAGCATATCCAGCTACTGAGAAAAATAGCTGGGTGTGTCCCCACTCATTCAACTGCTCTCTGAAAAAGTGGAAATGGCTATTTTGCAGGGAGCTGTGCTGATTACAATATGGTTTTTTGAGGATGGCACCGTGAGGCATAGCTATGGAAATATAACCACGTGATTCATATACATCTCCTAATGCAAGGTCTCAGGCCTTGCTGACAAGGGAAATCCTAGATATCTGGTGAACCTGGGATTAAATTCATTAGCTAAGAGACTGTGTTCCCTTAAAGACCAGACTGAGGCCCTTTTCGCACGGCATTTGCCATGGGAAAGGGCTCCTGGAGCGTCACACGATTGTGAGGAGCGATCTGCACAACGCACTCACAATTGCATGACGCTCCAGGGTAGAGCAGGTACCGCTCGCACACTTTTTCATCTTCGGCTTTCACACGCATTGCTCCAGGGCGCAGCGTGCACTTGCTGTGCATGCAGAGCCTCCGGAGCTGCGGCAGTCACGCTTCCTTCCCCAGCGCAGCCTGGGAAACTCCCAGGCTGCGCTGCGGAAGGAAGAGGCGGGGTTCTCACGCTACCTGCTCGGGAACAGGCAGCTCGTGCGGAGCTGAAGGAGCGGGGACACAAGAGCCTCTTGTTGGAGGCTGCTCGCGCAATTCCCGCACCCCAGCACTGAAAAAAGGTAAGTTGCGGAAAGGGCCTGAAATATATAGTATAACATATAGTAATAGTGTGCAAATACTGTTTGTAGATGTTGACCTTATCAAAGCCTGTATCTCATTTCAGTTCTTGTACATCATGAGTGAAGATGGTGTGTATGTAGCAGGGTGGCTGTTAGGATTCTTTGTTGTTTACACAGGATAGAAATTTGGGTAGAAGAAAGGCACCAATATTTTGAGACAGTATGTGGAGTAATCTGTTTTGGAATTATCTTGTTTGTGGGGTAGAGCTCCAAATATGACTTTTTACTTTAAACCATTTCTTCTCTTTATAGTGATGATACTTGCTTTTGGTGCGTATTACAGGGCTAGATATAAATATGGCAATGCAAAGTGCATTGGGATTAGCATTCTACAGGTGGGAAGTATATTTCCTTGAGTATTTCTGTATAGAAAATTTGGGGAGTTGCCTCACATGGTATTGCTATGGTGGTTTATAGCAGCCCAGGGTATGTTTTATATTACTGTCATTAAAAAGGCATAGAAGCAGTATTAATGTGGTCATCGGAGTAGATGAACTTCATGGAAATAATTTTATTTTAGTAGGTAGGTAGGTAGGTGTGGCAAACATCCTCCAGTAGAATTCCAAGTGAGATCACAGTTTTGTTGTCCATAAAAAATTTAGTCTTTCTGGGGAAAAACTGATCCACTGTGACTTAGCTTTATTGTGTTACTGTGGAATTTTACTTACCAAACTTGATTTTTATTCTGGAAACATGAGGGTGGTGTATACGTAGGAGTCAAAATTTGAATCTCTGAGCAAAGTGTTATATGGCTTAAGGTAAATGTTAAAATAGCGTCATGACTTCAACTCTTGTTCAAAGGTCCATTGGACAATTTAGGAGGTAAAAGTATGCACATAAATACACTTTGTTAAAAAAATGAACAGAGCACCTTGCCGAAGTGTGTCTTGGAAGAGGAACAAATCAATCTCCCAGCATACCTTAGTAGCAAAAGGAATAAATGAAAATGGGAAAGATTTTTCCACAGGCATACTCAGGTTCACCATTTGGTGCTATTGTAGTTCTCATGGCTTACTCTACCACAAGTGTTTTGCAGGTATGAATGCACTTGGCTGGAAACTTTGGTTTTCTCCCTGCTCCTCCATTTCTATTGTTAGTTGCAGGAACCGCAGTGTCTGCCGCATGAAAAGACTGCAGTAGAAACTGAGGATTACATCAGGGGCAATAAAAGGGTACATTAGGCTACATTTTAGAAAGACGCACATTCTTTTTATAATGAGTGGTACTGAGAGATAGAGATTCTGGAACTTACTACTTCCCGTTCACTTCTCGGCAAGACTGCTAAAAGCACCTGGTGCAATGCCAGAAGCTATTAATCCACAGCGCCTTTAGTTTTTTCATCTTTCTCCTGGTAAATGCACACCAGGCATATTTGAAAAATGGCAGTCAATAAGAGGTGGGGTGCTGTTTTGGTTCACGTACTGTATAGGAACTCTGAAATACAGCAAATATTCTTCAGTGCAAAATGCTGAAATAGTTCTAAAATGTTCCTAACTCTGAGGTCTGTCTCATGTGTCTCCTTTTGTCCATTTCCTTGCTGTTAAATAATTTGTTCAACAAATTCACTGCACCCATTTAAATAAAATTCCCCAATTCTTTGCCTAATGTTCCTCATTGCCGAGGAAGAAGAAAAAGAAGAAGAGGAAGAAGAAGATTAAAATAATGCTGCATCTCTTCTTCAGCAGATAAAAAACTGTGCTTGAAATAAGAGATTGATTGAAGCAAGGGAGACAGTTTAGTTAGCTGGTTCCTTTGGTACTCAATACCATTTTCTTTATATCAGATAGAATGGCTTAATCATTATATCCTGTGAGGTGACAGAGGACTATCTGTTTCATGTGGCTACTCAAGAATGAGTAAAGATACATATATATAATATGATGACATCTGGAGTTGGACGTGGAGCTTGGGGGCAGTGGTCCTTTGGATATTGAGCTTCTACTTGCTAGAAATCATCTTCAGTCAAGAAGGAAAGGTATAATTCTCTACTAAAGCTGCTTCTCCCCTGCCCCACAGTTGACCATGTTGTACCTGAGCCAGAGTCCAGCCTGATAGAAGCATATGAGAAGTGGAGAGAGTGGGGTGATGGGAAGGCCTGCTGTGACTATTCCCTCCATGTGGACATCACCCATTGGAATGACAGTGTGAAGCAAGAAGTGCAAACACTCATCAAAGAAAAAGGTTTGTTGTAACCAGAGTTGCTCTTCATGTTGCATCCTGCTCATATGGTAAAGTGTATAGTGCATGATGCACTCGGTCTTACCTACTCCAATCACAGTTCCTGCTCCCTCCTTTGTGTGATATATAAATATCTCATCTGTAAAATGTATATTGACTATAACATTATTTCTGTTCTACATACTCTCCGTTTATGTAACCTATGATTGTATACTAGATCCCTTGTTGCAAACCCTTTCTACACTACCACACTTGTGAAGTGTTCATATACTAAAATGAGGCCATTTTGTTTTAAAGATTCTTCAGTTTTTATAATGAATGCAAAAGTAATATTTTGTACATCTCAGTTGTCTGCCTAAAGACATGAGTATTTCTTCTCATTCTCATAAGACGTAATTGCAGCTTCAGTGAATTTTGCTGTCAAAAAAATAATGGGAAAGAAAAAAATTTAGCCACATATTTCACAAGAAAGAGGTTATATGGTAATAATCTTTAAAATGTAGAAAGCAACTCATAAAGTACATTAGCAATAGCATAGCATGTGTATTTCTATACCGCTTGTCAGCTAAGTGTTCTCTTAGCAGTTTACAATGTATTTAGTTAATTGCCCCCAACAAGCTGGGTACTCATTTTACCGACCTGCAGAAGGCTGAGTCAACCTGGAGCCCAGCAGCATCGAACTCACAACTTTGTGGCTGTAGTGCTGGCATTTAACCACTGCACCACCAGGGCACATTATTTTTGCTGTATAGTATTTTAAATGTAATCACTTGTTAACTTTTCTAGTTGCTTTTTGCATGCTTTCTTCAAGACTATTGCATCCTTATAATGCAGAGAGTATCCTGTTGTCCTTATTAAATTTCAGAAGCAGTACTTTAAAGCAAGGTCCCAAGTCAAATAAGTATTTTCTTTGTTTGAAGTTAAGTCTGCTAGTTAACTGAGATATCTTGTATATTTGAGTAGGCGACTGACTGGGAGTGAGTTTCCACATGACACTAACACTGATTTAGGATTATGTGCAAGGACAGGAATATGCTTATATGAAGTCTCAGGCTTGAGTGATTCTGACTTCCTTTGTCCCACATGGCCATAAAGAGTTTCTGTGGAACTTTGGCTAGATAACTGTGCTGTTGTCAAGAAGTAGCTTAATAGGACAACAAAAAAAAAGTTCGCCTTTGCTGCTAGTTTTTACCAAATATTTACATTTCATTGTTTACATGTTAATTTTTCATAAGACTTGACAAGTTCATTTAGAATGAGATGAAGCAGATGTAGAGAATAAAAGTCTTTCTCAACTTCCCGTCTTATGTCATATTTCATTCCTTTAGGAGTTAACTCTTTCATGGTTTACATGGCCTATAAGGATTTATACCAGATGTCCAACACAGAGGTAAGAACGATGCTCTTCTCTTGTGCTATGTGAGTATCACCTTTTTTACTTTGTAGGGCTGAATCTATAACTGCTGTTCATACTCACATATACAAGCATTCCTGTATAATCATGAAACCTAGGAATGTGCTAGTTGAACATTTGATTGTATATACGCATGTATAAGTCTAGAAATTTTAGTCCAAAAATTGACCCAAAAGACAACGGGTCAATGTAAGCACTGTATCTTAACTCTTTTTCAAAAAACCATCCTGTTCTTGGAGGAGAGTGACAAAAAGAGAGCTTAGCCCGTTCTGAGAAAACCTAAAAGAAGCTGTCTTGTCTCTACATCATGAAGCTGCTTCTGGCCTTTTTGAATGCCTTTATGGGAAAATGGTAGTGGCAGCAGCAGCTCTTTGACATTTCTCTTCAAAGGAGCACCAGGAGAGCAAGGGAATCAGTGCTTCTTTTAGGTTCTTCTGAGACAAATTAAGCTCTCACCTTTTGCTACTCTGCTCAGAGAAGAGATGGGAGGTTTTGGAGTTTTTTGGTTTTTTTGTATAAGAGTTAATACTGTACCTTAACTGTTATCCAAATAAGAACCATTCCCTTCTCTGAGTGGCAAAAAGCCATTTTGGATGCCTGATAAAGAAAATGGTGGTGGCAGCAGCCAGGGGTGGATGGTCCTCTGAGGTAGGGCAGGTGATTTCCCTTCTCAGTGGAATGACCCTTGACTTATCCACGGGTCAAATCAAAATCCAGAATTTTGGCCAAAGGTTTTTTCTGGCCCCCAAACCTGCCCTCAGCTTATGCATGAGATCAACTTATACAGAAGTATATATGATAATATTAATAATTTGAATTTAAAATGGATTAATATTGTGTTTTAATTTGTGATTGTGAGTCACCTTGGTGACCCCATGTGACACTATGAGCATAATAAAAGAAGACTCCAGTAGGATGTAGTAATGGAACAGGCTGTGGAGATTTAATTCAGAGCAACTTTGGAGGTTTAACTCAGCCTCACTTTTTACAGTGGAGATATTTAATAGCAATCAGTTAAGATTGTTAAATGGAAACACTATGTTCCTCTGTACACCCAAGATACTGGGGACGGACAAGAGATGCTTGGTGCTATATATCCTGTTTATACTTCTAGATCTCAGGAAGGAATTGTATGGACCACAAGTTGTCCCTGTGCTGTCCCCATGCTGGATCCCTCTCACAGCCACTCCCGTAGACATCATCGAAGGACACGATAGGCATTTTAAAGACTACTCTCCACCTATCAACCCCACCTATATTGGCCTGAAGCCAAGAGTCACTTTCCAGTTACCTCTGTTTAAAAAATGGGAGTAGGTGCAGCCCAATAAGGCCTAGAATACGGGAAAATTAGGTAGATGCATTAAGTCTGTGTCAGATGAGGCTGGGGTTTTCTCCACCCCAGGCAATTCTTACAGTCATACTTGGCTGTATGTTTCCTAGAAGTTACTGCCTCACAGTGAAGTGATCAGACTGAACCTTGGGAAGGTTGCTTCAGTATTCAGTCTTGAAGAGCACATTCCATTTTAAATATTGGTAGTAGATGATCTATTAATGCATCTTGCACAGATCTGCTCCTTATGTAACCATGCTAGTAAATAGCTGATCACAGATATTTGAAGAGATCTTTAAATGAGAAAGAGAACAGATATTAATAGAGTTCAGTGTCATAGTAGAAAGGCTAAATTAACAAAAAGCAATGACTTAATAGCACTGAAACTTGCTAAAACTGAGTAAACTGAAGAAGAGGAAGGAACTTTGGACAGTTAACATCATGTTGCAAGAAGACTGTGGCTGATACAGAAAAATGGGCGTATAGCTTAGCAGTCTGATATGTCTGTTTCCATTATCTAAACATTAGTCTTCTCAGATTTTCAGGAAAGACATGAAGATACAGGCTATCTAAAGCCCTCAACACTGTTTTCTATCTGCATGAACTCTGTTCAAATGTTCAATTATCACATTTCTAGCTTTCATGATTACAGAGGAACGCTTTAAAATGGTGTGCCAAATGGTCCTGACCTCATTGTTGAAACAAATTGCTTACCCCATGAAGTGACTTTTGCTCACTTATTGCTATTTAATTATGATATAAGTAGCTTTAAATTCTTTTTAAGGAGCAGCGCATGGTAAATACATTAAGAAATATATTTATGAATAAATGTGCCTTTAAAATGCAATTCATGAAGCTGAAGAGAGGAACTGAGCTGCAAGTACCAATGTTGAGTGTGACAAACAGGTTTTTTAAAGCCTGCCTTAAAATCCAGCAGCTTACCCCAAGACCAGTATTCTGACTTACTGTAATCTTACACAGTACTAATCCTGTTTGCTTAAAAATCTTGTTCATATATTTTTGATCTCTCTCAGATTCTCAGGAAATCTTTTACCTGATTATGAGGTAAATGTGTAATTAGGAATCGTAAGGTTCATCAAGCTTTGCTAGAGAGACGCTGCTCCTCCTTCTGAGAACCCTCTTCTCTTCCCCCTGCTCCCCTACCTCACATTGCTTTTCTGTGTTGATATGAAGTGAGAAAAAACACTTGTCTTCTAGTTATGTCTTTATTGTTACGTCCTCTTTTTCAGCTGTATGAGATATTTAGTTTCTTGGGAGATCTTGGTGCTGTAGCTCAAGTTCATGCTGAAAATGGAGATATCATTGCACAGGTGATGTTTTCCCTTTTCTATGACCTCAGAACAGAGTGTAAGCAAATTAATGTTAGGATATGTCCCAGAGAAAGAGTGCTTTGTTGCACATAGTACAAGTTTTCTGGCACATTTTTTTGGACATGTGGGTCCTTAGATCCCAGTAGGGAAGAGATTGCAAATACCTGAATCAAGCTTAGCTTCTGTTCTCGCCAGTGAAAGACCACAAGGTCTTCTCTCAGCAAAGGCTGTCTCATTTCTTATGCCTTCAGACTGATCAGTGGAGCAGCCAGGAGCAGAAACTGAGACATGGGGATGCAGATGTACTCAAACCAGATGCAATAGTTTGATTCACCTAGATTTTTCAAATAATAATAACTTTTTGGAAGACCAGTTCTAGACTATTCTTGCATTATCAATGTTGTGTTCTGCACATGGTTTTGTAAACACATGCAAAAATTAACAGAAAATGAATCAGTGGACAGACTTAGCTGTGTATAGCATTGCTATGTTGTATAATTCCTGAATTAACTGTTTGCTACCTTTCTTTTAACTGGTTACTTTGAACAAACCCAAAGGAAAAGAAAGCAGGACGGAGTAGAGGAGGGGAGTAGAGGAGAAAACAGATTTGATCATAGTTGGCTCCATTCATAAAAATCTAATCCAAGTCTCAATGTTAATGATGTTTGTATTCTTAGGAGCAAACTAGGATGCTGGAGATGGGAATAACTGGTCCAGAGGGCCATGTGCTGAGCAGGCCAGAAGAGGTAAAGTATTACTGGTTCTGTTTCAAGTGCTGTTTGATAGGTTTTTAGACCTTCCGAGTTAAACCCCATGTGTTTTAGATCTCCCAACACAAAGTGTAATGGTGCAAGTTCCCAGTATAAACCTAAACCAGTTCCAGAAGAAATTCATGGTCCAGATCCTGTTCCTGAATTTTTTGCTTTTGACAGATACTTCTGACCTAAACAAAGTTTGGTTTAGAAAAGCAAGTACAGGTAGTTGTCAGCAAAGTAATGAAAAGTTCACTGTATAGGTGCATCTGCACAGCAGTACAATTGACTAGAATCCTCCCAGTTTCTAATTGATGTTTATATTTTCTTACAGTGAAGACATGTGCAGCATTTACAATTGGGAACAGAGGGTTTCATAGGCATAAGTTGCTATTCAGATGCTATTTGGATTGCATCCTAATATTAGCATCTGGGTTCTTTTTTATCTGGGCTGTTACATAATCTAAACAAGTTTTAATTTAATGTCAATTTTAAAAGCACCTTCTTTCAGACTTTTTTCCACCAATCCTCTTTACATTCCCATAATACTACAACTAATGCTGGCAGTTTTGGTTGTGTAGAAGTGAGAGGGAATGAAATTGCTACATACAGCTAGCACATATAAATTTGTACCCACATGAAACAGAAATTGTAAGAGTTACCATTTCTATGTAATACTTTCATAACTGTAATTGCCATTAAATTAAAAGGCTGGTGTGTGTTAAATGTTAACATGGTTTTACCATTGGTTTTGGAAGAAATTTGGTTCCAGCCATCTTGCTATATTTTTTCCAGTTGGTTTGAGGATTTAGTAAAGAAAGGAGAACAACTCTGAAACTTATATAAGTTGTTTGCCCAGGCAGCTGTCCCAGGTTTGGGTGGTGCTCTTGCTGATTCCAGGTTGCTACATTTTATGTGCAGTTTGCTGCTTCTGAGTCAGACCTGTCTGTGGAGGGAACTGTGTGTTAGCAAGGCATATGATTTCCGTAGTAAGCATGCTGATGGCATGAGTGGCATGGGTTTTGGTAATTGCTGAATATTTGAAGCCATATGGAAAACATAGCCTTTGGTCATCAGAAATGTTGCACAAAGCATGTGGGGAAACTACTCCATAATCCAGGGAAATCTAAACTCAAGTGATTATATTGCAAGTCATCAAAAAATAACACTGCAGAATCTCTGTGATATATAACCTTTGTGGGTATTTCCACAAGACTTAAGCTGAAAAGCTACCCATCTAAACTTTCCTTTCCTTGGGGCCACAAGACTTGATCTGCCTTGCTTACAAAATATTACAATTAAAACATTAAAACAGTTAAAAATACATGTTACATACTAAAACAGAAGACCCCATTGTACATCATTCCATCATGGTCAGTCAAGGCTGAAGGTCTGTTTAAACAAGAAGGTCTTTGTTTGCTGGTGAAAAGACAGAAAAGAACCTCCCTCAGGAGGGAATTCTAAAGTCTAGGAGCAGCTACCAATTAGTTCTCTCTCATGTCCTCGCCAGTTGAGCCTGGGAGGGTGGTGAGATGGAGAGAAGACCCTCACCCAAAGATTGTAAGACTTGGACAGACTCATACGGTACCATATCTGTGTGCAACCAATCCTCCTTAAGGATATTTGTGCTCTTGAGCATCTGAGTGGTGGAGAAAAATAATATGGCAATATTTTGGTCTTAAATCTCAGCTTAGAGGGAATGCGTATTTGGGTTATCTAGTATTGCTACACCTGCTCCTGCTGAAATTCCCAGTTCCCATGTTTCAGTCAATTCAAGATCCAAGTAGCATATGTAAATATGGTGTTCCTCATAGGTCTCTTAAAAACTATCAGATCCAGCTTGAAATGTTTCCATGAAGCAATGATTGGTGCTGAGGAAAAAAAATCTAATAAGAATTTAACCACTTAGAGGTAAAACTATGTTGCATGGAAGCTGTTGCTGGAGCCAGAGTTTGCCTATATAGTTTGTCTGATACAGTACCTGTTCATGAGTCTTTTCAGCGTCTTTTCAGGACACTGCTGTATTTTAAGTTTCCTTCTTGAAAATTTCCATATTTAAGCTGTTCTAATCAACTCTTTGGCAGTCAGAAGGCATTTGAGGATGATGTCAGGCTGAATAGTAGATGATGTAATGCTCCAAAGATATCTCACTTGATGAAGTGTTGAAAGTGCTAATAGCAAATTACAAGCTCCTGATGTCATAAAGCAAAAAGTGGTCAACAGAATCAGGGGAAGGGGAAAATACGGAAGTGTGTTCTGAACAAATAACAAACTGCAACATACCCACTCACCCACCCTAAGACTTCTAGTTATTACAGATGATTAGGGACTGCTTGCTTCAAGCAGCAAATTGACTAAAGTTTCTGTTGAGAATGGTTTTTAATCAGTGGATCTGAAAACTGAGAACATGCAGATGTGGGTGAGAGACAGGAAAAAAATCTTGGTGTGTTAGTACATTCCTCAGTAATGTAATTTCAATCCAGCATCCTCTTAGCCTAGCGTAAATACCTGCATATGGAGATATGCTGTGTGAGTTCTATACAAGTCACATTCAGAATAGCAGCATTGCACAACCTATGTCAATGGCTAAATGCCATTGCACAATGCACAGTGGCATTTATAGGATTTATAGCATAGGATGCAGAATCATAGTGCGCAACCACAGTACAAAGTATAAGGTGCATAACCATAATGCGTAATGCTCAACTTGCAAAGAGAAGCCACAGATGAGCATGCTGTCTCCACAGCTCTGCTTCCTCCACTATCAGCAGAATATGTCTGTTGTGCGATGGTAACTTTTTGGCCCCGCATGCGTAGTGTGAGTTAGGCATGCTTGTGTCCCTAACAGAATACTGGCCAATGAGTGAGATTGCCTTTCCTTTCATTTGTAATTAATATATTTTCTTCAATTGAAAAGTAATCCATGCCGTTATATCTCAAAAACGTATCTGTACAGGAGGTTAGATAAAAAAAAAATTAACTGAATAATCCATCAAACCTTTGCTTTAATGGCTAGCATAACGTCAGTGCATTATACTTGATGCATAAAAGGTGAATATTCTCTGGATGGCTCCAAGGAGTAATCCACTTGTGGATTGCTACCCGTGTGCTAGCTGACGACGCATGAGTGAGTAGACTGCTCATAAACCCATGAGTAAGTGGACTTCTCCTCCTGCCATCCAAGAATGAACCTTCATGGTAGGTACCAACCTCTCATTCAATCAAATGTTCTTTGCATTGGTAGCATTTGTCCAATTATTTGAAGTCTTTCTCACAGCTTCATATGATTTTTGAGATCCTTACAATGTTTGGTAGCAAAGCCCTGGGCATTTCAGAAATGGAGACAGATGGCTCCCAAAACACTGTGGCTCAGTTAACTTGACTAATTGTACAAGGGCGCATGCCACTGCTGTTAGGACAGATGCTAAGAGTGCTGTCAGGATGGGTTAAACTTTATAAAGTCATTACTGCTGGGGTTTCTGCTCATTCCCCATGACTGTTCTTAACCTATGCAGTCTCTTTCTTTATTCCTTACCCTTCTTTCCACCAGTTTAAATACGTCACTGTTGTGTGAAACTTATCCTCTATATCCAGCAGGCATTGATTTAACTCTCCAGCTGGCAGTTTGGCACATCTAGAGTAAATACAGAAATTTAGCTCAGACACTGCAGCAGGAGGTATTGACTTTCACCTTTTAAAGCTATAAAAGATGCCGCAGTGCATGGTATATATTCTGTTTTCAACTGCAAAATGCATGAATGTGAATGTATGGATAGAGAAATATACAGAGCTGTGTAGGGTGCCCCTATCGTAAATAAAATAGAAAGTTAATGGTGCCAGGGGGTACAGTTTGGACATGGTTGTTGGGTGAACATTCTGGTTAGAGTTCTGTTGCTTAGTCCCAACTAGAATAGACACGTTCATTCAGTTGCTGAATGATGAGTCAGTAGGCAGATATAGCCAACTGATTCACTGACTAGCTGGGTCTAACAATAAGATCTAGACCTTTATGTTTTAATGCTTCTGCTATTTGCAAGGCTTGCTTATCTCTGGGAAAAGTCATTCAGTGGAGTGGAATTCACTGTGTCATGTGAGGTTATTGATTCTTTCTGAATGTTCTGTAAACTCAGTTCCTTTTCTTTTGCTAGTTGGAGGCTGAAGCTGTCTTCCGTGCTATCACCATTGCCAGCCAAACCAACTGCCCCTTGTATGTGACCAAAGTGATGAGCAAGAGTGCTGCTGATCTAATTTCACAAGCCAGGAAAAAAGGTGAGCAGCCACCTCTTATAATTTCAGGGTGCCTTAGATCATCCCGCGTTACCTGCTGGAAGATTTGCTTTTTTATTTTATTTGATGGTTGTTGCAAGCCCCCCCCCCCCTTGGCATTGCTTAATAACCTCGCCTTTCCACATTTTGTTTCTATTTTTAATTAATAAATACCAAGTTGAACGTTTCATAAGAGGGGCTTATAGACACATCTAGAATAATAAAAGCCAGGCAACACAAATAAAAATCCAGCCAAACATTGGTTGGTCTGCCTAAGTAAATAGTTTTTCTTAACTTCTCTGCTAAAAAGTTTCAAGGAGGAGGCTGATGGAAATTGAATTCTACACCAAGGGTGCCTTTATCCAGGAGGCCCTGTCTGTTTAAGCTATCTACTCTCCTTTCTGCATGAAGTTGAACAACCTCCAAACAGTAACCCTCACAACATTCCTGTAAGGTAGATTAAGATGGCTATGAAGCTCATTGGCTCACCTTGGGCTAGTCGTGGTATGGGCATTTGAAGGTTTGACATTTAGTCCAGCACTTGAATTATTGCACATTGGGAGGCATTCCTGTAAGACAGATTGTGCCCCAGCCTGCTCAAAGCTTTAAAGTTCATTTGCCTTGTGCCTAGAAGCGGAGGTGAATGTAATCTGCAGCCAGTTCTGGTTAGATTCTGGTCTGTTGTATTCTGGAACATCAGAACCAGAGCAGGTATCATAAATATTTAGCTGCAAAAAAAAAAAAAAAAAGGCAACTAAGTACCAATTTGGCTTTGCTTCACTCTGCCAAGTTTTTTGTATTACCTTGATCCTTAATCTTTGCTGTTTTTCTCCACCACCACCAGGTAATGTAGTGTTTGGTGAGCCAATTACAGCCAGTCTTGGAACAGATGGAACACACTACTGGAGCAAAAACTGGGCAAAGGCTGCTGCATTTGTAACTTCCCCACCTCTGAGTCCAGATCCAACAACCCCTGATTACATTAACTCTTTACTGGCCAGGTTAGTCAACATCGAGGAAGCTTGCCTTTCAAACCTGTTCTTAACAGAAGCTGATTAATAAGATGCTACTAGCTAGGGCCTGCCAGTGGCAGGATTCATATCTATCTATCTAGCTGTCTGTCTGTCTATCTATGATTTACACAAAAACAAAAAAACAAAACAGGACTTCTGCCCAGTTAGTTCTGGATCCCAGAAAGATGGAGTTAATCACTTAAATTGTGTGTTTGGTGGAGTAACAAACAAAATGTTTTCAACATATTATTAGCAAAGGTTTTTGGCTTCTACCTTTACTCAAAGTAAAAGTGAGCTGCATTCAAAGTGGCAGGTAAGAATGTTGACAATGGGTGATGGTGTTAAGCATTATTGTCTAGGCTGAGACCAGGTGACGTTAAGGTCTTAGTTCTGTGGATCCAGAAGTGTTCTCCCCCCTTTTTTTCTTCCAAAGTACTTGAGAGAGGTGGCACTTCAAGCATGAACAAATCAGAGAAGCTGTGATGTTCCAAGTTAAAATGTCTAGCCACTTAAGCTTTCTGACCAAGCATCGTGGTCAAGATCACAGACTTGTGATTCCTGAGATGTGCAGAGATCTATGGGTTTTTTTCCCCCCACATACTGTGGATTGCATCCTGTATGTTTGTGTTCAGTCATATATATAAGATGATGTGACTGACTGATGATTTCTTGTTTAATATAGTTGGTACTGCCAACACGTACATATAGGTGATGCAATACTTGGGAGTCACAGGGTACCAGCCAAAATTGCTGCTTGACGTTTTCAGAACAGCTTTATCAGAGGTATCTATAGATTTAGTGCCTGGCAGAGAGCCATAGTAGAAGGCTTGGTGATCGTTTTAGCAAGATGTTAATTTGCTAACAATGGTTTGCTTGATTGTTTTGTGTAGGTAGGAGACACTGGATTGAAATCAACCATAAATGGGATGGATGGATGGATGGATGGATAAATGGATAGATAGATAGATCGGTAGGTAGATAGATGTAATCAGTCTTAGGCATGAACTGCAATGAATGTCCTTATGTGTAAATGAAGTTCCCAGTTGAAAGTCTCAGCTGCAGTCTGCTGCTGCTTCCCCTGTGATCCGGCTCTGCATCGATTGTCTGGTTTGCTCTGCAGGATGCTGGGTCATTGCCATTGCCATGATTGCAAATTTATATTTGGAATGGTAACTTGCCATCATTTCAGATTGAGGACTGTCATTGTGCTCTTTACTCGGTGGTGGCATGTGTTGGAAAACAAGAGGAGGGGAGCATTTAGCACTAGGGAATAGTTAGTTGAACTGCATATTAGCATGAATGGGAAGCGGTAAATTAGAAATTATTGTTTTGTTGTGTTTTGTTTTGTTTTTTATCTATGTCCTGGCTTTCCTCCAGTTTGGGAAATGTGCTTCTGGAAATGGGAACTAGTTGGTACATACATCGTAGGTTTCAAAGTATATGAGCAGACTGGAGACTTGAAGAAAATAATGACTTGACTAGATGTGAGTTGGCTTGGGACAGGCTAGCAAATGGGATAGTAGCAGGTGTTGCATATGAAGTGTTAGACTATTGTTATGTGTGCATGGTGAGATGTTGCACATGTATCTGTATCTGAATCCTGTACTTTTCTGTAAGAAAAGGAACCACACCTGCTTCTTTTAAGCTTTTTGCTCAGTACATTCTTGGCTACAGCCCTCAGGAGACTTGTCTGGTAGGAGTCTGTTTCTGCCTGCTTGTGTGTTTTTTTAGTAGAACAAATCTAACTGACACAAATCTCTCTGCAGTAAACTCAACATATGGCACCAAATTATTAAGGGGAGATAGAGATTATCATTGGATTAGGACTTTGGTTCAGAGGCCCAGACTGAGGCTGTGCGGCTCAAAGTGTCTTTGAAACAGAAAAATCAGACACTGGGTCCATCTGGAAGCCAAACAATCTCTCTAGTTTCCTTTCTTAATGTTTAGACAAGGCTTTAAGGATTTTTCTTTTTCTTCCTTAATTACCATGCATCCTTTCAACTCTGAGTCTCTGGTAGCTAGCAGACGCCAGGAAGCAGGAAGTTTCCATGGAACGCTGTACACAATCCTTGGTACGAAGGTTGGGCCATTAACTTTGTTTGTTGCTGCCCTCTAGAGTCACAAATGTACAAACACCCAAGGACAAAGAAACAGCTTTGTGGGCATTACTTGAACTTTTAAACTTGTGTGGTTTTTTTTAAAAAAAACCTCTAAATACATTTATTCTTATTTTAGTTGCAAGTCTCTTTCATTTCTATTATTGCTATTTTCTGTAGATAATGTTTTTTTAAAAAAAATATTCTATGTGTGCACTAATGGTGTAGCTAAAAGATAATTGATATTTTTCTTTCTCTCTTTCTCAGTGGGGACCTGCAAGTCTCTGGAAGTGCACATTGTACATTCAGTACAGCACAGAAAGCTATTGGAAAAGATAACTTCACAGCAATCCCAGAGGGGACCAATGGTATTGAGGAACGCATGTCAGTTATCTGGGACAAAGCAGTGGTAAGCATAGAGGTTGGGGTGTGAGAGTGATGCCTCTGAGGTTATGGTGAGGCTGTGTAGGGCTCCCTTTCTAAAATGAGTTAAGTGGTCTGTATAGCTCTGTCTGTATGGAGTGTATTTCAAGATGTGGATATGCCTTTTGACCCGGTGGCCTTGGCATGTGGTCCTTGGGAAGTTAACCCAAAAGGGAATGTGGCTCTTAGGCTGAAAAACTACCTACCTACTGTTTAACTAGGAGGTGCTTAGTGCATCTAATATCTAAATTCAGTTTACACAGCATCTAGAGATCTTATATACAGACAGATAGCAACTAGTTTAGTATATTAATTTAAATAATCTCTTTTGGTTTAATATGCTGTATTAAAGGGTTTCCTTGTTCACTGAAGTTCCAAAATGACAGGAAATTGCAGCCATTAAAGACTGTATGTTGCCAAACACAGATTATTTAGACAACGTAGATAGAATATTTAGTTAGTTACTGACTTTATATTCCACCTCGCTCCCAAGATAAGATAATAAGACATCCTTTGCTGCAGTTAGTTCCAGTTTTACCATGGGTCAGAAACTGGATGGCTGTCAGGGGTGAAGTAAATTCTAGATTTATCTGTTCAGTCAGGATGTGCCGTTTTAAATTACCACTTCCCATGGGGACAATGGATAAGTTAATAAATTTTCTCCCTACTGTCTTCTAAAACTGTGCAGTTTTTGAAGAGATTTTGCTCGGGGAAGAAAATCTTCCCCTACTTACCTTTTTCCTGCCCTCTAGTGGCCAGCAGGTATGCAGAAAGCTGAGCAAGGGTTGTTGAGGCTATATCCTTCCACAGTCCTCTTTTGGCTTGCTTCTGCCAACACCCCATATATCATTGGACAGAAGTTGGGAAAGGATAAGACTATGAAGGCTTTTACCTTCCCTGATTGACTGAGCTCCCCCCTCCAAATGTTTCAGTTGGGTAGTGGAGCAGGAAAGCTAATCTTCGCTGCATGTGTTCTGTCGTTCAGCTGCCCCCTCCTGCCATGGAGGGTCAGGGAATAGGTGAGCTGAGGGGTCAGGATAATTCTCCTGAGGAGGATTCTCCCTATCAGCATTTTTACTCTAGAAGCCTGTTTCTCTATATTTTTCCCCTCCCAAGTCTTGAATGCTCTTTCCTTCCCTACTGTTCACCAGAATATATGCAGCATCTGTGCACCTGTAGCTACCATTCCATATTACAAAGATCTGACTAGCAAACAATCCTAGCCACACAGAATTGGAAGGGGCCTTCCTTCCTCACCCCACTCTGTTTAAAAAAAAATGGCTAGATACTTCTAGAGAATGAGAATGAATAGGAACTGTTTCCTAATAGGAGAAATTTCTATTCAAAAATAGAAGCTTCAGATGGCTGCTTGAAATATTAGTATATTGCACCAACTTGTACAGATGCAACTGCACAGTAAATTCTGCCTGCCTGTCTCTCTTTCCAGGCTACAGGGAAGATGGATGAAAATCAGTTTGTGGCTGTGACCAGCACCAATGCTGCCAAAATCTTCAACATGTACCCAAGGAAGGGGAGAATTGCTGTGGGATCAGACAGTGACCTGGTCATATGGGATCCTGATGCAGTGAAGATTGTGTCTGCTAAAAGTCACCAATCAGTAAGTCTTTTGCTGTCCAGGGAAACATTAGATAATTACTTCAAAGGCTAAAGATAGCAGCTTCACATGTTGCAGTCAGTGAACTGCCTTCTTTGAATGTGAACTTACAATTCATCTGTCAAATGCTAGTTCTGTATTTATGTGCCTCCCCTTCATCTTTTGACAAGCAGTAAATAATCAGCCCTCAGGAAAGAGCAGTTTTGAATAGATTTAGTATCCACTTCAGACTTTTCTCTTTTGTTAAAGTGGCTCTTTCTGATTTTGAAAACAAGTTACGTCTCAGGTCTATAATTTCAGTTATGGCAAATTGTCATTACATTTTGAACACTTGGTTTTCAGCACAGAAAATCACTGCTCTGTATCCTTAACTTTGAGGTCAAAGTATCCATTTGCACCAGGAGCCCTGGTGGTGCAGTGATTAAATGCCAGTACTGTAGCCACAAGGTTGTGAGTTTGATGCTGCTGGGCTCCAGGTTGACTCAGCCTTCCATCCTTCTGCAGGTCGGTAAAATGAGTACCCAGCTTGTTGGGGGCAATTAGCTAACACATTGTAAACCGCTTAGAAAGCACTTAGCTGATAAGCAGTATAGAAATACACATACTATTGCTAGTAGCAAAAGTCTTGAAATTCGTTTGGTTTTTTTGGTCTTTAAACCAAAGTCTGTCTCAGTTCAGGTTTTTTAAAAAATCTGGGCCTTTGGTATTCTTTAAATGAGATATAATTCAAGCTCTAGCAAGCAAAGTTGTCTCTCTCTCCCTCTGATGCTATGATTTACAGTTTGTATCTCAAGACTGAGCCACTGTCCTAGAAGGGATTGTGCTTGGTACATAATGAATATATTGACTCCTGTTTGTTTTAGGCAGCTGAATACAACATCTTTGAAGGAATGGAGCTGCGTGGAGTCCCGCTGGTTGTCATATGCCAGGGAAAGATAATGCTAGAGGATGGCAACCTTCATGTGACACAAGGGACAGGACGTTTCATTCCTGGCACCCCTTTCTCAGACTATGTCTACAAACGCATCAAAGCCAGGAGGAAGGTAAAATAGATGAACCTGGATTGGAGTGAGCAATCCTTTGAGGCAGAGGGTTTTAATAGAGGGCACCTTTTCACTTAGCAGAACCTTTTTCCTCTTAAATGGTTTGACTCCAAATTATCTGAAAGACTGCCTCTCCCCATATGAACCTGCCTATAGGAAGGCTGTTGGTCCCACCACTGTGTCAGGCAGGTGAGGACCCAGGAGGTGGCCTTCGTAGTGACTGCTTCCATGCTGTGGATGGAGCCCATGGGAAGCTCTGCTGACTCCCTGTCTTCCCTCCTTCTACTGGCAAGCAAAGACTGTGTGTAAACAGGATTTTGAGCATGAACTGGTTATTGCAGAAAATTTTTTAACAGAGAGTGATATACCTTCCCCCATGAACTGATAGTTCATTTAATTATTTTTATTTTTTTAAAAAAGTATGGCTGATTCTAGCATGTTGTAAGCCATGTTGAGTCCCACAGGGAGGGAAAGCTAGAATACAAAATATGCCTTTGTGACATCAGACCTGCTGCGGCTTAGTTTGTCTGTATACTGTGAAGATACCACTGGAAACTCTGCATTACTTGGGAATGGTCAAGGTTCACTACCTTGTGAGAAGGGGAGGCTTGTGTGAGGGGAGAATTAGAGTGGATAGGAAAGCTGTCAGGGATTAGAGGACAGTATGGGTCCTCCAGGAAAATTTGGAAGGCAATATTCTCCTGCTGCAGTCCTGCAAACAAACAGAGCACCCAGATGCCATCTACAGAGCTCGTGGGGCAAATTAGCTATATCTCCCTGGGCTGTTTTTAGAACAGGAAGTCATCCTCCAGACATTCACTTACTGTTTTTTACAAGGGCCACTCATGGTACAAAGTCCAAACGTGGCTCAAAATGTGGCAAAATTGCCCTCCCCCGGAGAGTGTTTGCGGAGAGGGGTATCTTTAAAAAAGGGGGCCCTTGGAGCCACATACAACCTTTTGGTTGCACTTTGCACACCTCAAGGTCATGTATGGGCTCTCCCCTCATGGGCTTGTTGTGGTTCTGCATGTGGGAAGGGGCCTCTTTCTGTTTCCCTGATGAGAAATGTGCAGCTAGCTACCTGGGCTTTTTTTACCCATCAAGGAGCTTTCATTTATGTCCTTCCTTGTCTTGCCATGTCATTTAGTGTGCTTTCATAACCATTAGAAGACTGACAGTGGAGGGTTATAATGCCCCTTTGCTATCTGTATGAATGAAAGTCTAAGGAAAACAAACAAACCACCTTCATCCTTCTGCTCATTCTGTTCATTCTAGAAGTATAAAGAGTTGATAGAGATGCTGTTGTAAGGGCGTACATGCATTGAAAGCGGAAGAAGCTTCTGCTGCTTGTCCAGGAAGCCAGGGCATTACCACCACTGTTATTGTTTCTGTTTCTTCTCTCTGACAGATGGCTGAAATGCATGCTGTGCCAAGGGGCATGTATGATGGGCCTGTGTTTGACTTGACTACCACACCTAAGGGGGGCACCCCTGCAGGGTCCACTCGCGGGTCTCCTACCAGGCAGACCCCCCCAGTAAGGAATCTTCACCAGTCTGGATTTAGCTTATCAGGTAAGTGTGAGCAGCTGCAGCATTGATTGCAGCAATTTGAGTCACAAGGCAACCTAAAAATGGCCACTGCTTCTTCAAAATCAACAGCACCGAGCAAACTGCTGAGGCTCAGCTCTGTGTTGTGCTGTGGTAGGAGAAGGGATAGGCTTACAGTGGCTTTCCACGGCATTTTTATGTGTAGACCACCTGTGGCTTTCATTTCCTTGTCTCTGTATCAGGCAATCATGACTTCGGTGGCAGGAAAGACAAACCATGAGGAAGTGCCATTACTTGCTGTAGAAATGTGTGACTACCACTTGCTTACTGTACAATTTATCCTGATTCTCCCTTGATGGTAGAGGTTAACATTTCTAGCCCAAACAAATGTGTTGAGAATTAATATGTGCAGAATTCCATCTCTTTAGAGTAATCTAAAAGAGCACAGAGTGGTCTTGGCTTTATGTGAAGAATCATTTCCAATTTAATTTTTTCACTCTTTACTTTCCTCCTTGTGTGTTCACTGCAGGTACTCAGATTGATGAAGGTGTTCGCTCAGCAAGCAAACGCATAGTAGCTCCCCCAGGAGGCCGTTCCAATATAACATCTCTGAGTTAAGCACCCAGTAAATGGAGAAGGGAAGGGGGAACCATTATTTGAGAAAACTAAGCAATGGTACCTTGGTATTTAAGAAAGAGCAGTGGAGAGGAGTTTGGATTTTGAAGAATCAATAAGCCTCAAGCCTTATGTTTCATAAATGCTACTCGCTACCTAGCTTTAAAAAATATTGCGGGTTTTCTTTTGTTTGTTTATTCATAGCCTTAATATTTTCCCATTTTTTTTTTACATGCATGCAAATCTGACAGGTGACTAAGTTAAGAGTATGTAATTGTACATGGTGAGTGCTTGTGTGATGCCACATTGTAAGAAGGGGATTGGAGAAAGGCAGGAAACTAATGACATGAGCAAGCTATTTAGCCAGGTTACTTGGGCAGAATCAACCAAGGAGTCTAGTATTGGGGAAGGGAGGGGGCAGAAGGTGGTAGGGCAGGGTAGTGGGAGGTGGATGGGGGGACCAAGTAGATCTGTGTATTGTGTCCATGTTTTTCTGTTTTTTCTCAACGCTGACGAGACATAGTTGCCTCTGAGCACTACGTGAGGCCATTGGAAAGCTCAGCCATCTTTGTAATGGCTCTGTTGTATCACCTCTTCCTGTTAGAGATTTTATTACTTCGTACATTTTATTGAATAAAAAATTGAAAGGCATGTTCTTCCTAATTGATTTACTGTGCCTAGGCAATATGACTTTTTCACCTCCCAAAAGAAATGCTGTTAGTTTCCACTCATTTGGAAAAGGATGGATAGGAGAAGGGATGTAGCTCTGAATATCCAGGAAAAGCACACAATGAATTATTTGAGAATTGATCTCCTTTTTGGTATCCAGTGCCCATCACCTCTGCTTCCTTTCATACCATATAAACTGGTTGGTGATCTGAATCAGAAAGATGCAGCATCATGAGTGTTTTTTCAGCAGCCTGTGCAGATGGTCTTTCAGGGTTTTCCTTTCTACTCTGAACTGTGGCTGAGTGAAGCAGAGCCCTTACACTGAAGGCTTTTGAATCTGTAATGGTACTGATGATAACAGTGACATGCAGACATGATGACTTTGGAAGTAGGTAAAAGCATATCCAGCAACCTCCATATGTCTCGAACTCAGCAGTACTACATGCAGACTAGCAGCTGTGGCACCTGTATGGGCTGTATATTCTAGACAGCAGCAGATTCATATGAGCCCATGGAAATTGTATTTGATACGATTAAGTCTCAGCTTTGGGGTTTTAAGTGCACAAATGCAACTATGTTAAAACGTAGCCTTATTTATATCAGATTTGCTTTCTGTCAACCTTTTTTCTGAAAAAAAAAGAAGCATTGAATAGATATTCTTTTGATTTCGTAGATAAATATCAGTAAGCATATAGTATCTGTGTGAAAGAGTGACATTCAAGCTTCTATCTGTCACAGGCTGTCATAATTGTAAACAGTAACCACATTGGATTGGACTAAATGAGTCTGAGACCATGTCTTTCCACGGGAGCTAATGATAAAGTTATCTCATGTGAGAAACAGCTGTAGATGACTATTCAGTTTCAACAGCTGAATCTATGTCCCTTGAAGACAGTGGGCACAAATATCCATCCCTGGCACATTGGTGGAGTGAGATCTCCTGGTCCAACACACAGCCTAAGCAGCACTGCGATAGAGAACAGCCTGGAGCCATTATCTGTTCAAACAAATAACATTGCATCATGTCAGTGGATAGCGTGGAGGTGCAGAGTCCTACATGTTTTAGGAGGACCCCATCCACGCTTATGAACCACTCAGCATTGGGTGTGTGTTCTAGTCCTAGCCAGGGTCAGTAAAGTCTGGCTCTGAACTGAATCTCAGAAGGGGAGCCACCATCCACTGAACTCATAACCTGAAATGTTACATGTTGTTATACGTGTTGCTGCAAATCACATAAAGGGAGTTAACACATCCCAGGCTGGTAACTGCCACTTTAGGTCTGTTTTATTTTCGTAAGAAACAGCCAGGCTGCTGTGGTTTTTCCAAGCAAACAGGCTGGCTTGTGTGAGGGGGGATGAGTAAACTGTCTTGTGTGGGGCCTGGGGCTTTCCTAGTACAGACAGATATTCATTCATTCATTCATTCAATTTATATGCTTCCTTTCTTCCAAGGTGACTCACAAAAAGCATCAGCTAAAAACAATAAAATTTTAAAATTATCAGATTAAAGCAATGGATTATATGCGGAAAGCTACCTGGACTAACCTGCCAGTTCTCTACAGCCCATTCCTCAGATGCCCAAGAGTCTGTAGGTACAGAACTCTCACTCCTTGCCTCCTGCTGATAACCCATGAAACATGGCTACTGTCTTTTCGCACTTTGGGCAGAAGCTCTGAGAATCAGAAGGTGTTTTAGTATGGTTAGCTCATGTTATTATCAGAATCATACATACCTAAAAAAATTAGATTGGATTTTGTGATCTGTGCTTATTAGACAAATGCGAGTAAATTTCCTTGTCTACCTATGGAGACAGGAAAAGTGAAGACCGTCTCTTTCTCTGGTGCTTATTTAACGTGTAAAAGTATTCCTGGAGTGTACCATTTCAAACTACAAAATACAATGGCTTTCCAAGTAACTGCTGAACATAAAAAAAAAACCTTAGATACCAGCATAATTGCCTTGTTTACCTAGTGATATATCTGTGTGTGCTTTTTTGCACACATATGTGCATTCATTATTTGATTTGGCTAGATGTTCCAAATTAACTTGCACTCTTCTGTCAGGAATTGTGCAACATTTCTTGTTCCTATTATTCATAATCCCTAGAAATATTCCTGTTCATGTTGTTGGACTATTCCTATTCAATGAAGAATCATTCATTTTTAGAACTGAAAGCTATATTTTTCTGTAATTCCATGAGGAACTGCGGCACTATGGTTTCCAGTTTCAGAAGGTCCTTTGCCTTGAGTGAGGCGCTCCAACAATGGTGCATCTTGACTTGTCCCATCAGGGCTTTCTTCTGTATGATTTTGAATGAATAATTTTGTCATTTGGAACTTGGCATGCAGTAGCTGCTGTGGCGAAGATAGAAAAGGCCTTTCATTTAAATTGGCCAGTTTTTGGCACAAGAATAAAGACCTTTTAGGAGAAAGTCAGAAAATGTAGCCCGTACTTTGTAGTTAGTATAGTCACTTTAGGAGAGTGCTCTTACATTTGCTCAGTGATGTGTCTAGCCTACTTGGCTTGCTAAGTTTCTTCAGGAAATGTGCATAATGGCTTTTCTTTTTGTTTCCTGTGGTCTGCTCCTTGCTTTGCCAGCCTAAAACAGGAACAACAGGCTGTGAGACTTAGGCATTCTGAATAGTTATTAAATTAATGAAAGGTATGAATGATTGCCTTAAACCAAGAAGAGTCGTGGTGCCATTGCATTTATCACTTCCTCCCCCTTACTACTCTTTTTTCAGCAAGCTGGTTTCCCAACTGATGTTCGAGTTGCTTCTTTCACAGCAAGATAACCAAGCTCTTCTTTGTACTATAGATGTTAATTGTGTGATCTCCCAGGATTTAGATTAACCCCAAGAGTTGTATATAGAGTAAGTAAAAGTACAAAGAAAGAAATTAAAATTTTCCTTTATTCCTTCATTATAATTAATTTGAATATAAAATTAAGATTTTGGTATTCCCTGACGTAAATACTGATTTGAAAACCTTAGAGTGAAGATTCATAGATTGAATTTTTAGGCCGTTAATTTAGGTCTTTTTCATTTCTGTCATACTTCCAGGAAAAAAAAGGCCTATTTGAGGGATCCAGTTTCTCCTTTCTCTTATAGTTGTAGATTTTTTGCCATTTATGGAAGAATTATATTTCTCTATATTCCAGATATCCTTTTTCTCTTTTGCCACATGGTTCTGCCAACTAATATTTAAAAAGACAATAGAATCTGAAAGAAAGGAAGAATGTGTTGAAAGATGTGCTTAAAATTGAAGGAAGATTTTTAAAGGCCAATCTCCTTATGTGCTACTGACATTAGAAAGGAAACTGGTAGGCTTCATCTTAAGTGGGTGTATTTTAAGAAGAATTTGTGACAAGAGTTAGAATTTGGCTGTTTCTGCCACCTGGACAAGGATATCTTGCCTTTTCTGTGTCCAGCACTACATTCAAGAAAGAAGGAAATGATGCCTAAGAACCTAACATTAGTACCTAGTTGTATGCATAAGTTGTAGCCTACAGAGAAAAAAAATGATGCTCATATTTTGTTATAGGTAATTTTTCACATTGCTTCCTATGCAATATTCCCTAAGATCTAACCTGAATACATCTAAGGTATAAATAATGAACAGTAATTCTCACATTTCAACAGAAGCAAGCTAAAAATGTGCATTCATACCAATTGAAAAATGGTACTTTAGAAGAGCTGAACTGTAGTTGGATTAATGGGACAAATATTAGAATGCTTCATGGAAGACTTGTTATTTGTCCAGTGTAAACTGCATATCCATGAATGGAGTTCTGTTTAACAATTAGGCTGTAAGCGTGGTGCCACACAGGCCTTGAGTTTAAAAGCTCTTTGCTGCCCTCTTCTGTGCTAGACTGGTGGTTAGTGCACACGAGAGCCTTCAGTACATTCAGTAATGTTGCATCTTGGTTGTGGCAGAGTGGGAATGGCTTCATTCACAAGCATGAATTCACCTATTGAAATAGACTCCTCTACTGTTGCGGTTTTGCATTTGTTTTTACTTTGAACACCTTTATGCCAGTTCTTGGTAGAAATGGGTCCTTTTGCCTGGTCTGTATACCATATCATGAGCTAATAGAATGTTAGGGGAATGGACTATGCTGCTTAAAACTCCAGATAGAAGGAAAAATTTTTGAATGATTCTTGAAAAAACGTGTAAATACTTTCCAGCCAAACTTTCCCCCTGCGTCCTGTGCTAGCTGTCATCTTATAGGAAGTGTTGTTTGTTTACCCTGGGGAGGAATTTAGCATTGATTAGTCCATTCTGTGTAGATCAAGCCTTATGTCTCTTTTACACTAACAGTTGTAGCACTTTGGTACCATTTCAACTGCTGCATCTCTATCATATGGTAATTTGGTGAGTGAGATTCTTAGAATTACCAAGCGGGAAGTACATGCACCTCACCAAAATACAAATCCAAGGATTCCACAGGATACAGCCGTGGCAGTTAAAGTGGTCTCAGAGTGCTATGATTGTGTATTGTGAAAGAGACCTTAGCGAAGGGGGACTAATTTGTTTACTTTGGTATAGTTGATACTATGGTAGTCACAACAGAGACAGATTGCATCTGACTCTCTAAAGTAAATATCTGACTCTGGCCCATGGTGGCTTTGGACTAGCAAGAAAGTAAGAGACCCCCATTTTCAGTGATTCTCCTTACCTACTGCAGCCTTCTGTGCTGTATCAGTTATTGTTGCATAACTGCATATTGCAACAATAAGGCAGTCTGGAGCTGACGTGGGTGCCGTGTGGGGAGAGGACAGGAGACTGGTAAACAGGTCCCTGCCTTGCACAAGCAGAAAGGTTTCTTATACAAATGCACATCTGGATACAAGCCATTGGGTGCATGCTTTATCATAAAGCATTTGTTGTGTCTGAAGCTTTAGTTGAAGCAAAGAGGAAGAAATCTTTCCTAATATATGAGAGAACTAGAGATAAGGTATTTGTCATTGCCTCAACCAGCCTATGGGTTAGTGCTGAGCATTATTAAGTGCGTCTTTGAGGCTGAAACTGAATATTATTGCTAAAACTAGCCACTGCCAAAATCTGCAGCCTGATTGTCTTTAGTCTGCCCTGGCAAAATGTATATGATGACCCACCCACCCGCCAGAGTAAACAGTTGCCAACTGAATGATACTGAACTTGATCATGCGATGTTGCATCACATTTTCAGTGAATACTGCTGTTTTTGGGGGAGTTGCAGTGCTGCACAGTTCCCTAGTAATGATGAACTTCCTCCTCTGTTTTTCCATAATTAGATTTAGGTGAAAAAAAGTAACTGATGAATACCAGCTTCTGTTAAGAATCAGGGTGAGGCATTTTGCTGAATACAAAAGATAAAGAGATGGACGAGGGCAGAGATTGGAGCTTACAGTAGCTAGGGCAGCTGCAGCTATCCTCCAGATGGACCCTGGTATCATTCGTGACAAAGGTACTAATTTCTCCAGTTGGCTGATATCTTTAGACAGTTTCTAAGCTACCTTTATTTGAAGTTTGTCAGGATAGACAAGCATAGAATTCCTCTTCATAAAAATACTGAAACTGGCACAAGCTGTGATGACTTATGCCAGAATTCTTTATTGCCGATGACATTATGTGCCTTTGTATATATTTAGCTACATAAAAGAGTTAGTTAAATGCAGATACATAGCAGGACTGTGGCAAGAGAGTCCCAGTGCTGCTACATGTCGGCATGCCCTAGCCAGTATCTCATTGTGCATTCGTCCTGTTGGGCATCAGTTCCTGTTGGGCATTGATCTTGATGTGCAACAGTCACTTTGCTGGCTCCCCATGTAGCACTGTAAGAGTAGCTATTTGCTGAATATGGAGGTTGCAAAACTGTTCAATTCTGTTTCCTGCAGGCCACTTATAAAGATCCAAGTCCCCAAGTGAATTCCAGCCTAAACCACTACTGATACAAGATTAGCTGACATATGCATATTCTGTCCCTCAAGGACCATGAGATAACTACAGTACGCTGTGCACACACAACAGCCATTAAAAATTAGGATACTAAAGTCAGTACTCATACTGCCCACCACCATCACCTAAGAATGGTGTGGCTCAAAGGTAGCCATGTGTATGTTCAGCTGCAAGTCATCCAGGGACCAGGTAATATATGTGCATGAATGAATTGCACACAGAAACATCCAGAAAAAGTCACCTTTTGTTCCTCTTCCAAGGCTAACTTGCCACATGTTGCTGGCATGATCAAGATGCTAACCCTCATAACTGAACAGATTGGCTAAAACTTTTGTTGCCTTCTGTTATATATGAAGCAGTCTTGTCTTTGCAGGAATATAAAAGGATGTCAGGTTCAAGCCATACATAAAACTGTTCTTATATGAAGCTTATTAGAGTGTTTGATAGCAGTGAGAACAAATGTGTGTATGCAGGTATACGTGAGAGAGAGAGAATATATAGACTTGGAAAAGCATTTTTTTCTGAAAAGAAGTAAAAGATGTATTCATGAAACTTACCTGATTGGAATTTCTATTAAACAACTTGACTGAACGTATGGGCCCAGAAATCCAATTTGGCAGTACAAATTTGAGCTTCATTTGCACAGAGGTGTCTGTGCAGCAGACAAATGTACAAGATCATGGCTGGAATATTGTTGGTGTCCTACACATGTGTAAATTGGACATTTGTGTCTGATGCAGAACTGGTACCTTCTGTTCAACATTGCAAAAGCAGAGTTGTGCATGAAGAGCCATTGCACGTTTGGTGTTTTGGTCTGATTGTGTGATGCTATCGTTCAGGTCAAGAGTTATATAGCACCATTAAGTTGGAACTCTACCTGCAGATTTTTACACTATTTAACCTCAGGCAGGATCTCTGCTCTTGGATGCCTTTTTTGGCAGAAAGATGGAGGATTAATTAAACAAAAATAGCAGAAAGTTCTATGGCAGTGTGGGCAACTGCAAAATGGGCTAGGAAGCAATTCCTTGGGTACTGTCAGGTGGATCTGTAACTGGTTGACTGACCGAACCCAAAGGGTGATCATGAATGGCTGCTTTTCATCCTGGAGAGAAGTGACTAGCGGGGTGCCACAGGGTTCTGTCCTGGGCCCAGTGCTCTTCAATATTTTCATCAACGACTTGGATGAAGGAATAGAGGGCATGCTCATCAAATTTGCAGATGACACCAAATTGGGAGGGGTTGCTAATACGCCAGAGGACAGGATCAAAATTCAAAATGACCTGGATAGATTGGAGAGCTGGGCCAAGGCTAACAAAATGAAATTCAACACAGAGAAATGTACGATCCTACACTTAGGTAGAAAAAATGGAATACAGAAATATAGGATGGGGGACGTGTGGCTGGATAGCAGTACGTGTGAAAGGGATCTAGGAGTCTTAATAGACCACAAGCTGAACATGAGTCAGCAGTGTGATGCGGCAGCCAAGAAAGCCAATGCAATTCTCGGCTGCATCAATAGGAGTATGGTGTCTAGATTGAGGGAGGTACTGGTACCACTCTACTCTGCTTTGGTTAGACCTCATCTTGAATACTGTGTCCAGTTCTGGGCACCTCAATTCAAGGACATGGTCAGGCTGGAGCAGCGGACCAAAATGGTGAGGGGCCTGGAAGCCATGCCCTATGAGGATAGACTTAGAGCGCTGGGTATGTTCAGTCTGCAGAAGAGAAGGTTAAGAGGGGACATGATAGCCATGTTTAAATATATGAAGGGATGCCATGTAGAGGAGGGAGTGGGCTTTTTTTGCTGCTCCAGAGACCAGGACAAGGAGCAATGGATTCAAGCTGCAGGAAAGGAGATTCCACTTGAATGTCAGGAAGAACTTCCTGACGGTCAGGGCTGTCCGGCAGTGGAATATGCTGCCTCGGAGTGTGGTGGAGTCTCCTCCTTTGGAGGTTTTTAAGCAGAGGCTGGATGGCCATCTGTCAGGAGTGCTTTGAGGGTGTTCCTGCATGGCAGGGGGTTGGACTGGATGGCCCCTGTGGTCTCTTCCAACTCTACATTTCTATGATTCTATGATTCTGCCACAGCCGCACCCATAGGCTTTATATCCCCCACACACGTACAGCAAGCCCAAATATCTCCACTTTCCTCTGTAGTAGACCCTCTCAAAATGGTGTCAGGAAGTGATGTTGCATCATTTGCTGTCACCATTTTGAGGTTGACCACAGTGGAAAATGGAAGTATTTGCAATTTAGTACAAGGTTCTGGGGTGCTTGTGGGTGTGGGATGTGGTATTTTTTTTAAACAAAACATATTGGGAGTTATGGGGCTTTGGTTGATTGGTGACAAACTCCTATTCTGCAAGTTCTGTAGCTCAGTAATTATAACAAAAATAACCATTTTGACCAAAGATCTGTGACTACAAAAGCATTTAGCTTCACCACCTTTCAAAGATGCTAAAGTATTAATCACAGAAAGGGGTGGTGGTGGTGATCTCAATTACAGAGTAGGCAGGGATTAGTAGATGTCAGTGGCTGACCTAAAAGGGCAAGAATGCAGGAAGCGCTAAAATGGTCCAGCGTAAAGGTGGGTCACACCTTTCCATGCAACTGGGTGGGACTGCTGCTATCCATATTCTGGTTTCCTTTTCAAGGAGATGATTGTGTGATAGCATTTTTGGCTGTAGCACTGTCTTCCTCTCTTAACCAGTTAGTTCACACCACACCTAGAACCAAGTGGAAGCAGTGGAATTTCAAAACCCTTCAGACTGGGGCACTTGATTTCTTCATGCCATCAAAAGTCTGCCTTGTCCGTGCACCAGGCTTGTTAAAATGCTGGCACAACAGATCTTTGTACGTTGATACAACTAACTTGTATTTTTAAACATGAAAAGAGAGAAAAAAAGATTCAGCACACTGAGGAGTCATATAGAAAGTTTAATAGACCATGTTTATAAAATAGAAGAGGAAAAATGCCCAGTAGTTCTTTTTGAGACACAATTATTAAGCATAAGAACATTTACCATAAATAAATTGCCTTCACCACCTCCCTGTGTGAAAGAAAATGGTAAAAACTAATCCTATTTGTTTTGTGAGATATGGAAATAATCAGATTTAAATACCTACTGCTTATCATTGTACAGAAAACTACCCTGTGTTCATATGTTGTGGTTTTACTATAATGTGTTGATTTCACTATCATGTTCATCAGTAAGACTTTTTTTGGAAAGACTGTTGTTCGAAAATGGCAAGCAATCAAAATTGTGTACAAGAACCCTGAAGGCCGTTGCAATTTTAAATAATTATATTTTATAAATACATCCCATGAGTTCTTAAAAGTCCTCAAGTGCCAAAATAGTCATCTATACCTGTCCTCTTGAGTCTGAACAGTTAATCCATTGAAGCCATTGAAGCTTTCCACTAGTATATTGTGACCTCCCTTTCACTCTGCCAGTGCCTGCCTCACTGTCCAAATGTCTTCTCCAAGATTCCTAGCACTCCAGACTAGAATTTGGGTGCTACAGGCAGGATGGGGGATCATCCTCTCTTGGTTCTGCTGACGGAAACCATCCTGTCAGCAGAATTACACAACCAGACACAGTCCACGAGCTGTCTGTTGATGTTCAAAGTTCTAGGCTAATACAGTGCTCACAGCATTCGAAGGTTGGCATTTTGCTGGTGACTGCAGTGTATGCAGTCATAAATCCTGTCTTAGAGGGGGTGCAGAGGGTTAATTCATCTAGTCTTTCCTTCCATCCAAATGCCTCCCACCACACTCTTGCTTACTGGTGGAGAAGGGAGGGAGAAGCCATTCAGCTTATGAAGATTTGGCAGCCCTATTGCACCTCATTTGCAAGAACACCCTCATTCCCCCCTCCACCTTTCTGCGGTCTGAATTACCGCCCCTTCCTTTCCTTCTCCACTGGTGACAGCAGCAGGGTCCGCTCCCAGGGACTGACAGCTACCAGGCCATGGGAGGACAAGCATACTTACAGTGGATTGGGCCTCTGCCATCAGGCAGATGGGTTTAGGAGTCTGTGTTAGCATCACAGCCAAACATCAACAGCTTTCCAGTGCAGAGAGGGGGCCAATTTGTAATAGTGACCTTGCGTGATATTTTTTGCATTAGCCTGGCAGTTTGAGATTGGGAATAAAGATGAAGACAGGGAATGGACTGGGAGAGTGAGTTTTTCCTTGGTTGCCAAGCTGCTTGTACAGTGCTCGTTGCTAACGATGGTGAGAGATGGGTCACGCTTGTGCACTTTAGTTTTCTTGTTTTCCTCTGCGCTATTTAAGCTTTGGCAGTCTGTTTTCCATTGGCCTCCCTGTGGAGGGAATGCACCCCAGTCCTGGGAACCCAAATGGCCAGTGATAGGGAGTGCATTTGATCACCAGCTGAGGGTAGTCTGGGTAGAATTAGTTTGAGGGCCCAATTCTACCACTGGCTGTGAGGGGGTGCTGGACCCTGTTAGTGAAAGGGCTGAAATGCTTCTCTGCTGTTTATCACCTGCTACATCATCTACCACCAATAAAGCTTATCTTACCAGTAGTAACGTGTGCCAGTTTTCAGCACCAGACCAAGTTTTTAGGAGGCCTGGATCTACGGACCACTCTGGAAGAAATTAGCACTGATGTAAGATCTCAGCCACTATGTAGTGTCACCCTCTTCTGTTGGCCAAAAACATGTTCTCCAGGACAAGGTCAAACAAGATGATGCATTAAATGCATGATAACATTTCCATGTCTTAACCAGGTGGGGAGAGGCTTAAATCTTCCACCTACTGCTGTTTTTTGATAAAAATTCCACTCCTATCCCTGTAACCATAATTTTTTCTAGGAAAGATGCTGCTGTGGTACAAATAGCAGTTTTGGAGGAATTGTGTAAGGAAACAAATGTGTGTGTTAATTTTCCATGATCCTAGTTAAAGATCAGGGGCAAGAAATGTGGCCATGCATGTGCATTGGAGCTTCAGGGAGCTGTTGCACAGGAGAAAGGTAACTTTTAAAGGTAACTAGTTACTGTAATAGCTCCAAGAATCACCTCATTGGCATTGCAAGTCATCTTTTAATGGGAACTTGTTCCTTGTTTCTTTAAATTATAATGGTTACTTTATAAAAATAAATTGAATAAAATACTATAAATCACTGGCCTGTAGGACAAAACACACTTTCCCCTCATCTACCTCACAGTTGTTTCAATGGCCACAACTTAGCAGGAGGCAGCAGCATGAACCAGTACTTAAACCATGGCATAAACTGCCCCCCACCAATAATGTAAGGACTTCATTATTGAGGAAAGCAGTTAATTACAGGCAACTATTTATTTGTCACTAGTTATTTCCAAAACTGAACGCTAGTGCTGCAGGGCTTATCACTGTCTTCCATGAGCACTGACAGGACAGCACCCATGACATTACCACTATTGGGATTGGTTTGAAGTTGACCATCGCCGAGTGCAAAAGTCAGAGAGAGTAGCACACATACATCCTTTTAACCCACCCTCAAAAGCAGCAAACTCTGACAAAACTGTTCCTTCCTCCTATAACCTCCTATAATCCTGTACAACCTGTATGTATGTTTTTGTGTTGCTTCCCTAGTCTCGATAACATACCCATGAAGCCCATGGAGACTGTCTCTTCCTTACAGGCAGATAGGATAGCTCACCAATAGAAATGGAAGCCAAAGGGTGCTAGTATAAGGCCTGAGATCTAAATCCAACCTAGTGTTAATTGTGGGTGTCTGGAAGATTGGGCAACAGCTGCATTTAAGGGGCCGTCATAGAGTTTTCTTGATGCTGTACCACAGTAAGAGCTAATTTTCCAGATGGGGACGGGCAGGTGAGGTGCAGTGCCTTCAACATTCAGTCTGGTGCAGCAGGCCAGACAGAATGGTGTCAGCCAAGATGCAGCCTCTGCTGTACAAGCATAAAACAAGGTAGTACAGGACAACAACCTGGTCACAAAACTTACTCAGACAGTTGGTGCCTCTTATATAACATGACTGAAGGAAGGAAAGTTCCATAATTCTCTCTTACACTTTTCGTTAATTCTATAATAAACACATTCTCACTCGAGCAACATCAAGTAAGCTCTTGAAAACTAGAAAGGAATTGGTTGGACCTATTCTATACAAGGCAATGACTTCTTTTGAGCACAGCAGTCACAGAAAGCATTAGTGGCACTTTTCTGATCACTACTGCTTTTTAATTTGTTTCAGTGCTGTTCCCAGAGACACTCAACTTGTATAGTTCTGGAACTCATGTTCCAAGACAGCCTTACCTTGGCCTTTGAATTAATCTGAGAAGAAAAAACAGCTAGAAGCCTGGGTCTCAGCCAGCTACCCAGGTTTGGCTTGTTTGGTCAAAGGCATTCCTGGTGTTTCGTTGGAAAAAAAATACAAATTGAGGATTATTTTCTGTAGGAGGTGCAAATAAAGGCGTAGGATGCAATGTCAGTGGGATGTAAGAAATTTTGTTCATTTCAGTTTTCAAAGCAGCAATTTTCTCTCTCTTTCAAGGAAGCTGTGTCCTGTTTCATTGTGGTGATGAAAATGTTAAAAGATGATGACCAGTTTTCTCTATCAGTAACCTCTCCTGGCCCAACTCCTCCCTCACCCAAAAAAACCCTGACAGCAATGCCATTCACCCATGCTTCAATCACCAACAGAATGGACCCCCATGCAGCTGATGCCTGGCAAACATTGGGGAAGGGAGGATTTATAATCATGGCAGTAGCATCACAATCGTGACTAAGCAGCGGTCATGAATGTGGAAAATTATGGATAAGTAAATCTAGGTAACAGTTCTGTATTGACATTTGCTAGTCACAACTGTGACATTATTGCCGTGACTTCAGCTCCACCAACCTGCTTTACCAGAGACCAACTGCTGGCCACAATTGCATGGGTGAGTGATGTTTTCATCAGGTTTGGGTGGGGTGAGCCAGAAAAGGTTAGTTAAGCATACTTGAGAGCCAGCAAGGTGTAGCAGTTTGAGTGTTAGACTGTGACCCCGTGGAGACTAGGGTTCAGTTCTCTGCTTAACTGTGGGTGACCTTACGACACCTCACACAAACACTCAGCCCCCAAAAACCCCATGATAGGTTCACCTCAATATTGCCATAAGTCAGAAACAACTTGAAGGCGGATAACAACAGCAACAGCAGCACTTAACTAAGCAGCTGATGTGGAATAGTGGCCGATGGACACAACCCAGGAAAATTCAGTTCTTCCTCTGAAATCAGTGAGCAAGGACTGAACGTACAGCAGCACTGTAATTGCTGTTTGCTAAGAAATCTGTGTTTAAAAGAAATAACAAAGGAAACCCTTAAAAGTAAAAGGCCACCAGAGGGCAGTGGGTCTTGAAGTGGTGAAGTAATCACTCCACTCCAATTGACTCCACTTGCAAAGAGCCTCATAAAATACTACAAGACTTGAGATTATGGGCTTGATTTGCACATCGCTGCCATGGTTTACGTCTTCTAACCAACTCTGTTGTATCTGAAGAAAAAAAGGACTAGAGGAACGAATGAGACATAAAGCAGGGCAGCTAAACTAAGTGAATTTCCAATGCACATTGCACTCCACTCTTGAAGAACTATTCTTAGCAATCCCCCCAAAAGTGGAGGCTTATGTAATCTTAATGCTTGGTACACTCTCTTCATCCTGTTTTCCCATGCCTCAGATGTATGACAGCTTCTAGCAGGTCTGAATGTATCAAATCGCAATCTCAGACTACAAAGGATATAGTAATGACAATTTATATGAAGCATATACTATTGATCACAGTCAGTTCCCAAATGCCTAGGGTAGCACTGTGGTTATTCCTGACAGATGCACACTTTTAAAAAAACATTTACTATCAGTTCAGTCCCACTGCCCACTCCCTGCAATGATGGATTGTCCACTGCGCTTGTTGGTGAGTTCTATTTATAAGCAGGTTCTACCAAATATATTAGTGTGTTTTCTCTTAGGTTTGTACTTGCCATCAGCCTAGGAGCTCTAGTCTTTACATGTGGATTCTCCTGCTAAAAGCTACGCTGGATTCACTTTAAAAAGCTAATTTATATATGCTTCCAATAGTGGAAAAATCCCAAAGCAAAGAAACTAATTTCCCTTCTCTGTATACATTGAACTGATAAACAGAATTCGATTTTGACATTGCACTGCATTAGCCCAGTTTCATTCCGGCCCATCTCTTTCAAACATCTATTAAAATAAGCAACCATGCACCTAGCAAACAATTAAGGAAAACATTGTATATCTGTCCCATTGGCAGTTGACTGATCCCACTCCTCAATAGCCCCGACTTCTTGCCATTAGAAGTGCCACATACATAAAACATGAAATGCCTCCACTCTTCTACTTGTGTGGAAAAAATACCAGACTCCTGTGTGGTCAAACTTTTTTAACATCAGAGAAGGCATAAAAATGAGAACTTGTGCCTTGTACTACTGCAGGAAACTAGGCCCAACTTCTTATGTTAGGAGGAGACACTCAGCTTTTAGCTTGGAGGTGCTCTAGCAAAGTGGCTGCCTTTCTTAATAGCAGTGTGCAGTTTTGTTTGTCAAGCTTCATGATGTAGCTAAAAGTAGAAGCCTAGACTTTCAATAGCAGCATCTGAACAGACACTAAACAGATTCAAATATTATTGTTCTGGTCATCTTCTTCTTGGTTGTCTTTGGTTTGTGCCAACATCAAGTTCTCTTGCATTTCATTATGCTGTTGCCTCATCCTAAAGTATGCAGAAGAGAGATCAGAGTTCATAATCATTCAGCAATGAAGCCCTGCACCCTATGAATAGACTGCTTACTCTCTATAGTATACCACTTTAGAGTACCTGTTATACTTCTAAAATCAGCTCCTCTCTTGGATGCAAGCAGAATCTGCCCCCTTATTTCAAGCTGACTATTATAGGCCACATAAGATCCAGTTTTAGTGTATCGTGCTTATACACAACTCCATGAGTACTCTTACCCACTCTATTTCCTTAGGCCCGTTCACTCAGTGGTGAGGTGCTACCCACAGCATTTAGGATATGCAGCTAGAATCCCAATAGGCTGGAAAATGGAGGGGCAATTGCCTGTCACTTTAGTATTGCTGAGACATGTTTGGAACATTCTGGCCTCTACTAGAATGGCAGAAACCACAGTGGGTAGAAAAGGCTGGAATGAGCCAACAAAGGATCATTTATCTTGTTACTAGTTAGGGCTTGGAATATAATGAGGTTGCCCAATATGACTGGCTGGGGAAATAGGTTCATTTTTGCTATGATGTCTTGTTAGGAGAAATAATACCATTCATTCATTCATTCATTCATTCATTCATTCATTCATTCATTCATTCATTCAGAATATTTATACCCTGCTTTTCGGGCACAGAGACTTTCAGAGCTTGCTTACAAATTGTTAATTTTACAGTTCACTCCCTCAGGCTTGCAATCTATATAAGACAGGACACACAACGAAAGGGAATGGAAGTGGGGAGGGGATTAAGTCCAGCAGAGACTGCCTCTTCTCCTCTCCCTGCAAAGCCAGGGCAGTGACAGTTGGGATGGAGGGAGGGTGGTCCATCTGCCTCTGGGCCTAGGCATCATGGGGCTGCACCCAGACTTCTCTCCCTCCAAGGCCACAGCAAGGACAGTTGGATTGGAGGGAGAGTGTTTCCCCTGCTTCTGGGGTGCCTGCCTCCTCTTCTCTCACTCCACGGCCACAGCAGTGACAATTTCAACATCTACCCCTTTTATTGGCCAACCTAAGAACCCATTTTTTTCTAACTGTATCACTACAATTTTTTTCTGAGAGAGGAGCAAAGTAGTGCAGAAGAGAGGTACATACTCTTTAAAACCATCATATAAAGCATCTCATAACAATCTTCACAACTGGAATTCAGTGGCATTGGAGCAGCAGCCCAACACAAAGGTCTATGAACAATGCTTAATCCGTCAAGCTATGCTATGGATTTTGTGCCAAACCATCTTCTTAATTATTTGAAGAGCACTAATCAGACTTCCTTATAGCTAAAACAGACTGAGTGCATTAGCAGACTTGCCAAGATAAAGTCTCCTTTTCAGATCAATACTTACTTTTCCCTGTTGAAAATGATGAAGTCTCTTTGGATAGTTTCCAGGTGTTTCTGAAGGTGACAAGCCTTCCGTTGTGGAACAAACAGAAAAGATTGGTGATGAGAAATCTTCAGTGTAACATAAATCAGTAAAGCTACAAAGATAAACACCGCATGGGGATAGTTAAGCAAAGTGATCTAGTGGGTTTGTCACCTGGGCCTCCTCCATGACAGGGTTAGTGAGGGAATGGGGCAAGCAGGCACAGCCCCACTCATAGTTGAGACTTGACATGTGAGAATGGCTGCTGTAGAGAGAGAGAATGAGAGATGGAGGATGGATTTATCCTAAACCTGTTCTTGTCACACACAACTCCATCATACTACTGTCAAAGTCACTCTGAGATTAAAGTGCATCTAGGAAATTGTGGCAACCCTATCAATGTTCCCCTTCATTTTGAGTTCTGTATGTTATTATTTATTTATATTGTGAGATCTCCTGGTAGTTTACATTAAAAGTAGATATAATTTTTGTGTAATTAATATAAAAACAATCTTAAACTCTTTCATAATCAATAACCAATTAAAAAACAGTTTGAAGCATCCAACAATCAATACTTAAAAAGACAGCAGTGAAAGTAGTTATGTGGGAAGGAATAAACTTTTGATTTTAGCCAGTTCATCTTTGTTTTTAAAAAAGGTGAACACAGATCCTTCTGGTCTATGAAGCCAACTAACTTGATAGCGATAACAGAGATAGTCAAGGTCAATAGATTTCATGTGTTTATATGCTTAATCAGATAGGGCTTGTACATGGGTCACCATAACCCACATGGTGAAAAACATCAAGAAATAGGGCTATTGATTGCACTCAATAGTATGATATGCTAAAAGGTACCTTCAGTTCTTGGCTAAGACTACTAATCAGAAAGCCCTTGAGTGCTATGTGTATCGAGGTACTATATAACAATTCGTGCAGCTTGTTATTATAAGCATTTTTGTAAACGGACAAGCCCACTCTGCCAAAATTTGGTCTTCACCAAAGATGGTGGGACCAGAGGATCAGTGATAGACATCAGTTTGTCACTTCCAATCAGGAGAAAAAGTAACCTGATCTTTAAAAAAGAAATCCATATCAAGGGTCAGGAGTTTGGCTGTAGAGACTGGCATTGATAATGTAATAGGCAAGGTTATGTTCATCCAGATCTTGAAGGTTCATCCCCTCAGAGAAGTCCCAGCTGCTCAGATTTTATTTTCCTGTCTCAGCAAGATAAAAAGTGACAGAAGTCATCTCTGACACACTGCTAGGTAAAACTCTGGACTGTTTTGACTATCATAACGCTGCATTAATTCATGGTGTGCTGTTTCACTATGGTAAAGTGCTCTGGATTTTTGGATTCCTGCTAAATATCAAGTGTTTCATACTTAATTTAATTCCAGAAGTACTGGGTTCACCTGTTGCTTCCTTTTTATATCTCCTTTATACATCTTTCCACTCTATAGCCATCATATTTTCTTGATCTTATTCTGGATTTATTTTTGGTAGAGTTTTTCCTTTTTGAGGGGAGGAGAACAGATCATGTACAACTGCTGCTGGGTTGTGTTTCATGAAAAATGTATTTCATTAACAGTAGTTAAATGCTCCCAGCAGCATGCCACCAACAGCCCCACATAACTAGTGAATAAAATAATAAATGCTGTGACCATTCACACTACACAGCTTTAGCTCCTTGAATCCAGTTTAATTGCCATGGTTCCATCCTATGGAATCCAGGGATCTGTAGTTTGGTCTTAGGCACTAAACCTCTCTATGGCTGATAATTCTAAGTATGCTTCCCTAAATTGCAAGTCCTAGGATTCCATAGGGTGTTGTCATGACAGTTAAGGTGGAGTCATAGTACTATAATTTCTGCAGTGTGAAAGGGCTCCTAGAAAAAATAATTATGAATGGTAGGCTTTCCAGCTCATTATCTGTAAACTGTGTGAGTGTTCACTTTCCTCTTTTGCTTTCCTCCGTGTCCCTGCTTCCCCCAAAAGGACTGCTCAAAAACAGCACTGCATAGCTGTGATCAAAGGTGATTTGCAATACTGGCTTTGATGTGGGTTTTGCTAATGGCATAAGAAGCCCATGATACTCAGAAAGGGTTATTAGGTACTGGTAATCAGAGAAAAAGCTTTCTACATCTTCTGTGCCAAAAAGAATATAAGCACAGTATCTAACAGCCATGCACAGTATAAATACAAAGAATCAGAAAGCGAAACAGTTTCTTTCACTATTATCCAAATGGGCAGAGATAAGTAGCTATAAGCTTAAGTCTTGCCAATTTTGGCTGCAGCCTTCTTTCCAAACCACTCATTTGGAGCATTGCCAGTAAAGTCAGCGCAATCACACCCGAATAAGCAGTATGAGAAGCAGTCTTTTGTCTCTTGAGACCAATATTTCACAAAGACATCAAATGAAGATGAACACTATTAAAATGCTGGCACCCTTAAATAAGCAACATGTCCGCTGGCATGTGCAAAGCTGTACTTCCTGAAGATGGGACAAATAGTGTAATCAACCTCTCCGTCCCTCACCTGTATGGAATCATTTTTACTGCTTTCCTTCTCCTTCTTAGCTAGGCGCTTCTTCTTCTTATGAAGTGGTTTGGACTCCAGGATCATTTCTTCAAGTTCAAAAGTTGGGTCACAATTCAACTTCCCTTTCTAGGAAGGGGTAGGGAGAGATTATTCCCAACATAATGGCATTTGCGTGGGAGATGGTCTTATACTGCAGCTTAGACCTGGAAAGTGAGCTCCCCTCCTGAAATGAGTGCTTTTACACTTAAGATAGAGAAGTTAATGTTTTTGTCATCCGCTGGCATAGGGATGGGGGGGGGGAACGATATGTTTTGGGACCGCTGCGGCTCCTTACTTGCCATCCCCCATGTGTCATAGCCCCACTCCATGCACCGTGGCCCTGCCCTGTCTGTTGTATCCCCACCCCCACACAACTGAGCCACACCCCACACAACTTAGCCCTGCCCCCCACACTTTAGCCACGCCCCTGCCCCTCCCCCCTCCGACCGCCCCTCCCGCACACACCAAGCTCCACCATTGTTGTCATCCTCATCCTCATCCTCATCCCCATCTATAGTTATGGAGGGAGGTTTTAAAAAAAACTAATAAAATTCTTACAGTAGGAAGAAATCCAGGTGTTACTCTCTTTTGCAGAACAGCATCCCAGTTGACATCAGCCAAATAAGCAAAGTCTTGGATATCACTCAGCTGAGAAAATCGTTCCTCTGCATTTATCTCCAATAACTAGAAACAGAGATTAGCCATCTTGTAAATATGGATATGGATCACAGCAGAGAGAAAATAAAAGATATTTACTACAAATTGGATAGATGAAATAAGAATGACCTATATCTTGGTCCAGCAGATATTAGTCGTGATTAATTTAAAGGAATGAGATATAAATCCAATTTTTTCCTTTAGTTTCAATAAGCATCATCATCATCATCATCATCATCATCATCATTATTATTATTGCTGCTGCTGCTGCTGCTGCTGCTGCTCTTGTTACTGCTATTTTCTTTTAGAGTAACAGCCCACTTGATCCAAAACCATGTGTGACTGCTTCTTATAAAAAGTAAAGTTATTAATTTTGCCCCTAGCGTGGTTTCTTTGATAACCGCTATATTGTTAAAAGAAATGAAATACACAACTTGCAAGGAAGCTTATAACCTTATATCCTAAATTTAAAATATAACTGAGTTTCCTAGGACATAGGGGGAAAAATCATGAAGAGAAGAATACAGATGGAGCATATATAATCATTTTTTTTAAGGTTTCATTTAGCTTTGCTACAGTCTGCAGGGACATCATTTCTGTCACTCATCATCCAAAATGCTTAGGTCCAGCTTGATCCAGTCAAGCTCAAGACTTCAATGCTCAAGGGGCTCTTTCCGGACAATCTAGAAGACTCTTGTTTGCAGTTCAGGGCCATCAGGTCTCCCTAAGCTCCCCAGGTACTGTCAGAAGTCTTGGATTCATGCTGTAACTTCTTTCCTCTGCAGTCATACTCTAGTTTCTAAGGAGTGTGGTGTTCATGTGGGCAGCAGTATTATCATGGACTGAATCAGAAACAAGGCTTCCAGCAACACAGGAAGAGCTGCAACTCCCTCCCAAATGAAAGTAATACCAGAAGAGCACCTTGCCAAATGGTGAACATTGGCTTTCAATTGTGTGAATCCATACAAAAGAAAAGCTCTCAAGGTGGTGATGGATGAGCATTACAGCCACAATATCTCTCATGGCAGGCTTGATCAGATTGGCTACTACCCAGAACCTCCATTATTGATTGTTGACCATTTTGCTAGTTTCTTCAAATACCTTATTCATGTTTTAACACCTTACTTCCATTCATCCTTCATAGCCCTCAAATTTTGCACTTTGGCCCTTGCCTTTTCCACTAACATATTTCATGGGTGGAATGTTGGAAGCAAACTTGAACCATATTCACCTGAAAGGGTTATAATTTTCTTTCAGATCTTTGGTTGCACCCCATGGAGGTTAGCAGATGGGTGGAATACAGCTCCCCATCTCCTTTCCACATACAGACTTTTATAACATCTCTGAAACAGGGCTACTCTCTCAAGAAACTTTTAGAAGTCAGCTTTTAACAATGAAAAACACCTGTATTTTGATATCCCCATAAGTCCTGGCTTTACAAAGCAACTAAAGGTCATGAGTCTTCCAGAAGCTGAACATTTTAATTTGTTCCGTCTGGAAATCAGTGCTGCCACAGAAAAATATTCTGTTTTTTTCCCTCATCTTCATACCTCACACTTTCCACAAATGATCAGAGAATCAGGTTCTCCACACCACTAACTGCTTTTCTAACTAGATGCTCAGTTGGCTGAAAATAGGAAACTTTTCTCCTCGGACAATAATTTACTGAACTCTTTCCCTCTGTAACTTGAGTCAAGCTTGCTACAGGTGCTTGCTGTGTTTAAACAAGTTGTTCCAAGAGCCCTGTTGTGACAGATTCTTCTTTTCCTCATGAAGAGATTTTGCAGAAATAGTTTATTATTATGTCTACATTACTATCCACATAATTCAAACAAACTCCCACTCACATGAGCCTCATTGTGCTTATTTGAGAGTTTGGATGCCACAGGCATCTGCCACCCATATGCTTTCTAATGTTTTTGTTGTTCAGGTATTTCATGTGAATCAGCAAAACATCTCCAAGTGATTGGTGCAAAGCTTGAATATAAATACATTATTTTGCTAAAGTTGTAAAACATTCATGGAAATCAAACCTTGCAAAGTAAAAATAATGAAGCAAGTGGGGAGGCCCTGCTGTCTGTCCAAAGGCACAGTAATGCTCAAATAGACAACTGCAAGGACAGTCCTCATTATAAAGACCTTGTCCCTTAATATTTTTGGAAGGAAGGCAAAGCTCCCAAAACTCTATACTTTGATTTTTTGTTTTAATGAGCAAGAGAGATTAATTTTAAATTGATATTTGTTGTTCTTTAACTATGAGCTAAATCCAACAGTAGTGCTACTTTGAGGAGAACTATCGAAATGAATGGAGTTTGTTTGTCACAACTAAATCCCATGGATTCCACTGGGTCTGTTTCTAAGGAGGCCTAACATTCATTCATGCAATTGTATACACATTTCTTGTTGTTGCTGTGTGCCTTCAAGTTGTTTCTGACTGCTCGCAACCCCAAGGTGAATCTATTATACTTCTTGGCAAGATTTGTTTAGAGTGGGCTTGTCTTTGCCTTCCTCTGAAGCTTGCCCGAGATCACCCAGTAGGTTTCCATGGCTGAGCAGAGATTTAAATCCTGGTCTCCAGAGTCATAGTCCAATCCTCAAACCACTACACTATGCTGGCTTTTCTGGAAATAAATATCCTTATTCTTAGTGGGACTTGCTTCTCAGAATACATGCATAGGACTATACTGCCAATTTCTATTTTCTTCCTTGTGCTGTCCTATACCAATAACATGTACCCACTGCACACTGGCAACAGAGAGACTGAAAGAATTTTTATTTCACATGTGGAAATGCTCTGTGCTTGACACCCTGCAATTTCTGATGAAATTCAGTGGAAACCTAAGAGCCAGGATAAAATCTGACAGTCCCAGTTGGTCTCATTTATAATACATACAGCTGCTAAAACAGATACAAAGAGGGCAAAGTGGAAATTTACATGATGGTGACATCAGGTATCATCATTAATTCAAGAAGAAGCAAAAGGGCCTGTGGGCTTTCCAGAATGCTACAGAATTTCTGAAAAATGCAAAATGATGTAAATCTACATACAAGTTGCAGTATTATTTATTCTGGCCAGTTTCAAATGAATCACATTTTAAAATAGATTAAACAGTTCTCTAACATGTCAGGCTTCTGCGTCACATAAAAATGACAGTGATGCAGCGGTTGCTTCAAACACCACCCAATGTGTCTTGGCTAACAATGTGGTGATGTTCACCATGCCACTACTAGTCTCTTTGTGGGAAGCTCTTTAGTGGTCCTGTGAAAATCATTGTCTGTGTTCTAATCCTGGTAAAATGAAGGCTGTAGAAGTTTCCATGGAGGTACAAAACTATCACAAAACTGGGATGGGAGGAATAGGTCCAATCTTATGGCCCTTTGGACACTTGGGGGACCATATAATTTCAATGAATGGCAGGAATTACATTGGTGATATATGCTGGCATTAACTTCCATTAATACCAGTTTATGTACTTTTCTGGTTATTGTGGAAGAAAGTATCCAGTACCTCCTTGGTCAGTGACCTGTTGTGGAGACAGCCTCAGCTAAAAACACCAGGACATGCTCTTATGGCGTTGTACTTGCTATAGTCCAGAAGGAAAACAAGCCTAACCTTTACCAAGCTGCACCAACTGTACCTTGAGGATACTGAGGAGTCCCTCTGCTCACTGATGAGCTATAAAGGTACACTCCAGTGCCACAAGCTGAAGTTGCACACAAGGCAGAAGGGGAATCCCAGCAAATTATTAGTCTCAGCTTCCCTAAAGAGATAGTTAGAAACTGGAAAACATTTTTGCAAGACAGTCTTCATTGTTTATCTCTCAGCGTTCTCCTCACCAGTTTTGCCATTATCTGAGCAATGTTGCTTTATCCTTCTTTAAAAAATAAGGCAAAATTGATTCAACCTGAGGGCTATTAGTGAGCCAACAAGTGTAATCCCTTCTATTCTTTGCTCCTTTACAGACTTCCTCATGAAACTCAGGTTGTTTCATCATCTAAACCAGTTCAAAACCTCATTAATTGCTGAACTTCCCAAACTGATGGCAGCTCATACATGCCACCAAAGGGGAATCCAGTTTGTGGGCTGTGCCACTGGCCCCACGCACTAACGAGAGAGATGACTGAGGAGGAGAAACATGGCTAAATGCTTTATGCTTTGCTGTCATTTAAGAGAATTTTGTCCTATGCCTTTCTGTGTCTATTTCCCTAAACACATTATCAGTGCAGCTTTTGAGATGCAATGCACAACAAGATACCCAAGTACATATCATTCTAGGTTTCATGTGAGGTAAATTATATGGGGCAAATAATATAACAATATTTCATACACTCACGCTAAAGATCCTTGCTTTAGCCATCAGTCTTGGAGCAGAGACAAAATCCCCACTATATCGGTTATAAAAGGCCTGAACTGTATTTCCTTATGACAGCTATTATTTCATATTACAAAATATATTCCACAGTAAATGACTTACTGAATTTCTCACTGTTGTTTTTTCCTTTAGTATCAGATTGGATGGATTCAGTGGGAATAAAAAATTATAGCCGTGAGGTTTTTGAAATTTTCTGTGGCAGGGAATGCTTGACATGGGGAAGAGGGCTGTACCACTGCATGCCCTGCACAGAGCGCAACTGACAATCAGACTGAAATTAATAAAGCCTCCAAGAAATCATCTCATTCCCATCTCCTCTCTCCAATAAGGACTCACTGTTGGCATATTATCTGTGAATTCATATGCTGGCGAAAGAAGCTGTGCTGGCCAAGTACCAGAGTACCACCATGTGAAAATACGTGAACAGCTGTTATGAATAAATGATGTAAAAAGAACATCTGTAGAAGCTTGACTGACACTTTGCCACAGGGCAAACTTCCTCACATTGTCAGCTGGCTGACTGATTTAGGGATAGAACTAGACTTTACAGAAGACAAATGGCTACCACCAAAATTAGTAGCCCTACATCTCCTCTTCCTTTCCCATTTTCAATTTTATTAAATGGCAGCACCTAAACGCTGATAAATCCATCAAACTAAAAGAGAATGCACGTCTGCTGCCAACATAACATCAATAATGAAATTTAGGCACCCAAAATTTGGCATGAAAACTAAGGACACTTTGGACGTGTTTTTTTTTTAAAGGAATGAGTGAGTTTTAGTTAACTAAAATCTCTAACACAAACATTATAATCTTTCTAATCCTTGAAAAGATTTGCATTCATGCTAATTAGTCAGTCAGTCAATCATCATATAAAATGGTTGATGTAATGTAACCGCGTCATGAGTTTTCTCCCCTCCCAAAGGGTGGGAGGCAATAATGTGCAATGGGTGCAGTGTAAGGAAACACAACTGTGATGTATGATCATATCATATATGTGTTCACAGAGCAAGTGTCTTTGTGTTCCTGAGGAGAAAAAGAAAGACAAAACACAGAGCTTCTGTTTTTGTTAGCAGCTACACATCTCCTGACTCTGGCTATAGTGGGCTTCTACCTCATTTTTAAAATGAATATCCTGCTCTTTTTTGGTCTCTAAACTACACTCACCTTTTTAATTAATGACACCATATCCTTTGACCAAGCAGCAGGATACATTACTGTCGCTGTCTTGTACACGTGAGCAATTTCATTTGCAGCTGTACTAGAGCGGATGTGATACGGTCTCTGAGGAGGAAGAGAGCAAATAATTTTGAAATAAATCCCTCATCCAGCAACCACACAGACCAAATAACTTGATCTAAACATTTTCTCTGAAGGAAACTTCTCTACACATACACACTGTGCTGCTTCCTCACAGTTCCCACCTTCCCCATTTCCAGGCCCCACTGTTGTCAACTGAACCACTCAGCAGAGAAGCCTAATTTAATTGAAACCAATGCAACAATGACAATAACCACAAAGTTGCATTAGTTAGCAAAAGGTAAGGAGTAGAGATCAAAACTTTACACTGTCATTAAACTGGAAACTAAAGTTCATTTTAAAAAAAAGTTTACTGCTGTGAGTGCACATGTGTGTCTAGAGGGATGGAAATAATATTCAAAAATATTCAAAAAATAGTAGAAACTAGTGTTTCTTGACTGGCAGGAAACCCTGATGAAGCGAATCCTTGACTGATGAGAATTTTTGCAGTTCAGGACTTAATTTGGACAAAATGGGCTTTTAAAATGCTGTTTTCTGAACAAACAAACAAAAAAGAAGTGTAAATTTTGTGCAGTACAAGTCTCCAACTACAACCTTTTCTGCAAAGGAAACAGGATATCCTGCACATCAAATAATATTTCTGAACAGAAATATTTTCTTCACTGAAAATGCATAGAATTTCCTGCATAAGAAATACTGCTCTCTATGGGGAAAAAAATGCAAATTTTGCACTGAATAAATCCTGAATTGCAAATAGTTTCCAAAAACTGCACAGTTTCTGAATTCTTTCAGTAGGAAGAAAATTGCTAACATTTGCCATTTAATAGTTTGGTGCGTTATATAAATCTTTCTGGCATCGAATTCTAAATACTTCATGAAACCATAAATCCCATGATTCCACAGGATGGAGGTGCAGCAGTCAGAGTGGCATCAAAGTGCTATAACTGTGTAATGTGAGAAAGACCTCCCAACGTCATCACCTTTCAGTTGATAGAACAACTAGAGGAAGGAATGGATTCCCCTACCCTACCCCAAGCATTTCATTGAAGTATCACTTTATAAAGTCTAAAAACATATTAAAGAGTCTCTCAGGTAAAGGACCTATCCAGTCAAATCCAGTAAAACATTACAGCAGAATTACAGTATTGTGTCTGACTCTCAGAGAAAAAGTTAAACTCTGAAGGACAGTTTCAGTCAGTCCCTTGAGGTCACAGGAAGTCAGCTTACACCACAGCCACCATGTATGGCACAGGTCATGGAGATTCCTGAAAAGGAACAAGAGAGCCCACGGGGCTGGGTGCCTGCATTCCAATCTGTCCCTGTGGCATTAGTCTGCCTCTGGGTTAATAGACTATAGGCAAAACTACCGAGGCAAACCATGTGGGGCAAGAGAGCACTGTAACTGTATTGCGTGGAACAACCGCCTCATACTTTGGACTTGACTTTAAAGTCCACTGGCCAAATAGCTGGCCATCATTGCAATACATGTTAATAGGTGATAGGAAAATGGAAAGAGAAGTGTAAGCAACTTAAGATTGAGATGCATTAACATTTCAGATAAACAACCTCTATTCCCATGATTCATTTCTGCATGAGATAAAGATGAATCATTCAAGTGTACTGAGTAGCCATGAACTTTTACAGTTTCTTTTTATGCCCCAAATTTGGAATTCTGAATTGCTTATCAAGTACGTGGAATGTTACTGCAGTACAGTTTCAAGGCTCTTCACTTTCCAGCCCTTTCATGTAGCTAACAAGCTGATCACAAGGCTATTTAATGACAGGAAAGAGAAGTAAGTGGCTAGCCACAGAAGTGTCCCAGCCTTTATTAGCTATAATAATGGCCAGCCACAGATATGGGCAGAGATGAAGCTCGTGTGAAGCCAGAAGCATTTTTCAAAGTTCTCAACAAAGGTGATCACCAAGCTGAATAGGGAAGCAACCTGAAACCAGTCCATAGGTTGTGCCCCTGGCTCAGCTACACTGCAGCCTGTGAGCACTATGGTGCCCACAAATCACCACAAAATTGATAGAAATATTCTTGAGTTAGATGTTAGCTATCAGACATATTGGTCTTCTAAGTATAAAGAATATCAACTATACCCTCTAGAGTGTTTTCATTGCCATGAGGTTCTCATTTTGCTTTCCTATTTGATTGAACTTGGAAGTCTTCAAGACAACACACATCCAACTTTGCAAACATGTTGCAATCCAATCCGCCAACAAGGCAGGCTGGAACATGAAATGTGCTGGATTGCTATATCACACACAGCAGTCCTTTTCTTCCTTGAACCACAGGATTTATCTGCAGTTATAAAATATAAATGGATTTGCTACCCTATATTTTCTAAACTTTTAATACATTTACAACAACTTCTGTGATAGGGATTCACATTAATCAGTAAGACAATTTGCTTTTTAGATTAAAATGATTCTCATGGGAATTTAATGAGTCCATCATAAATGGATGCAGATCTGAGGAGAGATGGTTTCTTGACAACTAGAAATGATGGACTAATGGGCTGAAAAATAAATAATGTAGCTAAGTAAACTGTACAGTACCCGGCCTCTGAGAAGTTCATAAGCTGTTATGCCTAGTGACCACCAGTCAACAGCATAGGAATAGCCAATAGGTTTTGTAGAACTGAACATCTCAGGTGCTGAAAAACAGAGAAATTAGAAGGTTGCTTTTAGGCTCAAATCTTCTAGCAAGATAACTGGCTTTGCTTTCTGTGGTGTTATATGAGCTTTCATTCTACAAGTCAAGCACACACTGAAAATGGCCTTAGCATCGTGCCTGGACCTTGGGCTGAAGCTCCCCCTTGTGGTAAGCTCCAGAATTGACGTTTGGAGCATCTTACTGGGGTAGGGTAGGAAATATGTGGTCTTCCAGATGTCATCAGTCTGTAGTTTGCATCAGCTGTAACCAGCTGTGGGACCAGTGTTGAGGGATCATGTGTGTTGCAGTCCAATAACTAGAGCAATATATGTTGTCCACCCCTGCCCTGGGCACCCCTGCTCTCCCAAGTCTGGGCATTAAGATTTCCTGACAGGAAGGGCTACAAAGGGCTTTGTGCTTGGTCTGGGACTTAGCCTCAGCAATCACAGGCCATTTCCTCACCTTACCTGTACCACTGCCAGGATGGGAGCACGACACGAATGCTCCCCTCCGCACACAGCAGGCTGCCTGTGGAAGGGTAGAGCAAGTGATGGCCACTTCCCATGCTGCACTGGAGAAGGAAGTGCCTAGATCACGCTTCCTCCCTTTCCATATGGCTGCTGGCAATGGGAGGGTCATGCAATCAGGGGCCATTACCAGATTTTTTCCAGTAATGGAATATCCCACAGTTGCAACAGATGGAGACATGTTGGCAGCAGGAGCATGATGACATCGTGTGAAAGCATGACTCGCAGATTGGCAGTAATGTCGTGCGGAAATGGCCCTGGTGTGTTCTGGAGTTGTCTTTTGGCTTTAATTCCAAGTGGCAGCTTCAGCCCAATTCCCTGATGTCTGGCTTTTGGCTCTCTTCTGCCTTTTGCTTACAACTCAAGTCCCAACACTCTGTTTATTAGGAACAGTACCAGTTTTGCCTTTCAGGAAGAAACAGGTCTGGTATTTGCTTGTTGGTGTGCACAAACAGAGGAACAACAGTTTGTCAGCTTCCCCTATTGATCTTCGGAATTATAACTCCAGGCAAGAGACAAATGTACCTTGAATCTGATCTGCACACAGGTTAACACAAGTGCATGGAATACCAATCTATTGCTTCCTTTCTTCACCCCCACAATAACCCATCCAGACAATAACTGTTGCTAAATGAGTTTTAAATAGGAACCATAATGTAATAATTGCATTAAGAATTCTGTTAAACAGTCTTAGGTTTACCGGAGAGAAGCTACCATTATGATCAGTATTCTATTTAGGTAAACCTAGACGTAAGCATCCTATGAGAGTGGGGAATGTGCATTACTTCACTTTCTTTAAAATAGGGTAAACCACCCCTACTGTGGGTTTTGTGTTTGTTTGTTTTTTGGTGTGAGGGGACTTCACCTAAATCTGATGAGTGGTATCTTGGACTTCAGTCCCACTGCCTTGCCCTGATGTCATTGTTGCTTGCATAATGCACAGTGTAGGGGAAACTCTAGCAGAATAATGTATTACACAAAAGGCAGAAAAACCTTTCAAGTCATGTTTCGTTTGTGCATAGAGAAAGCTCAGGCAATGACAACAGGTATGTGACTGGGTATATCAAATCTATTTTCAACTGGTTATAAGTGTTTTGGCTCCTTCTAAGGCTTGCATTATCTAGAAAGCCTCCTAAAAATGTGCTGGGATAGAATCAGAGGTGCTGGCTCATGTTATCAGGAAAGATATACATAAACACAATTGTGTGGTCTTGGAGATCAAGTGTAGTTGAAAGCCATGATCTCAACAGTAGCCTTCTTTCACATCTTATCTGTTCCGCACACAGGAATCAGACAGACCAAGACAAAAGTGAGACAGCTCAATGTATGGTTAAGATGGTGGTATAGAGAGGAGGGCTTTAGATTTATTAGGCACTGGAGAACACTGGAATTGTACAAAATAGATCTGCTCCACATGAACCAGAAGAGCACCAGACTGCAGATGCTTAACATCAGAAAAACCGTGGAACTTTTAAACTACTTCTCACTACACCGGAGTGTGGGATCATTTAATGAAGTTGGCTGGTGGTAGATTCAGAACAGGCAAAAGAGCCTACCTCTGTTAGCACAAGATGTTGTAATGGCCACCAATCTAAACAGCTTTAAAAGCGGTCACACTGCCCTATCACTCTTGTACTAACTCCCTTCAGAGTCCACTCAGTCTTTTCTTGCAGGAAAGAGTCCAGGTTAACAAGCTGTCTCTTGGCTTTAAATACCTTCAGACCAGGTTCATCACAGGGGCCCACAGAATTTGCCCCAGACCTTCTCACTTGCATAGGTTCTGGCCGTGCTCTACTCCATCCCCACCCTCAATATTCCTGCCGGTTGCAGCAACAACTGAACCTTCTCACTGTCCTCCTCTGGTCTGAGCAAGGTGCTTCTCCTTTCTCTTTTCACTGCTTCTTCCAACACTTAGGAAACAGATGCAAGTTTATGGAGAATGAAGTGCACTGTGCATTTCCTCCTCAGTTTTAATCCAATATTAGTTACTTTTGGTAGGCCATCAGCTGAGAGCATCTGACACATGCCACCCCCTGCCTCCAGTTCCTCACAAGATATTGGACAAACGTGTGACAGGTAAGGCCATCAATGGCTAACAGTTACAAGGACTGTTTGCTACTTCCAATACTAAAGCAGCAAGCCTCCGAATACTCTGAACTGCTGAAGAACCTGAGGAGGAAGATGCTACTGTGCTCAAGTCCTTCCTATGGGCTTCCCAGAAGTATGTGGTTGGCCAATACAGGAGATTGGCCTGACTAAGCAAGGACTCTTCTTGAGCTTTTACTATCTTCTTTAAGTGCTTGCAAAACTGTACAAGGGCTCAACTACTGGTATGCCTCTCAAAGCTATCTGGCATATACGAGTGTGTGGTGGAGGAAAGGCTTCTATTGCATTCACCTACTGCTTATGGGTTTTCCAGTGACATCTGATTGGTGACTGTGAGAACACAGATAGAATTTTGGTAGCATCTATCAGACTATCGAATGTTCTTTGAAATACTGGAAGGTCCTTCCCCTTCCATTTGCATCTAACCCTAGCTTAGTACTTGAGACAGGAAAGCAGGATTCCACTCCTGGATGAAGAGAGAAAGTAAACCCAGGTGAAATCTCCATAGACTACAGTGCTCCACCACGCTACTTTGCTGGTTTGTCTGACTTGATTAGAATTTCTAGTTTAGAGTCAAAACTATTCAAAAACCTAGTCAAAACTGGGCTAACAATAACATTTTCTTCCTAAGTAAGAGAAAAAGTGAAGGTGAGAACTTGTCCTTTGTCTATTTCGTGTCATGATGGTAACCTGAACAGCAGTCAAGAGAACAGGGACCAGAAGACTTGTTATGTTCTTGGAAGTTCAGAAGGTCACTGCACAAATGTTCTGAGCACCAGGGAAATGACTCATCATGTTTACCTTCTCTGGTTCCATACAAGCTTTTATACTTATGCATCACAATTTCCAGTTCACATGTTGGCTGTTTCCATGCAGCTCAGTCACAAATTCATCAACATCAAAAGTAGAAAAAGACACAAAACGTGAAATAGCGCCCATATGCGTCATAGAAACAATGCTTGCATTTGCTGAGCAAGTACATACAGTAACACAATAAAGTCTTATAAAAAATCAGGTCTATCCAAATATTATTTAATATTGATCAACAGGAGTAACATAATGGGGCAGGGGGTGAGCGCTCATGCTATTGCCTAACCTACAGAAGAGCAGAAGCTTATATTCTGTTAAAGAAAAGTTCTGCTCCTATATAAACATAAAAGAAATAGAACAACATACAAAAATGTATATTTACTGAAAAAGAAGTTTGATTCTTTTCACCATTGACCAGTTAAAGAGAAAACTGCAAACTATGGCCTAAATCCAAGTGCTCGTCCCAGCTAGAGCGCATCCACTGAATTGCTTACCGAATGGTAAGACAACACTTGTGAAAATCCCTTTGATTTATTGATTCTACTATGGTTGAGATCAGCAACAGGATTTATGCCAATGAACACTTTCCGAAATGGGGAAGCAGGAGGCATGGTTCCAGAACAAAGCATCACATATTCCATTTGGGATTCTGAAATGACATCTCAGAGGTCACATCCATCTCAGTGTGCCACTGCACTGGCCCTTCTGCTGCCATCTAGATGGGAGTGGTCTTTCCAACTATAGCCCATGCGTACAATAATGCCGGTCCACTACATTATCCGGGGACTACAAAACCAGGCTGCACCTCATTAACAAAGGATTGATTTAACCACTTAGGGGACAAAGTTATAAATGATCTTGAAAGAACCTGTTTGGAAAATGAAGCTCCATAAAAATGAGAGAGTTTGGAACTTTTGGAGTCCAAAGATATTGGAGAAGAGAGGTTTTGCTGCCTTTATGTGCTCAGGAGGACAGAGGTTGGACCAAAGGCAGGCTCCAATCTATACGATGCATTCCCAGTTTGATACAAACTTATTTCACTCTGAATAAAATCTTTCTGTTCATCCTGCTCTGTTAGATTTTATGGCAGGTTTACCATGCTGACATGGAAGGTGCACTTTCCCCAAACAGAGGGAGGAAAAAATGGTTCAGTTTACTCTGCTTCATTGCCTAGAAGGAAAAGGAGGAGGATAATACAGGGAAGTGCCCAGGTAGCATCTGCAAGCTAGATCACCCTCAGTTGGCCATGGGATCAGGACAGAGAACAATCTGGACACTACACAAAAATGCCGGAACCAACTGTGCAATCTTGGCTTGTAGGCAGCAAGTGAAGTGACACCTATGGTCAACCAAGTAAAACCAGATTCACTTGGAAATATCGCCTGAACACTTTATGTCTTAAAATTGCTTTCAACCCTGGAATTGTGAATTGACATGTTCATACCACAGCCCCTGAACAGAGATATTTCAAAAAAATGGCCATTCAAGTAACTTAGATATTTATTTTTGATTACTTACCCATGTATGGTTTTGTGCCAGCGATAGTGGTAACCTGCATATCTTTATTTAGCACAGTAGCAATATTGAAGTCTGTGATGTGCGCATGTCCTATCAGAAAAATTTGAAAATTAGCATTGTACTCCACCTCTATCTGTCTTTTCTGCTATGGCAATTAATTTTACTATATATAATTATGACAGAACAGGGTTTATAAAGAACTCTTACCATTTTCAGTACCTTGTTTAAAGTTGCTATCTCCTTCATCCAATTTTTCCCATAATACAATGGTCCCAATCCAGTTTAGTGTTGAATGTGTGCGCAAACAAGTATATACTCTTACAAGTACCCTGGCAAACTGTCCTAGAGGAAATGTCAGAAGTGGCCAAGCAGTTGATAGAATAAAACTGTCATTGTCAGACTTAGCTCAACAGTATTGCCGATCAGAAATCCAAGGTAAAATTTTCAGCCTTCTGAAGCAAACAAGCATTGTGATTTCCCAATAGGGAATTCTGGCTGAAATTAATTCTGGCTGAAGACAACAACATCAGTAGCAAAAATGACTACTTAAAGCACACAGAAAAACTGGAGTGATTTGGTATTCTGCAATGGTCTACTGCCAAGGTGCACACAGGAAAATCTATCAGCTGTGCTTCACAGAAGAGGCCTCATGTGTTGAAAACATACATTTGAGGCAGCCATGGGTTTTTGCCAGCTTGTTGTGCCAAAATAACAGATACACTGGCCATTTTTGTCCTTGTCATATACCAAAAAGCTATGTTAAAGGGTGCGTGACCATGTGAGGCTCCTGAGCTAAAATCCTGGCGCAATCAAATCTCCCTACCCAGACACACAAAGACACTGAATCATGGAGGTGAAACACTACTGCAATGTTATCTCCTTCTTTCTTCCCAACTTTTTTGTTATTATTCGGGATGGGACAAATCCAGAATTTTCTGAATCCAAATTCCGGGAAGGTTCTGGGAATCCACAGATCTCACGAATCTCAAATCTTTCGAATCCTCGCTGGGGGCAGGCAGGATAAGAGCGAGGAGCGCAACACTGCGCTCCCCACAACCTTCTTCCGCCCGCCCCGGGCAGGATTGCATCGAGGACAGGCAGGGAAAGAGCTGGGAGTGTGAGATCGCGCTCCCCACCGCTGCAGCATTTGAAAGATTCCGTTTGCCTAATTTGGTGCGGGGATTTGGATCCATCAATCTCAAATCCTTGTGGAGGATGGCCCATCCCTAGTTATTATCATCTGTTTTCTTGTTATCATGTGCCTCCAAGTTGATTCCAACTTATGACAACCTTCTGATAGGGTTTTCTTAACAAGTTTTGTTCAGAGGAGGTTTCCCACTGCCTCCCTCTGAGGCTGCGAGAGTGTGACTCACCCAAAGTCACTCAAAGGGATTTGAACCCTGGTCTGTCAGAGCCCTAATTCAACACCAAGGCCACGACACCACATCGGCCTTTTCCCCCCCCCTCATATTACCTTTTGAGGACGAACATTTTGAAGTGTTGTTTTTGTTGTAAGCAAGAACAAAATAAGCAACAATTAATGTCTGTAGCATATACAGAAAATAATTTCTCAAATTACTTTCTGTACATACGTAAGTTGCATAAATGCATAAACTGTTCCTTGTTCAACAAACATTCAAAAATTTTGTCCTCACTGTGAAAAAAGCTGTACTTATATAGGAAAAGTTATATAGGGGAAGACATAAACACATATTACTGTATTTGCTGGCGTATAAGATGCACCCGGGTATAAGACGCACCCCATTTATACACTGGCAAATACTATTTGCTGGCATATGAGACACACTGGCATATAAGATGCACCCCATTTCCAAACAGTATTTTTCAGGGGAAAAAGTGAGTCTTATATGCCAGCAAATACAGTACTTTTTGCACAAAAAAAAAGCTTTAGAAAAACAAAGAATGAGTTTTGCACAACATCCACTGGGGGGAAGTAGAAAGAGTACTGAATTTTTTTCACTTTTGTGAAAGAAAGAAAAATCCTGGTCGACAAGTTTTTCAGTGGGGTATCTTCATATGTCAAGATATCCTTTCACGTTGAGAATATTCCAAATGTTTTTTACGGCTGTTTACATGCTATAAGTATACACTTATCAGAGACAGCAGATTGAATGCTATAGAAAAAGTTAAAAAGTAATTTTCTGCTAGTCCCTTGCCTGCCATAACTTACCTTTTCTCAGCCACAAACCTGGCTCTGCAGCTGAAAATAGCCATTCCACTTACTGAAGGCCATAAAACACTTATATACTTAAAATCCCATTAACTCTACTCCAGGATCAATGAATGTCCTGAGGCTTCATGACACAATCCACCAAGACCATTTCCTGCATGGGTCTATGGAAATGAAGAGAAGATGTCCAAGAATACAAGTGCCAATTCCCACTCATTTCAATGAGCGTTTTACCAACTGACAGGGGAACAACAAACAACAAGCCAACTAGACTCAGGGGGGGTAGGTTTTCTTTCATATATTAAGCCTTCCCAGAATATTTCCTGTTTCACATTAACACTTGAATTGTAAAATATATTTGCTTAGGATGAAGCAATATTGATTTAATGAGAACCAAATGAAATAAGTTAGGACTGCATCCTTAATTAAAATTCTAGACTAAGATTCCGTGCTGTTTTTATTTAGCCACAGGCTAAAATTTTGCATCAACAGCACAAACGTTCCATGTGCAGAACTATGCTAGCCCCCATCCCACACCCACACCCTTTAAACTGCAGGAGACCCTCCTCCATGGCCATTTCATGATTGGTACAGAGCAGGCAGCACTGGAGAAACATCTAGCTACATACCTACAGCCAGATGTAGAATAATGATATTGTTTGCTGATACCTCTGGAGGCTTTTCTGATGTCCCCTGTTCCTCACTGATAGCTAAATGGATGTGGAAGGATCTGTAGCTAAATGGTGGGTCTGGGGGAGAATTTTGGTCATTGCACTAGATGGATAGAGAATTCTGGTCTCCACAATGACTAAAAAGTTACTTAAGTAGGATTTAGACCACTGTAAGTCATTGATAGGATGCTAGCCATTGTCTTCCAAAAAATCACAAGCTGAAAACTGGGTAGCTTTTTTAATATTTCTTTGTAAGAAGCCTATGACAAATTCAGCAGAAATTTTTCCAATCTGAAGATGTAGCAATGGAAAGTACCATCTACCGAATTTCCCACTTGCTATATAGATACCCCCCTTTAAAAGAATACTTATGGCTGAGGTAAGTAATCAGAGCCCATTAGCCAATTAGCAGGAGATCTTGCAGGGAGCTGGACCCGATGGCCCATAAAGCCCCTTCTAACTCTATGATTCTATGATTCTGATCCAAATACCTAACACAGCACAATACAATACAATACAACACAGAGGACACAATACATCAGATCCAAAAAGAACATAGGAGCAAATACTGAGATGATACAGAATAGGATAGAGAAATAGAGCAAACCATGGACCAGTATTCTGGTTCCGCATTCGAATATTTGAATTTGAGGAATACCAAATGTAACTGCATATTAATTTGATTCTAGACTGGAAGAGGTGGGGACTTAACTTTCTGAGGGTTTATTCCCTCCAATCAAAGCATAAGCTACCCAATTTAGCTCATATAGTCATGCTTTGTCTGATCCAGTTCCTAAATTTACCTCTACTAAATTTACCTCTACCTCTACTAGAAACTTCTGAGAATTCACACCATGCTTCCTGTACTATGGGCTCACATGAAGGCAGATTTCAAATTCTACTGGAAGTGCTTTTTATTTTCCAATGGAAAACCAAATGTTATTTCCTCTCTTTTACTGCCTTTTCTCCCACTCAGCTCATGGCTTGAGGAGGCAATAGTGTGATGACCCTCCACTGACAGCCTATAGAACCTTCCACCATACCATTTCAGAACAAAATGTAGATTGCATAACCATCATTTCCAGCTCTTCCTTTGTATGCTTTCTAAAATCATCTTTGCCTGACTACAAAGTAGGTCCATTTTGAAAGCTTGTGCCAAGAATCTGTGCCTTTTCAGTTGGATAATAAAGGTAATAGTATGGATTTTGGAGCCAGCATTGGTTAAACTTCCTACACATCTTCTTCCCCTAATGCAACTCTTCTGTGGTTTATTCAATCTCTGCTAAAGATGTTCTGGTATATTTACTTCTCAGTCTTTCTGTATGTTAACCTTTGAAAACCCTGAAGAACACAAAAGACTACAGCCTAGAAGGCATGTTAGTTGGTAGTGAGACGAAAGAATCGAGAACTGTGGTTGCAAAAAGCTAAATGATTCCCTAATGGCCAAAATGCATCCCTTTATTTCCTTTGTTTCCTCAAGAAGAAGGTATCAAGAAATGTATGAAGATATCATATGGACTTTCTGTAAGTAGATCATTTCGTATCCCCCACTGGAACAATGGCAGTGACTAGAGAAAATATACCATGACTGACTGCCACAGCGCCCAATTATAGCACTGTGATTCCACATTAATTACCAAACAACATTCTATGGAATCCTCGGATTTGCAATTTGGTGAAGGACTAGACTTCTCTTGCTAAGCACTCCAAATACCCCTCCTTGAACTCCAAATCCCAGGATTCCATATGACAGAACCTTGGCAGCTAATAAGGAATGAAAGCAATTGTGTACTATGGAAGAGCACTATGGGGACGGTCTTTACCAAGCAGTTTATTAGCATATGGATGGGCTGCCTTCTCATACTGCTCTTAGACCATTCTCTACCTCAGCTTTAAGCTCCAGTCCACACATCATGTAAGCCATGTGGATGTAAACCAGATGGTCCTCTGCTAGGCAGACTGGTCAAGACGGTTTTTATGGGTGGACATTTGCCCATTCTTGCTGCCATGTGGTGCTGCCCCTGTCCTTTGCCTCAGAAATGGCCAGTAATTTGTATTGTCAGTCTTACTCAATTACAGCAAGTGAGCAAAAGTGCTTGAAGGGCCGTTACCTTGCAAAGTCAGCCACATTTGGCATTGAAGGAAAGCAAATGATGCCAGAAAACATTTGCCCCAGAACTGGGATGGAACTGACAGACAGAACATTTATGGATTTACTGTGAGAGAAGCTGTGAGAGAACTGGATGCTCTGATGCCCCAGCCTCCTTTCTACAGGGGCAGGGGAAGAGACCAAGCAAAGAACGATTTGTTGCTAAAAGGAGAAGCAGTGAAAGTCCAAGGTCTGCACCAGTTTTCATTTCTTCTATATTGCTGTCATCTCCTTGCGCGAAATCACACTCATAAAATGATGAATCATAGATGCCATTGTTTTTTATTCAGGCTTTCATAATATTGGCAAAGCAGGGGATGTGCTGCTCTGGATGTACCATTTGTCAGAATTTAAATTATTTAAATGTAATTCAAGTTTCTTGGAAAACAAAATTAACGAGTACACTGAACGATAAACCTGAACTATTGGAAACCCAAGGATGTTTCAGTGATTTTGTCCATCATACAATAATTAGCTTTCAGGATCAGATGGGATCTGGGTAATTAACCCTAGGTGAATATGGTAAAATCTTACATAAACAATAGGGAGTCTGTTTGTTTGTTTTTTTAATTATTCACAGAATCACAGAATCACAGAAATGTAGAGTTGGAAGAGACCACACGGGCCATCCAGTCCAACCCCCTGCCATGCAGGAACACCCTCAAAGCACTCCCGACAGATGGCCATCCAGCCTCTGCTTAAAAACCTCCAAAGAAGGAGATTCCGCCACACTCCGAGGCAGCAGATTCCACTGCCGGACAGCCCTGACCGTCAGGAAGTTCTTCCTGAGGTTCAGGTGGAATCTCCTTTCCCGCAGCTTGAATCCATTGCTCCTTGTTCTGGTCTCTGGAGCAGCAGAAAACAAGCCCTCTCCTTGCTCTACATGGCACCCCTTCAAATATTTAAACATAGCTATCATGTCCCCTCTTAACCTTCTCTTCTACCGACTGAACATACCCAGCTCTCTAAGTCTATCCTCATAGGGCATGGCTTCCAGGCCCTTCACCATTTTGGTCGCCCTCCTCTGGACCTCCGTCAGCTTGACCATGTCCTTCTTGAATTGGGGTGCCCAGAACTGGACACAGTATTCAAGATGAGGTCTAACCAAAGCAGAGTAGAGTGGTACCAGTACCTCCCTCGATCTAGACACCATACTCCTATTGATGCAGCCAAGAATTGCATTGGCTTTCTTGGCTGCCGCATCACATTGCTGACTCATGCTCAGCTTGTGGTCTATTAAGACTCCTAGATCCCTTTCACACGTACTGCTATCCAGCCACGTGTCCCCCATCCTATATTTCTGCATTCCATTTTTTCTACCTAAGTGTAGGACCTTACACTTCTCTCTGTTGAATTTCATTTTGTTAGCTTTGGCCCAGCTCTCCAATCTATCCAGGTCATTTTGAATTTTGATCCTGTCCTCTGGTGTATTAGCAACCCCTCCCAATTTGGTGTCATCTGCAAATTTGATGAGCATGCCCTCTATTCCTTCATCCAAGTCGTTGATGAAAATATTGAAGAGCACTGGGCCCAGGACAGAACCCTGTGGCACCCCGCTAGTCACTTCTCTCCAGGATGAAAAGCAGCCATTGGTGAGCACCCTTTGGGAACAGTTAGTCAACCAGTTACAGATCCACCTGACAGTAGCCCTGTCCAGCCTGCATTTTATTAGCTTCTTTGCAAGAATGTCATGGGCAACTTTGTCAAAGGCCTTACTGAAATCGAGATATGCTACATCCACAGCATTCCCTTCATCTATCAAGCTAGTAACTCTATCATAAAAAGAGATAAGATTAGGCTGGCATGACTTATTTTTGAGAAATCCATGTTGACTTCTCGTGATTACCGCATTGCTTTCTAAGTGATTAGAAACTGACTGCTTAATGATCTGCTCCAGGATCTTTCCGGGTACTGACGTCAGGCTGACTGGGCGATAATTATTTGGGTCCTCTTTTTTTCCCTTCTTGAAGATGGGGACAACATTTGCCCTCTTCCAGTCTGCTGGAACTTCTCCTGTCCTCCAAGATTTCTCAAAGATCATAGCAAGTGGTTCCGAAATGACCTCTGCCAGTTCTTTTAATATCCTAGGATGCAATTCATCTGGCCCTGGAGACTTGAATTCATCCAGTGTGGCCAGGTATTCTTGTACCACCTCCCTACCTATTATGTGCCGCATTTCCCCTGCTTCCACCCCTGCTCCCCAACCACCAGGTTGAGTCCTTGTATCCTTCTGGGAAAAAACTGAGGCAAAGAAGGTGTTAAGTAGTTCTGCCTTTTCTCTTCCCCCTGTTAGTAATTCTCATTGTGTGCTTTCTAGTCATTTCCAACTTATGGTGACCTTAAGGCAAACCTGTTGCTCTTAACTGCTGTTAAGTCAACTTCGACTTCTGGTGACCCCATGGATGAGAGACTTCTAAGTCATCCTCTCATCAACCATCCTGCTCAGGTCTTGCAGATTCAGGGAAGTGTCTTTCTTCCTTGAGTCCATCCATCTGTAATGCTGTCTTTTTCTTTTCCAACTGCCTTCTGTCTTACTAAGCATTATTGTCTTTTCTAGTGAGTCATGTCTTTCTGTGATGTGTCTAAAGTACAACTGTCTCAGTTTAGTCATCTTGGCTTCTAGGGCTGCCGAGTTCATCCTTGATTTACTCTAGGACCATTTATTGGCCTTTTTAGCAGTCCACAGTATCCATACAATTCTTTTCCAGCACCACATTTCAAATGGGTTGATTTTATTCCTATCAGCTTTCTTCACTGTACAGCTTTCGCAACCATACACAGAAATTGGAAATATGATGGCATGGACAGTTCTAACCTTAGTATTCAATGCTATATCTTTACACTTCAGGATCTTGCCTCATTCCTCCACAGCTACCCTCCCAAAGCCTAGACTTTTTCTGATTTCTTGACTGCAGTTTGCATTCTGATTAATGACTGAGCCAAGTTATGGAAAACTTTGAACTGTTTTAATGTCTTCATTGTCTACTTTGAAGTTATGTAAAACACCTGCAGTCATTATTTTTGTTTTCTTAATGTTCAACTGTAAACGTGCCTTTGTACTTTCTTTATTTATTTTCTTCATTACTCATTCCAATCTCTGCTGTTTTCTACTAGTGGTATGGTGTCATCTGCATATATTTGCTGATGTTTCATCTTCTGAAATTTTCATGCCTTGTTCCTCCAAGTCTAATCCTGCTTTACATATGATATGCTCAGCATACAAGTTAAAGAGATAGGGTGATAACATTCAGTCTGGCATGTCCCCCTTGCCAACTGGAAACCATCCAATTTCTCTGTATTCTTTCTTAGCAGTAGCTTCTCATCCTGTGTAGAGGTTACGCTTCAGGGCAATCAAATGTTGTGGCAAACCCATTTCTTGAAGAGTGATCCATAGTTTTTCATGATCTACACTATCAAAGGCTTTCCTATGATGTATAAAGCACAGGCTGATTTTCTTCTGAAAGTCTTTGGTGTGCTTCATTATTCAGTGTATGTTTGCAATATGAATCCTTGTGCCTCTTCCTTTCCTGAATCCAGCTTGGACATTTGGCTCCTCTTCCTCCATATACGGTAGAAGTCTTTGCCATAGAATTTTGAGCATGATTTTGCTTGCATGGGAAATTAATGCAATGGTCCTGTGGTTACTGGAAACCCTGGTGTCCCCTTTCTTGAGGATTAGAATGTATATTAAGTGTTTCCAATCTGTGGGCCATTCTTTTCTCTTCCATATTTGTTGACAGATTTTAGTTAGAACTAAAATAGATTCTATCTCTGTAGACCAAAGCACTTCTATTGATATTCCATCTGTTCCTGGTGATTTTGGAAGCTAAGCAGGGTCAGACCTGGTTAGCATGTGGGTGGAAGACTGACAGTGAACACCAGATGCTGTAGGCTATATTTCAGAGGAAGATAATAGGAACAACTTCTGACTATTCCTTACAAAAAAAAACCTTATGAAATTTATGGGGTCTCCATAAATCAACAGGAAACTTGAAGGTGCACACACAGAGAGAGACACACACAAAATTCTTGCTCTAATTTTTTTTCTCTAGGCACACTGTCCCTTCTAATTGTCATGATTGCTCAACCATGCTTACAAATGAAGCTTGTGTTTACCTCCCCATTACCAACCACAGAACAAAAACAAACTAATTTTCAGCTTGAGGAATGAGGCAAGCTTGTGCAAAGATAATCATACATCTTTTCCTTCTTAATGGGGCTCCCTTTTGTAGTCTGGATTCCCATTCCTGAATACACTATGGATGGAACCCTGTGGGAGATATCCTCTAATATAACCTCCTGTTATGCCTCCATAAGTCCCCTTTTGGTTATTGTGGAATCAGATATTGAGCACCTGCTTGGAGAACATCTTCCAATACATAACTCCTGCTTGAAGAGACTGAGGTGCATTCCCATGGCCAATCAGTAGTGTGGTTGCAGGAAATTCTGGGTACCATCTGGCTGCAAATATATCACTGGGGAAAGAGAATAGCGGCTGCTATCTTAGACGTCCAACAAGAAGCTTTCCATTGATTGTGTGCTCCAGTACCTTGAAGCCTTGAGAGCAGCAGAAAACTAGGACAGGTAGGCTTGGAAAAATTTCCAGTGCATTAGCATTTAATGAGAATTTGGGGCAATCTGTTTTTCACTGAAAAATCTGGCCTCTGGCATCAGTGATTACAAACAAACTGCATAAAAAATTACTGTGCCCTTTGTGGAAATGCTGTGAAGGTTGCCTAAATTCTTATCATACCTTTGGAGGAAAATGAAGGTCCAGCAAAGATAAGAGTCAGGAGCAAACCAGGTTTTAAAATGCTAGACTTGATCAAAACAATTACCTTAGGCTTTCTATATGTTACCTTAATGTCCGAAACATGTGCCTGTACAGATGTTAACAATGCCAGACAAATTTTGCTAATGGGCAGAAGTTAGATACCTGGTCAGCAAAGTGTGATTGTCACCACTTGCCCCTGGAGAAAACAAATATGTGCGTCTTTAGGCATTTGTGCAATTGATCTAGAGCTGCCAGTGGATGTCAACAGTCATGAATTTATTTAAGTTTCTACAAGTTCTTTAAGTTTCTATAACATTATATAATGAAAGTGAATGGAAACATTACCGAACAAAAGTAAAAGTATCTTGCACCATGCAAATCTATACAGCTGTTGAATTTTAAGGCTGCACCCTGTCCACTAAATTAAGTTCTTAACATAACCTCTTCCGATCCTCCGACAGTTTGGCATACACTTAGCAAAAGGACAACAGATTGAGCTAGATTTTGAAATAATGTCCCCAAGGAGGGAAGACACTGGAAAACAAGCACAGTCTTACCAGTCTATATATAGATACTGATGCTACAAAAACAATGGCTCAAGGAAAAAGCAAAAACAAAATTGGTAAAAGGCTCTTTGCACGCATGAATGGAATCACACACCTTTGCTGCCACAGTTGGAGAAACACACATAGAAATTGGAAAAAGGAAAGAGGACACTGATTTCAAGGACGCATATCAAAAAGACAATACCAAATAAATCCCATTGCCCCCACACATGCAACATCTTGGAATGTCATCAGAATAGATCTGAAAGAGATTTGAAATTGAAAAGCCACTGAAGCAGTTCTTATTTTCAACCAAGTGTCCCACATCACCATGCCTGTGACCACGATATCTGGGCCTACTGGCTGTACATGCTGAAATAATCAAAGCATTTGAACACATACTACCAATGAGCATGTGGCTCCCCACTTCCAAACCCTTTATTAATGTGAATGCTACTGGTTCTCCTTCAAATGCATCCAACATGAGAATATTCTCCAAAGGAGAGGAACGCGATTATTGGTAAGAGAGTAAACACAGCAGCCTTGTTCAGAAATAACATTAACCCATTTTATAGGCCATTTCCACACTACACTGCTATAGTGGTATTATTCCACTTTCAACATCCTATGGAATCTTGGAGTTTGCAGTTTAGGGAGGGTCCTTTTGAATTCTCAGCCAGGGAGTTCTGTTACCACCATTGCTAGCCCGAGCTTGTGGGATATTAAAGATATCTTTTGATATCAATAATTCGGCCTCCTATACCCATTCCTCCCCACGTGCTTGCGAGGTCCCCCGGACAAGCTCGCAGACGGGCATGGCTGATAATCGCCGTAATATTCCAACACAATACAGGCAGGCCAGAAATAGCCGTCCCGCCGCTTCAGGAGACCTCAAAGGCAAGTGCTCTATTATGTATGCACGCTGCTTACAAAGAACTCCCTGCCCCGAGCAGGCAGCTTGATTAGAAGAATCCTCATCTGTCAAGCACTCTGTGTTTGCATACTGTCCACTCTATTGACAATTTGGCTATAACTCATTCAAATTCTGACCTTTCGGAGGCTTTTGTCTCCAGCCCCAAACTCATTGTTTTCCCCAAGTACGGACTATCCTGTGGTCACAATTTTCCCTATAAGAACCCCGGACTTTGAGCGCTTCCTTGCATCGCTTTTGGCTTCCATCCCGCCTTGCTGTCGCTTTGTCCAGCGAGCCTTCCCCTCAGCTCCACGTGCTGAGAGCCACGCTCCCCAGCTTCTCTGCTTCCAACCGGGCTTCAGGACAGGTGTAGTATTACCCAAACCAACAACTCCTCTAAAAATCCCTCTATCCCACTCCAACCTTTATTTCTTTAGTTATCTGAGTGAGTGTGCTGCATACACTGTTTGATTGTATTTTTAATAAAACAACATTTATTATTTCAGCTTCTGTGTGCTCCTTGACTTGGCCTGACCCCGTAAACACAGGGTACAAGATCTCGCTACGTTACCCTGCCTCTCGCATTGCTAGCTGTGCTCTTCACTAATTTCCCCAACTTATATAATTGAGAGCGCATTTAGGTGTCCCTCTCAGGACCCCCAGAAATCAGGGTAACAGTTCTTTGGCCTCAGTAAACTACAAACCCCAGAATTCCACAGGATGTTGAACGTGAAATAACAGCACTATTACAGTATAGTGCAGAAAGGCCCATAGTCTTACATTTCTATCCCACCCTTCTTCCATCATGGAAGTCAAGGTGGAGCACAGGAGATTCCCTGGTGGTTTCCATTCAGACACTATTCATACCCAAGTACACTTTGCTTCAGCAAGGCACTCAAGCTGGACTGACCACATTTATTTGGTCCCCCTTTTGTTTCCTAGGAACTTGTATCAATTTAGACTACCCACCTGTCTAAACCAGTACTGTCCACTCTGAGTTGCAGTGTCTCCCCAGGAGTCCACAGAGGCCTCTCCAATATCTACTATCTGGTTCTTTTACCTAAAGAGTCCAGGGGTGAAATCCGGAACTTTTGCCTACAAACCATGTGCCCTACCACTGGGTTATGTCCCCTTTTCATCCATTTGTGAGAGGAAAGAACTCATTAAAAAGCCTTACTCTCAGTTTTGAAAAAGTCACAGGTTCTTGAGTTCAGACCAGAGGATAGAGGTAAGTATGTTTGGTTACTTTTAATTAATTTCTCTTTCCAGTAACAAAGGTATGATAGCATTATACCCAGAACTTAATAAGGAATAACTTCATGCCCTTCATGGTATAAGCTTGTTTTAGTGAGGGTTATAGCCTCACTACAGAAGGAATATCATATGTTGGCTTTCGTTGTGCTGCTTGTTGCTGCTTCATGTTGTCATACATGTAAAGATGATGACAAGGTAGACAGGAGGTGAATGTGTTTTGTATTACAAGTTTCTATCATTCAGGTTAGGATTTGTTTTTAGAATGTAACTTTTAATTTACCTTTGAGAAACAGGAAAACAAAGAAAGACATAAAGGAATCCTGTTGCATTTTTACTATTAACTGAGAAAAAGAAATTTCTGGCATAAGCTTTCATGAACTCCAGTCCATTTCATCTAGAAATGCTAGAGATTTTATTTTCTTAGTTTCCAATGTGCTATACAGGATTCTTTTATATTTTTTTATGCTGAAATAGTCTAGCAAAGCTTTTTCTTTGAATATTACCACAAAGGAGAATAAAGAGTTAATATATTTAACAGTAGCTAGCTACTTTTTGTGCCTTGAATCTATAATGGTAACTGACTGCTCTTAACAACCCACTTTCCAAGGTCTTGTGCAGATACATTGGGAACAGTTGTTTAGTCAAAATCCCAGAGTGGAAGTTGTTAGTCTCCTTGCCTCGTACATGAAAAAAGGAACATGTGAGCCCATGCTGGTAGGTAAAGATGGATAGCAGTTTTAAACAAAAACCACAAACCCTGTAACATAAAAGGTTAATGTAGAAATTTGTCATTTTTAACGAATTCAGCAGAAACACAGAACAGAAAGTAGATATCTGCCTCAACTTGTTTTCCATCTAACAAGATTGTGGCATTCTCCCAGCAATGCTGTATTTTTCTATGTGGTTTCATGTGTTGTACATTACTGTAGCTGGAAACAATTGGCACTTACCCTGCTCATCCAGCAAGATGTTATCAGGCTTTATGTCCCTAAAATTAGGGGGGGGGGGGAGAAAGAGAAAAAGGAAAAAGAGAGAGAGAGAAAGCAATCAGTTAAGAACACTGTTATTATTATGACTGTTAAAAAAAACTGTGACAGGATCTCACATTCCTCATATAATTTAAATTCACTGGTATAGTGGAAATAAAGATCACAGGTTCAAAATACTTGGACTTTTCAATCAGCAGGGGTGATCAAAAATATACCAGGGCCTGCTCAGCATGTCATTTGGCCTGCCCCTTGCATTTCTTTATTCCTTCTGACTCACCTGCACAATAACTGAGGAAGGGCTGGGGCCCCAAACCAATATATTCTGTTGTGAGCTGGTCCTGTTGTAATGCAAAATGTTTTGGGATAGCTCAGCCTTAGGATGTGTAATTAAGACCCCCAAGCTTTACAGTCCTGCTCCAAGTATAAAAACCGTTGGAACTCTGAGATAGTTACTCCCTAGTGCTGGGAAAAGAAACTACTGGAGATAACTGAGCTGGCATTTCATGCTATTTAGTAGTACATTGTGTTCTCCTCTTTCTCTTTCGCCTGCAGCCTTGCAGTCTCTTCAGCCCAAGTCCCTCCGTGTAGAAATGCAGTTAACCGTAACACTTCCCTTTGCCAGCTCAGTATTCTGGGATGGTGCATGAATGCGCGAACATATATGTACATATTCACATATACAGACATGGTTCTGCAGGGGTGTCTGCATTTTTGGACTCTCTTTGTAGCTACAAGGATTACCACAACCTAAACTTTTACAGCTAAACCAAAATTTAAATTACACCCAAGTAATTTGCAATGTGGTCCACAACTGCTTCTGCTATGTGCTGCCCAATGGTTGTAATCCTAGCAGAGTTAAAGCCAGTAAAGTGAACAAAATACAGTGTGGGACGCACAACTTATGATACAATCTAGAGGTAGAACCTTTTATCTTTTGCCCTGTATCACTCAACTTGATTTGTCTCTAACGAATGTCTTCAGCCGCCATCTTAAGGTGGCAGATCCCTACAATGCCATCTATCAGTAACATCTCTTCTTTTCTTCTTACCTTTCTTCTGTTCTTGTTCAACATGATAAGGAGTTACATGGAACCTGAAAGCTTTCTCCTTTAAGGCCATTTCTGCACTACACTCTTATAGCGCGATTATTCCACTTTCAACGTCCTATGGAATCCTGGGATTTGCAGTTTTGGGAGGGGTCGGCAGAAATGGCCTAAGAGCTAGACTCACTAAGAACCACAACATTTTTGTGCTTTTCTCCCTATTTAGATTCTTCTTCTAATGGAACAACATATATTTTCCCACTTCATGTTTAACTGAGAAACAAAACAGGGAAACCCCAGGTTACTAATATTTGCAGACTATTTGAGTTAAAATGTTAGTGTAACTAGAATAGTAGGACTTGTGGGTATTTTTTATGAGCAGTACTGTTCAATAATAAAAACTCTCCTCTGTTTATTTGGTTAGGACAATCAAATAGGAAAGCGGGGGGAAAATATTTTGGCTCAAAAAAATATACTGATTTTTTAAAAAATCTATTTATTCGAAATATTGTATACTGCCCTTCATCAAAACTGATTCCTGGAGAGTCTACATAATAATCAAGTCAGCTAAAGTGTTGCTTTTAAACAAAAACATGAAGAAACAATATTGCTCTTTTTTCCCCCTCAAGCACAAGAGAAGCCAACAGCAATTATATCTAAATGTTTAACAGTTTTATTTGTTTATTTATCTGTTGCCTCACTCTAAACATGGAACCTAATGCAGTTTACAAAGGCAAAAATGAGATCAGCTTATAAATTATATGCTCAACTGAAGCAGAATATCCCTCCCTAGTAATAATAGTCTTTGGCATTATCAGGATGTGGTGATTGGTTGATGTTCACAAATGGTACACCATAGAAAGAACACTGGAATTAGAACAGAAAAATGTGTAACATTAAAATAAAAAAAAAAGAATTGTAAAAAGCTGATATTGTGAGGGAAAGGAACAGAATAATTATATCTAATTCATTCACTGCTGCCTTTGTCTGGGGCATGTCTAGATGAAAGATCCATGCAAACTTCAGTGTTTTTAATCATGAAGGTCAAAAATACAATGAACAATATTCAGCTTGAGGAAGAGCATTATTGTGCTCAATTTATGAAATGTAACACAAAGTAGTAATACAAAATTATGTCAGGAAAATCTGTTATCTGCAGCAGAATACAGATGATCTGAGTTGCAGTACTTTCAGATAAGACATATGATTTTATATTCATTATAAAGAAAATATGGCCCACTCAGGAAAAAGAAACTCTGACCCTGAATAAATATTCTTAGAGACTACTAAAGTGCAATCACTCCCTCTAAAAATGAATACAGGTGAATAAATTGAATCAAAATTGAGATATTAGGAAATATTATGGAGCCAAAATGGGTACAGCCAGAAAGGCAGCCGCATGCTTTGAGGAGAAATCCTAAAAATTGTAGAAATCACCCCACCCCACACTGTGTTTCATATAATGGAACATAATCTAGCCCTGGGTGTAGAGCAACAGTTGATAAAGAACACTAGAAAATTAGTTGGTTGGGTGTGTCCAGTTCCACATTTTAAGAAGAGGATGTACCCCAATATTTTGTTGCAGGTCCTACCTCTGCAATGTTATTGTGGAATATCATAATGCAGATAATAAGTAACATTCCTCCCCAATAAAAAAAAATTTAAGGAGAATTGGGAATAGTTATCTCAAGAGAAACTTGGGCTTGATTATTGTACCCTACGTGAACCCCAGTGTTACAAGTCTACTTATAGTGATATTAAAAATATATATTGAAAGGACTGAAAACCTTACACTTAGCAGAGTTGTGAAATAGTCTTCAGGATAACGTAATCTTGAATAGGACCTCCAAGGCGACATATATTATAGCTTACCATAAGACACTTGAGAACCTTTTCCTTTTCCCAGCTTTGTTTATTTTTATAAATGGCCGTAAAACATTAGCTATGCCTTTAATTAGGTAGTGGTTTCCAACAATTACTGTTTTAGAAGATTATATAAATGGAAATTACACAGATTTTTCCCTGGGAACAAGCACAGCAGGAAACAGAACTTCCACTGAGTATGACTTTCAGTGTCTTTCCTTGATACATCAAACCTCTTTTTCCAAACACACAGTACCCTTGATAAGGCATTTAGGACATGCTTAGTACACTGCAGGTACTTTTACAACAATGAGCAAAAAGCTCCCATCATATAAATGTGCAACTGCAGAAATAATGTAATGGGGAAAAAAGGCTGAGTTCATTTTCAAAGTTATCAATTGGCCTGCAGGAGACCTTCTCCACAGCAACTTCACTAAACAATGAGGCAACCAGTCTGTGTCCTGGATGTAACTATCAGAGTTTCTTTTAACAAGGATGCTTTTATACAAGCAACATACTGTTCTTTCTCTCCAAACCTCTCTACTCTCCATGCTAAATACCAGTCTCATCCCAAAGATCCACTTCAGAGCCCACAATGCAAGAGTCTCAATAGAGAGCTCTTGTAATTCATTATATGTTATCATCACTAGTTCTTACTGGGGTAAAAGTCCCAAGACATTACAGCCCAAGAGAAATGTCCCATTAAGCACAATATATCACTTTGTACAATCTAGTAATGAGGACACAATCCTTGGGGAGGTGAAACCCAAGATATGCAAGCCAGAAATGGAAATGGCCAAGTAGGTAGAAGGAGCAGTTAATGCCTCACTACACCAAGGTAGAGTTCTAGTGTTCCTCAAGAGGCAAGTATAAGAACTCTGTTGAAAAAGCCCTCCCTGAATCCCACCATAAAGTATAATCACTGGCCAGGTTTCAATATTCCATTTCTGGAAATGCACTAGAACACGTGGCTTCCTAGGTTGAGGAGTTCCTGGTGAAATAGATTACCTAGATCCATTTCAGTCTGGCTTCTGGCCTGATTATGGTATAGAGACAAGTCTGGTTGTCTTAGGAGATGACCTGCGCCAATAACTGGATGGGGTAGTGTGTCTCTGGATTTGGATGCACTGTTCTGTAGTGACTGTGTTCCCTCCCAAGGGTAAAACCCATAAGACATTGCTGGGGGATTCCTATTCAGCTCTATGGCTGTGAGGTTCCTTGGTTTCTGTCTCATCCTCTGTGCTATTTAACATATAGATGAAACTGCTGGCAGAGGGTGCTTGGAGGCTTGATGTCATATCCTTCAACATTTCACAGATGAAAATTGGGATACATGTGGCCAAGCAACATCAGAGTGTGGTCATGATGGCAAAGGCCATTAATGAGGAAGAATGGACAAACTAGGAGAGCCTACAGCAGTTTGCTTTTGCCTGATCCTACTGGAAGGGCAAAATTTAGCCACTTCCTCTCCTTTCCTCTCTCCACGCTGAATTAAGTGATGGCAAACTACTTTTGCACTTTGAACTCAGTTTGCAGTAGCTGAGGTAACCTGAGGATAAATGGAGAAAGCGAGAGGAGGAGAGAGAAATTGGGATATTTTGAAAAAGGTGGGATGAGAGAGGATTAATTGGGACTGTTCCTGCTGTACCAGGACAGTTAGAAGGTATGGTATGCTGATGAACACCTGTTAACAAACGTTCACTAGTTTATCAGCTTGGGTGGGGACAGAAATGTGGGTGGGTGAGTGTTCCCACCAAGCTTCTCTTCCCAGTAGATTTGTCCCACTAGGTTTTGTCACTTAGGCTATGCCTTTTTCCTTTCCCGTTCCTTTGCTACTTCTGTATACAACTATAACTCTTCCCTTTGGGGCCCACTGGGAATTCAATATAACCCCCCCTTTTTTTTTCTTATTGCCAAGGCATTCATGGAGGGCAGAAATAAAGGTGGAGGTTGGTATATTGTGGCTTCCCTTTAACAAGATAAAGCAGTGCTCTTCCTACATCTACTTCTAGGAAAAGGGGGAATGCATGTATGCATGTTTCTCTCTTTCATGTGAAAGGTTGCAGGTTTTCCAAATTGTCTATCTATGGATGGAGAAGAAATTTGTTTGGCTTGCACTTCTATGTAAACATACCTAATCTACAGTTCCTGAACCAATATTAAACTGTAATGCAGTTAAATTTCAATATCCACACCTCTCCCAATCTTCCAGTAAACTGTTGCCAGATTTTTAAAACTGCATTTAAAAACATTAAACAACAACCCTACAGTACTGAGTACACAGAGGGTAAGTACCAAGTTTCATATTACACTTCCAGTCTTGGGGAATCTTGGAGCACTGCACAGCAGAGACGGGAACAAGTCTTAATATTTTAATAATTTGTAAACAGTACTAGCAAACAATGATAGTTAAAGTTACCCCAGGACACAAATACCATTTAAATTACTAACTTTTGAGTTTCTGAATGCACTGATGTTCATACTGAGTTTTAGACTTTGTGCCTATTCAGCTCTACTTATTTTTGTCTTTTGTTAACATCAACACTTCAATCATCAAAAACTGTCAACTCCCTCTTTCCCATTTTTAAACAATATTTCAAAGATTACTTTTCCCACTGTTTCAAAACCTAATCAAACCTAGTAATATTTTTTGCTGATTAACTCCTGCACTGAAACATATTTTAGTTGACACAGTTTGCTTTTAACTATTTTTTAATTTAATGCATTCCAAATCAACATATCACAGCCAAGTAAATGTGATTTTTTTCTTAAAAATATATATATTATCTACATATAACTCCATAAGGAAACCTTGCTTGTCCAACAGGATGACAGCAAATAATTTTCTCAAACCATGGAAGAAAGCAAAATATTTCTTATTCGCTAGAGCAAAGTGGCAACTGATATGCCCACTCTATGCACCTGACTGGCTTTACAAGAAATTACCTGAGCTTAATAGGCTAATTACATCGCTTCCCGGCACCTGCCATGGGAATTAACCAAGCAACTTGTAATTTAATACACAGTACAAAGAGTACGAAGAAAACACCATTCAAACATACTGACAGCCTACATGAAAGAGCGGGTCCAAGGCTTTCTATATCAGCAATGCACCAGTGACCGTGCAAGGGAAATCAAAATGTATTATTTAGATCTAGGATACATCACTATTTTCTTACTCCTGTACCTGATTGCAGGTCTTCTGGTATTTAAAAAGAACCACACACACACGACCGATTCACTGCTGTCTCTGCAGAGTTTTGCTTCTACAAAGTAAACAGTTGTCTGCGTATCTCTTGAGGATGCGAAGTACAGATGTTGCATTCTGCAGTAAAGGTGCTGCTTTATCAATTTAATGCCACCCCATTTGGGAATAGTGTCAATTATAAGACTAGGAAAACATTCCAGGTGGTCAAAGCTGTTTCATCATGTTACATTTATCTCATTTATATAACCTGTTTTTCACACTGTGTCAAAACTTCCAGAAGGTTTATACTACCCATACCTCCCATGGTTTCCTAATAACTTCTGCATTTCATCATTTTAACCAAGCATCCAAGGCCACAATTTAACAAAGCATTAGTAGAAATCAATGGGCTCAAACCATGTTGTAGACAGTGCGCCCCTAGGCATAAATCATGCTGCTGGCCAAACAAAATAACCCTTTCATTAGCTGAAGTTCCTCATATGCCATCATACTATTTACATAATTATTTTAAAAGGTAGGAAGGCTGGGGATTGGGGAAGAAGAGAGAGGACTTATCACAAAGTAATATGCATGTCTCAGGGAGTTAATAACAATTTATCAGTCAATCACTCTACTTATATCTCTCCCTTTCTCCAAAGCTGGGACGCAAGGTGACTTCCAGATAAAAAGAAATAAAAGTAAAACTGCATCTTTCTAAAACGTAAAAAGGAGAGACCAAAATTATGTTAAACTGTATGTAAACTTAAAACCTTTAGAACATGAAAAACACGGAATAATAGTACAGCACACCGAAACGGAAAGCCCTTTACATGGCTTCTGTTCCAGAACTAAGTGTAGTTCCAGATCTTCCCAAGAACAGTGACATGTTATTGCCATAAAATAAGCTTTATGGGTGGTTGATGGCACTGCTGTTGGCACACAGCAGAGAAGCATGCCAGCCCTATTCGTGATGAAGTCCACATAGTCTGCACAGTCAGTGGTAGAACTGGGCCCTAAAACCAGTTTTATCTCCAGCTGTCAATCAAATTCATTCCCTGTCACTGGCTAAACAAGCCCCTTGGGCTGGGAAGCACCTTCTACAGGGCAAAGCCAATGGAAGATGGGCTCCCAAGGGTTTTATAGTGCAGAAGCAAAAAGGGGGAAAAAATCAAAATGCACAGGTGTGGCCCAACTCCCCATTGACAGCTATGAGTACTATTCAAGTAGGCTAGCAACAGGGGAAAATTCACTCTCCCAGTCCATTCACAGCCTTCATATTTTTTTCCCAGTCCCAAACTGCAAAAAGTATCAAGCAAGGCATTAATAAAAATGGACTCTTTCAGGCCACTAGACAGCTGTTGATGTTTGACTACAATGGCAAGAAGAACTACAAAACCCATCTGCCTGGTGGCAAAGGCCCAATTCACCACAACATGAAAATAATTCCCCCGAACACCTGCTGGAATATACAGGTCTTTACCTACTAATTGAAAGGCCAGTGAGGACAAAGCTGAGTAAGTTTATTTGCTATTTTTCCTTTCATAAATACTGAGTACTGGTAAATCAAGGGGAAAAAACAAATATGTTACACTGGGGCTAGGCTTCTGGGAGATTTCCAAGAATAACATTTACTAGTTTGAGACTTGAGACAAAAAACCACTTAGAAAGAAAGGGGCAAATATTTAACTTACCATAGACTGCCCATATATACTGTAGGATACAAAGTTGCATAGCACTAACGAAGCATATAGGGAATTTCATTCCATATGCAAACTACAGTGTATGAATAAGGTGTACTTGACAATTGTACAAAATGTTTCCACTATTAATATAGAAATGTGAAACCCACAGGAAGCCAACTACTGAGTTTCTTTTTGCGTACCTCTTTAAAATTACATCCCACTGTTCCCTTTGAAAGCTAGGCAGGAAGAGACATACTATCTATCTTTACAGATTCTAAAAGCCATCATCTGCAGACACAGAGAAAATTGCCTTAAGACATTGTGCAATCATATGCAAATTACAATTTAAAATGGAGCAGGTGTCTTTTGGATAACATATGTCCTGTGGTACCAATGCTAGGAAAACAACTACATGAACAAAGAGGCACAAAGCAGGGGGGAAAAAAAACAGAGAGCCTCACAATATAAGAAGTAGAACAGCACAGACGGATACATACACGCACACAGAGCTCACAAAGGAATTGCTACACTGATGTGATAAGGAAGGGTAGAATCCAAGATATGCACATTTCAATCTACACTCTTCAAGCATGCTGTGAAGGAATAAGCTAAATATACAGATTTTGCTTTTTGGAGAAATGTTCCAAAAGCAAACATTTAATGAATTTGCCAGGCACTTCCTTCCTCTGCTCTCTCTCTCATTCTTTCTCCCACACACACCCACACCCACAGAATGATTGCTTCAATCATTTGCCATTTGCCATCACTATTATCAAATCAGTAGTAATGTGGTATCTATTGGTACGATAGTCAGCAGGCAAGCTGATATTGGGTTGCCTTTATCTACTGTCCAAAAGTGATACAGACTCAAAAAAAAAAAATCACACACACACAGAAAAAGGCTAAATGTTTTTACATTATTTAAAGTACATTTAGTAATGTATATAGACTGAAAGATATGCAGAAAAAAATTTTAGAAACTGCATCCACCAGCAATTTTCTTCCCAGACAACTTTTAAACGGACAACTTTTACAGCTGTAAACAGGGAACAGCAGTATCCAGTTAAGAAGAAACCTTTCATTATTAATGAAAATTGAAAGGCTTACCATACCGTCATAGGCTGAGTCCTTGCTTGAATGTGTGTGCCCTTCTGCTGTGCCAATCTAAGGTGAGGAACTGTGAAAAATTCAGTCTAAAATCCTCTGAAGAGACATGCGTTCCCCACCCTTGCTGTAAAGTAAGAAACATCTTACATCTGAGTGTGGTACTGAACTGGGAGATGGACTTAGAAATTCTAGTGGTGCCCAAGATGATGTTGTTAATGAAGCAAACTTTTTAACTGTTAACTTTTGCATTCTCAAAGGAGGAACATCCATTGTTTCTTTTTCCCAGTAGTTTTTGGTTCACCAGCCTAACAAAATCCGCACAACACTTAACTTACAAAGTGGAGACTTGGGTTATTTCACCATACCCATGAACACTTTTTTGTCACTCTATTTTGTGTGTGTGCGCATGCACGCATTTGTGTGCGTACACATTTGTGCTTGACATCCCTTCTAGCAGGAAGAAGAGTTCTGAGTAACACAAAACCTTGCTTGCTACTTTCTGTAGCAGTTAACAAAGGCAGTTAACAAAGCGCCGCTGCCCCAACAAAGTTCCTTTTTACAAAGTCTTTTAATGGGAACCCAAATTGGCCCCTTCTTTCTTATCTTCTGCCTCTCTAGAAGTTTTTGTTTTCTTTTGTTTTTTCAGTATCAGCATTGGATAATGAAGAAGGAATGTTGGAGAAAAAAGCTGGAGTGTTTCGCCAGTAAACAATGCAACAAAGCGTGACCTGGGAAAGAATGAGACTGTGCTCCAGGTGATCCTACTATAGCTGGAAAACAGCAAGGAAAGGAAAACAGCTGCCTCCAGAATCACTTACTGAGCATGTATGAACAGCAAATCAGAAAGAAAATGGGCAGGCAGATTAGCTTGCCCCACCGACTACCCTGGCATATTAAAAAAGTATAGATCTATATGTTTTGTCACCAAAATGGAAATCATATGAAAAGTGGAAGTTGTTCAAAGTAAAAAAAAAAATCCCATGGTGCATTTTGGAAGAAGCTTTCAAGTGGCCTGTAGAAGATTCAAAATATTTTTGTTTACTTATGCAAGCCTTACCTGACCTTGTTGTTTTGTTTCACGTGATCAAATTGTTAATTTTGGATGGAAAGTTTACTGAAACATGTTGAACTGCTCTTCTTTTCTGTGGTATAGGAACCTCTCCCTATTCTTTCCATGTTATGCCTCTGTTAATGCCTTTGTTACCAAATGCCCCTTCCGCATGAGGATGGCATCCCGGCATGGGGACGTGAGAGGAACAGCACCATGATGATGCTTCTACATGATGCTGTCATGGTTCCACCCTTCTCGTGCCACCAGCCACCAGATCGTGGGCTAAATAATTGACAGAGAAACTCCATCAATGACCCCCATTGCACAAGCCTTCTGTTGAAGCCAGCCATGCAGAAGGGTTGGAAGCGTGATCTACGTACTTCCTCGGTTACTGCAGTACGGGAAAAAGGCCGGCTGCAGTCCAGAAGGACGGAGCATGTCCCTCACACTCCCTTCTGCAGGGAGCCGGCTGCATGAGGAGAGGAGTGTTGGGAACACACTCCCATCCCAACAGAGGTGCTGCCAGGATTGTGATGGGACAACGCAGGAGAACACTGTCATGTAGAAAAGACCAAAGCTGCTATTAAAGAAGTAAAGCGTAGGAACACAGCGACTTCATTAACTGTGTGGAGTGCATGGCAACAAATTATGTACATAAAGAACAAAGTTCAGCATTTTATCTAATTCATGATGAATGGAACCATTTCCAGGCAGTTTATTTTTTTAAAAAAAGTTTATAGAAATAAATTGAACAGGCATTTGTTGGAACATAAATCCAGCACAGGCCTATTTTAATTCAATTGTTCCTTTCTTACAACCCTATATTTTAGTTGGTAAATTGATCTGTTCATAAACAGGATTTGCTGAAAATGCAGAATGGCAGACTCCACCATGCAGCATGTTTGCAAATAAATCTCTGGTTTCTGGGAACAATACTTTTTTATTCATTGGTTGCTTACAGGTACTCAGTCAAATCTAAAATCAGAATATAGAGTCAATCACACGAAAATAATGGAGCAAGGCAGTATGTAATTACATTTTGTGATAAGGTCAATTCAGTGGAGGCTTGTTTTGAAGAAATCAATAATAAACTGCACATGCCTAGATTTGACTTGTTAGTTAGAAACATAACAAAATTATTAATTATCTTCTGGATGGATCTGGGTTTCTTTTAAGAAGAAATAGTGCCAGCAGTGTCTTCATGGTATATGCAGTTAGCAGTTAGCAGTAACACTTCTATACCGGTTATCAGTGCTAAGCACTCCCTAAGCGGTTTACAGTGTGTTTAGCTACCTGCTCCCCACAAGCTGGATACTCATTTTACCGACCTACAGAAGGCTGGAAGGCTGGTATGGTACATAACATACATGTACAGAGATTTTTTAAAAAAAGCAGCTATCACATATTTATTCTTAAAAGTAATTAAAATCTTCAAATACATTAAATCCAAATTATTTCAAGCAAAATAATTTTCATGGGGAAGAGACACAGAACACATCAGTTACTCCTGCACATCAGTTATGCTGTTATCTACTGAATTTGGGCCATTTCCACCCTACACTGTTATAGTGCTATTATTCCACTTTCAACATCCTGTGAAATTCTGGGGTTTGTAGTTTAGTGAGGCTCAAGAGCTCTCTGGCTGAGAATTCTAAAGGCCCCTCCCTAAACTGCAAACTCCAGCTTACCATAGGATGTTGAAAGTGGAATAATCACACTATAACAGTATAGTGCAGAAATGGCCTTTATTTCAGGTAACAAGGAAATGTAGCTTCCTTATGTATTTTATGGATTCACGTACATAGAGATGATGGGGTACCAATGTGGTGTCTAAGCCCTGAAGGTCAGCTCACCCTAAATGTATATCACAGCTTTGGGTTCACCACATGACTTCACTTAATCCTCCTTCTGTGTCCAATTGGGACAGAGTCCTACCTTGTTATATACCCTTTGATCATTCTTGATTTTTTCCCCTTCATTTTTCAAAGAGCAGGTCTCATCTGTGTTACTGTTTTCTCAACAAGATGATCCAAGCGCCTTTGCAAGAGATGGTCACGGAAGAAACGTAATATGTTGGCAAAGTAATGAATAGCTTTATACCTTGCTGCAAAAGAATTATCTTGATAGACACTAGAGTTATGTTCTCTTGTGCTCAAATGGTCCACTAACTCATTATAAAAGGAGGTAGCACACAAGTGGCACCAACTTATATCTCCTTACATTTATCATCTCATCACTTTTACATCATTGGGTCACACTATCCAGCAAACATATCACTCATGATAACTACCTCCACAATAAGAGTATGCAATTCAGCCCTTAGAAGTCTGAAATCCAAAGCAGTGCAAAAATAAAAATAAAGTGCCCTTCTCTTTCTTAATCAGACTTCAGCGTCAGTCCTTGTTGATCACTGTATGCTTTAACACCGAGCATTTATATGAAATACATCACTAGCAATTCTCTCTTCCCAACGCACTTTCCACACCTCCACAAACCCTGATGCAAAGCAACCTTATTCCTCCTCTGTCTCACCAACTGTAATTCATCCTCATTCATTATTGAGTGGCCGCACAAACAGGTGAAGAGCAGAAAAAGTTAACCTTATACCTTCATTACCACACTGTTTTGTTTCGAAGGCTCCTCTGGTTGCAAAACCATGAAATAGGCAGTTGAATCTGACCAAGCGTAAACATTTAAACAAATTACAAAGAAAGCTAAGGTGTATCCTTTCAAAAATGCAGATAGCAAAAGGTCAAATCCACAAGAGCTGTAGTAAGACAGTTCTAGGCCATTTCCACACTGGACTGTTATAGTGCTATTATTCTGCTTTCAACATCCTATGGAATCCTGGAGTCTGCAGTTTAGGGAGAGGCCTCAAAGGATGATCACAAGATCATCCACTAAGACGGGCATCATGAAACCCTCCAAATGTTTTTGGACTGCAACTCTGGGCAGCCTCTGCCAGCATGGCCAGTGGTGACAGATGATGATATCTGCAGTTCAACATCTGAAGGGCAACAGATTCCCACCCCTGGATTAAGAGGCAGCACTGATAATCTACCTGAATTAAATGTTTTCATGTGGACTGTTCTAGGCAGTTTCTTCAGCCTGCTCGATGTCATGACAGAACTTAGTAGTATTCTGTTAATATGGAGTATCCAGATGGTTTGAACTACAACCCAAGTCAGTCACAGACTACAGTGAGGTATTATTGGAACTGTAGTGCAGCTACATTGGAAGGAGGTCTAGGATGAAGAAGGTTGCTCTAGAAGTTACACAAAAATTTTTTGGCCAGTATGGCATAATGGCAAAAGACATAAAAATAATGTCAATAATGATTATGCCTCATTATTTGGCTTTAAAAAATGTGTAAATATTCTTTACAGGTTGAATTAATTGAATTCAAATTAAGGCTTTCATGCTACATTTAACATACTTCATTTAATCTTTAACCATACATATATTATTTTATACTAAATCTAGATTTCATTTCTATAAAGAGAAACCTAGTGTGTTGGAATTCTTTTTTAAAAAATGAATGTTATACAGTTTATTTTTCAAAAAAAACCCCACAAAACTCTCTCCTTCTAGATTTAATAATTTGGTGTTATCTAGATTGATCCAGTCTTGTATCCCATTCAAGCAATAAGCATGGTAGTATAACACCAAATTTGGTAACGCTAATCCTCCTCGTTCTTTTGCATCTTCTAGTGTTTTCAGTTTTACTCTTGGATTTTTTCCTCCCCATATAAATTTAGAAATTTCTTTCTGCCAATCTTTAATAATTTTATCACTATGAATAATGGATATTGTTTGAAATAGGCAGAGGATCTTTGGTAGGATAGACATCTTCATAGCAGCAATTTCCCCCAGAAACGATAGTCTTAGATTATTCCAATTTTTTAAATCTTTCGAAATGTCCTTCCATATTTTTTCATAATTATTTTTAAAGAGGTCAGAGGTTTTCTTTGTCATTACAATTCCTAAATATTTAAGTTTCTTAACAATAGTATATCCAGTTAACTGTGATATCCAAGTTACCTCCTCTTTGGAAATATTTTTAGTTAATACTGTAGTTTTGTCTTTACTGATTTTTAAACCTGATTGTTTTTCGAAATCTTTAAGAACAGTTTTAAGCACATTTAAATTATGATTGGGATCTTCCAAAGTGACCACTAGATCATCCGCAAAAGCTCGAATTTTGTATTCATTACCTTTTAGTTTAATCCCCTTTAATTTGGGGTTGTTTCTAATGTTTGCAATCAAAACTTCAATCACCACCAAAAATAGAAGTGGAGATAGGGGACATCCTTGTCTCATTCCTCTTTGTACTTTAAATTTTTCGGATTTCTGGCTGTTTACAATAATTTGTGCAAACTGAGTAAAGTATATGGCTTTAATCCAATTCAAAAACTGTTGTCCCATATTCATTTTTTGGTAAATATTCATAATAAATTTCCAACTAACAGTGTTGAAGGCCTTCTCGATGTCCAAAAAAAAAAGGCAGCCAATTTTTTTTGAGGATGATTTTCACAAAGCTCTATTATGTTAATTATATTCCTTATATTATCTTTTATTTGTCTCCCAGGAATAAAACTGGCTTGTTCTTCTGGTATCATTTCTTGAAGGACTCTCTTTAATCTGTTGGCCAATATGGCAGTAAAACGTTTATAGTCTGTACTTAATAGAGAGATCGGCCGATAATTTTTCACATTAAGCGGATCTCTTCCTTCTTTATGAATCAATATTATATCTGCTTCTTTCCAAGTATTGGAGATGGTCCCCTGTAGTGCCTCATTTATAATATTTTGAAGTATAGGTGATAACTCGTGTTGAAAAGTTCTGTAAAAAGATGCTGAATAACCATCTGGACCAGGAAATTTCCCTTTTTTTGCTTTATGAATTGCTTCTGTCACTTCTGCCATTGTGATTGAACTATTCAGTATCTTCCTCTGTTCTTCTGTTAAAGTCTTTACAGTTTGCTGGGATAAATATGCTTTTATTGATTCATCATTTAGATCTTGGTCTTTATATAATGTTGAAAAATAATTTATAAAGATTTTCCTTATCTGAAGGGGATCAGTAAATGCAATCTCGCCGCTCTTTATTTTGGTAATCAACGTTTTCTCTCTTTTCTTTTTCAGTTGGAGAGCCAACCATTTACCTGCCTTATTGGCCCATTCAAAATGATGTTGTCTTGCATATAATAATTTAATAATTCAATTTAATAATAAAAATAATTCAGTATTTATTTGAGTCTCTAATTGTTTTTGTAGCGTTTTTATTTCTTTCTGTAAAGATTTATTTGTTGGATCCTCATTTAATTTCTTCTCTTTATTCCTCATTTCTTCATTAATTTTCTGAATATTCTCTCTCCTTGTTTTGTTAATCTCTGCACTGTGTTGGATAAGATAACCTCGGATAACTGCTTTTCCAGCATCCCATACAGTTCCAAGATTGGTACCTTTATTGAGATTTTCCTCAAAATATAATTTTATTTGATCCTTGATTTTAGTTATTAACTTGTCTTCTAATAAGAGTTTCTCATTCAGTCTCCCTGATCTTTTCTTTAAGATTAATAGTATTGGGTTATGTTCCGAAAGATTTCGCGGTAATATCTCTTGTTTAAGAGCAGTATAAATCATAGACTTTGAGACTAGAAACATGTCTATTCTTGAAAGTGAAGCATGAGGTTCAGAGTAGAATGTGTAGTCTCTTGCTGATCCATACAGATATCGCCATGGGTCGATTAACTCAAGGTTGTCTACCATCGAGTCAAATGATGGAGGAAGCTTTCCTTGCTTTTTCTTTATTCTTTTTTCTGATTTTCTATCCAAGCTTGGATTAATCACCCTGTTCCAGTCACCAAAAAGGATTATCTTACTGTATGCTAGGTCAGAGATCTTCTTATTTAATTCTTTATAAAAATGTTCTTGTTTGTTATGTGGGCCATATAATCCTATTAATAAGATTTGTTGATTTTGCCAATTCAACTGCTATATAACGTCCTGCCTCATCCTTGAAAATTTCTTTAGAATTTATTCTTGGATTCATATATAAAATTACACTTCTTTTCTTTTTATTTGGAACAGAAACAAATTCATTGCATAATTTTTTATTTCAAATTAGATGAATTTTAGACAGTTGCACTCGAACTTCCTGTAGACATACCACATCTAGTTTTTTCTTCTCTATATAATGGAATATCTTTTTCCTTTTTGGGGGGGGGGGGTAAGAATTCCCTTAACATTCCAAGAGAAGATCTTCAAATCCATTTCTTACAATTTTGCAAATTGATCTGGTTACTAGTTCTTTTCTTCTTCTAAGTCTTCTCTAACTCCATTCTCTGTATCATATCCAGTTATTTCTTCCTCCTCATCTTCCTCTCGGTCTGGAGCTTTCTTTTGGTTTACATCAAGTTGTACATCCTCTTTTCCTTCTTCTTCTTCTTGGGGCTTCCGTTTCTATTGGTCTTTCCCCGTATCTCTTCATGAAGATCTTCACTTCCTGGATTGTATCAATTTTAAATTGTTTCTCTCTGAAACAAAAACTAAGGCCTTCTAATTTCCCCCATCTGTATAGTATGTTTTGACACTTTAGAAAAGTCGTTAAAAATTTATATTCGTTCCTCTTCCGCAGAATTCTTGGTGGTATATCTTTATAAATATGAACCTTCATTTTATCAATTATAAGATCAGCTTCTAAACTCCTTTGAATTATTACTTCTCTGGTCTTCTTTTGAGTCAAATGTACCATAATATCCCGGGGTAATTTTCTTTCCTTGGCGATTCTTGATTCTATTCTATACATTTTATCAGTTTCCCATTCCATTCTTTCAGAAGATATATTTAAATAGTCAGGCTGGCATTTTTACCTTTGGTACAATAAGGCTAAAAACAACAAAGAGTTTAACCGTCATTATATAAGGAAAGCTCTACTAAATGTATGGAGAAAATATGTTATGAGAGTTTGTTTGAAAACCCCACAGTGGGTTTCTCCTCACGAGGCCTATTATAAAAAGGAAAATATATTATCTGATAAATGGATAAAATATAAAGATTTGGCTGAGAAGCAACAAGATCAAATTAAAATCAGATCTCAGCAAGAATTGAACGAATCTAGGATCAAATGTCACTGGCTTCTATACAGACAGCTCAGAGAAAAACTAAGAAGTGATGTGAAATTTAATGATTATCAAATAAAGGAGGAGGAATTAACCGCAATTTTGTGCTCAAGTATATCTAAACCTATCTCTTCCATTTATAGAATTTTTTTACGAGAGGCCTCAGAAGATGAGCCTGTTAAATCAGCTATGATTAAATGGGCACAAAATGTCTCTCACCCAATCCCATGGAACAATGGGAGAAAATCTGGACAAAAAGGGTTAAACATATTGCATGTCAAGATATTAAGGAAAATCTATATAAGATGTATCTGCGATGGTATCTTACACCCGTAAGATTGTCTAAAGCGTGTAGTAATTATTCAAACAAATGTTGGAAATGTGGTCAAGAAATTGGCACTTTTTATCATCAGTGGTGATCCTGTAAAATAGTCAAAAAATTCTGGAAATTCATTTACTTTTAAATAGAGAAAATGTTAGGCATTCAGTTTGAAATGTCCCCAGAACTCTATCTACTATCTATAATAGATGATGAACTAGAAAAAAGGCAGCTGATGCTAGGATGTTGTTGGCACAAAAATGGAAATTGGAAATTATGCCCTCATTAGAGGAATGGGAGATGAAAGTGTTTGATATGATTCAAATGGATAGGTTTACTTATGTATTAAGAGGAGAGAAAATTGAGAGATTTATGAAATAATGAGATAGCATAATAAACTATTACAGGAATTTATGGTATGATATCAAGATGGTGAACACTGATTTTTGAAAATACTCAGGAATGTTATCTATAAAAGATTATGTGACTGTTTTCGGAATAGATAGAAGTTAACTCGTTCCCAAAGTCAGAGGGGAAAGTTATGAAGATATAGAATAATTCTAGGATTGAAATATATGTATCCAAGAATTTTTTATGATTATAGAATGATGTGTTAACGGTTTTTTTTAATGTTTTGATCAATAAAGATAATTCTAAAAAAAAAACAAACCCACAAGACTTCATTTATTATCCATCCTGCTTCATTTAGTTACTGGTTTGGACATTACTTTAATCACACAATCTGAATACCCCATGTGTTACATTTCTTTTTAGAGCTTCAAGTTAAGAACATTTTACTTGAATAATTTTATAGATACAACTAATGTTAAATATGCTAAGTATACCAATATTTGTATTCTTCAAACGTCATCACTTTTATAACATCTTAATTTGCATTTCTCATGCAATGATATTTTTAATTCCCAGGACACTAGAGTATTATGGCACTCATACTGCATAAAAAGAGATGAAGTGGAAAGTAATAAGGTTCTGATGGGATACAATTATCCACTTAGAGCTGAATCCTACAGTATTTACTCAAGCCAAAATTCTATTAGTTGCATTTTTCACTGAAGTTCAAACATCTACTGAAGTTGTCCTTGGAAAAATACACTGTAACCATTTATATGGCTCAGAGGAACAGACTATCAATATTAGTGACAACCCAGATAACCACGCAACTAACTAAGCCCAATATATTTCTTGAGAAACTGTACCCCTCCTCTCCCATTCAAAATGCAGCTGAAAGTCATGACTAAAAGTCAGAGATATGATATTTCTAAGAGACAGAAAACATTCAAAGTCTTTTAAGGATATAAAAGCAGTTTTCTGCATAGCAATCATGATTAACAGATGATAATCAATTAACATTTGATGACTCAAATGAGGTCTGTTATCAGAATTCATCTTCTGCGATAATAATTTGTGGATTAAAGCCATCTCTGGCCAAAGATCTAAATTATCAAATATTCTACAAGAAAGCTGCACAAATGACTCATTCATATAAAAGGGTTTTTGCGGGGAGGGGGCACATTGGCCCCCATTTGGTAGTTGTTGTGTGCCTTAGAAGCATTTCTGAGGTAGGGTGACCCTATCACAGGATTTTCTTGGAACAAGTAATTCAGAGGCAGTTTGCCACTGCCTTCCTCTGAGAATGAGAAAGTGTGACTTTCCCAAGGTCACCTAGTGGGATTCCTGGGCTGGGACAGGATTCAAACCCTGGTCCAACACTCAAACTACTACATTACATGGGCTTTTTTAAACATGCATACATTAATGGGAATTGCTCCCACAGACAGGACCAACAGGGTCAGCCCAGTAACATGCAAAGTATCCCCATGCCCAGGTAGCTTTGACCAGGTAGGGGGTAATCAGCAGACTGTCTTCCAGCTACCTCTGGGAAGAAAAACTGCTGGTGAGGAGCTGTGGCAGAAAAGAAGAAAAGATTAGGGTTTAGGATCTCCTGGGTGCTAAATGGAAAGCCAGGGTGCTATAGTGGTTTGAGTGTTGGACTACAATCTTACAGACCAGGGTTTGATTCTCCTTTCAGCCAAGGAAACCCACTGGGTGACCTTGGGTGCATCACACATTCTCAGCCCCAGAAAACCCTGTGAAAGGTGTGCCTTAGGGTTGCCGTAAGTCAAAAATGACTTGAAGGCACACAACCACAACAACCTCCTGGACACTCCACCCCTGCCACTGCAACAACTTTACCTACAAGCAGCAGCCACCAAGCTCTGTATGTGTGAGCACATGGGCACACATCCACAAATAACATGAAATCCGGCCTAACTATATTGGCATTATCTAAAAATTTGGCAAAGTGTTCAGAACGACAGACAAACATACCTTACAGCATAAGTTAAAAAAAAATCCAAAGAAGGCTACTGGACCAATATTACATCAACCACTTAGCCCTAAAAATCAATAAGTTGAGCTGGTGGATCGATACATATTAGCATATATAGTTTCTTTAAAAACGTTAAAAAAACTTTTAATTGATAGCAGATATATGACTATTTCTAGTAATCTGGAAATCAACTGGAATCACTAGGAATTCAGTTGCTTACCATTTACTGTAATGGTAATACTTAGCTAGGAATCTCTTTGTATGCCTATATATCTCCCATCTATAGAACTGGTAATTTATATTGCATTTTTTGCATTTTTTGGGGTGGGGGTTGCAGGAATCAAAGCCATTGGCAATAATTATACCTCTGAAACTATTTTTAACCCTTCTTTTTTTGGGGAAGGGGCATGAAGTATATACTGTGTTTTTCCTTAGCATTCTATCTATCAAACAGTAAATGAAGTATGAAAAGATGTGTTTTTATTCCAGTCAGCCAAGTTTAGACTGAATATTCATCCACCAAGGTTAGTGAATTTGAAAGTGTTATTAAGCTGTGGCACTATGTACACTTGAAGAATTCATAAGGGCTGTTGTAAGACTGATATATGAGAACCAAATCAGCCTATTCCAAAACCCCATGACTCACCGGTGGATAATGTTCCTGCTCTGAAGATAGTTCAGTGCCAATGCTAGCTCACAGATAAAGAGTTTCACGGTACCCTCTTGGAAACGGACATTTTGCTGTAGATGGTAACGCAAGTCCCCTCCAAGAAGCAGGTCCACCACCATGAACATATCTTCCTCATCCTGGAATGAATACCTAAAGTGGGATACATAGCACAGATATGTGACCTTAAAAAAAACTCTGTTCTTTCATGTATGTCAATTTTTTTGTTGAATATATGGGAAATATCTGCTATTCTCTTTAAATTATTATGAATATTCTAATAAAATAATTTCTGCATATACTTCTGAATGTGTTTGAATGTATTAGTTTAACCAGATGTGTTAAACTATATAACGCTATTTGGAGGGTTAGAAAGTTTTCCAGAAAATGTTCTATTTCTTTTTTCCCCTCAGGAAACTGACATCAGTGTTCTGTATATGCTCAAGAACATTCACATCCTGTATTATTTGATTTATTCCAAGGTGAAAAAGAAAAGAGGGCATGTCTTAACCCTGGTAGAACTAAATCATTTCATATTCCCTTTCATATTGCCTTCAAAATTTTCCTCACAGGCCCTTTTTGCCCAATTTCTTTTGGACAACAGCAAGTTAAACATGGCTCAAGAAATCAATACATTTTAGACTTGGAGCAGTCAATGCACTTGAATACAGACAAGAAAATTAGCTGTGTTTCTGCCAAGAGATTCCCTGAGGAGCCAGCATAATTAAATACAAGATAAAATCACATCATCTTTCTGTCGATGGACAAAACAGGATGCACGGAGAGCACAACCCCACAAATCTTTCTAACTGTAGAAGCTACAAGAACACTGAAGACACTTCTTTACAAACTGCAAGAAAGAACCAGTTTGCCCAATATGTTGTATTCTTATTTGTTCCCCAGAGGAGAACAAGGAGTTTGTACAATAAAGCCCCCAGGTTCAACCCATGTCATAGGGTTTGAAATCCTATTAGCGAAAACCAGAAGAGCCACTGCCAGTCATTGTGGAGGATACTGAGGAAGATGGACAAGTGATCTAACTCTATAAAGCTGTTTTCAATGCACATTACAGTATTACAGATAGGAGAGCAATATCTTTGGGAAGCCTAGGTTGCTGCATCTCTACAGTTTTCAAAATCTGAATTAATTCGTACATGCTCACACATCACAGTGGAAACATGTCATAATTCAGGAGTTCAGTAGTGGCATATGGACAGGGACTTGAAGGTTGTCTTCTTTATTGGCACCAGACCGAAGCCACACTGGAGAACCTGAGACCCTTGAGTCTGAAAGGCCTGAGACATCAGTCCCTGAGACTCGAGAGCCCAGACTAGCATCAGCAGCTCCCTAAATGTTGCTCCAGCACTGGGACTGCACACTGTTCTCCAACATGGTCTCTGGAGCTGATGCAGCAAAGCCAGAGTTCAAACATGAGCTCCTGGAGAATCTCAAAAGTCTTTCCTTTTATGGCAGGAATGGGAGAAGGGTGGCCTGTGAGCCATAAGTAACCCTTGAGGGCCATTTTGTGGCCTCCATCACCCCCCAAGTCTCAAAACAAATTACCCCCGATGCCTTCTAAGGGACATGAGGGCCATTTTGCCACATTTCTGGGCCTTCCAGGGCTGCTTTAGGCCCAGGAAATGTCTTTTTTTAAATAGCAGGAGTGAACTGAAACTCACATTTTTCCCCCCAGGGAAGCGGACATGGGTGAGCTCTTCAAGGCTGCACGTGGGTGGACAATACAGCCTTTAGCCTCCAACAGTTGCTCACCCCTGTTTTAAGGCTTCCTGGGAGGAGCCTGAGAAGAGCAATCTTGGCCAAGAAGTACAAAAGGCCTCAGTTGAGCTCTAGCCCTTCTCGAACAAGGTGATCTTTTAGAGCTTTCTATGCAGCACATGGTCTGATCAGCCTTATTACAGGGTAGTGAACTGCAATGTATGAAAACTTTTAAAATCACAGCTGAAATGTACAAGTATACTTCAATTAATGAAGTAGATGTGTTCCTGGGTATTACTTCTTCAACAGAAAATTTGGCAGAAATAACATGGAAAGAATACGGCTGGTTTCCTACACCATAAAAAGAAGTGTAGTTCAATATGTTTTAGCAAACTTTTATTCAAAACTAACAATATGCATATGTGAAATGAAACAACGAGGCCAGGTAAGCCTTCCATAAGTAAAGAAAAACTTTTTGAATCTTACAGAGACCACCTGAGAGCTTCTTACAAAATGCAATCGAGGTGATTTTTTTTTCAACATCTTCCACTTATGATTTCCGTTTTGACCAATGTTACAGATCTATGCTTTTTAACATGCTGGGGGTGGGGGTGGGGGTGTGGCAGACTTACCTTCTTTCCCACTTTCCCTCTGCTTTGCTCTTCATACATCCTCAGTAAGAGATTCTGGAGTTACCTGCTATTTCTCTTGCCTGTTGTGGGCAAGCACGTTCAGAACTGGCTAGAGCAGAATCCTTTTCTTTCCTAGTTCAAGCTTCATTGTGGCATTTGCTGCAAGGCACCGTGCCCCAACCCAACACTGAAAACCTATGTTCCTCCATGTCCTCACCCCATTCAGCATCTTTCCAATGTCAACGCTACTAAAAGAAAAACCCTTCCAGCTAGACACAGAATGATGGGGAAAGGGTGGTTGAGTGGATTTTTCATATATATTTATGTAGGTTGACCACAGTATAAATGAAGGTAGGTTTGGGGGCCACAATAATGGATTTTGATATGGTCCATGGATAAGTCAAGGATCATTCTGTGGAGAGGGGAAAGAACAGCCCCACCTCAGGGGGTCAACCACCCTTGGCCACTCCAACTGCCATTTTCCCAGCTAAGCATTCAAAAAGGCCTTTTGCCACTCAAGAAGAGGATAGTTCTTCTCCTTCTCCTTTTTTTAAAATAAACATTAACGTATAGTATTGACTCCCATCAAAAAAGGAACCATTTTCTTCTCTGAGTAGAGTGGCAAAAGGTAAGAGCTTAGTCCATCCCAGGAGAACGTATATGAAGCATTCCCCCGCCACACACACTCTCTCAGTGTTCCTTTGAGTGGAAGTGCCATTTTCCCACCCAGGCATTGAAAAAGGCCAGAAGCAGTCCTGCAGCAGAGAGAGAAGAGGGAGTCAGTGCTGCTTTAGGTTCTTCTAGGATGGACTATGCTATCACCTTTGTTACTGCCCTGGCTAGTCCGAGCTTTGGGGATATTAAAAGATATCCTCTTGATATCATAATTCGGCTTCACTTCTTTATTCCTTTCCACGTGCTTGCGAGACCACCGGACAAGCACGTAAACAAGCTCAGCCGTTAATAGCCGTAATATTCAAACTACAATACAGGCAGGCCAGAAATAGCTGACTCACTGCTTTAGGAGACCTCCAGGCAAGTACTCTAATTAAGTATGCACGCCACTTACAAAAGAGCCTCTGCCCCGCGATGGCAGATTGATGGCTAAACTATGCTATACCCAAGTACTCTGCGTTTGCATACTGGCTACTCTTTTGAGAACCGCTACAATAACTCAATCATTCAGATTCTGACCTTTCGGAGGCTTTGTCTCCAACTCCAAATCTATTGTTTTCCCCCAAGTACAGCATAGCCTGCAGTCACAATTCTCCTTATAAAAACCCCTTGATTCTGAGACCTTCCTCGGATCGCTCCCGAGTTTCATCCCGCCTCGCTGCCACTTTGCTTGGCGAGCCTCCCTTCAGCTCCACGTGCTGAGCTACATCGCACCCCAGCTTCGCTCTCTATTTTTCTGGGCTTCAGGACAGGTGAAGTATCACCCAAACCAGCAATCCCTCTAAAAATCCCTCTATACCACTCCAACCTTTATTTTCTTTAGTTATCTTGTATGAGTGTGTCGCATACACTGTTTTGCTTGTACTTAATAAACATCATTTATTATTTCAACTTCTGTGTTCTCCTTGACTCGACCCGACCCCGTAGACATAGGGTTCAAGATCTCGCTACGTTACCCTGCCTCTTGTAATGCTAAGCAGTGCTCTGAGCTAATTTTCCTCAACTTCAGTGGAGCACATTTTGTGTCCCTCCCGGGACCCCCAGTTCACAGGGTAACACCTTGCACCACTCTACAAGGGGATGGCTCCTTTTTTTATATAAGAGTTAAGGTATAGTACTTACATTGACCCATGGATAAGTTGACTTAGGGTTTTGGGATCAATTTTTTGACTGAAATGTTTAGACTTATGCATGAGTAAATACAGTAAATAATCTTGTCAGAGGGTTTGTTAATAGACTTATACTTCCTTTGTACATACATATAGTTCTTGCACAAAAATGCCAGATAGTTTATAAAAAAAATTTAAGGCTTTAAGGCTTCCTTCCACATTTATCAAACATGTCAGACAGAAAAGGTCAACAAAGGTTTAGGTGGCTGGCTTCAGCACAGCAATAGCACATTCCCTCTAAGCTTTTAAGAAGAATTACCTAAAGAAAAGAGGTAGGCACATATTTGAGTGGTGTGGTGGTTTGAGTGTTGGATTATGACCCTGGAGACCAGGGTTCAGTTTCCTGCTTGGCCTTGGAATCCCACTGGGTGACCTTGGGTGTATCACACACTCCCACCCCCTGAAAACCCCGTGATAGGTTCTCTTTAGGGTCACCCTAAGTTGGAAATGACTTGAAGGCACACAACAATAACAAGTAGTTCACGATACTTGAACTGCAATACAAGAAGGATTAAAATCTGTGTTAACTGTTCAAGTAGCAATACATCTCTATTTGTAGGTAAGGAGTATAACATTAGTACGGTCCTTGGAGTCTGGATCAAATTAAATTTGTAGAAAGATTTTTTTAAAAAACCCTGCTCAACAGAGAAGGATGCAAAAAATCAATACAGTGATTAATCCTTGGACTTAATGATCTCTACAGGGTTCTCCATCATCTTAGAGGATTTGGTGGTCTGTTTTAAAATGAAAAGAAACAGAACAAGCAGTGTCTCAAAGTGTACCCTTTCAGCCTAAAACAATTTTTTTGACATGAAGGACTGGAAGACTGCTGGGTATCAGCAGTCTAAGGTCATAAAATCAGATAATTCACCAGGGCATAATCACAGTAGATGGTTCTATAGTAGCTTCTCCCCAGGTTCTTTTTGCCTTCATCAATATCACACATAGAGCCAGACTTTAGAATTACTCTTTGAAAACCTTAGGATATATTTATAAGGCTTTAATTGCAAATCCTGCATGGACTACTTTAGCTCTTGCAGAAACCAGAGTAGATAGGTTTTTCCTGTCTATGCTGGGATCATCCATATCCATACAGCTGACAGGACCATGTGCCCTGTGAGTGGCTGACTTCCCACAGTCAGTCAAATAGTATCCCAGGAGGAAAAAATGGCTGCCTTTCTCACTACCAGTATGTGAACAAGTTCAAGTAGGAGTTCACACAGTGGTGCTCGGAAAGGCGACCATTTTTTTCCTGCTAAAAAGGGAACAGGAAGGTTCAGGTAATAGGTTCTAGTCAGAGCCAGAGGTGGCTGGCAGTCCTATCAGTAGAGCCCAGACCATCACAAGAGTTTCTGTAGATCATGAGGAAGAGACAGAGGCAATTCATCCTGTGGAGCACTGAACATTAAAATGCCCGTGGAAAGGGTCAAGAAATGCCCTGATCTGTTTCAAAAGGTAAACACTGAACTAATTAGGCCAGCTGGGCTGATTTACAGCTTGATGTAAATTAGCTTAGCCAGGGCCATACCATTGCTGCAAACAACCATTTCCAATATTCCTGCTGTGAACTTGTTTGATGTGTTCAGCTTTGTGGATTTCTGAACATCAGGGTGTGCCTTCGATTAGTCTTTCTGGCAACACCTTTAGCAGGTCTTGACCATGATCAGGATTGCTTTCCACATTTGGACCTTGGACTGCCTGGACCACGCTTCCACATCTATTGACACCTTCTGTATGATTTGGGGCTGGTCTGATTTTTCCACCATCTCTTCTGCAGACTGTAGGTGTGTTCCTCTAAGTGCTTCCAGTATTAAACAAGACAAAAAGTGGGGTAGCAACAAGGATGCAATGCCAAGCTCAGAGAGCAAGAAGATGTCATTTGAGCCTTTTCTTAATTTAATGAGCTCAATCAGCCAGCTGGGTTATGGTTATTCCATTTCTAATATGGAACTGGCCCAAATTGATGTTGGAAAATCTTACTCAGGCTATGGTAAAGTAGTTAAAGAATGCAAAACTTAAAAATTATTCCAAAGAAATCATTATTATCCCAGAGAAGTTATACAGTCCATACCCACTGATCTGCAAATATAATTCAGGTTCAGCACTAAAATCTAAATTTTCTATCTTGCTTGAACTGGCTTTCTAGTATTCTCTGGCACTAAAGTGGCTCCTACAGTTGCTCATTCAACAGCCTGCTTCCATTGAGACTGTTTGGGTATATGGCAAGACAGATGAAGACATGAATTGGATTCTAAATGATATGGGCGGCAAGGCCTTTTAAAACGTTAGCCCCAGTGGCAGGGAAGGGGACAGGGTCAATTTGGGCTTCACTTCTGACCACAAGATGTTTTGAAGCAGCATGGGATGTGAAGAAAAACGTCCCAACTAATGAACAAAAGAGGGCACTGAAACATGTTTTTTCACAAACTACATGAGGTTTCCTGATAGTTAGGAAGTATCCAGCCTCCCACAACATATCTAAACAAGCCTGTACAGGAAAAGTTTACACAGCAGACAAGAAATCTACAAGAAGACTCAGTTCTGGAACAATTTAGGCTTCTCTGGTTCCATTTCCTGAAGATACTACACTTTGTTTACTTCAAAATGCATAAAGCTCTCAACAGCTGTTAGTCATGATAACTGTATGCTTCCTCTAGTATCAAGGAAAGTATAGCTCTGAATAGCAAGTGCTGAGGAATATGAACAAGAGGAGGGTCCTGCATTATGGGCTTCCCAGGGCATTTGGTCGGATAAATAGGGAAACAGAATCCTGGACTTGGCAGGCCTTTGGTCTTATCTTGCAAGCCTCTTATTATATTCTGGTGAAGTAACATACCCATTTTTCACAACCATATTGTATCCAAATTGTCATCCAAAACACAACTCTCAATCTTCTAGCACCATCTTCTAATTAATATTTTGTGCGTGCACACACATGTATGCCTTCAAATCATCTGTTAACTTATGAATTTTATCGGGTTTTCTTGGCCAAGGAATACTCAGCGGAGGTTTGGCATTGCCTTCCTCTGATACATAGGCCATTTCCGCACCGGGCTTCTGAAATGGTGCAGAGCGACCTCTCACGGAGGTCTTCTACACCCTAGAGTGGACTGGCGTGGACTACTTTTTGTAGTTCCACACCAGAATCCACTCAGGAGCGGCCGGAACTAGCCACGCTGCATGTTTTTTAAAAACCTCTTTTTCAAGGTTTTTAAAAAGCACGGAGTGCGCAGCCCCGCGGCGCTCCGTCGCCCAGCTCCGAAGTGGATTTGCAAGCGTGCGCAAGTGCGTGCCTGCAGATCTGCCGGGGGCGGGCTTCCAGCTGGTGAGCTTCTCCGGTTGGTGGAGAGCCTCCACCAACCGGAAGCCACCATTTGGGACGCTGGAGGACTGCGGAGCAGCGAGCTCGTGCTGCTCCACGTGGCGACGGACTTACCCGGTTTCAGGTAAGCTCCGTTTTTGGGCGTTTTCGCCTGTCCCCCCCCCCACATGTGAAAAGGGCCATAGCCTACAGCACCTGGAATTCATTGGTGGTCTCCCATCCAAGTACTAATGAGGGCTGACCCTGTTTAGCTTCCAAGATCATATAGGATTTGGTGCCTTCAGGATATTTATATCTGAAGTATCTGCTACAAATTAATTCTCAACAGACCACTGTAACAGCAGCCCATTTGGCCAATGCACAGGTAGAGTACTTTCTACAGCCAGAACAGAAACACCTCAAACAAAAGTTTAACGATGTTTAGTCTGACTTTGGTTCTGACCCTACATGACTGAAAAACCTATGCAAATCTGAAACAACCTGGAACTTCAAAATAGGCTCCCCGCATCCCCAGAGTTCCTCTCTTTTAGAAAGAATTGGAAAATTTTAAGATGATATGTACAGATGCACTCAAAATCACAATCTGCCTTCTTATATTTGAAACTATTTACTCAGGGAAAATTAATTCAGTCTTTCAGTGTTGACTGCCAAAACCATGTTATTAATAGTTGAGACCCAATGGCTCAGAGAGGCAGGAATTGCAGATGTTATTTATTTCTCCAGCTTAAGAAGCAGCATAAGATGCTTTCATTTATCATGTAGTCTGCTTCTCAAGCATCCTTCACTTGAGTGCCCAACAAAAACTGGTAGACAGCACTCTCTTGCGATTGGCTTTCTGTTTCTTCTTGTGTTCATGGGGTATGCTTTTTTTTAAAAAAATGAGAAAACAAATAGCAAGAACCTTTTGTATGAGCAGACAATCATTTAGAAACAAAAGTGCTAGAAGACAAAACTGCAGCACAGCCTAAAAGAAACATAACAGCAACGTGATCGAATACATGTCAATCCCTGCTTTAGAGAGAGAAGCGGGGGGCAGTGTTTACATGCAGTGGTTTAAGTGGAGTAGGAACAAGAAATATCCCAACAGGGCTTTTCTGCTTTAGTAAAAGTTGTTGGGAAGCAGCAAGTTTCTGCAGTGCAGGAAGCTAGAGGAAACATAGACACAGGGAGACTTTAAATTATCAACGTTTCCACTTAAAGGGATTTGACAGCAAGCATTTAACACACTACCTGGTCACTGTCTTCTTTGTTTTCTCTAGAAGTTCTGCAGTTCTGGTTTACACTGCAAGTATTTAGAACTCCATTGTACTTATAATTTTTCATTTTGTTTTCAATAGTGTGTCCCCTGTGGCAAGGCAGGCAGGCAGGCAGGCAGGCAGGCAGGCAGGCAGGCAGGCAGGAAGGAAGGAAGGAAGGAAGGAAGGAAGGAAGGAAGGAAGAGAACAGACAGAGGAGATCAGGATCAACAGGCAGCAGAACTTTTATCCTTTGGCCAGAATTCCGTTAGGGACACGTGCGTGCATAAATCACACTACACAGGTGGAGTCAAGAAGTCATCAGCGCACAGCTGACATATTCTGCTGATAGTGGCTGAAGCAGATTTGCGCAGACAGCATGTTCATCTGTGCCCCTGTCTTTGCAAGTCTTGCATTGTGCATTATGCATTATAACTGTGCATCAAATACTTTGTATTGATGTTGTCCATCCAGTACTTCTTACTGAGGAAATTCATGCTGTACTTTGCACTGTGCATCATGTATTGTGCATTGCACAATGACACCTAGACATTGACATGTGTTGCACAACGTTGCAGTTCTGCATGGGGATTGCATAGACTTCACATAGCACATCTCCACATGCGGATATTTATGTTACAGTGAGGGGCTGCTGGATTGTAGCCTTTGTCTCCCCGCACACTTTAGTCCAAATTCAAATTACTTCACCAGACACAGAATTTGCACTGGGAGAAAAGTTAATGGCTCTCCTGGGAGCTTTTCCCCCAAGAGCAAGAGTGGGAAACCTGATCTGGACTGCAATCACAGAAAGGTAGGAGAGGATAAAAGTGCAAGCAACCCTATGCAATCCAAAATGGTTAGCCAACTCTTCCATGCCCATGGCAGCAAATGGTGTTCTTTGACTCACCAAGTCAAGGTTAATTATACTCATGGCCACCTATGCTATTATGACACCTGAAACAGAAAAACCCACAAGCATTTTGTTACTGCCCTGGCTAGCCCGAGCTTGTGGGATATAAAGATATCTCTTGATATCAATAATTCCGCCTCACATACCCATTCCCCTCCACGTGCTTGCGAGGCCCCTGGACAAGCACGCACACAGGCTCAGCCAATAATCGCTGTAATATTCCAACACAATACAGGCAGGCCAGAAATAGCCGACTCGCAGCTTCAGGAGACCTCAAAGCAAGTACCTGAATTAGGTATGCACGCAACTTTCAAAAGATCCTCTGCCCCGCGCTGGCAGCTTGATGATCTGACTATACAACGCTCAAGTACTCCGCGTTTGCATACTGGCTATCCTATTGACAATTTGGCTGTAACTCAATCATTCAAATTCTGACATTTCGGAGGCTTTGTCTCCAGCCCCAAACCCATTGTTTTCCCCAAGTACGAACTAGCCTGTGGTCACAATTCTCCTTATAAAAAACCCTGACTTTGAGCACTTCCTTGGATCGCTCTTGGCTTCCATCCCACCTTGCTGTCGCTTGGTCCAGTGAGCCTTCCCCTCAGCCCCACGTGCTGAGATCCATGCTCCCCAGCTTCTCCGCTTCTAACCGGGCTTTAGGACAGGTGAAGTATCACCCAAACCAACAACTCCTCTAAAAATCCCTCTACCCCACTCCAACCTTTATTTCTTTAGTTATCTATGTGAGTGTGCTGCATACACTGTTTGATTGTGTTTTAATAAAACAACATTTATTGTTTCAACTTCTGTGTGCTCCTTGACTCGGCCTGACCCCGTAAACATAGGGTTCAAGATCTCGCTGCGTTACCTTGCCTCTCGTATTGCTAGGCAGTGCTCTTGGCTAATTTCCCCAACTTATAAAATTGAGAGCGCATTTAGGTGTCCCTCCCGGGACCCCCAGGAATCCGGGTAACAATTTCTCCTCTCTGACAGCAGAAATTTGTGTCCTTTCATAACACCTACAATCAGCTGCCTGTGGGATGTTCCTTTTCTTGCCACAAGATGTTGTCGGGTACACCTGCACCAAGTGCAAGCTGGTGACCTTCTTGGAGGAGAAGGTTCGCCAGCTGGAGGCACGAGTTTCTAATCTTCGTCTTATTAGGGAAGGTGAGGAGTTTTTGGATAGAGCAGAGAAGATCTTCCTGAAGACCAAATGCGCGGGGGAGCTGCCAGATCAGGAAGTCAGCACACTGGGCCAAGAAACGGATGCTTGGAGGAATGTCACAGGGAGGAGTAGGACCAGGAAGGAAACAGAGACTCTCAACCTACACAATCGCTTCAAAGTTCTTGGCCTTATGAACGATGAGGAGCACCAGGAGGAGGGAACAGAATGTCAACAAGAAGGAATCCAACTTCGGCAACAGGAACTAGATCAATGCTCCCAGCCTCAACAGAGTGCCCAGGCAGTCCTAGAAGAACCTGCTCATCGAGGAGCCCCGGACAAGCCTCAGAGGAGGCGAGTTCTGGTTGTTGGGGACTCCTTGCTCAGAGGAACTGAACCGGCAATTTGCAAACCCGACAAGTTCAATCGAGAAGTCTGCTGTCTTCCTGGGGCCAAGATCAACCACATAACGGAGAGGCTAACCAGGCTGGTCAAGCCCACTGACCATAAGCCCCTCATTGTGGTTCATGTCGGAACCAATGACACTGCGAGGTGCAGCTTTTACCACATCGCAAAGGACTACGAGCTTATGGGGACAAAGCTTAAGGACCTTGGTGCACAGGTGGTCATTTCATCTCTCCTCCCTGTTCAAGGATATGGCGCACAAAGGGAAAGGGCAATAGCAGAGGTCAACAACTGGCTCCGCACATGGTGCCGCCGGCAACGGTTTGGGTTTTTGGAACACAGCCAGAATTTCCATGAACGTGGGCTTCTGGCAAGGGATGGGCTGCACCTCACGAAACTTGGCAGGAATGTTTTTGCAAACAGTCTTGCACGGAGGATTAAGAGGTCTTTAAACTAAGTTCTGCTGGGGAGGGAGACAATATTATTCAGGGCAAAGACTCAGCGAGTGCAGGGGGAAAAAGCCCAAATGATATTGACCAAGTAATACAAGCATCCAATGGTGGGAGGAGTAGAAACTATAGTACAGGACTTGCAGGAAGGGCCCGGGGATTTAAGTGTCTCTACACTAACGCGCAGAGCATGGGAACCAAGCAAGATGAACTTGAACTCCTAGTACAACAAAATAAATATGATTTGACAGGCATCACTGAGACATGGTGGGATGAGTCTCATGATTGGAATGTAGGAATAGAGGGGTATAGCCTATTTTGTAGAAATAGACCAAACAAGAAAGGAAGAGGAGTAGCCTTGTATGTCAAGGATGTTTTCACCTGTGAAGAGATCCATGACTTAAACCCAGAAAGCCAGGTCGAGAGCATCTGGGTAAGAATTAAGGGAGCGAGAAACAATAGGGATATTCTGGTGGGGGTTTACTACAGACCTCCAACCCAGACTGAGGACCTTGATGACGCCTTCCTCAACCAAATGACCGCGCATTCAAAAAGGAGAGATACAGTAATAATAGGAGATTTCAATTACCCGGATATATGTTGGCAGTCAAACTCTGCCAAGACAGCAAGGTCCAGCAAGTTTCTTGCTTGTCTTGCAGACAATTTCATGGTCCAGAAGGTGGAAGAGGCGACAAGGGGATCAACTATTCCAGATCGGATCCTGACCAATAGGGATGACCTTGTTAATGAGGTAGAAGTGGTTGGATCTTTAGGGGGGAGTGACCATGCCCTATTGGAATTTGGCATTCAGTGGGAAGGAGAAGATAAGTGTAGCCAGACACTCTTCTTAGATTTTAAAAAAGCAGACTTCTGTAAACTTAAGGAGCTGCTGGCTGAAATTCCATGGTCAAGAATAGTGAAAGAGAAAGGAGTTCAGGAGGCATGGGAGTTCCTTAAAAGGGAGATACTGAAGGCACAGTCTAAAACTGTGCCAACAAGGAGGAAAAATGGAAGGCATCTGAAGAAACCAGAATGGTTGACTAAAGAACTCTCAGCTGAGCTAAGCGTTAAGAGAAACGTGTACAGGAAATGGAAGAGGGGGGAAACCACCAAAGAAGAATTTAAGCAAGTAGCCAGGAGATGTAGGGAGAAGGTCAGAAAGGCTAAAGCACAGAACGAACTTAGGCTGGCCAGAGACATCAAAAACAATAAAAAGGGCTTTTTTAAATATGTCCGCAGCAAAAGGAAAAAGAAAGAGGCGATAGGGTCGCTGCACAGAGAAGATGGCGAATTACTAACAGGGGGAAGAGAAAAGGCAGAACTACTTAACACCTTCTTTGCCTCAATTTTTTCCCAGAAGGATACAAGCACTCAACCTGGCGGTTGGGGAGCAGGTGAGGAAGCAGGGGAAATGCGGCACATAACAGGTAGAGAGGTGGTACAGGAATACCTGGCCACACTGGATGAATTCAAGTCTCCAGGGCCAGATGAATTGCATCCTAGGATATTAAAAGAACTGGCAGAGGTCATTCCGGAACCGCTTGCTATGATCTTTGAGAAATCTTGGAGGACAGGAGAAGTTCCAGCAGACTGGAAGAGGGCAAATGTTGTCCCCATCTTCAAGAAGGGAAAAAAAGAGGACCCAAATAATTATCGCCCAGTCAGCCTGACATCAGTACCCGGAAAGATCCTGGAGCAGATCATTAAGCAGTCAGTTTCTAATCACTTAGAAAGCAATGCGGTAATCACGAGAAGTCAACATGGATTTCTCAAAAATAAGTCATGCCAGACTGATCTTATCTCTTTTTATGATAGAGTTACTAGCTTGATAGATGAAGGGAATGCTGTGGATGTAGCATATCTCAATTTCAGTAAGGTCTTTGACAAAGTTCCCCATGACATTCTTGCAAAGAAGGTAGTAAAATGTGGGCTGGACAGAGCTACTGTCAGGTGGATCTGTAACTGGTTGACTGACCGTTCCCAAAGGGTGCTCACCAATGGCTGCTTTTCATCCTGGAGAGAAGTGACTAGCGGGGTGCCACAGGGTTCTGTCCTGGGCCCAGTGCTCTTCAATATTTTCATCAATGACTTGGATGAAGGAATAGAGGGCATGCTCACCAAATTGGCAGATTACACCAAATTGGGAGGGGTTGCTAATACGCCAGAGGACAGGATCAAAATTCAAAATGACCTGGACAGATTGGAGAGCTGGGCCAAGGCTAACAAAATGAAATTCAACAGAGAGAAATGTAAGGTCCTACACTTAGGTAGAAAAAATGGAATGCAGAAATACAGGATGGGGGACACATGGCTGGATGGGAGTATGTGTGAAAGGGATCTAGGAGTCTTAATAGACCACAAGCTGAACATGAGTCACCAGTGTGATGCGGCAGCCAAGAAAGCCAATGCAATTCTCAGTTGCATCAATAGGAGTATGGTGTCTAGATCGAGGGAGGTACTGGTACCACTCTACTCTGCTTTGGTTAGACCTCATATTGAATACTGTGTCCAGTTCTGGGCACTCCAATTCAAGAAGGACATGGTCAAGCTGGAGCAGGTCCAGAGGAGGGCGACCAAAATGGTGAAGGGCCTGGAAGCCAAGCCCTATGAGGATAGACTTAGAGAGCTGGGTATGTTCAGTCTGCAGAAGAGAAGGTTAAGAGGGGACATGATAGCTATGTTTAAATATTTGAAGGGATGCCATGTAGAGGAGGGAGAGGGCTTGTTTTTTGCCGCTCCAGAGACCAGGACAAGGAGCAATGGATTCAAGCTGCAGGAAAGGAGATTCCACCTGAACCTCAGGAAGAACTTCCTGACTGTCAGAGCTGTCCGGCAGTGGAATCTGCTGCCTCGGAGTGTAGTGGAGTCTCCTTCCTTGGAGGTTTTTAAGCAGAGGCTGGATGGCCATCTGTCGGGAGTGCTTTGAGGGTATTCCTGCATGGTAGGGGGTTGGACTGGATGGCCTGTGTGGTCTCTTCCAACTCTACATTTCTATGATTCTATGATGACTGGCTCACTCTTCCTAATGTTAGGGCAGGCCCTTTGGACTGTGTTCTGGGACTCAAGGATATCACTCCCCATCAAATAACTGTGTATCCTATTACACATCCCAGAATTATCTGTCCATAAGCAGAGGTTCTCTTGCAGACAAGCTGATGTGCAAGGCATTGAACACTACGATGACTGACACACCATCACACTGGAATAAGCCAGAATCTCAAACTAGAGTTTGACCACGGTTTATTTGTACAAGGCATAGTTTTGACAAACCAGTTTCCTGAGTTTGGGGATTGTTTTAATTTTAAACTGAAAATGAAGTTTCCTGTAACTCTTTTTGGGAGGAGAAAGGAGGAGCAACACTCTAACACTCTCTGTGTCTTCTTCACATGGTGAGAAACCATGGATTTCCATTATACTTGATCCAAAAATTAAACTGTGGTTTCTTTTGTTCATGCTGGCTCTATTTGGTAGCTTCTCAACACTGTTTTTGGTTTGTTGTTATGTTTTATTTTTATTAAATTGATTTTGGATTTTATCCACTCTATGTTTAAAACATAAAAACATTTTTAAATAAAATGAAAAGAATACATTTTTCTTCCTTGTCCTAGTAACCGCTGGTTTGAGTGTATACTTCAGGTGACAGTTACTGAGATCCATTTCATTATTATTACCTTATAATGGAGATGTTTTTGCTACAGATTATTTACCAATGCTTTGCCAGTAAAACAATCTGAAAACAAAAGGTAAATAATACTAAAAAATAATCTGAAATCTCTGTTACTTGAAACTTTGGTTGAGACTTTATTTCGTGTATTTCATTCAGGGTCACTGGAGAGGAACAAAAACACACACCAAGTCAAAGTGTGATGTAGTGGCTTGAGCAAAGGGCTACAAATCTGGAGATCAGGGTTCAGCTTGCCACTCAGCCATGGAAATCTACTAGATGACTTTGAGCAAGTCACATTCTCTCAGCCTCAGAGATAGGTAAAGAAAAAACCCGCTCTGAACAAATCTTGCCAAGAAAACCCCATGATGGAGTTGTGTTAGGGTCACCAAAAGTCAGAAACAACTTGAAGACACACAACAACAGCAAGCCAAAGAGAAATGGGTAGATTAACATGATTGATGCCAGTACTGATGGCTAGAATGCTACTGAAATTAAACAGTGTGAAAGGCAGTTCACCAGTACTTATGGCTAGAATGCTACTGAAATTAAACAGCGTGAAAGGCAGTTGTCCCTTGGGTAATCTTAAAGAGAGAAGACTGTTTCAGGTAGACATTTACCAAAGGTTTCTATCTAGATTCCAGGCTTGCCCTGCCACACAGTACAGTGGAGAAATCTGCTTCTTTGACTCCAGTACAGAATCTTTCATTTTTTAAAATTCTTATTCTTATTTTTTCATTTTTTCATATTCTTATTCTGCTGCTGTAGCTTGAACACGAACTTGGATTATGGTTATATTGATGGATTTTCCCTGAAGTCTTATTGATGTGATTCAGTCAGATTTGCATTATATCTATTAACTGCTTTTGCTACATCTCTTCTCCCTATTAATGCCACCCCATTTCTTCTTAGTTTTTCATTTTCTGAGTAAAGCACTATGTAATTATCTGATGCAAATTGTCCCATTCCTGTCCACTTTAGCTCATTCACCCGAAGTACTGCAATGTCCCTACATTCCATTTCTTGTTTTACAATGTTTAGCTTCCCCTCGTTCATGCCGCTCACATTCCATGTTTCTATAATACATGTTGTTCAGCTTCAGACTTTCTTTTCCCCTCGTGAACAATGCAATATGCATGGACTGCTTTAAACACTCTAAGGCTTCACATTTGCTAAGAGAGCAGTGGAATGATGCCAAGTAAACAGATCGTGCTATAGAAGTGCTATGTAAAGGCCCTGTCTAAAATCTTCATGTTTCTGGATAAGAAATGCAATCCTACAAGTTTAAACCACAAAACAGACCTCTCTTTGCCAGCTAGACCAACTCCCAATAATTATGGACTGACAGGGAAGCTAGAAGAGGCCACAGGCTGTTCTTACATTTGTCTGTGAAACCTAGAATGGCTGATCTTGGGATTCAAAGCAATGATGGAAAGAGGTGCCCCAAAGAAGCACTAACTGAGAATCAATAGGAGAAGAAGCAGTCTGTGGCACACCTTACAATAGCAGCCAGCACAATTCACAAACAAATAAACAAACGTTGAACCAGCTTGGAGAAGCAGCTGTTCATTCTAACCAGGAAGAGCCATGGCTTCCCATACAGAAGGCTACAAGTGCAGTCCTCAGCCATCTCCAGATAGTGCTAGGAAACAGTCCTGCCTGAAACCCATGAAGAGCTACTGCCCTTCACAGTCAACATGATTGGGCTATATGATCCAACGGTCTGACTCTGCATATGGTAGACTCCCAGTTTCTTATGTCACTACTACTGTGTAGGGTGCTTTCCCCTTGCTTCTCTTCTCATGGTATCCCCCAGAGCATTTCCATCTGCCCAGCACTCCTACAACCATTGCTTCTAAGTGTCAAACAACATACAGAAGAACTGTAGATTGGAGTCGGGGAGAGGGAGCTGAGCACCTAAGTTCCTGCACCCCCTTCTCTTTCCTGTTTCCTTTCTTCTCCATAAATATTGGAGCTGCTCTGGCCTCCAGAAATGGGTGCATATGTGATAAACACCTGCAGGAGTACATATCCAATTAGTTCAAGCAGTATGAACTAGATTTTAAGGGTAACTAGACAGCACAGAAAGCACTAAGAAATAAGGACAGTGGACTGCAGCTGGAGTGAGGGTGGGGGCAAGCAATCAGTTTACAGAAGACTGCAGGAGAGCAAGAGCAATTACGAAGATGTCTGGTTTCCTGGGGCATTCAATACAGTGAATGTTGCCTTTCCCTCTTTAATATTAAAATTAAAGAGTCTACTGTGAAACAGTATAAGCGTGGATAATAGTTAAACACATTCTTTAAGGTTATCAGTCACATGAAAATAGGAAGCACAGCTAATATCTTTAAGTGACAAAATACTTGGGCAGGTGAGAAGTTTAATCAAAGATCCTGTCAATCAAATTCCGAACACTGGTATAGAATCATGTGCAATATACTGTAACATTTCAGCAGGGCCAGCCCTACCACTAGGTGGACTGAGGCAACTGCTTCAGGCAGCAGATGCAAGGAACAGCAAAAGCAGCCTCCCCAGTGTTCCTAATGGGCCTTCCAACTCTTCTCTCACACAGTTGGAAGGCAGAGCTGAGAGCATCACAAAACCTGTCCCAGGCCTCTAAATGAACATGTAGCATCGGGTGCTGAAATAAGCATCTCCTGTGTGGAAATAAGAGTCCGCTGCTAGCTTGGTCAGATTTTGTGTATAGATTGGGGATGGACTGGTGTCTTGCCCTTTGCTTCAGGCAGCAAAATTTCTCAGGGTGGACCTGAATTTCAAATTGCAGATGGGAGACTGCATGCTTGAATATTCCCCCCACCTACTCAGTACCACCATAGATAACTATAGTTAGATAGAGGGGTCTAACCACATCTTATATCCAAGAATGCTAGTTTTATACATGCAGGGAGTGGCTTTGTATAGGGGACCATTATTTTATTTAACCAAGGCCTTTTGCTGCCAAAGTTTATTTCCTACACAAGAGAATCTCAACACTAGATCTAGCACATCTGCCATTTGGCCAAAATATTACAATTTCTACTGTGAAAGAAATAAAGTCAAAATAGCACGGTGCTTGAAGCTGGTAAGAATGTTGTCAGTTACAGCAGGAGCTGAATAGGGGGCTCTATTACCAAGGCAAGCGCCTTGCCTAAGAAACACATCTGAACTGCAGGTTCCCTGGACCCTGCTGTTCATCTTAAAGGCCACTTAAAGAAAACTGGGTTACATCAGCTGAAAAAGTAAACCAACAAACATTGTGGGGGTAAAGCAATCATTGTGACACAGTTAAAATGACACAAATCAAGCAGAACCAAGCTTTCAAAGAAACCAAGGCCACATTGTCTAAGGAAATCATTGGAAAATATGACCCACTGGCAGGCCCATGCTTCTTACCACAAATTCACAAGGAAAGGATGTTCCAGCCCCTGCATGATCTGTAGCTCTTTGAAGACATTCCTCACTTCATTCCGCTCTACGCATTTCTGCTTGTTCATATATTTCATGGCATACATTTTTTTGGTGTCATTCTTCTGGACAATGCATACCTACAGGAACAAATCAAGGCAACAGGTTCTATAAAGTAGAAGGTATGGAATCCATCTGCAGTAGAATACTCTAAAGGCACCAGATCTTGGAAGCTAAGCAGGGTCAGCCCTGCTTAGTACTTGGATGGGAGACTGCTAATGAATACCAGGAGCTAGAGGCTATATTTCAGAGGAAGGAACTGGCAAAACCACATCTGAGTATTCCTTGCCTAAGAAAACCCTGGAAGAATTCATGGGTCACCATAAGTTGACTGGTGACTCAAAAGTGTGCGCATGTGCGCGCGCGCACACACACACACACACACACACACACAGATGAGGATGCCAATATATTTTCTACCTACAGAGGAGAAAAAGAACTACTGCTGCATTTTGCCTTATTTATTAAATCCTGTTCATACCTAGTACAACCAGACCTCACAGTCGGCATATCCCACTGAAAAGAATGACAGAGTGGACTGATACTTTACTACTGTTATGTGAGAATAAGGTGAAAAAAATTTTTTTTTCAGCAGAGTTTATTCTGTCTGCTTGTCTACTTATCTGGTTGCAAATTGATTTATCTCACACTTGCTCAAAGGTCTTATCCAGTTTACCCATGTTCCCTAATGAAAGCAGCCATCTTTCATTAAAGCAAACTTATGGGCTTCCTTGCTATTTTGAGCAATGTTGCCCTGGCAGTTTTCAGGAACAGATTTAACCTAAAATGGAGAGCCTGTTAGAATACACCTGCCTTATAATCAGTCACAGAAAGTGACATCTTGCGGAGCATCTTGTCCTGGTTTTCTAAAAAAGAGGAAGGGAAGGGGCTTTTTCCCCCTCAAGGCTTACATTCCCTTGGGATTAACCTGTTTAGGGCGTCTCACACCAGTGGCAATCGCACTACAGGCAGCAGTAGATGATGCAGACCTTTTTCTCCTTCTGTGCCACCCTTCCTCTTTTTTTCTCTCATTCTCTTTTTCTTTCTCTCTCTCATTCACCCCCACACACATTCCCACTCCCTCCCCACACAGTGAACTGTCAAACTGCTCTTGGACAAGGCTGCACAAGACTTCTGAACAATAGCCACATATCCCCCCATAACCGGGAGCTCATTAACACTACCCAATTATAGCAGTATGATTCCACTTTAACTGCCATGGTTCTGTCCCATGGAATCCTGGGATTGTAAGTTTACGGGGAGAGGCATTTAGAATCCTCAGCCAGCGAGGTCCTCTGGTACCCCTCAACAAACCACAAACCTCAGAATTTCACAGGATGCAGCCATGGCAGTTAAAGTGGAATGATAGCACTGTAACTGTGTAGTGTAAATGGGTCCCAAGGCAACAGGTTATCCATTCCTGATGCAGAAGCTGTACAGCACACCACTCCTTCCCAAACAGCCAATAACTTCTGTTCACACTCTTTTCCAAAAAGCAAAGGAGTATGGGAAGAGGGAAAAAAAGGCAAAATGCCAGCATGTCCTGATTTACTTCAGTGCAACACCTCCCTTCACCGGATGTTTACACATAAAATTCAGCAGTGCTGCTTTATCAATAAGAATGGTTTAATATCCTGTAGTATAATTTTAAGACTCTGGGCATACAAGGAAACAAAGCTCTGGCTCTTCCTAGCACTCGGGGAGATAAGACAATGCAATATTCTCTAAAGCCTGCTTATTGCTGTCCATCTTGTTGTTTTGAAAAGGAATCTGGTTTTTTGGGGACCCAGCACATTATTTGCAACAAACATACCTTTCCAAAACTGCCTTTCCCAATGGCTCTCAAAATTTCAAAGTGGTCAAAGGTGACTGCAAAGAAGAACAGAGTTTTTTTAAAATAAAAGACTCAGCCATTCATATAACTAACTTTCAGAACTGTTACACAGTAAGAAAGACCACTTGTTCCTGTCATCATTGCAAAATATTAGCTGTTTACTCCAAAAATTGCCAAGTAGCTCAACAAATTACCCATTTGTTTGTTAAATTAATATTTCTCTTTTACAGAAATAGATTTGCCTTTATGGAACATGTATTCACTTTTTAAAATGAAATTCAATCTTATTAGTATTTAATATATGGGAATATTTAATATAAAGAGCTGACTTCAAATATTTAGCTTTTCCTCCTTATCTTACAAAAACTATAACAAAATCATAGCAATACAATTATTCTTTTTCTGAATCAATTTCTGAACCAAATTCAGTTCTGTCATGTTAGGATTATATAAGCTTTCAAGTTCCTATCAAGTCTTTTCAGATAAAATAGAAGAGCAAATATTAATATATTAATATTAATATAAATTGCAGCAATGAAACACAGTCGATTTGACAGACAGTGGGATATAAATATTTCCAATAAGTATTTGGAACATAACTTTCTGACCTAAAACCTTTAAAGATTTGATTTCATAACTATGAAATATCGTCAATATAGCTATTGTTATAAGAAAGCTGACTCCAGAGTCATATTTTATCATTCATTTGCCTGCAAAATCATGTGTCATCTAACATCATATGGTGCGGTTGAAAATAAGAGGTAAGAGAAATATATATGAAAGCAAAGTAGGTACCAGTAGTTTTGTCTGCAATTCTGATTTAATATTTTCCACAATGTCAATGTCACATTTTAGTTATGGGAGGGGCAGCTGTGTTTATCTGCTGCAGCAAAACCAACTACGGCTTGTGGCACCTTAAGCATTTATTATTTGTCATAAGCGTTTGTTGACTTTGGATACATGGAGTTGGCACATAGTTGCCCAGGAGGGAGGGCAAAGCATGATATTATCCTGAGCCTAGACCAAGCTTACTTCTAGACACCAACTTGCAGCAACATAATGGACAAATAAGCACCTGTCTATATCAGAACCAAAAGGCACATACATATTTACATGCTTCCAACTTCCAACCTAGAACATAGTACAAAATCCATCCATAGCAGAATTTCTCAATCAAGGTTCCATGAAACCCAAGGGTTCCATAAGAGATCACTAAAAGTTCTGCAAGAGATTTTAATTAGGGGAAAAAAAACTTTTTTTTTTAGTTGTAGATACAATTTTTATGCAGGGATTGCCTGAGACCTGAAAATTATTTCAAGGGCTCCTCCAGGGTAAAAGCACTGAAAAAGGCTGGTTTACAGCCAAGCCCTGTAGTAAAACTGCATTTGATCTCACTTGTCCAACCAGGAGATTTGTATCAGATGCTTAAATCAGATTACAATATCAACCCAGCAAAAGGAAGGGGCAGTTCAACAGGGACAGACTAGCACTCAAGAACAAACTTCTATAGTAGTGGTACTAGAAATGATGGTCCCTAGCCTAGTGACTGTCCACAGAGACTTTCCAAGAAAGAAAGAAGCAGGTACAGCCAATGGACACAAATAATTATTTTATCGTTTGTTTGTTTGTTTACTGTATTTCTATCCTACCTCATATCATGAAATTTCTGGGTGTCTCAAACTAAAATTCATTAGAACACTTTAAAATGTAAGAAAATAAAAACAAATTTAAACACTCTACAAACTTTATAAACAATGCAAAATTTAAAAAGTTGATGTTAAAACAATATAAAATCAGGTATCTGCACACATAAGATAAAACCAGTAGGCCCCAAAGGCATTTGTAAAAAGCCAAGTTTTGCTTTGGTGCCAAAATGAACCCAATGTAGATGCCAATCAAGCCTCCTAGGAAAGGGCATTCCACAACCAGAGTGCCACAGCTGAGAAGGCTCTCCCCATGTCCTCACACAGCGTATTGCACCCACTGATGGAACACAGAGAGTCCCTCCAGCAGATGTCGGTCCTCAGGCAGTTATATATATGGAGAGAAGCATTCCTTCAGATAGCAATGCCCTAAAACATCTAGGGCATTTAAAGCTATTACCAGTAGCCTGAATTCAGACTGGAAATATATTGGCAGCCAGACTGGAAATACATTGGCAGCCATCACCATACATGTGGTAATCTGTTTATCCATACCAGGCTGTTCTTGTCAGCTCCTTACTCCACCTAGCATGTATATAATCATCTGCCAGCTGAAGCTGTGCTTCATGTATTGAACGAAACGGGCTGCCTAAAAACAAATGTCCAACAAAACTTGTCTTTTAAAACATTGCTAGACTTCTTGCTGATTATGATTTATCATGTTGCACTTATCATACTGGCCTGGGTTGAACTATCAAATCATGGTTAAGCATGATAAGCATGAATTCTGTGCACCAATATGGCTCTGCCCCACTGTCTTTGCTTTGCTTCTCCTTTTCTGCTGCTATAGGCCAAGATGTAGTTTAAACTTGGCTTCAAATCCCGGCCCTTTCTGCACCCTACCTTTTCCAGTAATCTTCCTGTTGCAATCCCAGCAGCACCTCTGCCAGGAAGGGAGTGTGACAGGAATGCTCCCCTCTGCAGTGGACCAGCTGCCTGTGGAAGGGAGCATGAGGGACATGCCTCTTCCTCCCACAGCGCATCTGGGCTCTTTCCCATACTGCACTGGGACAGGAAGTACCTCCCTCGCCCTTCCCGCCCTTCCGACGGGTAGGTAAGTGCAGGAGCTTCACACAGTCAGGGGTCACTGACAGAGAAAATGGCCCTTTTTCCACATGGAAATGGTGTCCCAACATGGGGATGCGAGAAGAGCAGGACTGTGACGTGCTTCCACAAGATGTTATTGTGGTCCCATCCTTTCCCCATTGCCAGCAGGGTAAATCATTCACAGATTTTCTCCATCAATGACCCCTGATCACGCAAGACTCCCACACTTACCTGCCCTGCAGAAGGCCCGGAAAACGTCCAGGGAGGACGTCTGCACCTGGGAGCGGACTGGATCAGACCTACTTAACGTAGATCCGCACCCCAGCCCGCTCCGGAATGACCCTAAGTGGTCGTACAGCGTGCTTTTGAAAAACCTGTTTCTTGAGGTTTTTCAAAAGCACGGAGCGCGCCAGTGCAAGCCTGCTTCCTTATGCAGATTCGCAGACTCGCATTGGTGCAAGCCTGCGATCTGCCAGGGGCGGGCTTTAGGCTGGTGAGCTTCAGCGGTTGGAGAGCCTCGACCAACTGGAAGCCGTCATTTTCGTCCCCGGAGCAGTGCGGAGCAGCTGCCACGCACCACTCTGGAGCAGTGTGGACCGGACCAAGGAGCCCAAAAGTCCAGTGAGTAGCGTCACGGGGCGATTCCCTCGCCCCGTGCGGAAATGACCTTTCTGTCCCAGCACAGCATGGGGAAGAGGCTGGGTGTACTGTGGAAGGAAGAGGTGTGTCCCTCATGCTCCCTTCTGCAGGGAGCCAGTTTGGTGCAGAGGGGTGCATTCCCAACACACTCCCTTCCCAGCAGAGATGCTGCTGGGATTGCGACCAGAAAACTATGGGGAAAGGTAGGGTGCAGAAAGGGCCAATCCATCAATGATTTACTTCACTATCACATGAGATGGCGATGGGAGAAGGACGGTACCATGATGACATCTTGCAGAAGCATCATCATGGTCCCACTCCTCTCCTGGCCCCATGCCAGGATGACAATTCCATGTGGAAAGGGCCCCTGTCTGGAGACCAATAAGCATATTGCTAGTTATCACGTAAAATAACGATTAAATGTGACTTCCTCGTCGTTCCCTACTCCCAGGAAGAAAGGAATGAAGGGGCAGTAAAAGCTGCATATAGGTATATGACATACTTGCATATGGTGGCTTATTTGTAAATAAGCCCATTTGTAAACGTTTTTTAAGTGCTGGAAGGTTTAGGATTGGACCATTAGGGACCACCTGGAAATATACACTTTGAAATCTCAGAAGGAGGTACACGTAGGTAACATGGCCGAAGCTATTAAATCACTGTCTTTGAATTTTGCTCATATTAGCCCAACTTCTTTGAATCAGACAGAGATCAGGCAGCAGTAAACCTACAGAGCCATTACTCAAGAAATGATAATAATGAGACCAGCCTGGTCTTCATACCAGTGACAAACATAACAGCACTTAAATCTCATTAGGGGGCTGATTTGAGGGACAGAATCAAGGCTGCAGATTACCAAACACATATTGACCTCAATTACTGTGACCCCAGAACTGTCACGTACTGCCAAAGTGACAGAGCCTGAAATTACAGAGTTAATTTGCCACATCCGTCTATTCATTACCAACCAATTAAGAAGTGGAATGGAGGAGAACATGTGTTTGACCTGCCTTTGCCCCCAAACCACAACTGAAGCTAGGGACAATACAACCCAGTGAAGAGTTGGACGTGATGGATTTAAAACAAAGACAAAAACAATGGCCAAGACAGTTTATTACACAGTCAAGGTTATATTGCACTGTGGCATGACTACTCAGTTGGTACAATGTATCCTAAACTGTTTATAGATTGAAATTGTTATTTTAAAAAAGAACTGTCTATAAGTATTGGATGATGTAAATATTATCCACATACAGCTTTTAAGAAGTATATGCCAGTCTGAACACACTGATGCCCAACGGCTACTTCGTAATCTACCGAAACCCACACCAAACGTAAAAGTGCAGTGAACAAAACTGAAAGGTCAGACTAGCTGGAGAACCCACTATCCTCTGGACAACCCATTCTCTTGACCACAACCACCAGCAAAGCCTCTGACAGCCTAAAGCACTGTAAGCAAGTCTCCTGAACAGAGTTCCCTCCCAGAGCACTCCACAAGCCAGACACCCAAGGTACTGCCCACTCCTTCACAAAAGGACTTCACATGCCAACAGAATGGAAGCTGACTGGGAGGTGATGAAGTGGTAAGACTTTAAGCCAGAGATAATGTTCTCCAATCTTCAGAAGGAGGAGAGCTCAGGAGGCACAGTCTGGCCTCAAGTGAGTCCCACCAAGACCTTGTCCAAGAAACTGCTCTGTTCAGAGTAATCCAGTGTTCCATAACTCCATCCTGAATTCACCTGCCTGCCTAACTCACTAGAACACATCTGTTATAGTCTATGGTATCCTGCTTGCAGTCAGATCAGGACATCTAGAGACTAAGAAAAGAGCACAGCATCCCAGTTTTACTAAATGAATGTTTTATGATAATGCTACACAAGTTGGATCAGCCACTGTCTACTCCAGCACACTTATCCTTATTTGAACAATGCTTGTCATCTATTGGACACTGGGAAGAAATTGGTTTAATTATCTCCCTATACTTCATTCATCATACTGTTGACACAGCCCTCATGAGTGCCAGTTCTGGCAGTGGATATTTTCTGCATTGCCCAGGAAGACAATTGAAGTGGCATTCTGATCAAGATGAGCAAATAGTTTGGAACACTGACATATCACACTTTCCCCTTGCAGAAAAATACAACTGAGTCTTCCCATTTTCTAGCAAAAGACACTTAGCTATTAAAATGGCAATCACCATCCTATTATCCACAACCAAAAATGATTGTACACACATTTAACATTCCAAACATTTAACAAGCCAAAAGTGTGGAAACATTCGAACTGACTGGTCAGTGAATATTATCCCATAGGTCCATATACAGTGAAACAAATGATAATTTTGGTGACTTTTAGCAAACTTTGTTAGAAGATTTGCAAGGCAGAGAAATCAGATGTTTTTAAGACCAGACAACAGCTACACACAAAAATGGTTCTCTCCTAGATAAACTAAAAGTGAAAACTCCTAAGTAGTTCCATCCTGTTTCAAGTGTCTGTATCCAAGGGTAAACTGAACTTCTAAAGCCTCTGACAACATTTAAATTCTCTCTTTGTTTCTGTTGTTGTCAGCATGGTTCAGATGATCTGATGAAAGTGGATGACAGGAAAGCCAGTAACTTGGGCCTAATCTTCAGTAAAGTGACAGGACAATATCCAGGCTGTAGTGCATGCTTTTATGCACCAAAAAAATGAAAAGAAAGAAATCTTTCCAAGTATTAAACTAGCATACCTAAAAAATAGGTTTTTGGGGGGTTTTTTTTGCAGGGGAGGGGGTTGGTAAATTTTCTTCCTTTCTAGTATTCCTCATACAGAATTCTCTCTCTCTCTTTGTGGCGGGGAAGCTGTTCCATCATTTGACACACACGCACTCAACAGGCTGAAATGGTATAGCTCATACTCTGCACTAAAAACTAGGACTCACTTCCAAGAGCAGGTGGAGGTCAAACCTGTTATGCCCATGCAAATAGGAATGCAACAGGATGTACTATGGAAGCTGATGCTACACAAGGAATTTCTACAGAGGCAAAACAGATGTACCCTTGCAATCCATTTTCACAAAAAGAAACTAATAAAGTACAAAGAGTATTTTATCTGATTGTTCTCTGTTACCTGGTCTATGGAAACCTATCAAAACAAGGCTTTTTTATAAGCAAAATCAAATGATAGAATTTATAGAGTATTGTGTACCTGGACTATATGCTACCGTGTCTGATCCAAACAGCTTTGGGGACTGAGAAATCTTTTTGCAGTGTATGACAATATATTACATGTTTTTGACATTTCTGTAATCAGCAGCTGTGCCTTGAGTAAATACTATGGAAAAAATAATGCCATCATTGTTTTTCTGCATGTAGTAAGTAAAGCCCTTAGAGATGCCTGATTAAAAGAGCACAATTATCTTTTTCAACAGCGATGACCCTGAATAATCCCAGAAAGTGTTCTAGGTGAATAATTGTGATCTATGTTGTACTCTGCACATATCTAACTAGAATTATAAGGAAAATTCGTCGCCCAAATGCCTCATCCAATTACAGGTGGGGTATCCCTTATCTGAAACACTTGGGACCGAAGGTGTTTTTGGATTTTTGGAACATTTGCATATACATAATGAAGCATCTCAGAGATGGGACCCAAGTCTTGACACAAAATTCATTTATGTTTCCTATATAACGTAAATTGTAAATGTAAATTATTATAAATTATATATCATTGGATAATGTTGTTGCATATGTACTATCGTATAATTGTTGGAACTTATATACCACTCTGTTGATGCAGAGTCCACTCTTTCATCAGTTCTTCTCCTTTTCCCTCTTCTTGTAGTGAATATGAAGGAAGCGTACATGTGGCCTGCTTGCAAAATCTCTCAGTTAGCTTGGTGGCTTTTTTCCCCCCTCAGCTCACCTGGGACCTCACATGCATAGTCCCAAGCAAGCCTCCATAATTCTCTCACATTCCCAACAGCAAAAAAAACACTGGGTTCTGCTTTTCAAAAGTTTTGGATTTTGGAACATTTTGGACATTGGATTTTCAGATAAGGAATACTCAATCTGTAAAAGCAAAGTACATACGGACAACAAATACACTGCTTGTTCAAAACAAAGGTTTTGAACATTTGAAATCTAAATGACCATTCTGGTTCATTTCAGCTTCATATTTTGTTTAAAAGCAAATAAAACAATTTGCACAAGATTGACACATGGTAATCCTACACAAAATGTCCTTAAGAATATTCTCCAACTTAAGCCATTTCTTCACCATAACACGATGCTGCGACATCCTGGTGGGAGTGGGACCCAAACACTTCCCTCCACACCCAGCTGGTTGCTGGCAGACGGGTAGTGTTTGGGACAGACTCCTTCCTTCCGCAGTGCAGCCAGCCTCCTCTTGTGCTATGCTGAGGAAGGAAGCGCTTGATAGCACTTTCACCCTTCCCACATGGCCGCCAGTGAGGCAGTTGTTGCATGAAAGGAGGCCATTACCAAATTTTTTCCAGTAATGGTATACCACACAATCATGATGGCTGGGGACACGACAGGAGCAATGATGTTGTGCAATGGCACAAATCAATGCATCCCCATGCCAGGATGGCGCCATCATGCACAAATGGCCTTATTTTTACTTCACAGTAAACATGCATAAGATCAAACTGTGATTGCTGTAGCCATAAAGTGTCAGCTGGCTGACACCTAGAACCCTGGAAAACACCTATCTTAAGAAAGATATATATGACTTTGAAAGTATGATCATGGTTCTGGTTTTATAATTTTTGAAAGAGAAGGGGAGCAGCATCTAGACTCTTTGGAAAATCTGGTTTCAAAGGGCAATATCACAGGCTGACTTCCATAAGACATGACCTCAATTATAGTCTTTACTTTGATCCCACCCAGTGGAAGTCAAGGGCCTTCAAACGTGACCATTGCCACCTTAAGATGGAAGAACTATTATGCAAGTTTCCTCAACAGACAGTTTGTGTGGCAACACTGTTATTGGGCTAAGTAAATCAAAATAATAAATGGGCCTTATAGATAATTACATATTTTGAAGTTCGTCCAGAAAGAATAAGAGATGGTGGTGTAGTCATTACCTAGCACTGACAATCATTAGGCAAGGGCTATAGATTTATAAGTCCTAAGGATGAGGAGGGTTGATTGGGACTTTACAACAATGGTCCAGCTGAGCAGCGGGGGTGGGGTGGGGATGGGGGTGGGGTGGGAGATTAGAGCATTCAGCTTCTGCTTCCACAATCACCCCACCCCACCGTTCACTGGAAAAACAGCTGAACAACAAGGGCAAAGGGGAGTGAATGCAGAGTCCCACTGTTAAGATGCAGATAGAGAAAGAAATCACTCTCCTCCTCCACTGTCAAACTCTTGCTGCATTTCTTGGGTGGTCACTCAGAATATATACGTGTGTGTAAATGCAGGGTATTACAGCCATTTTGATATGTGAAGAAGTAAATTATGGATGGGTGGATGGATGGATGAGTGTGAATGGGGTGTGGATACATCAGACTGTGCAGCCTTTGCCTTGTCCCTCCCACCACAGGCAAGGGGCCCTGGAAGGTTACCCAGGAAGAAATGCATCCTTCTTGCTGGAAACAGTTTCTGAGCCCCACCCTGAACTATCTATATGGCAGTGTTAAAGCATAGCAGGCAAAGAGCATGCCCACCAATGTTCTGATTTGGCAGGGACAGTCCCAATCCTCTGTCATTTCACCTTTTCAGCTGCTTTTTCAATGTCCCAGTTCATCTCCCCTCCTCCCACATTTTCCCTTTGTCCTTGGATTACTTCATTTGGCACAGACTGAATTCCAAGTGCAAAAGCAGTTTGCACTCAATTAACTCTGCAGCAGGAGAGGAGGGAGCAGAATTTTGCAAGAGCAACCTGCTGCAGCCTCTCCTAGATTGTGTGTTCTTATGGATTTTAAATTGGTATGTAGAGAAGATGTTAATGTGTAATAAGTTTGTGTTAATCTAGATTTACTGTTTAAATGGTTTTACGTGTTTTTAGTTATATACTGTATTTGAATCTATGTTGTACCCCACCTCTTGCCTTGGGAAGAGGCAGGTAAGATGATGATGATGATGATGGTGATGGTGATAATGATGATTTCTCAATAATATTTTTTGCCACACCAATGATGCATGACCATATATGTTCCAGTTTCCATCTTTGAAATGTTGGGGGCCAAGCAACTAATTCTTAGTTAGAAAAAGGGATTTAGAATTCCAGTCAGAGAGAAACAGTGCCTCTAACCAAACTACAGATCTCAAGATTCCATAAGATGCATCTTTGGCAGTTAAAGTAGAATCACAGCACCGTCAGCGTGTACTGGGAAGGGGCACTGCAACTGTTGTTCCACAGGCAATTGTTGCCTAGTCTAGAATGTGTCCAGAGGAGGGCAACCAAAATGGTGGAAGGTCTGGAAGCCATGCCCTATGAGGAGTGGCTTAGGGAGCTGGGTATGTTTAGTCTGCAGAACAGAAGATTAAGAGGGGACATGATAGCCATGTTCAAATATTTGACAGGCTGTCATATAGAAGAGGGAACAGGTTTGTTTTCCACTGCTCCAGAAACTAGGACAAGGAGCAATGAATTCAAGCTAAAGGAAAAGAGCTTCCACCTGAACCTCAGGAAGAACTTCCTGATGGTCAGAGCTGTTTGGCAGTGGAATCTGCTGCCTCAGAGTATAGTGGAGTCTCCTTCTTTGGAGGTTTTTAAACAGAGGCTAGATGGCCATCTGTTGGGAGTTCTTTGATGTGTATTCCTGTAAAACAGGGGGTCGGACTCAGTGGCCCCTGTGGTCTCTTCCAACTCTATGATTCTATGATTACCCAACTGCCTCAGTCTGCCTACCTGAGCCTAGACTCCATCACATCCATCACTTATGGTCTCATTTACAGACCAGTTTCAACTTGCTTACAACAGCATTTTCTTGCCTCTAGAGCTGAGAACTCAGAACTGTCCTTCCACAGATAACCCTTACTCCTTCCTCAGATGTGTGCCCATTCTCAAAGGCCAGGCAGACACCTGTCAATGAGAGGAATGTCCCAACATCCTGGAAGTGTTCAATATTTTGCAGAACTGGACTTTAATCGACTCCAGGAACTAACTAATTGCCTTTTCAAATGTATTTTCACACTAATTATTTCCAAGTTCAATTAATGAGAAAACAAAAATATTTAAACCAGAGAAAAGAGCTTGACTTGTCAATAGTGAGATAAATTGCTTTTGGCAAGTAATTAGAATCAGAGATTTTCCTATAAATTGCCTTTCCTTGGTTATAAAGGCCAGAAATGGATATAGTGTGTGTGTGCATTTGTGTGTGTGTGACAGCTATATTCACAGGTAGGGTGGGGTGTTCAATAATAAACCTTTGTTGTTTTTCACACTTTGAAAACTGACAAGATGAATGAAGTGTGGCATCATTAGGAACATCCAGTGAATTTTTGTAAGGATTCTTGATCAAGCAGATGTGTCTGCTCTTCTAAAATGTAAGGTGACATCAACAGACTTCTGCTAGAACTCCCCATCCTATAGATAATTTTGCATATTTACATCAGCTGGGTCTGTGTGGAAATATCTAAAGACAAGCATTTGGCATGAAATTAATAATTTTAGCGTTTATTAAAGTGTTTGGGCAGTGTTACATCTTTAGAGGAGCTGAAATTCATTCATTTTCATTTAATCTGCATTTCACTTGGATTAAACAATGCTTTTCTTTTCAGGTGGTTTTTTTGCATTCTATTTGAACACTCCAATTATGTTCTGAACAGCACCATAGAAAGCACTTAAGTTACAACCTAAAGAGCATCTCTGACTTTTCTCTACCCTACATGATTGTTATAAGAATGAAATGGTATGCTCATTGCCCTGATCTTCTTGGGGGAAAGGGGGAAAATGCAAAAGTAACATATAACCATTGCACATTTAATCATATCTTTCTTCCAGGGATCTCAGCCTACAAGGGATAATCCTATTTTACCTTCTTAAAAGAAAAAAGAGAGAGCAGAGACTACTTGCCCAAGACTATCCAGTGAGTTACTTGCCTTAACAAGGGTCTGAAGCCAGGGGTCTCCAGTAAAGAGATCTGATGCTCTAACGCCCCAGCCCAGCCAAGAAGGTGATTCAGTGGTCTTGGATAAGCAAACAAAAGGGTATGATGGAAAAATGGCATTCATTATTAAAGATTCCCTTTTCCAAACCAGTTTATAGTGACATACACAATCTTTCATCCCATCTTCACGCTTATAACAAGGATGGGAACTACAGACAGTCCTGTGGCTGTTTTCTTTACACACACTCCAAACGCGTACAAGCTATGGTGGCCCCTTCTGATGAAACCTAAAGTGACTGGAAGTTCACTTCCAGTTTTTTAGAAAATGGAAAGGAAGGACAATGTGGGGGTGGGCTTTTTTCATAGGACAATTGCTCACCCCGAAGGCTTTTGAAGGCTCCATTCTCTACTTTTAGCCCCTCAGGGTCTTTTTCTTTTTTAATGATATACTGGTTCAGAAAGGCACAAGGGATAGAAGAACGGCCTCAGGGCAGCCTGCAGCCTGTGGGATACAGTGTCCCCAACCCTCCTGTATTTTAACAGCCCTGTAAAGAAGGTCACACTGAGAGATGACAGTGGGCCCAAATGACATGGCTAAGCAAGTGTCTAAAACCACATTCCCCAAAGACCCTCACTCTCCTGGACGGAGCGGCTCGGAACTTAAGCGACTAGGAGCATACAGTAAAAATTCAGAAATAGACTCCGGACCGCAAAGTCCAGGAAGGGAGGGGGAAAAGGAGCGGATAAAGTCACAGGATTCTATACCCTCTCTCTTGGGTGCGGTGCAGCTTGGAATATAAGCGACTTTAAGAGTACAGAGAATTTGCAAATGAATACCCGGGCAGCAGGGCACCAGATGAGAGAGGGGAACGGGAAGATGATGATTGATGGATTTTTATTAGACATTGTTAATTAAGCTTGCAATTGATGATATTTCGATATATTTCATGAATATGAACATTGTGATATTGCTGAATGGGAGAAGGGGTTTAAAAAGTACTTAAGGAGAAACAAGACATTTTAGTATAATGGAATTCAGGGTAAGAAGATGGGGGATTGTTGCAGTAATAATTGCTTAGATTGCCAGATATACAATGACATAAATAATTAAAAATTTTAAGATTTTGGGCTGTAGGTAATGGAGAGTTAAATGAATGAATGAATGAAAATATATATATATATATATATATATATATATATATATATATATATAAAGGAGAAAACAGAAGCTTCAAGAGAGTGATATGGAAATATTTTGGAACAGGACGATTTGAGTTAAGCAGAAGAGAGTGTTGGTTGGGAACTGTCTAGCCAGAACGACTTTATTATGATTGTTAGGAGAAGGAAATGTGTGTTCGAACAGATGAGATAATCAATATATTGTGATGCACTAATGTAACAAGTGGACTAAGCTGTGGGAAATGTTGACCAGAACAGCGTGGAAGAACAGAAGAAAATTCATGTAACAAGTACAAGTCAAATAATCCTTTTTTTATATTTGTGAAATTTAATAAAAATATATTGGGGGAAAAAAACCACATTCCCCAGCTTCTAGTCAAACTCTCCCCATGCATTGCATAATACAATAACTGGCAGCATTTCTGAAAAGTTATTTGTTAACATTTGTTGGAAATAAATTCATGTTTCCTGAGGTAGGTTCAGAGAGAGTTACAAAGAGAGTTCATTAAATTCTGGGCTATATCAGAAACACGGTCTGTTGTTAGTTTTCATCTCCTCCTGAAGAGGTGTATGTTCAGTCTACTGGTCTAAACAATATGAATAATGAATTTGGTGATACTGTAGACTATATACATCAGCACTGACAGAAGTGATAAATGCTTACTGATAATGACCTGCCATACCAAGGCACCGAGAGCAGGGGGAAGGAGAAGCTGGTATATCCAAAATACCTTTAAATGAAGATACATTTTACTACAATTTTTCTTTTATTTCTCCCTTCCCCTTCCCTTTCTGTATGCTGTTGCAGTCTGACAGGGCCTATGTTGGTTAAGCTAACAGTGATAAAGAAGAAACAGGACTCAGAAAATCAGGGTTACAGCGAAAATGCTGACAAAGAATGTGTCCCACTTTCTGTGCTGGTGCTTTCCTGATGAGAAAAGGGTACAAAAAACAATTATTACATGAAATGAAATTGTGTTTGGAAAATGCACCTTTCACCTACAGGCCACAAGGTAGCCACAAGAATCTGAGTGTGCCAGCAACCATCATACCCCAAATGAATTAATCCTACATAACATTCCTAAATAACAGGTGGCCAGACTGCAGCAGGGGTATCTGTGGCACAAATTGAGTTTGTGCCTCAAGAGATTGATTGTGGCCTATAGTGAGACCTATGCTGTTCACAGCATGTTGCAGCCTGTTTAGGGCTCAGTAGTTCAGAGTGAAAACTATTCCATGGCACGAGGGAAAACCATTCCATGGCACAAGGGATGCACACAAATTGGAAGGTCCCAAGATCACCAACTATGACTCACAAGACATGAAATCTTGTCTGAAATCTGTTGAGCACATTGGGATCCCAGTCCCACAGCTCTCAAGGATGAGTTCAGTGGAGTAGCAGGTCCTCAAATGCAAATACACTCTCTCAGAGTGCTCCTTTGAACACTTTAAATGCATTCCAAGGATGATGAATCACACTAGACGATTCAAGTCATGTGGAAGAACGGGACACAGAGCCAAAGTCCAATGAAGTCTCATTCATTAAAGACCATCTTCAGTTGTTAAAGCCTGGCTTAGTTACTTCTTCCGAGCAACTCTGAGCCAAGGGCATATTCCTTGACACTCACATTAGTTACACTTTGGGAGTCCTCTTCTACAAGATCAGTGCCAGGGTGCCCCCTGTAAATTTGCAAACCTCAGGACAAAACAAGAACAAAGGTAAGAGATAAAGCTTGTATTCACATATGCATGCTAGCAGCCAAGCCCAGACAAGTGGCCTGCAAGGCAAAGACACTCATCTGTAGGCACAAGTCACAAGAAAATTCTGACAAACCAAAACCAAAGCTAATGGTAGCTAATGAATAGAGAAGCTCAAAAGATCATGCTATGAACAAACAGTAGCACAGTGCAAATTGCTTAGAGAAGACTGCTTATTGAGAAGCATTCTGTATATGAAATGATGGAATTCTAGGGCTGAGAGCAAGGAGGAGTCTAAAAGGATCGGTTCTCAGAATTGAGGTCTGTGACACTACTCAATACTTAGCTGCTCCCAATAGAAGACCAAGCATGACCAAGCATCTTCTTTTGTTGGTCAAGAAGTGTGTGTGTGTGAGAGAGAGAGAAAGAGAGAGAGAGAGAGAGAGAGAGACTTCAAGCTCCCTGTCAAGTCATGGTGACACCGCAGATTTCATAGGGTTTTCTTAGGCAAGGTGGTTTTGCCAGCTTCTTCCTCCAAAATATAGCCTACAGCACTTGATCTTCATTGATAGTCTCCCATTCAAGTACTAACCAGAGCTGACCCTGCTTAGTTTCCCAGATCAGACAAGATCTGGTGCCTTTAGGGTATTCAGGCCCTAGACTTGTGCTTATAGGCATCATTAAAGCACTGTTTACTAGCAGAGCTGCTAATCTGGGACTGTTTTATGATTCCTTGAAGAACCCTAAAGCCAGTCTCATGGCATGATAAGCTAGCATTTTTCATGAGGAAAAGACCTATCCTGTAAGATTAATGGCATTTAGATAGGAGATTAATCTTGGATATTGATGCGGTATGGGGTGAAAACCCACAAGAGGCATGAAGTAGTAACTTATGTATGAAGTATGCTTGAAAGATCATCATTCTTTACTTCAGATGACAGGCACTTGATCTCACATTATGGATTCCCCTCACTGTTTCATCCCTACCATATAATGGCTTACTTTTAAAATGCCAGTGTCTTGGTTTCTAATATTTTCAGCCTGGCAGGAATAGTCTCTGTTGCTGAAGTGAATTGTTTTCTTATCTCATTAGAACTTTGGTTTTAGTAAGAGGACCCACATGCCTGAAGAATTTTTTTTTAAATCTTGAAAGGCCTTCGGCTGGTAAGCACAGCAACAGATACCTTCTCAACATCCAGTAATTGCCATTCTACAGAAAACACCTCACAGCAAACTTTGGAAGCCCAAGCCTCTTACTCTCACTGCGCCACAGCATCAGTTTACGGACAGAAAGAATTGCTGGAGCCATTTTCACTGCCCTGTGGGGATAAGTGATATGAAAAGTCACAGTGGCCTATCTGACTTTGGCTTTTTTTCTTTCAATACCAACTAAACAGGGATGGACCAAGATATTTTGCTGCCTGATGTGAAGCAGCAAGTGGGGTCTCCCTCTTGTCAAGTATATCTGGCATCAAAAATAACCAATTTATTTTGATACAAGAGCGGTAGGTAAAGTCTTTCAAACACCTCTTCCCCTCCCTGGCAATGAACACACACTATGAATAAGCAAACGAATAAGCAAGCAAGCAAGTAACCTACTGCTTGAGGCAACGACTTCATCTGGTTAATGGCAGGACTGGCCCTGCAACTATATGGAAACCTGTCTGTCTCTACTAGGGAGTCTACTAAACAATCCGTTTGCCTCCAGGCCACTGTTCCCAACACTGGCGTTTCTGGAGATAGATACAAGCGGGAACTGTCCCTCTCTTCAAAGAGTTTTGCCCCTAGGGGCTGGAAGGGTTCTGAAAGATGGGAAATGCTCACAGTGTTTATGCTAATCCCATATTTAACTCTGTTACACAGGTTGGAGAAGTGTCATATTGTTCCAATAAACTGCAGATATTATACGACCAGTGAGAGAAAGTCACCAGTGAGAGTATGTCTATATACCATTAGGCAACTATCAACCCACTAAGAACTTCTTCTTTTTAAAAAAAACAAAATATCAACAGTCCCTTGTTGTTGTCAAGTGCCTTCAAGTCTTTTCTGACTTATGGTGACTCCAAGGAGAACCTAAAGCCAGTGGTGTAATGGTTCGAGCATTGGACTCTGACCCTGGAGGCCAGGGTTTGTTTCTCCACTCAGCCATGGAAACCCACTGGGTGACCTTGGAAACTTCACACGCTCCCAGCCTCAGAAAACCCCGTGATAGTTTCACTTTAGGGTCCCCATACATCAGAAATGGCTTGAAGACACACAGCAGCAGCAGCAACAAGGCGAGCCTATTACCATCTAACCCATTCTTATTTCAGCAATGGAGTACTTCCCAGTTATTTGCCTCCAGTGTTTACATACACAAAGGTCATTCGAATCTATAGTAAGATATATATGGGGTACACAGAGCGTACCAGATACCTATAAAATTTCCTTCCTGAGTCCCTCAATCTAGAGAAAGTAGGGGGTGGTGGATAAAAACACCTAGCAATCTTGCTGAGACAGCTTTAAAGAGTATTTATGACGGATGCCAATACAAAATGCTTGCGTGCACAGGAATATAATTTGTAGTCTCCAGGAAAATTTCAGGGTGGCACTGTACCATCATGTTTTTCAATTATTTTAATGCATACTCAAACACAAAAAAATCCCCAAACAAAAGCATTATTAATTTTGAAATAAAGCCAGTAGCCATTCATGCCAAACAGAAAGGTAATTGTTGTCCATGCACTTGCTCAGCATTTATCACAGGGTCCTGCACCAGGTCATGCAGTAATGGAAATTATGACATTCAGAGGGCATCATCTCAAATCTTCTAAGTACACAATCATCCGAATCATCAAAGAGTTTGAGCCAGCAGCTGCATGCTGGGAAAGAACAGCTTGCAGAAGCCGCAGAGGATTCAGTCTCAAATGAGTGAAATTTGGTCCTAGGTACATCTAGTGGGCGTTGGCAGCAATGATTAATATAGAACAGAAATAGGATAATTTGGGAAATTGGAGGGGGGAAATGCACTCCTGGAACAAACTGCTGTACTTTTGGAAGAAGCAATGTTAAACGCACCACAGGCCCTGTGAGTAGCCTTTCAGTTCTCTCTGTATTTCGTGGCTCTCTTTTGTGGTTCTTTTCATTTTATAGCTTTGCTGTCCCTATCCATCCCTACACATATACAGTTCTGAGCAAAGCAAGACACTGCTAAGGGCCTTATCACACTGTACTGTTGTAGTGTTATTATTTGACTTTAATAGCTGTGGCAACATCCTATGGAATCTGGAGATTTGTAGTTTTGGTAGGGACATTGAGAATTCCCAGCTAGATAGCTTGTGTCTCAGTAAACTACAAACCTCAGAATTCCACAGAATGTTGCCATGGCTGTTAAAGAGGAATAATGGCGCTATAACAATGCAGTGTGAGAAGGTTATAAATTAGTATTTCAGGGCTCCTTGAGTGTTCATATGCAGATATGAGCAGCAGAGGCGGTAGATTCCTGTAGTCAAGTCCTGTGTTGACATCTCATTAGTAGTGAAATATTTGGTTAAAGCCACAAATTAAAAAAAAAACGCAGTTGCAATATAGAAATTCCACTAGAAAGAATTTACCCTTTGTTCTCACCTAAATACATAATTGAAACTCCCACTGTCTTACTCAATGTGAAAAAGGCCTACTCCAGTGTCCAACCTAACATTTTCGGGCAAGGTATTAGAGTGTGTGGTGTTTCTGGATGAAACAGAGTATCTAGATCAATTTCAGTCTGGTTCCAGACCTGGCTATGGAACAGAGACATCTTTGGTCACCTTGGTGGATGACCTACACAGGAAATTGGACAGAGGAACATGTCCCTGTTGGTTCTGCTGAACTTCTCAGCAGCTTTCAATGCCATTGACCATGGTATCTTTCTGGGTCTCCTCAATGACATGGAACTTGGAGACACTCTTTACAGTGGCCATTCCTGTGCCCTGCCTTCACCCTGCCCACCGCCGCTGATTGGGCAATGATTTTTTTTTTTTTTGGAAGCTGTACTAATGCAGCAATGTTGTAACAGCATGACATGCCAGTACACTATTGCATTTTTGCCCTATGCTGTTTAACAACGTATCAAAAAAAAAGTTTTGACTCAAAGGAGACATTTAAAATAAAGAGAAAGAGGTGACAGAAAGCTACCACACCATGGGAATTGCTAAGGGAGGGACGAGCTGGGCATGCCCACAGCCCGCCCACTGCTGGATCTGCCATAACAGGAAGTGCTATCAAGCACTATAATGGTACTTCACTTCGATGGCTGATGAGATTGAAGCACTATAAGAGGTTCTTAACAGATTTTTTTTTGTGGAAATAGAATATGGTGATTTGGTGATGCTTGGGGATGGGATAGCAGTTGAATAGTGATGATGTCACGCGGAAGCATAGCTCCTGGACCGGTAACAACCTGCTGCTATAGTGTTATAGAGATGTGCAGAAATGGCCACAGACTCAGCTTTGAACCTGGAGGCCCAGGTTTCTGTGGTGTCCAGGATTGCTTTTGCACATTTAAAGCTTGGATGCCAACTGTACCTATTTCTTGAGATGCCAGATCTGGCCACAGTGGTACATGCCTTATTTACATCCTGTTTAGATTATTGCCACATGCTGTACTTGAAGATGCCTTTGAAGAGTGTTCAGGCTGGTTCAAAGAGCCGCAGCCAGACTGTTAATTGGGTTACATAGACAATACTATGCCCCTATTGAAACAGATCCACTGGTTGCCAGTTTTTTTCTGGGCACAATTCAAAGCACTGGTTGTTTATTTATACCCTGATTTTCTCTCAAATGGGATCCAAAGTAGCTTGGTTATGATCTACGCAGCCCTATTGATTCAATAGGACTACTCTAACTGGGACTAACCAACAAGATTCCAGCCGGTAAAACTGCCCTACAAATAAACATATGTACATTTTGTTTTGCGAAAGATAATCCCTGCTGCCGCAAGGCTGTTCAAGGATATGTCCTTGCTATTCACCACTTGTGGCACATTGTTCATGCAAGGCAAACACAGTTGTATAAGCACAGACCATTTGATACATATGAAGTAGACCACATTCCTCTGTTGGAAAAATATCCCTCAAATACAAGATCACAAGGAAATTAGAACCATAGAATTGTAGAACTGGAAGGAACCTCGGTGGCAGTCTAGATCCATTCCCTGCTAATATAGGAAAGGTACTTACACCAGCACCCCTGAAGGATGACCAGTGGCAACCTAACATTCAACAATCATCAGATGGGATTATGAAATGAGACAAAAGCACAAAGAGGGTTGGGAATAATATATGTGCAAAATTAGCATGACTCTTCCTTTCTCAGACAGCTGTTATCACTAGTACAAAAGGATCAGGAAAAACCATGGACAGCAATCGGGAAAAAGAATCCCTATGTGAACTGTGTTTTGAGCCAATGACACTTAAAGAGCTTATAAAGATTGAAAATCCATTTCTCAGGGCAGTTTTAGACATATGGAAAAGTGGTGTAAAATCGTGGCTCCCCTGATATTTTTTTTTTTAATTTATACCTGCTATTTCATATCTTATGTTCTACCAGTCTGACAAACTATGTTACTTTGCTGGTGAGGAAGTGACTGGATGATAGTGAGTCACTGATTTTTATAATGTTGGGAGTGGCAACATTTACATGCTTAATTAACCAGCTTGTTAGTTTGCATGTTTATTGTAGGCATAGAGGGGACTGCCTAGAGTAAGCTTCCTGTTGTTTGGTCAACACCCACTTCCCCTTCCATGTTCTGTTCCTCTTCCCTTTTTGTTCTTTGGCTTCCCTGCAAGCATGTGGTCTCTGATTCTCTGGCAAGCATGCTTTCCTGTAAGTATGTGAGTTCTTATTTTCTTCTTACCTTTTTTCAAGAATTTGAACCTGTGTAAACTATACAGAAGATTATGTGAGTAAATCTTTTTACACATTTTTAACCAAAGTGTTTGTGTTTTTTTGAGCTAGATTAAGTGTGTCTGGGGTGGAGATGATAAAGTGGGACTGGTAATTTGTTCAACTTCTGCCTGTGCATTACAAATACTCTGCTGATTGGGAGACTTATTACTAAAAATCTCTCAATTCCCCAACATATAAATGGGGTATACATACCCTCCAATTCCCTCAAGTGTGGCAAGGATAGTCTTGTTTAAACTTCTGTCATCCCACTTTTTCAGCTGCTTTTAAAATGTCCCAGTTTCTCACTCTTCCTCCCACTTTCCCTTTATATCTTCAGCTTACTTCAGTTGCTGCCAGTTGAGTTCAAAGCACAAAAATGTTTGTACTCCATTAATTCGGCAGGAGGAGAGGAGAGGAGGAGAGGAATCTTGCCCTCCCAGTACGCTCAGGCAAAAGCAAACTGGCTGCTGCCTCTCCTAGCTTGTTTGTTCTCCTCATTGACAATTTTGCCATCTTTACCACTCTCTGATGTTGCTTGGCTACATGTCCCAGACAATCCTGTCAGATCTGGGGAGGTAAGCAGAGACAGGCCAGGTTAGTCCATGGATGGTGGACTACCAGAGTTTATTAGCAAATTCCAGGTTGGACTAGAAAACTATCCTGCCTGAAAGCCTGGAAAGTCACTGTCAGACAGAGTTGACTATGGGTCAGAGTGTCTAGTTCAGTATGAGGTAATTAAGGCACAGACTGTTGCTGGGGTAGCTAAACTGTGGTGAAGCCCAGCTCAAATGAAGGCCCTTTCTACTCCATCATCTTCCATTTGTGATCCCAGCAGTGCCTTTGGCAGGAAGGGAACACAACAGAAACACTCTCCTCTGCACTTGGAAGAGAACATGAGGCACATGCCTCTTCCTTCGGCAGCACAGCTGGGCTCTTTCCCATGCTGCTCTGGGGCAGGAAGTGTCTCCATCATGCTTCTGGCCCTTCTGCATGGCAGGTAAGTGCAGGAGCATCATGGAATTGGGGGTCATTGATGGAGAAACTCCGTCAATGATTTACCCCGTGATCGCACCTGTTGGTGATGGGAGAAGGGCAGGACTGTGATGACACCATGCAGAAGCATCATCCTGGTCCTGCTCCTCTCACATCCCCGTGCCAGGACACAGTCGTTGTGCGGAAAGGGCCTAAGTTCATGAAAGACATATTTACATGAGGCTAACAAATGATATGAAAAAAGAAAAACCTGGGTTTAAATGCTGCCCAATTATCCAGTGCAATGAAAGAGCAAATTTCCGGGAATCCAAGAATCACAGATTTGGAAGGGCCCATAAGGAGCATCTAGTCCAGGGGTGGGCAAAGTGTGGCCTATGGGTGGCATGTGGCTCACAGGTCAGTTCTGTGGCCCCTAGAATCTCCCAGGGTCAAAAATATATACATATTTATTTTGCAAAAAAAATGGTACAGAATGCTCTCAAATGCACCCTAGGAGGTGTGGAGGGCATTTCCACCATATCTAGAGGCCCCCAGGGCTCCGCAGAAGTGAAAAACAATTTTTGCAAAATTTTTCAAAGAACTTTTTTTGCTTGCAAATGCTAAAGGGCACGGAGTGCATTTCCACCACATTTCCTGGCTCCATGGAGCTAATTTAGGCCCAGGAGAGGCCTTTGTTTGAAACCAAAATATGGCAAAAATATGCCCACATGCCCCCTAGACATGTTTGGGGGCAATCAGGGAGGGGAACTAATGCAGCTTCCTAGACCACCACACTTAACCACCCCTAATCCCACCCCATACAGAAATATGCAGCTAAATCACTCCTGGGAGATGACCATCCAACCTGTGTTTAAAGACATTTCCCCCAGGAAACCTGTTCTACTCTTAAACAGCTCTCACAGTCCAGAAGTTCTTCTTTAGCTCTGGGGTTGAGCACGTGGAAGGATGTTTGATGCTGCCCCAAATCAGATACAGATCACTGCACTGACCTTTCAGAGACTGGCTATGAAAGCCACGCTCAGGACTCTAAGTGAGCCCCATGTGAGCTCTCCCTGAAGCCTGGCTCCCTTTAAATTAGACTGAGACAAAAACTGCAGTGTCAGCTGTGCCTTTGTTGTGCACAGTGGCTTGCTCTTCACTGCTGGCACAAAGAGGGGTCCAGCAGAGCCAGACCTTGTATCGGGAAGAGCATTACTCAGTAGAGACACTTTAAAAGCTTTTTTTCAAAGGTACAGGAACTCTTGCTTGGCACAAGGAGGAGGGGAGTTAGAAAGAAAAAGTCCCACAAACAGGGCATGACCTGCAAATTAAATGCATAGCCTATCACTCAGGTTCTGCAAATATATTATTTCCTGGTGATTTTTTTTTACCCCAAGGTTGTGCTCTGTAGATTTGGAAGAAACTGCGGAAACATGCAAAGTGAAAGAAGCCGTGAGGCAGGGAAATACTGGAGAAGCGGATAACCTGTAGAGGCATGTGCTAAGAGAAACTGCTGGCTATATCTGGAAGGGGCCTCAATGTAAAGGGCAGCAGGCTAAAAAAAAGATCTCCCATTGTTGGGATAATACAGCAATTTCTAATCCACCCTTGTCAGGGATGTCAGCAATGTTTCCCCACAAACTTCAGAGTAAACTTCAGGTAAATCTTGCCTCTAAACTGAGGCAAGTTTTGAATCCTCCTAAGGCTCCTCTGGTTGTCTGTCCTTCCTGATTGGATGGGGCAATCTCCACTGAACCTCAGTGCTTTCCACCATACAACTGTAAGCAAACAGAGTGAAGTTTATCCACTAGTTTGTATTAACCCAGTGGATGTGAAATCAGGTGGTGAGGAAGCTAACCTCTGCTAAGGACCAGCCTTCTTTCTCCACCCTCTCATTTCGCCCCTGCAGAATTGCCCCAGGCACTCCAAATGCACACTATGCATGTACCTTCGTCATTTGCAGAATTTCCTATGAAGGCAGGGAAACAATGCTGAGGAGTAAAACTGGGGATGGTGGCCAAAAGCTATACCCATAGGTAAGATAGATGGAGGGCACTTTAACCATTGCAGCATTTTTCCTTCAGCCTGAACAGGAATCAATGGAACAGTTCATTCCTAAGCAGGCAAGAATGAGCACCATTTTCCTGAATTGTCATATTGGCTCAAAAAAAAATTACCACCCCCCGCCCCCGGATCTTCGCAAGACTAGCTCTGGGCAGTTGGTTCATCTCTAACCATCATCTTTCACATATTTAAAGTGCTAAACAAAGGGAGCTTGGTGAAATGAGCCCAAATGCCGGCACGATCCAGGCCCCAAATTCCTGCTTGGCTGTGAGTTTGCCAACAGCTATTTATTTATCTGAAACATTTCTGTCTCACCATTCAGACAACTATAGACAACTCAAGAGAATGTAGAAAGCATAATTAAAATATACACCGCAATGAAATCAAACAATAGACAGAAATCTATCACAAGCCCATCAAACAAAACTATAGTGCAGAACTATTGTCACGAATGCCATCAAAACTCCAGAATGCTGTCAAAAGTTTTTAACGGCACATAAGCTAAGCAAAGTCAGCCCTGGTTAGTACTTGGATAGGAGACTGCCAATGAATACCAGGTGCTGTAGGCTATATTTCAGAGGAAGGAACAGGCAAAACCACCTCTGAGTATTCCTTGCCTAAGAAAACCCTATGAAATCCATGAGGCCGCCATGGATAGGTGACTTGAAGGCAGGCGTGCACACACACATACATGCAACAGCAAGGCAGGATACCTGCCAAATACACCTCTAGAATATTTTCAGAAATTTGGGTGCTTCAAAAACTAGAAAAGATATTTTGACCAATGAGGGTTTCAAGTTCAAATCCAGCACTTTGAATTGCATGTGAACACTGGCAGATAGCCAATGTAGATCTATAAGCATTAGCAAAATATGATCAACCATAGGGGCCCTTATTAGTAACAGGGCTACTGTATACTGAAGCAGTTGAAATTTCTGAGCACTCTCCGTGGGCAGAGACCCTTACAATCCATTGTAGCAATCCAGATAATTGCAACCAGATCAGGTTTCCTTAAGAAAAGGTGAGACAGCATTCTGCAATCAGTTGTGCTCTGACTGTACAACACTCTATAGCAATCTTTCTATGCTTTCTATGCTTCTATGCTATGTTAGAAACAATGAAAGCTGCCTTATCCTGACTCAGACATAGAGCTCAGTATTTTCAACTCTCCGAAGTTTCAGGAAGGAGCTTCTTCTAGGTCTGCCTGGAGATCCTTGGTATCGTCTGATTATTTTTATCTGAGTAATAACTGGGACCAGTGCTGCTTGGCTTCTGAAATCAGATAAGATTAGGTATATCTGAGGTGCTGTGATGGCATTATTGAAGAGTTCTATGTGACTCTCTCTCCCTTTCTCTCTCTCTCTCTCTATATGCATATATCAATATAAATTGGTTTTAAAAGATATCATTTTATCTTTTAAAACCATCTTCTCTTTGGTTTCTGTAAGTTCTATTTGTAAGTCCTCTGCCATTAGCACAGCACAGTCGCATAGGGATGTGGGGGCGGGGGGGGTGATTCACCCCAGGTGGCAATGTTTTTGGGGTGTCTCGGTCTGTAGCCATGCCCCCGGGTGCCCTGGACACGCCCCCCATGCACCTTGCCATGCCCCCACATACCACAGCCACACCTCTGTGGACAGTGGCCATGCCTCTCACACCATAGCCCCTCCTCCTCTCCCTCCCGCCCCCCCCCCCTCCACACACTCCACCACTGGCACAGCAACTGCTATCCTCAATTTGCACAAGATTCATAAGAAAATCCTTATTCAGTGCATTCTTGTCTGACCTTCACAACTTACTTTCTCCTCCTGCTCCTCTCTCTCACACACATTCACTCTTACAAATGTATAAAAATCTTGGACTAGCTCAGGAAACCCCTGATAATCATACTTGATTATAGACATTTCCACACAAGACTGTTACAGCGTTATTATTCCACTTTCAACATCCTAGGAAATCCTGAGGAATGCAGTTTAGGGAGGGGCCATCCCGACCCACTTAAAGCTATGACTACTCACATGTCTAATTTAAGTACTCTAAGCATGACTAAGGCCCTTTCCACAACACAACTTTTAACGGAGCTGAGGTGCGGGGATCGCACGAGCAGCCTCCAGTGAGAGGCTCTCGCGTACCGGTTCCTTCAGCTCCGCAGCTGCCACCCTCTCGCGCGAGAGCCCCACCTCTTCCTTCCACAGTGCACCCTGGGAGTTTCCCAGGCTGCGCTGGGGCAAGAAATGCGAGCGCCACGGCTCCAGAGCTCCGCACACATGTCAAGTGCGCGCAGGGCCCTGGAGTGATGTGCGATCGCGCACCATTTTCAGTTCAAAACTGAAAATGAAAAAGTGCATGAGCAGTGCCTGCCAGCCCCTGGAGTGTCACGCGATTGTGAGTGCGGCGTGTGGACCGCTCCTCACATCCACGCAACGCTCGAGAGGCCCTTTCACATGGCAAACGCCACGCAAAAAGGGCGTAAATGTAGATCTGTATCACTGGTAATACCAGAGAAGGAAACTAGAAAGATAGGACTACACCATGGACTCTCTTCCTGTGGACATAGGCTTCCAGCACTACCACACATTTTAACAAGAAGCCACGTTGCTAGAGGTAATGTCAGAAGGACTCTGTGGAGAGGAGAGAAACAGACATATACAAAGCTGCTCCCATTCTCTTACCCAATAACCCTCTCCATCACGGTACATTATGTTTCACACATCTCCAGCTGTGAGTTTGTTCTACCTGAGAGGAAAGCTACGTTTTAGAAACTAAAGTGAGAGGAGGCTCTACATGAATTCAAAAGCAGAGCCTGGGGTCTCAGTTAATTGATTAATTGAATTCCCACCCCATGAAAAGTTGTCCTGCACCAAGTAAGTGGAGACACAAGCATACTCCAAGGGCAAGAGCGTTTGCTGCCATTAGTAGTGCAGCCTGCTTTTGACCCTGCATTTCCACAGGCTTAGTCACAGCCCGAAGTTTCAAAGGCAGACAGTCCGAAAGCACCAGATTACAAATCAACTTACTACCCATAAAATCAGCCCAGATATTCAAGTAGGCCCCAAATGAAGGATTAACAACCACAAAACAAACAGAAGAGATATCCTGAAGAAACAAAACAAAAGCAAGACCAATGTTTTGCCTTTGGGTGAGTGATAGTTCTTCAATGAGAACTACAACTACATCATAGGATTTCATAAATGTATCTCGTTTCCAGTGTCTAATTGAAAGTGTGAATCATGCCACTCTCCAGATCTTGCTGGATGGCAATTCCCAGCATTACTCACCATGTGCTTTGCTGGCTAGGGCTGCTGGGACCTGCAGTCCAGTAACATCTGGAGGGCAGCATGAGTCCCACCCCTAGTGCAACTGAAAAAGGGACTTCAAACACAACTGTGTCCTTACCATCATCATTCTCATTAAGAGCAGGTGACTTGCTGGAAGTGTTAGCGCCCATGTTGGATTTGGCTGGAAGCTCTGCACTTACATCATCCTTCAGTGTAACCAGCTATGAGCTAAGTTTTATTATCTCACTCAGACTTCACAGATCTGTGAACGCTCCTGCCAGTGGGCCCTGGTGAATAAAAGAAAGATAGTTCAGCACAATGGTAGCCCAACAGATATGAGAAGCTCTCAAATACATCGCACCTTGACAACTCTTAATATCATATAAACAGGAGGAAGAAAAGAGCCACTTGAGGACACACAGAAGCACTGCTGACATGCATTTCTCATATTTCTAAAAGTAAATTTTGCTTTTGTTTTTTTTCCCAGGCTACCCTCAGCAAGGTCAACACTGCCTCGTCACATGTTTCTACCAATGTGGCTGGCTTCTTGTTATCTATTTCAAAGCAACTACAGTAGTGATTTCTGCTTGGCATAACTTCCAGCTGTTTATGAAAATCTGCACTCTGTTTGGTACCAAACATAAAGAACAGAGGATGTTCCACTATTACTATTATCACCAACACCAGCACTGCCAACACCACTGTTTAATCCCAGCTCTGCTGGTTTCAACTAGAAATGAGCCAACTGGAAATGAAATACTTCATTTGAAAGAAAGTATTTTGAAACTTCTTCATAGTAATGGGAAGTCTCTGAACAAAAGAACACAAACCCATGCACATAAAAACACAGATTTCATAAGCAAAGATGTCTCCCCATCTCTAATCATCCAAGAAACCTGTAACTATTTTATGAGGTGCTTATACACAAGCAATGCATAATCAAGCTTGATATTTTCTCTATGATGCTTCATTGTGTCTTCTGCAGTCTGCTGTTACTGCATTTGGAAGCAATAACAGAACTTCAGTCACCTATGTGTAAATGTAACTAATATGGTGTTGACTTTGCATAGGTGAACGCAAATGATGAAGCGCTTGCTTAAGAGAAGAACTGAAATTTTCTTCTGCCCATATACTTCAGCAGCATAAAAGGATCTGCTGACCAACTCTCAACCACAGGTTTGACCTATCCTATTGCCATCTTAAATTGATTTGCAATCCATTTAGGAACAAGAAAGGCTTACACTACATCTGGTACATATGACTCCCAAATCTTCCAACCAACATGGCCAGTGGCCATACTGGCTGGTAGACTCTGGAAGCCATTGCCCTCCCCCCCCAGAAAAAAACTGGTTTCTGCAAGCTCCAGGATTCAGCAACAGATTGCTATGGACAGACTGAGATCCCAGAAACCACCAGCAAGAGTGGACATCACTGGGCTAGACAGACAAATACACTGATCTGGCAAAAGTCAGGTTCATATCCTCCTATGTGTTACCCCAAAATGTGGGTGACTCAGGGGTCCACCTGCAATGCTAATACTTCTGTGAAAAGGTAGGGAATTATTAGCTCAAATTAGGAGGTGTGTGAGAGGGGGGAAGCCTAACTTCAGCTGCTGAAATGCTATTATTTTGAGGGTCTGTCTGTGTGATGTGACAAGTCTGGTTGTCATTAGATCCTGAAAGCTACTTCTTAAAAGCAATTAAGTAAGGCTTAATACAACAAAATCCACAAAACAGTGATACCTTAATGGGACTAACTCAAAAAAGCACAAAATGCATCATTCAGAGTTTCAAAGCTCCGCTGGCTTCTTCATCAGGCAAAGGCATTAAAATTCATACAGAAGAAGAAAAAAAATGACAGTGTTTGAGTCGCAGGCCTATTTTTTGTCTTAAGATGTGCTTCTGTTGTCTGTTAAGATGGTCTAGAGGGATATCAGTGCAGGCAGAAGCTACTCCCTCTTTTTGACCATGTGGGGACTGGGAAACAAAGAACAGTAAAATCCAGGAAATCAAATTTCAACTCCATTGCTAACAGAAAAGTAACAGAAAAGTGCCCAGGCTTGAAATAGTTACTGTTGTAACAGCTTTGGAGTTATAATTAGAGAAATTATAGCTACTGATTTAAAACAAGCCTTAACATTCCTATTTGCCAAGAAATTGCATAATTACTTTTGACTGTGGATGGGGGTGGGGGAATCTGAATGTTATAAGGCACTGGCCTGGGGTACAAAACATGCTCGCTTCCCACCAACCTTCTCCTAGCCTCAGCATCCACAGCAGAGCCCAGAGTTGCACTTGATATCCGTGTCATATTCTCTCTCCACTATTTAGAACCCCACAACCTATACAAGATTACTCTTACATTGTAAAAGGACAGACATTATCCCACATTCAGTTACAATTGCAATGTGATACAGATATATCTTTCTTATTCAGGAGGAAAAGAAAATAAGTGATCAGTATAATATGCGACTAATTGCTTCCAAGCTCTGGATCACACCATCATTGATCTACTCTAGCTTACACTCCCACATGGAAGATTGATTGTGCTTTCTGTCTGGCAACCCTAACCTGCTCTGTTAAGGAAACCAAAGGGTAACAGTGGTGATATAAAAGAAATGAACATGAAATGCCATATGGTCACTAGCAACAATGGTGTCCTATTAGCAATTCCTAGTTGTAACTTTAAATTAACATGCGAATATAGAGGTATTTAAAAATAGAGCAAGCTCAACAAATTTGAGTGGAGCTTGCAAACTGCCCATAACTGTCAAGCAAGGTCTAATAAAATTCATATTTAACTCTGAATAGTGATGTTTAGTAAATAAGATACAGCAAAAAAGATCTTTCTGTGACTCTGGCTTAGGGTGGCCCTATCATAGGAATTTCTTGACAAGATCTATTCAGAAGAGGTTTGCCATTGCCTTCCTCTTAGGCTGAGTCACCCAGTGGGTTTCCATGGCTGAGTCGGGCTTCAAGAATCCCAGTCCAACACTCAACCACGATCCCACAGTGCACACAAAATGCATTTTAATGCCAAACTTTAAATGCCCCCTAATGCAGACTAGATGTAGTTCACAAAGCTCTAGTGCGAGACAAGAGCACTCCATTTTCCCCTGGCCCAGACTCTCCCCTTACTTCGCTGATTGGCTTTAGTCATTTACAGCTTACGGTAGTTAGCAGTAGTGAGAGTTCCTACACCAACCATGATTTGAAATCCAAGGCTTGGAGTAGATTTATAATACATCATCTAAAAGTAAACCTGATTCATGTGGGATATTGTCTGAGCATGCATAAGATGTATGACAGCAGTTTAAATGTCTTAACTACAATTAGGAGATTTGCAATATTATGTATCAAATATTATCAGATGCATCCTTTGATCCAAGAACATATTAATTACTTCCTGGTTCAATATTAGAGAAACTTTTCTAACAGGAGAAACAATATATGCAACAAAATGCTATCACATTATTTGTTCCTGCCTTTAAAGCAGTATTTCTCTAGCCACATAAAGTGAAATTCAGTTTGTAAGAGGGTAGCCATCTGACTCTGCCCCAGCAAAAACAACACAGTCTTGTCACACTTTAAAGATTAATTTGGTTTTAAGAGTTCGTGGACTGCAGCCCACTTCATCATATGCTAACAAATTTTACTCATGCCAGGTTTTATGGACTGCAGTTCACTTCATCACCAGTAAAAACCCGGCACCAGTAAAATTTGTTAGCCTTTAAGGTAACATAATACTCTTTATCATGTAGCAATCATCTTTATATGCAGTCAATAGATCATAAAATCCTCAAATTAAAAGACACATTTGATTAAAAAAGCATACAATACACAAGAGGTCTAAATATTGAAATAAGTAAACAATCCAGTTGTTCATTATAGTCAACATTATTCTGTCATAAGTGTTCTATTAAAATTACAATATTTAAATACAGATTTAACTACCTGCTCTGTAAACAACTTGTTGGAACCTTTGTGCAAAATTATGAAAGGAGACTTAGGGAAATGACCTGAGAACAGGTGGATAACTGGCAGTATTAATTCTTTCCTATTATCTTAATAATGATCACAATGAAAGAATACAAGGCAGATTCAACTTCAAGGGGCACCACCGGTTGTTCAGTGGGATCTTATTGTATCTTCCATCTAATAAGTTAGAACAAACAACATTGAACCTTGCCGAAAGAAAGTCTTCCTGTATTGGAGAATAGTTAACCAACCAGATAGGGCATACCTTCTTTACAAGGAAGGCATGGTAGACCCAATAAATAAAGTCAACAAGGTCTGCATGCAGTTCTATCATGCATTTGAGATGCAATTCCAAAGTGCTTTTAGTAAAATTAAACATTGTGAGTTCCAGGTTTTAAAATAAAAGGGAAGATCTGATCATTCAACAGAAACAAAATGGTTCTGTAAGTGGCACTAAAACAGTGTCCAGAAGGGCCAAGACTTAAAAAAATGTAATGTACCTGCTTCCTTAGAACACCTGTTCCTTTAGCTGCCCTGTTCACAGTACTACCTGAAATGGGCCACTTCCCCATGCTGTTTGGTGACAGGGCTGGTACCAATAGGGTGGGTGGCAAGGAAAGATGGAAAGACTTGTGATAAGGGTCTGCCTCAGAGAAGCGCAGCTCACTTAATCTTATCTTCATTCTATACAAGACATATTTTGGAGTGAGGGAGGCCCTAGATCCCTCATACAGCAGTTTTCATGTTTTAGGAACCATTTAGAAATTTGCTGCATATGCTGTCTCTTTGGTCTCTGTGGCTGTAATCGAGTTGCAGTGCCCTCATCAATTCAAAATAAATCAGAGATACCATCAAATATCCAGGAAGTGTCACAAACAAGACTGTGTTTATGGATAGGAAGTCCAGTTGAAACTCTTTCAGGACTCAGACTGGGATAAAAATTGCCAAGTCACTCTCATAAGCGTTTAAGACTTTGCAGATCAAAGGTCTCCTTTGGTTGGCTGAAAAATGTTACAAAGTCAGAATAGGGGTAATGAAAAGACTTATAAGTGTATCCAAAGAAAATGGGAAAGAAAGCAGGAGAACAGTCAAGCAAATTGGCTGCAAATACTACTAAAGATAAGGGAGACTTATTCACCTGTTACAGAAGCATATGAAACCAAATGTAATATGAATCCTATTCAGAGAATATCGCCTGAGCAGGCTTTATACTTAGCTCAGAAAGGATTATGGTTTAGGAATCAGCATGAATTGTTCACATGAGATCAACCCTCTATTTCAATTCCATTTCTATTGGCTAGGTAATGGCTTTAGCTTAGCTTGTTCTGTCTGGAAATTACGTTAGAGTTTTAAGTGTTTTAAACTGCTGTATACTTTTTCTATATAAGAGAACTGAAACCCATGCAGCTGTGTTAGCTCTACATAGCTGGCTAATAGATAGATATCTTTCCGTTGAAGAGCTCTGTGTAGACCAAAAGCTTTGATATGATTACATATGTTTTCACCAACAGAAACTGGTCCAAAAAAGGACATCCCTCTTTATCACTTTTAATCACTTAACTTCTATATATTATTTATTCATTTAATAAAGGCAGACAGGCCTTGTTGTACTGTTTATGGTTGTACCATTTTATGGATTCTGGTCCATAGATCTTTTGAATCTTCTATTTATTTTTATGTTTTGGCTTTTGATTTTATCTTATATATTTTTTCTGCAATTTTATTTTTATTTTTTTATTCACTTTGTACATCAGTTCAAGTGCCATTAGTCCAAGAATACAATAACTAATTTCTAAATAAATGACATATTCCACTTCTGTCCCCATCTTCTCCCATTCTTTTGAACAAAATGCTATTGCCATCTTCCATTCTTTCTTACAAACACTTCCGTTCTTTGCCACCACCTAAGTATTCCAGTTGTAGTCCAACCAAGCTGGACTATTGCCTTCAAAGCAAAAATTCCTGCTGCGTGATCTGATTCAGGAACACTGGACAAGATCTTAAAATGACATTCACCTAAGTCTCAATTCCTACTATTTATGCCACATCAATACAAAATTACGTCTGAGCAGCATTGTTTTCAGGAGGATTTAAATGCACACAACTCTGCACTGGACTAAAAATGCTGAAAAGGGTACAAACCAGTCAAGTGTGTCCTCATGAAGTCCCATTCAGGAAGAAGCTGCCACTCTTTCGTTTGCCTCTGAGAGAATGCAAGTTGTGAGACAATGCTCTTCGGCGTCTTCCTTTGGCTTTTCCCAGGGGAGGCTAAACAAAGTAACAAGCAGGGAGGGAAAATGGGTGTTTGGGCAGACAACAGGAGCATTCGGGCACTAGGAAAGAGGAACATGAACATATTTTGGGCTTTCTGAACGATGAACATTTTAGGCCTTACGGAGGAAAATGTCAAACCCGCAGATATTTTTTGAAAAATAATGTCCATAATTCACCTGCAAATCAAATAATAAGCTACATGCTTCTGATATAATACATACTAATGGTGCTGACTAGATAAACATTACAATTTTTTCAAATAGAATATTACTTATTGCATTTAGACTGTAGATCCTTTAGACTCAGAATACCTTTTGTGGTCTTCCAGTAACTGTTCAATCAGGGACATATCAGACCCATACACACTGAAGTTTCCACACAGTTGCAGCACTAAAGGTTCCCAGAATGTTTATTGGCATAATATTTATCTTTAGCTATATGACCTGAAACATCATAGATTTGAGAATCAGAGCTATTTACACAGCTACAAATATTATGGAGTTTTTTTTATTTTTATTTATTTTTTTAGTTGCCAGCTGTCTCCATCCTCTGATGCCTCAGTTCCCATATACAAATGTGTACCCAGTGGTAGCCAAGCCTGTTCACATATAGAAGAAAACAGAGGGCTGATTCCTCCTGGTAGTCTCAGCTAGAGTAGGCCTGTTGTTGAATGGTGAGCCAACATGTATGTAAATTCCACTGATTCCGTGTGTCTGCTCTAGTCAGAACTAGCAACAGGATTCAGACTATATTGGGTGAATACGGAATGGGTCAGAGATTGCCAAAGCAATTCACTGAAACTTTTGAAAGCATCACTTTATTGGAGTTAAGATTATTGCAGCATAAACTATGCACTCACTATTGATTTGGTAATAAAACAAATGTACAAGGGAGCCGGCATGGAGTTGTGGTTTCCGCCTTAGATTACAACTCTAGAGACCACAGTTCAAATCCCCACTCACTCATGGAAACTCACCTTGGACAAGTCACACACTCTCAGCCTCATGGAAAGACAAAGGCAAACCCTCTCTGAACAAATCTTGCCAAGAAAGCCCCTTGATAGGTTTGCCTTAGGGTTGACATAAGTCAGGAATGACTTGAAGGAAAACAACAATATTGACTGCAACCATTACGTCACGAACCTGCCAGGTGCAAGCCCACGTGGGGCTAAAGTTGTCCAGGGAAATTTGAGGGGAAATCAGTGCTAGAGGAGAATACACTGCTTGAGGAGAATGCAGAATCCAAGGGACCTGACTATCCAGGATGGTGTCTCACGCAAACAAAAGATTCCAGTAGCAAGTAATCGGAAAGCCTAAGAGCCTAAAGAATTACTTCTGGCAGTCAGAATTGGGAATCAAGAATACTGGGTGGCAGAGTCAAACAATCTGGTCTGCAAAGCATCTCCCTAGATTCCACTATCATTCACTAGCGAGTTCTCTCTCCCACATATGTTCAAAATCTCAAGAAAAGAAATGAATCCCCAGACCTAGTACATTGAGGCCACCATAACGAAACTCTCTGTTTTGGAAGGGCAGAGAAAGTTTGCTTTAGTGAACTGGCTGAAACAGCCCAAATTATTAATGCAGCCTTTGTCAACCTTCCTCAAAATAATGTTCAGGTCTCAGAGAATCCCTGTATAAAAATTATCTCAAAAAAGCTCAGATTAGCTCAAAAAAGGGTTTTGTTTTGTTTTCTAATTCAGTCTCTTGTAGGCCCCCTAGCAACCTCTCTCAGAACCCTAGGTTCCAATTAGCTCTGATTGAGAAACCCTGCATTAATAATAATAATAATAAAAAACATTAATAGCATTAATAATATGAATATAAAATTTAGAGGCTATATTTTTATTTCCTTCTCTTTTTTATCACTAAGTAGAAAAAGAAACACCTTGAAAAAAGCTGTAGAAGTATTTGTTTTAAGAACAATGGCTGCAAAAAGAAGAAGAAGAAGAGGAGGAGGAGGAGGAGGAGGAGGAGGAGGAGGAGGAGGAGGAGGGGGAAGAAATTTGTAGAATTGGAAAAAAAACCCCACCCTGCTATTTCTTTGCATTGAATGCCTTTGGGTATTTTTCCTGTTCCGGTGATAACGGAAAACACAGAATGGTACATGACACTATGCGGTGATAACATCTGTCAACCTGGATGCTAACATTATGTCTCATTATAAGCAGCCGTAAAAGTCAGTTGCCATATCATTTGTATGCGCTCATTATATAGGAACATACATATATTGCACTGGCAGTCATTTCCCTGCTGGCACTTTACTAACACATGAAAATCTCAGGAGGGATTCATGACTTTCCTTTTTGTGAACACTGTGAGGATTATCTTTTTTCCCCCAAGTTTGAGCACTTCCAAGGATACAGTGTGTCTTTAATGTATACACTATTAAATCCCCTGTTACTTTTCACTCCAGTTTTCTATGTAGTTCAACCAAAACCTGACTGTTGTTTATCGGAGCAATCATAAATATGTTTTCTCAAAAATAAGCCCCACTGTGTTCAAGAGGACCTATCCTCTAGAAAGTTCGTTTAGGATTAGAGCCTCTACCTTTTAAACAAAGGCTACCTGTCCCAGAGTTTTGGTTTGCCCCATGGTATATAATGATAATCAGCATCATTAATTCTCTGTTAACTATCCAGAGGATTTGAAAAGGACAAATGTGTTGAACAATGTCTTTTCTCATGTATTTGTATGGCCAAATTTTTTGGGGTTAATGAAAAGCCCCCACTAATAATCAATGGGCAAAGTGCCAAGAGTTTGAAAATGTCATGCTAATTTTTAATTCCATATAAAGGTACATGTCAGTTCTTTAGATAACTGAAAGACAGGAAGCCTATCAGTCCTTGTCTTCTTTTTCCTATGTCCTTTATTACATTTCAAAACATTATTGAACTTTATTAATTGGTTACTGCACTTCTCCACAGGGTTCCAGCTTTTTAATGCTCAGATGTTATCCCTTTATTGATCACAATATTTGTGGCTCCACTAATGGAACAGTAGACTGGAGGAAAGAAAGGGCAGGAGGCAACTTAGCAAGGGGGTAAATCAAAACTATTGATTAAAGCAGCATACATTTTAGAGACTATGCCCTCACTGAGACCGCGTGCATGCCAAGTTGTCAAAATGAAAAACATACTTAAAGTGTGTGCACATGCACCCCCCCAGACACTAGTCATCCAGTAGCTTAAAGTGAACAAAAAAAAAAAAAATACAAAAATGGAGTTACAAAACAGACATCTACAGACAGATTGTGGTAACTATCTCAGATGAGAAGACAAGAACTAAACACTTATTCTAAAGAAAAGTTAGCCTGTTTAGTACAAGGGGATTGCAGTTATATTATCCAAAGTTTGAGGAAAGAATTTTTTAAAAGATTGTCAGTATGCTGCAGTTGAGAAGAAACTGACTGCTGATGTTTTTAAACAAATATATATTCTAAATTCTGGACAGGGCATAAGATTCAAAACTAAATGATGGAATGCATTTCAGCCCCAGAGTGGATTCCAAGTCTTTCTTCACACTGTTCTGGGACCTCTACAAATAAACAGCTATTTACAAGGAATCTAAATAGTTAAAGCCTTTGGTTAACTCGATCCATTAATAGTGATTCTTTCAAGGTACACCCTGGCACTTTCCATGCGTTTCCAAAGATGTGTTCTAGTAAACGCAGAACCCCTCGAAAACAGAACTGCAATCCCTCTCTCATATTCCTCCTGACTAAATAGAGCGTGTGTTCTAGTTGTTACAAGAGTTATCGTTTGACATAAGTAAACACTGAAGCTTTCTAAACGTGAGTTTAAAAAAGAAAGAAAGAAGAAAAAAGTTAACTTCTCCACAACCTAGGAGATTCCCAAACCACGCCTAAAGCCACCAGCAGATCCATGAAAGAAAAAGAAAAAGAAGGCGCGCTACTTTACTGCTTCGAAACCTTGGAGAATTAAAACAAGAAAAAAAAAAGCTACCTGGATCTTACCTTGTTTGGGGAAAGACAGAAAGCAGCAACTGAGCCTGTAAACAGCAACAGCAACCTGAAGCTGCAGAGCCCGGGAACGCAGGAGAAGCGAGCGCGATGCGCGCGGGCAGCTTTGCGCTTTGCTTGGCGTTGGTCTGCCCAGGTTCCCGTGGCAGGATCCAGGCTGGAGGCAAGGGCACATTGGAAGAAGAAGAAGAAGGGAGAGCCCCGAGCCTCCCTTCCTCTTCTCTATTGCAGGGAAGTTTCCCTTTTGCAGATTGCAGGAGGAGCCTGCGGTAGTCACAAGGAGGTGAAAGAAACCAGACAACAGCAATGATTGCGAAGACGACCGTCAAGGCGCACGAAGGACAGGAAATAAAGTCGGAGGGAGAGCGGGGGGCCGGCGCGGGCGGGGAGGCGAGCACACGGAAGGGACTCTTCCGAGCGATCTCAGGCGGCCAGTTGCAGCCCCTGCGACTGTAATTGATGCTGGTCGCGTTGGCAAGGTTTCTCCAACTGCAGACGAATCACAAAAGCAAGCTAGCTGGGACGTTAAAGACCCCGGGTGTCGCTCTGAAAGGGTTCTTTTGTTTTTTTTATTTTTTGCAGATCAGCACTTGTTTCAGATATCCTTTTAAGTTGTTCATCACGTCCGGGAAGGAGGACAGCCCTTTTATGATCTGTGGTTTTATTTCTACACCGGACACACACGCACGCAACCTCGCTCCCTCCCCTCTCCCCGATTCCCAGGGAATAAGACCGGGAAATCATGCAAATGATGCTGCAAAGACTGCGTGACCGGCTTTTAGTAGTAGAAAGACGGAGGACCAGTGAATGAGGAGGAGTCCATCTCCATCCCCAAATATCTGCATTAAAACCATGCATCTCATGCAGCACCCATTTGGTCTCATTCCGGGTGCCTTTGATCCGGAACGGAGCAGAGTTCTCTCTTTGGCCTCCACCCAGCAGTTGCTTACGCCCACAGGTAGGGCTGGTGTTTCATGAAACAGCCGCTATGCTTAAAAGGAAAAGAAACGGGTACCTGGCGAGAAATGCTGTGGTATGATCAGAGGCAAGTCCCTGCGCCCCAGCTCAGCCGCTTGCACGAGCCATCTGGCCTTCATATTTCTCTGAGATGTAAGAGCTCTCTAGTCAGCAGGGGTGTGGAACCTTTGGCTCTTGGGATATTTTGGACCACAGCTTCTGTTGCCTTGGGCCCCTAGGAACTAAAATCCAAACCTTTGGAAGGTCATAGGTTTCACACCTCTTGGGTATATGCCTTGTCTGAAATTGAATTTACGTATAGAGCCAGTGTTTTGTAGTGGATTGGACTATGACCCTGGAGATTAAGGGTCAATTTCTGGCTCATCCACAGAAACCTACTAGGCGACCTTGGGCTGGTCAGACACTCTTAGCCCCCAGAAAACCCTGTGATAGAGTTAAGGTTAGGGTTACCATAAATTAGAAACAACTTGAAGGCGCCTGACAACAATTGCATTCTTAGAGAGCCATCATGGTATAGTGGTTTGAGTGTTAGGCCCTTTCCGCACGAGGAAGTTAAGATGGGCCAAGGCGTCCTGTCACGGAGGTCGTCCGCACCTTGGATCGGACTAGGTTCAGACTATTTACCTTAGTTCCGCACCTAAGTCCAATCCAAAATGCCCCCAAGTGGTCCTCCAGTGCGGTATGTGAAGACCGGAAAAAACCGGTCTTTCAATTTTCCAGAGCGTACCATTTCGTTCGTGCTCAGTTGTGCAGATGCGCAGATTCGCACTAGTGTGAGCCTGAGATCAGCAGAGGACGGGCTGTGGGAGTAGCCAGCTTCAGCGGTTGGTCCAGGCCCACAAACAACCTGAAGCCGCCATTTTGTAAGTCTCACCAATGTGGATCTAAAGACCTCGCACTGCTCCGCATTGCCCTAGAACAAACAGAGGAGCCCTGCGGAAGGGCTTAAGGGAAAGTCCGCATTGCTTCGAGCCAAGAAGAACCAGTAGGTAATGGCACAGAGCGAGTCACTCGCCTCGTGTGGAAAGGGCCTTAGACTACTACTCTGGAGACCAGGGTTTGAATCCCAGCTCAGCCTTGAAAACCCACTGGGTGATCTTGGGCAGGTCACACACTCTCAGGCCCTTTCCGCACCAGGCAATTAGGACGGGGCAGTGCGTCCCCTCACGGAGGTTGTCTGCACCTTGGAGCGGACTAGGAGCGGACTACTTACCAGAGATCCGCACCTCCGTCCACTCCAAAATGACCCCAAGTGGTCTTCCAGCGTGTTTTCTAAAGACCACAAAAAACAGATTTTTATTTTCCTGGAATGCACCATTGCGTTCCTGCTCCCTTGTGCAGATTCGCAGGCTCGCACCAATGCGAGCCTGCGATCTACGGAGGGCGGGCTTTAGGTGTGGCAAGCTTCAGCGGTTGGTCGGGATGCACGACCAACCGGAAGCCGCCATTTTGGAAGCCAGAACCGCCATTTTGGAAGCCGGAAGCTGCCATTTTGGAAGCCAGAAGCTGTCATTTTGGAGGCCGGAAGCCGCCATTTTGGAAGCTGGAGCAGTGCGGATCTACAGACCTTGCACTGCTCCGATTCGCCCTGGACCAAGGAGGAGCCCTGTGGAAGGGCTTCAGGGACAGTCCGCGTTGCTTTGGACCCCAGAAGAAGCAGTAGGTAACGGCACGGAGCGATTCCCTCGCCTCGTGCGGAAAGGGCCTCAGATTCAAAGCAAGACAAAGACAAACCCTCTCTGAACAAATCTTACCAAGAAAACCCCTTGATAGGTTTGCCTTAGGGTCACTATAAATCAGAAATAATCTAAAGGCACTCAACAATATCATTCTCCCTCCTCAGTATCAATTCAAAAAAGTTGAATCTGAGGGACAGATTAGTCCTCGGTTCAAGTGTTGGACTACAAGACCTTCAAGAGTCCTGTGTTGCAGGGCCAAGCAGTAATTCCAGCCTTTTTCAGTTTGGAACCTTTCAGATATTTTGGGTGGCAGTTCCCATAAGTCCATAGCCCTGGCCACACTGGGGGAAGCCAATGAGAGTTGTAGATCCAAATATCTAGAGGACAGTGGATTGGGGCTGAGTCAGACCTTGCCAATGATAATGTCTTTCTTCTATACGCTGCAATGTGCAGTTGATTCACTGTTGTAGTTAATGAAATAAAGCTTTAGTCACAGATTAAATTTGTCCCAGTTTACTGATGGGACTCACTCTGAGCACAAGTTGTCTGATACCAAATCTGATAAAAAAATTCTTCCAGTTTGCATTCAAGCTAGCAGGTATTGTGATGCACTTTGAAATATAAATGTATTTCAAAGCACATTATCTGTATCAAGGACTAGTATAGCAGAGCAATAATGCAGGTCACCTCACTGCCAGAACCTTTTTCAGGGGAGGAGGTGTAATATCCCTTGGCTTCAATGCCAACATGGGCACTCATTCCAGCAAGTGAACAAAGTGATAGTGAGGCCTTAAAGTTTTCCTGTTATTTGTGATGGACAAGCATGTAGAAAATCATAGCATGAGGAAAATAAACAGAGCCTGAATACATCCTTTTTCCCTCCTTCCCTTCCCTTCCCTTCCCTTCCCTTCCCTTCCCTTCAACTGGTTTTCTGCAGCACACCAATAGCTTAGATGGAAACACTTCCTTGCACAATTGTTTGCAATTTTAATTAAAGGTCAATTGTTACATGTTAAGATGATATTTATTTATTTATTTATTTATTTATTTATTTATTTATGTTAATGCTCTGTGTTTTACAAGTTGAATCAATGCAGTCAAACAGAAATATGCACCATAGAGGTTCAAGTGAGCTTAATCCTAGGTAACTACAAATAAGTTTGCCATCATACTCAGCCTAATAATTTTGGCATTATTCTACATAGTGCTGCTTGTGCAGGGTATGCATGTATGTGTAAATTGTCATAGTGAGTGCATGCATTTCAAAATTTACAACTAATACTAAAGGGATGTTTATATATTACACTGAGCATATATATACTTGTTCAAATGTTTGTGAGAATCCCCATGTAGTCATTTTTGACATATCAAGTTTACAACTTTACCTGAGTAGAATGAAGACACGTTTTCTATGAAACGATTTATGCATGTTCATTTTATTTAACCATATGCCTGCAGAAAAACTCTTTGGGGCTAATTAACTGCCATAGGAAATTCTGAGGAGTGTGGATGTACACATGGAACAATTTTGAGAGAAGTTGAAAGATCTGAAAGAGCAAAGAGGTGTGTGTAGAGAGCGCCAACTATAGAAGACACCAGAGGCAAAAACCTGCAAGTAAGGCCTTCCACAAGGGCCTAAATACTCTAAAGGCACCAGATTTTATCTGATCCTAGAAGCTAAACAGGGCTAGTTCTGATTAGTCCTTGGATGGAAGACAGGCAACAAATACCAAGTGCTGTGTACTACATTTCAGTTGAAGGAAGTGGAAAAATCATCTCTGAGTATTCTTTGCCTGAGAAAACCCTCTGAATTCATGGGGTCGTCATAAGTTGACAGGTGACTTGAAGGCGCGCGCACGCGCGCACACATGCACACACACGCACACATGTTCTTCCACAGAGCAGCCGTCCAGCAGCTTTGAGGCCACAGAGACAGGAGGAGGCCTACAGCTGTATTCTAGCCCAAGGCTATGTAGCTGTGGGTAGGCCAAGGATGAAACCCTAAATGGAGAACAGATTCATTGGACTCCATGTCATTGGATTCTCTTTTTCCTTTTGAAACTTCAATTTTATGGCTATCTGAATTATTCCCACTGTTTTCTTTCCCTCTTCCTTGTTAAATAAATTTATGTCAGCAAATATTGTTAATTTTCAATGGAATTAAAGGTTTTAAAGGTTTTAGCTGGTAATTTTTTTAAAAAAAACTGTACATAATTGGACTATTTATGTTTATGACTGCTATTGCTGTTGTTGTGGCAACCCTAAGTCAGACCTTTCATGAGGTTTTCTTGGCAAGGTTTGTTAAGAGGGGTTTGCCTTTGCTATCCCTTCTGAAGCTGAGAGGGTGTCACTTGCCCAAGATCACCTAGTGCGGTTTCCATTGACAAATAGGGATGGGAACCCCGGTATCCTGAAGTTCTAGTCCAACATTCAAACCACTGCAGATGCTGACTCTCTAATAGTTTAGGAAGAGCTATTTTCTGGAAAGCATGGCCCTACTATGGTCTACCAAATACCGCTAGAACTTATTTCTGTATGTACTAGCCATAGTAGATATATGAATAATTATTTTATATTTTTTAAAATATCCATTTACACAATAACCCGCATTTCTTATTTCTCCTGGCCTCACTCCCTAAACCTATTTTACCAGGCAGCAGCTGCACCAAGCAATGGAAGTCAGTTCAGCTGGCATTCAGGGTCAGGAGGATGTTTCCATTCTCTTCCTACCAGCAAGCAAGCAAGAACCGAGGCCGGGGTCCTGCTTCTGATTGTTGCAGCCTCACTTACTGATAGGAGAAGTGGAAACATCATCCTTCTCTGCTTTGGCCACCAGCTAAAGAGACCTTCATCTCTTGGTGGCACTGCTGCCTAGTAAAGTAAGTTTGAGAGGGCATTTACAGTCATGGCAATAGTGCCATGATTGTGGGCATGTAGTGTTTGTGAATGCAGGGCCGTTACATATCCACAACTAATACAGAATGCCAGCCATTGATTTTCAATCAAGAAACTTGAATGTTTGAGGGCAATGCAAAACCACAAATGCCTGTATGGACACATGTATATTCCATTTCATAAGAAAAAGCCTTATTTGGATGTTACCTTGCTTTCTTCGACACAGGAGATAGAGAGCACCTAGCATGTCCCACTCTGCTGTCATTTTCTTCATATGGAAAGTGAGACATCTGAAAAGATGATGTTCCTGTTTGTGTGGAGGCTCACCAGTGTTCCCTGGAAAAGGAACCTTGCTCAAATGGAAAGCCTCTGCGTGAAGAGGACCCTTTTCTCTTCAAAAGTATCATGTTCTACAAAAGGAAAAGGATAATGGAAGGATGGGGCTGGGCACTCCACTGGTCACCTGTTTTTAAAAACCTCCAGTGAAGGAGAGCACTATGCACCAAGGTAGACCATTACACTCTGAAATAATTCAAACAGAAAATTCTTTCTGATATTAAGATGGAATCTCATTTCTTCTCAATGGAATCTATTGGTGTCCTAGTCTCAGGAGCAGCAGAAAACAATCTTCCCCCATCTTGCATATGACATACCTTCAAATATGAAAATATGTCTTACCAAATTGCCTCTCAATCTTCTCTTCCCTAAGTTAAATATACCCAGCTCCCCAAGCTGTTCTTCAAAGGGCTTGGTTTCCAGATCTTTTGTTGTCTTACTCACTATCCTCTGGACACCTTCCAGCTTGTCGATAACCTTCTTGAATGTGGTGCCCAGAACTGGACATACTTTTCCAGGTGAGGTCTGACCAAAGCAGAATAGAGTGGGAATATAACTTCCCTCTGTCTGAACGTTATACTTCTGTGGATGCAGCCTAGACTTGCACTGGCTTTTTTGATTGCCAGCTCACACTGTTCGTTCATGTTTAGGTTGTGGTCTTTTTCACACTGTACATGGTCAAGTCTGGTGTCACCCACTCTGTCTTTGTGCATGCAAGTTTTCCTGAGTAAATGTTGTTTTTGTTGTGGTATGCCTTCAAATAATTTCCAAGTTACGGCAACTCTAAGGGGAACCTATCACAGGATTTTCTGGGGCTGAGAATGTGTGATGCACCCAAGGTCATCAAGCGGGTTTCTGTGATAGATGATGGCTCTGAGGTCGATGAGCAACTGATTATGCCAGGAACAGAGCCAGTGATTGACCGAACCAGCTTGCAAACATCCCTATCAGTTGAAAGACAAGAGGAGGCAGAGTTGCCTCAGCCAGCTCCAGAGGGAAAGGGAACTAGCAGTGATTTGGAGGAATTACAGTCACCTGTGCCCTCTAGCCCCCAAGCACAGAGGGGACTGAAACGAACAGCTCAGAGGCAAGCCACTTTGGCTAGATTAAGGAAACAGAACAATGATGAGTAACACCTCCTTTCAGTGGCTATTTAAGTCTGTCAGCATGGTTTGCTGTTTGCTTGTAGCAACTTACTACGCAAGACCTCACAACCCTTCTGTTCCAATTCCCTCAACCCCTCTGGACAGACCTTCGGCTTTCTGGGCCTTTTGGATTTGACCTTGACTTGGCTCAGCTTAGTGTTTCCACTTGTTGTTTGTATTGGATGCTTCCTGCTGCTTCCTCCTCGTCTTGGGCAAGGACCTTCACCTCCCCTCCCTTGCTGGCAGAGAGGCACCGGCAGGGAGTTGGACTCTGACAATTTCCATGACCAATCAGAGAATCAGACTCTGGCCTCCAGGGTCATAGTCCACCACTCAAACCACTACACCATACTGGCTCTACGTCACATTTAACCTCTTTGAAATTCATATTGTTACTTTGAATCCAGCTCTCTAATCTATTAAGGTCATTTTGAACCCAGATTCTGTCCTCTAGGGTATTCGCTGTTGTTGCTGTGTGCCTTTAACTCAACTACAACTTACAGTAACCCTAACATAGGATTTTCTTGGCAAGATTTATCCAGGAGGGGTTTGCCATCACCTTCTTCTAAGGCTCAGAGAATGTGACTTGCTTACAGTCATGCAGTAGCTTTTGAGGGCTGAGCAGGGATTTTGCATTTAATGGATCTTACACTCAGACAGGTGTGCATGGGACTGCATGCAGTCTCTAGTACAAAAGAATACTACACTGAAAACAGGTCAAAAAAGAGATTAGCAAATTAGACTTCTGCCTTAGCAATCATGCTTACCCATGTGTTATTGTGAAAGAGGTACCTCTGATGAGCCTCAGCTATCTGCAAAATTGGAATAGTAGCTTATCTCGTATGATTCTCAGATGGTAAATGATGCACATAGAACGAGGCTTAAGAATCTCTGTCCCAAACTATTTTTAAAACTAGGCAGATTTTGGAAACTTTTTCTGGAAATATTTGGTGCCCTCTAATGGCTGTAAAGTAGTAAGACATGCTACAGAAAAATCAGCGGCTGCTCTTTAAATTCTGTAAATATTTGTTGCTGCAGTAACACTCCTTCCTGGAACCACAGACTGTCCCATTTACTGTACATAAGCCACTGTCCATCACCCAGCCAAATTAAACACTTTTACATTCCTGTTATACTTTTACATTCTGGCTGCACTGCATGCTACACAGGGATGCTCTAGAAAAGCACTCTGAAACTACATCTGATAAAAAATGTAACACTCAGAGTTATAGGATTCCTTGCTTTAATTAGAACTTGCTTCCAGATTGTTCCCTGGCTCAACTTAAGATGCTAATCATTACCTCTAAAACTTAATGTCTTGGAACCTGGATATTTTTATGGTATGAGCTGCTGCTATATAAATCCACATTTAATGAAATAGGTTTTACTTAACATGATGTTATCACTTTTTTTTCCTTTAAGATTAACTTGAGAAGGTCTTGGGCAGCTAAGGAAATATATGCATGAACTTTTAAAGACCCACATAGCTGTCCGCTTGGATCTTGCTAACTGCTTGCTCACTTGCCCATGTAATTGCTGCCCAAATGCTGCAGTGCAGTAGCAATGCCAGTACATGTTCAGTGAACAGAGCAAACCATGCATGGAATGTGTGAAAAGGCCTGGCTGTCTCTGCTTGGTTACTTTGTCTGGACCCTCTCTTGAAACTGCTGTCAGACATTTATTCTGACTTAGGTCTGTCTTCTAGAGGCTTAGTCTATAGCTGGGGAGCCAGAGCACAAGCTGGGGAACTGCTGAAAAAGGAGGACTTTTCCAACTCAACCCCTAGTAATGTTCAGTGGCCACCAAGAGTGTATTCACTAATATTCTCATTGTGTCCTGAGAGGCATATGACTGGGATATGAGATAGTGCCTTTTCAACAGCAGCACCCACTTTGTGGGCTTCCCTCCCATGAGGAATCAAGGTTTTCCCTACTTCCTGTATTTCCTTACTTCCCATATAATTTCTCAGGAACAAAACAGTTACACTTCTGGCGAACTTTGCTGTTATGCACAGGTAACAGGCTTATTGTTTTGGACAACTGAATGACACATTTGCCAAAACCTAACTGCATATCCAGAAGCTTTATGTCTTTCAACTATTGTCTCTCAACCTAAGACATTCCCCCACCACATATGCAACAGGGGAAAGGAGGATAGTAATATTAACTTACATAGTGGTTGTAAAGATCATTGAGATGTGAAGTTCATTGAATACTCTCCAGTGCAGTTTAAATGTTAGGTATTGCAGCTGTAGATATACTTAGAAAAACAAAAAGCCTTATACTTAAGAAAGGCGTGCATGTGCATTTGTGGTTATATCTGCATTAATAAAATTGCTGTAATGAGTCTGAGATACAGAATGATAACAAAAATTAATGCTTGTACAGTGCACTGCTTTATTCCAATATATTTTCACACTTCTCTATGTATAAGTAAAATTGCAAGGAAAACAGAAAATGTATTAATTTCAGGAGATGATTCAGTCATGGTTGTATAATCTACATTGGGGTTTAGGGAGAGTGATTATGCAGCCATTCAAAATGAAATGGACTACATGAGGAGTGTCTATATCTGAAAATAATTGGAAAACAACTTTACAACCAGAATACAGATATATCTCAGAAGTAAAGTCTACAAGATCTCTCAATGGTCTGAAAGATAAAAGGTCTAGGGCAAAAGAAATGGCTGACTAGTATAGAATTCACCCCCGCTGTGTTCAGGACGTCTTACCATGAATCAGAGAAGTAACGCTTTCTCCCAGGCAAAAGATTTCAGGTGTTGGAAGCGCCAGCACATTCTTGGTTACTGTAGTTCCTCTTAAGGTGGGGAGAGATACTTCCTGGGATTTTCTGCCTTTTGTGCCAAATAAAAAATTCTGGTTACTTTTGAGTGCGTTTTGTGTTAACTTGGGTGGATGGAGGAATGGCACTTACTATTCTGCCTCTAGTTGCAAAATGTTATGTGATAGTCCTGCCTCTATGGCCTTTTGGCCCTTATTGTCCCTCTAGGATTGCCCATGCTGCAGTGATAGACCACAACTGACATCATTTCCATATAAAGTTCTATAGGTTGGATGGAGATACTCTTTGGCCCCTTAGTCTTCTTCCCTTGGCTGCCACATCTTTAGGTTTGAGTCTTGTTTTCTCCTTCAGTATTCAACCCAACATTCTCAATTACACATTGTTTCCACAGATTCCTGCTTTTGAAGTTTGCAGTAGGCCTGGAGGCATGGTGGGACATTTTTCTCAGATGGTAGCTCAGGGTCTCACCTCATTGCTGGGAATATTCCTTCGTATGTGCAGAGGGACAATCATTTTTCATGCATATATGGAACAAGGGATCAAAAGGAACACCAGAGATGTGATATGCACATATGTTCTTGGATTGCAATTGTTCAAATGCTACTTTTTATCTGGAGGAAATAGGTGAACTATCCTTGCTTTCAAAGTCTCAAAATACAGGGCTTGTGGCATCAAGGAAGGCTGGCTCAAGGAACACTATAGTCATATGGAAAAATTGTTTCACTTTCACACTGGAACATGAATCTTGTCTGGAAACACTGTTGGAAAGACAGTTTATGCTATTTATTGTGATATCATGCATAGCAAAGACTGCCATACCACTTTGCTTTGTATTCGTGTTATGTATTCTGCTGTTATTACTGTAGCTTGGCTGGCTGCTATGCTAATATTTGATGGAGTGGCACCATTTAATAAATTGTTTATGAATGTTGATTTGTTGATATATCAACTGAATTGTTATCCTAATTGAATTATTGATATATTTGTTTAGGAACTGTTTAATTATTGATATGTCTATTAATGTATTCACAGTCACTGGGAAAGCAGAACACCAGTGTCATAATCATGTTAGCCATGGGGGGGATTTTTGATGTCTCTCCATAACTGCATTTTTCAGTTACTGTCACCCTAATTGCTATAATAAATTAAGCAATTATTCTTTCCTCTATAGCTACTGAATGAGCAACTGCTAACAATAATCTGAAATCTAAACTTTAGGAAAAATCACCCCATAGGCCAGTTGTCAATGTATTTTCTCATCAGAACCATTTCAGCGGTTTGCACTGCTAGGTAAGTTTGCATAGGACTGCAGCCTTAGAAAACAAGATAATATTTTGATCTTTGTCTTTAAAAAACAACAACACTCTACTAACTAGATATTGGATATGTGAGATCAGAAAAGAACTAAAAGCATGAGTGAACAGAATGTTACATATTTTAGAGTTAGACAAATAAATTGTCATGAGTTGACAGGATAATAATTACCTTTGATTATAATTGGATAAAAGGTACGGACTATAAGTGTATTTTGTGTCCAATAGTACCATTAACAATGTATAATAAACTGCTTTGACCAGTATTTAAAGTACTCTTTAGTATCCTGTGAGCAAACTATGTTGGCTTGATTACACCTTTGTAAGCAGCAATGGCAGACAAAAAGCCATGGGTACAGCAACAGTGAGAGAAAGTAAAGAACTCTGACACCATTAGGAGGGTTGACACTCAGAACAAGCACCCTAATTCTGCAATTCCTGACTTCTGGGTGGGTCCTTGAAGCCAGAGTATTCTTTAAAGTAAGAAATGTGTGTTTGCTTTTAAACTGTTTAACAGGTATCCACTCATTTATATTGTCCTTATTGCCTCTCAAGATTGTTTAGGGCTGCACAACCTAAATTGATATATGAAGATGGACAACTCAGATGTGTAATAGTGCAAATCAACTGGAACGGCAATATAATGCATTTAATGGGCATTTATAGCCCAAATAATGGAAAATCAACATTTTATGAAAATTTATTAAGAAAGACATCAGACTTGGACTTTAAAAAATCTGTTTGCATAGGTGATTGTAACGGAATTGTTGATCCTAATAAAGATAAATAGTCCAATAAAGAAATTAAGGAAGATCAAGGAGACTATCCAGAATCATTTTAAATACACAGATACTTTGGGTTACTAGATGGTTGGAGATATTTGCAGCCAAATTCCAGAGACTACACTTTTTCCCCCCCCAAATCATCATGAATCTTTCTCTAGCATAGTTATATTTTGGATTTCTAAGAATATGGCCAACTTAATAAAGAGGATGGACATTTTGCCACAAACTTTTTCAGACCATAATACCACCATGATGTTTCTGAAAATGAATCAAATGTAGTTTAGACGGAAACTTAATGGATATCAACTTCTGAAGACAAAAATACTACAACAATGTATACAAGAACTGAGGAAATTCCATAAACTGAATTTAAACAAGGATACAGATCCCATGATTGTGTGGGATGCAAGTAATGCTTATCTGAGAAGACAATTTATAAAATACTAGCGTTGCCTGGGATTTTATTTTCCTCTTAAGAATTCACCCAACTGTCTTCTCCAGTACCTGTAATTTCCCCCCATATTTTCCAATGCAATCTGTATTCAGAGTTGTGTTTACATCCACAGTTTGAGTTCCTGAGGGAATACACTATCCTCCTCCTTGCTGCTAGACCTCATCTTCATAGCAACTAGCCTATTCCAGTACCTGTAACTTTTCCCCATAGTCCCCAATCCAGTCTGTATTCAGAGTTGTTAACACACAGAAGTTAGGTTCCTGAGGGAATACATTTGCCGCCTCCTTGCTGCTAGGCCTCATCTCCATAGCAACCGGCCTATTCCAGTACCTGTAACTTTTCCCCATAGTCTCCAATCCAATCTGTGTTCTTTGGTGATGCTGATGTACTGGTTTTTGATTCTTTTTTTTTTCATTCTGTTGAATTTGTGCAATGGCTTTACGTTTTTCTGGAAGTATTTTTTGTTTTGAATTTCAACTTTAAGATTCCTCACATATGGAACCCATACAATCTATAGTGTGAGGCAAGAAGACCATATGTTGTGTATGTCACTTTAATTTTTCTCACATATGCCTCTCAAATGTTTTCTGGTATCTTTATTGATGGTAGGCCTCATTTCCATAGCAACCAGCCTAAGGCCCAAGAGCTCTGTGGCTGAGAATTCTAAAGGCCCCTCCCTAAACTGCCAACCCCAGGATTTCATAGAATTCTTCACAGCCAGCCAATCATATGAGGTCTTCTTGCTTCACACAGCCAATCATATGAGATCTTCTCCTGTCTGACCAGACAAAGAGACAAACCCGCAAACTTTGACTTTTATATAGTAAATGACTCCATATTGAAAAAAAGGAAGAAAGCCAACAATTGTTAATTGATGGATGAAATACAAAAGCTGGAGGGAAAGCATAAGAAAAATGTTCTTGATTTGATCAAGAAAAGATTAAGTTATTTCAACAACAGTTTTCACTGTTTACAGTCCAAGAAATTGCTGTCAAAATACTGTATCTTAAACAAAAGAACTTTGAATTTGCAAATAAATCTGTGAAGTGGCTCTCTGATACGCTGAGATAGGAAACAATTAAAAATAAAATCTGTCACAAAGATCAGGAAAGGAGATCAGTATGTAATGGACAACCTGAAAATATTAAAGAGCCTTTGAAGAATATTACAGAATATTACAGAGATTATATGTGAGGAGTAATGAAACAATCTCAGATAGGGAAGATTATTTGGATAGACTCCAGTTGGATAAATTATGTCTGGTACAAAAGCAAAGTTTGAATGAGCCTGTGACAACTATGGAGCTTAAAAGGAATTAAAAAGATTAAAGCTGAGAAAGCACCAGGGCCAGATAGACAATCTACAGAATATTATAAGAAATATTAAGATGAGTTAGTTTAGTCACTAAATATAGTATGTGGTAAGTTATTTGGAAAAAGACAGATGCCAGACTCTTGGAGAAAAACCTATATTACAGTGATTCATAAAGAAGATACAAATGAGACAACATCAAAGAATTATAGAGCTATCTCATTACTAAACAATGACTATAAGATATTTACAACTATTTTGACAAGCAGATTGAGGAAACATATTTCTCAGAATATCCACAAGAATTAGAGCAGATCTTTGCCAAAAAGACAACTAAGGAGCAACGTAATAAATGTTCTTTATAATTTTTATTGAGATTTTTTTCATCCATAATAAAACTTTAAAGAAAGCAACAGACATAAAAGAAAAAATAGAATAAAGGAAACAAAAAAATAGATAAAAATAAAGAAGATACAGATAAAAAGAAAAACAGAAAAAATCAGAGTGAGTTGCAATCTTCTCTCCAGCAGTTATTAAAGTATATAATCACTGCAAACCTCTCTCATCTATCACAATAATTCCTCATCCTCCTTTCTATAACATATACCTACTAATATCTAAATCCAGACTAACAGAATCTTCCATAAATTTTCTACAGAAAATCAATAAAGGCTTAATACTCTTTAACAAGCAGTAATATTACTCTTCCCCTAAGATAAGATAAACACATTACTCCCTCTCATTCTAATTAAAGAACTATCTATCATAATGGAAAACATCAGATATTTCATCCTTTCATCTTCATGAAAACAATTTTCCCATTTTTTTTCCCAACCATTTCTCCCTTCCTCTATCTCTTTTCCAGCTGTGTCTCTCAATAAACAAAACTTCACCTCATTATATTTTTTCTTCTTCCCTTTTAATTTTCCATGAGTATTTCCAAAAAAATAGCCCTCACTCATGTTAATACCCCTTGTCATTGTCCCTTTCTCCAGCCCACATATAAATTAAACTTAATATCATTTTAAACAATTTCTTAAATTTCATTTATTCTCCCCCAAAACCTTATTTTGTAACAATTTCCTTTAAAGTGAAATAAAATTAAACATCAAAGAACCAAATAACATCTACTAACCAAGAAACCCAATTGTTATTTCTTTACCCATTCATATTTTAAATTCAAACTTTGGCTTTTTGGCAAACCTGTGCCATTTCACAAATTGAGCATCACTCACGAAATTCTTTAAGATCTGGGGAGGAAACATCCTTCCACAAAATACCTTCCTAGTGATGTTATTGTCTTTGTCTTCTTCTTTCTCCCCTTCCAGCAGTCTAACCGAAACCCAAATACTCTCAATAACTTTCCAGAACTCGCCCAATGAAGATGTTCTCTCTGGTCACTTTATTGCAGATCTCAGCATTCCTCCTTCCAACACCTCAAATGTCTTTCAGGAAAAGCATCCAACATATCTTTTCCTTTTCCATATCTTCAATGTTATTATTCTGTCCATTATTTGCAAAAAGTCCATTACTCTCCTCTGGCTCCTCCAGGATCAGAACTAAATCTCCCAAATCATCTTGGTCTGGCTGCAAATCACCATCCGTACTTTTCTCTTCACACTCCAATATCTCTTCTTCATCTGATTCTCTGATTTCCCTCCTACCATCAAATAATCTGAAGCTCTTTAAGATCATTTTTCAGCAATGATCCAAAATTTCCTGCCAAATCACTGGATTACATTCATTTTCTAGGGGCTGCATCATTGCCTTTCTTCTATTAAGCAAAACTTGGCATATATACGTTTAATACTTTCATCTCCACAGTGACTCCTCCATTATAGTGTTGCAATGACACAATTTGGCTATAGTTTCTCTTCTTATTCAGATTGCTTTCAATGGGATACCCCTTTCAGACAAGACAATTCCACTTCCATGTAACAAACAGATCTCTTTCCTTAGTCTGTTTTTGTTTACAAAGTGTTTTTAAAAATCATTTCCCACCTTTAAAAATATCTTTCCAAGTTTTAATATTATTATACCCTTTGTCAACTTAAAAAAAACACCCTTTCTGCTTCATGCTTCTGCTAAGCTTTCTGCTTTCAAAATGTAATCTCAAAAGTGTTAAAAGTAGTCCTTAAAGTCACTCATATTAATACAGAAAGGAGGAAAATCACCAAGGTATTAAGGTCACCACTGAATCAAAGATCTCTTTTAGCTTTAAGAATTCCAAACATTGTTTTTAAAAGTAGTTAAGAACGTGAGATTTAGGCTTAGTGTCTGCCCTTTATAGGCTTGCACACAACAGCATGAGTCTGATGGAATGTAAACCGCTTAGAGAACACTTAGCTGATAAGCGGTATAGAAATACACATGCTATGGAATGTCTCCCTCTCACATACACACATTGCATTTGCATTTGACTCTATGGTTCCTGCAAGCTTAGTGAGGTTCCTGGACCTTTGTGGGTGATCTCTATGCTCTCTTCTCTGAAGAGAGAATCCCCAGCTGGAAACTCTCCTCCAAGCCAGTGATCATCACCACTGCAGCTTTTCCTTTCACAATGCTCTGTGAAAAGAGATGTCGGCCCACTGTCTTCACACCCAGAAGTCTAATGTAAGAATTGTTTTTAATATTACTGAATATTTGGAATATCATAATGACAAAAAGGATGTTTTGATCTTTTTTTAGATGCTGAGAAAGCACTTGATAATATTTCTTGGAATCATTTATTTCAAATATTGGAGAGAATGGACTTTGGTGAAAATATTATTCAGGCAATAAAGACAATATAATCAGTTTACAAACCCCAAATGTTGTTAAATAGCAACACTACACTGATTGAGATACTTTTGCTGTTTATTTTGGCACTGGAGACTTTACTGAGAGTTATCCAACAGGATGACAGAATTTATGGACTGATGATAAAAAAGGAATAGTATAAGCTGAGGGCCTATGTGGATGATATTGTGATAATGACACAAAATCCATTGGATTCAATGAAGGTTCTTTTGGAGAGAATTAAAGGGTTTGGGACATGTATCAGGTTTAAAGTGAACAGTGGTAAAACAAAATAGCTGACTAAAAATATGACTTCAGAAGAGGAAAACTTTTCTTTCCAATTTTAAAGTAGAAAAAGAGGATTAAATATCTAGGAGTTACAATTACAAAGAATAATACTCTTTTGTTTCAAAATAATTATGAAAAATTATGAATTATGAAAATTACAAAAATGTTTGGAAAGACATTAAAAGAGACTTTAAAAATGGGGAAAGTTAAATCTATCCCTTCTGGGAAGAACTGTTATAATATAACGTAATAAAAGCAAATGTTTTGCCAAGATTTTTATTCAACTTCCAAATGTTCCCCACTGTAAGAAATGGAATACCCTTTATACAGTGGCAGAAAGAAATGTCCAGATTTGTTTGGCAGACAAGGAACCCAGAATAAAATTTAAAACATTGTAAGATGCTAAAGAAAGGGGTGATCTTGGAAATCCTAATATTAAATTCTTCTTCTAATATTCTTCTTTTTCCCTGCTTTTTCTTTTTCTGAATGTATGTTACTGGGATTGTGAATTAGATTGTTTCTGTTAAAATTAATAAACAATTTTAAAAAATGTTTACAGCCTCTCTTTGAAACATGCTGTGCAATTACTTCCTTCAAGTATGTCTGCCTCTCCTAAAAATCAGCATAATTGTTGTTTCTATGTGCTTTCAAGTCATTTCTGACTTATGGCAACCTTAAGGCAAATCCATCACAAGGGTTTCCTGGCAGGATTTGTTCGGGGCACGTTTCCCCTTGCTTTCCTCTGAAGCTGAGAGAGTGTGACTTGCCCAAGGTCAGCCAGGTTGACCAAGGATTTACACTCTGGTTTCCAGTGCTGTAGTCAAATGCTCAAACCTCTACTCCACGCTGGCACTCTCAACATAATTACACCAGCTAAATTCATTCCATGATTGTATAATTTTTCTGCAAAGTCAAAAGTATAAATATAGAAAACCACATAACCTATCCATAATTTCCCTATGATTATTCCAAAACTTTGGGACAATAAGGGGAAAAATGGGGAAAAATCCAAAATTAGACTTCTAATGCAGTCAGTTATGGGGCAAGTGCAGGACACTATATAAAGTTACAGAAAGTAAAGACATTAAGGCTCATTATCTGCAAAAACTCTGCTAAAGAAAAGAGAATATATATAATATTTTCACAAGTTTATTCAGTTATTTACAAAACAAGAAAACAGACTTGAAGAAGACTTCCTGATGACTGCAAAACTGTCCAAGGGCTTGTGTTAAATAAATTATTGCTGTTACACTAGGTTGTCCCATTGTTTCTAAATCATTGCAGGCTCATCTAGATTATACAACTTCATTGATGTTCTTAAATGTTTTCTAAACCTTCTTAACAGTTTCTTGTTTCTCCCTCTTCTGCATTGCTGTCTTTTGCTTCAAGTCTTATCTACTTATCCCAGTTCATACATTTTAAAGAACAAGGCAACAAGAATTCAATGAGTCTGCTTCTTACAGCCTACCAATAACATATATTTTTGTGCTCTCTACATATGAAAGACTCTGGCCATTTCACTAAAGGCCACATTTCATTGTGGTTTCACTTCATTTGCTGCTTCTGGAACCCAGGAACCATATTTATATGTCACAAACACAGTTACCACCAATACAACAATGGTTACCAAAAGGGAAGAGACCAACGACACCCACCACTTGATTGGAGCATCCACTGGCTCAGGAGCTGTGAAAAACAAATAAACAAAAAAACTCCATACTAAGTCCATAGTTCATTGCAAATGTCACCATGAAATACATGCTTGAAATGCTCCAATTCCATTAATTGCAATATTGATAATAAGGAAATAAACCATTTATTTCTCATACATATATCTTGCTCTTACACAAGTCTTCCAGTTGAATCCCACCCAGATTGCCAACAGGTTATACCTGGTTAGCTGTAATGATTTTGTTTCCAGCCCATTTAAGACATCCCACACTGCTCCTTGCCACAATCCTGTAAGGAAGGTACCTTAAAGTGCTACATGTCACTGGCATTTTCTGTTCTAGAAACAACTTCTGCCACACTAGGGTGAGTAGCAGAAATGCCTCTGTTTACAATGACTGGTTACTGCTAAAGCAAAAAGTTCCAGGTCATAGCATTCAGTGGCAGCTGATGGCTTTCAGATCACTGAGGCAATGAATCCACTCTGGGTCTTAGTTCAGATTTTAAAGGTGTTATCCAAAGTGTTGAACCCTACCTCCAAAACAAGATCAACATTTTGGACAGTTCTTTTGAAGTTCAGACTAAGACCCTGAAGAAATTTAACTGCCCCATTGGCATGGAAGCGCACACTCACTGAATTTGAGGTTCTTTAAAGTTCCCTTGGTTCTGAATCTTTCATTCACAGGCCTGCAAAATGGAATTAGCACCAACTTTAACCAACATTGTATGAGTTCACCAACTGAGAGATGGAAAATATGAATTTTTGATGCTTCACATTTGACTGTCAATGTAGGAGGAAATCAACAATAATCATTAGAAATTCTCTCACATTAGCATCTAAAAAAAGTACTCTTAAACTTGGAAAAAAGTGTTGGCAAGCTGATAGGTATTAGCACCTTATAAAAGAATGGTTTAATACCACTACTGGCATGACAGTTATTGTCTCCTTGGTCTGTACAGGCATAATGCCCTAATGCAAACTTTATCCAACTCTACACCAATGAAAAATTGCTTTTGAGAGAACCTCAGAACTCTTCCCCACAACTCCAATGTATTGCTGAATACAGAAATGCACAACTGAACACAAGGAATTAATTCACCTAATCGGGCTTCACAGACCCATGAAGCATTATGTGAACAGGGAGTTGATATCAAGTGTTCCAAGCTAGGATCCAGCTGAATACACAACTCCTCAATGTCTGTCAGAGTTCTGAAACACGAATTGGAGATATGAATCAAGACAAATGTTTACAACTCAATTTATACTTAAAGCACCAAGAAATGTGTATTAGTTTGGAGAAACTACTCATGCTCAAGTCCTAATGTTATATAACCTTGTCTACTATTCAACTATGGGAAGATTGAGAGGTTTTTACCTACCGTGAATGGTCATTCTAGATAGGCTGAAGCAGTAATTCACAGACAGTTGGGTTATCACCACATGCCAATCAGTCAGGAAGGAGCATGAATTCCAAATCCATTGAGACAGTTGATCTCCTTCTCCCTTTCAGTTTTGTTTCATAGCCTTGAAGGTCAGGAAAATTAGGACAGAAATAGAAACAAGAAGAAGAAGAAGGGTGGGGGTGAATTACTTCTTCAGCCTACCTAGAATGACTGTTCATGGTAGGTAAAAACCTCTCATTCTCAGATAGGCTGAAGCTGTAATTCACAGACAATTGATGTCATGCCCTGCCTTGGAGACTGTGGCAGTGAGGAGGAGGATTCTGAGTCTGAGGCTTCCCCAGAGGCTGAAGTGTCCCCAGAAGCTGGTCCAGAAGAAGATAATACACAACAAGAACCTGAGCCAGGAGAACAAATAGAGGAAAAGATAGCAGACACACCTACCTTACAGCAGAGACACCATGAAAGGGAGGGCTTGCATTGCTTGGCCCGTTTAAGTAGCAAGAGAGCCCTAATGAGGGAACACCTGTGGCAACAGCAGCCATAGATAAAAGAGGGCTTCAGCTGGCCTTTCCTCCCAGAGTCAGCAACTGGTCTCTTTGGCCCTGAAACCCTGTGCTCTGCTCTTGGATCTGGTTGTCTTGGCACTCTGCTTGTTTGGATTTGCCCTTTTGGATTTGTTTGCTCTAGGTTTCCTTTCTGTGTGGACATTCTTTGACTCTCACTTCATAAGTAGGAGCTGTGCTGCTTGTGAATTACTGCCTGCTCTGCTGTAGACATGACAACTGTTGGCTCAGCCCAGCCTGCTGCTCTGCAGATGTCTTCCAATGATGCTGTCACTCTATAAGCCATAGTTGTTGCCATAGATTAAGTTGAATGTGCCCACACATTTAGATCTTGAAACTTTTGCATGGTCATAGCACAAATGAATACAGTTCTTAATCCATTTGGACAGCATCTGTTTACTGGCTTTCTGTCCTAATGTCCTTGGATAAAATGAAATGAACAAACCTGTCAAGGTCAGAGACCTGGGCAGCGAGCCAGCCCAGAGAAGGGAGTGTGAGAGCCAGCAAAGTCCAGCCAGGAGCAGACAAGCAAGTACTTTACACGAGGGAGTTCATTTACCAGAGTGTCAAGCGAAAGCCGTAGTCAGAGTTCCAAAAGCCAAGGGTCAAGCGTCCAGAGATCAATTCAAGGTAGCAGGAACCAGGTGCAAGGAACAGGCAAGAGGAAGGCTTGAAAGAAGTTTGCCACAAGCAAAGGAAAGCTTCCAGGCAGACAGTTATATAGCCCAAGTCACAGGTGTGGCTAGTCACCGCTTCTTGAACTTAATCAAGGAAGCCTCCCTTTGCTCAGCTCTCTTGAGTCGCCACCTTGTTTGTGGGCTGATTGGCACAGGCTCCAAACCATCCTCAGAATTCAGAAACCATCTTCCCTGTTGCCCTAAAGGAGCAGGCAGAGGAACGTCCAAGCCTGCTTGGTCCATGGCAGCAGGGGGAGCTCTTGAGCTACAGGACTCATCTCCAGCCAGAGCCACAGGGACCAACAGCTGCTGCTCATCATCAGCAGCTCTGACGGGGCTTCAGTTATCACAAAAGCCTCTGTTTTTCTTAAATGTGTTGTACAGTTAATATACACCTTTACAGGTCTCCTTACATCTAACAAGTGCCACTTCTTTTTACGCGGCAGTGAAGGATTAGGATAAAAAGTTGGCAATTTTATTGAATGCAACTCTGCCCTTTTAGCAATAGACTTTGGTAGAAAAGATAGATCTATGATTAATGTCAATTTGTCAAACCTGCACAGATTAGAGTTTATTGATAATGCAGCCACTTCAGATACTCTTCTGGCTGATGTTATAGCCACCAGAAAGATCACCTTCAATGACAATATATGCAATGAGCATTGTTTCAAAGGCTCAAATAGTGGACCTGTCAGTGTTTTCAACACCAAATTTAAATCCCAGGTGGGAAATCTATGTATTGTTGGAAAATCCTGTAGCATTGCTCCCTTCAAAAACCTTTTAATATGTGGATGTGAAGTTAATGGTTTCCCATCAACATCATTTATGGAGGATAGTGCCGCTGCCTGGCTCCTGCTGGGTCACAGACCTTTGTCTAAACCTCCTTGAAGGAAAGCCAACACATTCTTTACATGCATTGCCTTGGCCGTGACTGCATTCTGCAACGACTATGATCTAAAAAGGCTTTCCATGTATTTTCATACATTATCTGTGCTGACTTTCTTCTGGAGGCTAACAAAGTTACATCCTGTGAGTAACCACACTTTTGGGAAGATTTCCGTTCAGCCTCCAAGTGGTTAGTTTCAACCATGTTGGATTCCGATGCACAACTGGACCTTGATGCAATAGGTCCCTTCTTCCTGGCAGTTTGCAAGGATGCTCCAGACACATTCCCAACAGCACTAGAAACCATGGTCTGTGTGGCCAAAAAGGAGCTAGCAGCACTACTTGCACCTTTTCCTGTTTTATCTTTAACAGCAGACGCCGAAGAATTGGTAATGGTGGGAAAGCATACAATAGGCCCTTTGGCCATGGCACCACCAACGCATCTTGTTTACATGCATTTGGACTTCCATCAATTGAGAAAAATTCTCTTAGTTTGAAGTTCACCCCAGATACAAATAAGTCAACTTCGAAGCTGCCATATAGGTGCTTGTAACCACTGAAATGCCTGCATGTTTAGACTCCATTCTCTCAGTAATATTCTGTTTCTGCTCAAGATATCTGCCTCCAAATTCACTTTGCCCTTGATATAACTCACTGTTAAAGAATTCAAGTGCTTCTCTGCCCAAGATGAAATTTTTGTGGACTTTGTAATCAAAGTCTTTGATCTTGTTCCATCTTGGTTTGTCAGGTATGTCTTGACAGTTATATTGTGTGTACAAATCAACACATCCTGCTTGTACAGGTGCTGAGCAAAATGAAGTAGAGCTCACCTCGCTGCTCTCATCTCTAACAAATTTATGCTCGTTTTCCTCTCTAATATTGACCATTCTCTTTGTGCTGATTGTCCTCTTCAATGAGCTCCCCATCTGAAGAGACTCACATCCATAGTCATCTTTATCATCTCCTTTGGAACAAAGGTAATGCCCTTGCTTAATGACGTTTTCCTTATCCACTGTTTTAACTCCTGTTGCAGTTGCTGTGTTAAATTAAGCATGTAATGCTTCTTCTTTAGTATTAATAATTGATGTCTTCTCAAGAAGAGTTGCAAAGGCCTTGTATGGAATCTGGCCCATAGCACAATCAGAATAGTTGAGAACATACTTCCTAGCACTTTTGCTAACTGCATTAAGTCCGCTTTCTCGTTTTGCAGTAATTGCATTATTGCCTGTCGCAGTTTTAGTTTTCTCTCCTCTGAGAGATAAACTTGTCCTTCCACTGTGCTCCCAGGTGTAATTGTCTCATCGTTGGTACTAACTGACTCTTTCTGTAATTTATCAGAAATCCATACTTTTGCAAACAATCCAACACTGTCTTTGCATCCGATAGGGCTTTCTCTTCTCCCCACAATTTCACCAAAATGTTTAAATATGGAAACAGACATATCCCCTTCTGTCTGAGATATGCCACCACTGGGATTAATACTTTGGTAAACACTCTTGATGCTGAGGACAGGCCAAATGGAAGAGCTCTGAATTGGTAATGTTGCTTGTTGAATTCGAATCGAAAGTATTTTCTGCAATGCAAACTCATAGGGATATGGAGATATGCCTCCTGTAAATCCATTGATAGCAGAAAATCTCCTAATATCAAATTTGCTAATATTGTTTGAAGCATCTCCATCTTCAACTTCTTGGGTTGAATGAAAGTGTTCAGGTATCTCAAGTCCAGCACGGGCTGTACATCACTATTGTGTTTTGGGACAATGAAGAACTGGGAATATATTCCTTTGAATTTTTGATTTACTAGAACTTCCTCTATAGCTGATATTTTCAATAAATGATCTATTTGAGACTGAACCAGTAATCTTTCTTCTAATTTCCTTGACACAGGAGATGGTAGAAATCTGCTTTTTGGAGACCTGTGGAATATTATGTTGTAACCCTGTGTAACAACTTCCATTACCAACTGATCGTTCGTTATCAAATTCCACTTGTGTCCAAATACCAGAAGTTTTGCTCCTACTGGAATGTCATTTTTGTCAGAATTGAAATTTTCCAGGTTTGAAGGAATTATTTCCTTCTCCTCAGTTTGACTGCTGTTACCCTTCTTGTCTGAAATTAAATCTCGATCTATTACACTGAGATCTGTAATTTCTGTAATCTCTTTGTTTTTGACCTGGTCTGTAACCATGAAAGGAATAATTCTCAGACCTCATGAATTTCCTTTCGAACTTCTTTTTCTGAATTGTTGGCAACACTCTTTCTTTTATCTTTCCCCTCAACTAAAACTTTTTCTATTGCTTTATCACCAAACAACAGTTGTCCCTTGAAAGAAGCATTGGCTAAATTTGACCTACATTTCTGGTCTGCCTCCCAGTGCTTTAACCACAAACTCCTCCTAGCAACTGCTATTCCAGAAAATGCTCTTGCTGCAAATACTGTTGAACCATACATTGCATTTGCAGTGAATTGCATTACTTTTTCAAGTTTACTTTTTAGCCTTGGTAGGCTCCTTAGAGGATGATTTTGATGATGTTTTAGCAAGAGAGACCGCATCTGACTACCCCTGCAGTGAGCAGACCTCAGAATCACTATCACTGGACACCATGAATATTTTCTTTAATAAATTTTTCTGTTCTGACTCTGTAGTGCTTTTGTGAGAAGCCACCTGCCCTCTAGCACTAGAAAGAATCTCAGCAGTACCCTCTTTTAACACCACGCTTGGTGTATTGAAGGAAACATCGTCTTTTTCCTCTGTACATTTACATTTCTCTGCAGGCAAGCAATTATCATTTGCGTCCTTTTCTGGGCTTTTTCTTTTACTCTTATTTTGACCATTTACTAAGTTTTCCATCTTATGTAATTTTCTAATCAATGTATTAAATAAACAACTAACTAAACTAGCAAAGAACTCCACTAAAACTACAGAAAGATAGAGAGAAACAAAAGCTTAACTGATCAGCAAGGCAGGAGAAATAAAACTGAAGAGGAGAAGGAGATCAATGGTCTCAACAGATTTGGAGTTCAGTCTTCTGCCTGACTGATTGGCATGTGGGGATAACCCAACTGTCTGTGAATTACTACTTCAGCCTATCTGAGAATGAGTTGTCCAACATGCTGTGAAGAGATACTATAATGAGATGGTTTGGTCTGAATGATCTTTTGGTCTGTGAGCTTGTAGTCTGAGCAGACCTTGTCCAAGCCACATAGTGGTTACTTGCTGATACCTTACAGCACCAAGAAAGTAGCAGTAGCAGTAGTAGTAATAGAGTGAATTTTCAGCAGAGTGCAATGGTGATGTTTCATAAAGCACTATGGGAAAACCGTGTTGGCAAACTGATGGGGAAAGGTTTTTCCAGGCTCTAATGCCTATTATTGTATTGGATTATTAATGTTCCCATAATACATGTTCCAGTTTGGTCCCAAACGGACATGGCAGATTTGTAGTTCTAGGTGAAATGTTCAAGATGACACAGATCTGGCCATGCACAAAGAACAAAACTCAGCAATACTGTTGGAGTTAGCAACCTTTGCATGCCTTTCATTCATTGGTAGTTAAGATTGTGGCCACTTCCTGTCTGTTTGTCCACACCCATTCTTTCTGCATGATGAAAGCATTCCTTTGTGTTCTTTCTCTCTCTCTCTCTCGCCTCCCTGCTTGCCTCTATGCAGTCGTGTAGGGATGGGGGGGGGCATGAGAACACTTCGCCCCTGGCAGCAATGTTTTTGGGATGGCCTGGCTCACAGCCATGCCCTTGCGTGCCGCGGCCATGCCCTCGTGCCGTAGCCCTGCCCTCTCCCACCACCCCTCCATGCACTCCAAGCTCTGCTGCTGCCTCTATGAAGCATGTATCTTTTAAAGAGCTGTCTGGATGAGAAGCTCCAGCTTTTCTGAAACCATGTAATATCTTTTTTCTTACTTTCTTAAAGAAGATGACCTGTGAGTATTACATGCAAGTATCTGTGAGTAAACTACTTTTATATACCTCACAAAAGAAACTAAGCTTGTTCTCTTTCTCTGCTAAAGTTAAGTGTGGGGGGGGTAATGCGCTGCTTACTATTTAGACTTCTGTCTAATGCATTGTAGCTATTCTACTAGAGAGAGCACCAGATCTCTCACATGTCCCAATAATATAACCTAATTAGTCGCACTACATTAACTTGGTTAACTAAATTCACGAAGAGAATCAAAACAAACTTGGCTAAAGAGTGGCACATCCAAGATGGTTTATTAACCTAGTGATGACTCCCATCCCAAGGGCACAGTGCTATGGGGAGACTCTGACATGACACAAATGAACCCAACCCATAAAATTTGGTCTCTGTCCTGAACACATTATTTTCCTCTTTCTTCCTCACCAAGCTATTTTATTTTCTTTGTATTCTTTATTTTAAAATGCTATATAATTCTTGAGTACTATATAAAATGTAATATACCACTACCAGGACTTCAAAAATAAAGTCAAACACCCAGCATTCCACTTTGGTTTCTGCTCTGTTCTGTTCCTGTCATTGGTTCGTGATATTCTTTGCTCAAATATCTTTGGCTGAAAACACTACCCTAAATTCACTTTTTAATGCATGAAAGCCACGGCTTTACCAGAGAGCTCGGTCATTTTTTTCCCCCACTGCAGACATTTGGTTCTGCTGCTTATTTTGCCTGCTTCTTCATTGTGAAGTGTGTCTGCAAATCTGTTCTACTGCTCGAGATGCTTTTGGTCAGAGGATAAGCCATTTAAGTGCAGAATTTCCATGGCTTGCTAGAGGAAAAGGTTGTGGCCCCACCTCTTTTTTGAATTTTCCTTCTGGAACAGTAAACCCTTTCAATTATCCAGGGTCACAAGACACTTTTTAAAATACAAGTGGTTTGCAATAAGATTCTGAAGAAGGAAGAGGAAGAGAGAGAGGAGGAGAGAACAGGCATATGCAATGCCCTAAACCTATCCTTTTATATTAGCTTCTCCAGTGGTTCTGCCCCATCCTTCTGCCATAATGACCTCAAGGAAAAGTTGCCTGTGGAGTGCTGTTTGTGTTTGAGGCACAGCTCTTCTCAAAGCCAAGTTTTATAATCCACATCTTCTTTTGTTCTCCCTGCAGAAGTCTTTAAACTGTATTTGTCTAGTCACTAGACATACTCCAGTCTAATCAAGTCAGTCACATTTGACTGCTGTCTAGTTCCATAAGTAAGAATGACATCAGTTCAGACATCAAGCACATCTTTAATGCTATCTTATCCATATTTCACCTGATGCATGCATCTTTATGGTATGCGTTGGTTTTCTGCTTTATGTGTTGAATGTGTCTGCTCATCTGAGCCAATGAATTCACATCATATTATGATATTGTAATTGGGTGATTACTGCTGACAAGATCCAGTCCTCAAAGGAAACAGTGCACAATGGTTTTTTTCTTTGTGTGTTAATTACAAATATTCTGTTGTCAAATAGCTCTGGTGTGAATGTGCATCATTAGGTCAAACTGATGAGAAGCTTGGTTCCATTCCTATTGACTTCCATCTGGCAATCGAATCTGTATCATTCTGTCAGGCATTTAGCTTTCAAAATAGTTTTAATGTTTTTCTTAAATGTTTTTTTTCTGTGCCATGTTTTTATACAGTGATTTTGCTTCACTTTGGGCCACCCAGTGCACAGAAAAATGATTTATAAAATAATCTTTCATACACATGACTCTCAGATCACATGCAAGCTTAGATATGATTTGGAGTGGAGATATAAAGGAAGTTATTATTCAATCCCCTCATACTTTTACAAAGAAAAGAGGTAATTTGCAAGGGATAGCTCTCCCTTCCATTCATGTTTTAGGTGTTTTGACATCTCAAGATACATCAGTTTGTAATTTCATGTACAGCAGCAACTGCAAATGGTGCAGTAGCAAAGCCCTGCAGAAGACAAGAGTCTCTGTTTTCTTTGGCTTTAACAAAGGGAAGGCAACAGCAGTTCCAGAGCAAATTTTGTTTAATGCAGTTCATGGGAGCAGCACCATCCTCAAGCTGGCTTCAGAGAAACCTAGCGCAATTGCTGACAGTGCCACCCCTCCACAGAGATGTGGCTGCTGTAGTTGACTGCTGGCATGAACCAGTCTGAGCCTCACGTGGCTGCCAACTGAGTTCATCCTCTTTGAGCACCCTTGCATTCAGTTCATGTAGCAAGACCCCCCCCCCCCCCGATGTAAAGACCCATGCCACAGCTAACACTACCAACTGGATTACTGTCAAAGCCAAGGATTACTGCCAGCAGTACTGGACACAGAAAGAAGGTAAGACTGTTTGGGAACTGGACCCAAACAGGAAGGCAACTCTGCGTCTCACTGTTCTTGCCAGTACACAGTTGCTGGGACTGACTCCCACATGTGATCATAGCCATGCTGTTGGTGCAGGTCTCCTTGATTCAGCCTCTGATCTTGCTAACACATCCCTGGAATAACTTAGCCCCTCTGACAGTGACTGCATCAGTGGCAGAACTGTCACCTTCTGATAGGTGTGGGACCACAGTAATTATTAACATTATCTAAAATTAATGAAAATTTAAGAACCAGCTCTAGCTTACCTCAGTAGTGTTTTTTCCAGTTGCATGGGCAATATCTTTGGCTGGAAAACTGGACTTACATTGTGAAGCCATATTGCTTTAGAAATTATTTTAGTCAGCCACTCCTGCAAAGGATTAACAGAGGCAGCAGAGAAAGACATTATGGCTAAAATTATCCAATATTTTTTAAGAATTAAACTTTGATTACAAACTTCTCTCAGCAATGTACAGTATCTGTTTTTCAATGTAACCAGAGCCTGAGAAGCAGAAGGAGAAAAAGAACCAAGACTTCACTGGTAAAACAAGGACTCTGGTTTCCATGCCAAAGTAAATCAAGAGAAAGGAGGAAGAAAATCCTTTGGGAAGGGAGGAAAGAATTTGCTCCCTCCTCGACATGACACCCTTTCACATATTTAAACATGGCTATCACGTCCCCTCTTAACCTTCTCTTCTGCAGAGTAAACATACCCAGCTCCCTAAGCTGCTCTTCATAGAGCATGGCTTCCAGACCCTTCACCATTTTGGTCTCCCTCCTGTGGATATGCTTCAGCTTGTTGATATCCTTCTTGAATTGAGGTGCCCAGAACTAGACATAGTATTCCAAATGAGGCCTAAGCAATGCAGAATAGACTGGTACCATTACATCCCTCGATCTAGACACCATACTCCTACTGATGCACCCAAGAATTGTGTTGGCTTTCTTGGCTGCCGCATCACACTGCTGACTCATGTTCAGCTTGTGATCTATCCAGACTCCTAGATCCCTTTCACATGTACTGTTATCCAGCCACACGTCCTCCACCCTATATTTGTACATCCCATTTTTTTCTGCCTTAAGGGGGATCACATCCTCCCATGACCAAGTGGGTTCTGTCACCCAGCAGACTTGCTAATCAGGGTACTGGGGAAAGGAGGGTGCAGTGGAGCAAGTTCCTGAGAGAAGTGAGTGGTGGAACAAGCTCCCAGGTAATAGCTTTATGCTGTTGTCAATAAATAGGAGTTCAAAGGCACAGCTTTGCAGAGATCATTATTAGTGCAACAAATGTGAAATTACAGCAAGGCAGATGGAGGACTTGAAAGGTTCACAAGTCAAGAAAGGCACAGAGGCTGGCAATTCCCAATCTCTTAAAGAGCATGTTGGTAATATTGTCTCAATTTTATCTTAAACAAAACAAAAATCTCTGAATAACTGAATAATAAAACAAAAGGGAGAACAACTGAGGTGTGTCTTTCCTCCCTCCACACTATCCCAATCCTAAATAGACTTGGTTAGAAGTAATTATCATTGAATTCATTGGGTTCAAGGGTTTCTTTCAGCCTGCACTTCCAAGTGCACATCCCAACAATGTTAAGAAAGGAGAGCATCATGGTCTTCTTTTTAAAATGAACGTGGTTTAAGCCTGATTCACTGACCTTTTCCTCAATAGTAGTCAAATGTACGAGCCAACCTCCTTTATACTGGCTGCACATGTGCTCTGCATCACTTTTATTAATCTGCCCATATGTAGAAATATAATAGCAATGTCCGTTGAAGTATACCCACTGGTGATAACAAAATTTGCTTTTCAGTTCTTTTCACACAACAAGGACACATAAAAATAAAGAAAATATTATAACTTATATAATTGTCATTAAGCAGGGGAAGGTATAATATAAGTAACTGGTAGGCTTAATAATAATGGACTGTTTCAAAGCACTAGACAATGTAAGCTGTGCCTTTTAGTAGTTGGTATTTCAAGGACGTGTATCAATTAACATAGGCAATGACTACAATATATTAATTCAAATATAAGTTTTGCTGTATTTTACATTGCTTTTTAAATGAAAAAGACATTTTTAGGCAAATGTTTCCAAAACAGACATTTTCAAAATTGCAAAGAAGAAATCGAATCAAATCAAATCAAAACAAAACAAAATGTTGGATAAAAATAGTATGGTGTTGTATCTGGAAATTTTAGGGTTAAAAGTAGACTTTAAAGGGAATGTGCAGAGCTTGGAACACATACTTTAATTATTAATATTTTTCCACAGTGAATTAATTTTAAGTCTAAATTAAATAAGAGCCAAAGTTCACTACAGTAGGTATCTAACTTAATGCAGACCAAAAACTTCATAGGTAAATCTACAACAATAACTGATATCTGGAAATAAGATTGATGTGCTCTGTTTGCTTTCAGCTGCTGGAAGAGAGAGGAAGAAGGAAGGACTTTACTGGTCATATGACTCTGTTGATGCTGTTGAGACTGAGGCAAGTGGGGCTAAGGCAAAGAGAGAAATGAGGAGGTAGATTTATCCTATGGGAATCAAATAACAATGAGATTAATAGAATCAAGTCTAGAGGAATTTAGCTGTGAAGCAGTCTATTAAGGCTTGGCTTGCAAAAATGGGAGGGGATAAGAAAGAAAATAAAAGTAGGGGGAGTTGGACAGCAGTAGGGGGAGTTGGACAGCAGTTATCAGAGGCCTGCATCCACTGGACAAGCCCCTTTTAAAAACCCATGAGAGGCCAAATAAGTAAGACAGAAGATCACCACTGAACAGAGGTTAGGTCTGCACTTTCATACAGGCTTCTTGCTCCCAAAAACAGGTCCTGTGATTTCAGATATATTTTACTTAGGTGTAGAAGAGTAGACTCACCAGAGGCACTGTCTTGCCCATCCCCAGCTTCCCGATCTCAGGAGGGAAAAAGAACCAGCTGCTGGTCTGAGTTGAAGCCTCTGTAAGGGGGGGGGGGGCAATGAGGCCAATAAAAGAACTCTGAATAGCTCTGAGAAGGGGCAAGCAGAGCAACAGCTATATTAAGACCTTTCTTTGCTGCCTGACTTAGGAGTACATCCAATGGAGTTGTGAGCCCAGAGGGACTTGGAGGGAGCTGGGAAATGAGCCCTTCTACAAATGGGGAAGCCAGACAAGGTGGCCAGGCAAAGGATGGACTTGTAGTGGTGAAGCACCCTTTTGGCCATTTTCTTTGTCTGGGGACTCTTTAACCTTAAACAAAAAACACTTCCTATCTGAGAGGCTCTGGGTATACATGAGAGGTCATGTAAGTGGAGGCGTTCGATATATTCCTTCCCATGAAGAATACAGCCTCCATAATGGTGATGGAGAATATAGACAATGTCCAGGGTGGACCTGCCTCCCAGGAAGATCTCTTCACTTGGTTTTCTGAGCAGACATTGAGGCAACTGGCTACAAAGCGGTCCCAAGTACTGGAGCAGCTGTTTACATCACAACAACAAAGCCAAGCAGACTAACCCAAACAGGTGGTTGGTATTATGCAAGGCCACCCTGATATCTGAGTAACACCCTAATTCCAAGGAGCACCCACAGTGTGGGTAAATAAGATGGGTCCTGATGATAATTCAGAGACATTCCTGAAAACACTTAAGTGAATTGCTCTAGCAGCAGGGTGGTTAAAAGGACAGTGGGCATTGATCTTGTCATGCTGTTTAATGGGCTCATCCCAGGAGTTCGTAGATAACCAGCACAAGGAGGAGATTGCAAGAAGATAAAATTATCTATCTTGTGAAGATCACCCAAAGGTAGTTGGAGGGTAGCAACTGATCATTTGGTCAATATATTCAGCCTGACTGAGAGAGCAAAAGTCCCAGACCCTTAAATTCTAGCAAACCTTTCTACTTCCCCTGGGTAGAGCGGGAAAGCAGTTGGATAGGCATGGGAAGATCAAAAACAATGGGGAACCAGAGGAATGCCAGTTGGACAGCCTGACTGAGGGAACAAAAGTCCCAGACCCCTAAATTCTAGCAAAGCCTTCCTACTCCCACATATACCTATAGAAAAATCAGAACCTCCCAAAAAGCCTCTAATCTGCTTCTTGTAAGAAGGCCATATTTGACAAGACCGCCCAATCATGGAGTGTGCAGTGGCTGAGGCCTGGTCAACTGTGCAGGTAAGACAAGGCCAGTGCCAGAAACAGAGACCTTACAGCCAATACCTGTGATAGAGCAATCTATCTCACTGGGGCCTCCACCTTCTGAAAGGCAAGCTAAGATGGAGACCCTTCAGCCAGAAAGAGAAGGGGTCAGTGATGATTTAGGTGAAATAGATTCACTTTTGCCCCAAAGCCCACAGTCTCAGAGGAGGCAAAAGAGGGCAGCTCAGAAGGAAGCTGTTTTGCTGAGATTAAAGAGACAGGATGCTAATTAAGGACACCTATTCCCCCTATTATTTAAGTCTGTCAGCTGTAAAACCACTAAGCCAAAAACATGATCAAGGAAAACAGTCCAAGTCAAGCCAAAATGCAGTCCAAAATCAAAAACCATAACTATATTCAAAGAGGCGTGATACAGCTCACCAACAGTTCCTTCAAAGCAGATGAAAGGGAATGAAGGGTTTGAGTAGGAATCAGGCTGGTCACATGGACCAGGGGAGAAGGGGCTGCCACCCAAATACTTACATGACAGCTTTAGAAGGTTCTGAATAATGCACTACACAGGCACCGTAAACCCATTTGTTTGAGTCACAGAGACACGAAGAAGAACCATGCCTGTTTTAAGGAAATCATGTGCTATGACAAAGAAATATATTTCACTACTTGGGGAATACCTCTTTTTGTAAAAAAAAACAAAGGGTAACTGTATCATCTAGTTTGACCCCTGCAGACCTTTTCCGTGGGGACTGAGGCTGCAAAATTGCACTGGATCTTATTGCTCCCTTGTAATTTTCAGAGGACTTTCATCTGTAGCCAGAATTTGGTCCTGCACTATGATCAAATGTTACACAATGAGTTCCAGAAATTTATCATTTTCTTTTGAAAAGGAGCTACCCTTGAAAAAAAAGATTAGGGAAAAAATGAATATAAAATAGCTTCAGATATTTTCAGATTCCTTCTTTCCTTCAGTACTCACGGAGTTCGCAAAGTCTCAAATGATCTTTCTCTGGACAAGTCACCTCACCAGCACATTTTCCTGTTAACCTATTGCATGGTCTGTCTTCTGGACAGCTAGGGCACCTTCCTTGGCAGTAGGCTCCATAACGTCCTTCACTGCAAGCTGAAAACACAATCAAGCACAAAGTTAAATTACTGGGCGCACTGCCCCTCTGAAACCAGCAGCTTTACCCCATTCTGCATACAGTCAGTCATGTAGCACCCTGTGGTTCGCATACATTTATCTATATGAAATTAAGTGGAGTACTGACACATCTGTGCTGAAAGTAATATACTTCAGTTTACATCCTCATCATATATGAGTGTTTTGTACCACTTAAGGCCACATGCACAACCATAATTTAACAGGAGTTGTAATACCAGTGATATATAATCTTTGTTCTTTTATTCCATATAAAGCCTAAAGTGGGGATAATTATTGGCAATATTGTTGATGCTACAATCCATCACAGCCATAATCTTTTTAGGTGGTAACCCTACCCTCAACACATCCAATGTGTATATTTTGGAGTGCCAAAATACTATGTCTCATTTAAGTTTGTTTTAGAAGATCAATTTGGGCAAGATGTTAGAATAGGAAAGGGAGGTTTATGTGAGGTCACAGACAACCACTCAAAGAAACACCGCTAAAGGTAGGCAAACTGTTCTTCCTGGTCTCTGTGACTCACACAAACAGTTGATCAATGAACTACCTTACCAGTAGAGATTTTCAAAGAGATCACCCTGATAGTCTGTTTCAGCATAAAAAGAAAAAGGGGAGGATGAGGAATTTCTCAGTACCTTTGATACTAATTGATGTATTTCAGCATAAACTTTCAAGGAATCTGGTCCACTCCATCAGAGGTGTTTGAAGAAATGGACTGGAGTCCATGAAGGTGTATGCTGAAATATATGTTAGCTTGAAATGTGCTTCTAGATCCCCACTCTTCACTCCTTTTTTTTCTTACCAGTGAAAAGGACTTCAGGCCAAGATATAGGATAGAACCATTCAGCTAAATGAAATGTCTTTTCATGTCCAGTCTTCTAGCTTTTTAGATGAAGAGAGAGGAAGAAGAGGAGGAGGAGGAGGAGGAGGAGAAGAACTTGCTACTAATACAACTCTCGCGAAGGAGCATGACAATTGTGGTCAGATCACTTCCTTGTGAAGTTTGGTTTGGCACTACGAAGAGGACCTCGCTGGACCCAGAGTATGTGAGAACTACCACCCCATCACTAATTCTCCCTTTTGGGGCAAGATGCTTGAACATGTGGTGGCTGGGCAACTTCAGATGTTCTTGGAGGAACTAGATTATCTGGATCCATTTCAGTGTGGTTCAGGTTCAATTCAGGGCACAGCACTGAACTGGCCTAAATCACTCTGAATGATGATTCTCATGGGTGAAAGATAGGGGAGTGCTACACTATTGATCTTCTGGTAACTGGTAACTTCCCTGTTAGTCTATTGTAATAAACTTTTCATAGGACTGCTCTTGAAAGTGACTCAGAACCTACAGCTACAAAATGAAGCAGCAAGATTACTGATCAGAGTACCATATAGGCTGCATACAACACCAACCTTAAATGAGAGATTGGACTTACCATGAATGTTCATTCTGGGATGGCTGGAGGAGGAATCCACAAAGATTGGGTTTATCCCCACGTGCCAACCAGAACAGGCAGGATTCCAACTTCTTTTAGTTAGAACCGTTAGAACTCTCCTCTTCCCTGACAGTTTCATTATCTAGCCATGCAAAGCTGAAGCTCTTCCAATGCCCGCATTCTCCCGTATTTACCTCCAATTACTTAGTTCTTTCCACCATCCATTCTTCTTATCTCCTTCCTTTCTTCCTTTCTTCCTTTCTTTTTTCCCCAGGGTGAGTGTGGATTCCTCCTCCTGTCATCCCAGAATGAACATTCATGGTAAGTCCAATCTCTCATTCTCGGGATGGCACAAAGGAGAAATCCACAATGATTGGAAATTACCCAAGCCACGCCTAGAGCAGGCAGATTCATCTCTTCACTACCGACTACAGCACAGTTCTACTGAATGCAGCCTGCGCTGACTTAAATTTATCTATTTTATAATGATGGACAAAAGTCAAAGGTTCCAACCACCCAGCTGCTGAGCATATGTCTTGCAGAGATGAAGAAACAGAATAAGCAGTGCTTGTCACCATTGATCTAGTTGAATGTGGCCAAACCCCATCAGGTCTAGGCCTGCCTGCAGAATCATAACACTGGAAAATACATGTTTTAATCCATCTTCCAGTAACAGTTTTTGATGCTTTTTGCCCCAAAGTCTTGGGGTTATAAGGCACAAATAGAGACTCAGTATGCCTCACTCGAGCAGTTCTCTTGTTATATTATCTAACCGCCTTTTTGACATCCAAAGTGTGCCACTGTTTCTCCTCAGGATGCTTAGGCTGAGGACAGAAGTTCAGCAAATAGATAACATCTGGTGTTCCTTTATTCCAGGTATACTTTGGCAAAAATGTTGGATCCAGAATCAATGTCAATCTATCCTCCTCAAACTTACACAAGTTTGGGCTTATGGATAAAGCTGCCAACTCAGACACATGTCTAACTGATGTTATGGCCGCTAGAAATGCTGTTTTGAAAGTCATTAAACGAAGGGATGCCTCCCTAAAAGGCTCGAAAGGAGGCTTCGTTAAACCATCCAAAACGAAATTCAAATCCCAGCTGGGAAATCTGTGTCTGGCTGGGAACGAAAATATAGTAGCTCCCTTCAAAAATCTTTTGACATGAGGGTGAGATGACAAAGTATTACCTTCAAATTTTAAGGACACTCCTAACGCAGCTACTTGATGTTTTAGTATATTAGGCCTTAAGCCTTTCTGCAAACCATCCTGTAAAAAAGCTAAAACATGTTTGACCTGAATGTCGGACATAAGTAAGTTGTTCTGTACACACCATTTTCCAAATGACTTGCAAGTCATACTATAAATATTTCGTGTTGATTGCTTTCTTGAAGCTAAGATGATATTAATAATAACCGCAGAAGAATAATTACACAGTTCTAACATCCTTCGCTCAAGACCCAAGCCATCAAACTCAGCCACTGTGGATTTGGATGATTCACTGGCCCCTGACTCAGGAGATCCTTTTGAATCGGCAATTTCCAAGGTTTCTGCTCTGACAATTGCTTTAGGAGCGAGAACCATGGTCTCCTTGGACAGTAAGGCGCTATCAATACAACCTCCACCTTTTCTTGCTGAACTTTCAAAAGAACCTTCTCAATAATCTGAATTGGTGGGAACGCATAATGATGTCCCCTCGGCCATGCAATTGACAACAAATCTGTTGCCTCCGCGCACCTGCTTCCATCTATCGAAAAAAAATCTTTTTAGCCTGGTGTTTTTGGCTGAGGCAAACAAGTCTATTTGAAAAGGCCCGAATTTCCTGTTCAGTCTCTGAAACACTGCATAATTCAGTGTCCATTCCCCCAGATGTAATTTGTGGTGGCTCAGATAATCCGCTCTTATATTTAACCTTCCTTGTAAGTAAACTGCAGTTATGGATAGCAGATTTTCTTCTGCCCAATGAAACAGCTTGTCTACCTCCTTCACTAGTAACTTTGAATGGAGTCCTCCCTGGTGTATAATGTATGCTCTTGCAGTCATGTTGTCTGTACAAATTTGTACATGATGCCCTCTCACAAACTGAACAAAATTTACAAGAGCCAAACGGATCGCCTTCAACTCCAAGAAATTTATATTCCGAGTCCTGTCCAATACTGACCACACTCCCTGAATCAACCTCCCTTGACAATGAGCCCCCCAGCCTGTCAAGCTTGCATCTATCACTTTTACATAGTTTTGTGTCAATAGGGGAACTCCCTCGTTCAAATTGGTATCCTTTTTCCACCAGTTCAATTTGGTCCTCAGAGTGATAGGCAAGGTTACTAGATAATGTTTCTTCTTGCCTATGTTTTGTTGATGAAGAATCAAAAATCTCTGTAAACTCTTGGAGTGAAATCTCCCCCAAGGAACCAATTGAACTGTGGATACTAACATTCCCATCACTTGAGCTAGGAACATCAAATCTGCTGATTTCAATGCTAATAACATCTGAACACACTCCTTCACCTTCTGCTTCCTCTCTTCTGAGAGATATAGATGACCAACCTTGGTGTTTATTTGTGCCCTCAAGTGAGTAATCATTTGTGTTGGCTCTAGATGACTCTTTTCAGAATTGTCAAGAAAACCCAATTGCTCCAATGCTTGAATGGCTTTTTTTACATGCTGGAACAATTCTTCTTGAAAACTCGCTCTCACTAAAATGTCGTCTAGATATGGAAAAAAGTGTACTCCTTGCTGTCTTAGAAATGCTACCAGTGGTACCAAGACTTTTGTAAATACCCTTGGAGCTGATGCCAACCCGAATGTAGGGCCTTGAACTGATAATGCCTGTTTATGTACTGGAATCTTAGCTACCTTCTATCCGACTCTATCATTGTCACATGAAGATATGCTTCCCTTAGAACTACCGAAGCTAACCAGTCTCCCACTCTCAAATTCTCTTTTATAGTCTGTAGTGTCTCCATTTCGAATTTCAGATATCTCACAAATTTGTTTAGGTATCTGAGATTCAAAATTGGATGAAAAATCCCATTGCTTTTCGGTACTGTGAAAAAAGTGGAATAAACACCTGTGAAAAACTGATTCTTTGGGACTTTCTCTGCAGCTCCAATTTCTAACAGATGAACTATCTCCTTCTACACTATTTCCCTTTTCTCCAAATCCTCTGAGACAGGGGAAGACAGATATCTGCTTTTCGGCACTCTGTTGAACAATATCTTGTAACCTTTTGTTACTACTTGGATCACCCATTGATCCAATGTTATCCGAACCCACAGAGCACCAAACTGCAGCAGTCTTCCCCCCACTTTTATCAACTTTTTGTCAGAACTGCGACCTACCCTTTCTCTGGGTAGATCCTCCTCCTCTGCCTGGTACTTGAGCTTGTCTATTGAAAGTACCTGTTTTACCAAACTGTCCTCTTGATCTATTCCACTGTTGTCTCCAATGAAAATCAGTTTGCCTACCACTTCCTTTACCTCCTTGAAAGGAATAATATCCCCCTCGAAAGGATTTCCTGTCTACATTCTTCTTTTGGAGAGTTGGCATCACTTGTTTTTTCTCTCTACTTTCCACTAACACCTTCTCCAAAGCCTGATTTCCAAAAAGTAATTCCCCTCTGAAAGGGACAAAAGCCAAATTATTTCTCGATTTCTGATCAGCTTCCCAACGAAGTAACCACAGAGATCTTGCCACCGTTACTCTATTAATCTTTCCAGCAATGAATGCCACAGTATCATAACTTGCATCTGCTATATATTCCAAAACCTTCTTAACTCTTTGCAATGCCTTACCTAAAGATCTAGATTGTAAATCCTCATGTTCTATAACCTCCTGCATCCACAATAATGCCACTCGAGCAAACATAGATGAGACCACTAAAGCTCTAATAGCTATTGCAGAATACTTATGTGCTTTCTTCAATGCGGAATCAGCTCTCCGCTCATCCACTTCCTTCAAGGTAGTATCCCTTTCCCAGGGAACCAGAGCCCCCAATATCAAGCCAGCTATCAGGCCATCCACTAATGGAATTTTAAGAAAGTCTATCACTTTCTTCTCAAAAGAATAAAGTTTACTTACATACGTTAGCCTTCTGTGAGTATTCATATAAGCCTCCCATTCAACCTGGATGATATCTCTAAACATTTCTGGCACTGGCATTTCTGCCCCATGAGATTCTCTTTTCTCCAACACTGAAGTCACTTTCTTATCTTTTTCTCCTTTATCCTTACTCTGATCATTGTCCATTTCAAACTTCAAACCTAAAGTATTTAACACTCTCTTCAATATACTCCTAAAATTCTCTGTTTGAAACAATCTGTTTGACTCCAAATTAGACCCCTCCTCATCTGAGGAATCTTCAGTATCCTTTAAATTCAACTCCATGACTTCCTCCTGAGTAATACCCTCATCATCAAACTCTTCAACCACATGCTTAACTTTCCTTACACATTTCCCATGCCTATCCATTGATCTATCATCTTCTACCTCAGAATGTACATCCAATTTTCTTTTTCATCATACTCATATCTACATTCATTTCCTCTTGGTTATGACATTCCAAACCTCTTTTATCTCTTACATTTCTCTCCACATATCTTTCATCAATTCCGTATCCTTTCTTCACTGAATCATTAGATAACTGGCCATTTGAAGCATTAGTATCTACAACTCCATAAGACTGATTTCCCATTGATGACATAACAGTATTTAATTCATTAGAAACTGCCCTTCTAATCAAGAGTTGTAATTCACTTTCGTTCACATTGCCTGGACCTGAAACAGAACTCATGCCCAAACATGGTCTAAGTTCCATGTACATATATCTATGTTCTCCCCGCCTGAGAAATGATGATGAAATGTTTCTTCACATGTTCGCCTAACCAATCTCGCACATTCCTGAGCCCAACCTTCCACAGAAGAAGAAGAAGAAGAAGAAGCTCCTCTCTCACCCCAAGTTGATATCTCAGGACCTCCATGGTTGCCTAGATTCATTGTGTGAATATGAGGTGAAACAGCCTCCACTCTAGGCTGCTGCCGCGGCTGCTGCTAAGGGGGTGAAGAAATCACAGCAGGTCTCTCACACACTCTCTCCTTGTCAGCCCCTCTCTTCATCTCTGGGTGCTTAGTGAGACCTTCTGCACACGTTCCCGAGGCTGGAGGATGCTCTCTGAGAGCCCCTCCCACCTCCGTGGAATCGTGGTTTTCAAGATGGCGGCTCGAAGCAACCATTTCAAGCCTCTTTCCTGTCACTGAGCCTTTAACCGCTTTATTTGCTGATCCTCTACCTGCTTTAGATAAGTAATCCTTGCTCTTCTTTCCCTGTGACATCACCTTTTTCTTCACTGTCTTACTCTCTAATTTTTCAACCTGCTTGCCACTGCCAGTCTCCTGAATGTCCAAATCGCTATCACTTGAGGAAACAAACACTTTCCTGAGAGCTTCTTTCCTTTCCTTCTCAGAGACTCACAGATTGGCGGTCATCTGAGAGGTTTTCAGTTTAATTTTATCTTTTTTTCTCCGACTCAGAGCCCAGCGGATCAGCCGGCATCTGGGGAGATCGGGTTTGAGTGCTCTCTTTTTTGAAGTCCTCAGAGCGGTGGGCATCTCGGCACCAATTCCCTTTTTTAAATCTGACATCTTCTCCTCTATTTTCCTCTCCATTTTCAAACTAATAACTACTAAATTAATTAACTCTTCAAAGAAGGTGTTAAGCCTGTCCGGTTTGCTCGGCAGGAGAAGAAAAAAGAAAAGAAAAACTGTCACAGAAGGGGAGAGTTCCAACGGTTCTAACTGAAAGAAGTTGGAATCCTGCCTGTCCCGTTTGGCATGTGGGGATAAACCCAATCATTGTGGATTTCTCCTCTGTGCCATCCTGAGAAGGAGCTGTATTGGATGACAATATACTTCCAGTTTGAATTCAAGGTACTGAGGATGACATTCAAAGTTCTAAACAGCTTGGGACCTTGATATTTTAAGGAACACCTCTCCATATCTTCCCAAGAGCTGAGATCTGCAATGGGATAATATAAAATGGGAGGACATGGGAGAGGGCCATCTCAACTGTAAAATCCTAACTGTGGAATGCCTTTCCATGCAGGTCAGACTGGTGCCAATACTGGCCTCTTTCAGCACCAATATGAAATATGGCTTTCTAATTAATGTCTCTGGTGCTTAATTTACTTTTAAGTGCACATGTACATGGCTTTAAATTATTGTAGCCTTTTAACATGCTCTAACTTGTTGACCTATTTAACATGTTTTCATTTTGTTTAACTCTAGAATTGTTTTAAAATGTGATTATGTTTGCAGATAACAGTATACAATATTAGTAAATGCTGACATGATATGATGGTCTATCTCAGAGCAATAAAAAGTTTCTAATATTTTCAGGCTGAAGACACCACTTTAAACCATGGGTGGATAAATTCATGGGAGGAAACTTTGGGCTGTACCAGTATGTCAAAGAGCAGCATAAGCAACATAATGTCATTTCTAGTTGCCATTTTTGGTTTGTCTTTGACCAAAAACATGCAAGTGTTTTGTTTTTGTTTGCTGTGGTGGGAGTGCGAGATTGTGGGGATGGGTAGGAATGTTAAACCAACACATCTGTGGCTGGTAGTTGAGTGTATGATTTGGGGCCATTTAGGGACAGAAAATTGTCTGAAAATCATTCAAAAGTTGACTGGGTGGTCAAGTGACTTTGGGTGACTGCCATGGTAGAAGATGATGATGATGATGATGATGATAGCAATAATAATAACAACAACAATTTTTTTCAAAGGCTGCAAAAGTGGAGTCTGGATGCTCTTATGGCCCACAGTGCACATTTTCCACACCTCAGTGATTAACAAAACTTAAAAAGGCATGAATACAAATTAATGGTCAGTAACAATGCTCCATAACTTTCTGGTTTCCCTTTCTAAGTATGTGCTTTTGTTATTCTATGATACAATCATTTTACAAAACAATACATTTAGAGGGGGACAGTTACCAGTTTTTATGTATGTAGTATCATGCTCTGATATGGGTAAGATCAGTTCTTTGCCACTGACTGGTATATATTTCTGCTTCCAGTAGGTGATTCCAGTGCATTTGTCTTCTAAGAAGCACGCTGACTTTGCATGTTCCTCATAGTTATACATTCTACTTCCCAAAGGCAAGATGAGTATCCTGCCAGGGTATTTCCAAAACATTTCGGCATCTGAAATATGTTTTTTTAAAAAGATGGTTTAATTTTTTTCTTTGCACTTTTGTAAGACAAGCTGTTTAATAATAATGGAGTCTTGACAATATGTTCTGCCCCACATTCCTCAATATTAAGATCCCTACTCCTGTATCCTTTTGCCCTACTTTTTCACCTTTTGCTAGTGTATTTCAAACTTTTTTTGAAATATTTAATCCTAGTCATTTGAGGGGATCATTTGACGGGATCTCAGTAAACATGCTAAGTGAATGACAACAAGCCATGGAAACTTCCCTGGATGACTGTAGACAAGTCACATTCTCTCAGTCTAAGGGGAAAAAGTGGCAAATCTCCTCTGAAAAAATCTTGCCAAAAAAAACTCCATGAGAGGATTGCCACAAGTTGGAGTCAGCTTGAAGGCATGTAAGTACAACAAATAAATATTTTCAATGTATTTTCTCTGACAATACAGCTTTTAAAATGTATTTTGATTTTTTTTTAAATTTGAGAACTTTGCCAGAACATTTGGAAGATGCAAATATTGTTGGATAATTAGGTTCTCACTTGTACATTAGTGTAATGTTGTACAGTGTTGTACTACACATAAGCTCCAATCTATGGCATTCATATCAGAAAATTCAAAGATTGAATACCTCCGGCATTTAACTGGGAGTTTCAGTAAATTTTCACTTACCCACACTCCGTTTACAAACCCAGCCAGCCAAAGAAGTGCATTTAACATGTTCAGTGGTCCCATTCTTATTTTTTTGTGGGCAGGTTGAAACAGCTTCTCTATAAATCTCTTCACTAATAATCAAAAGCACAAAATAAGAAACACATTTTAAAAATTATTTAAATCACAGTCCATTACAGGTAATATGGTTATGCAAAAATATAGAGAAAGACTAAAAAACACATGCAAATTGCAGCTGAAATAAACTCAGAGAAAAAAATGGACCTCCAGACACCTTGAAATTATAACATTTCAAATAAAATATTTTTCAGACTCTAAAAAAGTTGTCATTTTGCTAGCCAAGTCTTCAGCAGGAATCTTAGATTTGTTGGTTTGTTTGTTCACTTATTTTCTTTTAGCCCAAATGGACTCCCAAGTCCATCATTACCCCTGAACTGCAAAACTGGTCTTTTTCAGGAGATGCTACCACAAAATGTTCTATGAGATTCCCTTTGGGCTGCTTTCTCCAGTGTTTGTTTTGGATTTTTAATTAATTATTTAGTATAACTTTTAAAAACTTATCTTTCTTCAAATAGATATCAAGACACTGTATAAACATAGTTAAAACAAGTTATATAGTATTTTGTAAATAAATCCAGAAAAATGAATTAAAGTTTGGGTGGTCCTTGGAGAAAGAGTCTCAGTCACTTTGATAAGCTGTGTGGTGATATCTTTGTTCCAAGGAGCGTCCTCTACACATTCAAGGGAACCTTGGACACTTAAGTATATTGGCTGAAATAAATTGACAAAGAAAAAAATGGACCACAGACACCTTGAAATGATATTCCAAATAAAATATTTTTCTGACTCTAAAAAGCTGCTGCTGTTATGTCATCCAGGTCTCCAGTGGGAGTCTTAAATCTAAACCTCTGTAATATCTCATAATGAAACTATCACAAGTTCTCTTACAAGTTAGTTGTGTCTTTTGCTTTTTCCACTGCTAGGCCAATCCATGTTTTATCCTTTAGCACGGATGCTAGCCAGATCTGGAGGGTAAGAAGACATTTATCTGTAGACAATTTGCACACCAATAGCACATTTCTATAGTTACCAGCCCCCTTCCCTTTAACAAAAAATGTCTGAAACTGTGAGAAACAACACAGCATAAGAATTAACTAATTGTAATAGATCTTTCCCATAATGTCTTTTCTTACTAAACATTATTTCAGGGGAGCTCATGCAGAATCTCAATGTCCGTTGCAGAGACCATGAAGAAGAATATGATTAAGATAATTGCTAGCATTCCTAAACATGGACTAAGCACAGAATACCTGAATACAGAATAAGACAGTAGCTGTGTGATGGCACAGTAAGAAGATAATATTACTGTTATACTCTTTTATCTTCTCCTAGACAACCAGTAGGCTTCTGTCATATACCATACCCATGCATCCTCAGAGTTCCTCCATTTCATCCTTCAGGGTGCACATTTTCCAGCCTTTTCAAAGAAGAGAGAATGTTTGGGCTGTCAATCTTATAGATGTTAAAACCTCAGGATGCCCCTTTAGATCACAGGCTGAATATTAAAATATTTCTCAAGTTTTTTTGATAGCACTACCATTTTTCTCAGTGAAAAGGCCACCACCAATTCTGTTGACTCTGCCAGAGATCTCGAAAGAATTATCAAGATTTGTTTAAGAACATCACAGTATGCATTTTCTACCTGCTTTTACCACAGCAAGACTACCGCTAAAGTCCAATCCACTTTTGGCTTTGTCTGTTGTTGTATGTATTCAGCAGCTGGCCAGAAGTTTATAGAAGATAATCTTTAGAAAACTCTGAAAAGTTTGTCTACCTAACCCACGGAGAGTGAACTCTCTCAGTCGGTTTTCCCTTGCCCTTGAAGAAGAAATCTATTTCATTTCACTGCATCTTTCCAGGGTTCTGAACAAAGACTGCAGTTTTCCTACTGGAGTAAACATACCCACAGCACTCCCTAATCAGGGCTTAATTTAATCATAGGTTTGATTTAGAAAAACCCACGGCAATGTTTTAGTGTTAACAAGAAGTTTTATATCATAATGGCTTCATAAGACAGATTGTAAATGTACTCCAGACAGCTCTTGCTTTCAAAAGGGATGTTAAGTTTCATTTTTCCACCTAAGAATTTATACTTCATGGCTGAAAGTTAAAATATTTCCTTGCTGCTGCTGCTGCTGTTGTGTTCCTTCAAATAGTTTCTGACCCTAATGAGAACTTATTCCAGGGTTTTCTAGGCAAGATATGTTCAAGATTTGCCTTTGCCTTCCTCTGAGGCTGAGAGAGTGTAACTTGCCCAAGGTCACCCATTGGGTTTCTACAGCTAAGCAGGGATTTGAACGATGGTCTCCCAGTGTCCTAGCAATAGCATGTGTATTTCTATACCGATTATCAGCTAAGTGCTCTCTAAGCGGTTTAAAATGTGTTAGCTAATTGCCCCCAACAAGCTGGGTACTCATTTTACCTACCTGTGGAAGGATGGAAGGCTGAGTCAACCTGGAACCTGGCAGGATCAAACTCACTGGCTTGTGGCTGCAGTGCTGCCATTTAACCACTGAGCCACTAGGGCTCCCAATCTGGCAGGCAAACCACTATGCCACATTATTTCATAAATGTCCTTCCAGTAATGCATGAACTAATGAATGGTACCTTTTCCTCTTCACTTTGTAGCACCGGCATCAGTTCAGTTTCATGATAAGCTAGGCAGAAATTATTTGCTTCTTCCCAGGTCAGCTTCTTTGCTGTTTCTATGTAATAACAGTTGCCTTTCCAAAACCACCATCCAGGATCTTTTGGGCATTTCAGATTAATCACACCTGAGAAATGAACAACAGAATTTAAATAACCAGATAACAATTGTTCAATGTCATTTTTCCCAAAATTGTTCCCATAGTTTCATATGGTGAAATTATTCATGCAATGGCTGCAACTATAGTTTAATGATAATCCATTAACCAAAGAAAAGTTATTGCTGAAAAATATTTCAGCTCAAAAATCCCAAACCTTATGTCCAGGAACTTTTATGGACTATATTACATCAGCTTTCCCTGCAAGATACCAGATTTCCTTTCTTCGGTCTCCCCATTTTTGTCCTTTACTCTACTGTCATGACTTACACACACACACACACACACACACACACACACACATGCTATGGGTAATAAACAGTGGGGTGAGATAAGTAACAACTTTCTTTCCACAATTTCAGAGGATTAGACTTTTTATTATAATAATAAATTAATTTCTCACACTATCATTTCCTGTACAGATTTTCTGTTTTGTTACTGTTTTTACCTGAGGACTTAGTTCTCAACAGAAAAAATCAAGAATAGTTGAGATCAAGCCAGTTGTGTTTAAAAAAATGATTTAAGTGCAGTAATGGAAGATTTTTTTAAAAAAGAAAAGTTCACAACTATGTTCTTATTTCCCAGGGGCTCCCAAAACTATGGCAACCATGCTCTGCAGACCAAATTTTCCTTGACATCTGTGCACTTCTAGCTTGTGGGTGGAAGCCAGTATGAAGCTGTTGGGTTAAAGACTTTTAAATATTCCTCTGATGTAACTAGTCAGAATACATAAACAAGACAGCCACAGTGAAACACCTTCCTCTGCTTCAGAAACTTTGAAACAGTAGTGCGGACAAAAAGCCCAATTAAGTTCCCAGCTATAAATGTAAGAACCACCCTGTCTATAGAATTCTATGCATGGGGTGAAAAATTTACTTCCTGCCTAGAATTGTCTACTAGATGCAGCAGTGTAACACTTCCATATCCATGTTGGTCTATGGCATGCCATGTGCAAACATATGACAATTTATTTTGTGTTTGTGACCACCACAGCTATAAATCAGGTGAATGGATTCTGGTTTTACTCTCTGTTCTAACGGAATCTGGGAAAGGGAGAGACAATCAATACAACTATAAACAGTATACCTTCTTCACAATCTGTTGTTAAGTAATCTTCATTACACTGCTCATTTTCGGAACATTGTCCAGTTAATGGATTACAGTTTTCAGTCCCATTACAAGTGCAAGTCATGCTACACCCAGGACCATAATATCCTGGTGTACAAGCTGCCAGAAGAGATTTCAAAGTCAAGTGACATGGCCAGTTAAAGAAATGTAACATTGGGGGAGTGGGGGTGAAACCCAGGATGGTAACTCATTAATGGAATTAAAGGGTAGAAAAATCTTACAATAGAAATAGTAATTAAAATTATCCAGATCCACAAATAGCTCATTGCTGAGTACAAAGACTTAAGTTGACTTAGTAGGTTTGAATTTTCACATTTAAAACTTGTATTTCTGAGCTGCTGAAAACAATGAAAAATGGAAGTATTTTTCAATAATAGTAAAACTGAAACTAAACAGTTTGGCTCAGTTTTTTTTAGGTTAAGAGAATTCATTGTAACAAAACAAAATCAAGTAAATAATCTCTCCAGGAGAGTAAAGATATCCCCTTGTATAGTCTACAAAGGGGAAAAAACTCATATCACAACAAATTATAAGGGAAAATAGCAACTAGTTCACTCCTAAAGTTATAAAACAGATATTTTTAACATATTTGAGCAAAACAAGCCAAAAAACCCGCAAACCAACCAAAAACAGTTTACCAATAATGCAGTTTGTGCTTTGTTGTGAATGTAAATGAAGCTCATATTTATAGTCTGGTTGACGCAGTGAACTGAATCATCTTTTGAAGCTTTGCCAGATAGTTTCATAAATTATTTTAAAAGAATAAGTCTATCAGCCATGATAGCTATACAGAATCTAAAACTACAGAGATGATGCACTCTGAATACCAGCTGCTGAAATATACATAGTAGAGTAGGTTGTGAGTTTACCAGGAGTATTTGGCGAAGTATTATCAGAATTCATGTTGGACTAGAAGGATCTGAATCTAGTTTAGCAGAATTTTAGTAACATTGTGAAGTACTGTCCCTATGGCAGGCCCGATCATTAGGTAGGCTGAAGGTACTGTCTCAGGCAATAAATCCAAGTTATAACTTGTGGATGTAAACTAATAAATACAAATTTGAGCGACATATTAGCAATGTAAAAAGTGTAATTTGAATATGCCAGTTACATAATCCCAAATAAGCATCTTTTGAGATATACATACCACTTTTTAAGTATGCTGTATATAAATTTGCAAAGGATCCATTGACAAGTACCAGTCGTTTTGCAAGATAGGTTATATAGTTGTTTCTTATCTTTTGAACTCCAGTACAAAGTGTTCTTTCCAATCTACAATGCTGAAAGGCTTCACTTAATGATCTGTGGGTGACTGCTTTAGGATCTTTGGCAATACCAACCAGGTAATAGCCACCAAACACGCGGAAATCCATTGTTTCTACAACATGAAAATAATTGGTTTGACAAATCAGCCCTCTGGTTTACAGAAGCCTCTTATTAGGGATTAATTCAAAAGATGTCTTTCTTCTAGGACTTAATATGTTACAGCAGCTGAACTGAAATTGCCACAGTCTAAACTTAACTTATTCTCAATTTTAACTCAATGGGTTTACAATTCAGGAATTTCTATTTAACATAATCCAGGACTGTTCATTTGTATTACCCTCTTCTCTTTTCTTGCAAATCCATGATGCTGTCTGGTGACACTTAGCTCCTAGCATTGTACCATCAGGAACAATCAGCTGTACACAGCACATCCAGTGGAGTGTCCACAGTCCTGTCTGTAACCTCAATTTACAAATAAACACTGTTTTCAATCACTGTTTTAAACAATGTTTTACCATTATGTTTAACTACTGTCCATTCCCATTCTGCTACGGGTGAATTCACACATCACATTTTTATGTGAAAACATAGTTTACGGGCATAAGAAAACAAGTATGGTATATATACACCAAATACATAATTGGAACCCAATGTAGTAAATAGAAACATATCAGGAAATGAGGATTAGCTGGGCTAGCCAGAGAATCTCATGATGTAACATCTGAAAAAGCCTTTTGTTTTCCCTGTTAGGGCACAGGGTAAATCCAGGGACCTCCTAGACTGAATATCAGAACTACAAGGTGACAGGAGGTTTAAGGAAAAGTGCTATCACATTCTATCAAGGAAAAGATAGAAGAACCACTTTTTTGTAAAAAATTCTATACTATACAGTACTTCAATTAAGTTTTCAGGACAGTTTACGACAACACCATAAAAACAATAAAAATAGCAATACTTTTTTAAAAAAACAACCCTTAAGTTAAAGGAACTAGTAAAACAATCCCAACAGTACTTTAAAACATGTCAGAGACAGCCTGGAAAAATAAAAATGCCTAAAGAACAGAAATGTCAAGCAAGCCTCCTTGCAAGAGAAAATCATAAGCCAGAGGCATTTAATAAGAAGGCCTCCTCCAAAGTCACCACCTTCTTAATTTTAGACTAGAGTGGGCAAAGTGCAGTCCCTGTGCAGCCTCCCAGATTTCCTGACAATCCCATTGCAAAATACTCTGCTGCTAGGTGGAAAACTGTGCTCTACCTGTCTGTTTCAGACTTTTAAAGTGACTGGTCTGTTACCTCCTGTTTCTAAAAAACAAAACAAAATCCTAACCTAAAACAGGTGAGGGCAGGGATAATTATGTCTAAACAATGTATCATACCCCATCCCCTGAAGTTTCTGCAGGTCCCCAAACAACTGGAAGTGTGTTGGGGTTTTGTTTTGTTTTTAAGATACTGAAGGCACCTGGAGGAGGTATTACAAAGAGGATCTCAGTGTACCTCAGATACTAGGATCACAGGCCATGAAAGATTTGACAAGTAAGCAGCATATCAATTTTTTTTTTCAAAAATGAATCAGAAGCAATAAAGCAAGAGCACATCAAATTGTTCTCAAATCGAACCAGAACCAGTTTGTTGTGACAGGATGTCCACCCAATGACATTCCCATTTTGTAGCCTAGCAGCTCTGTTTTTAATGAACTGAACTCTGGAAGTTTTCAAAGGCTTAGAGCACACTTCAATATTTTAACATGGGACTTCCCAGAGGATAGCCATCACTATCATCTATCTATCCAGGAAGGATCACTTTCTGATCCAGCAGTCACAGCTGGTAAAAAAACCTTTGCATCTGAGGCCACCTAGGCCTCTAAACAACTAAATAGGATTGTTTATTTATTTAACATATCTCTGTATGGCTTCCCAGTCCACAAGGACTCCTGTGGCGATTAACAAATAAAAACAATTAAAGTAGTGCAAATATAAAAACATTTAAAATACATTAAAATACCTTTTAAAAATGATAAAAAAAAACAATCTTAAAACAATTGTAAAAAAATTAAAAACAGTTAAAACAGGACAATTTCAAACATTAAAGGCCATGCAGAACAGCATTGCTTTGGCTGTGACTGGAAGTTTAAAAGAGATGGAGCCAGCCTAACTTCCTTGAGTTGGGAGTTCAGATACTGCTACAGCAAAAGCCCTGTTACATGTACATGCCAACCTGACTTCACATGCTGTTGGAACACACAATATGATCTCCTCTGAAGATTTCAAATTTCTGGCAGGTTCAAATGGGAGGAGGCAATCTTTCAGATATCCAGGCCCCAAAGCCATTTAGGGCTGCGTAGATCAAAATCAGCACCTTGAACTGAACTTGGATGCAAATTGGCAGCCAGTAAAAGTCTTGTACGACTAGTGCTGTCTACTAAATGCGCACTTGTCACCAGTCTGGCTGCTGCATTTTGGACTAGCTGCAGTTTCCCAACATTTTTCAAGGGCAGCCCCACACAGAGCACATTACCACATTTGATTGAGATCTTTCTCTTCACTCCAGAAATTATTTTCAGCCTGATGTACAACAGATTAGTAGGGATATTAGGTTTGTGCTGGGGGAATCTCTCCTGACCACAGTTTCTGCTTCTGTTCTGCCAGGTTATCAGTATTGTAGAGCTAGTTTAAAAAGTAGCACATCTGCTGAATAATAAGTCATGAATATGGGTGGGTTTGTTTTAATGGTTTAAACCAGCCATTCTCAACTGTGATTTTTTTGGCCACAGCCCCTTAGGAGTTCTTTTCAGGTTCCAGCCCCTCCCCTGTCAAGCAGGGATACAACATGAACAGATAAACAGATAATCATAATGGTAGAAAACTCATTATAAAATTCATTATTTTAAATTTGTTCATTCAATTTTTTTTCGTATGATTCAAAGCATGGAGGTTTATCACCATTGGTGGGAACAGGTCACACTCAACTCACCATTCTGAAGGTGTATGTCGAAGATTTCTGTATGACCAATGTAAATGGTTACAAAACCAAGTTCCATGAAGACCGCTCCAGTAGACTCCTCTGGGCAGTGATGAAAGAAGTGCTTTCTTTGGGGAAAAAGATTTAAAATTATGAGAGGTAGAAATGGGGCACTAGTCAATAAAATAGAACACATCAGTTTTTAAAAGCATACATAAACAAAGTACTAAAGCCTGATATTTTCCATCAGAGGTTCTTTATGGCACATCGTACAAGAAAATATATCCAATGTGAAAACAAAATATGATACCTTCTCATCTGCACTGGTTATCCAGAGAAGGTCTGTGCCCCTATACTGTCTACACATATTCCTTGCATGTAGCCAATCTTGGGGTTGTCCTCTGCTAATGTAATAACAACTGCCATACCAATAAATCCAGCCATCTTCAACAGGACATCTCCCACCGATCAAGGTCCCTGAAATGTAAACAGAAATGCATACTGTATCAAACACAGTTCAAGTGTGTTTTGCTACATATGTAGGCCAAATACAAAATATAATAAACACCTTCTAGAACAAGAGCAAATTTTGCGAATAGTCTGACCAAGCCTTACTTATTTGCCTATGCTAGCAAGGTCAATTCAGCTCCCCTAGCCTATTGAAACCTTGATAATTAAATAACATGTCCACTCACAAATAATGTTTCTGAATTGCCACAGACTTGCATTCATCTTCTTTTCTGCAGTGAAACCCTTGTTAATAGCAGAGAGCATTATGTTTTTATTTTTCTCCAACCTCCTATTCTGGAAGTGGCCATTTATTGAGAAACTAGTTCATCACTTGAACAGCAATCCAAGCACTGACAGAAGACGAACTGTGAAGATTTCAGTGTTAGCTTGAGAACTAAGAAAACGGGAACCAAAGTGGGAACTGTATACTCTGCAAAATAGCTAAAAAATAATTCACTTTTCTAACAAGTTACTTCAGTAACTAGTTACTTTTGGGCATAATAAGCTCGAACAGAATTATGTTTTGCCTGTCATTCCTGGTATTTTGGAACTTTTCACTGTAATAAAACAGAAATTCTGACTCAGTATGAACAACGGGAACAAGGAAGAAGAAGGGTCACATAGCTTATGCTGCAGTTGGGAAGAATACGTGGAACTATGGTTCCTGAAGTGGTCATCTGTGAAATCCCACACATAGTTTAAGCTACACTTGTGCAGTGCAACATTTGGAACTTTCTAGAGCCGAGAAATCACATTTTGGCAGTAATCCAACCCCTTTCTGCTGTACATATGTAAATACTTCAAAGACACGCCCTACCTCAGTTCCAAGTTCATCTAGGCAAAGAATACAGTTCATAATAAAAGACAGAACTCAAGAGGAGAAGAGGGTGGGTTGGTGTGAGTTTATACATGTGACCACCCAAAGAACCACAGTTACAGATTATTTGTAGTCGCCATGATCTATGCACATGGGAGACTAGTGAGCTACTAATATATGAAAAAACAATACTATGCAGAAATGATGCAAGACTTGCCCTTCCAAATGAGTAATCAGCCTGTGATCTGCTCTCCATTGCATATTGAATGGATAAATTTGGACAGTTGGCCACAGGTAGCTGTTTCACAAACACTAGGTAACAGAACCCATTGGGGGATGGTGGTAGGTGCAGCCATTGCTGTAGTCTACTGGGCTTTCACCCCCAAGGGGCATACCAGCTATCTGATGTGCAAGAAAAATGGTAGATGTTACCCAGTCAGCAAACCTCTGAAGTGAAAACGGCTAATTTTGGAACAGTATAACAAAATGTCTTTCTAATGCACCTGGGTCTGTCTGTATAAAAACCTGAAACCCTACTGACATCCAGAAAATGAACTGCTCTCTCTTGCACAGCACACAGCTGTGGTATAAAGGTAGGCAAAATGATGTCTTGATTCAAGTGAAAGGCTGACACTATTTTGGGGCAAAAGGAAATGCAATACTACCCTATAATTATGCAACTAGGGATAAAAGGGATCCACCTATAACACACACAGCTCCCCTAACCTCCTAGCAGTGTAATCACTGCCAAAGGCCATCTTCCAAGACAGTACGCAGAGTTCAACTGAAGTTAGGAGTTCAAAGGTCCTAGACATCAACAGAGTAGGAAACAGTTGCAAATCCCACATGGTATTCAGTCAGCAGTCAAGCTGTTTCATTTTGTATTAGCTGAAGTTTCTGAGTCTTCTTTAGGCCTTACATAGAGCCTCACATAGAGTGCATTACCGTAGTCTAATTGGGAGATTGTGCATGGACTACTGTGGATAGGTTACATCTCTCCAAGAAAGACTTGGAGACAGCAGTCAAAGTTGGCACCAAGCACTCTGAGTCCACTTGAGCCCCCACTGACAGAAATTGATCTAACAGTAATCCCAAGCTATGTATCTGCTCCTTCAGGAAGCGTGCAACCCTATCCAAGACACACTGTTTACCCAATTCCTAGACCCAATATTAGTGAGCTTAGGATCTTGCCTCAGGAGAGTTGTCAAGAGAGGTGGTTGGGAAAGATTCTCCATGGAAGCTATAAAGAGAGACTCATTCTTGGCAGCTTGTTCTGCCACTTTGCTGGCATTCTCCCATTGTAGCACGTTAAGACAAGATACCAAGTTCAATTGGGCTTGAGACATAAAGCATTGACAATGACAGCAAGAACTCACACTGTAGTCCTCACCCAGATAAAAAGGGCACCTAGGTGACCATCTGAATCTGCAATTTTTACCCTACATGAAATGTAGTATTTGAAAGACTGTTTTGATACCATGAACCTGGGCTGAGGGCTGACTCGGTAAAGTAGATGTTCACTGGGTGGTTGTGGTTGAAACTGAAATACCCTGGATGTCTTGAGAAGAAGAGGAACACACAAAGTGTCACAGTTCAATGATCACTCAAGAGCAAGAAAGCACTGATGAAGAAAGTTCCAAATGTTGCACCTGCCATGAGAGACGAAAAACTGATAGAAGGCACATTGCTGAGGTAGGGTCAAAAAGCTGTTTTTGCAGCTAAAAGCAATCACTCAGCTCTAGAAGGTTCATGCCACATTGTGCAAGTGCAGAACAAAACCATTTTGGTGAATCACAGAGACCACAAATAAGCAGAATGTACTTTGCATTTTTCTCAGAATTTCTAAGGTATAATATGTCAGATGGCTATTTGAGAGAAAAAGAAACTATTTTCATGTATTTTTCAATGGCACTATTTTAGATGGTATTATTTTTCCGCTAAAGCTCGGAAAGAACGGGTTGCTTACCCGTAACTGTAGATCTTCAAGCGGTCATCTGTGAACTCACACAATTGGGGTTACTGCTCCTATACAGTGCATCATTTGGAACCTTCTAGAGATGATATACAAGCATTTTGGAGGCAGCCCCTCCTCTCTAGTCCATGCAACCAGCCCAATTCCTACTCAAACCCTCAGTTCCATGGCAGTCATAGCAGCAGCCCTGGAGCTAAGGATAGAGAGCATAACAAATATGTGGAGAATGGGTGGGTGTTATGTGAGTTTACAGATGACCATCTGAAGAACCTTGGTTACAAGTTAGCAACCCATTCTTCTTCTTCATGGTCTCTGAATTACACAAATGAGAGACTAGCAACGTACTCACCATAGGAGGTGGGAGAGCCATGTGACACAGGAAAACAACACTGCTCTCCCAAAGGCAGCATCAGTCCTGGACATCCAGTCTATAATGTGTAATAAATGTCAGGGGCTGCGACCAGGTAGCTGCCCTGCAAATATCCTTCAAAGGTATCCCTTTCAAAAAGACTGGTGAAGCAGCCATAGTTCTCTTAGACTGGCTATAAACACAGACTTTGCCAGTTCATAGGCCAGTGGATGGCTGATAAGACCCACTTAGAGAGATATTGAGATGACACAGGGGATCTCTTCTTGGTCTAGGAGTAGCAAACAAATAGCCTCTGAGACTGGCAAAAGTCAGCAGTCCTGTTGACACAGAGGGCCAGACGCTGCCTAACATCAGAGCAGTGTAAGGCCCAGTCCAAATTAGTGGAAGGGTTTTGCATAAATGCAGGCAACACAATGTTCTAGTTCAAATGAAAGGCCAATACCACTTCTGGAAGGAAAGACATACGAAGCCTAAGAATAACTTTGTCCTTATAGAACTTCAGGTACCGAGGCTCCACATTAGGGGTATATAATTTCCCTACTCACCTAGCTGACATGATAGCCATGAGGAACACTGTCTTCTGTGTAAGAAGGTGAATGTCATCTGTTGTCATTGGCTCAAACGGCTTCTTAGAAAACTGAGGTAGGATTAACTCTGGGCTCCACTGAAGTATGGGCCCTAGCACAGGTGGGTGTAAGTTCTTGTAGCCCTTCGGAAACCATTTCACCAATGGATGCTGGAAGCAGGAAGGCTTGTCAATTAGTTGAAATCGATTACAAATTGCAGTCAGGAAGCACTTTATGGATGACAGAGATAACCCTTTATCAGTCAGGGACATCAAAAAGTCCAACATGTGATATGTCTGTGCTTGGGCTGGAGACAAATACTGAGATGACAAAAAGGACAGAAATTTAGTCCACTTGATCATCAAGCTGAAAGTCTAACAGCAGCCACTAGGAATTGATGAAACAGAACTGAGAGCCTAAAAGTGTATGCTCCAAACAGTCAGTTTGAGCGTTTCCAGATCGGGATGCTGAACCCAAGCATTGTAAAGTCAGAAGGTCTGGTCTGTTCAGAAGCCTGCAGTAAATTCCTCAACACAGCTGGAAGAAAAGAAGAAACCAAGGTGGTCTGGAGTGATCAGAATGCACTTTACCTTGTGCTTCTGGATCTTGGAGATTACTCTGGTGATGAGGAGAATGGAGGAAAATGTACACATTAGGTCCTCCCAAGTGATATAAGAAAGTATCACTGAGAGAGCCCTTCCCCTATTGAACCCTGGAGCATTCTGTATGGAGATGAAGATATCCATATGTGAGGCTGGCCCATTCCTTGAAGACGGTAAGGAGGAGGTTGGGATGGAGCTTCCATTCACAGCAGGAGGTCAGAGCCCTGCTGAGAACAACTGCTGGAGTATTCTCCTCTCCTGGTAGATGAATTGAAGAAAGAGAAATGTTCTTGCTGATATTAGGTTCAATAGGTGGGCAACCTGGTCCCTCCTTGTTTGTTTAGATAGCAAATCACTTGTGGTGTTGTCAGATACTACCTGAATAAATTTGCCTTGTAGACGGAGTTCAGATGTATGTAGGGCTTTCTCTACTGAAAGAATCTCCAAGGCATTGATATGCAAGCTGGTCTCCATTCCTGTCCAGTGGCCTTTGATGGAAAGTCCTTCTACATGCACCCCTCATCCTTCCATGGAAGCATCCATCATCACTGATGTCATTGGTTGTGGAGGAATGAAAGGCAATCCTCTTTAAACACTGTCGGTATGGAGCCACCATTCCAGAGAGCAATATACAGCCATTGGTATGGTGAGACGCAGATGAGAGAAGTCATTGAGAGGGTTGAACTGAGACAGGAACCAGGCTTGAAGAGGGCACATCTGAAGTCATGCATACAGTGTTACAGCTATAGTAGAAACCAGCCACGAAACTGAGAATGATTTGGCTGTCCTTAGAGGTCTCCCATCTGGAGTGTTGACACCAAAGGACAGTTGTTCTTAAGTTCTGAAGCCTCTCTTCTGTAATATAACCCTTTGCGAGGATCACTCCTAACAAAAATGATAGTCTGAGAAGATTGGAGGAGAGACTTCTTATAGTTTACAATAAGGCCTAGATCGTCAAGGAGGCAAAGTGTAAGGTCGATATCAGTGAGGAGATGGGTCTGGGAATGGGCAAAAAGAAGCCAATCATCAACATAGGGAAAGACAAGGACACCTTGTGGTCTCAGCCATACTGTAACCATGGTCGTACATTTTGTAAAGACCCATGGAGCAGTAGACAGTCTGAATGAAGGGACACAGAAACAATAAGCCTGTCTCCCTATGGTGAAACAGAAGGAATGCCAATGTGTCAGTTGGATTCCAATGTGAAAGTAGGCATCCTTCAGATCCAACATCGCAAAACAGTTTCGTTCTTGCAGCAGAAGCATGATGCTACTGAGGGTGAAGATCCAAAAGTGTCCGGCTGGATGAACAAGTTGATGTCCTTCAGGTCTAAGATGGGATGCAGACCTCCATCCTTCTTTGAAATGATGGAACAGCAGGAGAAAAAACCCTGCAGGATGGGGGATTGAGCTACCAGTTCAACGGCACCCTTGAAAAGTAGAGTGTTGACCTCTTCAATGAGAATGTTGGAAGGGGGAGTAGTTCAAATAATCGCCATAAGGGGTTAATCCCAGAACACAATGGCAGAGCTCCTGTTGACTATATCCAATGCTATCTCACTGGTAAACCCTGTCCCGGGGTCTACAATTTTGATATCAAAATATGATTCAATGTGCCTGAGAGGTCACCCAGATGGGCACATAGGCAGCAATGGTCAAACAATCGAAAACCAGGTCAGGCCAGTAAAATCCCCAGTCAGGTAGCCCCAGAAGACCTTAAGATGTGCAAACCCACAGTAAACAAAGGGTCCTCAGCCCCTGAGAAGCCAACTTGAGGGGATTAGCATATTTGCTCCAAGTTGAACAAAATCCTATCAGGCAAGGACCATTTACGTGAAGTCACACCACAACCCAATGTAGCCGAAGATCCTGAGACTTTGGCAACACCTTGTAATCTCATCACACAAAGGCAGTTACCATTGTGGAGCTTCTTTCTCGATGCAACACTCATTGTTCTCCCCGGGAAAGGATTAGCTCTCCAGGTACTTTTCCCCCTACAATTAGTCCCTGTTTTTGAGCAGTTCTTTGGATCACTCCCAGTCATCCCAGCTGACTGTTTCTCCATCCGTTGAGTAATCCCCTCAGCCCTCTTTGTGCTGAGCTCCACTTCTCCGCTGTTTTTCCTGGACCAAGGACTTCAGGAAAAGGTGCAGTATTACCCCAGCTACAACTCCTTCATAATTCCCCCTATCCAGTTTCCTCTCTTTTGCTTCTTAATAGGTCTTGAGTGAGTGTGTGAGTGATTGTGTTGGTGCGTGAGACTTTCATTCAATAAAATCATTTACTGGACATTTTCATTTGGTTTTTGGCTTGGCCTGACCCTGTAAAAACGGGGTAAAAAGACCCCGCTAGGTTACCTTGCCTCTCGCATTGCTATTGCTCATGCTCTGGCTAGTTTCCATTCCCCATCATGTGGAGCACATTGAGGTGTCCCCCAAGGGAGCCAAGAAATCAGGGTAACACCAAAACCTGGGTGTTGGATGTTATAGCAGCCGAGGCATGGAGTAACTGCTCAGTCAGTTGCCAAAGAGAGGAGTAGTAGAAGAGGTGACAGTAAAAAGCAGCATTTGGTGTGGGTGGCAGGCTTTTGCAGTACTACTGTGCACAGTACTGAGAAGCTGAAGAGGACTTCCTCAATGATGGAAGTGGTAGATTCAACAACCTTGCATGCCTCAAGGAGGGAGTGCTGAAGGACTACTTCAATCCCAAAGGCTGTCTGGACCAAGGATAATGGGGTTGGGATGACCATGGAACTTGTGATTGGAACCTGAACTTCCTGGCAGTGGTATTGTCATGCCCTGCTTCCACAGCATGGACTCTGGCTCGGAGCCCGAAACAGAGGGCATGCCAGAGGCTAAAACAGAAGGCATGCCAGGGCCTGCAGTACAGAGAGAGGTTACAAGCATGCATCTTGTGCATATGCTCCAGTTTGTCATCCCTCTCCTTATTGAACAGACCCCCTCATTGAAGGGAAGATCTTCCATCATAGCATGCACCTAGTGAGGAAGGCCTGATGAATGTAGCCAGGCATGTTGCCTAAGGGTGATGGCACCTGCTATGGTTTTGCCACTGCAATCCATGAGGTTGTAAATTGTTGGGAGGCAAGGTTGTAAATCTGGGTCTGAAGTGCAGCAGCCCCCATACATTTGTCCTCCTCTGAAAGTTTGGTCAGAAAGGGTGTCATCCATTCCCATAAGTTTTGTTGGTAGGCAGACATGCAAGCCTCATAGTTGGTGATTCTGAACGATTAGGCTGAAGTTGAATAGAACTTTTTCACCAAAATACCCAGTTTCCTGCATTCATTATTGATCAGGCTGGTCAACTTCTTCTGAGTGGACTTTGATTGTGCTCCTTCCACTATGCTAAGAGTTCAGTTTTGGATGCTGAAGGAGCCACTCTAAACCTGACAATACAACATGGTACAGGGTATCTATTTTCCTGGAAGTAGGTCAAATTGTGGAAAGAGTGGCCCAAGATCTATGAGGTATCCTTAACAAGGCAGGCAACAACTCTGAAGGAAATGTATTCCAGACCAGCACAAGAGACAGCATTGTCTCATGTCTCTGTCAAGTGGACTGTGAAGGTTATGATATTCTCAAGATGGCCTCTCCTAAAGATGTTAATATCCAGATAGATTCATAGCAAGACAGACTGTCTCTAAGATAGCAAGGTCCCAAACTTTTTAGGACTTTATTAAAACAGCTTGAACTGGTTCTGAAAAGCAACTGGAAACCAAAATAGGTCTATCTAGAGCAATGTGATATCAATATCATGGACCAGTTAATTGCCTAGCCACTGCATCTTGCCACCAAATGAAGTTTGTGGATGCTCTTCAAGAGTAGCCCCACATGGACCACAATGTAGTAGTCAAGATGCAGTGTAACTAAGGCATGGATGACAATTGCAAACCAAGATGGCTCAGACACAATTGTAACTGGAAAACTAACTACAACTAAAACTAACTCCTTGTGGCTGCTGCCACTTTGGAGTCAAGTGACAGTGTAGCATCAATGAGTACTCCCAGGATATGAAACTGATCTTCCAGCATGAGGGCAACCCCCTTCAAAACAGGTTGAATTACAGTCCACAAGCCAGAATTTCTACTGACCAGCAGTTCATCTATTACATCAAGTTCAATTTCACAATATTCTTTGATTCAACTATGAGTAAATCTGGGATTTGTTCAAGCTATTTGCTTGATGTTAGATACCAAGAAGCAATAGAACTGGCTATCATCAACTTCTTGATGAAATGTCATTTGAAAGCTCCAGATGATCTCTCCAAGCAGCTTTATACACATACCGACCATGTGATACAGAAAAGAACTCTTAGGCATATCATATGCATGCTATATGCAAAAGCTCGTAGGGTTGAACAGTGATTCTCCAGCACCAACTTCTGGGTGCCAACTGACAGAAAGGACTGGAACCATAACAATATAGTGCTCCCAGAGTCCAATCCAGCCAGTAGTCTCAAAGGATACAATGGTCAACAGTACTAAAATCCACGGAGAGGTTCAGAATACCCAACATTCCATGCTCCCTGCAAAGTCATCAGTGTAGATAATCTGTTAAGAAAAACAAAGCAGTCTCAGTCCAATATCCTGGTGGAAAACTACAACTTCTAATTCTATGACTCCTAGGATTGGAATTGTAGCTTTCCACCAGGATATGGGACTGAGACTGCCTTGTTTTCCTTAACTGATTATCTATACTGATGACTTTGCACAGTCCTACAGCATAGGCTGATAGGAGTTATAGTTCCTGATGTGAAAACTGATAGGAGTTCTAGTCCAACACACAGAAGAGCCTCACATTCCGCATCCCTGTCTTTGTGACAATCAGAATTCTTGTAATTACAGGAAAAGTAAAATATGAGAAGAAATGACAAGACATACAGGTTTGCAGATCACCTTTTTCACAAGTGAAAGTTGTATCAGTTTTGCTGCAGAACAAGCTGTCCCCACACAATCCTGTATGTGGATTGCATGAAACATCATCATCACACTTTTGGCAGATATGCTCGCACATTTCCCCAAATCTTCCAGCAGCACAATCTTTAAAAAAAGAAGAAGAAGAAGAAGAAGCAGCAAAAAATCTACACTGGAATAAAATACAAAATGAGCTGTAAATTCACACACTAAAAAACATTTGGAATACTAGACATATTGCGGGAAAAAATGTCTACAGCTGCATAATAGATAAATTTGGAAAACATTTTCCTATACATCTAATTTTAAGACATCACAGTTGTGAAGTTTAAGTCATATCTGCATGAATCATCTGCATGAATCTCACATAACATTCAGGATCTTTGGGAATAAGGGAAGTTCTACTACACTACAAACTGATGTTATGCTTTCATTCTTTCTTATTTGTATTTCTCTGAGGGATTCCAGTCAAGACTTTCCTCAGATTATATTAATCAAAAACTTACATCTTACAATTACTCAGAGAGCCTTCACCCTTCTAACCCACTCCTGGCCTGGAGAAGCTGAGGCCTCATTCTAGGGAGGTCCCATTTTTGTTTCAACACCTAATGGGACATCCAATCAATTCATCCAAATCTGCTACCATTAAAAATAATTTATACAATCTACATTGTGTTAGATTATATAAATTTCAGCAAACAACAAAATAAAAATATTGACATCTACACACCTTTTCAGAGCATACCTGATTTGATCCAGGTCTTCACTGATTTTTCCCTAGTGTTATACAGCTCCATACCAGTATGTAACATAATATCTTTCCCTGCTTCTACGACTCCGGTACATTTTTGTAATACTAAACAGGCTTCTTTGGCTTTATCTAAAGTAGCATACTTAGGAGCTTTTCCAGTAGGCAAATAAAATGCTCTTCCAACATGTTCAGTAAAGAGATCAACCACTGTTTAAAATAAATATAAATCAACTGAGTGGAAATGGATAAAATACTAATCAGCCTAATTATTGTGCATATAATGTGGTGACATGATGATTTCATTGATTTATATCTCATTCTTCCTCAGAGGAGACCAGGACTTTTATCTGATAACTAATGTACAACCTGCAAAATCAGTAGTGGATACATACACTCTGTAGATGATTGCATTCTGGCTTGAGGGCCCAGACTCAGATGAACAAGTTGATTCATATTTCTGAATATGTGTGTATGCACAAAATGCATGTTTATGGTTTTTTCCCCCAAAAATCTATTTTGCAAATTCATGGTTTATTAAGTTAAACCAGGGTCATTTTTTTACTTCAAATGCCCTCTAGGGGGTATGGATGGCATTGCCACCACATCTGGAAGCCCTCTGTGCCCCAGGACTAAAATTGCAAACTAAACAAAACATAAAAAATAAAAAATTGTTTGCCCCAAAATGCCTTCTAAGGAGTGTGGAGTATTTCTACCATGCTGTGGGACCTTTCAGGCCAATTTAGGTCTTGGAGAGGCCTTTTCTGAAACAGGAAGTAAACAGGAAGAGACTTCTGTGCACTTCCTGTTATTTAAAAGGAATCTTTCAAGGTCTAAAATGGCCAAGGAAGGGCCCAAAACAGGATGAAAATGCCACCATGTTCTCTAGAGGGCATGTGAGGACAAAAATTGATTGACTGACTGATTGATTGATTTTTGCAGGAGCAAGTGCAGTGTGAGTGCACCTCTCCAAGCTCTTCTGGGGGGGGGGCGCTAAGGCCTTCCACAGTTGCCCACCCCTGTTTTAAAATATGTAACAGATGATTGACCAATATGAACTTCCAGGAAACTTACACAACCACCAGAAAATGCCCATTTCCAAAATAAAGATTGCTGTTCTCCAGCACTACAACACAGGTCCTTAAGTAGTAAAATAAATGAGCTGATATTGCATTATATTGATTTTAATCTATACCCAAAGATTTAACTTACTGCAGTGGTGTTTTTTGAGTCATTCATCTGAACCATCATGCATATGGAAAACCCTGAAGCTGTGGTTTGTGCACACAGTCGCATTTGTGGGATTTTCTAAAACCCATGAGAATAATTAAAATATGGAAGGATCTGCAACAAAATTGGTAGTGCAGAGCACTCTTGTTTATTTGAAACAACAACATACTCTCTGCACCCATCCCCAGCGCTCAGCTTGAATTTGGAGATGAATGAGCATTTGGCTATTTTTCCATTCTTCCCCTGCCAGAGTGCGTAAATACGTTGAAAATGTCAGCTTGTGGTATTTTTTTAATATACTTCTATAGGATAGATGGCATTGTTTTGGCTAGAGATAGGGAAATAATTAGAAATGGGTTAATGCATTTGTTGCCATTGCTGTGTTGTTGTTTCCAATTCATGGCGATTCTAAGGGGACCCTATCGTGGGGTTTTCTGGGGCTGAGAGTGCATGATATGCTAAAGATCACCCAGTGAATTTCCACGGCCGAGCAAAGAGCTGAGCCTAGTCTCCATGGTTGTAGTCTGACACTCAAACCAATACACCACACTGTCTCTCTACTGCATTTAGTTAATCATTAATTAGATTTTAAACACCTAATTCAATTAAATTTATGTTAGAAGTTGGTGAAATTAACAGTTATGTTTATGTTTAATTGCCATTCAAGTATAAGTCAAAAGTCTCTACTAGAACCCTTACCAAATTAAACTGAAAAATGCCATCAGTGATTCCATTTACCCCACCCCTCCCTATACCTGGTTTCTCTCTTCAGTACAGGAGAGAAGGAAACAGCCACTTGAATTTCTTAAACCCCCATTTCACACCCAAACTATCAAAAATCCTTCTTTTGTGTTCCTTTTCTTTCTTTCTAACTTTTAATCTCAGCTCCTTAACCTCCCACTTCTTTAGTCTACTTCTTTCCACATGGATCCCAACAGAATTCTATCTCACCTGTCCTAATCTGGACAGTGTCTAGTGCAGAACACAGCAAGATCACTCAGATGCAAAGAAAATCAGACCTCTCTCAAGCCTTTTTTCTTTTGGTATAAAAATTGTTTTTGTATGAAAAACACATTTTTGTGCAAGAAACACCAAACATACATGGTTGGGATTTTGTGCAAAAAACACAATTTTGTGTAAACCTCACTAATTCTGCATTTACAGATGTTTATGGAAATTCTTGAGGGTGCAAAAATGCAGTGGAACGTGGGGAGGATGTTGTGTGAGAATATGTTTGCAGAACATGTATATATCTGTACAGAATAAGTTCTCAAAACACTGGGATGAAGAAATAGTGGGTGAAAACTGCACAAAATTCACACCTCTATGTTATTCTTCCTTACCATGTTTCCCAAGTGTCAGGAAAACCATTCTTGGGCCACAAAATGAATGACAGGAAATACTCTTTCCTTCGCTATATTGAAAGCAGGAAAAAGGCAAATTGTTCATTTTAGTATCTCTGGTGGCAGAATGTCTATTCAAGTTATCTTCTTATGCTTCTGTACCTTCTCAGTGATGATGGGAAAGCTCTCTGAGCTTATCTCAAATTAACTCAAATTAACTCTTTAAAAATATTCAGAAAATTTGGAGAAATCACCTCCATCTTGGACTGCAATGGATTCACTCTATTTGATATACCTTTGATTCTTCAATCAGTCTAGAATGTGCCCGTCAGAGAGTAAAGTATATTTTCTGTGAACTGCACTGGTCCACAGTCCTTTAAATGGCCTGGAACTAAGTTACCATCAGAATCTCCTCTTATCCTGTGAATCTGCCCAGTTAACTCTGCTCTACTCAAATCTAGGCCTTCTTGTGTCCCTTGCCACCTGAGATAAGCTGCACAAGAAAGACAACTTTCTCTGCTGTGGTATCCACACAGTAGAATAGTCTGCACCTATTCTGACAGTCAGTGAAGATGATTTTATTCCAGGAAAAAAAATAGTCTCTGAGATGTGTCTTAAATAGCAGCCTTCTGTTGTTCAGTGCTAGGTTCAATTTATGTGTTAAATGCATCGTGGATGTAAAATGCCGGGACAGATATGACTGAAACCACAAACAGATATGACTGTGCATATTTATATGCGGGTAACTTCTACTGAAACCAGTATGATTTAATTGCTTGGTTGAAGATAGAAAAAAAGTTTATTTTAGAGTTCTGTTGATGCACAGATGAATGTTATTATCCAATGATCATCTTTTGTCAAACAAGTTTCCCATGTTTTTGAAGCGCTGCAGAAAATTGTTCTACCAGATGAAAATGAAAGTGCATAAATCAGAAGAAAGAAAAGTTTGATCATATCATACTAAATCCCAACCAGTCAAGAGGATCAGTTCCTAGCAAGTATGACATTCTCAGTCTGCTTCTTAAATTCTAACAGTTACCTTCTTCTCTTTTGCAAATCCACTTTCTTAGGGGGGAACAATCTGTAACCGAAAGATATTTTTTGAAAGCAACTCCACAGTCAAAAGTAGATTGTGTGTATCTTCTGTTTCGTCTAACCACCCTGTCAACAGTTAACAGAAAGAAAAATGGTAAAAGATATTTTTTTAAAAACCCCAAACCAAATTCTTAAGACTGACTAATGTCAATAATGCTATACAGAGTCCTCAAAAAACAGAGTTTTGGCCAATGAGTTTCAAACTGAATTAAGAACAACACAGAAATAAACTTGGAAATTCCAGATATGCCCAGTCTGATAAGAAATAGCATTCCTCTTGTATACAAGTTCATTTCCTGAAAACCTCCATGAACAACCCAAAGATTCTGGAGCTTTACACAAAACCAAGCCACTCTAAAATCACCTTTTCAGCTTTTGAAAATCATTGGCCTTGTTCAATAATACTTTGGCTTTAAAAGACAAGAATGAACCTGCTTATAAATGTAGCCCTCTTCTCCTTCTTTCACAGCGTAAATAATCAAACCAGCCCCATTTAAAATGGGATACTGTGGTTATAAAGTTTGGATCATGCCAGGATATGACATCTAGCTTGTTTCATAGTTTGAAGTTGGTTTAAACAGTTTGCACATTTTGTGAAAATAGGAACAATAGTTTCATCACCCTTAACTGTGCTTCTTCAAGTGGTCATTTGTGAACTCACACATATGGGTTTTGCACCTGTGTAGCATCAAATGCAGAAGTAGAGTATGGCAAACGGAGTTCACTGCCATAAGACCTAGGAACTGCTGAATTCCATGAGCTGTGGAAAGGGAGATGTGGGTACCTGCCAAGGCATGTTTATTAGTCTCTTTACTTAATTCCCAAGCATAAAGGAATGAGCCAGGATAGCATCTATCGTCATACAAATAAAGATCACATTGGAGTGAGCTGCAATTTGTTTATGTGAACACTGAGTTTCAAGCCTGTCAGCAGAATCAAAGGAGGACCAAGTCCTGCTTTGTCCCATGGTGAAGCCACCAAAAACCAGTCATCTCAATGGAGGATAGGAGTGCCTCTGGTACACAGAAATGCCATAACAGCTGCCATGCATTTCATGAAAGCCTAAGGAGCAAGACGATCCAAATGTAAGTACTTTCAGCTGGAACAGACAAACCATCATAAACTGAGATCATTCATATGATATGAAAATATAAACTCTCCAGATCTAGAAAACAATCTCCTTGACAAAGAAGAAAAAGAAGGATGGATTGTGTCACTGTGTGATATATCTTTAACTTGACATATCAGATAAAACCCTTCTAAATTCTAAAATGAGGCAGAGGGCCCCCATGCTTCTTGGAAAGCACATAACAACAAGAAAAAACAGGTAAGCTTGTGAAGAAGGGAAAGAACTTGACAGTGTCCTCAAAAAGTGTACCTATCTTTTCTTCTAACACCCAGGAAAGTTGGATTGTCTGAAAAATCTTTCCGTAGGGGGAAATGATTCAAATCTACACCATACCCCTTCTTGACAATGGTGTTATTGTTACTAGAGACAGCTTGCCAAAAATGACAGAGGCAGAATAGGCTGACAGATTTGGCAGTAACCTAGAAAATCAAATTTAGTGCTTATAGCTAGATTTCCTGCTTGAATTAGAGCAATATTTCACCTGTTTTAATGGTCTTTTCTGAAATGATGATAGTGAAGACAGTTTAAAAGACTGTGCAAGAATTCTCCCTCAACTATGAGAAAAAGCTTGAAGAGCAATACCATTCTGATTGCTGACACTCATTAAATGTGTCTGAGGCCCAGTGACCAATTTCTTTACCATCATCCTTAGCCACATACAAATAGTCTATGGCACAGTCGGTTTTCACTAGATGTTTCCATGCATGCATTCTTCTCTATGTGACAATGCATATTTTGAGATTGTGTACCCCTCCCTTCCTCCTTTTTATGCAGAATTCTGAGTAATTAATGTCCAGGGAAGCCATGTATGTCACCTAAAATCAAGCATCTGCCATAACTTTTGAGAAAAAATCCACTGTGTGACAGGCAGCATTTAGTCCTCAGACTCAAGGAAGACAGGTATGTTTTTATGGCCATCTGCAAGATAAAGGAGGAAGAATAAAATTTTCTGCTATAAGGATGGCTGACATGTGGCCATATGTGCTTGCTATTTACCCTGGTAGCCAGTGCTATTGAGGAACAGAAATGTCACTTTATATGATAAAATTATTGTCCCTCCTTGTTCGCCACTGTAAAGTGTGTCTTCTTTCAACCTTTTGCTCAAGAAGCCCCCACTATAACAGAATTCAGCAAAGGATGTTAGAAAATTAGCATGTTAGATACAATACAGGCTCTCTATGCACCTTGATGTGGTTGATATAGAAGACTGCTATACCAAGCAAGCTAACAGTGTCAAAATGGCTGACTGGCTGTACCACATTGGACCCCCACCTTCTGAAAGACTGAATTCAAAATTAGTGAGGTTCAGCTTATACCTCAATAGTGGTGGATTTGTCCGTTCTAAGGAATTGCTCAGCATATAGCTGAATGTTCTCAAAAGAAGATCACACATTAGTATCCACTATACCAGAGTCTAGTAATGACAAAGAGAAAAGGAGAAGCTGAGGAGGAATATTTACAACCCAAGTCATCTTCAGAAGAGGTTGTAAAATCATTACCTGTATCTTTCTGTGTCTCTGATGAAGATTAAATACTCATGAACAGTTTCTCAACCACCACTGACATATTTATAATAGTTGCAGTCTGGGTTGATGGTGCAGTTGGTACAGCAAGAAGTGACTATATATCAAACAATATCTGAGATGATAAGATTAATATTGATGTAGATATTTGATAGCCGGCTTGTGTTGCTGCTGCAAGGAAAGCTGCTGAGATCAGCCACTGTAAATATCAAAGCATAACCAGTATCAAGAGGTAACTGAGACACTGGTGGAAGGTTATTTGTAAATGGAGCTTATTACTCTGGGCCACTAAAACTTGCTGAGAAGGTCTAGATACTATAGCTATTGCTTAATGTCTGGTCAATCTCTGTTGATAAGGAAATGGAAAGAGGCTATGACAGGACCAACATTATAAAGGATGACAGTAGGTCTGATCTCTTTGTGGAGATCAAGAGGAGGGATCATCAAGGTGTATAACCTAATGAGCTAGAAAATAGTGATATTCAGTTGGAAGATGGAGTTAGCACTTGGAGCTAGGAGATGGGCAAAAGTTCCTTCCATGCACGTTCGCAGTGGTAGCAATCTCTAGTGACCTCTCCCAGATTCTATCCTGAGCTTATAACGGACAGGATCACTGAGATTAGAAAGAATGGCTGTTATTTTTGAGCTGGAATCTTAATGGGAGAATCATCTATGTATCCACCCTTAGGACATGATCCAGTGCAAACAACTTTTATGGGAGGAGTGATGTTCTTCCTCCATGGCCTCTTCTGAGCATCCATAGTGAAGCTCTTCACTATTGGAGTCAGTGACCATCAACAAATCTTTGCAAGGACTAACTGGACCAAAAGCTCAGTTTGGGACTCTTACTGGGCTTAGTTTCCATGAAACAGCCAAACAGGGAGCCTAACACTCCTTCTCCTGCCGTGATTTAGAAAGTGAGTTAGCCTTCTTGTCCTTTTTCTTAGGGATCTAATAACTGACATCTCAACTCCCCACCCTTGTTCTTATGAAACAGCAGAAACTTAGGCTTTGTGAACTCCTAACAGACTGCATAAGAATGTATTTTGTGCTGGCAGAAAGGGCACTTACAGTGTCCACCATGCGATCTTTCTACCTTAGGAGGTATACCACTTGAATTGGTCCTTCGAGGCCATTCACCATTTCAGTAAAATTGAGAATTATTGAAGATAGAGGAAAAGAGACACAGACAAAAATCATACAAACATGAAGAGAAACACAAAGAGGAAAATAAATGAAGGAACAGTTGGTGCAGCAATAATGCTCTATTTGGTTGACTGAGAATGGGAGTATGGTGGTTGAAAAGGAACTGAGAAAAGTAACTGGCATGCTTGAACATGTGCATTGAGGGCTGGAGGTGAGGTTCCTACCATAAAAAGCTATTCAGTTCTGGAATGTTCCATTAAAGGCTCTGTGTCAGGAACCGAATTCACACACATAAATGTAACAGTGCAAATACACTATTTATTAGGAGTGTGATACACAGTACAGGACTTCAGTGAGCGAACTGGAGGCAATTAGCAAAATCCAAAACATTAAAAGCAAAGAGTTTCCTATCCCGCCCACAAGAGACCTTGGAGTTCTGGTTTCAGCCTGGCAGCGCTTATCACTACATTCCTAGCTTTGTTTATCTAACAGTCTCTGGTTCTCATACCTTGTTACAAGCAAGCTGCTAATTAACTCCTACTACATGTCCCATAACTGAAATATGGAGGGCTACCCGACACTCTGTGTAGGGACAAGACCCATATGTGTATCAGAGAGACCACAAACATCAGGTAACGGTTAATGGGAGACTACCTAGTTTGAGTTCTTGCTCTACAAAAGGAGGAACAAAGGGCTCTGTGCAAAACATTTATTGACATCTCAGCTTATTAAAATGAAATATGATTGGCCACACCACTGTAGTTTGAGAGACATGAGTTAAAAGAATTAGAGCTTCTCTAAATCATCTTTTAAAATTTTTATTAAATAGATCACACACAAAAACAATATAAAATAGTAACCTAGACAATATAAAACACTACATAAAATTAGAAAATACAAAACAGTACAAATCACACAAAATGACAAACCCTACTCTACTGAACTATATATATCTAATTTAATTAACAAAAACTACAAATATTTAAAAAGTTGATTCCTGCCCTTGTTGCAAACAGCTTCTATTAAATAGTTGGACTTAAGTCAATACATACAATCTAAGTAAATTTTGTTGCTAATAGTATTTATAACCTTAACTAAATATCCAAAAAGCAAATTTACCTAGTTAATAACAGAAAGAATTACAATTGTTATTAGTGATATTCAATTATTGCCGTTATTCTACTCTTTTAAATTTAATTTATTCTAAATATTACTATTAAACCTCAACACTTGTAACCTAATTAATAAGAACATATTGTTTAGCCAGTAGTATCAATGAAACAGTAATACACAAACATAAGTAAAGTAACAGTTCTTAAAAGTTATTGGTAAATCTTAAACAATATTCCTTTAACTATAAGTTGAAAATAACCTGAATATCCTAAAATAGCAACAAATTAAAGTCATCTAATATTGCTTCTCTAAATCACTCTGTAAACAAAATAAACATGTTTTATTGTAGTTATTGGCAACTGTAATTAGATCAGTAGTTTAATGTGAAGCACTCTGCTCCACTCTTCAGTTAGAAGAAGAAGAAAAGGAAGATCAGGTTGGCAGATCACTGAGTCTAATAATGGAAAATATTCACTTTCCTTATACTTTAAAAATTGGAATATTAGTTCTCTGATAACGCTGGGCTATTTTAGCAATAGAAATTTTAGAAACAGTCTCACCATGCTTTCTGAAATATTGAAGATGAATTATCTACCCAAAAATACTGATATAACTGCTTGCAGAAGGTCAAACCAATCCAGCTGTCATCTCCTTTATACTGCACCCACATCTGAAAGCAGAGAAATATTTATCTGACCCATTTCTGACATGGGTTTGGAAAAGAAAGCTTAGAGTAACATGAAAACTAGCTTTTCTGTCTTACCCTATTATATAGTTTTTCGTTTACACAGTAACATGTAGGCTGGGGAGGGTTAAACGTAGGGAGAATGTATTCTAGATCCATCTCTTATAAGCTTTCTTTGCCTGCTGCATCCATTTCTTGAAAAATTGAGATGTGGCCACGGTCTTTTATGAATTAACAGCTTAGTAGCTAAACCACTTCACACTTGCTGCTGATTCAACATACCATACCATCACAGTAGGACAGAAACTACTCTTAAGTAACCAAATCTGAGCTACACATTTTGTGATAAGTTCATCCATTTATTATCTTAGATTTATTAGTGGATATATTAACCCTCACTTAAATATGTTATCATTAACTAAAAATTCAAATGAAATTTTTGGGAGTTAAAGAAATAGAAGGGATTTTCAATTTTCACTGCTAGATACTGGTGGTTAAAACAGGAAGTGAATGGCTTCAGTGAAGAAATCAGCTGAAATGAAGATTTAGGGCACAGATGGGGAACTGCAATGGAGCTGAGGGCCACTTTTCATATTGTCCAAGTGCTCAAAGGCAGGATTTCTGTATATGTGTTTAGGTTAAAATTTCATTTTTATTCATTTCTGTTTTGCTCCCTATATTTCTTTATTTTACCTTGTATTTTATTTAACATTTTATCTTACTTTAGCATTTCACTATCCCACACAGCTAATTAACTGCAACTGAGTAAAAATTAATTCCTGATAAGTTCAGTAACCACTACTGTAAACTTTTTAAAAAATACTGGTTCAAATTAATTTTATCTAATTCTTAATTCTTGCTCTTTAAAAATGGCCACTATGTATTCCACTATAAAATACACAAACCTATGTTGCAGCAGAGTCTATGCCACTTTCTTCCAGAAAGTTAAGTACGGAAGGACAATGCTTAAGACAAGTGATACAATGACAAAGGTCACAGCACTTAGCACCACTCCTTTACAGTTTTGATTTTGAAATATCCTTAGTCCCAAAACAAGTCAGGAAGGTCCAAAACCTGACAAAATTGCCCCCATAACCCCTACCAAGTTCAGGGAAGCTCTTCCAGTGAAAGCAATCAATTGGGTGGGATGGGACACATGTGGGGTGCAGGGGGGTCAAACTACACACAGCCTGTGGGCTGCATGTTGCCTAACACAACTTAAGGTCAAAGTTGACCATACACATTACATGTTTCTAGAAAAAAGACCTTCTAGGAAGTAAAGTGTTTTTCATAGCATGCAGTTTGGAAGATTGCATGTAATTTGGAAAGTAAACATGGGCCTACTTTGCAAGTCAGATTACTGAGAATCTCTCAGGAAATCAGAGTTAATCGTTGGGAATATACATTCTCTTTAATATTTTATTTGACCTCAAACAGTTAAGCAATTGTTGGTAATATGCAAGATACAGTCTTTACATGGTGATGGTGATGATGATGATTTATTCATTTATATCTTGCTTTTCTCCCAATAACGGGACTCAAGGCAGCTACAACATTTTTAAAATGACAGATTAAAAAAAACTACACAAAAAGTTTGATAAAAATATAAAGGTATAAATATAAAAGTTAAGAAAAAGCAAATAAACAACTTGTAAACTTAAAAATTATTAAAAATATTAAAATTAAATGTTATAAAAATCATAAAACTGTCCAGCATATTACTATTAATAACATATTTATTACGTATCTCTCCCTGTGGATTGAAGCTGGGAACATTAGATTAAAATACAGCAACAAATGGACACAGAGCACAGTTAAAACACAAACCAACTAAAAATGTATGATTAGTTACTAAAAGATTAACATTAGTTTAAAAAGCGTAAGTATTAAAAACAACCAATTTACAACTGAAAAGCCATCTGGATAGGACCAAAGGAAAACACTGGCCTTTAATACTATTTTAAACTCAGCTTATTCCATTCAATTCTAAAAGCCTGATGGCACTTTTTTTTTTTAGTTGCCTGCATAAAGAGAGCAAGAAAGGAGACATCCTGGTCTACTTAAAAGGGTGTTCCAAAGACACAGAGACAGAGAGAAGGGCCTCTCCCAACAATCTTAGTGCTCTGACTTGCTCATAAATAGCCTGGACCTGAGCAGGTCTCTACCTTCTTCCGTCCCTGTGTTATTTGTTGAAATTCTGCTTTGTTGAAATCCTGTTTGCAGCTGGCAAAGCATAAAGTTCTGCTAGCATACTTACACAAAGGTCTAGGAGGGTGAAGGCAGTTGGACAGGTAGTGGCACAAGGTGCTGTCCAGCAGACATTGTGCAGCCTTGCAAAAATATTATGTAAAGAATTACTGTAGACCTCCTTATGCAACATCACAAAAAGGAGCTACACTAAAGTAACTCCCAATTATGTAAAGTCACAAAAGGATCCCAGCCTAAGATTTTAACTGTGATGCACACACCTATGTCCCTGTACTGTAACAGATATTGAAACACTAAGTTACTCACATGCATCATGTCTGCTCTAACGTAGAGCAACCATGCAGCAAGATAAGGCTCCTTTTACAAATTTTCTCTTTTTAAATGATGCACATGTTTGAACCCCAGCTGCAACACTATGTGAGACTGCAACACTCATATGCAGGCCTCACGTACGAGTCCACAAAACACTTTGAAATGATAAAGAAGAAAGAGAACTACTGAAGCAATAAAGCACAGGTAGCATTATAAGATAATAGATTGGCAGTGGGGAGAACAGCCTTGATGTAAAGAACAGGGTGCTTTGTCACTGTGGTTCTCTGAGTGATCATCTGTGCCCTCACACAAATGGGCTCTGTGCCTGTGCAGAAGTCGTATGTGGAAAGTTCTACAGCTGAATAGCTTGCAGGGGGAACCCCATCTCCTCCTTTCTATTGTGCATGCCCCAGCCTGTCAAGCTACTGTCCCCTCTGCTTTGAAATATAGTGGTGAAAGGCAAAAAAAGGGATTTTTTTAAAAAAAAAATAGCAGTAGAATGATGATGATGAAGAAGGAGAAAGAGTAGGAGGAGCAGGAGGCTGAAAAATGAAGCAACAAGATAAAGATATATGGAGAAAAAGAGGAAGGAACAGCTATCCAACAAGAGAACACATGAACAGAAGCTACTCTACCACCAGATGGAAAGAAACTGAGGCAACAATAGTTGGGCAGGCTGGGACATGTGTGCTAGTGAGGAGGGGATGGGAATTCCCGCCAAGCTATTCAGCTCTAGAAAACTCAAAACAGTCTTCTGTGTAAGCTCCAAACCCATTTGTGTGAGGCACAGAGACCACAAAGAAGAAGAGCAGGTTCTTTGCCAGTATTTCTTCAAGTGGTCCTCTGTGAACATATAAGTTGTTCTTCATCTGTGCAGAACCCACTAGTGCATTAGGACCTCCACCTTAGGGCAAGATTCAGTTCTGGGAAACTGGTGCTAACGGCTAGTCTTCACTGACACTCTCCCCACCCCAACTATAAGTACTGCTTGCTGTTCGACTTGTGTGTGATTCAGAGATCACAAAGAAGAACAAGTTGCATACAGGTAACTGCACTTCTTCAAGGGGTCACATGTTGGCACAACCCACCCTCCTCCTTAGAAGAATAATATATATTTGGTTTATATTCAGTTTTCATTCCTCTTAGTTCTCTCTTTGCAGTGGACCCAGAACTGAGCAAACTGGCAGGAATCTTGTCCAGTCATGAACAATGAGAAGGTGTGGTTCCTGTCAAAAAATGCTATGCTTTGCTGTGGAAGGTTCTGCTGGGCACAGAACAACACGAATGTGAGAGTCACAGATACCACAAAGAAGAAACTGCTTTCTTGTCTTCTCACTGATCACAAAATCTATATTCCTTCAATTCCCCCATCCATCTCCCTCTCTCCAAATTATTCTTTCATTTAGAAAAGAATGGTGCAGGGTTTAAAATATGAATTTACACAAGGAAGTGACTTAAGTACTCCCATTATATTTTTTACGTCTGAGTTTATTTATAAATTTGTCTTTTTTTAAAAAAAAAAATGAAAATATATTGAAAGTGCACCAGCAGCTCAGGCACCTGGTGAAATCTACAGCCTTATTCCAGGTTTACACATATTTCTGAGATACTGCTAGGTTCAAAAAGAAATACAAACCTGGCTCCAGCTACATGGAATACACGGCATAGTATACTGGAGAAGCAACTCCACTGATGGACAGGTATGTGCTTTTAACAGCTTATTATTTGAAGGAAGATAATAAAAACTTCTATATGTTTATATATCTTTTAAAAGGGACAGAATACTGTAGTTACCAAACTAACAGAATCAAACTTAATCCACAAACCCCTCTATAGTCTGAAAAGAGTAAAATTTTTAAATTATACACCATACCTTTTCATGGCTGTTTGTAATTTTAACTAAGTCTGTTCCCTTATATCCTTGGCAAGCAATTCTTGCATTAGCCCATGTGTCAGTTTTTGAGTCTTCCACATAGTAACACGATTTTGAATAATAGTACCACTGATGCTTCTTTGGACATGGGCCTGTGGAAACTTAAAAATCAAAATAGTATTTGGTATGTAACTGAAAAAATAAGCCAACAGATGTAACTGCATAGATGTGAACTTCAGTGAAAGCTCTTCTAGTTGTGACTCTGTCATCTTAAATAAAAAAATTCAGCAATTCTTCAGCATCTCAAAAAATTCAAGGTGATGTATACATCATAGAATCATAGACCACAGGAGCCATCCAGTCCAACCCTCTGCCATGCTGGAACCTACATCAAAGCACTCCCGACACATGGCCATCCAGCCTCTGCTTAAAAACCTCCAAAGGAGAAGACTCCATCACACTCCAAGGCAGCAGATTCCACTGCCAAACATCTCTGACCATCAGGAAGTTCTTCCTGAGATTCAAGTGGAATCTCCTTTCCTGCAGCTTGAATCCATTCCTCCTTGTCCTAGTCTCTGGAGCAGCAGAAAACAAGCACACTCCCTCCTCAACATGACACCCTTTCAAATATTTAAACATGGCTATCATGTCCCCTCCTAACCTTCTTTTCTGTAAAGTAAACATAACCAGCTCCCTAAGCTGCTCCTCATAGGGCATGGCTTCCAGACCCTTCACCATTTTGCTTGCCCCCGTCTGCACATGTTTCAGCTTGTCAATATAATTCTTGAAATGAGGTGCCCAGAACTGGACACAGTATTCCAGATGAGGTCTAACCAAAGCAGAATAGAGCGGTACCATTATCTACCTTGATCTAGACACCATACTGCTATTGATGCAACCAACAATGGCATTGGCTTTCTTGCCTGCTGCATCACACTGCTGATTCATGTTCAGTTTGTGATCTACCAAGACTCCTAGATCCCTTTCACACATGCTGTTATCCAGCCACGTGTCCTCCATCCTATATTTGTGCATTCCATTTTTTCTGCCTTACATTTCTCTCTGTTGAAATTCATTTTGTTAGCTTTGGCCCAGCTCTCCAATCTGTTAAGGTCATTTTGAACTTTGATCCTGTCCTCTGGCATATTAGCAACCCCTCCCAATTTGGTGTCATCTGCAAATTTGATGAATATGTTGAATAGTACTGAGCCCAGGACAGAGCCCTGTGGCACCCCACTAGAATGCTGCCTCAAAAATCCTTATAACAGTTGTTAAAGTAGAATAGCATTATACTTGTCATATTACAGATGAGCAGTGACAGCCGAAGGAGAGTGGCATAATTAAAGATATCTATTTGGTTTGTGGTTCAAGCTTAAATCCAATCGTTAGTCCCAATCAGACTGGACCCACTGAATCAATGGAACACACACACATAGTAACTTAACATGTTCCCATTGATTTAATTAGCCTATTCTAGTTTGGACAAAACTGTAGTCTAGCCCTTTAGAGCCAAACTACAGGAAACGTTAAACGCGTAGGACGTAATTTTGAAGCCTTGCTCTTTTAATCACAAGGAAGCACAACTGGCTCTTTCTTGAGAATAAAAAAAGAACGGAATCCTAAATAGAATGCTATTGTTTAGTGTATAGTTTGGTTCTCAGCTACTATAATATTCAGAACCTTCTGGTGTGATTTTTTAAAAAACAGACACAAATCTAATACTAAGACAAACATTTAAAAGATAGGAAGAGGAAAATAGTGGGAAGTAGTATTAAAAACTCATTAGTATTGGAATGTTATGTGACTTCCACAGAGAAATCAAGAAAAATTAAAGGTGGTATTAAAAGGAAGGCAACAAGAATACATAAAATGGGAGAAAACATGAAATGTGTCTAGGAACAACAGTATTTTTTACCTTCTTCAATGCACTTTGGATCTGGAGAGTCTAAACCACACTTGGTTAGGCCAGTGCCCACACATTCTCCAGTAACAGCATGGCAAGGAAGGTTATTGCTACACTTCTGACAATGGAACTGACAATTTGTGCCATAAAATCCAGGATTGCAAACTAGACCAAAATTTCAGAGTTAAGACAGCAACAGAATCATATTATAATCGTTTGTCTGTTATGCTATACAAATCCATGTACTTGATCATAGAGTCCCTACCATTGGTGTGCTACCTTACCGTTGGTGTCCTTACCATTCCTCTCCTAAGCAGATTTTGAGACCTCATATGTAGATTGGAATTGACACAAGGAACCTTTTTGTACTCGTTTGGGATTGGTCAGCAAACTGGCTTTCTGGGTTTGATCCACTTTGCATGAAGCTTTGTGTGAAATAAATTTAGAATTGTAGGTACTAGCAGTCAAACTTGTTTTATTCATTCATCCAGGAGAACACCGGCTAAATTTCCTAGAAAACTACAAACCTGAGAACAACTGATTTTTAACATTGTCTTTGAGACTCCTGCTATGAACAACTTCCTAATTGGTTCCTCATTAATAATAGTGAAATGAACATGCATATATATTCATAATTTAGGCTCCAAGTATATTCCTTCTAATTCTTAGCCAAGAGAGTATGCATAGGACTGCAGCCTTAATGCTTATCTAGCGTTTTTTCTAAAAGTGTTCTACACAATTTAAAGATAGGTCAGTATTAACGTCCTATATTACACCTCAGAAGGAGGCATCAATTTTAAAGAGAATGATTCTGCCAAAAACCAAACAAATGAGTTATAAACAATTTTGACTCTGTTGCTCACTAGCCAGTATTTTAAAAATCGCACTATACTATTTAATTGGTAAAAATCATATTTTAAGTCTATCTTAGTTGTAAAGGATAAAAAGAGTAAAAACACTTAACAACATACTTTGATACTGATATCACAATTCCCTTTTGCCAAGACATGACCCAAATGACCATATTTATTTTTTAACCAAATTATTTAGATTTATAAACCTAAACTATTGCTTAAAACTAATTAAAACCTTAATGCTTAGGTTCCAATACATTTATATAATTAATTTTTTTTATAAAAGTGGAACAATGGTTAATTAATAGTAAAGAAAACAAGATATCAAACGTGCTAAGAAAACAGAGATGTCAAATCAGTTATCTGTTCCCCAGCAACTCCTAGACTCAGGAAAAGGGCTTAGTAGTGATGAATGATGGCCATCTTCAGACACCACAACTTATTTTGAATGCACCTCTGTGCTAATGAGTGCCTCTTATTCATACTTAGCTCTTCCTGAAAATGTGAGTGGCTAAACCAAACAGAGACCTGTCTGTGGTTTGATTATTTGACTGATTATCTGACTGAATCATTACCAATGATTCAAGATATCTAGCTTATCTCTCCCCTGAAAAACAATCATGAACCAAGCTTTGTTGTTGGCTTATAACACCGGCCTCTTCAGGACAAAAAACAAGTTAGGATGGCCAGTTCATTTGCAACAGTAAAGAACCCATGGTCCGCTCCTGCTTGCATTGAGAATAATCTGGCACCATCATACAGAACCAGAGTTATTACTATTTCTGAACCAAGCCAATAAGTGCACGAGTTGCTTTATTAACTCACCAGACTTCAAATACAATCTGTCTTCTGCATTAAGGCTTTTGAACACCTTCTTTCCACTAACCATATAATACTGCCCCTGTGAAGAGACCACACCGGTACAAGTAGTCCGTTCAAAAATGCAGTCCTCTTGAGCAGTTCTCAAGATATAGAAACTTCTGGGCAATGTCTTTTGCCTTTGCGGTATTATGTGGCCCTTGTACTCCTGAAATATGTTCACGTCTGTACACAAAAAGAATGGAAGATCATGTGTGTTCAAAATAATGCAGTAAGATGATAAATGTTCACCTTCCCCTAGGACACCAATGATTTGACAGAACTTGGTCACTATCATTTGTGTACTAGTATCCACTCATTTTTAGACTAGTACAGTATATTCTACATGGGACTGCCTTGAAGAAAGTATAGAATAATGAGATCCTGCAAAATTCAGTCATCCATTTGTTCATAAGAGTGAGCATTTTAAACTTGTCTAACTGTCCCTAAAATGCTGGGAAAACATGCATGTATGTATGTCTCTTTTTTTTTTAATGTGTTGCGGAAAACTAATAAAAAAAAATTATAAAAAAAAATGCTGGGAAGAATTTTGCATCTCTTTAGGGGAAAAAAAAGATTTGCCACTTTAGCTTTGCATAATTTATTTTTGACAAGAATTTTCAAAGTCCATGCCAGTCTGCTTCAGCATAAAAAAGGAAGGGGAGAGGTGCTAATACACTGTAATATTACTACTCTGGAAGCAACATTATTAGTCCTAATAACATCACAGACAACATACTTCTCCTCCTATATATATAAAATCCTCTGTCAGCAATGCACTCTATAATCTTTACTGAACAAATGGGGCAAGGGGATAAATAGATATAAATCTGATATTAAAAATGTCGGTACTCCCAAACCAGTTGCAGAACAATGTAATCTTTCTGGACATGCAACCACTGACCTTCCAGTAGTAATTCCAGAACAAAAAGAGAATGAGGGAAGATAGACAAGACAAACAGCTGAACTGGGATACAGGCACAAATTCCAATCCATTAGCAGAAGTATGAAAATAGATAATGGGTCCTAGTCACACAAAATATATGCAAAGGAGCCCGTACTTAAGATTGTGTACAATCTAAATTTAATCTCTAGCTTTACTGAAAGATTGTTTTTTATGCCTCCACTCTAAGGTACCTCATGGGTCTGGGAGTTTTGAAAAGCAGCAATAAAAAGTTCTCATGTATCATCAGCAGTCTACCTATTGGTGGACTGTCTACATCCACAGCATCCCATTCTCTGAGATTTCAGGACCAACATCTGAGATCAGGGGTAGGTCCTTGTGATGGAGCAAGACAGGCAAGGCTTGTAGGGGCAAAGGTCAGGTGATTGTGGAAGTGAGCACAAGGGGAATATGGATAAAACTGAGCCAACCAGGTAGGAAGCCAGAGCTATGATGTTGCACTCCATTTTCTACCTTGCTCCAAATGGCACAATGGACAAAATGAATAAATAAAGTTTTAAAGTATTGAAACAGGATGGAACACTCTGTAAATTCATAAAGCATCTGTGCAGATGTCTAAAAAGTAGACATATTATCATGTCATATGATTACCTAGCATCAGTTTTCATGCATTTTCCTACTTCCTCAGATGTACAAAATGGCTAGGAATCAACAGTGGAAGTTCTCAATAGCCACAGCGGCGGTTGGTAATGGGGTGCACCCTCAAGGAAATACCTCACTTGCCTTAGAAAAGATAAAATAGTGAATGGGAACACAAAAGCAGAAAAACAGAACAGAAAGCTAATACTTACTTTCTTCTCTTTCACATATAAAGTATAATTTTTCACTGCACTTAGCCGATTGGAATGCTAACTTATTTTTGAGAAGCGTGCCACAGCTATCAACCTTAGTTCCTTCAATCCTTAACCTAAATAAAGATGCAATATTAAACTATCTTCAGTGGAATGCAACATAATCCATTACACTCCATGTCAATAATTAGTTTTCTAGAGGGCTATTTTGAGAACAGAGTTTGGCACTAGAGTAGGATCTCAGTGTCACATTCTCCTTTGGCTTGCTGGCAAATTATATTATAGATTTGCTCCATGCTTTAGTCTCAAGACTTGATAATAGCACTACTCTGTGATGTTCACAGTGATGTACTTGACTGCAGAGCAACATACTGGGTGCAGAGTTATATATGTAAGCATTCTTGAAGAAGAATATTTGTAAATTGTACTGGACCATGTTTGCTTTTTGTAGGCTATCACTACTCCATTTTCTTTTCTTTTTGGATTACTGCCTTCATTCTTTGATTCCTATAGCACTTCTTGTGAAGAAGATTTGGCCCAGAGGGTTCATGCAGCTGAACCCCAAATTTGGTATTTCCTTCCACTGCTAAGGAGAAAAAAATTAAAACACAATATGTCTTGCATTTTTTTTGTGTCCATTGCCATTAGACCTGAAACAAGAGTAATAGAGTGGAGAAAGTACAGAGGAAATGAAAGACAGTTAAGGGAGAAGGGAGAGTGGAAAGAGGGTGTTTTGCGAGGTGTTTTTTTTTAAACAAAGTAGCAACAGCAATAAGAATAAAGAGGAATAAAAGTGGAATTTAGTTAGAATGGGAAGAGAAAATGCTGTTGCTGGTAAGGCAGGAAGGAAAAAAATTCAGTGGAGGAAGGTCTTAACTGCTAAAAAATTTGGAACTCCTGCCTCTTGACATAGCACAAGAAGAAACTACCCATGTGATTTGTGGACTGCTCCTTTCCACCATCCAGAGAATGCAAATAATATAATATCCTCCAGAAGCACTAATTTTTATCAATGCCCTGAAGGAGCTTTTCTGATATTGCTGTCTCAAGGCATTTCACAATCTAGATTCAGACTTCTCCGTGTATTTATGAAGACGGATACAGAGAAATAGCCATGAATTGTCACCATTTCTTTTATATTTCAAATCTTCATGAAAGTCACTTGCCCACTGAATAAACACTCATCAGCTAATTGTTCTAGACCAAAGAGGAAATTACGCAACCTTCCAGATATTATTTGTCTATAACTCTTAACAGCCCTAGCCAGATGTGAGAAATGTGAGGTGCATTTCAACAGTTTCCAAACTTGGTCTAGCAAAAGACTGTAACAGAGGAATGTATGGCAGAAGGTGAGAGAGAGTAGTGAAAAGAGTGACAGATGGAGAATATCAGTTAAGAAAATCAGATAAAGAAATTAGAGCAGCCACAAAAAAATGGAGAAGAGAAGAATGAATCAGCAGAAGGACTGGTGGTCATGATAGTCAAAGAAAATGGAATTTTTCAGTTCAGTAAGTAAAGCAAATACTGTGTGTAGCTTATTAAGAAATTACAGACCTCTGTTAGTTAAATTCCCTTAATAACTACAATACTTGGTTCAAACACTTAATGAAATCTGGTCTGAGTGATTCAAGGGTAATATATCTTACTCTTTGTTTCAGCCTTTATTTCCACACACAAAGTTATTTAAGAAGAATCTTGTTGCTCTCAAAGTTTAATAGGTGGTGGCAGTGGTTTACCATGGTGATGTTTATGGCAAATCCAGACCCAATGGATAGAACATACAACTAAAAATTTAATTATTCTGGATAACTTAGTGTCCTCTCTGGGATAAGACCCAGTGCAGAACAGCCACTTCTTTAATTATCCCTGTGTTTTTAAGAAAAATTAAGACTGGTGTGTGCATAACCTGAGAAAAAACACGGTGAAGAATACTTTGCAGCATATCAAACTTGTGCCTTCCAATTCACAAATTCAAAGACTTCTATAAAAATGCCATCACTTGTTTCTTCTCCCTTTACTGTTTAAATCCTAAGGGACACACAATCATTATTAACCTCTTCCTCCAAGATAATCAAAATTTAATAACATATTGCACTACAGAAATAAGGAGGAATCAAATAAGCTAGAACTTCAACAAAATATTGGAGTATGGATTAGTTCTCTTCAACGATTTCAGCCAGCTCAATCTGCTATCTTCTAGAATGCTCTACTAAATTCCCTCCCTGTCTATTTTTTAATTAATTATTTTCCCTTTCACTGACACCTTAAGCCAGTCTTCACTGAGCTATTTTAGGGATTCATCTTCAAGATTTCCCCTACCGCAAAGTTTGTTTTTTGTAAACAATGAAGTTTTCTCAAGCCATTTCTTTCTCTTGTCTAGTGCATGAAAATGTATTAAAGCTGCTGAGTAAATACTGTAGCAGTACAGCCAAACAGCAGTGTTTCATTCAAGAAAGGAAGTTTGAAAATCTTACCAATTAACATTAGTATTTACTTTTGTTCCATCACCCCATCGCCACTCTTTTTCATGCGAATGCCACTGCATTCCTATCCACATCTGTTCAGTTATCATCTCTTTCAACCATGCCTATAAGGTAAAGAAATATTGCTAGAAACTGATAGACATGGTAAGGACTATTAAAATTTGAGGGCACAGTTTCGAAATACTTCTTGAATATAGCTGAATCTACTAGATAGGGCTGAAATATAGCTCCGTTCCCTTTCTAACAAAAGCAAAAGAGGAAATAGCACTCTCTGTCTTACTCCCCAGCCAGGCATCAATTACAGATCAGCATTCATCCTGTGATAAAAGGAACCAGTGTGCTGCTCCCTTCAAACTTTCTGTTCAGTTGCTTCCTCCCCAAAATGTTTGCCCAAAATATCAGTGCTGGTCATAATTAGGGTTAGGAGAAGGACAGGAGTGGACTATGTATTTTTTATATTTAGAGTATTAAAAGCTAACTTTTTGCATTAAAAAATGCCAACCTTTTCTGCAGGATCTTCCATTTGGAATAGCCTTGTCTCTTTAAAATGTTTGCATAGCTTCTGAGCTTCTTTCCATGTCACTTTTCTATTTTTTTCTATCAAATAACATTTTCCTTGCCAATACCACCAGCCGGGACCAAGGGAGCATTTTAAATTATACATACCTGGCAACATCAAAGCAGAAGTTACAAATAAAGATTTCTTTTATATATATTAATTTATCTAATATATGTGATAACTATTTTCTTGCCATTCTTTCTTGGGTGTTTGTTTGTCTGGTCCTTCTTCATGTTTAAACATACCTTTTTAACTTTTGGAAAGCGAGCACTTTGAAAGTGAAGACAAAGCTAATTTCCTATTAACTGTGGTTCTTTGAGTGGTCATCTGTGAACTCACACAAAAAGGTTTCCGCACGTGTGCATCATTCAGAATCTTCCAGAGCTGTTATGCAAACATTTTGGCAATAGCACCCCCCGCCCTCCCCTGGTCCATATGACGAGACAGATTCCCATTCAAACCCTTGGTTTAATGGAGGCTGAAACTATAGCCCAGGAGCTAAGGACAGGGAACATGACAAAATGTGGGAGAGATGGGCAGGTGTTGTGTGAGTTCACAGAAGGCCACTCAAAGAACCACTGTTGCAGGTAAGCAACCCACTCTTCTTCTTTGAGGTCTTTGTGACTCACATAAATGGGAGACTAGCAAGCTACTCACCACAGGAGATGGCAGAGTCATGCAACACAGAAAAGCATCACTATATCAGCCCTAGACTTGGCATCCAGTCTGCAGTGTCAGAGGCTGGGACAAGTAGCTGCTCTGCAAATGTCCTCCAAGGGTACCCTTCTCAAAAGCCAGACGAGGCAGCCAAACCCCATGTGGAATGGTTATGGACACAAAGGAGGGCTCTTCTTTGCCAAGATCATAGGCCAGATGAATGGCTGATCAGACCCCCTAATAGAGACACTGAGAGACCCTTTTTGCTTGAGGAATAGCAAACAGCCTCTGGGAATGGTGAAAGTCAGCAGGTCTGCTGATGTAGAAGGCCAGAGCCCATCTGACATCAAGATAGTGCAGGTTCCAGTTCAAGTCACTGGGAGGGTTCTCCAGGAATGCAGGTGAGACAATGTTCTGGTTCAAACAAAAGATCGACACCACTTTTGGAAGGAAAGAGATACCAGGCCTGAGAATAACATTGTCTTTATGGAACTTCAGGTATGGAGGGTCTACACAAAGGGCACATAATTCCTCTATTCATCTGGCAGATGTAATGGTCATGAGGAAGGCTGTCTTCCATGTCAGGAGGCAAATGTCACATGCCACCATTGGCTTGAACAATTTGCTAGATAGTTGAGATAAGACTAGCTCGAGGCTCCCACCTCCCTGAGGTGTAGGACCTAGCCTAGCACAAGTGGACGCAGGTTCTTGTGGCCCTTCAGAAATGTTTCATCAATGGCTGCTGAAAATAGGAAGAAATCGCAGTGAGGTAGCTCTTCAGGGATGAAAAAGATAGCCCCCTGTCAGACAATGACATCAGAAAGTCCAGCACACCTGAGGAGTTATGGCCTTACAGTGAGCACAATACCCAGTATTGTCCAAGGCAAAAAAAGCAGCATGAATGCCCATCAATGATGGGGATATTACTGTCACAAGAAGTGGACTTTTTGAATGATCCTGAGGGCATGGTGGAACAGATGAAACTGTTAGAGAGAGAGAATAGTCAAGAAACAATCCAAGTTTGAGGGAAAAATAGAGTCTGAAGCTAAAGCCAAGTTGATATTCATGAGAAGAAGCCAAAATGTGGACCTAAAATCAAGACCAAAATTGTTAAGAGAAATGATGCAGCCCACCAGCAGTTCCTTTGGTGCTGGTGCTGGTGCTGCTGATGATGAAAAGAAACTGAGGATTTGAGCAGAAATCGGGTTAATGACATGGACCGGGGGGAGACGCTACTGCCAAAATGCTTACATAACAGCTCTAGAAGGTTCCAAATAATGACTGCTCACATATAGTAAACCCCTTTGTGTGAGTCACAGAGACCATGAAGAAGTGGTGGGGATGTTCTCTGCTTCCTTCCTTTCTATGGATGAGTTTCCCCCTACTTCTCCTCATTTGATGCAATTGCTGTTTCCAAGTATATAAAAAAATGGGGCAATATTCCACCAAAAGGTGAAAACAAATGGAAGCAAAGGGTCCTTTTTAATATGGGTCCTTTTTGTGATGGCTACTTGTGTTTTTTGTCTTTGTCATTATAGAATCTCTCCTTTCATACTACCAGCTCTAATTTCAAAAAAGTAGTGCAATTTCACACTTTGACCTTATCACACAGCTGTGTACTGTCTTTCCCACCTGTGGAATTTTGGATCCTCCTTGCAGTATTTGGGCACACCCCCGCTTGTATAAGGAGGCCTCTAAGACTTTATTATGCAAGCCTGTCAAAAGTACATTCAGTAGGGCATCCAAAAGTTATATCAGCAGACTGTTCCAAAAGGATTCTGGCCTCAGCCTTTACGTAGTCACACATCGGATTTTGTCTCCACGATGGCTACCAGTAGAGTAACACATGTGGAAGACACCTGTCTATTACCAAGTCTGTTTGTTTTCTCCTGTTCTATCTTTGATGGATATTCAGAACAAATAAATGCTAAGTTTTTCTTTTAAGCTTATTACACATACCCAGAGAAGTTAATCTTGTTTTACAACCACTCTGCCAGCATAAATATCAAATATTATTACAGAATCAAGCCACAAACTGTAGCCACAGGAATCCTATTTCACCAGCTGGCTTCCTACTCAAAGGAAGCATTCTCTACCACTCAGAAGAGACAGACAACCCTATCTAAGCCCCCCTCTACCTTTTGACTAACTCTTCAGCTCTGGTTAACCTTAAGAATACATAGATCCTCATTAACGGACTTCCTTGTAAATTCTTCAAGGATTTAAACTTTGTAGCTTTTTCCAGGGGCAGACTGACATTTACTTACACTCTGTATTGAGAAACAAAGTTCATTATCACCAGCTTACCACCACCCCACGGCAGAGGAAGAAAGGACAGTCATATGGTTCTCCAAGATGGATCCAGATTTGTAAGAATAAGAAGTACTGAAATACATAGTGATTTGCTAATATAAGTTTATCCCACAATACAGAAGATCAGGGTTCTTGGTTCTTCATCACAACCCATTTTATCCTCACAAACATTCTGTGAAGCAGGTTACAGTAAATTTAGTCATAGAGAGCACAGAGATTACCCATCCATATTGTTTACCTAGGCAACTCCTGCTTAGGCCCTTTCTGCACAAGGCTGATATATCACAGTAGCATCGCATTGTCACTTTTACATCTGCATGTTAAAGTGGTTTGACGTCCTTCTGCCCTCTTTGGTTCCACATGAATTGAGGTCTTAGCACATTTAACATTGACGTTGAACCGATGTATTGTAAAAACGGAAAAACTCCAATGTAAATCACCCAAACCATTTCTGCTGTGTTTTTTCATACAAGCAGAAGTGTTACATCGATTCACACCACTTGCACTAAAACATAGCAACGGTTTCTACAACTTTTTTTAAAAAATTGACCAATCAGCAGTGGCGGTGCGGAGCGAGGGAGGGGAATAGGAGTTCCACGAGAATAGACAATGAGGAAGCTACAACGATTTTCTCCACTTTACTTTGATAGAAACAGGAGGGTGTGCAGGTAGGAATCAGGGTAAGTCAGAGTAAAAACCCCTGCTCCTGACACGCGGTGAAACACTCCTCCACTCTAGTGTGGAAATGGCCTTAGCTTTCGTAACATTTTAAAGTAGCAATTATTAGACAGGTGGAATGTTGCTTCACTGCTTAAAAAGCCATGCAGTGTATGAGAACCTCTATGTGCAGATGACAACAAAGAAAGAGAGAGAAAAAAAAGGAAACTCACTTACCAAAGGAACATCTACCTACATCCCGAGGTGCAGCACAAACAACAGGGCCTTCACATGTTCCAGTTATGGGATGGCACGGTTTGTCCCAATGGCAGCGTGGGCAACTAAATTCACACTCTGGACCATAGTATCCATAATCACAGGCTTTCAAATAACAACAATTGTTAGAATTTCTGTAGCACTTCAGAAAGTTTCATACAGATTATCTTCTTGTACTCTTTACAACAGCCCTATAGGGTAGGGGAGTATTACCCTCACGTCCACATGAAACTACCTAGTAGATCTGAGGAACTGCTGAGACTCAAATTGGGCAGTTCCTAAATTATCAGTTTTCTAGCATTAACAGATCAAACACTCATGATGAATGACATAAACTAGGCTGGGGGTGGAGAAAAACATAATTAGAATGGTGGAGGCTGCCATGAAGCCACATTAATCTTGCTTTGACTGGATGCTCATGTTCTTCCACAGCTCCCAATTTAACAGAAAGAGGTTCTGCTACTTTTGAGCAAAAATGGCTGTACCTAGCACTGATTGTCTAGGAACTTTCCCATCGCAGTTCCATTGCCCCAATCTCAAAAAAAAAAAAAGGCAATTTTTCAGTTTTTTAAAAAACAAAACAGACTTTAAAACACGCAAAGAAGATAATGCATCAAAAATGTTGAAACATGTATACTCCCAACAGTTTTTGTGATTGTTTTAAAATAAAAAAAGGCAGTAAAAAGTAAGAGTCAAACAGGAAGAAATGAGCATTCAAATCAATAGTTATCAGTATGATACTTGAGGAATGAAATATTATTAGTTATTATTTATTTCATTTATATGCCATCTTTCTCCCAGAGTGGGATCTAAAGTGGCTTCCAGAGACAATAGATTAAAAACATTTGGAATAAAATTTAAAAATTAAAATCACCATATAAAGGAATATAAAATCATTTTACAAGCATACAAAAGTTTAAAAAGATAGATAAAACACCTGAGTAAGAAGCTCTCCCGCTTACACATTAAAAGCCTACTTAAGGAGAAACATCTTTGCCTGCCAGCAAAAGGAAAGCAGGAAGAGAGGAGCTTAGCCACCCACAGAAGAGATAGAAACATTGGCCTTGCCTGTGAGATGTTTCTTTTAAGTGATGGAGGTAGAAACATCTTGTCATAGGTTGTTCCTCCTCGGCACTCCAGTAAGCAGGAAGTAGACTGCAAGGGAGTAGCCAGCAGTGGGAGCAACCTCCTTTGCTCCTCAGTCCATGTTACCACCAAAGGACTCCAAGAAGCTAGTGTATTACTCAGGAAAGCAGCTAAGTAAAGTATACAGAAAGACAGAATATCAAAGAGACTCATTAAAGCCAGTTTAATCAGAATTAAACTGAGAATCTTCCTCAGTTCAGAGTGGCGAGGATGTTTCCACATCCACTGCTTAAAAGAAACATCTCACAAATAAGGCCAATGTTCCTTTGTCTAGTAGTGGAGGGAGAAACATTCTGTCACTGTACATATCAAAGCTGTTCAACCAAAGGGTGGGTGAACTGAGGTGCAATATCTATTTAGAGACTACAGATTGACACAGATACCTTTCTGATTGAAGATAGCTGGAAACAGACAGACAGACAACCCAAAACTCAACCGTACTGAGTACGCTTGATACAAATCTTAACTTCCCACTGCACATCTAAAGTATGCCATTATCTTTCTAGGGCTTTCTGCAATTGAGGACAGAATGATGGTAATATAATTTCTTGAGCCCTATGAAATGCAGAGTTTACCTTAGACATAAACATAGGGTCCATTCATAAGACCACAGAGTCTTGATGAAAGACACACAGCTCTTCCCTTACGGAATGTGCCTCCAATTCTGATATCTACTGGCAGATGGTTTTGCCACCAGAAAAAGAATCTATAGAGTAAGGAATTTAAGAGAAACCTCTGTCAAAGGCTCAAATGGATCTTTCATTATAGCTGCCAAAACCTTATGTAAATCCTAACTGGGATACCTATGGATGATCAGCAGGGTGATTAACGTGGCTACTCTAAGAAAGCATTCCACATACAGGTATGATGAAATTTTCCAGGACAGTGCCAGTAGTTAGGCCAAAGAAATTGTTGTGACTTGTCTTTTAAGAGTATTAGGTTGAAGATCCTGGTCCAGACTATCTTTTAGGAGAAGTAATAAGCTGTTCACTGGTATCAACTCCTAATGGATCCCTTTCCTTCTGGTCCACCTTACAAAGGGATGAAAGGTGTACTGATAAATTCTTCTTGTGGACTGGAATTTAGAATTAATTATAGTCTCAACCATTTTTGGTGTGAGTCTGTCTTTCAGCAGTAGATTTCTTTCAATCTCCATGTGTGGAGCTGAGCCATGCTGGGTCCAGATGAAAAACTTGGCCTTCTGTCAATAAATCCTGTCTTATTAGCAGTTTGAAGGGTTCCTCATAGAGGCTCAGCAACTCCAAGAATCACGCCCCTCCTTGGCCAGTGAGAGGGCATTAATATCACTTCTGCCTTTTCTTATTTTTCTTAGGCATCTGGCAGTCATGGCCATCAGTGGAAATGCATAAAATAGGCCCCATGGCCAATCCATGTTTAGGGCATCTGTTTTCTGCCCCCAGTGTGTGGAATCTTGGGAAGAATCTTTCCACCTCTCTGTTGACCAAGGTCTGCTATCACCATCCTAAGCAGATCCACTATCAGCCTGAATGCTTCCACGTGAAAGTCCTGCTCGGTTTGATCCACATCTGTCCTGTTGAGCCAATCCACTTGAGTTTAGCTCTCCTTTTATGTGATCTGCTTTTAGCACCTTGAGGTTCACGTCTGCCCAAGATAGCAACCTCATCACTTATGAGAAACTTTGAACAAGTTACCCCCTTGTGATTCACATGTGCCTTTGCTGTTACATTGTTCATTCGGAAAAGGACTGATCTTTTCTGTATCTCTTGATGGAATGTCAGCAAGGCTAATCTTATGGATTTTAGCTCCAGCCAATTTATGATGTGGGATACATCTTGTTGACCCCACTTTCTTTGCATATAACAGGAGCCACATACTGGTCCCCACCACCTCAACCTCGCATCTGTCACTATTTGTAGATCTGGCACAGCCCAGATTGAACAACCTTTCATCAGTACTGATGACAAGTATCTTTGGAATGACAGCCTGACTTTATCTGGCAGATGTAGGCATAAGTGTTTCATTTGTGCAATTTGTTCCTAATAGTGAGATATAAACCACTGCAAAGTCCTGGCATGAAAACATGTCCATGGCATTGTGTCTATCACTGCAATCGTCAACCACTGCAATCATGCCAGTAACAGTAAGTCTGGACTGAAAGACAGACATACCTAATGATAGTGTGCTGATTCTTCCTTTGGTCAAATACTCTTGCCTGTGATATGATTGTACCAAGGTGTTGAAGATACTGCAGTGGTACAAGGTGGCTCTTCCCATGATTTACCAGAAAACCATATCTGGATAGGGAGGCCAAGAGCCAGTCCACATATGTCCATGCTTGCAGAAGAGAGACAGGCCTGATCGGGACATTGTCTAGATATCTCCAATGTCTAGATATCTCCACGTCTCCAATGTGTTTTGATTAAGCTGAAGGATGGAAGAAAATCCCAGGGTCATAGAACCTCCAGGATTTTCTTGAGTGTATATATCCTGAACTTCTACTTCTTCCTGAATTGACTGACCTTCTTTAGGTCCAGGACTGCTCTCCATGATTTGTTCTTTTTGGGAGCAATACAAACAATGGAGTAAGAGCCCTTTGATCTTTCCAAAGTTGGTACTGCTTCAATGGGTCCAATCTCTATCAGATGATCTACTGTCTTGAGCATTATCTGAAGTTTCTCTGGTGGCCATTGTGGCTCCCATTTTTGCTTTCATGCTCTTTACAAAATGGTGGTTGCACTGAAAATGCTTATGTCTAAATTTCTTTTCTTAGACACCGATATTGCAGAGTCTTTTATCATAATGGAAAGATGGTGGGGATGAGGATGACTCCCTTCTCTGGGGAGACCTACATACCCAGTCTTTTATTGCTTTCTGCTTTGGATCTGTGGTTTCTGTTAATGTTGACACCTACTGAAGACATTAGCAGGAAACCACTGGCTGTGCAGACATTCTAGTCACTTCTTTAACAGCACCTTTAACCAGCTGCAGAATCCAAGATCCCACTCCTGCCTGGCTATCATGGGTAGAAGGTTGATGATTTTATTCACTCTCTTCACTGGACATTCAATAGCCACCTCCTTTCTGGGTACGGTGTTTGAGGTGCTTTCTCTTGTGGTCTTGGAGTGGAGGATTTCCCTCCTTGAGCCAAGTCACCTTCTTCTTAGTCCTCCCATGCTCTATTGCTTGGGTTTCAGTATCTGTGAGCCCAGCAATGGGAGCAGGTGACACAGATTCCCTGACATGCCTGGACTGTTTTCACTGGATCTAGAGTGTGATATTGAGACCGGAGACACTTTCCTCTCTCACTATCTAGTTCCCTCAAAAGAAAAGAGAAAGAAGGTAGGTAGGAAAAAAAGGAGATTTTTTTTAATGGCAACAGCTGAAAAAATAGAGAAGAAAATAGAGAGATAGAATCATAGAATCATAGAGTTGGAAGAGACCACAGGGTCCATCCAGTCCAACCCCCTGCCATGCAGGTACACCCATCAAAGCATTCCCAACAGATGGCCATCCAGCCTCTGCTTAAAAACCTCCAAAGAAGGAGACTCTACCACACTCCGAGGCAGCATATTCCACTGCTGGATAGCTCTGACTGTCAGGAAGTTCTTCCTGAGGTTCAAGTGGAATCTCCTTTCCTGCAGCTTGAATCCATTGCTCCTTGTCCTAGTCTCTGGAGCAGAAGAAAACAAGCCCGCTCCCTCCTCGACATGACATCTCTTCAAATATTTAAACATGGCTATCATGTCCCTTCTTAACCTTCTCTTCTGCAGACTAAACATCCTCAGCTCCCTAAGCTGTTCCTCATAGGGCATGACTTCCAGACCCTTCACCATTTTGGTTGCCCTCCTCTGGACACGTTCTAGCTCGTCGATATCCTTCTTGAAATGAGGTGCCCAGAACTGGACACAGTATTCCAAATGAGGCCTAACCAATGCAGAATAGAGTGGTACCATTACCTCCCTCGATTGAGACACCATACTCCTATTGATACAACCAAGAATCATGTTGGCTTTCTTGGCTGCCTCATCACACTGCTGACTCATGTTCAGCTTGTGATCTACCAAGACTCCTAGATCCCTTTCACACATACTGCTATCCAGTCATGCATCCCCCACCCTATATTTGTGCATTCCATTTTTTCTGCCTAAGTGTAGGACTTTACATCTCTCTCTGTTGAAATTCATTTTGTTAGCTTTGGCCCAGCCATCTGTCAAGGTCATTTTGAAATTTGATCCTGTCCTCTGGTGTACTAGCAACCCCTCCCAATTTGGTGTCATCTGCAAATTTGATCAGCATGCCCACCACTCCTTCATCCAAGTCATTGATGAAGATGTTGAATAGCACTGGGCCCAGGACAGAACCCTGTGGCACCCCACTAGTCACTTCTCTGCAGGATGAAAAGCAGTCATTGGTGAGCACCCTTTCAGTTTGGGCCAAAGGCAAAGGTCAGAATTAAATTAGAGATGGAGTATAGATGAACTTGAAGCAAAAAGTGAAGAGCAAGGACTAGCTCACAGTTAGCCTGCTTGGAGCAGAGGCAGGAAGTAGATCAAGGGACAATGGGTGTTGCCCCCCTGCTGGCTGCTCCCGTGAATTCTACTTCCTGCCTACTGGAGCAATAAGGAGGGGCAACCCATGATTGAATGTTTCCTTGTCCACTGCTGAGAAATAAGAGGAAAGAAAGTTTATTATGCTGGATCTGTATCTGTTCTTGTTTGCTGGTACATGTATGCAAAAGCTTATGGAAAGAAACTGGCTATTCTAAAATAACATGCCAGAAGCCTGAAACATTCAGTGAGGAACAGAAGGAATTAGATTTCAAACTATATACTAGACTTCATACTCTGAAGTCATTTAAAGAGTCATCTGATTAGGATCAACTATAGAGGCTCATTTTAATACTGGGAATGCCTGTTGAGATGCATCACTCATTTAATAACACTATACATTTCAGAAATAATTCAGACAGTAATGATTACCTGATTTTAAGAATGTTACACTTGGACCGAAGCCTCCACCAACTAATGTAGGGCCATTTAATAGGAAATAGCCATTTTGCCATAATCCATAGCCAAGACAGGCAAACTTCTGTTTAATACACTCAGCTCTTGCATCATCATAAGTATAATTTGCTGATAAAGCTGGTTTTCCTGATATCACTACTGCATCCCAAAAACCTGTATATACATCCAGGTCTATAGGAGAGCAAAAAAATAATACTGAGGTACATTAAAATCTGTCTGTTAATATACATGAAGAACAGAGAATTAATACCAGATTCTCACAAGCTATGACCCAACAAGTTAACTCCAGTCATGCTTTACAGGAAATCCTATTTTTTTTAAATGAAGTTCTTTCAATTCAAGCTTCAGTTGTGAACAAATATCTGAGCACAGCACATATAGACAGTGCAATTTGGTTTAATATACCAGTTGACAATGATAACCTCATAATTACAACCAGCTAAGTCTTTTTTTCAGAATTACTCAGTGACTAAAAATAACCCTGCAAGAAGTTACCATATGATTGAAGTTCAGCCTCAAAGAAACAGATCAGGTGCAGAGACCAAACACCTCATACTTTTTGCCCAGTGACAGTTCCTTAGATTTCCTCAGCCTTTCATAGCTAGCTACAGCTTTTACTGATTGTAAACCAAAGAGAGGTTCTATTACTCTTAAAATACAGTAACAGTATATACTATTTTATCTTAACTCCATATTTGGCACAAAATCCATTTTTTGTACCTCAAAAACTAGGTGTAGATGCTAAACTGATGATGGCTAAAGAAAAAATAGGTTGGTTGCCTATAACTGTGCTTCTTCAAGTAGATATGTGCAGTCAGACATGGGGTTGTATGTCTGCACACAGCTATATTCAGGACTTTGTAGAGCTACGCTAGAGTTTTGGTATCCCGAAGAAGTGCACAAACTTGTACACAGACCAGTAGGTTCTGCCTTCCTATTCAGTTTCTAACGGACTGCTGTAGTGGCCATATAATGAAGCACAGAGAAAACCAGGAGATAGCAGCAATAACTCACACCAGAGTAGACTGAGCAGCAGTGGTCTATACCAAGAAAATTCTTTATATCCTGATTTTCAGTGGTGGTTTTAGTCAGGGAAGCAGTCAAGGTGATCACAAGACCTAAAAGTGTCAGGAACTTGGAAAAGATGTCCATAATTCTAGAAAGCTATGCTTGAACTGTAACGAAGGGATGCAATGTGACAGAATGACTGATGTCATGTGCTCGAAGTGCCATGGATCAGCTGGAGAGGCCATGTTAATCCTTTTTATTCCTGTTTTCTCCATGGGTTCTTAAAATGCCCCTTTATGCAGTTTGCTTTTGTTATTTGCTGTCACTGCAAACTGCCACTAAAGGTTGCAGCTACCCTCCCTCTTCCTTTTCTGTGGTAGCCAAAATTCCATACACCCCTGATGACAGAAAGAAGACAGGTGATCAAGAACTGTGGAAATGGTAGCAACAAACATGGTGACTCTTGTATTCATTTCCAAAATTACCAGTGCTTAGCTTCCCTGGCCTTCTTATTTTCCAGTAGCTCTGCCTCCATTGCAAATGCAAAGGGACAGTTTCATTCATTGCTGCAGGCAGTTTCAAATATAACTAGTATAGAATCCATACGTGAAACTGCACAGAGACAGAGCACAACAAGAAGATGTGTTTAAATAACCAAATTCTGAACCTGGGTTGAAAATTTTATAGAATTATGAGATCAGCCTATTCTATAACTGCCTAACATCTGGAAGCAAAAACAGATACTTTTGTAAAGTTTGTGTAGGTCTGATTATAACATTTTTTAAAAAAAATATGAAAAATATTTCTTTAAAATATTAAAAATTCTAAACCAAGTAAATAAAGAATTGTTGTTGCTGTTGCATGCTTTCAAGTTGTTTCTGGCTTAGGGGGACATTACGGCAACCCTATCATGGGGTATTCTTGGCAAGATATGTACAGAGGTTTGCCTTCTGCTTCCTTTGAGACTGAGGGAATTTGACTTATCCAAGGTCACCCAGTGGACTTCCATGGTTGAGCGGGGATTTGAACCCTTGTCTCTAGAATTGGAGTTCAAATCACTATCACCACATTGGCTCATGTTAAAAAACGTTTTTATCATACTGACTAGATTGCTACAAATAATACCTTGTGCTGTGTACCTTCACATTATTTCCAACTTGGGGCAACCCTGAGGCGAACCTATCACAGGGCTTTCTTGACAAAGTTTGTTCAGAAGAGATTTGCCTTTGCCTTCCTCTGAGGCTAAGAGAGTGCAACTTGCCTAAGGTCACCCAGTGGGTTTCCTAGCCAAATAATATGCTTGAATATAAACCATAAGGGAATTCACTTGCAGCTCCCACAGACACTAGAATGCAATGCACTCCCCCAAATTCTAATTCATGCAATTTCAATTGCATGTAACATTAGTGGAATTTATAATATGTGCACTTATTACATCTAAAAACCAAGAAAGTGTGATTGCAAAAACTAAGCATCTTTGCATCTGAAACATTTGTGAAGTTATTTTGTTTTATTGCTGTTCAGCAGACTCTCAATGAGGGTGATAAATTTAGCAGAAAAAATTCAAAAGGATTAATAGAAAACAAGCAGAATCTGCAGAAAGTGTTGTGGTATAGAATGCTGTCTGTTTAGGATTCCAAGAACTTAAATTTATCCCACCACCACACCCACTTTTCTGTTTTTCCTCCCTACAAATCAGTCGGCATTATATGCTCACTGACTATGTTCAGTTCTCACTGGGCCACCTATAGTCTGTGCCCTCAGAATATTTCTCCTTAAATAAAATTCCAGAATTCCTATTTCTAAGAAATTTTTATACTTGTTTTGTTCCTTTTGACTTTGTACGTTTATACTCCTTTTTATACTCATGCAAACCTTGGACTACTTCTAAATTTTATGATGTATTCCTGGGTTACAACGCTGAACTGAGTGCTAAGTACTGGTTGTTATAGATTTGTTGTTATTGATTTGTATGTGCACATGTGTACATAACCTCATGTAATCTCGAATTCAGATGTGCTAAGGCTGAGTCAGCAGAGGGCGCACTGTATATGCACTTCTTAGATTTCTGCCAGTTTGTAATCCCATTCAGATGCTAAAGATATTTAAATTTTGTTGGAACAGTAATATTAACCAATTTAGATAACAAGCAATCTGGGGGGGTGGAGTGGGGTGGCATGATCCTAATAAGTGGCTTATGGCCTAACAAATACAGACAAAGCTGTATGTGCTCAGTTGCCATTGAAAGTTTCAGCCTGAAAACCATGATCTTAATATATTTTGTGTTGACCCTAGGTCTACAACAAAGTATGCCAAGGCATACCAGAATCTCAAAACACATAGCTATAAAACACTGTGTTGCATAGGAATCTCAAAGTCTACATGATAATATCTACCAACAGATAACAAACCTCGCTCAGCTGGTTTTTTGCACACCCAGCCTCTCTTTTTTTTACAGGAAACTTTACGAATAACACCTTTATTTGTCATATCAGTACATCTTCGCCACCTGCGCCCCATTGGGAGATTCATCCTGACAAGGTAAACGAAGACAGTTAATCAGAGAGAGGATCAGCATTCATCTGTGTATGACCATGTTATTTATTGATACACAATTGTTGTTATGTGGCTTCAAATTGTTTCTGACTTAGGGCAACCCTAAGGCAACTTATCACAGGGTTTTCTTGTTAAGATTTATTGAGAACCAGTTTGCCCTTGTCCTCCTCTAAGACTGAGAAAATATGACTTGGCTAAGGTCACCCAATGAGTTTCCATGGCTGAACGAGGATTCAACCCTGGTGTCCAGGGCTATAGTCCAACACTCAAACCATTATACCACGCTGGCTCTCTCTGATACACAATAAAACTAATTAACTGAAAACTAGGGACAGTAACAACAATTTTGTAATCATGGATTGTTATTTAAAACTGGAATGTGGGGAAGGAAATTCTCTGTCAAAAAAGAAGGGCTTTTATTTTGTAAAAAAAAAATACACTACTCATTATCTTAAGAAAAATTAAAGTAACAGTTTTGTCATGTCTGTTGATGTGCCAGGTATTAACAGATGGAGACGACGGACATTTTAAGTCTCTGAATTCTGTCATCTTCCTTTCATAATCTCAGGCTTGTTGTGACTTCAAAGGGAAGCACAGAAAATGGATTTTCCCAAAGTGTATGATAAAGTCAGTCAATAAATTTATGCGTAATATTACACAATTTAGTCAACGAGAACTGTACTAAATTGTTATTGGGTAGACTTTGAGTTTCCTGTGTAGATTCCTGAAATTATTGCTACATCAGATTCTTGAATCTATTTTGAAATGGATACAACCAAAGCCAAAAGCATCTACACTTCTCTAACTATCCTGCTGTTTAGCCTTGTGGCAACTGCAAAGCAACAATTTAAATGTGAGTAGAAAAAGGATAAAGCCCATTAAGATGCAGATGCATTTTTACCCTGACTAAATATTTATGCATTACTTCAATTTAGGAAAAAAAACAGTCTTGTCTTTTATTAGATACTCATATTTCTGTAACTGTAAAAACTCCACAACACTGACCTCTACCAGACTTTTTCTGAATTGGTTTCAGTGCTTTTTAGAAGAAAAAGTCATACTAACATCAACTGTTATATTTATCACAATAGTTCCAAGTACTGAACTTTCCCATAGCTATTTACACATACAAAACACCATATATGAATAAATTGAAGGTAATAATATGCTTGAAGTGCCAGCTGTAACAGACTGGATCAGATGTTTCAGAAAATCCAAGCCACTATTATACATACCATTCCAATGTGCTTGCCGCACTGTCTTCATGAGACCAAGCCCAGATGTGATCATAGTTAATGTCTTGCAGTCCTAACCATATTGGTTCTTTGAAAAACATTGTTATCCATTTCTACCATTGAAAACAAGGTTAGATACGAAACAGAAATAAGAAGACTGCATTTATTTAAAAGGATGAGCATGTTTTTACAATAACTGGAAAGGGAAACAAGTGCTAAAGATTAAATATTGCTCCCATACCAACAACAGAAAATAACTCTGGTGCCAGACTGTTTGTTGGGCTGCCATGTATAGCTAACCTTTGGACATCCCCTACAGTTGTTCACCTTCATAACTAACTAGCGTATATATCCGGTGTTGCTGGGGATTTTATTTTCTCATAGGTAATACTTGTTAGAAATACCTTAGGAATTACCTTATCTTACCTTAGGAATTAGATGTGGTCGAAATACACAGATTTGAGATCCTGTATCTCTAATTTCCCAAACTGCCTTGTCCAGTTCCTGTAACTTTTCCCCATTTTCCCCAATCTAATTTGTATTCAGAGTTGTTAACATACAGAGGTTCCATTTCTGAGGGAATACACTGCTCTTCTCCTTGCTGCTAGACTTCGCCTCCATGGCAACCAGTCAGGGCCAAGAGCTCTCTGGCTGAGAATTCTAAAGTGCAGTTCCCTAAACTGCAAACCCCAGGATTCCACAGAATCTTCTCAGGCAGCCAATCATATGAGGTCTTCTCGCCTGACACAGATAAACAGATAAACTTTGACTTTTATATAGTAAATAATAGCATCTAAAGCTGATCCTAATCTATGCAGACTTCAGGAAATGTCATCCAGAGTGATTTATATAAATAGTGGAACACAGGATAACTTGCTATGTGCAATATAAAAGCATTAATTGTACTGAATAATGCCTATTGTGTTTGTGAAAGAGTGCAACATTCCTGTGAGATGTCGTATGCCTGCACAGGTGCTTAGATTCTATAACTACTGGTCAGTTAAGCTAACAAAAGCCACCAGAAGGGGAAGGGAAGCAATCATCATACCACATCATTTTCGTCTTCAATCCACAGAAGTTCAGCAGCTCTAAAGCGACTGCAAGAAGAATTCGCCTGTTTCCAATTTCCACCAGGATTATTTGAAAAATAGTAACAATGCTTGTTCCAGTAGCGCCATTTTTTCATATCTGGGCATCTTTCACTGACAGTGCCTTTAAAGATAAATGTTCAATAAACACTCTACAGTGATTCAAAGACATAGCCATGTTAGTCTGAATGAATAGGCAAAGGGGTCTTGTGGTATCTTTGAGACTAAGTGGAAGAAAGAAGCTGGCAGCATAAGTTTTATTGTCTTAAGTCTACAAAAGTTTTGCTACCACCTTCTTTCTCTCAGTCTCAAAAGTGCTACAAGATTCTTTGCATACTCTACACAAATGTTCAAATAATTAGGGGGGTATCTAGGGTGGGGCAAGTAAAGCACGTGCCCCAGGCACTAATATCCGGGGAGTGCAAAAAAGCAGTGCCAAGAGTGGCAGAGGACGAGCAGGAGGAAGCAGCCCTGGAGGTAAGGGTGCAACTTCCACGCTTGCCCTAGGCACTGTTTATGCTAGATATGCCTCTGCATAGCATTAGTGTCAGTTTCATATATGTTGCCTCTGCAAACAAAAAAGTTCTGTCCTCATTTTCTTCCAAATCAACCCAAAATGCACAAAAAAAATCGACAAAGTAATCATGATAGAAAGACTGAAATAACTCGAATAAAGACAACCACTGCTTGTTAGGGGAAAGTAAGCAAATCCAACATGAAAGCAGGATTACAGGGATTCACCCATTTAAGGAAAAAAATCATGTGGATGAACTAGTGTTAGTCTGAATTGAACATACTGATGGAAGGGATGATTTAAATTATGGGTTTTCTTATTTCAATGTGGATTGTCACTTAACAGCTTGATCCACTTCTCCCCTTCAGTACATCCTCTAAAAATTAAACATTAAAACTTAAAACATCTCAGTAGGATGAGTCTACCCACATAACAGCCTTTGCAAAATGACCTTATAAGTCCTTGTCCTCCCAGTTCATTACATTTAGCAATACAGAACTGGAAGAGACATATCATTTAATCACAGTGGATGAACATTTCAGTACAGCAAGCAGAAAATAACCCTTTCCAAATCTGAAATAAATTTAAAGATTTGCAAAATGCAGGGCACCGGGGTGGCAAAAGGGGTCTAAGTGTTAGCAGCTATACACCCCCACACCTTGACATGGTCTAATTGGCAAATATTAATTGGCATGAAATTAAGTCATATACACTTATTGCTGGAGAAGGGATGCTGGCTGAAAAGATGTGCAAAGGTGGGTCAGAGGTGACCTCCGCACAGCCAGGTCATAAGTTCACTGTGGATTAGCTGGAAACGCCTGACTAAGGCTCTGAGCTAATCCTCTCAATTGCCCAACCTCAGAAAACAACAGTCAAGCCCAGGTGCAGCAGGCAAGCACCCCTACTGTTTTTGTTTCCTACCAAAACCTTCCCCAGTCACCTTACCCAACCAAGGCATTGAAACAATTAGTCCATTCTAGACTCCTTTTGTTTACTTTGCAAGAAAACACTTAACTCACACCTCTTTGGGAAGGGAAATAGAGTATAACTCCCTCCCCCTTTTGAACAGTTCAATGCAGTACCTGAAATGCTGGACACCATGTCACTCTGAATCCTGATTTGGTCTGCCCATAGACACAAATCTAAGCCACTCCACTGCTTCTTCACTACTCTTCTGGACTGGTAATTATAACTCAAAAACCTCAGCCTTGTTATTTATAATTTTTCCTCTCTTTATCCTTTGGTTAGCTCTTGCATGAATGTGTGACTGTTTGTATCTTCTGTGCATGTGTGAGTGAATTCCCCTCAATAAAACACACTTTTACTTTACTTTTGAATCTCTGGCTGGTTCTTTTCTGCAAGGACCCCGTAAACATTGGTGGAAGATCTTGTTAGGTTACTTCGCCCCTTGCAAGCCTGCTAATTGACCAATTCCCCGTTGTCACGTGGAGGTACTGGCATCGTGGGTGGACCCCTGAGTCACCCACATTTTGGGGTAACAAAATTGTTGTTGAATACGTTCAGATATACAGACATGTGCATTTAACTAGCATTGCTCTGACATCTTGGCTGAAGAATCCATTTTGTTTCAAATGGCAGTATCTGATAGGTTGCCAGGAATGTTGTCAGTGAAGCTCTAGAATGTCACAGAAGTGAAAAACTATAGTGTGTATTTGACTCCTTTTTGATTAAAGAGACTTATTCCTAGCAATTAAAGAACCATGCAAATGCCCAGCTTTATACCACGTCACCACCACGCAGCCCACCAACTCATAAATCTGAACTGGTGATCCAAAGCTTTCACCAGAAACCTCATTCAATACTGCACTGAGCCTCCCTCTTGTGACAGGACAGGTCAACTACTACTTTGATGTCATTTTTTAAAAATATATAAGGCTATATATAAAGCTAGATGTAAATTAATAAAGGGTCAAGGAATGTTCCTAAGCTTTCTTTCCATTCATCAGAACAAAACCTCTGTTTTGATTCATCTTTGTTCCAATCTTAGAAACATCTACCTCTTTGTAGCTTTTATTTTGAACTCTGTTCAGGCAGCAATTCCTTCTTTTTGCTTGGGCATCAGTCATTCTCGTGTGTCTTGCAAATGAACCCAAGTAACTCCATTTAAATTACTATTCCTCTTTACTCTTTCCTAGACTGATCTGCTCCACTCTGACACCTATCCTATGTTTCTAGAGCCAGAGTATTACTTTCTAATTTTCTGCTGAACCACTTCATTACTGAGATTTCCTGGAGAGATTTATTTGGCTTGGGTTCTGAGACACACCTTCTGTCAGATTACCATCTTAACATGGCAAAAAGTCTGTATGTGTCAAAGAGGGTGAGAGTAAATTCTATCAAGAATCACTTCCAGTAGTGACACCCCAAGTGGTACGCCCAAGCGTGAAGACATCAAACTAAGATGCATCCATCCTCTTCAGGGAGCAAGAGTGGCATCAGCAGAAGAGAACTGATAGTTCCACTGGTGAGAGGAGCCAAGAAGCTCCAGAAGGAAAGCTACTAGGCAGCAGCAATAATAGGGAGAAAGGGGTTTGACAGTGGCAGAGAACCTCTTAGGGACAATGGCAGTGGTACTTTAGCTAACTCTTATTAGTACTGTGCAAAAGAAACCACCGTTAAACCATTTTTTACATTATGTAGGACAAAAAAGAACCTGAACCGCAAAATGTAATACATTTGTTGAAACAATTTGTCACAGATGTTTTTGTCTGTTTAAAAAAACATTAAAAATGGTTGAAGTAATAACGCCAGAAAATGTCTACCTTGTGGGTTTAATTATGTGAATTCTGTAACAAAAATTACTCTGGGCCCAACTGCTTGGATGGAAGTAAATCTTTAGTGATTTAATGCACTTATTAAACAGTCCATCCAAGTCTCCAAGAAGGAAAATATTATTTAGGAAGCTAGGATAGTATATTAGGCACTTAGTGATTCCAGCATTAGCTTACCATTTGAAAGGAGAAGCACTTCTTCAGTTTTTAAAAGAAGGAATATACACGGGAAAATAAAAAAGTCCTATCTCACATTTATTTTTGCAAAAAGAGATGTTGGTAAAGCTGCTAGAACGGATAGGGGAAACTTAGGAAGTTGCAAAGGCCAATATTATCCCTTGAGCTCGGCCAAATGCTGCATGTCCCACTACCTGCTGCCAAACTTTGGTGACAAACTAGACAAAACCACTGAAACAAGCAGGAAATGTCTGTTTTGAATAGGTTTTCCTGGATTGCTGTCTAATTTCAGCAAAATGGCGGGGGGGGGGAACAGCCTGGAGTTACCCTTATGATGGCAAAGGAGCTGGAAACAACTAAGGCCCTTTCCGCACCTTACCTTCTTCCAGCGCTGGGGTGCAGGGCTCACGCAAGCAGCCTCTGGTGAGAGGCTCTTGCGTCCCTGCTGCTTCAGCTCTGCACAAGCTGCCTGCTCGCGTGAGAGCCCCACCTCTTCCTTCCGCAGTGCAGCCTGAGACTTTCCAGGCTGTGCTGGGGCAAGAAGCGTGACCAGTGTGGCTCCGGAGGCTCCGCATGCCAGGTAAGTGCGCGTGGGGCCCAGGAGCAATGCACAATCATGTACCATTTTCAGCTTCTAGCCGAAAATGAAAAGGCGCATGATCAGTGCCTGCCAGCCCCTGGAGCATCGCGCAATTGTGAGTACATCATGCAGATCGCTCCTCACAATCGTGCGATGCTCCAGGTGCCCTTTCGCATGGAAAATGCCGTGAGAAAAGGGCCTAAGAATGAAGAGGTCATGTGGATAACTCCAAACAAGAAGATCCTTATCCCAAGGCATCTTCTGACTTGTGCATCAAGCTCACCAATCCACGCATGTGGGAGAGAATGTGCTGGGAGACTACCTCAACAGGTTGCTTGTGATACTGGAAGTATACATGGAAACAGAGAGAACCAGTAAGGAGTGCTTCACCTGTTTCCAGAACAATCCAAACATCTGCCTAAAGCCCACTCCTGGGGCAAGGCAGGTGGGGCCAGTGCCAAGAGATGCAAGAGAAGTGGCCGGGCCCAAGGTGGTGCTCATCACTCACACTGTGCCCTAACAGTTTAGTGGGAATTCCTATCCTGGCTATGCATATTGCTACAGAAGTAAACCAAGTACCTTGTGTCTTGGCTAAAAGCCTCAATGCAACCTCCCAAGCTATAGTTGCGTTTGATCTGGGGATGAAAGAATCAAGACCAGGCAGCCATTGATTATCTTTTGCTAAGACATAAGCATGGATGCCAGGACTTCAAAGGCTTGTGCTGCGTCAACCTCTCAGATCATACACATATTATAGACACAAAAAATAAATCAGCTACATAAAATAATGACTGGTTCGAAACAATTTGAGGGGGTTGATTTCTCCTGGTTTATCAACTGGCTCCCAGATTTTGCTTGGCTGAAACAGATATTTATAGGGTTGATATTAATTGTGTTTATTGGGATGTTCGCTTGTTCATGCAAAGTATCATCATCTGTACTTCTTCATGTACAGCTTGTGTAGGGAATAGCAAATGATGATATTAAAACAGGTGGGTGGGTGGGGAAAAGATGCCTGGATGTCAACTTCTTCCTATCCTGAAAGACCTGGATAAATGTGGGACATTAGCAACATCCTGCCTAGGCTTTTGTGATATGGGATGAACCTACATCTAAGTCCCAAAGGGGGAATTGATGGTGCCACCTGGATATGATGGATCTTTGAGTGAAAAAATGAGAGCCATAATTCTTGAGAAAAAAGAAGGCCTGTTTGTCTTACAAAGTGCTAGGCCCCAGGAACAAAAGCCTAGGCAGGATCTCACTAACAGCCTTGATTTGTAATTCTCTCAGATGAAAAAGAAAGATGGGGACTGCTAGCCACCTAGCAGAAAGGAATGTAACACATAGATATCCTGAAGGACACTTAACAGGCATGGAGAGAGATCTATAAATAATCCCAGGTTTAAAGAAACTAACAAGATAGTACCAAACGCCCAAACTTATTATGGGATGGAGATACACGAGCAGTAAAACGTGCATGCTTTGAGATACCTGATCCTTATGGAGTGATGTAATTGTGATTCAATTTTAGAATGTTACTAACCTTCACATAAAAAGATACAAATATCTGTTAATTCCTTTCTTTGGTGTGCCTGCTTTGTGGAACTTTATCCCAGGTACCTCTTTCTTGAGTAAATAAAGTACTTTAGATCTCCCCCCTCCCTTGTGTGGACATTCAGTTGGCTGATATGCACCGAGGAAAGAATCCAGTTTTTGTGGGGATAATAAGTATGCTAGAACAACTATCTGCTATTCTAGTCTTGGTTCCCAAATGTAAAATAATGAGCATTGTTCTATTCACACATTCCTCACACCTTTCTGCCAATGCGTTCTAGAGATGCCAACGTGAGAGTAGAAACTTCCTAATAAATTGTCAGACTCTCACAGTCTCCTGTGCAGCCACCATGAAGTTATCTCCTAAGAACCAGATGTTCACTCTATCAAGACAACACCTAGAATTTCTACAAATATGGTACTCCTTCTCACCGAAAAAACCCCCCAAAAATTAACTCTTCGAATTTGGAATTATTAAACATTCTAATTTTTTTTATTTTGTTTTTTTCTTATAAAAATCCCACAAACTGAGAAGTATTCCTGAAACTGTGAAAGGACAGGTTGTTTACCTGTAACTGTGTTTCTTCAAGCGGTCTTCTGTGAAGTCACACAAATGGGTTTACACGCCTGCGCGAAACAGCATTTGGAACCTTCTCGAAGCCTAGGAGTAGGTATTTTGGCAGTTGACCCCTCCCCCACCCTCCTAGGGAATATAAGGCCCCTCCCTGTATAACGGTCAGTTCCTTTGTCGCTGGAGCAGCAGCACGGGAACCAACCATCCAGTAGGACATGACGTGGGGAGGACGGGTGGGGTTGTGTGACTTCACAGAAGACCACTCGAAGAAATACAGTTACAGGTAAGCAACCTGTCCTTCTTCTTCATGGTCTCTGTAAATCACACAAATGGGAGACTAGGAAGCTGTCCTATTTGGAGCAGGGAATGTCATGCTTAAAATTCTTTTTACTATCATCATAGATATCAACAATTACATTTTCAATTATTTTTTGTCCTTCACAGTCCCGTTCTGGATGCTTAGGAGGTCAAGCCTGAATAGCAGTCTCCAACATAGACATCTCAAGCGTTGCATCAGAGCTGCAAACAGGTTGGGCCTTGACGACAGTATCTGATACTGACATCTCGAGAGTTGCATCCAACATGTAAACCATAGCTGCCTCAGCCACCACGGTGTTACTAGGATGGTCTTTGCCCTGTCCTGACATATCCTCAATATGACCTTCATTGTGATTTGAAACAGAGGGAATGCAGGAATGCTTCCCCAAAACTGTGGTCATCTGTTTTCTGTCAGCAACAACACAGCTTATTGTCTTTTATTTTCAAATAGATCTAACACAGTGCCGTCTATTGGAGAAATATGTTACTTATTCCAGTCTCATTCAACCTCCATCTGTGGCAAGACAAAGGCGAGCGCACCTGCCAAAAGGTTTTCTGTCCCTGGTAGATGAACTGCTGAGTGGACAATCTTTTTTGAGAGGCAAAAATGAATTGCCAACATCAGGAACACACGCGACCAAGTCCCTCCTTATTTATTGATATGGTCTATCACTATTGTGAATATGGAGGACGAGCCCTAAGTGCACATCACTCACTTGTCCTTCTGGCTGAGATTATCACTAGCAAAAACACTGTCTTCCATGACAGCAAGTTAATGTCACACTTTGCCACAGGTTCAAACGGCCTGCGAGTCAATCGCATTATCAACAAGTTCAAGCCCCAACCTGGTACAGGAGGTTGGACTGGAAAGTATAAATGCTTATAACTTTGTAAAAGTGTCTTAATCATATGGTCCAGGAATAAGGATGGTCTTACTTCTTGTTGTAAATGCCAGGAAATTGCTGTCACATAACACATCACTGATGAGAGTGATAGTCTGTCAGATACCAACAAGGTGAAGAATGAAAAGATATCCATGGTACTGCAGGTCCATCGGTCAATATCATTGTCTCGTAGATAAGCACAAAATTTCTCCCATTTATATGTATAAAATCTCGATGTTGAAGGTTTGTGTGCAGCCAAAAGAATTCTCCATATCGGATGTGTGAATTCCTTTACTTCAATAGAGTCCATGCCATCAATTATAGACACTGAATGTCGGGATGGAAGATGGTATCTAAGTGGATACTCAGTAGGTCTGGTCTGTATGGAAGCATTCTATGCCGACCTTTGGACATTTGCAGAAGTGGAGCAAACCAATTATTTTATTTTATTTTATGTTACCTTTCCTTATCCAACGTAGGCATCATCAATATCAAGGTTACCATTCGAAACAGTTTCCTCTGTATATAGTGGTTGACACCTCTGAGATCCAGAATAGGGTGAGGGCCACCATCTTTTTTCGACACCAGGATGTCAAGAATGTTGTAAGCAGGAGCAATATTGGTATCTACTCTGGTTTGAAGTCGGTACCATGCTTGATGTCGATATCTAAATAAATCAATGATAGGAATCTGTTTGAAAAGGTATCATCCTTTGGTTATCAAAACTCTACGCTTAGGTTGATCCTCTTGTCTTTTTTTTTTTTTAATCTTGCAGATGGTAACTTTCTCGAGGAGTGTTGTTGAGGAGTTATTTGTTTTTGTTGTCATGTAGGCAACAGCTCAACACTTTCCTTGTTTCAATTTATCATCAGTAGTACCATTGAACAGGCCAGGTAAATCAAAAGATAAGTAGAGCGTAGGTACCAAGCATAGGTATCAAGCATAGGTATCAAACGTAGGTACCAGGTCTAGGTATCAAGCCTAGGCGCCGAGCCTAGGTATCAAACCTAGGTATTGAGGCCAGGTACCAAATCCAGGCACCAAGCTTAGGACCGAGCTCAAGCACCGAGCTCAGGTATTCAATTTAGGTATCTAGCTTAGGTATTAAGACTCTAGCCTAGTTATCAAGAGTCTTAGAGCTGCCAGTTCACTAGCTCTTCTTTTTGAAGTTATAGCTACTAGAAAAACAGTTTTCTAAGATAGTAACCTCATGTCCTTCGATTGACTCTAGGGAGTTGTCTCCCTGTGCAGATGACTTGTACTGGATACATAGACAATCTCGGTACCAAAGGGAGGATCCAATAAGTCACCATCGGAAACAGAAAAACAACCTCCTGTTCTGAGATTGAAATCTAAGTCTCTGACACTGATGTGTTGCAAGGTGTTACCAGCAACATCGAGAGGACCAGCATGTGATAGAGATTCAGAGCAAATTCACTGGCCTAGGTACAGAGTCTAAGTGTCAAGCATAGGTATCTAGTCTAGGTACTACGCCTAGGTATCCAGCCTAGACATCAAGCATCAGTATCAAGCCTAGGTGGTGAGCCTAGGTATCAAGAGTCCAGGTATCCAGCCTAGGTACCCAACCTAGGCACTGTGTGTAGGTATCGAGGCTAGATATCAAGGCCAGGCACCAAGCCCAGGCATCAAGTCCAGATACCAGTCCTAGGCACCAATGTGAGGTAACATGGTGGTACAGTATCATACTATCAAGAATTGATTGTATGGTAGTGTCAATAATGCACTAAGTGCAGGTACTCAGAACAGATACCAAGCGCAGTTACCAAGCTTAGGTACGACACCTAGATATAAAGCCTAGGTACCAAGCCTAGGTATTAAGCCTAGATACTGTGGTAGTATATATCATTGTTGATTATCAAGAGTCTATGGTATCATCTCCTTGAGATCGACAATATCGTGATGGTAGACGGGTTGACTGGAGACCGTCTCTACGAGAATGGCAACACTGTCAAAGGTACAAACCATGGACAGGACCAACGGCAAACCATCAACTCAGACTGATAGTACGGATCAGTAAGGGAGCTGATGGCGAAGGATTGCTATTGGTACCAGAAATCGCATCAGGTGCACTGCTGTTGAAGAAGCAGTGAACAAGCCCCCTCGGTGTCATAAATTGCATTAGAAGTACCACCATTACAGATGCGGTGGGGAAAGGCATGGCCAGAATGGCATTGTCGAAGGCACCAGTTTTCCTAGAGCAAAGCCTGAAGTGGCCGCTCTGTTACGGCTTGTGTGCAGGAGTTGATGATGACAGCAAGACTGTACAATGTGACTCTCTGAGAGGCAGGTAGGCACACAAGTCCACCAGTATCCAAGATCTTGCCTCCGCACAAAAAAGCAGGGTTTAAAGACTGCTGCCAAGGCTACCCACAGAAAAATCCTGAGGGGTCAAAGAGAAGGAGATATACCTTCCTCAGTTATAACGAGAGGAAGATTCTGCACCACTCCAGGTGGGGAACAAGTTTAGTTGCTCCTTTCTTTTATGTTTTCAGCGACGATTTCTCCTGTGAGGAATCATTCAATTTCCCTTTCCTCTCCTCCTATCCTCGTACATATATCTTTGTTGGCAAAGTAGGAGGCTGATGTCACTCTCATTCCCTTTCTGAGAGGACGCCGACAGTGCCTCATCTCGAACTCGAAACAATGAGCGAGATCCTGGCCTCAACATCAGTACCTACTGCTGAGGAATTTCAGGGGGCATGCTGTAAGCTAGCATGACCCACAGTTCATCAGTGCATCAAAAGTAGATCAAAACAGCATACATCCCAAAGACCAGAGAGAGAGAGGCCAAAAAATATACTAAACTTTTTGTTTATTGCAAAGCTGGAATACATGAGAAGGCAAAGCTAGGTAAAATCCATTTTTAAATCTGTGTCTGCACAGCAAGGCTGACAGGCAGACAGTGTTAGACAGTGAACAACAAGAAGTGAATGAGAACAGAATTCTTAGTCAACACATCTGCAGTTGTTATGGGAAAATTTCAGCAGCTTATCTCATTCTCTAACTAGTGGCTGGGAAAGTTTCTTATCCATTACAATGACTACGAGGCTAGCGAAGGAACAAGAAGCTTAACCCTTTAGGCAGGGATCTGGGCAGTTACACTTTAACACCTACGTGGTAGTATGATGTCAATTTTTGGAGGAAGGTAATGACAAGTGGGATGGGAGAGCTTTATAGTCTTCTCCCACAAAACAGCTATTAACGAGTTGCTCTATTTCATCTACCTTGTGAGGTAAGTAATTGACAGTGCCCAGAAGAACCAACATTAAGGCCCCCGCCCAAGCAAAGGAGGCATTTAGAATGGACATCCTTATCTGGGATTTTTCCTCCATATGGCAAACAACTTTTGAAAAAGGTAGTTGCCATACAACTCCCCAACTGATCAAATGGAAGCCAAACCAGTAGGCAAAAAAGGGAAGTTGAATGTTAGAAACAATCACCAAAATGCCAAGAAAAACGTAAGTATTTAGTCAAATCTTGTTCAAAGAAACCGTTAAACCAATCTGAAAGCTAGAGGAAGGCTCCTTTGATGCTGCTACCATGGGAGAAGAAAAGGAGCTGACCGTTATACAGGGAGGGGCCTTATATTCCCCAGGAGGATGGGTCAACTGCCAAAATGCCTACTCCTAGGCTTCGAGAAGGTTCCAAATGCTGTTTCGCACAGGCACGTAAACCCATTTGTGTGATTCACAGAGAGTACACAGAACATGATCAACAGCCATTTCAGCCACAGAATAAATCAAGCAATATTTTCTATAAATTAAATGCTGTAGTGTTTTTTTTTAAACTTACTTCTTGAACAACTCTCTATAGATGTTTGGTCTGTACAAGTTGCCTTCTCATCACAGAAACCAGTCAGCATGTTACAACGTAGACTATCTCTGCACATTGGGCATTGTTCACTACACAGATGTCCATGGTGTCCTAGTGAGCAACCTACAGTTCAATTAATTCAAATCAATTCTCTGCATCAAAAAAAGAAAACACTAAGACAACATGTATAAGTGATATGAGCCACAATTTTACGACAAAAAAATTTTCTTTTCCATATCCAAATTCTCTATATAACTGCCACAGAATCCTTCAATATGGGCACACAACTGTTGCAGTGGACAGAAAGCACAGTTGGATCTACTGGTAGATAGCAAAGAAGTCAAACAACTTCCACTTCCTCATCAACTTCCAACTGCTCAACAAGGGCAGCAATAACATCTTCCTCCAAACACCTACATAATTATGCTTCTGAAATGAAGCATCCCAAGAGTAATCGACTGGATTTTGAGTGGAAGGACTGTGAGTTCCATTCAGTGCTGGAACTCGCCCCAAATTCCTATTCTCAGTAGAATTTTAGTTCCATTTTGAGAATCTTGGGAAACTAGTAGAAAACAAATAGATTCAGCAAGCCTGGAAGTATTCTTTTTAATCCATTTTGACTCTCCTATCACTTGGAAAAGTCTGAATCCTCTATTCCTTTTTTCCACATCACGCATAATTATATACAACTCTGTCATGTCCCTCTTTACTCACTCAACAAAAAAACTAACCCCTATCCCCCCCCAGGATGACCTAAAATATCTCAAAGAAAAATCGTTTTCCCCTTCCCAGCTGAGAATGATGTAGTCAAGATTTTGGGGGTGGAAAGAACAAACTTGTGGTTTTGAATCAAAGAGCTGACTTTGGGCTCATATATCTAACTGTCTCTTGGGATCCATTCTGTCCCTCAAGAGATCACAGATGGGAACCAAAGATTTTTGATACTTTTCTGAAGTATTTAAGCTATGTGCCTGCACCTATCTTCAATGTATATATTTATAAGCAAACTGTAACACTATAGCATGGCAACAGGCCTCCAGCAATTTCTTTCTAGAGAAAACTAAACCTGGGCGAGCAGTGCACCCCTGGAATTTTTCACCATCCAGACAACTGGGGTTGTATAACACAATCTGAAAGTTAGGACGGTCAGGGCTGTCGGGCAGTGGAATATGCTGCCTCGGAGTGTGGTGGAGTCTCCTTCCTTGGAGGTTTTTAAGCAGAGGCTGGATGGCCATCTGTCGGGAGTGCTTTGAGGGTGTTCCTTCATGGCAGGGGGTTGGACTGGATGGCAAGTGTGGTCTCTTCCAACTCTACATTTCTATGATTCTATGATTCTATGATTCTATGTTACACAGTGTATGGTAAATTATATGCAATATTTTATTAGTAATTACACAAGCTAGAATTTCTTATCCATACATATATATGGGAAATTGTGAGGATTTCAATTTATATCCCACCACTGCCTGTACTATGTGTGCAGATCTCTGCTTATATCACACCACTGGGAACACCAAATGTGTGGGTTTTTACTCTTAATCCACCCAATGTAAAGACTTCCATAGTGTTCTCTGCAAACTATCAGTGTGAGGGCCTTCCTTGATCCCAACTCTACCACATGTAAAGACTTCCTCCTGTACCCCTTGTGTGACATCAACCTGGTGGTCAGTCAACATGCCCTCAAGGTTGCTAAGAGGATTTATACTACTTTTATAATCAACAAGACGCCACTCTTCCACCTTCAATGCTGCCACTACAAACATCTTGTCTGAAACAAAACTCTCAGAATGATAGAGATGCTGGAGACCAAAAGTGCATAAAAACAAAAAAAGAAAAAGAAAAACTTATTTACAGGAATTAAAAATAGACCACCAGATTATTTATATATGGTAGGCCCTCCACATTCATGAGGGATAGCGATACAGAATCCTCATGAATGTCAAATAATCACGAATAGGGCACTCTTCCTACATGCTTCTGCCAGGGCTGGTATACCCGCCCGGAGGGGCAGGGAGCACAGAGAACAGGCGATCGCCCTCTTCACACCCTCCTGCCACCCACTCAGGGCATACCTGCATTGGCAGGAGCAGTGGAAAGAACGCAGGGAATGGACAATCACCCTTGCTGCATCTTCCTGCCCCCCACCTGGGACACACCTGCACTGGCTGGGGAAAGAGCGCAGGGAACAGGTGATCACCCTCCCTGCACTCTCCTGCCAGCCTCAGCCTCTGTGTGCCGCCCCTGTCTAAAGCTGTTATTCAGACTGTTCCATTGATCTAAGGTAGCACGGTTCTGTTTGGTTATAACTACTGAAAATTATTCAGCTGAGTCAAAATGTATAAAAAATATATTATAATATTATTAAAACAACAAACAGAATAACATATTGGTTTTGTAAGTATGTCCAAGCTCAAACAGATCTTCAGAATGCATTTAAACAGCTTCTTATTTCTTTATATCAGCATAAACGCACAGGTCTCACACACATAGCCCTCCAGCCACCCTTTTGCCAAAGGCTTTGTTCCCTAATCTAGGTCACTCTCTCTGACCAGATTCAAAAGTGGGTTGATTTCTCTTCTGTCCCTCTCTCTTTGCTTTTCCTGAGAAACACCCCCTCTCCTTCAACGCCCTCCCTTGACTGAATGAGAACTTCTCTGGCTGAAGAATTCACCCTTACCACTTGCTCCCTGAAGCCTAATTCCAAAACCAAATCAGTGTTCCTGCTACATAAGCCTCTTCCTCACAGCCCTCCAATTCCTACTTCTGACTAATGGGCTGGGTTTCTGTCAGGATCAGACTCGTACACAGGATAAATACACTTACATAGCAGATTTATTGAGAAGATGCAGAGCAGTGAACACAAACGTCAAAAGCCAGAATGGCCAATATTCCCAAAGTCTCTAAGGTTAAACAGTTCAGTTTCACACAAGAGATAAGCGAGTGCATATTTCCTCTACTGCAGGTCAGGATGACCATCAGGTCAGCATAGCTACTATCTTTTCCTCTAGCGAATGTTTTGAGAACTGCTACTGAGGAATGTACAGCTGCTCTATCCGTACTACAAGGCCATTAGGAAAATCGCTAACAGTAATACAATCTACACACTAAACCATAATCCCCTCATATCCCGACATCCTGCCCGTCTTCAAAAAGAAAGAAAGAGAGAAGAAAGGGAAAAAAAATGAATACAGTGGCATGAGTACAGGGAATAGAAGCAAAAGCAAAAACAAGGAACGGTAAAGGAGATTCAACCAGAAAGAGATGAAATAGATCAGTAGAAAATCAGCGTGGTGGAATCATGGGATCAGGCGTCAAACAGTCCAGCAAAGGGTCCCTCTTGAGCAGACTGGAATGGAAAACAGGATGGATATCTTTAAGAGATGGGGGTAATTGCAATTCAAAGGAAACATTGTTTATAGCATGCTTTACAGGAAAAGGCCCCAGGTATTTAGGAGAGAGGTTTTTTAAAGGTGAAGTAGAGGAAATGTGTTTGGAGGAGAGATAGACCAGATCACCAGTTTGGAAGCAGGGTTCGGGGAATGATGAGCGTCAGCGAAACGTTTATGAGAGGCCTTAGAAGCAGTTAAAATTTGGAAACAGCTTGCCAGACAGAAGAAGATTTGTCAATCCAGGCAGTGAGAGAGGGGGGTGAGGCAGGGGATGGTGTGGGGAGGGGAGGAAAGGGGGTGTGCATTCTTCCTCTGGAAAGCCCCCCTTTGAAATTGTGTACGGGTACACAGTTTCAAAGGGGGGCTTTCCAGAGGAAGAATGCACAGCAGAATTAAAAGCAAATTCAGCGAAAAGAAGAAAAGAAGACCAATTATTTTGATTAGAAGATACAAAACAGCGTAGAAGTTGCTCCAGTGTGCAATTAACCCTTTCTGATTGACCATCAGTTTGCAGATGATAAGCACTAATGAGTTTTTGTGTAATGTCCAATGATTTCAAAAGAGAAGTCCAAAATTTGGAGGTGAAAACAGGGTCACGATCAGAAATAATAGTGGAAAGCAATCCGTGAAGTTTCCAAACATGTGTAATGAACAAATCAGCAAGTTTCTCAGCTGTGGGAACATTTTTTAGAGGTACAAAATGGCATTGTTTTGAAAAATGGTCAGTAGTGACCCAAATGCAATGGTAGCCAGAGGAGGAGGGGAGACCAAGAATAAAGTCCCATGCAATAACATCCCAAGGTCTTGAAGGGATGAGAAGGGGTCGTAATAACCCTTGCGGTCTGGAAGTAGGGGATTTACACAAATTACACGTGGCACAGTCATTAATGTACGTTTGCACATGAGAATTCAAACTTGGCCACCAAAAAAGCTTGCGAATGGAGTGTAAAGTCTTGAGAAATCCAAAGTGACCAGCAGGTTTGGTGTCATGGTAGCGATGTAAAATAACAGGGCGGGCATCAGGAGGCACGTAAATCTTACAGCCATAAAAAGGGAGGCCATTTTCCCAGGCGATAGAGTCTTTGTGAGAAGAAAGCCAAGGGTCTTTGTGAGAAGAATTTTTAATAAGGTCTCGAAGAGTTATATCACACAGGGTGGAAACTGAAAGGCCGGCTTTGCTAAGCGCTCGAGTGGTGACTTGAGATGCGAGAGAGTCAGATGGAAATAAAGTTTTTTCAGGAGTGGAGGCAGAGGGGAGGGGTTCATGACAAGGCAGACGAGAGAGCAGGTCAGCCAGAGTGTTAGACCTGCCAGGTTTGAAAACAATTTTAAAGCGGAAGCGTTGGAAGAATTCAGCCCAGCGAGCTTGTTTAGGAGTCAGCTTTTTAGCTGTTTGCAGAGCCTGCAAGTTCCGGTGATCAGTCCAAACTTGGAAAGGAACATGAGCACTTTCCAGCAAATGTCGCCAGGTTGACAAGGCAAAGTGAATAGCCTTAACTTCTTTTTCCCAAATTGGCCAATTCAATTGTTGAGTGGAAAATTTCTTGGAAATAAATGCGCAGGGCTTAAGGGATCCATCAGCATCGTGCTGTAAGAGCACCGCCCCCATAGCAAAATCCGAAGCATCGGTTTGGGCGATAAATGGTTTAGAGGTGTCAGGGAAAAGAAGCAAGGGCTCTGAGGTAAATTTTTCTTTCAAAGTCTCAAAAGTGGTTTGGCACTCATGGGACCAAGAGAGTTTGTGGTTCTTAGTGGATTCGGTCCCTTTAAGTTTTTTCAGTAAATCAGTGAGAGATAAAACGAGGGTGGCAAAATCTTCAATGAAGTTACGATAAAAGTTGGCAAATCCAAGGAATTGTTATAGTTGTTTAAGAGTTTTAGGAACTGGCCAGTTAAGGATTGCTTCAATTTTAGCAGGATCCATGTTGAGAGTGTTGTTGGAAATACGGTAGCCAAAATATTCGAAAGACTGGGTGTCAAACTGGTATTTATTTAAGTTAGCAACCAGTCCGTTATCAATCAATCACTGAAACACAGTTCTAACCAGCGAAATGTGTTTGTCTAAGGTTTCAGCATAAATCAAAATGTCATCCAGATAAATAATCAATCCTTCAAATAGTAAATCAGGAAAAATAGAATTGAGAAACATTTGGAAAACTGAGGGTCCAGATTGTAATACAAAATGGAGAATGGTCCATTGAAAATTGCCCAAAGGAGTGGAGAAGGTTGTTAGCCACTCACTATCAGGGTGCATTCGAATTCTGTGAAAAGCTTCCTTAAGATCCAGTTTAGTGGAAAACTTGCCTTGAATCAGTTGATCCAAAACATTTTTGATAAGTGGTATTGGGTAACAATTCGGCATAATTACTTGGTTAATCAAATTGTAATTGACGATCAGTCTGGGGTCAGCATTTGGGTCTTTTCTCTTGCGGAAAAATACCGGACTGGCCGTAGGGGCAGTAGACGGTTTTATGAACTTGTGTTCTAAGTTTTTGTTCAGGAATATTTTTAAAGCTAAGAGTTCTTGGCGACTCATAGGATAAATTTTTGGCTTGGGGAGCTTTGCGCCATCAATTAAATTTAGCTTACAGTCGAATTCTCTGTGGAGGGGTAATTTATCAGCCTCCTGTTCATGGAAAGCCTTTTGCAAATCCTGGTAGTGTGCTGGAATGTGAGCCAGTTCCTCAGGGGTTAGCGAAAGTGCTGGGAGCTGCAGCCTCGCAGCTAAAGATTTATGGTTTAATAGCTTCCCAGCCGTCCAGTCTATATTTGGGTTGTATTTTCGTAGCCAATCAATTCCCAAAACTACTTGAAATTGTACTGCCTTAGACACCAAAAACCACATTTTGCATTTGTGGTCCCCTACCTTGAAAGAAAGGGGAATGGAGATTCGCCCGATGGCTCCCCCTGACATTGGGCTTCCATCCATTTGTGTCAGTTTAATGGGTTTTTCTAGAGGTTGATAATCCACATTAAGTTCCATAGCCAAATCTGGGTGTATGAGGCTTCTGGAACAGCCAGAGTCAATCAAAGCTCTATGAATTCAAAGTTTTTTATCTTTTCCCGCCAAAGTCACAGTCGCAAACAAATGGGGGGTCTTATGGTTGCTTACATATGTTGTTCCGGCAGTGTCCCAGTCCTCACAGCCGCTTTCAGAGTCTTCGTCCAAAGGCGAGGAAGAGGAAGAAGGGCTCTCCTCCTGTTGAGGGCAATCTGCTGCGGCTGCTGCTGGGTCTTTGATGTTGCATTTACTTGTCTGCTTGGGAGTAGTAGATTTACGAGAGGTGATCTTCCCTTTGGCAGTATCAGGTTGCAGTTCCTTGGAATTGCTGGAGGTTTTGTTTTCAGGGCAGTTGCTGGAGAGATGTCCCGGCTTTCCACAAGAAAAACAGATGCCCAGACGGAGGCGTCTGTTTCTCTCCTCACTGTTGATGAATGTGGATCGGCGTGGGGGTTTTCGCGGTCCCATTTCTTGAGCTTGTCGTTGCCGAGTTAGCTGGACGGTTTGAGTTATCCCTTCGACCTTCGTGGCTAGCTTACTCCACCCAAGCAGCGTTTGGGGGTCACCTTGAGTTAAGCAGCCGTGAAGCACCGTAGGGTTCAATCCGTCCTTGTACAATTTCCTCAGGACTTCGTCAGACCAGGGTACTTTTGCTGCCAAGTTTCGGAATTCCCTGGAGTATTCTCCCACATCGCTTCTGCCCTGTCTCAATTTTTTCAGCTGGTATCTAGTTTTTTCTTGCAGGTGTGGGTCTTCGAAGCGCTCGCGGAGATGGTTCATAAATAGTTGCAAATACTCAGTCTCTGGGGCACGTGAATCATATAGGTTAGCCACCCAATCAGCTGCCAAACCTTTCATCCGTTGACTAATATATCTGATTCTGGCTGCATCGTCTTGGAACAGATGCCCATAATCCAACATATAATTGGACGCTATGGTTAGGAAAAAGGAGTTTTTCTCCCTTTCCATTAAATGAAGCTTTCAGCTCACCAATATTCCTTGGGATTGCAGGCGGTAATGCACGGGCAGCTGGTGGCGCTGGCTGTACGGGCTATCTGTCTGGCGGTGGAGCTGCTGCCGCCAGACTGGTGGCTGGGTATCGTGGCTCCCTGGCTGGGGTTCTTCCCAATTTTGGCCCCATGGCGCGCATATCACGAATCAGAGCCCAGAGTTCCAATATTTCTTCATCTTTTTTCTCCATCTCTTCTTCTCTGTTCTAGTAGTTCATCCATCAGGGCCAGTTCTCTTTCTGAAGCGTCCCATCTGGCTGCTCTTCGGCGCTGTCTCACCATAGTTTTAGGCCTCTCTCCCCAAGCCCAAGTGTGACCGCTTGTGGGGGTAGTGGTCGGTAAGGACAGCCGTACTTTGGGTCTGGTGTCCAGAGGCAATTCACTGGCAGTAGCCCCATCGGAATCAGCTAAATCCTGTTCCTCCTCCATAGGGAGGCGTTCCACCTTTTTGGTAGTTTGATGCATGGTTGACTTCTGTCTTTTCTGTCAGGATCAGACTCATACACAGGATAAATAAACTTACATAGCAGATTTATTGAGAAGATGCAGAGCAGTGAACACAAACGTCAAAAGCCAGAATGGCCAATATTCCCAAAGTCTCTAAGGTTAAACAGTTCAGTTTCACACGAGAGATAAGCGAGTGCATATTTTCTCTATTGCAGGTCAGGATGACCGCCAGGTCACCATAGCTACTATCTTTTCCTCTAGCGAATGTTTTGAGAACTGCTACTGAGGAATGTACACCTGCTCTATCCGTACTACAAGGCCATTAGGAAAATCACTAACAGTAATACAATCTACACACTAAACCATAATCCCCTCATATGGAGGGCAATTCCGACAGTTTCTCTCTGGAGTGGCTATTCTGGTTGCTGGCAGCCTTTTGCTGGGCAGCTTCTAGCACTCAGGATGTGCTAGAGTGCTTCTAGCACTCACCACTCTCTCAGCGTCCATCACAACCACATACTTTTCTCTCAGGCTAATCAGACCCTCATCATCATCATTTCTCATTTCTCTCATTCCAACCCTAGTCTAACTCAAACTCCTCTTAAACACACTTCTTTATTGCACTCTTCTCAAACCCCAGGCTAAATTTTTCTTCACTGAGAAAAAAAACCTCACCTGTCATTCACCAAATGCCCTACGCAAATATCCTCAAACATTCCACCAATCAGCATTAACTTCAACACTCCATTCTCTCAGCTCCTCACAAGTTGCTTGCCTCATAATCATAAAATGAAATTAAATAAAAAAGTTTATATACAAACCCATGGCATCACAGTAATATACGATAATAATTCAAAGGAGAACAAGGGAATCCCAGGCCCATGAACATAATTCAGAGTCCAGCCATCACAGGTTCCCCATTAACCTCACTCTCTTTCACACTTGATCCCTCTCCTCTATAAAACAACTATGAATCCTTACTTGTTTTTAGCCGAAAGATATGACGAGCTGAACCTGATACCATTTCCATTCCTGTGACAAGAAAATGTACATTTGGCCAGCTACTTATTCCAGTACAGTTCTCTCTTAATACACAATAGAATCTTGCTTCATCAAGATCTTTGTACATGGCCAGAGGATAAACAGCCAGCAGTATCTTCCCAGGATAATCGATGAAAAGGTCAAGACCAGCTTTTAGGAAGCACAATAGTAATTTTGTTAGAAGATTATTGGAAGCAAACACACTGTGAACTACAGGCAAAAGGTAAAGAAAAGCAAATTTAGCAATATATTAATTTATACACTACAATTACACTAAATGCAGGACTAGAGCTTCTGAAGAAAACAAGCAAACCTTACTGTTCTTCAGCACTTCCAATTATACTCACAATGTTTAACAGTTCTCCTAAGATCATCTTATACATTTACATAAGCTGCTTTCTGATTCAGTATTTAAAAACCTTTGGCACTGCTTTTTAAGTATGTCCACAAGCCTTTTAAATAAATAAAATAAAAATTAAATAAATAAAAGTAAAATAAAAAGCCTTTTATTTTTAAAAGGTTACATTTATATCCTGCCATTCTCTTGTGTTTTTTGATGGTCTTCCACCAAGCCATTTACCCATGGACTCCCTTCCTCATTCCAGATACTTTTATCAATATGAGATTGTCACATTTTTTTGTCTTGTTCCACCTTAAAACAAATTACACTGAAGCAAAGCATCTTATCTGACAGGGAGGTTTGCTGAGGAGCCATAACATCTATTAACATTTATTACTGGTTTGACCTAGTAGCATTGCTCTCTTTATATGAGATTTATTTGGTGAAAGCAGTTCTGGTATTAAAAATTTCACAAGATCTCAAAGAACTGTTAGGAAATTTGCCTTTATCGTCTGTATCACAGAGAACAAAAAACAGTGGTCCTGTAATGCACATGACTGGATATTAGCAGAGTGTTCATTATGCCACATTGCCTGGTATATTTAACATGCTCTATACAACTTGCATGCTATACAAACCAACTAGCTCCTCTGATTAGTACCTATTTCTCTCTCACAAATATAGGAATGATGTTCTTTGCATGACAATGCTTGAAGTCTTCCTCCTTGCACCATCTGAGCACATCCATTTGCTGTTGAAGGAAAATCCCATAGCCTGTTTATAAGTATAAAAACAAGGTGATACTAGCAAAATTGTTGCGGATCTCTTTACAAGCTATTTCTTTAAATATGAGAAAGGAAAATGGAGTGTTCTGTGCATTTCTGCCATTTTCACAGTGCTTTGCCTCACCAAATTTACTCCAGTAAGGCTTCCAACGACAGAAAAAAAGTTTAGGGGCATGGCCTAAGTATCTGATTTTCCTTCCTGTGATTTGAATTTTATTTCCAATCCAATGCCTTTATTACAGTCAACAGACCATGAGGCAATAAAAAATTAAACATAAGAACACTAAAAACAGCATATAAATATACAATGAGCTTACAGTGTAACAAATACACAATCTGGGGTTATTAAAATATATTAACAAATATCTTAAAAATTATAATTACATTTAATTATATTAAAAATTGTTAGTACAGTTTTCCTTCCACATTCACGGGTTTTGCATTTGCGAATTCATTATTCGCAAGGCTGCGTACTCCCCCACAAATTCTCCTCCTCCCCCTAGCTGGCCGGAGCAAGCAGGCCGCAGGATAGCCCAGGGAGAGGAGCTGCTCTGGCCCTGCACACTTTGCAGTGGGCAATCATGCGTTGGACTAGCTCCGTTCCCACAATCGCCAACTGGAAGGAACACCCACAATCTGAGCCTCACTAAGCCTTGCTCAGATCGCCAGCCTCCCTTCCAGGCAGCAATCACCGGAAAGGGCCTAACCTGCCCTGCGATCACCACCCAGAAGGGTTGCCTGCAATTGCCAGCCGGCCTCCCTTACAAGTGGCGATCGCGGGAGAGGGTCTAAGCTGCCCCGCAACCGCCGCCCAGAAGGGACGCCCGCGATCACTGGCCAGACTATCTTCCAGGCAGTGATTGTGGGAAAGGGTCTAAGCTGCCCCGTGATTGCCACCCAGAAGGGATGCCCGTGGTCATTGGCCAGACTCCCAGGCAGTGATTGCAGGACAGGGTCTAAGCTGCCTTGTGATTGCCGCCCAGAAGGAATGCCCACAATCACTGACAAGACTCTCTTCCAGGTGGTGATTGCAGGAAAGGGCCTGTGATCGCCACCCAGAAGGGACACCTGTGGTTGCCTGCCTCCCTTCCAGGTGGCGATCATGGGAAAGGGCCTAAGCTGCCTCATGATTGCCACCCAGAAGGGATGCCCGCAATCGCCAGCTGGACTCTCTTCCAGGCAGCGATTGCAGAAAAGGGCCCAAGCTGCCCCGTGGTCATCATCCAGAAGGGATGCTCACAGTCCCCGGCCTCCCTTCTAGGTGGCAATAGCGGGAAAGGGCCTAAGCTGCTGTGAAATCGCTGCCCAGAAGGGATGTCGTGGTCTCAGTCCTCTGCAGGGATGTGCAGGATGGGCAATCCTTCATTGCCTGCACACCCTGGGCCTTTGCCCGTGCAGGTGCTCTGGAGGTGGCTGGCAGAATCATGCAGGGTGGGCAATCCCCCTTCCCTGCACTCCCTTGGCTGCCACCTGCCCCTGTGTGCCAGAGGAGTGTGCAGGGAGGGCAGTCATCCCTTCCATGCATGCTCTTGGTTGCCCCCTGTGTGGGCACACTGGGCAAGAGGGTGAAGGGAACGCGTGAACTATTCATGGTTTTTTTGACATTCATGATGGTTCTGTGTCTCTATACCTCGTGAATGTGGAGGACCTACTGTATCATTTTAATAGCAAAGCATAATCAATACAATTCTTCATTTACTCTACCAAAAAAAAAAGTTCTTCTTATTTTGAGATCTTATATTGTTGGTCATTATCTACTCCCAGTCATATTATCAATTTTAATATAGCCTTATGAGTTTTGATAAGAGAAAAGACAAACTCTGAAACCTCTTCTGTTACCTTTTTGGGGTATCTCTTAGCAAGTACCTCCAGTACTAATCCAGAGGTCTTCGCGGAAGCTTACTTAGTATTCGTGTTATTAGCCTTGCCCTGTCATCCTTATAAAAGTTACATAAGAAAAAAAGCATGTGATAGGGATTCCACTAATCCTGCTCTGCAAGGGCACATACGCTCACTATATTCAGTTTGCTGGAACCAACCCTCTAATATAGCAGATGGAATTACATTAAATCTAGCTTTGCTAAATACCCAGGAATCTTTTGGGATAGTCAAGTTTTCTAAATAGTTTGCACCTACATTCAAGTTAAATGATAAACCTAGATTAATAGGGAAGCAAGCAGAATGTGCAATTCTGATTTCTATTTCCCTCAAAGCCTGTGGCAAATGCTTACCATACAGAGGCCAGATGGGCATAGCATGTTTAATTGACCTCAGCTTTACATCCTTATTGCTTAGTCAATGTATATGTCCTTCTAATGGACAAAATAGGAAATCAATCAATCAATCAATCAATCAACCCACAAAAGAGGAAATCAATCAGGAATGGGAGGCCTTAGAAAATTTATAAAAATAATTAATGGAGAGCCACAATTTGAAACACACGGTGAATATACATATATATCATCAACAGGCAGTAGTACAATTGACTAATCTATCTATTTTTCTATCATTCTCCTTCTTAGGTATTATAGGATTTGACTCCAAATCAGTGGATTTTACCTCTCCTATTTTTTCACTACCTTGAAGACAGTAAAGTATCTCCCAGAAGAGTTAACTTATTTATAATTTCAACTTGTGACAATGCTGGCAAGGCTTGAAATGTATTCAAAAGTGACTCCTCCTCATCAGTGATTGATTCTTTGAATGCACTAGATGAAGGTATCTTAACAGTAGGGTCTATCATTTTTTGTTTGTTTGTTTCTCCTGAGGAGCCTGAGCTGTACATGTCCCAAGCTCGGCTTAGGTCAATAAGGTTAGTCGGGTTACTATGATTTATCTCACTGGAGGGGGAATATTTAATTAGCAAGATTAGAGATGCATTATTTTCAAAGAAACAGAAGACAATCATACTCCTGTTTAAAAGTTTGTCCCTAAGAAAATACACTATTCTGGTTGACCACTCACTTGAAAAAGTTATGACATCTTCAGCTTGAGTGTATTTATAAAACAGATATTCTATGTGATCAATCTCTGCCAATGTAAAAATCCAATTTGCTATCCAGTCTAGAGTATGCAAAAGATTTTTCTTCCTCTTAAGCTGAGATAATATACCACAGGATTTTGGGTAATTATTAATAATCGGTTTCTGTTCAGCTAAGGTTGGACTCCAGGTCTTGTTTTCTATATTATTCTGGGAAATTAATGGTTGGGAGTTCTTACATTGAGAGGCTTTCTTTTCATTATGACGTAAACTATTCCTAAGAGGTTTTTTCCTAGGGAATCTTGATTTCCAGTTCTCCACTGGTGTTACAAATATATAAAGGCTGCTTGAGAGTCAGTAGAATTGCCAGTCCAGGTATTCGGGTTCCTTTGTTCAGGATTCATTGCTGTTTTGTTGGTTTTCTATAGTTTGGTAGGTTTCTTTTGATTCTTTGATGCTTTTGGGTTCTCCTTCAGCAGATTATACAATTTTTGGAAGTTCATCCTTTCATGAATCTTCATTGACCTGCCCTCTTTCAGTGGTCTTTTGATGTTCTTGCTGTCTTTGTCATATTAATTGGGGGGGGGGGGGTTTGTTTCCAGTTGGATATCTTCCTACTGGATTCCTTAGACTTCTTCCTTCAGTTAAGAGTTATCTTGCCTTTAGATTCCAGCCGTACTAGAGCTTCAGTGATGACTGTGAGCAGACCATTACATTCAGCAAGATAGGTCTCAACTGATTGTATATCCTTATTCATATCATTGTCTTTCTGTCCCAATTTTTTCTACTCTGAGATGTAGTGCTCACTCGTGTACTAGCATTGTCATACAGAGTTTTCAAAATGATTTCCTTTCTCCGATCTTCTGAAGTTATGGCATTTTCAATATTCATAGCCAGAGTAATTTCATCTGCTAGATTTACACTGCCAACATTATATGGGTCAAACAGTTTCTGTCTATGGTCTAAAATTTAATCTAACACGATATCAGAGGGCAATTCAGGTTCTGGGTCATTTATTTTTACCACTGGGGGAAAATATGTAGAAAATTTTTGCTTGGCTCAGTTGTTTTGTTTCTTCCATTTGTTTTGTTTGGTTCTTTTTATTGGGAAAAGAATCTCTACAGCTAGGTGACAAGCTCAATTTTTTATGACTTTGTCTGGTAAGAATCACCATAGTTCACAGTGGAAGGCTTGTTCCTCTTAAATCTCTGCTCTTTTTCTCTTCTATCTGGTGTGTTTGTAAATTTGCTTTGTTTGTCACCTCACATTAGTGCCTACTTTTCTTATTCCAAAGATATTTGTCCAAAGTATATCTCCAAGATTTTGTCAAAAGGTTATAGAAGAAGAGTAGGCTGGTTTCTCTTAATGGCCATTTCTGCACTACACTGTTATAGTGCTATTATTCCATTTTCAACATCCCATGGAATCCTGGGGTTTGCAGTTTAGGGACAGGTATTTAGAATTCTTAGACAGAGATCTCTTTGGCCTCAGTGAACTCAGTAAACTACGAACTCCAGAATTCCACAACTTGTTAAAAGTGGAATAATAGCACTATAATAGTGCAGAAATGGCCAATGTTACACTTAGGGAGTTAGGTTTTAAAGCAAAGAGCAACTGTCCCTTTATTTATTCAGAGCACCACACATTCAACTGGGTTGATAGCAATGATATATTTAAGTCTTTTACTCCAAGTCTCAAGTCCTTGAAGATACTTTTAAGTCAAGTCTCAAGTCTGGAAGCCAACTTCATACCGCAACCAAAATTCCAGAATTATTGGATAGAGCCAAGTAAAGTCAGTTTTAACAATTTAAGTAGAGTTGGCTCTCCACATTTGCAATTTTGCTGTCTGCAGCTTTGGAAGTGGGGAATAGGATGCTATCTTACTCCCCATTACTGAAGATTCAAAAGCTTAGAAGGAAGGATCCTTCCTCTTCAAGCCCGTTGCCTAACATATTTGCTGCTCCCCTCTGAGAAATGCACCCTGCACTCTGGAGGCGAGTCTTGTCTTTTGCTCTTAGGAAACGTTTTAGAAGGCTCCTCCGATATGCAGTAGGGACAGGCTGCTGAGCAGATCTCAAGCCTGCCTCAAGCCCATTGCCTAATCTGTTTTCTGTTCCCCTCTCAGAAATGCACCCACACTTTGGGCTTGAGAGAGATTGTCATGTGACAAGTAGGCAAAAAGAGATGGAGGCGTTGTTCAAAGTTGTAAGGTTTCTGGATGGATGTGTTATGTTACTGAACCAAGGACATCAAGTCAGTCATTAAAAATATACAAGTCTTCAGTTGAGCCGAGTCAGTGCATCATTTATGGCCGAGTTGAGTCCAAGTCGAGTCACTGAAGTGACTTAAGTCTGACTTGAGTCCGAGTTTATCGACTTGAGTCTACATCACTGGTTGATAGTAATATTTGTTTTAGCTCGCTTATTTTATTCTTTCTATCTTCTGTTCTTCTAGTGTATCTTTTGCTTCTTCTGAATTTCTAAGTTCCTCTTACTTTCTCAGGATAGTTTGTGTTGTTCAAATACCAACAACAAGAAGCTGGTGGAGGTAAAGCTTGAAACACTTACAGTAAAGACAAGAGCAAGATAAGTGAATCTGTTTGTTAAATATATTTTCAGCAATTTCCCAACAGTTTCACAGAGCGATAACATATTATCAAGCCAAATAACTAGACAAAATAGAAGCTCAGGAAACCACATAAAGCTTCATTAACAGAGAAAATTGTAGAGTACTCTTCACTATGTCTCTGCCATCTTGCCTCCTCGAATTTTATCTGAATGCAACACAGTGGGAGCTTTGGAGGGGGGGATTTTCTCCAAGAAATGCCAAATGGAGTAGAATTATTCTATTGAAATGTGGAAGACAGGCGTACTGACAGGGAAGCAGGGTAGATTGATTAGAGATGCTTTGGCAGCCAAGCTGGAAAGGACCTGCCAATCTGCCCAAAACTCCCAATATTGGCTTCGTTGGATTAGACAGAACTCCAAAACCTCTACTTCAACCTTGCTCCTGAAAGCATACAGACAATCTGACTTAGAGAATAAAAAATGGGCTTCTCCCTTTATTTACTGGAACAAAATTGGCCACAGAAGTAGCAGGGAAGCAGCTTCCTTACGAATATTCTTGCCCATGAGAGCTATGAGGAAAGAAATGCAAATTTGTTGTGCCTCATGCTGTACACAGGTATGTTGAGAACCTACTGCTCCTGCTTCACAACTTCTCACTTTTATACAAGAAAAAAGTAACTAAGAATATCATGCACAATGTAGAGGAGGCTTGGATTTCTTTTACCTAAAGTAGGAGAGTAGGGAGGGGGAAAAACCATTGCATTTCCAGAAGGAGGGATGTTTCCTTTGCCTGTTTAAGAGGTGTGGAGCTGGGAAGAAGAAAGTGGTGTGGCTAGAGGAAAGGGTTTCCTCTGCTTACTTAGTAGAAGGATCCATGATGGGGAGAGAGTAGTGGGTAACGGTAACACTGCCAAAAGGGGTAATGCTAAACATGCTGAGGTTAAAGTAACAAAGAACTCTGAGGTATCTTGAAGCTGTGTTATTCTTGAGGGCTGAGAGGGAAGAGAGAAATTAATGGATGTTTGTGCAAGGACCCCTTCTTTTTAACATTTTTAGTGCAGTTGGTTATTGTACAGGAGATGTGCTCTTCCCCTCCTGTTGTGCCCTCTGCAGCTTCAGCAGAAGACAGAGAAGAAAACTTCCTGTTTCTCTCTCTCCTGATATGCTTCCTCCACCTGGGAACACTGATAGAGAAGCAGAACACAGTCCCTAACCACTTGCTATCAGTCTGTGTACTCCTTTGAAAAGGGAATATAATCTAATGACAAGCCAGCTCATCCCAGCCAAACTTCCCTGGGTTCTTGCAAAGAAGGTAGTAAAATGTGGGCTGGACAGGGCTACTGTCAGGTGGATCTGTAACTGGTTGACTGACCGTTCCCAAAGGGTGCTCACCAATGGCTGCTTTTCATCCTGGAGAGAAGTGACTAGTGGGGTGCCACAGGGTTCTGTCCTGGGCCCAGTGCTGTTCAATATCTTCATCAACGACTTGGATGAAGGAATACAGGGCATGCTCATCAAATTTGCAGATGACACCAAATTGGGAGGGGTTGCTAATATGCCAGAGGACAGGATCAAAATTTAAAATGACCTGGACAGATTGGAGAGCTGGGCCAAGGCTAACAAAATGAAATTCAACAGAGAGAAGTATAAGGTCCTACACTTAGGTAGAAAAAATGGAATACAGAAATATAGGATGGGGGACACGTGGCTGGATAGCAGTATGTGTGAAAGGGATCTAGGGGTCTTAACAGACCACAAGCTGAACATGAGTCAGCAGTGTGATGCAGCAGCCAAGAAAGACAATGCAATTCTCAGTTGCATCAATAGGAGTATGGTGTCTAGATCGAGGGAGGTACTGGTACCACTCTACTCTGCTTTGGTTAGACCTCATCTTGAATCCTGTGTCCAGTTCTGGGCACCCCAATTCAAGAAGGGCATGGTCAAGCTGGAGCAGGTCCGGAGGAGGGCGACCAAAATGGTGAGGGGCCTGGAAGCCATGCCCTATGAGGACTTAGACTTAGAGAGATTTAGAGTGCTGGGTATGTTTAGTCTGCAGAAGAGAAGGTTAAGAGGGGACATGATAGCTATGTTTAAATATTTGAAGGGATGTCATGTAGAGGAGGGACAGGGCTTGTTTTCTACTGCTCCAGAGACCGGGACAAGGAGCAATGGATTCAAGCTGCAGGAAAGGAGATTCCACCTGAACCTCAGGAGGAACTTCCTGACGGTCAGGGCTGTCTGGCAGCGGAACATGCTGCCTCAGAGTGTGGTGGAGTCTCCTTCCTTGGAGGTTTTTAAGCAGAGGCTGGATGGCCATCTGTCGGGAGTGCTTTGAGGGTGTTCCTGCATGGCAGGGGGTTGGACTGGATGGCCCGTGTGGTCTCTTCCAACTCTACATTTCTATGATTCTATGATTCTATGATCTGCAGTTGCTGCCTCTGTGGCCCCTCTGGAAAGTATCTGCATATTTCTTTAACCTGAAAGAGGTAAGCTCTGATGTTTTGTGCTTTAACCCTCTTTAAATGTTTAAAACTGCTGGTGGGTTGAGTAAAATTGCTAACTTTGTGTCTACTTCAACTACTACCATCCCCATGGTCTCCAATGATTCCTTGTGGAACTGACTCCCCCCATTTACATCAGTATCAGCAATGCAACCTCAACATAAGTTAAAGCCTGCCTGTTATCTTTATATATGTTACAGAATATTCATAAAATGCTGTCCTACTTTCTCATTGCTCTTAGAATCATAGAATCATATTATAGATATAGATATATAGATATATAGATATGGATATATAGATACACACACACACACACACACACACACACATATATAGAATTATATTATTGTATTTATTATCAGTTTCAGATCTGTATTTATTATCACCATCAGTTTATTATGTAGTCAGTGATCCAGATTCTATCCAAGACTGTAGGAATCAGTGAGGTATTGTTGGATAATATGGCATATTCCAAGCAGTGTCCTAGTTATGTCTCGTACATTATGCTGTAATATATTTGCAGTTGGAAACTTAAAATCCCCTAAGATTTTTTACCTCACCATTTTCAGCAACTTTTTCATGCTTATGTTCTCAATAGTTCTTTGCAGATGGCAAATAATATTCCTTGCACAGATTCCAGTCTACCATGGTATCCATTTTATTATGTCTTAATATTAATTATATCATTACAGTTATGGAGCACAGTTATTTTATGGATAACAATAAAAGAGCATTCTGTCTATGAGAATCACAGCACTGTGAAAACCATAGCTCAAACAATACAACCAATATGCCTGAAGTTGGCAAGAATTCTAAGAGGACCTTGGAGCATACAGACATTATTTTTTAAAAAAATACATTAACATAAATGTGGTTTATCTGCTTGAAGTCTTCAGTGGTATCTTCATTAAGTGACAACGTCACTAGCTGATTTCTCTAATGACAGGGGAGATAGGGGGAAATAATCTGAAAGACAACTTTAGGGCAGCCCTTCCTTACTGTTGTGAAACAAAGGCTCTAAGGGGCACAGAGCAGGCAGACGTCTACCTCAGGGACATCCCATACCAGTGGGCTACACTCAGAGGAGATGGGAACAATATCATGTATCTGATAGCTGTGCAACTTTATGTGAAAGTTTTAGCATAAAGCCATGAGACAACAGACAGTATTAGTGCTAGTGTTATATAAAAATGCTAATTGTTCTTATTTGCAGTAACGCTAAGAATTTTGAAATGGGTTGGGTCAGTAAAATCGTTATTTTATCTCCCAACCAACTTTCTTCCTGTTATTGGTACTATCTTTGGATCTTGTTCCATCTCAGCCACTGTACCACCTATCTGTAGAAGAGAGAGAGCTCTGCTCCAAAGCTCCAAGTGACTTCTTTTGTCTGGCCACTACAACTATGCTCTTGTCTCATTTTCTGATCTGTCCTCTATCAAGGATAAAACACCCACAGTAAGTTTATTAAACAAAATATTTGACCGCCTTTGTTTGATCACTTTCACACTGAACAAAGGCAAATAAACATTTTAAAAAGACATTCTGTAGCACAAAAGCAGCCGTAGCACATCAATTAAAAACACAAATATATCTTGTATGTCTCTCTCTTTTCTCCAGATTATTCTGAGATAGAGCTGAGTTCTTTTTTCTTTGAGTAAAAATATATTGATTATGTGTATACTAGAAAACTGAAACTGGATGCTTACCAAGAGTATTCTGATGTATCTATATCTGTACTATCACCACTCCATTTCCATGCAGCTCCTCCTTGCAGCAAACCAATCCAGCTCTCGGTTTCCAACATAGTACCAAGCCAGTTCTACAAAAAGATATGTTTTTAAAACTTTTCTAACCTAGGTATTACACAAATGATTGGAATCTATAATGAGGCCCAAGATGCTGTACCTCAATCAAGACAAGACACAATGTACTGCTGGTTGGTGACAGCCAACATGGAGTTCAGCTTACTTCAACCTGACCAAAAAACTCACTTTTTCAAAAGAGAATGTTTGCAGCTTGAAACATGCTTTACATTCAGCTTTGCATACAGTGGTATTTTCTACAACAAGAAGCACTTCTTAGCAGCTTAGGTTAATTCACCAGCTATCATTACTTATGGGAAAATGTGACCTACTCACAGTTATCCATACCCTAATTATCTCCAGTGATAACATCCACTCTAAATTGGGTACTATAATAGCTATATCTTGGGCTGCTTTAAAAAACTGCTGTGAAATTACAAATGATACAAAACACAGCAACTGGTTTTACTTATTTAAACCTTATCTGGATCTTTCCAATCTGGATTCAGATCTAGTTTTGTGGTAGACTACTCACCTTATACAGCTGAATTTGAGAAAGAAAGCCCGGTTATTCTTTCTAGACCTACTCCCTCTACTACTCTCTGTACTATCAAGTATGGAAGGTGAGGGAGCTGCCGCGGTCACCTGTGGCACTTGTAGTATGTTCCTTTTCTTGCCACAAGATGTTGTCGGGTACACCTGCACCAAGTGCAAGCTGGTGACCTTCTTGGAGGAGAAGGTTCGACAGCTGGAGGCACGAGTTTCTAATCTTCGTCTTATTAGGGAAGGTGAGGAGTTTTTGGATAGGGCAGAGAAGATCTTCCTGAAGACTGAATGCGCGGAGGAGCTGCCAGATGAGGATGTCAGCACACTGGGCCAGGAAACGGATGCTTGGAGGAATGTAACACAGAGGAATAGAAGAACCAGGAAGGAAACAGAGACTCTCAACCTACAGAATCACTTCAGAGTTTTTGGCCTTATGAATGATGAGGAGCACCAGGACGAGGGAACAGAACGTCAACAAGAAAGAATCCAACTCTGGCAAGAGGAACAACATCAACACTCCCAGCCTCAACAGAATGCCCAGGCAGTCCTAGAAGAACCTGCTCATCGAGGAGCCCCGGACAAGCCTCAGAGGAGGCGAGTTCTGGTTGTTGGGGACTTCTCGCTCAGAGGAACCGAACCGGCAATTTGCAAACTGGACAAGCTCAATCGAGAGGTCTGCTGTCTTCCTGGGGCCAAGATCGACCACATAATGGAGAGACTAACCAGGCTGGTCAAGCCCACTGACCATAAGCCCCTCATTTTGGTTCATGTCGGAACCAATGACACTACGAGGCGCAGCTTTCACCACATCACAAGGGACTACGAGCTTATGGGGACAAAGCTTAAGGACCTTGGTGCACAGGTGGTCACTTTGTCTCTCCTCCCTGTTCAAGGATGTGGCGCACAAAGGGAAAGGGCAACAGCAGAGGTCAACAACTGGCTCCACACATGGTGCCGCCGGCAACGGTTTGGGTTTTTGGATCACGGCCTGAATTTTCATGAACGTGGGCTTCTGCCAAGGGATGGGCTGCACCTCATGAAACTTGGCAGGAATGTTTTTGCAAACAGTCTCGCAAGGAGGATTAAGAGGTCTTTAAACTAAGTCCCGCTGGGGAGGAAGACAATATTATTCAGGGCAAGGACTCGGCGAGTGCAGGGGGAAAAGGCCCAAATGATATTGGCCAAGTAGTACAATCGTCCAATGGTGGGAGGAGTAGAAACTATAGTACAGGACTTGCAGGAAGGGCCTGGGGACTTAAGTGTCTCTACACTAATGCATGGAGTATGGGAAACAAGCAAGATGAACTTGAACTCCTAGTACAACAGAATAAATATGATTTGATAGGCATCACTGAGACCTGGTGGGATGAGTCTCATGATTGGAATGTAGGAATAGAGGGGTATAGCCTATTTTGTAGAAACAGACCGAACAAGAAAAGAGGAGGAGTAGCCTTGTATGTCAAGGATGTTTTCACCTGTAAAGAGATCCATGACTTAAACCCAGAAAGCCAGGTTGAGAGCATCTGGGTAAGAATTAAGGGAGCGAGAAACAATAGGGATATTTTGGTGGGGGTTTACTACAGACCTCCAACCCAGACTGAGGACTTTGATGACGCCTTCCTCAACCAAATGACTGCACATTCGAAAAGGAGAGATACAGTAATAGTGGGAGATTTCAATTATCCGGATATATGTTGGCAGTCAAACTCTGCCAAGACAGCAAGGTCCAGCAAGTTTCTTGCTTGTCTTGCAGACAATTTTGTAGTCCAGAAGGTGGAAGAGGCCACAAGGGGATCAGATATTCTAGATCTGATCCTGACCAACAGGAATAGAAGTGGTTGGATCTTTAGGGGGGAGTGACCATGCCCTACTGGAACTTGGTATTCAGTGGGAAGGAGAAGATAAGTATAGCCAGACACTCATCTTAGATTTTAAAAAATTGGGCTTCTGTAAACTTAAGGAGCTGCTGGCTGAAATTCCATGGTCAAGAATAGTGAAAGAGAAAGGAGTTCAGGAGGCATGGGAGTTCCTTGAAAGGGAGATATTGAAGGCACAATCTAAAACTGTGCCAATAAGGAGGAAAAATGGAAGGCATCTGAAGAAACCAGAATGGTTGACTAAAGAACTCTCAGCTGAGCTAAGGGTTAAGAGAAACATGTACAGGAAATGAAAGAAGGGGGAAACCACCAAAGAAGAATTTAAGCAAGTAGCCAGGAGATGTACGGAGAAGGTCAGAAAGGCTAAAGCACAGAACGAACTTAGGTTGGCCAGAGACATTAAAAACAGAGGTGAAGAATACACTCTCAGAATGGAAATATAGAGAAAAATGTATTAAGATTAGAGGTTTGGAGGAAGTAGAAGAAGAGGATATCTATAGTAGAATGATACCAGCTTTGGCAAAATTTTTGGACTGGTCAACGGAACAAATGGACATTGAGATTGATCGTATCTTCAGGATAAATTCACTGATTGCACGGAAGAGGAAGGTGCCCAGAGACATCGTGGTTTATTTTGTAAGAGAACGGGTGAAGGAGATGTTTATTCATTTGAGCTACTCAAAAAAATTAATTATTGAAGGAATGGAATTGAAAATATTTAAAGATGTGCCATTGCAAGTGCTCAAGAAAAGAAAGGACTACGCATTCTTAATTCAAGAACTTAAGAAAAAAGATATTACGTACAGATGGGGGAAGTTGGAAGGTGTTATATTTACATACAATCAGAGAAGACATGTGATAAATTCAATAAGCAAAGCAGAAGAGTTTTTGAAAAGGTTTAAGGAAGAACAGAGGCAAAAACAAAACAGAGACCAAAGACAAGAGGAAAAAAAGAAAGAAGAGAGAGGTAATGAAGAGAAACATAAAATGACCGGGCGAGCAGAAGAAGAACAAGTCGAAGGACAAAAGCAGTGAGAGGTTAGAGAGGAACAGGAATCTGAAGAAAGGGAACAAGAGGATACAGATCAGGAAGAGACAGGAGAAGAAATATCTTTGGAAGAAAAGATTTAAAAGGAAGAAGTTACAATCAAAATGAGAATTAAAATATTCCCTTGGAATGTCCGAGGAATAAATTCAATAATTAAAAAAAAGAAAATATTTCATTATTTAGAAAAACAGAAATATGATATATATTGTATACAAGAGACACATATAATTAAATCAAATAAAAAACTATTAGAAAACCCAAAATTAGGAAATTTGTTTGTAACAAGCATAGAAAAAAAGAAAAGAGGGATAGCAATTTATGTGAATTCAAAATATGTAGCTAAGGAAATCCTAAATGATAATCAGGGGAGATACGTAGGTATAGGAGTAGAGATGTTAAATACAAAGATAATACTTATAGGGGTATATGGTCTGTTGGAAAATAAAAATAATTTCTATGAAAAACTTTTAGGAAAAATTAAAGAATTGGAATGTCAAAATATAATTATTATGGGGGATTGGAATGGGGTAATACAACCAGAAATAGATAGGTTTGGGAGCAAAAAACAAACGAAAAATAAAGGGAAATTACCAAAAAGCTTTTATGAATTAACAGAAAATATGATATTAGTGGATGGCTGGAGAAGTTTATATGGAAATCAAAGAGAATATACATATTTCTCAGAAATATATAAGACATGGTCCAGGATAGATATGATTTGGAATTCCAAAACTTTAATGAAATATTTAAAGAAAATGGAAACCCTACCAAGAAGCATGTCAGACCATAACCCCTTATTACTAATTATGGAAGATAGAAAAACTGAGTTTAGGTGGAAATTGAATGAGAACCTCTTAAAAGAGGAAGAGATAATTAAAAAAGGAAAAGAAACTTTAGAAAATTATTTTAAGGAAAATATGAACAATGAAGTGTCTAGAGAAACAGTATGGGAAGCCGGGAAAGCGGTTATGCATGGCTTCCTGATACAACAGGAGGTAAGAATAAAGAAGGAAAAAAAGAGGAAAGAACAAAAGCTAATAGAGCAGATTAAACACTTAGAAAATGAACTGAAGAATACACCACAAGATAAAAAGATTCTAGATGAAATAAAGGTGTTACAGAAACAAATATCCTTACAGGATATACAAACAATAGAAAGAAATATAAAATTAGCAAAACAAAAGAACTTTTTTTATGCAAATAAAACAAATAAATGGTTAGCATATAAGATTAGAAAAGAAAGAGAAAAGAGATTGATATTAAAAATAAAAGAAAATAAGAAATTATTGGTAAATCAGGAGGAAATAAAGAAGGCATTTGAAAGATATTATCAAAATCTATTTGCGGAATCAAAGATTAATTATCTAAAAAGAGATAAGATTAGACAATATTTAAGGGAAGGATATATACCTAAGATTGCGCAAGAACAAAGGGAAGAATTGAATAAGGATATAACGAAAGAAGAAATCCTGCAAGCTATCAAAAAGCAGAAAACGGGTAAGGCGCCCGGTCCGGATGGTTTCTTAGCTCTATATTATAAAATATTTTGTGAACAATTAATTAATCCACTATATGAAGTAATAAAGGAAATTAATATGGAAACAAAACCACCCTCATGGGGACAGGCAAATATTCCTTTGATCCCAAAAGAAGGAAAGGATACACAAGAATTAGGAAATTATAGACCAATAGCATTGTTAAATGTAGATTACAAAATTTTCAGGACTATATTAGCAGAAAGACTGAAAAAAGTTTTACAAGTAATTATACATAAGGATCAAAATGGTTTTCTACCCGGGAGAACTTTAAAAAATAATATAAGGATGGTATTGAATATACTAGAATATTATCACAGACATAACGAGAAAGAGATGGTATTATGTTTCCTTGATGCAGAAAAAGCATTTGACAGAGTAAATTGGATTTTTATAGAGGAAATAATAGAGGAGATAAATCTGGGAGATAAATATATAAGATGGATAAAAGCGATATACAAAGATCAAAAGGCTAAAATAATAGTTAATGGAGAAACAACACAGAATATATCTATAGGTAGGGGAGTTAGACAGGGATGTCCTCTGTCACCTCTCCTGTTTATATTAATACTAGAAACTCTAACTAACAAAATTAGACAGGAAACACAAATACAAGGAGCTAAAATCAGAAATCAAGAGTATAAACTGAGCTCCTATGCTGATGATTTAGTGATTATATTAGAAGACCCAAAAACAAGGATAAAAGTATTAATGGAGATATTAACAGATTTCGGAACATTATCAGGATACAAAATAAATAAAGAAAAAACGAAAATGATTTTGAAAAATATAAGGAAACAAGAAGAGGAGAACATTGTAAAATTAACGGGATTTAAGACGGATAAAAAAGTAAGATACCTTGGTATCACTATAACAAAAAATAATGTAGATTTGTTTGATAATAACTATAAAAAAATATGGGGAGAAATAAGAGAAGATTTAAAAAGATGGGGGAAATTGGATCCGTCACTACTAGGTAGAATCTCCGTAATTAAAATGAATATACTCCCCAAAATAAATTTCTTATTCCAGAATTTACCAATACTTATGAATGAAAAACCCCTTAGGGAATGGGATAAAGATCTAATGAAGTTTATATGGAAAGGAAAAAAACCCAGAATAAAATTAAATGTGTTAGAAGATATAAAAGAGAAAGGAGGAATGGGATTACCAAGTTTAAAATTATATTATTATGCAAATTGCCTAGAATGGATTATAGAATGGATAAAACTAGAAAATAAAAGATTATCATATTTAGAAGGAGAGGGGCTATATTTTGGATGCCATGCATATACAGGGTATGGTAAAGAAGTTATAGATAAAAATTTTAAGAATCACCTTTTAAGGAAAGCCCTTATTATAGCATGGCAAAAATATAAAAGACAATTATATTTGAAAACACCACTTTGGGTCTCAACACATGAAGCCTTTTATAATAAAGAAAAACCTAAGGTTGATGTGTGGATTAGATATAAAGATATCTTAAAAATACAAGGAGATAATATAGAATTCAAATCGGCAGAAGAATTAAGAAATGATGGATGGAATACACATTGGCTACTATTCAGACAACTAAGGGAGAGATATAAAAAAGATAAGGAGAAAGAAGGGTTTGCGATTAGAGAAAAAGAATTTGATAAGTTGTTAAAACCAGATATTGAGCATAAGGTAAGTCAGATATATAAGATTTTGTTACAATTACAAAATGAGCCGGAAACGGTTAAATCAGTAATGATTAAGTGGGCCCAAGATATTAATCAAATAATAATGATGGAACAATGGGAGAAGGTATGGAAGACCACCTGGAAATTAATAAAACCAGTAAGTTTAAGAGAAAATTATTATAAGATATTTCACAGATGGTATATAACCCCAACACAAATTACAAAGATATATAAAAATTCAAAGGATACATGTTGGAAGTGTGATCAGAGGGGTACGTTTTATCATATATGGTGGCACTGCAAAGTTGCAAAAAATTTCTGGGAGGGGGTACATGATAAAGTACAGAAAGTGTTTAGAAGTAAATTTAACATATCACCACAAATATATCTATTAAACATGATTGAGGAACTGCAATTAGACAAATCCCAAAAAAATATATTTATATATATGATAACAGCTGCCAGAATTTGCTATGCCCAGGTTTGGAAAACAAAGAGTGCCCCTAGGTTAGAGGACTGGTTACTAAAACTGTATGAGATGGCTGAAGCAGATATTGTGATAGAAGCTCTGGAAGACAGTATGAAAAGTAAATCAAGAAAAGAGTGGAAAATAGTTGGTCCAATATGGGAAGCTTATTGGGGGAAAAAAGCAATTAGCTTTTTAGAAAAATGAGGAGTTCTAAATATGTATAGAAATGTGATTTGTTGGAAGAAATTAAAGATAAGAAAATATTTAAGAGATTAAGTAAAAGGGGGAATAAGGAAGCAAAAGAGGAAATAAGAAAGTGAAACTCTTTTTTTAAAAAAAAATGTAAAAGAAGAGAAGAAGGATTGTTATAGATAAATGAAGCAACGAAACCTGAGTTTCGGCAAGGGGGGGAACGGGAGGGGAGAACTGTTTTGTGTTGTATGTCATTTGTTATGTTTACTATCTGTTTTGTTATTAAATACATGATTAAATAAAAATTAAAATTAAAAAAAAACAACAAAAAGGGCTTTTTTAAAATATGTCCGCAGCAAAAGGAAAAAGAAGGAGACGATAGGGTCGCAGCGCAGAGAAGATGGCGAATTACTAACAGGGGGAAGAGAAAAGGCAGAACTACTTAACACCTTCTTTGCCTCAGTTTTTCCACAGAAGGATACAAGCACTCAACCTGGCGGTTGGGGAGCAGGGGAGGAAGCTGAGGAAATGCAGCACATAATAGGTAAAGAGGTGGAAAGAATCCTTCAGAAAATAATCCATGAAGACCAGAGCGGTTTTTTACCGAGAAGGCACATTGGACATAATATTTGAACAGTGATTAATATGATCGAATACTACGAGAAACATAATGAAAAGAAATGTATGATGGTCTTTGTGGATGTCAAAAAGGCGTTCGACAATTTAGAACATGAATTGATGATTGAATTATTAGATAGAATGAATTGTGGATATAAATTTATAAGTTGGATCAGACAAATATATTCAAATAGCAAGGCCCAATTACTAACAAATGGGGAGAAATCAGCTCCTATAAAGATAAATAAGGGAACCCATCAGGGCTCCCCACTCTCACCTCTACTTTTTATAACAACTTTAGAAGTCCTTCTAAGGAAAATAAGAAAGGATGAAGCAATAAAAGGAACTAAAATAAAAGGGAGTGAATACAAACTGAAAGCATATGCTGACAATCTGGTTATTTTTCTTGAAGAACCAAGAATAAGTGCTGCAAAAATGATAGGGGTTTGTAATGAATTTGGAGAATTAGCCAGATTTAAAATTAACAAGGATAAAATGAAGATTTTGACCAAAAATATGAGAAAGGAGGAAATTGAAGAAATGCAGATGATGACAGGATTTAAAGAAGAAAAAAGGGTCAATTATTTAGGAACAGTAATTGCTAAACAGAATAATGGACTATACAAGAACAATTACATGACAAAGTGGAGGGAGATCAAAAAAGATTTGCAAAATTGGACAAAACAAAATCTGTCGCTATTGGGAAGAATAGCAACAATTACAATGATGGTACTCCCAAAACTAAATTATTTATTTCAAAACTTACCGATAATAATAAACACTAAATGTTTTCAAGATTGGAAGAAGGATTTATCTTTTTTCATCTGGGCCGGGAAAAAACCAAGGATCAAATGGAAAATGCTGATCAATAAGAAAGAAAGAGGAGGATGTGGTCTACCCGATTTGAAATGGTACTTTTTTGCGAATGGGATGACGCGGTTAAAAGACTGGATGGTATTGAAGAACGAAAGAATACTAAATCTGGAGGGAGCAGACCTTCGATTTGCTTGGCACGGATATCTCTGGTACAACAATGTGAAGGTCGATAAAGATTTTTTGAATCATTATGTAAGAAGACCTTTATTTGGAATTTGGAAAATCTGGAAAAGGAAACTTTACTCGAAAATACCACTATGGGTTTCACCTCACGAGGCTTTGTTCAGGAGATGGAAGGACCCAGCAGAAAGATGGCTGACCTACAAAGACTTAAGAAGGAATGATGGTAAAGAAGGTCAACGAATCAAAACAAGAGAGGAATTAGTGAATGAGGGGTGGAACTGTCAGTGGTTCTTGCATATGCAACTAAAAGAAAGATTAAAAATGGACCAAAACTAGAAGGAATAGAAACAAATACACAACTAAGGGAATGGGAAAAAGTAATATTTGAGAAAAAAGAACATTTGACATCCCATTTCTATAAGTTTATATTGGATCGGGAATTGGAAACTGAAACAGTAAAAGACACAATGATCGTTTGGGTCCAAAACATAGGACATGAAATAAAATTAGAGCAACAGGAAAGGAGTTGGAACATCACACAGAAATTTACCTTGGCACAAAATTTGAAAGAAAATTATTTAAAAATGCTATACAGATGGTATCTAGATCCGGAGAAATTGGGTAAGATATACAAAACAAAAGAGAAGAAGTGCTGCAAGTGTACGCAAGAGAGCAGGACTTTCTACCATATGTGGTGGCAATGCCCAAAAGCTAAAAGATATTGGAAGAGGATCCATAAATTAATAATGGAAATTTTACAAATAAAGATTCCTCTAACACCCGAAATCTTCTTATTAAACATGATGCATCAAGTAGATAAAGACTATAAAAATATGAGAATATAATTTTACATATGATTACCGCCGCCAGAATAGTATACACGAAATATTGGAAGAGACCAGAAACACCAGAGATGGAAGAATGGTTGTGTAAAGTTCAAGAATATGTTATATTAGATGATCTAACACGGGCCATGAAGGATGAAAAAAGTAGTAAGAGAGAAAACAATATGAGGGCAATTAAAGAATATATTGAAGACAACTGGATAAGGTTATGCCAAGGAGATACTGCATGAAAAATAACAGAGATTAAAAAAAGAAAGAAAGAATGCAGAGTAGCCGAAAAGCCAAATTATATGTTAATCTTGCTAGTGAAGAAGCAAGTCTTCAGTGATAAAATGGGTTTTGGGGTCACAGTGAAACAGGGCAAAAGAAGGTTCAAACAAGGGAAGGGAGGAAGTTACGCATTGAAATTTGGATAGGATTGAAACATCTAACAGATCCTAGAAGTATGTCGGAAAAAATGCAAAATGGAAGATTGTACAATAAGTAAACAATAATATGTATTTTTATATAGTTGAAAAAGGAATAAGACATGAATGTTGTAAAATTGTGAATATACGGGTTTTAATAAAAAAAAATAGGTAGAGAGGTGGTACAGGAATACCTGGCCACACTGGATGAATTCAAGTCTCCAGGGCCAGATGAATTGCATCCTAGGATATTAAAAGAACTGGCAGAAGTCATTTCGGAACCACTTGCTATAATCTTTGAGAAATCTTGGAGGACAGCAGAAGTTCCAGCAGACTGGAGGAGGGCAAATGTTGTCCCCATCTTCAAGAAGGGAAAAAAAGAGAACCCAAATAATTATCGTCCAGTCAGCCTGACATCAGTACCCGGAAAGATCCTGGAGCAGATCATTAAGCAGTCAGTTTCTAACCACTTAGAAAGCAGTGCGGTAATCACGAGAAGTCAACATGGATTTCTCAAAAATAAGTCATGCCAGACTAATCTTATCTCTTTTTATGATAGAGTTACTAGCTTGATAGATGAAGGGAATGTTGTGGATAAAGCATATCTCGATTTCAGTAAGGCCTCTGACAAAGTTCCCCACGACATTCTTGCAAAGAAGCTAGTAAAATGCGGGCTGGACAGGGCTACTGTCAGGTGGATCTGTAACTGGTTGACTGACCGTTCCCAAAGGGTGCTCACCAATGGCTGCTTTTCATCCTGGAGAGAAGTGACTAGTGGGGTGCCACAGGGTTCTGTCCTGGGCCCAGTGCTGTTCAATATCTTCATCAACGACTTGGATGAAGGAATACAGGGCATGCTCATCAAATTTGCAGATGACACCAAATTGGGAGGGGTTGCTAATATGCCAGAGGACAGGATCAAAATTTAAAATGACCTGGACAGATTGGAGAGCTGGGCCAAGGCTAACAAAATGAAATTCAACAGAGAGAAGTGTAAGGTCCTACACTTAGGTAGAAAAAATGGAATACAGAAATATAGGATGGGGGACACTTGGCTGGATAGCAGTATGTGTGAAAGGGATTTGGGGTCTTAATAGACCACAAGCTGAACATGAGTCAGCAGTGTGATGAGGCAGCCAAGAAAGCCAATGCAATTCTCAGTTGCATCAATAGGAGTATGGTGTCTAGATCGAGGGAGGTACTGGTACCACTCTACTCTGCTTTGGTTAGACCTCATCTTGAATCCTGTGTCCAGTTCTGGGCACCCCAATTCAAGAAGGACATGGTCAAGCTGGAGCAAGTCCGGAGGAGGGTGACCAAATGGTGAGGGGCCTGGAAGCCATGTCCTATGAGGACAGAGCTGGGTATGTTTAGTCTGCAGAAGAGAAGGTTAAGAGGGAACATGATAGCCATGTTTAAATATTTGAAGGGATGCCATGTTGAGGAGGGAGGGGGCTTGTTTTCTGCTGCTCCAGATACCAGGACAAGGAGAATGGATTCAAGCTGCAGGAAAGGAGATTCCACCTGAACCTCAGGAAGAACTTCCTGACAGTCAGGGCTGTCCGGCAGTGGAATATGGTGCCTCGGAGTGTAGTGTAGTCTCCTTCTTTGGAGGTTTTTAAGCAGAGGCTGGATGGCCATCTATCAGGAGTGCTTTGAGGGTGTTCCTGCATGGCAGGGGGTTGGACTGCATGGCCCCGTGGTCTCTTCCGACTCTACATTTCTATGATTCTATGATTTGTTTTTAACTCTGTTTTTCTCTTACACAACAGCCTTGGATTCTTACTGTCAAATTCATACCATTGTAGTTTGACCTATTCAATAGTGCTAGTAATTGTATTAACATCTCTTAAGTTCCACCCTTTTTCTATTCAGTTTTTCTAGTGTTTTAATGGCAGGGGTAGCAGTGCCACCATGGCACCAACTAAAGCATTGCACAGAAAGTGGCACTGATAAACCAATGCTGAATGTCTTTTACCATGAAAATCCTGTGAGGAGACAATCCAAAATAAAGCAAGAGATAATGCTAGATGATAAAATTTGTATGTCAGAAGGCACTCAATCAGCTCTTGGGAAATAGCAGAGGATAAGTAAACATAGTGCTGTGTCTAATAACACAACTGGACTAAAGCCCAAAGAACATTCAGCTGCTGATATGCTCAGATATGAAAGAAAAGTCTAAAGCCACACAATGCATATTATAGAAACATGGAATTGTGAGAAGCATGAATCTTGGGAACCCAGACCTTATAAAACAAGAAAATGTATAAATACTGCAATACTTGCAGTGAACAAATTGCTGTGGATGGGAATGGGACATTTTCATTCAGATAATTATAGAGAGTTTTATTCAGGAAATCATATTAAAAAAATAAACAGGTTGGCATTGATAATGAAGAAAGATGAAGCAAAAGCAATGAAGAGATATAATGCAACGTCTGATTGAATCATATTAATAAAATTTTAGGGAAACCATATCAATATAACTATAGTCCAAGTTTATGATCCAAAAACAGAGTCAGAAGAGAACAACACTGAAAGATTCCATGCTGGAGTCCAGGAAGAAATTGATCACACACCAAAGGACACATTGGTAATCTTAAGAGTTTGGCAAAGAAAGGCAGAAAAAAGAGCAGAACCAAAGATGGTTGAGAATCTGGCCTAGGATCAAGAAACCAAGCATGAGAGACACTCATTGAATTTTGTGAGGCCAACTATTTGTTCACTGCAAACATATTTTTCAAGCAATCAAACAGACAACTGTGTACACGGACATCACTTGATGGCCAATATAGAAATCAAATAGGCTACAGAATTGGAAATGGATAATGGAGAAGCCCTACTGTCTCAACAAGAACAAGACCAGGAGCAGATTGTGGCACAGATCAGAAACTAATGCAAAAATTAATTTTGCTAATATGAGAATTTACTAATGAAGCTAATGAAGTACAGTGGGCTAGGAGCGCAGGATCCCCTTGAAAGTGGAAAAAACTGTGAATATCTCTAGGTTTCTCAAACGCATGCTACAAATTCTGCTGCTGCAGAAATCTCCTGCAGTGCCTCCATCCTTCTTGAAGAAATGAAAGAAATAGAAGAAGACAAGAAAAAAAGTAGAACAAGAGCTCTCTTCCACAAGATCAAAGAAATCAAAGTGAAATTTAAACCAAGGGTGGAGAAACTATATCATCAACAGGGCAATACGCTATAAGATCAAGAAACAACCAAAAATGATTGAAGCAGTACACCAAAGAACTACAAAGAGACAGAAAGATAACAGATTCATTCAAGAAAGAATCTTATCAATGAACTCATAATTTTAGGTGTGTTCTGCCTGTAGATGCAGGGTTTAAAGTTTTGGTATTTCCTCTAGAAGCCACCACGTTTGGTAGTTGGATTTATTTTCTATGAACATAAAAACACATAAATTCCTACAGATCAGACCAAAGGCCTCTTTAATCCGGTTGTGTATGGGAAATACATTAGAAGGAGGTGATGATGGCAAGAACATTCAAGAAGAATATACTGTATACAATGCCTTATGCCTGTAGTTTTCAATTTATAAATACGCATATTTCATCTATTCTTTAGTATTCTAGTAACTTCTCTCTACATTATTAAAGTTTTGTGTCTGGAGAGTATCTAAGAAAATTTTAAATATTCTCTATTTTCACTGTTTTATGGATATATATGACTATACAATTATTGTTATTGAAATACATCTAAAATTGATTTAATTTCTAGTGAGGTTTTGTACATAATAGTTACTGTCCATATGCTAACTGAAGAAAATAATATAGTAACAATAAAGAACCTGTCTTTCCATAAGACGGCAGCAATGATAAAGGATATTTGTTTTTCTCAAAATGGTAGTGTATGGATGATAAGCTTTTTGATACTGTAAAGTTGTAGAGCAGCTTTACTCATTCATTCACTCACTCATTTTATTCAAAATATTTGAATTTCAGTTTCTAAGAAAGTGATAAGGCTATTGAGTCCAATGGTCAGTAACATGGCACTCTTTTCAACCTCTCATGTAAATCTGACAAGAATACCACCATTCAGTTGTTTTCTTCCATCCTTGTTGGGGACAGTATGAACACTGAAATAATATTCTCCTCCAAAAGGTGAATTTCATGAAAACTTGGTAAGTAGTTTATAAAAAAAAAAATTCTTCTCTTCTGCATATAATTTACTTCCTTCTTAGTCAAAGATTTTGTTTTCTGTTTTTATTTTTTTAAAAAAAAAAGTCAAAATGGAATTAATGACTTACATATACTGTGCAAGTGATTTAAGAGCTGCTACTATTGAAACCTTGGCTCATTCCCATCAATTGGTGTTAAAATGGAATTAGTGCTATCTGTAGGATTCAAATATCATTCCTCTCATAATTACTGAGTAGAATAGTTAAGAAACAAAGCCATCTTCTATACTGACACTGGCAGCCCTCAGTATACACATCTCTTGACTGAACTGTGGTGGTGATTGCTTTTCAAAGTATCTTTAATGCCTTCTCTTGAAAACAGGAAGTTACAAAAGATGACATTTAAAATGTTTCAAAACTTTTACAAACTTAGCTTGCCATTGCCCCACAATTATCCCTCCGCTTATGCCCAGTACCTTCTCTTTTGGACTGTCAATCCTTGCAAGTTTACCATCTTTGTAATAGGAACAGCGTACACTTGCCCATGCATGTTGCCCCTTCATTTCCTGTTCAAAATAATAACAATGTCCATCATAAAACCACCACGGGGCATTGTGGGGACATTTCGGATGCCTGATGCCTGAAAGCAAGACAAAAATATTTTTTAAAATGGTATCATTTTAAATAAACAAAGTTTTTAGAAATTTTTAATTAAAAAAAAATTATACAAAGTTCTCACTATTAAATCAAGTGAGATGCACCTACCTACATCACCAAAGATTAATATGTCCTTTGATACTTATAGGGAGCTAGATTGGTGTAGCAGTTCAAGTATTGGACTAGGACTCTGGGAGACCAGGATCAAAATTCCCAACAGACATGGAAACCCAGTAGGTAACCTTTGCCAAGTCACACTCTCTCTGTTTAGAGGAAGGCAGTGGCAATGTCCTCTGAATAAATCTTGTCTAGAAAGTCCTATGATAGTTTTGTAATAAATTAGAGGTGACTTGAAAGTACATAACAAGAACTGTAACATATGGGACACAGATCTAGATTTCTAAATTATTTTGTCACATATTCATTTCTTCAATTTTCACTTTGCGTAGGGGTTAAATTTGCAAATGCTAAGCTTGTGAATAGCAATGGGCTCACTATATGGAAGAACCGCACTTGAATTTTGAGAAGATAGGACTCTTTAACTTCTATTTGGGGAAGATGTTCCATTTCTTCCAGTAAGTGACAATGTTTTTCCAGGTCCTTCACAGAGGAAATGAAGAAGTTGCAAGATTTGTAAGTCAGGTTGATGAGATACCCAAAGTGTTTTTAGTACCTATTGATCTGATGTGGATTGCTCCCAGATGTCCACCAACCCTTGAAACCTGCACCCCATTAGAGAGCTGGTGTCAAGCCCGCTGGTTTTTGTGCTTGGTTTCAGAAGTGAAAGCAGGCTGAGACATGTCCAATTTCCAGGGAGTACTTTGCCTGGGCTGGTATCTGGGTTCACTCCACTGGGGTCTGGAAAATTTGGAAATTCTATGGCTGAAGGGGAACAGAAACTAGAGTTGTAGATGGATCTAAAGTGTTAAAGTTGAAATAGAACTGTCTGCTAGAACTTTTCACCTCCTTCTTGTATGGAATGAGCACCTACTTTTTGTCTATTTTTTCCCTATGAGGATAGGCTTTAAGGTGTCCTCCAAAAATTTAGTGTCTGAGAAAGAGGCAACTGTAAGGTTTTGTTTGGCCCAGGCACTACTTTTGAGCCAGATCTGACCTCTGAATGTAACAGCTGTCAATTGAGCTCTAATGTCAATATCTAGCTGACATCAGCCATAAAGGCAGAAGCTTTCTGCAGTTTGTTAATTCCTTGTCTGAGTTTAATATTTCCACCTGGACTTCTGCCAACAATTCCTTTAACCAAAGCAAAACTACCCCGGCCATGATGGCAACTGCTATAGATGCTCACGCATCTTTTTAAGGGTTGCTTCAGCCTTCCTGTCCTCAGTTATCTTCAGGTCATCCTCCCTACCCTTAGTGCAAACGAAAGAAGCAACTAAGAAAAGGGAGCTTTCACCAAGGGAATGTGTAATCTGTTCATTACATTACTTGACAAACTGAAAATTTCTTAGCACGTGTAGAGCTTGCACTTGATCTGTCTGTGGCTGCTGGATTTCCCTTGGAGATACTAGCAGGACTGAAGTGTTTGGGGGGAGGCTCAGCACACATGCACCTCGGTCAGTGTGGTCCCAGCTGCTTGCACTGAACACCCCACCTCCCTAGGTAAGATAGGCAGCAAAAGCTTGACAGCTCCTGGAAAGAACTGTTGAATTCCCACTCTGTGAGAGACATCTAAGGCAGTAAGAGACTCTGCCCTGTTCATGAAGTTTGATTACTCTTCTGCATGCCCACACCCCATCTGTTTTGTTCCCTAACTTTCAACCTCTGGACTGCTAATCAACTATTCAGCTTCTCAGTTCCCCAAGCGAATTATGGCAGTGGCAGGCTTGCTCCTCTCTTCTCTTATAACCAACATAAAGCCAAACGGAAAAGAAAAATTTCAATTTCATAAGGATTTTTCAACCACATAACAACATTGTGCCTGCATTTATGTACTCGTTATTTTGTCTTTCCTGTTATTTTCTATCATGGAGACTAATGAAGGACATCCAGCAAATTCACAGGATATGCAACTTCTCCAAAATATAAAGAAGCAAGAAAAGAAGCTTGGGGGGGGGGGGGACTGCAAATAGGCAAAAGGGTTGGGTATAAAAGGGTTACAGCAGCCCCTGCCTTCTGGATGGTGAGTAGATGGATGAAGAGAGAGAGAGAGAGAGAGAGAGAGAGAGAGAGAAAGAGAAAGAAAGAAAGAAAGACAGAAAGACAGAAAGAAAGACAGAAAGAAAGACAGAAGTCTCAAAAGTAACTATTCAGGCAAATGGTTTCATACAGTTTTTGATCCTATGAGAGATGAATGCCAACAGAACTATGCTTAATATCTTCTTTAAATGAGTCTTATTTTAGGAGAGTCTACTGAGGTTTAAAATTAGCAAACGCAGTTCTATAAAATTATTAGCAAATGGTTTTCCATAAAATAAACAGGTCTTTTCAAAATAATAAATTCAGATTTATTTTGTCAGAGACACAAAGAGAGAAAAGTATAAAGTTTTTCATAATAGTATAGTACCTAATTCACACAGTTCACCTTTGAATCGACCAATACAGTACATCCTTTCAGGGCACTCTCCAGTGACTGAACTACATCTGAATCCTCCGTAGCATTTCTTACAATTCAAAGCACAGTTATAACCATAATAACCAAAAGAGCATTCTATGTTTAAAAAGAAAACACAGAAATTTCAACATTAGTATTCATTCAGAACAAAATTCAACCACACTGCAGAGAAGCCTGGCAAAGGGCAACTTCATCATGTGGCCAGATTCTATAAAGATGAAAATAGGAAACTGGACCAGATCTCCAGATTCTGATCTAGGATGTCATACATAGCTACAAGAGATAATAACCACTAATAGTATCATCTATTAATTTAATACTATTACATTACATTATACATAATATATGTATATGTTTATTATTGTAATATTACAATACAAATAACTAAAAAACATGTTGACGAAACCTAACCTCTCCCAGAGCTTTTTTGTAAATGTTTTTACAACGTATACTTTAAAAGCATTTTACTGATCTTCATTTCAAGCACAGGAACATACCTCGTCTCACATACGAAGTTGCAGTTTCATCGTAACTAACAATTGTATTAATGCCTGTTGTTCTTCTGAAGTACTGATAATCTTGCACTATCCCAGTGCAGTTTGACTGATGTAAGCAGTCTATTACAGCATTGGAAAGAGAAGTATAAAATGTTGGTTCTAGAGGTCCTGACAAAAACTGATCCGTATAGACATCAAAAAGGTCAGCCACTGAGTAAAAGAGAGGGGGAAAAAAACCTTTACTTTGTCCTGTAACACAAAATTCTTTGGGGAATTTTCAAATAGATTTTAAGTTAAGTCTTTATACTTGACTGTGCTAGAGGAACCATTTAGAATTGAATTTGCTATTAGTTACATTTCAGCTACTGTTTTCAAGGGAAATTGCAATGATTACTATTTTACAATTCTTTCTTTCTTTCTTTCTTTCTTTCTTTCTTTCTTTCTTTCTTTCTTTCTTTCTTTCTTTCTTTCACTGAATTCTGCATGTTTTAAATTATAGCTTGAAGCTCCCTGGGATCAGTGAAGACCAACATTAATACTTCAGAGAAGAAAAAAGTTTTGCATGCGAACAGTAGAGAGATAATCAAGGAAGGTAAAATAAAGTTGGTAAGCACATATGCTTTTTATTTAACACCAGGAGCCAAAGGAGTGACTTTTGGGGTATTTTCACAGCCCAAGGAAATTCCAGTCTATTTCCAGGGACAAAAATTACTTTTTTTTTTCTGGGTACAGAATAAAGACTATTCCACATTATCCACATGTGGTGCAATATTTGCTAATTTTCTTATCCACTGTCCTACTGCAGAAATTACTCTTTCTCTGTCTCTCTTTCGGTGTATGTATGTGCATGCCTTACTCTACTGCTCATGTATGCTAGGTCTTTAGTTAGCAGATCTTCTATCAGCTTTATGCTGGAGAAAAAATTGTCTCCCACCACAGTTCTTCCAGTGTGGAAATATGGTTCAACTTATGGTACTACCACACTATCCAAGACAGGCTTCTCATGGTGCACCAGCCCACCTGCCCAGGTAACTGTCAGCGAAAATGGTATCTTAGCATCACAGCACCACCACACTTGTAGGCCTAATCTTTCTAGTTTCTTTAACGTATATCTCCAAAGTGCAAATTTATTTCTGAGCTTGAGCAGCTGTTCATCAGTGGTTAGATTCATTCCTGGTGTGCAGCAGGATTGAAACTGCTCAACACAGCAGACAAGTCCCAAAAGCTAAGCAGTTTGTCAGTAACTCTCTTCCCTGCTCTTGTTTCTCTGTCTTCATGAATACCTCTGGATGCAAATTATACCCTACCTGGTCAAAACTGGTCTGGACGAGAGAGTCCACCATAGAGTTCAGGTTACCCTACAGATCCTCTGCCTCTTGGGAAAAAAATGTAATTCTATCTAGGACAGGAGAGTGTTGGACTCTGTCACTATGCTAGTGAGTGGGATGGTTGCTCCTAGCAGTTTATATGCACTTTTACGGTCACATTTTCTGTCAAAAGAACTGTTTGGCAAAGTATGCCAAGGCCAGAAGCACTAGTCCAGCAGCTATTGGTTCTAACTAGTTTATGCAGTGCAAGAAGTCCTCTGGTTCCCATCTGCACTAGGCAAAGTGGGGACTGCAGTAAGGCCCCTGAACAAAAAGGTGGCATCTCTAATTATCTGAATGTTAGATACCTTCCAGATAGGCCTTCCTCTTTTGATGGTCAGGAACATCCAGTCTCTAAAAAGAGAGGAGAGCTGACTGTGAGAGTTTCACCTTGCAATGACTGATTACTTTTGGCTGATATGGAAGTAGTACCCCCTGGAAGGGTCTGGCATGGAATCCTGTCCAAGGGATGCACTGTAACTAAGATTAACAGGCCAAGTGATGTGGAAGAAACAGGACATCCTAGTGTGACCTCACAAGGCTTATGAACTCTCTGATGGTCTGGATTCTTTCAAAAGGAAGTGACACCATGCCTAATATAATATCAATAACAGCTGCCACATTTTAGATCACCTGTGAAAATATGAGGTAGTTCTTTCCATAATTTACCAAAAACACATGGAGGGGAAAGAGACAGAGAGAGAGAATGGAAGATTTCTTGAACGTTCTGCTGCATCAGTTTGAAAGAAGTAAATCTGATCTGCAAATTATCCAGGTAAGGGAAGACATGAAGGTGTGAGTTTCTCCAGTGAGCCGCTAGGGCCACTATGCTTTTGGTGGACACCCATGGTGTTGAGGAGAGTCTGAAAGGAGGGGCCTTGTACTAACAGCAATTGTTCTGATATGCAAAATTAAGAAAATGTTGGTGTGATGAGTTAATCAGAACATGAAGATAATAAGCCTTTGTGGGTCCAGAAATAGATCACCTCATCACCACTACCATAATTTTCTTACAATTGTTTCATTTGTTCCCAAATCCAAAATGGTTCTGTAAGAACTATTTTTCTTCAGTAAGATCAAAAAGACTGAGTAGCAGCTCCTTTTCAGAAGATGGCACTTTCTTAAGGTGAATTTCTTAAGGAACTTTCTTAAGGCAAAGAGACAATGCTCTTTCAGGTTCTTGGATCTTGGGCAGGAAATAAAGAAATTGTGCAGGCTATGAACAAACTCTATAAGATATTCCTCCTTTAGAGTAATTAATGCCCATCTGTCCATAACTGAACAATCCCTTGCTTTCACAAAGTCCTGAGGCCTTCCCTCTACATCAGGATTCTGAAGAATTGCTGGGACCTGTTGGAGTTTTGGGAAGAATGTTGCCAGGGCTGGGATCTATGTTTGCCCCACTGGGGTCTAAAATGTCTCTGGATCTGCAAGAAGAGTTGGAGTTATAACTGAAATTTGACCTGTGCAGCTCAATGGAAAACTGGCCCTGCCTAGCAAGATTTCTGTCTCCTTTATTCTTTCTTGCAACCAGGACTTTGTATTTGTCTCTTGTGTCAATGGGCACCAGCACTAAGGAATCCCTAAATAACCCACTCTCTAGAAAAGGGTCAAGTTATCTTTTGTTTAGAATGCACGTCCATGTTCCAATTCTTGAGCCAGATCTGACAGGTGATTGCCACTGGAGCAACCTGAGCACTGAGGCTTGCATCTGCCATGAAGGTGAAAGCCTTTAGCAGTTTATTAATGTCTTGTTTCAATTTAGTATTGTAATTGGGAACTTCTTTCAGTAGTTCTCTAGACCAAAGGAAAGATGCTTTCTCCACAAAGGAGACAGTTTAAGATGCTCTTATATCTAAGAAAAAAGTTTCACATGCTTTCTTAAGCACTGTTTTGGCCCCATCTTCAGTGATCTTGAGGGAATTTTCCACATCTTGTGCATAAACAGAGAAGGAAACAAGTGCCAAGAAAGGCCCAATTACAAGTGGAACCTGGAATTCTATCATAACATTTCTTGGAAAACTATAGATTTTTTTCACACAGAATGGATTTGCTCTGCTGATGGCTGGCTCACTCCATTTGTATTTCCTCACAGACATAAAGTCTTAAGGAAAAGCCCTCTTCTCAGTAGTAACATGCCTAATCCTCCAGGCAACTCTGCTGGGGTGCATGACTGCCTTCCTCGTATGGACATGTGATGAAGGATATATGAACAACCTTGCATTTTTCCATGTAAAGAGAACAGGAATTAATCAGAAGAGTACACCTTATTACCATTAAATCAAGAGCAACAAAAACATGTTGAAGCAAATCTCTTCTTCACCTTAAAAGCCATACTATAAAACCTACCTTCCTGCCTCTTACAAATCCATTTGTGTTTTTTATCACATTGAAGCCTCAAAGCAGAATGGTTAGCTAAGTCAAGGCCTACACATCTTCCACTCTGCCTTCCACCCAGTCTCAACCTGCATGCAAAAATATATCATTGCTGAATTACTAAAGCATTTTTAGTTATAGCAAAGGTACTCAATTTTGCATGGGTTGGAGTAAGAGGTTGGTACTTATCATGAAAGGTCATTCTGGGAAGGCTTTAAGAGCAATCCACTACTGTCTGGGTTCATCCCCTCACACCAGCTGGACAAGGCAGGAGACAAATTTTCTGAGCCGTAAATATCATTGGTCCAGTTCTCGCCCCTTTAGTTTTGTTAAATAGCCTTGCTTGCACTCTCTTCACCTTTTGCATGTTATCTAATTTTATCTCCTTTGGGGGAGCAGCCAAGGGAAGGTGTGGATCGCTCCTTCAGCCTTCCTAGAATGAACCTTCACAGTGAGCACCAACCTCCCATTCTCATGAAGGCTAAAGAACTAACCCAGTACTCTCTGGGATATACCCATGCTAAACATACTAAGTACGGGAGTGGATGCCTGCTTCCTGGACCACCACCTGTAAAACTGTTCCCCTGAAAGCAGCCTGATTTGATGTAAACTTGTCAGTTTTGCAGTGTCTTATAAAAGTGGTAGGTTCTTTCCAATCAGCTGCTTTGCAGACATCCTCCAACAATGAAATTATTCTAAAAGTAGTCGCCACTGATCGCATGGAATGTGACCACACTCTATGTGGCCTGGGGGTATTGGTATAGTCATAGTAACAGTAAATACAACCCTTTACCTATCTGGAGATTGCTGACTTTGAAATCTTAAAGCCCAGTGTTCTCAGCTTAAAAAAAATGAACAGCACCTCTATGTTTTTGTGCTATTGACATATTCCTTAACTACTCTGTGTAAATCTAATGAATGTCACCTCTTTTTCTGTTGGATGAGACGTATTAGGACAAAAGCTTGGCGATGTTATTGTTGGTAACACAGGAAGATTTGTCATACACTTTGGTCTAAATGATGGATCTACTATTAAGACCAAGGTATCTATCTGAAACCTACATAGGTTTGGCTTAACAGACAATGCTGCAATTTCTGAAACACTTCTTGGTGAAGTCAGGGCCACTAAAAATGCCACCTTAAAAGTCAGCAACCTCAGTGATGCCCTCCTCAGCTGCTCAGAGGCATTGTCAAATGATTTAACACCAAATTCAGATCCCATCAGGGGAATCTACACATGATTGGGTTGAGCTTGCCAGCTTGCCCCCCTTTAAAAAAAAATATATGGGTATCTGCCAACAATGATTTCCCATTAATAAATATTACATATTGCCTTTTTAACATGTTAAGTCTTAACCCTTTACCTACTCCCTTTTGCAAAAATGACAGTACCTTGTTGACCTGAACCTTGCTCACCCACACCAAGATCTTTATACACGCCACTGCCTAAAAACCTTCCATGTTGTTTCATTTTTTGTGTTGGCTTTTATCTGGATGCTAAAATTGTCCTAATTACTGACTGATTAAATACAGAGAGTGCCACTCAACCTCCACACGGTCAAACTCATCCATTGTGGATTCAGATGGTAAACTGGCCCCTGTACTAGAAGATCTGATCTGAGTGGTAGTCGATAAGGTCTCTCACTGACATGTTCAATTCAGAGTTACTCTGAGATCCAGTTCAACCGTCTTTCTACACCCCACCCCCACCCTGCAATAATATATAATCCAAATATGGAAACAATTGAATTGTCCTCTGTGTTAGATATGCTAACACGTATTGAAACATTGGTAAAAATTCTAGATATGGAAGTATGGCTGAAAGGAAGAGATCTGAACTGACAAAGAAATTGAACCTCAGGAATTTCTTGTAATTGTTGTGCACTGGAATATGCAAATTAGCTTTTCATAACTCTATAGATATCAAATAAACATTTAGATTCAAATTCTCCAAAATTATTTGAAATGTCTCCATTTTGAATTTCCTGTACTGCATAAAACCATTCAGCAACTTCAAATCTAAAATAGCATGATTTCCACCACTGTGTTTTAGAAACATAAAGAAAACAGAATCAATTCCCCAAAACCTCTGTTTCCAAGGAACTGGTTCTCTTGTCTCTCTTTGAAACAAATGTTGAATTTCCCTCTGCATTGTTTCTTTCTTCCTTTCATTTCTTCACACTGATGAAGGCAAGTATCTTTCCTCTGGTGTTCTTGAGAACACAATCTGATATCCTTTTTGAACTATCTCAATTACCCACTTGTTGTTGTGCTTCCACAAAGATGACCAAAGTGAATCAATCTTCCCCCCAACAGACGGCTGCTCAAGTTTTCCACCCCTACAGGAGCTAGGTTTTTGTCTGTTTTGGCTGCTGTTGATTTTGCTGCCTAAACTGAAATTTGTCCTGATGCTGCTGTTGTCTGTAACCTCTATTCTCTGTTTTTAGAAAATTCTCCCACCTCAAAAGGAATCGTTTTCCCCTCTGAAGTCTCTTCTCTCCACCTTCTTTCTCTGCACTGATGGAAGTACCTGTATTTTATCTTTTCCTTTCACCAAAACCTTTTGTACCACCTTTTCTCCAGATAGCAATTTTCCTTGGAATGGACATTTGCCAAATTTGCCCTACATTTATTATGCGCCTCTCAACGCTTTAACCACAGGGCCTATCTCCTAATGTGGTTACAACTACTAACCCAGCACAAATGCTGAAGTATCATAGCTTGCACACATGCAAGCATGCACGTGTACACGCACACACGTATAGCAAAAGCTATTCTAATTTAGATAAGATTTTCAGTATAGAACATGCAGTTTCATCTTCTGACCCAAGGATCTCTTAAATCCAAAGAACTGCCACTCTGGAAAACATAGAATTTGCTGCTGATGCTTCATGAGTTCTATACTCTTCTCATCTATGTCTTTCAATAAGGTGCCCCCCCCCCTGCAAGGAACAATTGCATTAGAGACTGAAGACAATATAGGATCATCGACCAATGTAACAGGCAGTAGGTCTATTGTCTTTTCAAATGTACATAGGTTTCTACTGTAACCTACAAATCTCCTTGAGGTAACTGTAGGTCCCCATTCGGACTCAATTAGATCTGAAAATAATTCCGGCATGGGAATTTCTAATTATTTAGAAGCCTTTTTCTTTAAAACTGCTGCTACCATGCTATCCTTTTTATTTGCCAATTTGTCTTAATCAGACTCTTTCAAAACTAATGTTACTAAGACCTTACTAAGCATATTTTTAAATTTGTCTGCCTCAAATAGTCTGAATTTGCTTGCCTCTCCATTCCTTCATCCTCTAAAGAGTGGTCACTCTCAGAATCCATATCCTTCTCATTCTGTAAGAATTCATCCTCTTTTATTATTTCTGATTCTGACTCTGAAAGCTCCTCACTTTTATCTGAAATACTTTCCTTCTCACAGTTTCTTTACACATTGTGTACTTTGTCTTACTAGGACACTTCCTTGGTTCCTGCATCTGCACATGCCTTGCTTGCTTACCCTGAATGTCAGCAGCAATTTTATTTGAAGTTCCCAGACCATTTGAATGATTAGTTTCCCCTCCTTGAACTAAATAATTCCTTCTCTTTAAGTTTCTTATATTAAATAAATTCATTATATTAATTATATCAAAATTTTGTTTAGTATATTTTACCTAAGCCCGCTGCTTTAAACTTTCATCTCAAATTCCTTATTCTCCAATAATTTCTCTTGTTGTTACAGATGCATCTTGTAAACAAACAGGCATCATGGGGTGTGTCTCCATAAGCACTTCTGACTCATGCATTTGTGACTGAATTCGGCTCTGCTGAAACAGAGTAGCCAGAAAAGCCAAAAACTTCCCCTGTGCTCCTCTCATATTTGGGTTTAAAGGACACACGTTTTCCTTTAGTGGAAGCAAGGTTTCCACAGCAACCTTGCTGCGTTTCCTCCAACCTATGCTTCTGAGTGTTCAATTCTACCGTGCTCAGGAACTGGATGGAAAATTTCCTCACTCCAGCCCCTCCCCTCTAGGTGGAATCCCCTTTTTCAAGATGGTGACTAGACACTGACGAAGCAGCTAAACCCAATATTCTGCTTTTCTCTGTCTGAGGGAAAAGCACTGGTAAGTCTGTAGCCTTTTCCTTAACTTTTTTTTTTTAGCAGCTATATCTTTTGTTCTTAGCACTGACTGTTTGAATATGATAGAGGGGACCTTTCCTCCATTTCACTTTAACTGGATACCAGAAATATTTTTCTCAATACTGAGTTAGTATTGGAAGTCTGATTAGTGGTAAACCTGTCTAGGCCCACTTGATCTCAACCAGCAAACTCTCTGGCTTGTTAGCCTGCATGCTCACAGTTATTTGAATGTAATTCAAATTACCACTATCTCCCAGTATCTTTTTCTTCTTTTCTCATGAGGCGCAGAGATCTTTCCCATTCTGCTCCTCCGGATTTCTTACTTCTCGACTTTTTTAACTTATCCAGTTAATACTACTAAGCCTCAACAACTACTTAATTACCAAGATGGATTATTCTTGACTAGCTGGCAAGGCAGGAGAAGAAAAACTGAAGCGGAGAGGCCTGAAGCAATGATATTAATCGCCCAAAACATTTTGTCTCCTTTCTTGTCTAGCTGGTGAAAGGGGATAAATCAAGAGAGTAGTGGATTGTTCCTTTAGCCTTCCTGAAACTATTTGTCAGTGTAATACATGAACATATCCAATGTATCCAAGGTATGCAGCCCTCAAATTTGGACACGTGCTTGCTCCATGTGAGTGAAGCCTCATCCACAGGAAAACTCTAGTCACGCCCATTCCCATGCTGCACCTAGAGTCTCTCACAGATAGAGAGTTGTCCACAACAGGGACAGCAGAAGTGTGAGAGATGCTGCCCTATAAATCATCTAGAACAGAAGCAGGCAATACTGAAGGTCTACGTGCTACATGCGTCCTTTACTGTACCTCAGAGGCCTGTACCCTACCCCCGCTTTTTTAAAATTACTTTAAAAACCCTTGCACCTCCCTGCATTTTTCCTACCCCCACCCCCAGCTTCAAGTATATCAGTTCCAAAGCTATGTATAGGTTTAGAACAATTGCTACCTGGCAGTTTTTGAAAGTTTAGGAGTTTTTTTGGATAAATGGTGAAGTAACATGAATTAAATAAGAAACACAGTAATTCATTCCCCACTATGCAAATCAAATTGGTTTTGGAGGCTTCCAATGAAGATATATTTAAAGTATTTCAAGCTTATTATTTCAAAATAAACCCCAAATACATGACCCTATCGACTTTTTAGAATGGATGTCATGTTTCAGGTACAGTATTTAGATTTCATGATCTTGAAACCATTGCTCTGATGGACAAACAAACAAAAAAATCCATCCTCTTTTATTATTATATTTATACTATTCTGCCACATAAAAATATTTTTGAAGTAGCTTAGATCAAAAATAGATACCAACAAACAAAGTAAACCTTAACAGGACCAAAAGAAGAACACAGCATAGCAACAGATGAAAAACACTTCAGTTAAAAATCCACCTTTGAGAATTTTAAATATGCAATCCTGTATTTCCTGAAAACATAAGGACGTCCAAACCTCTACCTCCAAGGCCAGAAACAGAGTTCCAACTCAAGAGGGAGAGATTTGGCACTGGATTTCTGCTCCCCTTATCCCTGCAGAAAGTTTCATGCCTTTCATTTCTCCAACATCAGGGCAGTGAAAGGGGGCAAGATTAGGAGAGTAGTGTGAGTGGATTAGAAGAGACTTTGTTGCCTGACCACACTCCTGGTAAGGTGGATTGGGATGGGGTACTTTTAGCTCCAGAGCAGGTTGAAATTCCTTAGGAATCCATTGAAAGGAAATAACCAAAAGGTGACAGATAAAACAGGAGGTACTCTTGCAAGTTTGCACCAGCAAGAGAATAGTGCTTTACCCCCAACTTCTGCCCTGTCAGCACAAGTGAGGCAGGGCTTTGACCTCAGCACCTATGCAGAATTCAGAGCTTTCTGCAGCTAATAGCAGAACTGTTCTAAAAAGTACCAGTCCTGTATGTCTTTGGTTCTATGTCTTTAGTTTTAGAATTAAAGCCTTGTCAATGCAAAATGCACACACAAAGCTATATACTCATGTATAATACAGGCAACAATTTCCTAGCATCTTTATGATTAGAAGAAAAAAAAATACACTTTCCATATAAAATTGTGAAAGTTATGCAATATTGACACCTATTGGTTAAGACTATGTGTTACATTTTGGAGTAAAGTAATAGAAATAATCACAATGTAGTTTCTCAGTCTCTGTGCTGCATTTATTTCTTGCAGCACAGAAAAAAACAAGAGGCAAAATATAGCAAGGGAAAGTAACAGACAAACAAATGTGAGTTGTACGCTGGCAATGAATACTTATCTCAGGGTAAGCAATTTGGAATTAGAAATACAGGGCAAAATCGTGTTGGACAGTTATGAATGCATAACCTAGGGCTTTGTGTTCATGCTCCCCATGTAGCTTCTAGTTTAGGGACTATGAAAGTCCTCCAATCCCCACTTACCAGGCTGCAGGAACTGCAATTGATGGGGGTCTCTTCCCCTGTTGAGAAGGAGCTGGCTGACAGACCGACTTCCCCTCATGTAAACAATCTCCAGCACAAGAGGGAATCACAATGGGGACTCTTCTTCTGCCTGTTGAACTGAAGAACCCTCATGGGAGCAGGCAGGAATGTCTGTAAGTTGGCTCCCAATCACCAACAGAACAAAACCCCACTGACCACGACTGCTGCCCAGTAAATGGAGACTGGGGATTGGTGCTTATGCATTCATAACTTCTCGACAGGATTCTACCCTTTGTTTCATTAATGTGCATATGTACATATCAATAGGGATCAAGACAGATTTTGAAGACAGGCAATCCAAAAATTGAAAAATATTGTGAGTCAAAATCTGGTTCCAAACAGCAATATTAAAATACAGCTCTGAAAATTTTCAACATCTTTCTGTTATTTCTAGAAAATTAACTCTCTTGGACTGGTTTTAAATCTTGCCAGAATATAAAACTGCCCCCCCCAAATTAAAATAATGAACAGTACCAGTTTAATTCTCTAGCTGCTGATTTCATATCTGACCAAACCCATATAGATTTTTGTTTCCTGCTATTCAATCCCGTCCACAAAATTTCAGATGAATTTGAAGAGAATATCCAGTCCTGCCAAAATAAAAGAGTGAAACATTTGGGTATATAATAGTGCTGTAGACTATATTTCAGAGGAAGGAACTGGCAAAGCTACCTCCTTGCCTAATAAAATCCTAAGAAATTCACAGTGTGACTATAAGTCAACAGGTGACTTGAAGGCACATGCACACACCAAATTATTTTTACAAGGGAGTCGGCATGGCTAGAGAAACAGAGAGCCAATTTCATCACCCCCTGCCTCTCTCTCTCTCTCTCTTTTAAAATTTCTTTGTTCCCAGTATTCGAGCAAGACATTACGAGAAGCAGTAGCCATATTTTCCCAGCTCAGAGCAGGAGGGAATATATGGCTGCACTTTCTCTCCTCCTCCAAGCAACAAAAGCACAGTTTCTGGCTCTTTTAGAGTGCCAGCACCCACAACATCTGGAAGCAAGCAAGGTATTCTAGCAAGAGCCAGCAGCCATACCCCCATGCCTGCCTTCCTAGTAAGTCACTTTGAGCCTAAAAAGTGCAACAACCAGCAATTTCTAAACAAAGCATGGCAGGGTAAGTGGGCAGTTTGCTGCCAAAATTTGGAGATTTGAGTAGATAGAAAAACACTGGATTTTTACAACCCAACTACTAGGTCTGTGAAAGCCACACTAGAGGCCACTGTCCGTGTAACAGATAAGTAGAGATCTCAAAACATATTATCAACACTTCATGAAAAGGTCCAGAGGATGTAAAGAAAAAAGGGTGAAGCAGTGACCCAAGATGGAAAAGATCTCCAACACAGCATCCAGGAACATCCACAGTACCTCTAAAAAAAAAGACCAAAAAGACCAAAGAACCTGGCTGAAGGAATCCTACTGGTGTAAGTCAAACCTGGACATAAAAATTAAGAACTTTAGCCAGTGAACTGAGTAATGTGAATCTCACGCTATCTTTTATAGGGCACATAATCAGGCAGGCAATCACATTAGGACTATGTCCTTTGAGGCTGCTATGGTAGCAATGCTCTCAAATAGATAATCCGCTGGAAATTCAACACAGAGTTGTTGCAGTGGTAGGGGAAAATATTCAGAAACAATAAAACTGATGGACAAAGTGAGTTTTGATTTTTTTTTTTTTTTGAAAAAAGGGATAGTTACCATATATATTTATTTATGAATTTTGCTTTTCCAGCAGTTATTCAGGTGTATACATAAAGTCATATAAACTCTATTATCAACCCCAAATCCACATTATCTACACTTCTCCACAAAAACGTATCAGTACCATTTCACTTTGGCTATCAATCCACATTAGGTCTGTACTTCTGAATCTTCTACACTGTTTCCGAGCATCTTTCCAGCTGGCCGTAGGCTCATCACTGAAGTAATAACAGTTGCTTCTCCAGTATTTCCAACCAGAAAAATGTGGACACCATTCACTGTGCAGAGCTGATCAAAACAAAAGTTAAAAAAAAAAGTTAATGTCTATTTCAACTAAATGTTGGTTATGTGATTCAGGTAATATTCCTTGCGGGATATGATATGGGCATCTTCACTGGTTATACCAATTTGTTTGGGACCTGTTACAGCATATAAATTTTGACATTTATAGATGCAAATGCTCTCATTTTAAAATTTCGAATCTAACTTATGGTCAGTGTGGTTGGATCCTGTGTGATTTTACTGTTGTTAAAACCCATATCTTTCATTCTATCATTCAACGGTCAGAAAATTTTATAGCATTAGTTATGCGTAATTTCAACAAAATGTAATTTTGGACATATGGTTAGCTTACTGATTTACACAGCTAGCTCATGTTCACGTCCTAAATATACCCCTTTTTATTTTTCTTTGTTCTTTTTCCCCTTTTTCTTAGTACTTGTATTTTTTAAAAGTCAATAAATATTTAAAAGTCACTTGCAGCACAGAGAAAAACAAAATAATATGAAATAATATGAAAATAATAACATTAGCTGATGTAAGAAAAAGTGAAGCAAAATACGCCATGTACATCTGGGAAAACACTATAGAAATACTACAATTAGCACTACTAGAGGTAGCGCAAACTGTTTACATTTTATTTTGCATTACACAAAGTGCTTATGTCTTTTGTCCCCTTATTCACTCACACAGCTATGTTTTTATTTAATACCTTGCTCACATACAGCAGGTGAGTCCTGACTTCTGCATGAATGGAAACTGTCACAAGTTCCTGTGTAAGGATTGCACAGTTCATCACCATCGCATCTACCACACACAGACGAACAGTTTATTCCAAAGTAGCCAAAGGAACAATCTAAAAAAAGAATAAAAATGTGATAGCTCCATTAATGTTTACTCTCCATAATTCCTATCAAACATTTTAGTAATTTACTATATTCATTCACTCACACAAAACTCTTTTGAGGCATACTATTAATAATCCAATTTTAAATAAAAGGGAAATTAGGTATGTATGTTAATAGCTACTGGCCATAACTAAATAAAGCCTAAAGTTCATAATGTTCACAGGCCACGAGAATATAATAGGCAAAACTATCACCTTCGTGTTCTACTTTTGAACATCAGAGGAATCTTGCTGGCCACTAAAGAAACAGCACACAAAACCAGATATAATCAAAGCCATTCTTGCAAGACAATTTTAATACTGTTATGTATGTGCGGGTTCTTGATTCGTGGGAAATGTCACCATTACTCCCACAGTAGCCATTTAAAGAAACTCCACGGGAAAGAAAGTTTCATTCTTTAGTTCCATGTGAGTTCATGCAACCTGTACGATTGTGCAGTTTTGAGATGGAAGCTATGTGAGGGCTGAGCAGCTGAGAGGTTGTAACAAGTCTAACTTGTTTTTCACAGTTGCTCCTCTTCCTATTGAAAAAAAATCATTATATTTTGAGATTCCTTACTCCACAAAACCAAAGTTTCTCAATCACTTCTCACTTCACCAAAACACTTCCCAGAGATATTTAAGTACTGTATAATAAACAGTGTGTGTTACCTAAAGAAATTCATTCATCCAGAATTTTAAATGCTACTTTTAAATGCTACAGTTTCAGCAAAGAAACTGAGGCTACTTTTCATTTAAGATTCACTCACTTACATTCTTACTACATCTTTCAGAAGTTCAGCTTCCTTCCCAAGCTACCAATCATATGAGAAAGATCGCAGGAATATAATTGTGCGAGCTGCAAACTACAGAACATTTGGAATGTTCAGCCTACCTGATTTTACATATGCTGCAGACTGGCTCTCTTCACTTCTTAGCAATACAGTTCCTCTGGCAAGTGCATAGGCTTTATTCCAGACACTGATCCCTGTACACTGTTCTCTAAGCTCCAAACATGCTGCCTTTGCAGAAATTAAATCTCCATGTACTTGGGATGGAGAGCCTGGTGGTGACAGAAGCACCTTTCCTACATGCTCTTGATACTGATCAACATCTATAATAACAAAAAGAATTCACACTGCAATGCAGCCAGCTGAAATGAGCTATACACAGGTAGTGGTAGTAGCAGTTACTTCTTTATCTACTAAACTACTAATATCCCAACTACATCATATGATTTTAGTACAGCATACAACAGAATCAGTTTAACCAATAATATAAATAATATATCCCAGGGTTTGATTCTCCACTTGGACATGGAAACCTACTGGGTGACCTTGGGCTAGTCACACTTGTTCAGCCTCAGAGGACGGCAAAGGCAAAGCTCTGAACAAATCTTGCCAAGAAAATCCCATGATAGGTTCGCTTAAGGGTTGCCACAAGTCAGAAATGACTTCAAGGCACACATCAACAACCAATCTTTCGTAGTGCCAAGCGTACAAAACTATTTTATTCCCACAAAAAGAACTGAGAAAAGAATACCAGACTAGGAATTGCAATATTCAGATACTGTAACATGTTTTACCTAAAAGTCCTTTTATTCATAATTCTAGCAGAAAATATTCCAAAAATTATTTTTTCTGTTTTTTTTCCTTATTCTCAATTTTTCCAGGAAAAACGGGATTTGCACAAAAAACTAGGGACAAACTTTTTTCCCTAGATTGATCTGTTTTTGGGCAGGGGGGTTCTTCACATCTCTATTGACTATACTTGGCCTCCACATTCACTAGAGTTTGGGGCACAGGACCGTCGCACAAGTGAAAAATTTGCAAATATCAAAATTTGTCTGTCTGTGGGAAGGAGGCTGAGACACGGGTGGAGAGAGTGGGTACCCAACATCTAAACCAGGTCAGGGAAAGGCGATGGTTGGCATGGTGCTCCTGTACTACCTCTCTCTTGCCCATCTCCTTCTTGGGTATATAGAGAGCTTTGGGAGAGGGCTTGTGGTGCTGAAAAATCAGGCTTTGGGCTGTCCTTGGCTGGCCAGGCAGGGGCTAGTGGAGGAGGAGGAGAAGGACTGGAGGGGTTTTTTTAAAGAGCTGCACAGCCTGATCGGAGCCACCAAGAGGGAATGTTCCCCTGCAAAAGTAGTACCCAAGGTGGGGGAGCAGGGGTTAGAGAAACTCGCAAATAATCAAATCCGTGAATGCCAAACCCGCAAATGTAGAGAGCTGACTGTACTCATTTTGTGCAACATGATGGCACTTTATTACTTAGCATAGTAACAGCAATACATATTATCCACTGATAATGCACAACAATCTGCACAAAAAATTGTTGTACCATGTTCAACAACTCTCTTATTCTTTGTTTCGTGGATTTACAGCTGACTGTTGTTCATTTCATTTAGTTTCATATGTTAATTTGTTGAACCTGCATCCTGACATGGATGGCCTGTCAGCTACTGGTTCTTAGGTCTGGGAAATGGGCAATTTACCTATTAGGATGGAGGTGCACTTCTCCTGAAAGAGCAAGTGGATAGTTTGGGAATGTGATGTTTCTTACCGCGCAGCCTGACATGTCTTGCATACAAGTCATAGAATCATAGAATCATAGAAATGTAGAGTTGGAAGAGACCACACGGGCCATCCAGTCCAACCCCCTACCATGCAGGAATACCCTCAAAGCACTCCCGACAGATGGCCATCCAGCCTCTGCTTAAAAACCTCCAAAGAAGGAGATTCCACTACACTCCGAGGCAGCAGATTCCACTGCCGGACAGCCCTGACTGTCAGGAAGTTCTTCCTGAGTTTCAGGTGGAATCTCCTTTCCTGCAGCTTGAATCCATTGTTCCTTGTCCTGGGCTCTGGAGCGGCAGAAAACAAGCCCTCTCCCTCCTCTACATGGCATCCCTTCAAATATTTAAACATAGCTATCATGTCCCCTCTTAACCTTCTCTTCTGCAGACTGAACATACCCAGCTCTCTAAGTCTATCCTCATAGGGCTTGGCTTCCAGGCCCTTCACCATTTTGGTCGCCCTCCTCTGGACCTGCTCCAGCTTGACCATGTCCTTCTTGAATTGGGGTGCCCAGAACTGGACACAGGATTCAAGATGAGGTCTAACCAAAGCAGAGTAGAGTGGTACCAGTACCTCCCTCGATCTAGACACCATACTCCTATTGATGCAACTGAGAATTGCATTGGCTTTCTTGGCTGCTGCATCACACTGCTGACTCATGTTCAGCTTGTGGTCTATTAAGACCCCTAGATCCCTTTCACACGTACTGCTATCCAGCCACGTGTCCCCCATCCTATATTTCTGCATTCCATTTTTTCTACCTAAGCGTAGGACCTTACACTTCTCTCTGTTGAATTTCATTTTGTTAGCCTTGGCCCAGCTCTCCAATCTGTCCAGGTCATTTTGAATTTTGATCCTGTCCTCTGGCGTATTAGCAACCCCTCCCAATTTGGTATCATCTGCAAATTTGATAAGCATGCCCTCTATTCCTTCATCCAAGTCATTGATGAAAATATTGAACAGCACTGGGCCCAGGACAGAACCCTGTGGCACCCCGCTAGTCACTTCTCTCCAGGATGAAAAGCAGCCATTGGTGAGCACCCTTTGGGAACGGTCAGTCAACCAGTTACAGATCCACCTGACAGTGGCTCTGTCCACCTCACATTTTACTAGCTTCTTTGCAAGAATGTCATGGGGAACTTTGTCAAAGGCCTTACTGAAATCGAGATATGCTACATCCACAGCATTCCCTTCATCTATCAAGCTAGTAACTCTATCATAAAAAGAGATAAGATTAATCTGGCATGACTTGTTTTTGAGAAATCCATGTTGACTTCTCATGATTACCGCATTGCTTTCTAAGTGATTAGAAACTGATTGCTTAATGATCTGCTCCAGGATCTTTCCGGGTACTGACGTCAGGCTGAATGGGCGATAATTATTTGGGTCCTCTTTTTTTCCCTTCTTGAAGATGGGGACAACATTTGCCCTCTTCCAGTCTGCTGGAACTTCTCCTGTCCTCCAAGATTTCTCAAAGATTATAGCAAGCAGTTCCAAAGTGACCTCTGCCAGTTCTTTTCATATCCTAGGATGCAATTCGTCTGGCCCTGGAGACTTGAATTCATCCAGTGTGGCCAGGTATTCTTGTACCACCAAGTCTGCATGGCCTGGGAGATTTCTGGATCAAGCCAGGGCACACACACACACAGGTCTGCTTCTATCCTCCCCCGACTGGCAATTGCAGCACCCATTTCACTATTGTCCCCCTTTGGTCTCCTCCTACCAAATTGGTCTCCCTCCCCTGCTTTCCTTAAACTCTGGCCCTTCTCAGCAATAAGAACAAGCAGACTTTTAATCCTAAAAAAAAGTGGTACTCTTGGTACTAATGTTGTAATGGTAGCATGTATAACCCCGTATGCAGAATGACACTCTGTGAGACCGCTTTTATAACAACAGAAAGTTACATTTTATTGCAACATTGTTATTGTAACTTGTTTGTAACTAAATTTTTATAATACAGCACACCGCTTTTCTCTCTCTCCCTCTCTCACTATGCTCAGCTATTTACTGTCAAATACTCACTCTGTTTCTCAGCTCTCTAAAACAGCTCTTTTCTCTTTGTCCCTCACTGGACTCTTCTTCCCACTAACTCCCTCCTGTATCAGTTAAATTTCTGTTTCTCCTCCCGCTTGGTTCGCCCCTCCCTTGAGCTCCCCAGGGTTCCATTTTACCAACCAAGCATTTTAAACCACTCCCGGTCACTATGGAGGCTCGGTTACCATGCCCCTCCCTTCAGGTTTCGTCACAGGTAGTATCCCTAGATCCACCACTATCACTGGAGGCCAAGGTGGACTCTGTTGGTCAGTGTGTTTGATATCAGCTTCTGCCAGCTATGACCATTCCTGGTCAGAGATAATCTGTCCATAGTAATTGATGCACTACTAACTTTCTAATTAGACAACTGTAATGCATCCACATTGGGCCACCCTTGAAGGCAATTCAGAACCTGCAGGTGTTGCAAAATGCAATGGCTAGGCTGTTGACAGGAACATTGCATAGAAACCATACAAGACTAGTCTTAAAACAGGTGCACTGATTCCCAGTATGTTTCCAATCTGAATTCAACGTGCTGGTGAAGATGTTCAAAGCCCTAAAGTGCTTCATAGAGTGCTTCTCCCTAAACACCCCTGCATGAGAACTGATATTTCCTGGAGGGACCTCTGTGTCCTACAGTGGAAACAACACAGTGTGGGAGATATGGGAGAGGGACTTTTCTGCTTTGACCTCCTGGTTGTGGAATAGCTTCTCCCTAGAAACCTAGTTGGCCAACACCGCTGTCTTTCCACCAACAAATAAAAACTTGGCTTTTTATTAAAGCCTCTGATGCCTGATTTCCTCCAAACCTGCATATGTGCAAAATTTTAAATTGTCCTAAACTGTTTTACCTGGTTTAAACTGCTTTGTGTTAACATGATGAGTTTTTAAACAAACAATTAATCTGTTTAAACCATTTCTATTGTTTAAAATTGTTTTTAATTAGATGAATCAATTTTATTTCCTACCCTAAGATATTTAAACGTTGGACAGAATATAAAAAACTTAATTTACATTTAAAAAAAACTTTGGCTAAAGACTTGTAAATACCAGAAATACAGTACCCTCTAAAGTCTATTTATATAGAGGGGAGAACAGGTAGTAAAGGTAAGTGTAAAGGCATTGAATGCCTAATCCAGAGCTTTTCAAACTTTTCATGATGGTGACACACCTTTTAGACATGCATCATTTTGTGATACAGTAATTTCAGTTTTACTAGCAAACTGGAGGTTAAGCTAACCCTTTATAAGAGATACAGGTACATACATAAATTCTAATTATAAAATGTATGGGGACACAACATCTCATGAAAGCCTTTCATATATTTTTTAAAATATATGATTCATAAATAATAACATATATTTCCAAGATTGTAGGCGACACACCTCCACACTTCAGGCGACATACTAATGTGTTGCGGCACACTGTTTGGAAAGCCCTGGCCCAATCTGATACCATTTGCAATTTACAGGTCTCAGCCAGTGACAAAATTCAGAAGAATTCGACTTCTGCTATGCAACTTTAATGTGCTGAGAAAAAATCATTTCCCACTCTAATTCATCCTAACATAGGCATCAAAGGATTAAAGCCAAGTACAAAAGCATACTCACCAGAACTTCGTTTGCAGATCCAGTGGGCTTTTGTATTACAACGCAAAGCAACCAAACTGCGTTTGGAAATTTTCACACAGTACACAGTATTTTCCTGGATTGGGTGAGATATCTGAAGCCTTTCCAGTTCAATTGTAATAAAACAAAACAAGAAGAGAAAACTCTGGAGACACCGTTGCAATAACAATATCTACATGACTGCAAATATATGGTAGTTATTGGAAAACTGATGTCAATAATATCATTTATATCATCCTTTTGTTCCAGTTTGCTCCCCTACCTCATAATAATAATAGCTCACAGTTGGATGGCATATTACAGTAGGAAATGCCAAGGCACAGAGAGAAAGGAAAACATATTTTCTTTTCAAGACACTGTCATATTTGATTCAAAAGCTGGCAATATAGACAAATGATCTACACCAGCTTCATAGCGCGTCTATATCCTCAACCTTCATCCCTCCCATTTCTTTTTCTTCCACTCCCACAGCACTGCTTCAGTTAATGACCTCAACATCTGTTAGTGGGCACCAGAGCTGTAAAGATGGAAGCCCTGAACTCTGTGTGAGGCCATCTGCCTCTGTGGCAAGCAATTAACAATGCCTGGGCTCTAGACCAGCCCTGCCCTCCCAGGGTAGATATAGGGATCTCTCTCTCTCCTTTGCGCGCTCACACACACACACACACACACACACACACACGTGTGTGTGTATAGAGTCAGTGTAGTGAAGCCATTTCAATGTTATATGTAAACCACCATGGTGTGGAGATTTGAATGGTTTTATTACACCTCTGCAAGCCAGAGTTCAAATCCCTATGCAGCGATGGAAATCCAGTGGGTGACCTTGGACAAGTCGCACTCTCTCAACCTCAGAGCTTAGACACTTTCTTGTTGCTTTGTTTTTTTCCTTCTCTTTTCTTTTTGGTTTTTGACTCCTATTGATTTTTGGAACAATATTTTTCTTTTTTTCCTCTTTCTTCCAGAGTATTTTTCATTTTTGAGTAACCCTTTTGTTTTTCCTGGACTTGTGCAACAGTTGACATTAGACTTCAAACTTGGACTGATTTTTTTCTTTTTTCTCTTTTAACACATATACATGCCCCCTGTTTCTGGAGAGTTTTGATTCCCCCCCCCTTCTTCATCCTCCTTGGATTTGAGGTTTTGGTTTTTCCACCTCATTTAGAAAAAAAAAAGATTAATGAAAGTGACCGAAGAAGTTTAGCAGAAGGTAGAAGAAGGTTTGAGGAAGTTATAAGGAAGAGAACGGAGAAGGAAGGAATGAAGAGGGAAGAAACGAAAAAAGAGGAAAGGAAGGAAAGAAGGAAGGAAGGAAGGAAAGAAAAAAGGAAGGAAGTAAGTGAAAGTAGGAGGGAGAAAAGAAGAAGAAAAAAAAGAACTAAGAAGGTTGAAGTATGTTGAAGAAGGTGGGAGAAAGTGTAAGAACATGTTATAAGAAGGGGAGAGTCTGAAGAAGAAGAGCAAGGAAGGACCAAGGAGAATGAGAAAAGAGAGTTAGGACAAGAGGACAAGATGACAAGTGTCAAAACAAGAGCCAAAACAAATGAACCCTCATACTCACAAACTGGAAGAGCCTCAACAGAGGAAAGTGTTCCTTTCTATATGAGAAAATTTATGGAAGAAATGCTAGATTTTAGACAAGAAACAGGACAGAAATTAGAAGATTTGAGCACGAAGTTCAACACGATGCAAACTTTTCTAACAAAAGTCAAAAAGGAGGTTAAAGAAAATAAAGAAGAAATACAGAATTTGAAGAGAGAAATAAAGGACATAAATCAAGAATTAGAAAGACAACTGGATCAGCAAGCATTAACGGAGTTAAGAGAGAAAGAGTCGTGGCTGAGATTTGGAGGTGTGGAGTAATCCCCTAATGAGAATTTAAGAAAGAAGATAACAGAGGAATTGGCAAAGAATTTAGAAAGTACAGAAGAATTCCTAGAGATAGAAGTGGACTGAGTTTACAGAATTAGCTCCCTAGCAGCTAAAAAGAAAAGTCTTCCAAGGGACATAATTGTACAATGTGTAAGGAAAATAAGAGACCATATTTTGGAAGTTCATTATAATAAGGAAATAAAAATTGAAGGGAAAAGAATAACAATACTGAAGGAAATACCGGCACACTTGTTGAAAAAAAGAAAAGATTATCTCTTTTTAGTGGAAGTGCTAAAAAGGGAAGGAATTTCATTCATTTGGGATAAACTCAAAGGGGTTAACCTCACCTATAAAAAAGAGAGACATAGAATAAACTCAATAGAAAAAGCCACAGAATTTTTGAAAAGACTAAGGAAAGAACTCCGAACGGGCTCTAAAAATTTAGAAGACGACAATCCAAACTTGATGATAGTGACACCACTGAAGAAGATTTGAGTGAACGAGTGGAAGGAAAGACTGGAAGAAGGATTATGGAAAGAGGAAATTGCAAGAAAGAAGCCTGTTCAGCTTGGAAACCATAGACAAGGAATAGGAGAAATAAGAAGCGGGGGGAAAAAATGAAAATCCTAATAAGTAGGTGATGGGACTTAGTGGATTAGAAAGCTTGGGAAGAATGCAGAAGGAGAAGGGAGAGGGGAAAGGAAAGCTTGAAGAGGGACATTCTAGAATGAGGTTAAATTAAAGGAGGGGGAAAAAAAGGAAAAAAAGTAGAATTAAATACATTTATAGTGATAGATATTAATATTTGTATATTATATATAAACATTTGTACAATTGTGAAAGTACATATGTGAAAGAGGTGGTATTGCAATGGAGTGTCTTACCTGGAACATAAAAGGTTTGATTTCATTATTTACAAAAATTAAAATTAGATGTAATATGTCTCCAAGAAATAAGGATTAAAGACAAGTATGTAAAATTGTTGACTGAGAAAAAATTAAGAGAAGAATTTGTGTCAGTCAAGTCAGTTAAAAGGAATGGACTAGTTTTATATGCCAAAACATATTTGGAGCCGAAGTTGGTGTTTACTGACAAAAAAGGTAGATATGTCGGAGTTGAAATTAAGATAAATGACTATAAAGTGTTAGTAGTAGGAATCTATGCCCCAATAACAGAAAAGAATTCATTTTTTTAAAGATTGGAAGGAGATACTATTAGGAGTAAATTATGAACATTGGTATTTAATGGGGGATTTTAATGGGGTGGTTGATCTGGAAATTGATAAGTTCTCGACAAAATTAATTAAGAAAAATCAAGGTAAACTAGCAAAAGAATTTTTTGAATTAATTGAAGAATTGCAGTTAATTGATTCTTGGAGGTTAAAAGAAGGGAACAAAAGAGAATTTACATTCTACTCTAATACGCACAAGTCATTCTCCAGAATTGATATGGCATGGGTCTCTAATACTATAGGGAGAAATGTAGGAAAGACAGAAATATTACGCAAAACAATATCAGATCACAATCCGATATCATTTAAAAAAAGATATCAAATTTATAAATGGAGATTGAATGAAATGCTATTATATAAAGAAAAAGTGGTTGAGAAATGTAAGGAAACACTTATAGAATATTTTACATTGACTCAAGACAAAGGAATAGATGATATGGTAGTATGGGATGCAGGCAAAGCAGTAATTAAAGGGATTCTCATGAAATTAAACAATGAATGGAAAAGGAAGAAAGAAAAAAAGATAAAGGAAATTTCTGAGGAGATTAAAATGAAAGAATTAGAGTTATCTAATAACCCAAAAAATGATAAGATAAGGAACCAAATAAAAGTACTACAGAAACAAATAACAATGATGATGATGGATGAAATGAAGAAAAAAAAAGATTATATAAAACAAAAGAATTTTGAACAGGGTAATAAAGTAGGAAGATGGTTATTATATAGATTGAGGAAGGAGAGAACCAAAAGAATGATTATGAAATTAAAACAGGGAAATAGAATAATCTCCAATGAGAAAGAATTACGTAAGATATTTCAAAATTATTTTCAAATGTTATATAAAAAAACAAGAAGTGAATGAGACACAAATAGAAAAATACATTAGTAGACATGAGATACAAAAATTGACAGAGAAACAAAGAGAGAGTTTAAATAAAGAAATCTCAACAGATGAAATAAGAGATGCAATTAAACACCTGAAAGGAAATAAATCACCTGGTTCAGATGGATTGACAGCTTTGTACTATAAGACATTTTATCACAAATTGGGAAAGCCTCTACAAAAAATTATGAATAGAATTTTAATGAATCAGAAAATTCCAGAGAGTTGGATGGAAGCGAACACCATATTACTACCAAAAGAAGATAAAAGATACACTGTGTGTTAAGAATTATAGACCAATCTCCCTTTTAAATGTAGATTACAAAATTTTTACATTGATCTTGGCAAACAGATTGAAAAATTGCTTACAAGATATTATACATGAGGACCAAAATGGCTTTTTACCAAGACGGCTTATTAGAGATAATATAAGAACAGTATTGGATACAATAGAGTATCTGAATTATCATAATCAGATTAAAGGGGCATTAATATTTGTCAACGCAGAAAAAGCCTTTGATAATGTAAATCCATTGTTTTTAATTAAAATTTTAGAGGCAATGGATTTTGGCAATAACTTCGTGAACTGGATTAAAGCAATATATTCTTCACAAAAAGCCAAAATTAGTATAAATGGGAATTTGACAGAATATATTGGTATAGAAAAAGGAACAAGTCAAGGATGCCCACTTTCACCCCTGCTATTTATCTTGGTATTAGAATGTCTGAATAGAACAATTAGGAACAATAACAGTATAAGAGGAATAAAGATAAGAGGAGTAGAATTTAAATTAAAAGCATTTGTGGATGATTTAGTTTATACTTTAGAGGACCCAATTAGTAGTACTGAACCACTACTAATGATGATATAGGAATTTGGCAAAGTCTTGGGTGTTAAAATTAATGTAGAGAAAATCAAGATATTAACTAAGAATATCAGTAATAAGGAGGAGAAGGAATTATATAACAAATCTGGCTTTGAGATTGCAAAGAGGTTAAGTATTTAGGGATAATATTAACAACAAAAAATCAGCAATTGTATGAAAATAATTATGCTAGGTTATGGGAAAAAGGAAGAGGAGATTTTAGAAGATGGGAGAAAATAAATCTGTCTCTACTTGGAAGAATTTCAGTAAACAAAATGTTGGTGCTACCCAAATTAATGTATTTACTTCAAACAATCCCCATTATTTTTTCAAATAACACGTTTAAAAATCGGCATAAAGATATTTCTAGATTTTTATGGGGTGGGAGGAAACCCAGAATAAAATGGAAAATATTAACAGATGCCAAAGAACGAGGGGGACTTGGAGCTCCGGATTTAAGAATATATTTTGAAGCAACATGCCTAACATGGCTTAGAGAATGGGTGGTACTAGAAAGCAAAAGATTATTAGAACTAGAGGGCCACGAATTGAAATTTGGTTGGCATGCACATTTATGGTACAGGAAAGTTAAAGTGAATGTTGGATTTAAAAATCATGTCATAAGGAGATCCATTTTAAAAACTTGGGAAAAATATAGAAACAGATTTGATCTGAAGATTCCATGTTGGGTGTCACTGTATGAGGTTTTCTACAGGAGAGAGACGGGAAGTTTAAAATCATGGTTAAAATATATTGATTTAATACAGAAGAGAGGAGATAGTTGGGAGATGAAGGATTTCCAGTGTTCGAGAACGGAAGGACATCAGATTCAATGGTTATCGTATTACCAATTGAAAGAGAAATTTAAAGATGATGATAAAAAACTTGGGTTTGAGAAAACTAAGAATGATTTTGCAACATTAATATGTACAGAGGAATCACATTTAATCTCAAAAATATATAAGTTACTACAAAAGAGAAATATGGAAGAAGAGAAATAAAAGAAAATATGATATATTGGGCCCAACGTGTAGGTCATGGTACTGAATTAGATCAATGGGAAGAAATTTGGGGAAAAGACTTGAATTTTACTAAATCTAATGATCTGAAAAAAATCTCTATAAAATGATATATAAATGGTATCTGACCCCTAGTAAACTGGCTAAAATATATAAAAAGAGGAATAATCGATGCTGGAAATGCAAACATCATGAAGGTTCCTTTTTCTATATGTGGTAGCAATGTGATAAAGTTAAAAAGTTTTGGTTAAAAATCTGCAAATGTATGCAAAGGATCATAGAGATAAATATTAATTTAGAGATAAATATTCCGACCAGAAATTCTTCTCCTTAATACGGTAGACAGATTCGATGGGAGGGACAGCAACACAAAGATTTGATAAAATATACGGTAACAACAGCAAGAATAATTTATGCCAAATATTGGAAATGTAAGAAAACACCCTATCTTAGTGAATGGACAAATAAAATGATGCAGAGTGCAGAAATGGACAAGCTCACAACAATGTTAAAGGAAATTCGATAGAATCATTTTTAAGAAGATGGAAACCTTTTACAGAACGTGTAAGGGAAAAGAAGGGAGATTTAATGGTTAGTGGGTTGTATAACAGATAACAGATGAGTGGATTTCAATTTGATAAGAAGAGCTATTATAGATATTAGGATGTTAAATGAAAGTAATATAGAATAATGAATTTAATATATATGTATATAAACAGGAAAAGGGCAGTGTAAAGATTTATGTATAGAATGTATATAATTACTGGTATATTTTATTTCTGCTTATATTTAGGAGGAGGTGTTGAAATGAATTGAAGTTATAACCATCAGATGAAGAAACTGGGAAGTAACCTAATTGCCTTTTGTAGATTAATTGTTTTAAGTAGACTATTTATAAGTGTTTTGAGTAATTTTTTATGTAGCAAAGGAATTTTTTTCTTTTTTTCTTTTCTTTCTTATACAATCGTTGTCACATTATTGTCATATGATTGTTTACACAATTGTTGGATCAATACGAATGTGTTATGATTATTGTTTATATTAATTGTTGCATTTTTTCCCTATTAGTTATTGTGGAACTTTTTTTGTTTTTGTGTTTTTTTCTTCTGTTTTTCCCCCCTCTTTTTCTCCTCTGTACTTTCTTTTTTGTGTGCGCATGTGTGTGTATGTTTCTTTGTGTTTGTCTATTTGTATAAATTTAATAAAGATTATTTATAAAAAAAAGGAAATCCATTGGGTAACCTTGGACAAGTCACACTCTCTCAACCTCAGAGGAAGGCAAAGGCAAACCTCCTCTGAACAAATCTTGCCATGACAGGGTAACCATAAATCAGGAACAACCTGAAAGCATTCAATAACAAACCCACATCCAGCATTCAGCTGCATGCAAAATGCTTTGTTCCATGAGTTTGCATACTGCTACATTACATTATTAATTTTTTAAACATATTTTTCCAGTGAAATAAGACCAACTGCAGCACTAGCCCTAACCCTAAAAAAACTCTAATATCATGCATGTAGGAGTGATTAACAAAACAGAATTTTTTTTTACACACACACACACACACACACACACATAAAAATTCTTCTATGCCATGGCTGGCTCGTGCTAAATGTTCGTTTCTCCACCTGCATTCTTGCATCTGTAGAACTGCAGCACTAGCTGCTTGTTTTTGGCCAGACCTTTGCTGAGTTCTCCTAGCCAGTTTTAACTGGTTGCGCAGTACAGTATCAAGCGGGCTGTTAAGTTACTGTGACCCTAAGAACAAGAGACCTCCAAGAAAACCTTTTACTAGCCCCGCTGGCCAGGTCTTACAAACTCAGGGCAGCGGCTTCCTTGGTGGATTTAATTGGTTGCAGTGCCGTCTTCCTCTCTTCCAACTGTTTCCATGTTTACCAAGCGTTATCTTCTTTTCAATGAATCATCCCATTTCTTGATCTGTCCAAATTATGATAGCCTCAGTTTAGTCACCTTGGCTTCTAGTGAGAGTTCAGTCTTGATTTGCTCTCAGTCTCATTTATTTGTCTTTTGGGAAGTCCATGGTATCAAGACAACTCTCCTTACAGCATGTTTAGAATTAGTTCTCTTCCTGCCAGGTTTCTTCATAGTATAGTTCTCACATCCATACATAGAAATCAGATCTTGACTTTGCTATTCAATGATGTATTTTTTAATTCAGGATCTTATCAAGTTCTTCCAGAGCTTCCCTTCCAAATCTTAGTCTTCTTCTGATTCCCTGCATTCTTCTGTTCTCCATTTTGATTTATGACTGAACTAAGGTATAGCAAATCTTTAGCAAGTCTGATGTCTTTGCCATCTAATTTAACATCATGTAAATCTTCTGTTCTTATTAGTTTTATATTAACATTCAACTGTACCCTTGTAGTTTTTGCCCTTCCTTCCCTAACTTTCATTAGTAGCCACTACAAATCTTTGTTGTTTCTGCTAGTAATCTGCATGTAACCTATACGTCTTAATTTTTCCCCATAATTTTCACACCTCTTTCTTCCAAGTCTAATCCTGCTTTCCATATTAGATGTTCTTAGAGTGACAGGATGCACCCTTGGAAACCACCCCGTTTCTCCATATTTTGTCCTGACAGTGGCCTCTTGTCCAGTGTATAGGTTATACACCTCAACAATCACATTTTGACTTTTGTGTTCTTTCACAGCAATCCATCGTTTTTCATGGTCACAGGTTTTGTTGCAATCCATGAAGCACAGGCTTTCTTCTGAAGTTCCTTAGTTGATTCCATTAACCAGTTTTAAAGTTACGTATAATACTATGCAAAGTAATTGGTATATGTATGATCATGTGGTTCATCTTGTGCATTTAAACAATGACTTTGTTTCCTGAACTACCATTTTGTGTCTGGATCTGGTTGATGGATCTCATCATTCAAATAAAAATCCAAAGAGAAACTAGATTTTACAAGCCAAAAGTCTGCACATCCTTGGTCTAAAATATTTGAGATTGAAACAAATAATATTTCAGTGAATGCATGACAATATAAGTGTTTGTCATATAAACTTCTTACCAAGGGAGTTTCATATTTGCTTGGGTTCCTTCAGACCATGAAAAGCGGTCTGTTTCTTCAAGATTATTCAGTCCAACCCAAAAATTGTCCAAAGGCAAATCTAAAATCCAGTCCTGTGAGAAAAAAAGAAGGCAATTTAAGTGGATTTTTTGGACAAGTATCAAGGGAAAAAAAGTGAACATCCAGATGTCAAACATCAAATAGCTTGGGTGTATCCTTCTTGGGAAATCCTAAAAACAAAATGCTTTAATTAAAATTATTTCTACCTGTACTGTATTCTAAGTATTTCTGAAAACATTAATGTTTCTAGTTTACATGAGAAGTTAAATTCGTTGTGAACTCATATGAGAGATCTGAGACCAAAATCCCATCTTGGGAGAAAGATGGGATATAAAATTCAATAAATAAATAAGTAAACAAACAAACTATCTGGATGTTTTTGTTGCTGACGTTTTGATAAATGAGGACAAATCCAGGTTAACAACAAGTAGTGAAATCAACAATCAATTATGTTGGATTGGGGTAGTTTCCCTGGGGTTTTAAACCACTTTTGGAAAGGAGACTGATCTAATTAAGAAAGAGTCAATGAATCAATCAATTGCTTCATTTATATCCCACTACCTATAGAATTAAACTTTATAAAACATTCATTTAAAAGCACTGATTTTAAAGGAGTCTAAAAGCAGTCTCCTTTAGCAGAGTTTGCAGAGAAAAAGGTCAATGTCTTGCATAATCCACTGAGATTAACTTCAGTAAAACACAAGGCAAACAAGCAGCATTCAAATCATATAGTTGAAAAAGTTACTAATTGCATTTAAACATACATGCCAACATATATTCAGGTTGTCTAAGCCCTAACTAAGAGAATGTTTCGGGTAAAGAAGGAGCTCAGAAGCACTTTGACCTTACACATTGGGAGAGAAAAGCAAGAGAGGGAAAAGTCTCTATATGATCACAGGACCTGGGAGTCTCTAGAGTCGTATCGTCTCATTTCCTAGATACATTGATTATTGATGGCTATGCATTACAATCTACAGTTGAACAAACGAAGAGAGCCTGAGTGACACCATGAAATAGAATAAAGCCATCCAGGAAAGCCTCATACTACCTAAAGCCACTGTTGCTCTAAAAGCAAAAGGGAGACGGTATATGACGAGAATGTTTGGCTGTAGCAGTATTTTTCAACAAGTTACATTCTAAATATTTCATATTTCATGAGATTATACTTATGTCATTCAAAATAATACTATCTGGCCTATTACTTAAGAATACATAGCCAAGATTTGACCCCCCCCTTTCTCACACACACACACACACATTATTTACGGCATGGATTTTATTAGTTTATATCTGTATTATAAAGCGCCCTCACAACATGGTTGTACAGAAGCAGGCAAGTGTTTTAAATACATAAACACAACTATAATTGAGAGAGTAAGGACAGTCCTAGAATCAGTATCTACACAACACATCAATGAATACTGGAAGTACGAGTAAGTTCCAAGTGTACTCAGGCCCTTTCCACACGCGGTTATTAAGGTGGGCCAATGCGTCTTGCCACGGAGGTCTTCTGCACCTTGGAGAAGACTAGGTTCGGTTTATTTACCTTTGTTCCGCTCGTAATTCTGACTAAATGTGCCCCCATGTAGTGGTAAAGCGCACTATTTGAAAACCAGAAGGAATCGATTTTCCAATTTTCCAGATTGATCCAATCCATACTTTCTCAGTGGTGCAGACACGTACATTCGTGCCAATGCGAATTGGTGGTCAGGGGAGGGCTCATGGGAGGGGTCAGGTGGTAGTATGGACTTACACACGTACGCAATGACGTACTAAACCATGCAAAAAAAGGGGGGGGCAATCACAGCCGACGGGGTGGGGTGGGGGAGTAGCAGGAGCAGCCATGGCGGAGGCAGTGTGGATTCATGAACTTGCACTCCTCCAAATCAGAATGGAACATACGCAGTAGCTCTGCAGAAGGAAATGAGGGAAAGTCCGCCTTGTTTCGAGCCCAGAAAATCCGGTAAGAAATGGCATGAACTGATTCACCAGCCTCGTGCAGAAAGGGCCTCAGAGTAAGACTCTGGATAGAAAGGAGATAAGCTTTTTTTCCTTTCCCCCTTTTTTTTTTTTTGGCCTGTAAGTCTTGAAAACCAGCTGCATACTGTAATAATCTATTAAATTCCACAGTAAGTTTTTAACTAATAGATGTAAGGAATTATGAGGAAGAAACCATGCAGCACACAAAAAAATGAATGTATATCTAAAAGAATGATTAAACATACTCACGTAATGCAATACATGTTTTAGGGAAGTTACATATATGTTTAAAAATTTAGACATATATAACTTACCTTTTCCTCAGAACTAGTGAATGTTACTAATTCTGTGTATCTGTATCTTTTGCAAAACCTTAATGCTTCAGACCAAGTCCCCTTCTGATTTGCTTCAATGCAGTAACAGTTTCCATTCCAGTAATGCCAGCAGGGAGACTGAGGACAGTGTAGTTTAAACCTGTCTTTAGATGGGAAAAAATAAAGTTATTTAAATGTAATAGCTTAGCTAAATTGACGTTCTCTTTTCTTTATGCTCTCTTATATACAAATTCCAAAGCCTTGATTCCTGAACCAAGACTGAACAAAAAGGGAGGAAAGCAAGAATCAAACCAAGCATTGGTTTGAAGCCTGACTTAACAAGACTTACTTAATCAACTGGATTTACCTATGTATTAACTCACCATTCAACAATTGATTGAATGGATCTAACCTTGCTGGAATTGATCAACAAGATTCTAGGCATTATGCATCAGGATTGCCTTTCACGGATTTGTGAGGTCCTCCAACCCCTGCCCCCCCATGCTTCTTTTCTGGGGGAACCTTCCTTCTCAGCAGCTCTGATCAGGCCATGCAGCTCTTTAAAAAACTGCCGCTGGTCTTCTTCCTCCTCCACCAGCTGCTGCTTGGCCAGCAACCCAATTTCTCAGCACCACTCACACCCAAGAAAGGAGAGAAAAGAATTATAAGGCCACCATGCCAAGGACACCCTGAGTATACATTGTCTCCACCATGCCTCAGCCCCCTTCCTGCAAACACGCATTTTGATATTTGCAATTTTTCCACTTTTGTGGAACACTATGCTAACAATCCCAAACAAAATCTTGTCTACTTCTGTGAAAGTTGTTCATTTGATCAGAGACGGGGCCTTGAATCTTCATAACCTCTTAATAAGATTAGTCAAAAAATGAAAGCAAAATATAAAGTTCTTCTTTAATGCAGAGAAGTTCTCAGGCTTTCCAGAGAATATATATTGGAGTACTTGACTGAATTTCAATCAAAAGTTTTACTTTTTTGAGAGAAAAGGAAAACTCAGTTTCAGTAGACTTAGAGAGGGTTGGCTTGGAAGGTATTTTTGACCATATGAATCTTTAAGTCCAAAGCCCTGAAGTCACCACATGAATGGTACTGAAAAGCTTTAAACATATTTGATCAAATTGCCACTTTGAAAGAGGAGAGTTGGGGCATACAACAATCAAATTTTCCCTTTCTCTCGGGCCCTAGGAATATGTACTTTGCAGCCTGTATGCAACTTCTGCCCCATATTCAGTTGCCATCCTTCTCAAACAGGCATCTCAGCTTAAGATGTTTTTTTTTAACTGATAAACTTCATTTCACTTTATTGCCAAAGACCATCTTTTACAATTTTTTAAAATGCTATAATGGGACAGAGGGCTGTATAGGAGCCAAGGGACAGGGGAATGTTGAAGTTGTTCTCTCAATTAAAATTTGTCTAGCTACTATAGAGAGGAAGGGAAAATACACAGGTACCAAATGGATTCCAGTTAATATCCAGAATTTTCCACATGTTCAAAAGCACATTTCCTAATTATAAGATTTCAGACATCTTTTCTATCTCTGACTAATCAACTGTAATTCTGATTCTAGTTTGCTAAAATAGGCCAAAGTCTGAGACTATTTAAGAGCTTACACCTAACATTCTATACTCAATAAAAAGAAGGAACACCTGTAGTTCACAGATGATGACTGAAATAAGTTATACCTAGAGTTGTTCTAGAATTCTTCTATGCACCATGGCATGCCCTTTCCCTGGTGGTAAGATTGTATGTTACCGTAAGGCAAGAGACTATGCTGACAGTAGCAGTGCTGCTGGTTGGGTCTCTTATATCAGATAGGCTTTTGCTGATAAGCCAGACTAAATGTGCCAAACAGCTATTGGGCAGCAACAGTAGTGGAAGGTGACACTGGTGGAGGATCTCTCAGAGACAACAGCAATAGCACCACAGCTAACACTTGTCAAGAATGCACAGAAGAAGGCATGGCAAACCTCTTTTGAACATATTTTACCATGAAAACCCTAAGTGGAGACAATTCAAAATGAAACAAGAGATTGTTTCAGAAGATGACACTCCAGGTCAGAGGTCACTCAACAAACTACTAGGGTACAGTGGAGGACAACAAGTAGCACTGTGGCTACTGATGCAACTGGATGCAAGCCAAAAGAATGTTTAGCTGTTGACATGCTCAGAAGTGAAAAAGAAAGGCTAAAGCTGCACAACACATCTTATGAGAACATGGAATGTGAGAAGCATGAATCGGGGTGTGTGTGGACACAATAAAACAAGAAGTGGAACATACTAACACTGCAGTACTTGGAGTGAGGAAACAGCTAAAATGGACAGGAATCGGACATTTTAAGTCTAATAATTACACAGCATTTTACTTAGGAAATGAAAATCTAAGAAGAAATGAGGTAGCATTAAAAGTGAGCAGCACAAAAACAGTCAAAAGGCTGTAATGCCTTGAAAATCCATTAACATAATCATAATCTGAAATTCATGCTCCAACTACAGAGGCAGAAGAAAAAACTGAAAGGTGCTATGCTGGAGTCCAAGGCCATTTCCATACCGGGCTTCTGAAATGGTGCAGAGCGACCTGTCACTGAGGTCTTCTACACCGTAGAGTGGACTGGCGTGGACTACTTTTTGTAGTTCCACACCAGAATCCACTCAGGAGCGGCCGGAACTAGTTGGGCTGCGTGTTTTTTAAAAACCTCTTTTTCGAGGTTTTTGAAAAGCACAGAGCGCGCAGCCCCGCGCCGCTCCGTCGCCCGGCTCCAAAGTGGATTTGCAGGCGCGCACAAGTGCGTGCTTGCAGATCTGCCGGGGGCGGGCTTCCAGCTGGCGAGCTTCTCCGGTTGGTGGAGAGCCTCCACCGACCGGAAGCCGCCATTTGGGACGCCGGAGGACTGCGGAGCAGCGAGCTCGCGCTGCTGCACGTTGCGACGGACTTACCCAGCTGCTGGTAAGCTCCGTTTTTGGGCGTTTTCGCCCGTTCCCCCCCCCCACATGTGAAAAGGGCCCAAGACGAAACTGATCACTCACCCAAACAAGACCTGCTGTTAATTGTAGGCAATTGGAATGCAAAAATAGGAAATGGAGCAAAATCAGATTTTAGGGAAATTTGGCCTAGGATCAAGAAATGAAGGAGGAGGGTGACTGTTGGAATTCTGTGAGGCCAACAGTTTGTTCACTGCAAACCTGTTCTTCAGCAAAGAGGCAATTGTACACATGAACATCAACCCTGAGATTTGTGAGATCTGTGAGGTATATGGGTTCCTTCTTTAGATAATTCTAAATACATCATCAAACTATAAATCCCATGATAACATACGATGCAGGCATGGCAGTAAAGTCCCATCAGACTGATATAAGGTACAAGATCCACCCAGTGTGGTTCCTGACTAAACAGCAGCAGAGAATTTAAAAACTTCCACAAACCACATCCCATTACAGCTAATTTTTTTATTCTGGACTACAACTCCCTGAATTCTCTAGTCAGTACTACCTATGGTGATTGTGGGTTATAGGAAATGTAGTCCAAAAAATAACTTTTCCAATCTGTGCATCCTAGATGAAATCTACCTGCTTACACTGGCTCTTTTAATTATTTCAGACATTTAGAAATTATTATGAGATCTAAAAATAAAAGAAACTATTTTTGGTATCAGTTGACCAGCCATTTAAACATTCACACAATCAACACCCAAAGGTTTATTTTTAGACAGTTCAATAATCAACTCAAAACACCACAGTTGCGTATAGTGGTGCTGGGGAGAAAGATCTGGTTTTTAAAAGTGAATCGCACTTTCTTCCCGCAGCCGGGAAAACGAAAATGCACCGAAATTATTTGGGGTTGATGGTACTTTAAGCCTGTTTTAAAGCGGGGACGGGACTAACGTTTCTAAAATTCTAGGAAATACCTCTGTAATATTATTTATTTCAGGCTCTCATATAAACATAACGTTCCATTTTTCCATTATAGAAAACATAGTATTCCTAATAGGCTTTTTTTTCTTTTTTTAAACATTAGGCGCACGACTCCAGGCACGTTTACTGGAAACCAGAGCTCGTGACGTTCAGTTGAAGCTTATCCCCAAGAAAGGGGATTCGGGAGTCCTAAATCACATTTTTGCTGCTGCTCGACTCCCCAGGCAGTGTCCGGCCGTCGTTTATTTACCGAAAGCCTCCACAACAACGCCTTCCGCCCTCGGCCGTCCACCTCCGTCCTCCCACACACCGCCCAGCGCCACTCGCGCACGAACAAGTAAGAGGAGGAGGCGGAGCATCAGACCCGCGGGCGCCATGGCGCTTTAAACTCTGCGCGGCCCCGGCGCTCGCGGGTGGAGTCGGCGCAGAAGGTCCGTTGGTCGCTCGCGCCTCACGCAGCGTAACGGTGCCGACGCCGCCCTGCTCAGGACGCCCCGAAGACGACGACGACGACGACGACATTGTTTATTTATATCGCCGTGTCCCCGCCGCCGCCTTGTGGCTCCGTTCCATGAGGCAGATCACCGACCCTCCCTTCAGGGACCCTTTGCAGTGACCGCTTTTCTTGGCTAACCATCCTGCCTCCCAAAAATAAAGTTACTGCGCTCTCCTTCCTCGCCTAAAAATCTTTTTGGCTGTTTCCGCACTGGGTTGTTATAGGGCTATTGTTGCACTTTCGACATCCTTCGGAATCTTGAGATTTGCAGTGTGTGTGTGGGGGGGAGGGGGCATTTAGAATTCTCAGCCAGAAGGCTCTTTGGCCTGAGTACACTACAAACCCCAGAATTCCACAGGAGGTTGAAAGTGGAATAATAGCGCCATAACTGCGTAGTGCGGGAATGGCCATGGGTGTTGCTCGCTGCCCTCAACTCAACCTTGTTCCTGCATAGTGGGGGAGTTGGACTGGGTGGCCCCTGTGGTCTCTTCCAACTCTATGATTCTATCACTTCTTGAGACCTTATGAAAGAGGGACTTCCAAATCATCCTGATAACAACAGCCCTGCTCAGATCTTGCAGACCCAGAGCCCTGGCTTCCTCTATTGAGTCTATCGATCTGTAAAGCTGCCTATGGCTTTTCCTACTGCCCTCCACTTTGCCCAGTATTACTGTCTTTTCTAGTGAAGTGTGCAAAAAAGGACAGTCACAGTTTGGTCGCCTTGCCTTCCGGGGATTGCTCAGGCCTGATTTGCTGCGGGACTCATTTATCTGTCTTTACTGCGGTTCAGAACTCTTCTCCAGCAGCACATCTCAAATGAGTTGGCGCTCTTCCTATCAGCCTTCACTGTCCAGCTTCACAACCATACATAGACACTGGAAACAGGATGGCATGGACAATCCTAACTTGAATACCAATTATGCATCTTTAGGATCTTATCTTGTTCCTTTCCCTCAAACTAATTTTCTGTTAGAGACTTCTTCCCTTATTCTTCACATCCCTCATGATCATCTCTCTCCAATTTCCCTAACCCATTACCTCCTCATGCCCCTCTGTAGGGTCCCTCCTATTTCCTATACCAAAGACACCTCCACACCACACTATCAAATGTTCCAGGAATCTCAACTACATGCTATTCTCTTTTGGTCTCCTCCCTTCTAGTCATATTTCTCTTTTTCCCTTGAAAATATTCCTAGCCCACCTTATATATATTTTATCTTATTGGCATAGGTGATCAAAAACAAAAAACACAACTTCTCCCAAGTTTGTCCTAGATCTCAGAAAGATGCAGTTAATCAGTAAAATATATACATTTACTGAAGTGATTAACAGAACTAAAATACAGTGTTCTACTGTTCAGGCCTGTTTGTTAAATCATTTCAATAAATAGTGCAATGAAATAAAGTTTAGCAATATAAAGCAATGATTTAAATGGTCTCAAAACATATTAAACAATTGTGATAAGTTAAAACAATTTAAAAGCAGTGAATCCAAAACCAAGCACATGCGGAAACCAGATTAAATCAGCTAGCCCCAAAACCACTAGCCAAACAACCTGTTTTCTCTTGGTGCCAGAATGATACCAGCATTGATACCAATGTAACCTCTGAGGTGTGGGTATTCCATAGTTGAGGTGCCTCCCTCTATTATTCCCTTCATTCTCCCAGCCAGTTCCCGCTGTTCAGGTTAACGCCTCCCCCATATTCGTCACAGCATATCCTTCTCTGGCTATTTAACACTATCAACTCCATTTTTCTTTCACTTTATTCCTCTCTTGTTTTAGGTGCTTATGTTCTGAAGAGGTCACTGTTTTGTCTCTCTGTTCCCATTTTGTTACCTCTGGACACTGCATCAGTTCAAAACTCTAGTTTGTGGGCAACCCAGCATTAAATATTTTGGATTGCATGATTATAACCTGTTCATGCATTTGGCATCCGTTCTCTTTAAAATATAGATATGTTTAAAAAAGGGGAAGCAGCAGCAGCAGTTGCGGCTTAGTTGTGTAACAACGAGTTTCAAAGGCAATATACTCCCTGCTTATGATGTACAGCACAGTCCTATGTATACTTATGTTAATTCCTGTACCACCTTGAGTCCTGTGCTCAGGCAAAGGCAGAGTAAAAATCACATAATAAATAAACATGCTTACTCAGAAGAATTAAAAATATCATTACTGCTTGGCACTAATATACTTCTGAATATCTAGGAAGACTTCTGGAAATGTAGAAGCCACTATTGTTGGCCTGGTTGAACATCCAGACAATACAGATAGAACTGTCCACATTTAGTTCTAGGCATTAAATAAGCTGAAAACTGGAGATAGGTGGATGAGTCAATTGAGTCTGGAGTTGTGTAGTGAAAATTATTAGCATCCACACATCACTTTGGAGGGCAAAAATAACTTCGCCCTGTGAGAGGGCAATGAGGACTTTAAAATTCCTGCCCCTGGCCCCCGCTGCAGCTTCATCCTGGCAGGGCTGCCAAATATCACAAGTACAAGCAGTGATAAAGATATTTGAAAATTGAAAAATCACTGTAATGACATATCAGTGTGTACATTTGGGGTGTCATTCCAAGTTTAAAAATCACATCCACCTGTTTGACTGCACTCATAAGTCTAACCACAAAATAATTAGATATCTCTGTGAAACTATCAGCTAATCAGGGGAAATCGGAAGGATGCAGTCAGAAAAGTTGTCTTCTCTTCCATGGATGAATCCTGGATTCATCCCCGTACTTCTGACAGAAGACAGAAAAGATACAAAGAAAGCTCAATCTATTATATTCTTACAAACTCTAGAATTTAAGATGACATACACATTTAGAGCCTGCTCTGGCTCAGGTAAGAGTCCTTCCCCTAAGCATTTCCCTGTATGCATCCCCAGAAATACTGGACAATGTGATCCCAAAGCCTCATTTAACAAGCGTAGTACTTCTGGTTTGATCCGAGTGGTGGTAGTAAGTAATCAATAGTGTTTATGTTAGTCTGAAGAGGAGTGTAAGCACTGGCTTGCCTTTATCATCTATGTACGAAATTCTTCAAAACAACAGGAGGATGACTTCATTGCTCAGCATGAGTCAGCCAACTGTGAGGTGCAAGGCAGAGCCAGTTCAGGAGTAAGCATAAATATGCATAAACAGTTAATTCAAAAAGGGAAAGAAAAATACTTTACTTCATCTCATAGAAACATGTTCTCTTGTCTTCAAACAGGTGGGTAACGTTTGAGTAAGTAAAAGCAGAATCAAGCAATATTTATCAACATCTGAGCAACTGCAGCTATTGCTTATTACTAATTACTAATTTCTAGCAACTAATCAACTGATTATTAGTTCTATGTTTTAATCAGATTAATCTGTATTAAAATTAGTTGGAACAACTTTTACTGAAAGATAAAAAAAAATAAATACTGGTGTTGGAACTTACCTGCATACTTTTGAATGCTAATTTGGTTCAGAAATGCTACTGTCATCAGATATTTTAAAAAGAATGCTTAAGAGATAGCCTCTTAAGAGTTGTAGCTTTATTTCAAGATATCTTAGTTTTCTTTAAATATCTATAAATCATCTCTGTTGAAGGTATGCTGATATGCATATTTATTTATGTTTACTAGATGAATTAACCAGTTAAAAGGAAAGTGCCTAATCAGCCAAAATTCTGAAATCTTTTCAACAGTCTTAGTAAAAAATATAGCCAAGAAACTGGAGTTGCTATAATCTGCTGGAATCCAACTACGGAAGGCCAAGTAATATTTGTGCTGGATCCTGATATTAATTTATCATTATGAATAAATCATCTTGGAAATAATGCAAATTTACTATTAAAGTCTATTAGATTTACAGTAGGATTGTAGCACAGTAGGGCTTGGCAGCCCACACTGCTGTTCTTCCTCTCATCCTCCCTCTCCTTTTTCTAATGATAAAGCACACTAACCTCTTTGACAGCTTCAAACTGCACATAAAAATATTTTTAATTTTTACATTAACTCTGGTCTATCCTATCAGAGTTTATACTTTTCTTCCTAAATTAAAGCTACTCACAGTGTTAAATCTCTGCTGCTCTGCTGGTTTAGTTGTCAGTGGCATTTTTACAATTTATTTACAGGATATTAAAAAAAGAAGATTTAGCAATAGTAAGAAAAAATTCAAAGGGAAATTTAAGAGATTTTAAATTGACTTATGTCTTTATGGAACCCTTGAGGGCATACAATGAAAATTTCAATAAAGATGTTTTATGTTAATACCTTTAAGGCAGAACAGTATTAGTCTGCTTAAGAACGTGTCCCACTCCACTGAAATGTGAGCCTCTGTAAAATTCAGTTTTCTTTAAAATAAAAATACTGTTGACCAGGCAGAAATAGCTTCCTCTCTCATATATTACAGGATAACTGGGACTGCATCATAGAAGACTAGATTTTATTGAAAATTAAGGCAGGATAAAATGCCGGTAGTGTTTAGAGAGTTAAAACAGAACTGAGACAGCCCACATGCAAATAATCACACTGACCTGAAAGTGACTGTGCAGGCTTCCGCCAGTTTCCATCTCTCAGCCCAGTTTACCTCACACTAATATTGTTAAAATTGTATCATTTAAGACTTTATGGTTACTAAAATATCCCATCAGTGTCTAGTTTCATAACCTGTCTTTTAAACGGGTGACGCAGTTTGCAACCTGAAATATTTTAAGATATTAAAACCAGAGATACTTAAGGCATTTACTCTACTCATCTGCTCATTTATGAACTTAGTTATGCCATAAGATAAATTATCTAGGCAGAGCTGAAGGTATCTCCCACTTTACAATGGTCAGCAGGTGATAAGTTCTTGGGGTTTATTGATGGCCCCCCCATCTTTGGAATGGTCTCCCTGAGTCTGTATGCCTGGCATGCTGCCCTCATGAAGCTGAGGCCCTAAGACAAACTGATTTCATCCGGCCAGGCCCTTTGATTATATTTTGACATTCCTTCAGTGCTGGAAGTTTGGTTAATATGTATCTACTAAGTATATATTTGTATATTTGTGCGTTCTTTGTTGTGGTTTCAATTGTTTCTATTTTATTTGTTTGTTTTCCTATCATAAGCTACCTTGAAAACTGTTTTGAGGAGACAAACTCTGTGTAAAATAATGTTGGTGAATATTCAGCCACAGCCAGTCTAGTAAATAGAAGATTTTAACTTTAGATCTGTACCTAAACATGGATAATAATATTACAGAAACACACGGATAGATTATGTTGATGTCATCTAGAAAGCTGAAACTTGGCAGTTGCTGTTTGTTAGTTCGTATAGATATCCTCTCACCACTTTTGGACAATCCGTGGTCAGCGTAAAATGCCCAGTAATAGCTGGGATACAGCCTTCCTATGTACAGTAGTGCCGTCCCAGACTTTGGGGCAGAAGTTCAGGGGTCACCTCAGCAGAATAAGCAGAAGGCCCTGTCCCGCACACATGCAGCAGGGCTGGCTTACCACTTTTGTAATAATATACATTAACTGTATATTTCAGTGCTCTAAGTGTGTCATGAGCGTGTGTAAAGTCTCACACCATGTAACTGCCCTACTGCCTGTGAGGATGCCTTACAAATTGGGCTGCAGTGCCAGGGTGGGTGCCAAGTGTGTAATAGCAACTACATCTTCTTTTTAGTCTTTGCACCTAACGGCGGGAGTGTGCTCTACTAACTAATGCCAATGTATATGACACTTTACCAGATAACTTGTTCTGCCTTGATGTGCATGTACCTTTGGAAATGAATATGTATCATATCACCTATCCATCTGTCTGTCTGTCTGTCTATTTATACAAGCAAATGTGTGTGTGTATCAGGAAGCAATGTATGAGTGTGTGTGTGTAATACTGGCCCTTGTTACAAAACTTTTACGGTTTCTCTATTTGTGTATATGTGTGTATGTATGCTTGCCCATATGCTATAGCTGAGGGTGAGGTGATGAGGAAAGGAAAAAAAATAACAAAGATGAGAATGAGAGAATGGATCCTTTAAATCTAAATTTAGTTTAACTCTGTGAAGAGAGGCCTGCTGTTTATTCAGCAAAGAATGTTACTTTGTTGAACTTTAGAAAAAGAAAGAGAAGAAAGAGAATGATCACAACATGGAACTGACATGATTGAGTGAATGTGCAGTAATATTCTGATGAAGAGAGGCTGTGATAAAGAATGTGGCTGCTGGCCTCCTGACTCTTCAGTGCTGCTGCCAGTGATGTATTGGGAGCTGACTCCGATTGTACCATTTTTGAAATAGCCTCAGACAGCACACAGGGAGCAGACAGAGAAGCAATTCACAGTGTGGGCATAATGTTGCCACATTCCCAGGGGACTAGGTTTTGCTCTGCATTGCAGAATGATTCCAGGTGAGTGCATGGATTTCCTTCATTTTATTTACAGGGATTATAGGTGTAGGTATATATTTGTTTTATTTTTATATATATATATGTGTATAAAAATCTGAATATTCTCCTCAGTTTATTTCTTTTTTATTGTGGGGAACATCTGTGTACCTGCAGGATTTGAGAATCTCATGCAAGATGTATTGTGGTGCTTCAGTCAAGTGAAAGGAACTATTGACGTTGGGGTCACAGAAGGTAGGTTTACTTTTCCTTTTGTTCATGGAATCAAAGAGAACTTGTTTTCTTGTACCAATTACCCAGTCAATGATGGCTTTGTTTCTGTTGTTCACACGGTACTACATTCTGTGCAAACAGGTAGCATTAATTTTTTAAAGGAGATCTCTTATTAAGTGTGTCAGTTAAATGTGAATAGCACAACCCTTTCTGCTTTTACAGCTTTTATGTGCAATAATGATTCAGAGCATTAATAAAGCAGAAATAATTTTTCAGCTTTGTTTATTGGTTTGGGTGGGAGAATAATTTCTTTCTATTTTCTTATGAAGACCATATAATGATTTTAACTACTGTGACATGCACATTGTATTGCAATTCATGTCATGGGTTATGAGAAGGCGTGAGTCTCAAGCAATGCTAAAGAATGAAAGGCATGAGAATATTCAAGAAACTCTTCAAGAAGCTACCTGTGCCCATGTAACAATGGGGTCATTCTATAAAATAAATGATATTTTCCTCACAGGGAAAATAGACAGAAGAAATGTTTCTGTTGGTTTCTCTATCTGCTGCTAAAGTTCTGTGTGTGAGTTTAAACAACAACAACAACAACAACAACAACAACAACCAGATGATGTTGCCTTTTTCACAAAACATACAGAGGCAGTTCCCAGCACAAACAAAAATATTTTATTTGTACCTAGTGGACGGATTCTTTTTAATTCCACCATATGTCACACAGCAAAAAACTCCACTCTTTTTTGAGTATCATATAATTTTGATTAAAGGGCACTTCTCCTCTTTGCTGGATGGGAGGGGGAACACAGGGCTTTTATGTTAGCACAGTAAGCTTTTTGGACCATTGTACCTTTAAAACCAGAAGACATACTAGTTGGATAGGGATGTGGGGGCAGTGGGGGCAGTTTGCCCCAGGTAGCAATGTTTTGGGGGCATCCCAGCTTGTAGCCATTTACCCACATGCCACAGCTCTGCCCCCATGCCACCACTCCATCTTGCCCCCCCCCCCATGCACTCCAAGTTCTACTGCTGAGGCATACCTATCCGGGGCCATTTCCGCACTAGACTGTTATAGCGCCATTATTCCACCTTCAACATCCTATGGGATCCTGGGGTTTGCAGTTTCGGGAGGGGCCAGACGGCGCAGTGCGGAAACAGTCCAGGTCTCCAGAGCCAACAACCAGAAAAGACATGGAAGACTGATTGGCCAATTTTCTGTAGTCTTATGAAATCTAAATGTTTATTGGCCAAATTTGCCTACCCAATTTCCTTCATCCTCCCTCCCCTTCCTGCAGGCTGGAGAGGTCTGTGTGGATTGAGACTGCTTTTCTAGGAAATCCCAACTATAAATGAGGCTGTCTGGTGCTGGAGATCATTCTTTTTTTTTGCAGTAGTTTAGACAGTCTCAGAATAAAGTTTCAGTTGAATATACTCTTTGCTGCTAAAAGAAATAGGGATAGGCTGTGGGGAGAATAATAGTGCTGCTATTTGCCCAGCCATTTTATACAACTAGCTAATGAGAATCTGTAAGGATGAACATACCAGGTGATTGGGTGGAGGCCCTTCCATTAATTTTAAATTAAAATGTACATGATCTCAAGTGTCTTATTTCATATTAAAATACTGAATACAGGTTAAAATGCATATTAACATAAAATCAACACACTCCATTAAAAGATACTTCTGTCATGCTCAGTTAGAGACTGAAGATCCGTTTAAATAAAAAGGTCCTTCCCTGTCAGTGAAAAGAGATCACAGGGGTGGCAAACTTAGTTTCCTGTGGGAGGACGTTCCACATTTGGGGCAGCCAACAAGAAGACTCTCTCCTGTATCCTCATCACTTATACTTGTGATATTATCTAAACCCTCCTCTACCACATGATGCCAAACTATAAAAGGGAAATAGGATGAGACAAGCTCTTTGGGGAGGTAAGAGGGCAAGCTTAAAGGTTATAGATTTTGGAATTCCAAATTCAGTTCTCCCTAGCTCAAGAGTCCCCGGGTTCAGTGGTTTAAGTTTGAGCTCTGGCCTGGCTATGAGGGCAGGATCTGCCTCTATTGCAATTGGAGGGACAGAGCTGGCCTGCTCTTGCCCTTCCAGTATGGAGCCCAAAAGTAGTGGGAAATCCTAAAGGCATCCGATCCCATCTGATCTTGAAAGCTAAACAGGGTCAGCCTTGGTTAGTACTTGGATGGGAGATTGGCCATGAATACCAGGTGCTGTAGGCTATGTTTCAGAGGAAAGAACTGGCAAATCAACCTCTGAGTGTCCATTTCCTAAGGAAACCCTATGAAATCCATGGAGTTGCCATAAGTTGACAAGCAACTTGAAGGCACATGTGCACACACAGTTTAGAGAGCAGAGGTCACTTGAAATATACCTACTCACAATTATTTTGTTATTATTCTGTTAGTCCTTCCATATGAAGATACTCCTTATTATGATTTGTTTCATTAAAATAAATGGGATTGGGAACTTATAACAAATCTTTAAATGTACAATCAACAATGTTTTCCCTTTGACAGCAGGAAGAAACATTCTTTGTGTGCTATTCTCTTTCAAGACCTTCATAACGAGGTTAGGAATGTGATGTTAACTTAATACCCACATGTCACACAAGAGCAAGTCACCATTTGGAGTTGATATGATGGCTTTATTATTTGTTTCAAGTGTAATGGTGTTAAAAATGAAAAAGAATATCCATTTATCAATATCTATGTTATCTAAATACTAATGATTTTGATCTTATAATATTTCTGCTCTGCCAACTCAGAACTGATCCAGTTCTTATGAGCTCGTGATACTTTGAACATACATTAGCTTAATTTCGTAGCATATGACTGACAACTGGAAATCAAGCCTTTTAAATCTTGGATAACGTTCTACAGCATTTTTGAATTTCAGTGTGAGTGTACCTTTGTTGTCTTCTTTGTTGTGGCACTTACTAATTGCTTTCACAGTTTGAATCCTGCTGCTTGCATGGGAATCCCTATGGATGCCATCAAATTAATCTTCACTATCTAACTGAATAAAACTTTATGAGGCCTACTAACCTTATCAATGTATTGCATGCACAACAAAAGTTGCATTGTCTACAATGTAACATTCGTAATTGTTAGATCCTCCCCTTCTCCTGCTCTTCACAGCCCAGCACCTCTGTGACAGCCAGCCATGTTAAGACCATCTCTAACTGTCCTCTATCACCCTTCATAAAAACTTGTAATTATAGGGTGGGTTTTTTTTGGTCATTGTACTTTTTTTTTTGTATTAGGCAGCAAGATACCAAGAGTGTAAGCTTAGCAGCTGTTTCTAGGCAGGAAGCCAATCTAACTTTAAAATAAAAGGAGAAAATTGAGAGAGTGTGTATAAACAAAAGACCAGCCTGTAATGAAACCCAGAGGCATACTACATTGGTACAAAAGAGTTACTAATATCTGATGGCTGATATAATCTGATGGCAGGAAGCCAGGCATGGTTGATAGTGACAGTCACAAGTGATTGGTCACTGAGTGGCCTAGCAGAAAGCGCTAGTAAGATATCATCTCGGGTTGGAGGGGAGAATCTTTGTTTACATTACTGAGGAGTAGTGAAATCCATCTCAGATTGGACAGAGACTGGAGACAGCACACAAGCTAGTCCCCGAGGCACAAAAGTCAGGCTGTTTTACAACAGTCTCCAATAAGGATGGACATAGCTATCTCTGACAGCTCTGATGCTGACAATGCTGTTCCTGACTAACAAATACCTATAGAATGCTGGTAAGAATGAGGATAAGGGAAACTCCTTATTCACTATAAATAAAATGAGCTACAATAATGATATAATTTTAATCTAGAATAGATAAATACCTGTTATGCATATAACAAATGCTGAATTATTGTAACATCTGTGTTTCCACCATAAATAGAATACGGGTTAAGATATCCCAATATTGTCTATAACAGGTAATAGCAAAAGCAATACCAATAGCACGTGTATTTCCATAATGCTTATCAGCTAAGTGCTCTCTAAGTGGTTTACAATGTGTTTTAGCTAATTGCCCCCAACAAGCTGGGTCCTCATTTTACCAACCTGCAGAAGGATGGAAGGCTGAGTCAACCTGGAGCCTGGCAAGATCGAACTCATAACTTTGTGGCTGCAGTACCAGCATTTAACTACTGCGCCACCAGGCTTTACATGTAATACTATTGTGAAAACATATGGTATAAAATATGTGATGCCTTGCAAGCAACTGAAGTAAGTAATAAGCCTAGAGAATGAAAAGTCTGTGTTTCTCCTATGGGGTGTATATATATACATATTTACTATTTTGGCCGTTCAATAAGTAGCCTAAAAAATTATTAAGCTTCCTGCTCATTGTCTCATATTAAAGATCCTGAAGCTCCAAAGTTTAGGAGTGCTTAGGTGAAGTGTTTATGATAAATCTGCCCATATGGGTTATGCCACAATGAGCTGAAAGCCTAGGCAACCAGAAGGTGATGACAGAGATTTATTTATTGAATTTATATGCCACCTTTTCTTCCAGGATGGGACCCAAGGCAACTTCCAAAAGGTTAAGAAAAATTAAAAGCATAAAAACAATTAAAACATTAAAACATATATCATATTATAAAATTAGCAATAGATTTTTTAAAAACAAATAATAAATAAGTAAAAGGTCTCCAGCTCACCCATTAAAGTCCTGCTTAAAAAGAAATGTCTTTGCCTGCCTACAAAAAGGAAGACGGAGGGGGCCAGCTTAGCCTCTCATGGAAGAGCACTCTGCAGGGTAGGAGCAGCCACTGAGAAGGCTCTCTCCCACGTCCTTACCAGGCAAGTCTAGGATGGTGGCAAGACTGAGAAAAAGCCTTCCCCTGCGGATCTAAGGGCTCTAGCAGGTTCATTAAGGGAGATACAGTTTTTCAAATCGTCTGGACTTAAGCTGTATAGGGCTTTATAGGTCATGACCAGCACTTTGAGTTCTGCCCAGAAATGAACCAGTAGCCAGTGATATTGTTTTAACAAGGAAGTAACAGGCCCCAGCCAGCATTCTAGCAGCTGTATTTTGGACCCACCAAACAGTTTCCAAAGCAGCCCCATGTAGAGTGTGTTATAGTTTGGAGTAGATCTCCAAACAGATATAGATTAGCTGGCAAACAGCAAAGAATCTTCAATCCTTCAGTCTAAATAGATGGGGTAGGGAACCACATCAGTTTCAGTCAAAAATATAATGATCAAAGAGAAATTCATGGAAAGAGAATTTCAACATAAATATATGATTTCTACTGCCACCATCTGATAATGGCTCCATAAGTTGTATATACAGTTGACAAGAAAAGATGTGATTCCGACACAGTTCAGCACATATGAATCTAATTAGTTTCCAGAAGCTATATTTAAGCATCACCTTAACTGTGCCACTTTAAGCCTAACGTTAATTTACATATTTTAACAGTTACTCTTTTTCTCAAGGACCAGTCACAAACTACTTCCATGATGAAATTAGGATAGATTCCATAATTCTCAGCACCTTTATTTTTAAAATAAAGAAAACATATGTCCGTTTATCTGTCTCTACTATAGCTTTAAGACTGTAAAACATAGACATCTGAAATTTCCACATCAGTGGAATGGTGAATTTGCTCGGTGTTTTAGTCTGAAATTTAAAGGAGCTGTATATCGGGCCGCTGCTTGGCACAGATATAAGGGGACCCTGGAGGGTTGTATTTGGGATTATGTTGTTTTTAAAATAGATTAAAACCTATAGGCAGGTCTACATGTGCTGCTGTCTGTGGGAACCCCAAACTCTAAAAACAGTTAAAGAGACACAGAGAGGAGGTGTTGATGTCTATAAGCATGGGGTGGGGTAGTCAGTAGTGGGAAAGGCTGAATGAGTACAGGGTGGTCAGAAAGACCAATGAAAAGGGAAAAGACTGCAGGGGACGGGGAGAAGAGAAAGAGTAGAGGGAAAGAAAGAGAACATTGGGGCATGGATGAGGGATTAAGGGGTTTCTAACCCTTGCAAAGCCAAACTCTTCTGCTAGTGAGAGTAGAAACTTTTACAATGCCATAGATCTATTTTAGAAATTGTATCTTTCATTTTAGGACTTAGAATAATTAAATCTAAAACCAAATAACAGTGATGTTCATTTGAAGAAATTACTGAGGTCTTCTCATATTGAAAACAGCAGCACTTGAAACCTGAAAACACATGTAATTTTGTCTTGCACACTACCTCCTCCTCCTCTTCCTCCTCCTCCTTATTTGAAAGAGACATTTTAAAGCAATTCCATCCAAATGATTGCATCAATAATGTCTTTAGGAAGTATTCTTAGCTTTTTCAGTTGATCAAATACTGTGAGTAATTTCAAAGCTGACAATGCTAAACAAATGAGATTCAAGTAGTGATAATTATCTTCAGTTGATATTACACATTTATTTGCTAGGAAAATCTGGAGGCAATGTGCATAGTACTGGAAGGTGAAAGGAAAAAAGATTGAATATCTTCATTCTATGTAATTTCTTACCCAGCTTTATATGAAATATTTCAGACACTCTGGTGTGCAGTGTAATTTGCCAATTTAAGAAGCATTAATTCATGGGTTTACTGCAGCGTTGTTCTTTTAATCACATTTATTCTTATACATACACACTCTAAGCACAATGTATGGTTATGGGTTTGTCACATTCCAGTTAGTGTTAGGGGAATCCAGATAATTTTGATCATGTTCTGAATAATGAATTATTATTTTCAAGATAAGATGAACTCCTTAGTTCCAAACTAGATGGCATGTAATTTGCATGTAGACAATTAACATGCATACTACTGAATTTTATGTAAGAATACTAGCTATGGCAGTTTCTCTGCTAGCTGGAAAATAAATTTAGAAATAATGTGTACATACGTGTCCAAGTGAGCACTCCTATTGTGAACAAGCTGGGCAAGCAAGCAGCTTGTATGAAGACTTCCTGTTCTAATATAATGTAATGGTCTAATGTAATGATACTACTTCCATAATTTTTTCAAGATTTGAATGCCTTAAAAATAGAAAACTAGTAAAAGTCTGGTGAATATCTTTACTTTTCATACCAAGTCCATTAATATTATATTTGTATTGCAGCAGGCAGGCAAGCCTATAGGTTAAGCCATCTTGCAAAGTACAGAGCCAATGTAGCATAGTGGTTTGGGTGCTGGACTGGGACTTTGGAGCTCAGAATTCAAATTCCTGTTCAGCCATGGAAACCCACTGCAGTTTCTGCTTAAAAAAAATAAAAAGATTTCAGTAAGTTCAATTGTGCATATCTTGCTTGTGACATGGGTCCTCAAATGGATCTTTCCAAGCCCTTCACACTGCTCCCCATTTTGCCTCTAGATATGTTGCACGTTTTAAGTCATCCATTTTCTCTCCAATGTCTCTTAAAAATTCTAAAATTATTATTATTTTTTTAAAATCTTTGTAGAAATGTAGTTGAGGCCACTGTGGTGTAGTGGTCTGAGCACTGAAAGATGACTATGGAGAGCAGGGTTCAAATTCCCACTCATCCATGGAAACCCCCTGAGTGACCTTGGGCAAGTCACACTCTCAACCTCACAGGAAGGCAAAGGCAACCCCTCATCTGAATAAACCTTGCCAAGAAAACTCTATGATAGGTTCACCTTAAGGTTACCATAAATTAGAAATGACTTGAAGGTGTACAACAACAACAACAAACCAGCTTATGACAACAGTGCTAATTTCTACACTGCAAAATCATGGAAAACTTAACACCCACACCCCATGTCATTAGTGATAGTCAAGATTGTTAATTGGGAACATATAGCTTACTGGTTGCAACATCTCCATTGACTGCTGGTCTGTTTGTAGGCATGGTTCAAAGTGCTGGTTTTCCTCTATCAGGCCTTACAGACCTTGGACTCAGGTTGTTTGAAGGACTGTATCTCTTTACATGAGTCTGTTAGAGCATTAGGATCTTTGGGAGAGGCCCTTCTCTCTGTCCCCCTATCTTCTCACACTACTTTGGCTGGAACAAAGGAGGGGGGCTTCTTGATGGCTGCTCCCAGATTTTGGAAACCTGTCCCTAGGAGGGCTAGGATGGCACATTTCTTGCTCTTTTTTTTTTTTGACCAGCAGATGAAGACTTCCTTATTCCAACAGGTTTTAAGAAATGACTGCAATAGGCTTTTGATGTTTGCTGAACCGTTTTGTTATTTTTTTCTTTTTAATTAATCTTAAATGGTTTTAACTGTATAGATAGTTTAAGTTTAAATAACATACGTACCTTTCCACAGTGGTGGCAGTGCATACTCTTACAAGACAAGATGCTATGCTGATGATACCAGTGCTGGTTTCCCATGTCAGACAGGCTTTTGCTGAGGAGCCAGAATAAATGTGCCAAACAGCTACTGGGCAGCAACAGTACTGGGAGGCGGGAGAGATGACACTGATGGGGGATCTCTCAGAAACAATGGCATTGGCACCATAGCTAACACTTGTTAGGAACTGACAGAAGAGGGCAGGGCATACCCTCTCTTGAATGTCTTTTACCTTGAAAGCTCATGGGGGGACAATCCAAAATGAAACAAGAGATAGTGCCTGAAGATGACACTCCCAGGTTGGAAGTGCTACTGGGGAAGAGCAGAGGATGACTAGGAGCAGCACTTTGGCTAATGATACAACTGGACTCAAGTCAAAAGACCGTTCAGCTGTTGATGTGCTCAGAGATGAAAGGAAGTTCTGAAGCTGCACAACACTTATTATAGGAACATAGAATGTGAGAAGCATGAGTCAGAGGAAACTAGACGTGATAAAACAAGAAATGGAATGTATAAACATTGCAATACTTGAGGTGAGTGAGCTAAAGTGGACAGGAATAGGACATTCTGAGTCCGGTAATTACACAGCATTTTACTGAGGAAATGACCATCTAAGAAGAAATGGGATAGCATTAATAGTGAGAACAGTTGTAGCAAAAGTAATCGAAGGATATCAAGCAAACTCTGACAGATTAATTTCAATAAGACTTCAGGGAAAATCTATCAATATAACCATGATTTCAAGTTCAAGCTCCAACAACAACAGCAGAAAAAGAAGAAATTGAAGGATGCTATGTTGGTGTCCAGGAGGAAACTGATCACACACCAAAACAGGACTGGCTGTTAATCACAGGTGACTGGAATACAAAAGCAGGAAATTGAGCAGAATCAGACTGTAATAAAATCTAGCTTGGGATCAAGAAATGAAACAGGAGAGTAACTGATTTGATTTTGTGAGGCCAACAGCTTGTTCATTGCAAACAGATTCTTCAAGCAACCAAAGAGGCAACTGCTTACATGGACACCATCCAATGGTCAATATAGAAAGCAAATAGATTACATCATTTCAGAAAAGGGAGAAAATCTATTCTCTTTGCAAAAACAAGACCAGGAGCAGCCTGTGGCACAGACCATGAACTTCTAATATCAAAAATAAGAGTAAGACTAAAGAAGAACAATAAACCTACCGTCATAATGAATATAACCTGAAGAATAACCTTGTAGAATTTAAAGATGATGTAAAAAATAGATTTGCACTATTAAGCCTAATTGACTGGGAGCCAGAAGAACTCTGGACTGAAGCCAAGGACACTGTCAGGGAGAAATGCAAAAAGACACTGTAGCCAAAAAGAAAGAGAAACCTCAACAGGTGACAAATGAAACTCTTCAAGCAATTGAGGATAGATGAGAAGTAAAAGTAAAGGGGAACAGAAATAGGGTCAGAATCCTGAGTGCAACTGTTCAGCAAGTTGTGTACAGAGAGAAATAGAACTATTATAATAATCATGGAGAGAAACAGAAGAAAACAGCAAAAAAGGAAGAAGAAGGGATCTATAAGATCTGAGAAGTCAAAGGGAAATTTAAACCAAGAGTAAGGATAGCATAAAACCAACAGGGGAACACGTTACACGATCAAGTAGAAATAAAAAGACAGTGGAAACAACACATCGGAAACCTATATAAAAGATATGACAGGCTGACCAATTCATTCAAGGAAGAACTACATGAAGACAAACCTCCAATTTTAGAAAGTCAAGTGAAAGCTGTGCTCAGAACATTTGGAAGAACAAGATTACCTGGAACAGATGGCATACCAATAGAGCTGTTTCAAGTTACAGAGAGAATCTACTCTAGTTCTAAATAAAATATGTCAACGAATATGGAAAACCAAAGAACGGCTCACAGATTGGAAATGCTCAACATACATTCCAATTCCCAAGAAAACGAACAGCAGAGATTGCAGTAATCACAGGATCATTACATTAATTTATTGTGCAAACAAATTCACACTCAAAATTCTATGACAAAGATTTTTACGGTATATGGAATGAGAAATGCCATGTGTCTAAGCTAGGTTCAGGAAATGAAGAGGCACTAGGGATCATATTGCAAACATACATAGGATAATGGAGTACACCAAAGAATTTCAAAAGAAAATCAACCTGTGCTTTATAGATTATAGCAAAGCCATTAATTGTGTATATCATTAAAAAATATGGATCGCTCTTAAAGAAATGGGTGTGTCACAATATATGATTATCCTGATGCATAATATTTAAGCAGGACAAGAGGCTACTTTGGGAACAGAGTATGGGGAAATGGAATGGTTTCCAATTGGCAAGGCTGTATATTATCATTCTATCTGTTTAACTTGTATACTTAACATATCACATATAAAGCAGGATTGGACTTGGAGGAAGGAGGTGTGAAAATTGGAAGAAGGAACATCAGCAATTTAAGATATGCAGGTGACAACATATTACTAGCAGAAAACAAAGACTTGGAACGATTACTGAAGAAAGTCAAGGCAGAAAGTGCAAAGGCAGGTGTACAGCTGAACAAAGAAAACAAAAATAATGATCACAGATGATTTACATAACTTTAAAGCTGATGATTAAGACATTGAAATAATGGAAGATTTTCCATACCTTGGCTCAGTAAATCAGAATGGAGGCTGCAGTTAAGAAATCGGAAAAAGACTATGGCCATTTCTGCACTGGACTGTTATAGCGCGATGATTCCACTTGCAACATCCTATGGAATCCTGGGGTTTGCAGGTTTGGGAGGGGCTGGGCGGCCCCTCCCGAAACTGCAAATCCCAGGATTCCATAGGATGTTGCAAGTGGAATCATCGCGCTATAACAGTCCAGTGAGGAAAGAGTCTATGACTTGGAAGGGTAGCTATGAAGGAAGTAGATAAAATCCTGGAGTGTAAAGCTATACAATTGAAAACTAAATGTAGGATTGTTGACACCATCACGTTTCCAGTTTCTAAGTACGGTTCTGAAAGCTGAACAATGAAGAAAGCTGATAGGAAGAAAATCAGGTCATTTGAAATGTGGTGCTGGAGAAGAGTCCCATGGATACTGTGGACTGCGAAAAAGACCAATAAACGGGTCCTAGAAGACATCTAGCCTGAACTCTCCTTAGAAGGCAGTATGACTAAACTGAGACTGTTGTGTTTTGGCCATATCATTAGAAGACATGACTTACTAGAAAAGACAATAATACTTGCTATAGGAAAAGAGGAAGACTGCATTACAGATAGATAGTCTCAATCAAGAAAGCCATGGCCCTGAGTCTGCAAAACCTGAGAAGTGCTGCTGGTGACAGAATGATGACTTGATGGCAGTTAAGAACAGAAACATATATATTTACCAATGTTTTTGTATGGTTTTAGTACTTTGTAAGATGCTTTGAGTCCTATTATTGAGGAAAAAGCAGCCTATAAAGGAATAAAATAACAATAATAATGTCATAAGGGAATTGCCACAAACGGGCACACACATAAATTTGAAATTCATGTGTACTTGGACAGGAAAAAGATCTGTCTGTGGAGGAGGAGGAAGTTTGCAGTAATAGATGGGACCAGAGCCAGCTTGGTGTAGTGCCAGAGTTCCAATCTTAGGCCATTTCTGCACTAGAAGGCTACAGTGCTATTATTCCACTTTCAACATCCTATGGAATCCGGCCAGCCCCTTCCTAAACTGCAAACCCCAGGATTCCATTGGATGTTGAAAGTGGAATAATAGCACTAAAACGATCTAGTGAGGAAATGGCCTTACACACATTTATTTGGGAGTAAGACTTTTGAGCTTAGTGGGACTTGCTAGCAGACACCTAAAGAGATGTGCTGAGTCTATCACTCTATACAAACCTGGGAGTGAGTCAAATTGAGCCATTAAGACCCAAGCCCCAACCGGTAAGAGCTACGACGAGACTTATTTGTCTGAAACCTCGTGGCACATTCACTGCCCCTGAATACAGCCGAATTTCGACCAGAGCAAAGTACTGGGCCGCCTCGTTGACGGGTGGACATGAGAACTGGCTCCACTGAATTCACTGAAGTCAGCTCCCACGTCTTTCGCTGGCCTAACACAAATGAATGCTTGCGTATTTTGATGTAAGCAACTTTGGCTAAGGTTATAGGGACCTCTCTTCTATTATAAATTATTTTTCTCACCGAGGAGAAAATAGGAAAGCGAAGGGGTGGGGGGCTGGGTGTGGGTGTGTGCGCGCGCGCTGGTAGTACGAAGTTAACCTCCGACCACCCTGGTAACCCGCACTTGCAGAGGAGGCAGGGAATCCCTTTCACAGCCCCCCCCCAAGCGCGTGTGTCTGTAGAAGTCGGCTACCCCAGCGGAGGGCGGGCCGTGCGCCCTGGCGAGTGGGCGTGCTGAGGCGGGCCGTGGCAGCTTCCATGGCCCTCTGCGGAGCCGGGGATGCGCCTTCGCGCCGAGCCCGCGCCCCGCCAAGACGGTGACGGTGGCGATTCTCACACGCAGGCTCCCCGTTCCGGCGGCGGTGTTTACAGGCGGGAGGGACTTAGTCAGCAAATCCTGTTCGGGCGAGCTTCAGCCAATGAGGAGCCTCGCCCCGCTCGCCTGGGGGCTTCGGAGTTGGAGCTGGACGGAGGCAGACATGCGAGGCGGCGCGGGCTGGTGCCGCTGATGGCAAAATGGGGTCCGGCGACCGAGGTCGCTTCGCTCGCCCAGCTCTGCGGCGCCGGGGTGGCTGCTGCAATGCCTCCGTCATGTAGCCTGCCGTGCGAGCCCGAGGATTCCTCATGGATTGAGGAGCCTGTTTACCCTTTATTTTGGTGTGTTTGGTTGGAAGATGAAATGCTTTTCTCGCTACCTGCCTTACCTCTTCAGACCTCCGAACACCATCCTCTCTTCCAGCTGCCACACAGAAGGTACAGAGGAGAGGAGAGGGGCAGGAGAACGGGTTGCACGTCAGGTAGAGCTCAGCGCCGAGGGGAGGAGAAAGAGGCAAAGTGGGAGGGGAACCTGGCTCCCCCACCCCTCCCGGGCTCTGGCAGCCAGTGCGCGACCGGGGAGGGGTGCGGGGGGGGGGTGCGCCACAGAGAAGGTGGTCGCCTGAGAAGATTTCGGGGGCGAGGGTGGCCTTGCGGACAGACCGTATTGCTGGAGAGGCAGGAACGGGTCAGAATGAATGGTGGAAAACCTTACAGGACTAAGGAAGGGCTTCTGGACTTCGAAAGGGTCCAGGCAGAAGAGACATACATACGTACATATGTATATATAGGCTTCCACATTTTTGCTGTTAAGTTTTGCGTGTATGTTTTCTGTGTTGCAGCCAGAATAAAAAGTAACAAGCTTTTACTACTTCCACTACACATTTTGAATTATGTCATTGTTTCGTTATTTTTCAGCCACATAAACACTTATCCTGCAGAAAACACATTTAACAGCCTTAGTTGTTTCCCCTTTTTTTCTCTCATTTCTAGAATCTGTTTTCAGATCTCTCTGGTGGGGAGGGGGATGGCGGTGTGCCCGAGGGTGGGGTAATATATCTAAGATAGCAAGTGATAGATAGGATAGACTGAAGGAGAAAGCTTCCTGCTGAACATTTGAGAGTAAATGATGCAAACTTCTGCCTTTTGTGGATATGCTTTTCTTACTGATTTGTGTGAAGTGCTTCTTTTTCTTTTTTTGGTAACTTTCTGAATTACCATTGGTGCCACATTCTTTACAGTTTGTGTACAATTTACAAGAATTAGCACTGAATTTTTTTCCTTATGATGTTGTCGTTTCCAACTTATGTCCACCCTAAGGTGACCCTATCACGCTGTTTTCTGAGGCTGAGAGAATGTGACACACCCAAGGTCACCCAGTAGGTTTCCATGGCTAAACAGAGAATTGAACCTTGGTCTCGAAGTTTGTAATCCAGTGCTCAAACCACTGTTCCATGCCACCAGAAAGACAGAAGAAGAAAGAATATTTTGAGTAAACATCTTTGAGGATGCTCTGTGAAGATTTGTGATCAGATTTTAGTTAATTGGGAGTGGTGTTCATTTTCAGAGTTGTTTCAAAAATGGGAGTGTTTTTTGCTTCTGTGCAACTAAGAGCCAGACCTGTTCCTGTGGAGATTTTTAAGTAATACTTCAGTATTTCTGTTACTGATGCTGTTAAAACTCAGTTGCATAGCTGGTGCAAGGAATGCAAGCATACAGCTAGCATATTGGCATAAACATCTTGGGCCAAGATATTTAAAAGACTGCCTCCTCCCATATGAGCCAGAAATTTGAAATCTTCAAGGGAGGCCCTGTTGTGTGCCCTAACACTTTGTGAAGTTAGGTTGGTGAGTACATGTAAGAGAGCTTTCTCTGCAAACACTGCTATTCCTCATGGCAGTCAGTGTTTGAAATTGCGGTTTTAACTATTTCAATTCTAGGATTGTTTTTAGACAGGTTTTAGGAGTTTTTGAAGAGTACTTCAATGTTCAATGTTTTTATTCTTGTATTGTTTTTTTAGTTTTTTATTTGTTCATCACCTAGGGAGTCCTTGTGAGCTCAGAGGCAATATAGAAATACTTGGAATAAATGAAATATCTTTTACAGTTAAATATTATAACTCTCTTCGTTGTACTGGCATAGCAATCTAATATTGAGTTGTCTTTTCAAGCTAAATGCACTTTTGGCTGAGTAATTTATTATTGGAAGATGGAAGTAAATGGGGTATAGCAGATTGACATCTTTCCCCATAGTGGTCAAGGAACCGTACTTGTTACTTGGATGGATTAGTCAGGCTATGTGAGAGACATTTTTCTAACAGAACACAGTGGACCCTCAGTATCTGCTAGGATTTGGTTCCAGGACCCCCTGTGGATTCCAAAATTTGTGGATGCTCAACTCCCATTATGTACACTGGTGTAGTAAAATGGTGTCCCTTTTATAAAATGGCAAAATCAAAGTTTGCTTTTTGGATTTTTTTTTTAATATTTTCAAGCTATGGTTGCTATGATGGCACAGTGGTTAAATGCCAGTACTGCAGCCACAACATTGTGAGTTCAGTCCTGCAGGGCTCCAGGTTGACTCAGCTGTCAAGGTAAGAAACCCGGGTGGTGAGCCAGCCCAGAGAAGGGAGTGGGAGAGCTACCAGAGTCCTGCTGGGAGGAGTCAAGCAAGCACTTACTCAAAGAAAGACCATTTACCTAAGCCAGAGCAACAAGCAAAAGCCATAGTCAGAGTTCCAAAAGCCAGGGGTCAGGAGCCAAGAGATCAATCCAAGGTATCAGGAGCCGGGTGCTGGAAGCAAGGAACAGGCAAGGGGAAGGCTTGTAGAAAGTTTGCCACAAGCAAAGGAAAGCTTCCAGGCAGGCGGTTATATAGCCCAAGGCACAGGTGTGGCTAGTGACTGTTTCTTGAAGTTAATCCAGGAAGCCTCCCTTTGCTCAGCTCTCTTGAGTCTCCGCCTTGTTTGTGGGCTGATTGGCACAGGCTCCGAAGCATCTTCAGAATCGGATCCCCGTTGCCCTAAAGGAGCAGGCAGAGGGACGTCCGAGGCTGCTTGGTCCATGGCAGCAGGGGGAGCCCTTGAGCTGCAGGACTCACCTCCAGCCAGAGCCACAGGGACCAACAGCTGCTGCTCGTCATCAGCAGCTCTGACAGGGGCTTCAGTTATCACACTCAGCCTTCCATCCTTCGTAGGTCAGTAAAATGAGTACTGAACTTGTTGAGGGCAATTAGCTAAACACATTGTAAACTGCGTAGGGAGAGCTTAACACTGATAAGAGGTATAGAAATGTAACTATTGCTATTGCTATGGTTGGTTGAATCTGTGGATAAAGAATCTGTGAATATGGAGGGCCGACTGCTATTTTTTGAAAACCCTTCTCTATAGGAAACACTTTTTGATTGTGTTCTCATGCCTTGATCTTTAAATTCTTAGTTTGCAAAAATATTTTGTACAAATAGAACATTCATTCAGTAAAAAATTGAAGTATTGTTAAATGATGATTAATTTGCCTGCTGTTATTATTGAACTTTTCCTTGGCATAGGACCATTTTCTTTTACTATTTGTTTCTAATCCATATGGGAACAGTATATTGTGCCTGACTTATTTTTTAAGCTATCTAGGATGCTCACAGTTGTTCAGGTGAATCCCCTAATTTAACCTTCCTCCCTTCCCTCTTGTTTCCAATCTGTTGAAATCTCACTTTTATTAAGGTTTTATAATATGTAAACTGATTAATTGGTCAATCAATTCATTCATTAAAAGCAAAAAGGTCAGTTAAGTAAAGATGTCCTTCACTCAGTGACAGGCCAACAACAACAAAAATCTTAAGGCTGTTGACTAGGTCATGAGTCCCAATATTGCTTTAATTCCATGTTCAGTTTCTATGCTATATTTCAAAGTCACAGGCCTAGTTGACAAAAATAAATAATAGTGCAATCTTTTGTATATCTGTTCAAAAGTAAGCCTCACTGATTTTATTGGGCTTATTGATAGATTGAATTTATACTCCACATTTCTCCCAAGAGGGGATCCAACATGGCTTTCTCTCAGAAAGGAACGTATGGGATTGCTGTATACCTGTAATCCTCAGAATTTTGGAGGAGTTTGTTTTCTTTATTGAAATGTAACATTTATGCTTCTTACATAGTTTTTAAAACAGACTTAGGTATATATCCAGTTTAGATGTGAACTGAGGTCACTGAATGTTTATTAGCCTTGGCCTTCTATTATTTTCCTGATTTGCCAGAAAACTTTGGGAAGAAAATGAAACCCCTGCTAATTCATAAAGTTTTGAAAATTTGAGTATGTTTGATGGGAGCATTGATGTAATTGCTGCATAAAATGCCTTTAGGCAAAGCAAAATGTGGGAAATCTGTGTGTTTAGAGTAGAGAAGGAAATGTTATAGTAGGTATTATATGTGCTATGAAAACCCAAAGGAATTATAGAGGAAAAGCTGTGCCAAGTGAAGAGTTCTTAATAAGGTGGGGGGAAGGTTCAGATTCTTTCATCTGTTCCACCAAGTCAGTATTCATGAATGTGGTTATCATAAGCAAAGTACTGCCAGACCAAATAATGAAGTGACATGTTTGCATGGCTTTGATGGAGACAGCTTTGCTTTTGCCAATCTCTGTAGACCTAATTAAAGACATATAATCATGACTCCTCACCCCTCAAGGGCAGCTGTGGTGTGAGTCAACCAGTGAAAAATGTTACGCTATCAGAAGCTTATGCCATCTCAGTGGGCTGTAAGAGGTTGTATATTCATGTATATGAAGTGAGGCTAATGAAATCCCACTATCTACCATCTTGGTTCTGCCTTAAGTCAGGGTTGGAGAAAGTGTAGCCTTGGCTGTTTTTGTTGACCCTCCATCTTCTTCAGACCTCCTTGCTTCTGGCCAAAAAAAGTAAACAAATAAAATAAAAATAAAATAAGGGCGTTATTGGCCCTCCTGGAAGCCTCTAGGAGCAGCAGTCCACTTTTTAAGTAGGTAGTAGGCATGCTCTGTACTATTACAGATAAAACATCACCCAGCTTCTACAGCCATTTTTTTTGGGAGAACTTTGACCATGGAAAATTGGCCCTGGGACCTGCTGCAGTTGCACATCCACATTTGCATTATATACATCTAGCTGCAGAATTCCATTACATCTTCTGGAGGTTTTTCTTTTAATAGGCTTTTAAAAAATAGACTATGGCTGGAAATCATGTGGCCCTCCAGAGGTTTCTGGAATGCAAGTTGCACAAGGCGTTAGTCAGGAACCCAGTCATCCAAAGGGACTTCGGACTTCATACTCTGTTTCTAACACTCAAGATAATTCACTTTTGTTTACTGAAAAGGAGTAATTTTTGGTTGTAGATTATTCCAATCCATTCTTTTAAGATGCTTCTCACTGGTATAGTTGGAAATATCTCAGCAAGTACATAGATCAATTTTCATAGTTTTTTTAAAAAAATTGAATTTTCTGCAGATTTTTAGTATTCTGTGGCCTAAATACAATTGGTAGTCCCAGCTAGGGTAGATCAGTTGAATCAATTGTTGAATCACCTGTTATGAAAAGCTAATCATTAAGGAGATCTACTCTAGTCACCTGTTGAATCACCTGTTGTGAGAATCTAATCATTCAGTAGATCTTTTCTAGTTGGGACTAGACTTAGGTCTTTGGCTTCACACTGCTGAGTTCTCTTAATTGGAAGACGGAGAGGGAAGGAAATAATCTTGTTGGTATGGAAGGGTGTGTGCCTTGGCTTTTGTCTTCCATGCTTGCCATAAGACACAGGAATGCAGTCATCTGCACATTTACTAGTAGTCTATTTGAATCCCATGTAACTTCAGGTTCTGCAGATAAACTAAGATATTACACAGAACAAAAGATTTACCTAAACTTGTAAAAATCCTAAATGACTTCTTTGTTGTTGGAATGAATAGCCAGATACCTATAAACTTGGCTCCATTGCTTTCCACTGGGAGTATCAGAGTAAATCTCACTGTATATCCATTTTATTATTTTAATCTGGTACACCTAGAAAGAGGGCCATAATAGCATAATATATCTCTTAAATTCTTTTGCAGCAGTCTAGTATATACCTGTCCAAATACTACTCTGTGTAGTAGTTCAGTGGCTTATGCAGTAATACCAGCCAGCACAAATTTGGCTGAGTTCCAAGTGACCTAGTGAATTAGCATAGATGAACAAATGCTTATTCCTTTTTTCTGTTTGCAGAGAGTCAAGGCTCAAGAGTCAAGGAACAGAGCTTTGGATTAGAGCAAAGTTTAGGAAAGAAACAGAACATAAATAGAAATAAAGAGCTATCATTCTATCATTCCTTTTGTACATTTTCAACCCCACAGATCAATCTGGAAACAACTTGAGATGTCAAGAAAGTAAGAGACTGTCATAGTGATCCTAGCTGTGTGCTAACACAAATTCATGAACATTTCTTATGAGAAGCATGAGAGGCAAGAAGCACCAGAGGCAAGGTGCTATTGTCACCTAAAGTCATCCCACAATAAATGATTGGCACATGGTATATGAATACAAGAATGCTAAGACTTTGGTAGACATAGATAACTCTGTATTGGCTTTAAAACCTGTAGGTTACATTTCCTCCTTTAAACGTAATGCAGTTTCCATTTAGTGTGTTTCAGGAAAAAAAAAAATTTCAGTCTTGTTGGTTTTCGGTAAGTGAGCTTTAAATACCGTCACAACTAGGGAATGAAAATGTCTGTCAGTTTTCTGATATTTGGTTTTTTTTTTAAATCTCAAATTCTTTCCATTGAATTTATGAAGAATTGTGCAAATTTTGATACCCTCTTATTTAAAAGAAAATCTTCAAATGAAATTCTCAACCGTCTTATTGGAAACATTCAACAGGTACAGTTAAAAGTAAGTTGTGTTGTACTTCCCTAGCCATATTGTTATTAAAGGTAAAAAGCCTGCTAGGAAAATAGGTGTGAAGAAAAGAGATGGCAACCTTATTCGTCATGATGAGCATGATTGAATACTCAAGAGTTTGAACTCAGACTACACTTTTTAAGACACAACACCTCAAAATGTTGAATGAGTAAGTTGATCAGTTTTCATTTCTCTAGCATTTAAATTGTTTTCATCTCTGTTTTTTTTTCTGTTCAATTTATGAAGAAAATTGCAAATTGGGAAAGGTATTAAACAGCTCCTTCCTCCAAATTATCTACCATTTTCTAAAATGCTTGAGTCTTAGGAGGATGTAGTTTTTATTAAATTGTGCCTACTGTTATTTATCTAGGGCAGTTATACTGGCAAACATACATTTCCGTAAACATCTATATTCTCTCTTTATCACTCTGAGTGTGTATATTGATTCTTTAGTTCAGGTCTTTTGTATAGTAGATCTTTTTTTTTTAAGGACAATTTAAAAAGATGGTTTCCTACAGCATCTTAGCATTGTTATTTAAAACAAATTCTGAAGATTTTTAATTTACATGCAGGAAGTGTCTTTTGAAAGTATAGCCTTCTTAATGTGTATTTTTTTAAAAAAAATCAGACCACTGACTCTTTCAAAAGTTTTTCTGTGACATATGTTTTCAAAATAAGATTGGGTATATCCGATGTATAAAATGTTTAATTGGTATGTGTGCACACCACCACTGAGCACAGATAAATATGTCCTAAGTAATGGTGCCAACATAGAACGGAAGTGGTAACATGCATGTGACATTTCTAAGCAGAACCCAAAATGGATACATTAAAGAAAGAAAAGAACACCATTAAGAATTTGTGCAAGAAAAAGAGGCAGGTCTCAAAGTGGTATGACAATAGATCAGGGACTTCAATAAAAAAATGTGAATTGAAGAACGTATTTCAGTTAGAAACCTCCCTCCAGGCCACAGGAATATAATTTTGCTGAAATGTTTGACATGCTTAATACATGGAAAAATAATGAGTAAAATTAATGAGGAACAATATTACTGGTGATTCCTAACGAAAACCCCAAAGCGTAAAGAAGATTACAGCATAGGATATAGACATCCATTGTGCTGGTGGTTCTTACTTCTTGAAAGGGTCCACTGAAGCCCCTACAAGCTATTAATATGCATAGAATGCATGTTATATTTGCCAGTAGCAAACATTATACAACAATGTCACGGGAGACTGAAATAAACAAGCTTTATTTAATATTCTGCAATTCAGAACTAAGCTCTCAATGGTTTCTGCCATATGTTTCATTTCACTGCTGATACTACCCTTTCATGGAAAACATTGCTTCTTAATTTAGGTTGAAGGATGTGTGTGTCTTTCTAGATGTTATTGGGCCATAACTCCCAGCAGTGCTAGCCAGTATAGACAATGTTTAGGGATTATGAGACTTGTAGTCCAGCAACATTTGAAGGGCTACACATTTCCTTCCTTCTTCTAGGTATTGGGCTAAAAATATCAAATAAGTAATAAATAGAAATGTGGTGCTACAAAATATATTTGATTCTTCGAGTGCTTTGAAATGTAACATTTTAGACGAAGAATTCTTCTAAAGTCAGAAGCAGGATTATCTTCTGAAATTTGGTAGATACAATGTCTTGTTTCTTTCACGCTGCTTTCTGGATTAGCAGTTCTGAATATTTTCTTCTGTTTTCAAGGCTGAGAAAAGGCCATAGCTCAGTGGTAGAGCGTATATCTTGCATGCCGTAGATTCCAGGTTCAGTCCCTGCTATCTCTGGCTAAGGTTGGCAGAGTTGCTGTCTGAAACTCCAGAGGGCCACTCTACAGCTAATCATTTAATGCAGTCTCACCCAGGCTCATCACCTAGTGGCTGGTTGACCATCTTTTGAGAACACTTTAGTTGTGTGCGTGGGAATGGGTAGACTCTTAGAATCACTTCCAATTCTATGATTCTGTGTTCACAAGTTTGATCATAACATGGTTTTAGCATCTGAAAATTGAAATTAACATGATTAACTGTTGGACTGGTGGCTAGTTCTCTGATATAATTACATACTCAGCATTACCTTTTCATGATTGGACTTTAGGTACTTTAGCATGCATATTTAATTTTCTAACTGTGATAGGCCTAACAACTGTGTGGACTGTGAATAAATAAATATGTCAGTCAGCAAATGTTGGCAGCTCTTTTGTCAGCAGAAAAAAATAGGGAGCTTACTGCAGAGATCTCAGCACTAATGTAAGCAAAACCAAGATAATGATGAGAAATAACAATGAAGAATTAATTAAAGGTTCTATTTTTTCTCGAAAGGAAAAAAAAGGTCAATAGCACGGTCTGAGTGCACTTCTCTTGATGAGAAAGTATAAATAGTTGTGAAAAAGGTTGAAGAAGGGATGCCTTGAATGACAATTGCGCTTCTTCTAACAAAAAATCTGCAGATTTTTCATTTTTAAATAATTTTTAATTGCTAAAAACAACTGTTATACTAGTTGTATCTGTTTAAATGTTTGCCTCCATTTTTATTAAAAAAAATCCACGGCCTCTTCTGGAAAATAGCGATTGATGCATCCAACATAAACTTTAATTGGATCAAAGTATCTCACATATTTACACAAGTAGCAGAAACCTGGGTAAACTGTGTATAAATGCATGGTCTTTTTGAACACTTAGGCCATTTCTGCATGGTGTTTCAGTCCCGGGGGTTATGCTTTGGCATGATGTTGTCATGGTCTCGCTGACAGCCCCTCCCCCCATTGTGATTGTGGGATATTCGCTTAATGGAAAAAATATGTTAAGTGCTTGCAATCACACAATGCTTCCGTTAACCTGGCTATGTGGAAGGAGTGGAAGCACAATCACGTACTTCCTTTCCCCAGTGCAGCATGGGAAAGAGGCTGGCTGTGCTGTGGAAGGCAGGCGTGTGTTGCTTGCGCTCCCTTCTGCGGGCTGGGTGGTGGCAGAGGGGAATGTTCCCATCACGCTTCCATCCTGACAATGGCGCTGCCAGGATTGTGACAGGATGTTGGCAGGAACCAGTAAGATGCAGAAATGGCCTCAAATTTTAGCATTCATGTAGTGTCATTATTCTAATTTTATCTTTTATTTAGGGGCTTAAAGAACAGGTTTGATTGCAGTATTTTGCTGTCTGCTATTCTTTTTCAATGTTAAACACATGCTGGATTAATCTGAAAGCATGAGGTAGGTCTGATAGATCTCGATCACAAACTGATGATAGCAGTTGGCCAATTTGCCCATCAAATAGTGAATGCTGCCGTTCTCACTTTGTGCAAGGTGACTGGTATAATCAAAATAGTGTAATAAAGGACAGAGATTCACTGTGGTTAGAATGTTGCATTAGGATTGGAAAGATTCAAATATGAAATGTCTTCCATCCACAAACCTCCCTGAGTAACTTTGAGTCAATTACCTAAGGTCTCAGTTTGGCCTACCCTACAGGAATTGTATGCAGATACAGTAGAGTAGAGAAGACTGAAAGAAAGTAGAGGAGAAGATGAGTAAATTAATGATAGAGACATGTTATGCTTTTGGTCTTGGTAGTAAATGAATGTCAGCACGTTGTCCCAGAATGATGGAGTCCAGGGGTGCACACATGCTCAGTGGATAACATGGGGTACTTCCATCCTATTCTGCTGTTGTCTTCATAGTCACTCTTCTTGGTATTTATGGCCAAAATCCAGTTCTTGGCTCAAATAGCATAGATCTATGGAATCAGTTGCTGAATAATAAACCAACACTTGTGTAAATCCAATTGTTTCAGTGCCTCTGCTCTAGGGGGAACTTGGAATTGGATGTAAGCTTGAGGATCTACTTACACATTGATGTATATCTGTACAGAGCATCTATGTGACAGGCCTGATTATGCCATGGAATATTTCAGTACCAATATAGAGGCATGCAAAATGCTCAGGTATGTAAAAATGCTTTACAATTAATGGGGAAGAGAGGTTGCTGGCCTGGCTATACGTTTGTCCATTCTCCGTCTGAATCTCCCTAACAACACTTTGATCAGTTAACACGTTCCTGCTTCTTCTCCCTGCTGATTTAGGGGTCTCTTGCCCAAGGACTTCTCTAATTGCTGAGTTGTCTTGCAGTTTCCTCACGGACTGTCAAGAATCCTGTTGGGCAGCTATGCCAAGTTAACTACACTAGCAGAAGCTAAGACGGTACCAGGGGCCAGATGAAAACTGCTGCAACTGCTATGAGGAAAGGAGTGAAGTTGGTGGAAGCTGGGATTAGAGGAGAAAGCTGTCTGCTTGAGAAGCTTATTCCTCTTAATTGTGGCTTCTTGGGTTGTGGGAGGAGATCCTCAGAGGCAAAATGTTATGGGGCAATCATGAGTTGTTCCATGCTGCAAGCAGTTGTATGGGTTAGCTCCTCTCAAAATGGTGGTCTGTGAACTGGGTCCAGTCCACAGTGAGCTTCTAGGAAAGAAAGAAAGAAACAGTTGTAGTCAATACACTGCTCAAAGCCAGCAGATTGCCACACCCACCATTGCTGCCACCAGTTTCGTCTGCAAGAATCCAATGTGTAAAGACTGTTATGCTTGTGGAATTCTCCGAAAGGGTTCAAGCCCAGGTGTTATTATTAATTATGTTGACATCCTGCTGTTCTTCCAAAGAACTCAAGGCAGCAGACATTAATTTTCATTTCCCGACTTTGTGAGATAAATTAGCATAAGGAAGAATGACTAGCTCGGGGTTACCCAATGGATTTCATGGTTCGTTGAGAACTAAATACGGTGAGAAACCGGGAGGAGTAGCCCCCTAACTATGGTGGCAGGAAGCTTCAGTCCACCACCCCACAGCAAACTTTGGAAATGTGGAATGTGACTTTTCAAGAGCTCTTAGCTGCTTCTCATTTGTCTTCTTAAAATCATTGCTCTTGTGAATTGCTTTGACAGCAGAACAGAAGTTATTTAAATATTTAAGGCCATTTCATTCCATTGCTAAACACAAAACCCAAGAGGGGATGGAAGCCAGTTTGTTGAATGCTATGTGGATGGAAGCCAGTTAACTGAATATATATCTGTGCTTTTTTTTTTTATAAAAAATAATGATTCTTTTAAGGATTATAAACAGAGGCATTGACACCTCAGAAAGATTTCTCTGGCATGAACTGTAACCTTCAGATGGAAACAGGCAATTGATTGTTATCTGAATCTCATTTGAGAGATGGCATTTGCAGGACTGTGTGCTGAGTGGCACGGCTTTTTTTCTCTTGGGGCCTTGAAATGACTAACGGGCTAGGGCATGCTCTTATACTAAGAACATCTTTACTTAATGGGGAGAGCTTTGGACAGAGGTCATAGCCAATAACAGGGAGGCCCTTTACGTCTGAAGAACTCCGATGAGGATGAACAAGGCAGATACATGCTTTAACATAAACAAGTGGTTTTAGTTAATATGTGGGTTCACTGATTTCTAGATATGCAGGTTGGGCCTCCTTTATCTGAAATACTTGAGACCAGAAATATTCTGCATTTGAGATGTTTGGATTTTTTCCAATTTTTTCCATTTTTTTTTCCTGTTTTGGAATAGAGTACCTTTTTGGAAAAGCCTCATGTTTTGTTCCCTCACTACTTGTGTATGAGAGACACTGAGGATCTGTGAAATGGAGGGAATCCAAGTGTAATGCTCAGCATGAATCCATGCCTCCTACCATATCGCAGATATATCCCCCTCCCTCCCTCTCTCTCTCTCAATCTTTTGCCACCAGTTGCCCACTTCTGCCTTTGAGGTCGCAGCTATGGTGCTCCTGCCATGAAGTCAGAAGCAAATGGCTGATGGTATTTTCTTTTGGTTTGGAATGTATAGTGAGTGTTTCTAATATGTGGACAATTGTTTTGTTTTTGTATTTATTGGTAGATTTTAATTAGACTTTGAATGCATTCTGTTTCTCTAGCTTAAAACAGCTCTACTGGCGTGCCACCTGTTCCTGCTGATTTATTCCAAGTGCTTTGAGAAACTTTTCTACTTCATAGGCTGTTGTGGGTTTTCTGGGCTTTGAGGCCGTGTTCTATTAGTATTTTCTCCTGACGTTTCGTCTGCATCTATGGCTGGCATCTTCAGAGGATCCTCTGAAGATGCCAGCCACAGATGCAGGCAAAACATCAGGAGAAAATACTAATAGAACACGACCTCAGAGCCCAGAAAACTCACAACAGCCTATGGATTCCAGCTGGAAAGCCTTCGACTTTTCTACTTCACTTTCTGAAACTTAGGTTCACCACCAAAAGGTTCTTCCTTGAAAGAATCTGCCAGACTTTTCTCTCTTTTATGTAAATCCTAAGTGTATTGCTTGCTTTATCTTTTTTATTCATCTTGATCATATGGTGTATTCCCCTGTTGGTCATACAGCATCCCTGTTTTTGGTTTAGATTTCCTTTAGAGCCATTTAAATTTTGTGGAGGTCTCTTGTTTCGCCTTTGTTATTGTCTTGTATTTCTTTGCATTGACTGTTATAATAGTTCTTTGTGCCTATATAGTGTTTATTTATTGAATTTATACTCCACCTGTTTCCTGAGGTGAATTACAGTAATTTAAAACAAGATTAAGTTAAACTTATTTTACCGAAGTTTAAAAAGAATTAACAGTATTATTTTTTAAAAAATGGTTAACACACATTAAAAACATAGGTAATACTAAAAGATAAGAAGTACAGCACAATACACCACTTCACATGCACTACTGCTACATAATTTAAATCTCACAGACCTGCCTGAAGAACAACAACAAAGTTTTACCAGCTGGCAAAGGGAGGGAAGAGAGGGAGTTCCATAGCTTGGGGAGCAGCCAAAGAAAAAGCTTTCACCAAATGTACCTGTGAAGGTGGTGGAATGGAGAGAACAAGTTGCTAAATAGTTTTGTTCAGGATTCTGACTCTATTTCTGACATCTTTTACTTTCGCATCTCACATATCAGATACCATTTGTGAAGAGTTTTACCTGTAATACAGATAGTGTCTTTCTGCATTCTTTACTGACAGTGTCTCTGGTTTGGGTCCAGAGGTCTTGTGGCCCTCAGCAAATTAGACTTAATACTGCAAAACTATTTTTGTAGTCTTTAAATTCTACAAGAAGGTATTTTAAGTTCCATTTTGTCACTGTGATTGATATAGTTTTTCTTTATTTTTGATACTAGCAGTTCAAGGTCTCTGTGTTACAATTTGTTCTTAGTCTTGTTTTTGCTGAGAGGATGGGGCTTTTCCTTCAGCCTACAGTCTGTTTGATTTCTCTTTTACCCATCCAAAGATATCCCTGTATGCAGCTGTCACTTTGGTTGCCTGAAGAATGTGTTCAGGTGAACAACTGTTGGCCTCACAGAATTTGATAGGTTGTAGTTCTGGTTCATTTCGTGATCCTAGGCAAAATTCTCTGACAGTTGTGGGTCCTGCTGTGTTTCTTACTTTGGCATTCCAATCACCTGTGATTGTCACCATGTCCTATTCTGGTATGTGATCAGTTTCCTCCTGGACGCCAGCACAAAAACTTGTAGTTTTGTCCTTTTTTTGCCTCTTTGTGGAAGCATAAACTTGGATTATGGTTATAGTGATCAGTTTCCCTTGAAGTCTTATTGATATTTTTCAGTTAGACTTTAGTTGTATCTCCACATTCGCTAGGGTTAGGGGCACAGGGCCCTCAGAAAAGTGAAAAAATCGCGAACACCAAAATATGTGTGTGGGTGTAGGAAGGGGGCCAAGTCATGGTGGGGAGAGCAGGCACTCATTGTCCAAATGAGGTCACAAAAAGGAGAGGGAAGAGAGGGTTGGCATGGTGGCCCTGTACTGCCTCTATCGCACCCATCTCCTTTCTTGGATGTGGGGGGTTGTTTAGGAGAGGGTTTGTGGTGCTGAAAAATCTGGCTGTGAGCCATCCTTAGCTGGCCATGTAACGGTTGGTGGAGGAGGAGGAAGAGGACCAGAGCTGGATATTTAAAAGGCTGTGCAGCCTGATTGGAGTTGCTGAGAGGGAAGGCTCACCTGGAAAAGAAGCACCTGAGATGGAGGCAGAGTTTGGAGATATTTGCAAATAACCAAATCCGTGAAAGTCAAGCCTGCAAATGTGGAGGGCCAACTGTATTTCCCCTGACTGCTTTGGCTACATCTTTGCTCACTATTAATGCCGTCCCATTTCTTCTTATCTTAGTTTTCCTAGTAAAAAGTAGTATAATAATTTTATTGCCTGAATTTTATGACTGTTTGTTTCCCGGTTCCCACATGGTCAAGGAGGGGAGGAGCCTCTGTCTGCATTGATATCACTCTAGAACGTGTTAACTGGCAACAAAAGCAACATCTTAAGACAAAATGTAGACCTGTGACTCTAGCATGGACATTTTTTTTCTTCTGTATGATTTTTAACATCTTTTTCTGATGAAGAAAGCAGTGGAGCTTTGAAAGCTTACGTGATGCATTTTGTGCTTTTTTAGTTGATCGAATAAAGGCATTGCTGTTTTGTGAATTTTGGGATTTGTTTTATTTTGCTATATGACCAACACTTTCTTATTTTTGTTGTGTGCTTTCAAGTCTTTCCTGGCTTATGGTGACCGTAAGGCGAACCCATCACAGGGTTTTCTTGGCAAGATTATTCAGAGGGGGGTTGCCATTGCCTTCCTCTGAGGCTGAGAGAGTATGACTTGCCCACAGTTAACCAGTGGGTTTCCATGTCTTATCAGGGATTCAAGCCCTGGTCTCCAGAGTCATCATCCAGCACTCAGACCACTGCACTACTCTGACTCTTGTATGGCCAAAGCGGCGATCCCTGAGTATGTTTTATGTGATTGAAAAGTGTCCCATTCCTGTCCACTTTCACTTGCTGCACCCAAATATTGCAAAGTTTATTCATTCCATTTATTAACGGTGTTTCACAGCCTCCCCTGATCCATCCTTCTTATGTTCCTGTATGTGTTATATGCATTCTGCATCTTTGGAATTACTTTTTCTCTCTGGGTATATTAGCAGCTGAATGTGCTTTTGTGTTGAATCCATTGCATCATTAGCTACTTGTACTTGTCTTCTGCTTTCCCCAGTAGGCAGCTGAATTCCTTCTGATCTTTTGCTTCACAGAATCATAGAGTTGGAAGAGACCCTAGGGACCATCCAGTCCAACCCCCTACTATGCAGGAACACACATCAAAGCATTCCGAACATATGGCCATCCAACCTCTGCTTAAAAACCTCCAAAGAAGGAGACTCTACCACACTCCGAGGCAGCATATTCCACTGCCGGACAGCTCTGACCATCAGGAAGTTCTTCCTGAGGTTCAAGTGGAATCTCCTTTCCTGTAGCTTGAATCCATTGTTCCTTGCTCCTTGTCCTAGTCTCTGGAGCAGCAGAAAACAAGCCTGCTCCCTCCTCGACATGACATCCCTTCAAATATTTAAACATGGCTATCGTGTCACCTCTTAACCTTCTCTTCGGCAGACTAAACATACCCAGTTCCCTAAGCCGTTCCTCATAGGGCATGGCTTCCAGACCCTTCACCATTTTGGTCACCCTCCTCTGGACACGTTCCAGCTTGTCGATACCCTTCTTGAATTGAGATGCCCAGAACTGGACACAGTATTCCAAATGAGGCCTAACCAATGCAGACCAATTCATTATGGATTGATTGCCCTATTACAGGATTGTTATGATAAAAGATATTCAGACATGGTTTATGGGTATTTCTTTCTGTATTCTAGTAAGAGGAGCTAGCTAAGGTACCACTGCCATTTCCTCTGGGAGATCATCTGCCAGTATTAGCTCCCCTCTCTGCGCTACTGCTGTTGCCCGGTAGCTTCCTCTCAGAGACTTGAGGTACTTGACCCATTTAGTCTGACTCCTCAGCAAAAACCTGTCTGACTTGAGAAACTCTACCAATAACAATGCTACCATCAGCATAGACTCTTGCCTCACCAAATGATATAATCCTACCACAATGGAAAGGTGTCATGGTGGGGCAGTCTGTATATATTTACATAGTGAAAGTCAATACTTAAAAAAAACCTTAAGTACATTATTTATGGAATACTCTTATCAGATTATGTAGCTTCCATTTAATCTTTACTGTAGCTTCAGTTAAAGATCTCAGCTAATTTTCTGCTCTTATTAAAATCAGTATTAAGGATTTTTCCTGTTCGGTAGCCCCAGTTCATCATTCACTTACCTGGGAGTAAGTTCCATAGAGCTCAGAGGGGTTTGCGTCTGACTAGACATATGGCATGATTGCACTGGGCTACTCATTTTAATGGAACAAGGTTGCAGCGCAAGTGTGTTTCTTGTTGCTTATGTTTGATTAATGGAAGCCTTAAGCTATATCTTTTAATGACTGTTGATAGGAACATTTAAAGTTGTTTCGAAGTATATCTTTTTTTAACCTCAGCAAGTTTTCATTTTTTGACCTCCCTCCTCTCAAGTTAAACCAGAAAGAGAGACAGAGAACCCTCTAGTCAATATGATCTAGTCTTATATATTTACATTGTAAAGATTTTGTCAATGGGACTATAGACTAGTCAAGTTTGAAGAAACTAGAGAGAAGTACTGATTGCAATTTGAATAAGCAGTAGTGTAGAACTAGTCTAGATGAGCTACATTCACCTTCTTACATTTCTTGTGTGTTTTAGTCTTTAAGAGCCTTAGAATATTAAATACTTTACAATCTTGCTTTTGATCACTCTCCAAGCTTCTGTTTTTTAATACTTTTTTTGTGATGATATGTTTTATTTTATTAATCAGGTGATTGCCAAGTGCCCTGAGAACATTTGATGAAGGGCAGTATAAAAATATTCTATTAAATTAAATTAAATTAAATTAAATTAATGAAATAAAAATTATGACGTTAATTTGTACCAAAGTCTGAAGAATAGAAAGCCTCAGGACTGAAAGAACAGTATTATGAGGGTTCTCTCTCTCTCTCTCTCTGTGTGTGTGTGTGTGTGTTTAACTGAAATAAGCCCGAGCCAAAAACATCTTACATTTACCTCTTCTGATGAACTCAAAATAGCTATCCATCGTTAAACTGATTATTAGCAACTCGGTAGTGTAATCCTATACACCTTTATAGAGATTTAAGCACCACTGAGCTTATTCTCAGGTATGGATATAGAATTGCAGTCGCAGAATTGTTCAGAAAGCATTTAGTGGGTTTAACTAAGATGTACTGACCAATGAGATGTAAGAGAGGCATTCCTTAGTTTTACCATGTGAAATAATTGCCAGACATACAAAGCCTTAAAGCCCTTTTCTAACCTCCATGCATATTATGAATAGACTGAATAGGGGTATGAAATTGTACCATGAGTCCCACCCAAGATCTCCAAGAGGAGAGCTTAAGTTCTGGATATGTGAAATAGGTGCGCCTCTTTTCAGACCTGTAGGTCTATGTACAGTGTTTAGGGTGGGGCAAGTGGATTGATTGCATGTGTACCTCCCCTGCACTTGCTCTGTATATGTGAAGAATGTCTGAAAGGGACTTAACTTAAAACTGAATATAATTTTCTTTGGATTGTCTCAAAGTCATTCAGGTCTGAGCCAGCTTTTGCTGACCCTTATTATTTCAGTGAGTATAGAAGTTTCAGACATTGATTTTTCTACCAAGTAAGGAGCACCTGGAATATCCCGTTCTGTTCTGTTTTGGATTACAGTTCCCCTAATCCCCCTCCAGTGTGGTGATGGTCTATGCTGCCTAGGAATTCTGGAAGTTAGAGCAAATAAACATTCACCAAACTGTACTTTTTGAATATGGCAAAAAATAGATAGCAACAGCAAGTTAGGTCTTACAGAAGAGAGCTACTGCAGTTGACGAAGGAGATGTGTTCTTGGACATTGTTTCTTTAATAGAAAAGTTGGTAACAGAGTCAGAAATAGGATAGATTTCTACACTACAAAAAAGAAGAACAGTTCAACATTTTTCAGCAAATATTTGATCAAACCCTAATTTCTTCTTCATGGTCTCTGTGAATCACACAAATGGGGTTTACGCGCCTGCGCGAAACAGCATTCAGAGCCTTCTTGAGACCTAGGAGTAGGCATTTTGGCAGTTGACCCCTCCCCATCCTCCTGGGGAATATAAGGCCCCTCCCTGTATAACGGTCAGTTCCTTCCAACGCGGTAGCAGCATCAAAGGAGCCTTCCTCTAGCTTTCAGATTGGTTTAACAGTTTCTTTAAACAAGATTTGACTAAATACTTACACTTTTCTTGGCATTTTGGTGGTTGTAACATTTAACTTGTCTTTTTGCCTCTTTCGCGTGATACTATGAGTTCGAGATGAGGCATCGTCAGTGTCCTCTTGGAAGGGACTGAGAGTAAACATCAACCTCCTACTTGCCAAAAAAAAAAAAAAAAGAAAGAAATTGAATGATCCCTCATAGGAGGAATCACTGCTGAAAATATAAAAGGAAGGAGCAAACAAACTTGTTCTTCACCGTGAATGGCACAGAATCTTCTTGTTATAACTGAGGAAGTTACATCTTCTTCTCTACGACCCCTCAGAAGTTTTCTGTGGGTGGCCTCGGCAGCGGTCTTTAAACCCTGCTTTTCATGTGGAGGCAAGATCTTGGATATTGATGGGTTTGTGTGCCTACCTGCCTCTCAGAGGATTGCATTGCACAATCTTGCTGTCATCATCAATTCCTGCACATGAGGCGTAACAGAGCAGCCACTTCAGGCTTTGCTCTAGTAAAACCGGTGCCTTTGACGACACCATTCTGGCCATGCCCTTCCCCACCGCATCTGTAATGGTGGTACTTCTAAGGCAATTTGTGACCGCATGGGGGTTTGTTCACTGCTTCTTCAACAGCAGTACACCTGAGACGATTTCCGGTACCGAAAGCAATCCATGGAATGGCTGAGTCTCGAAGGACCATGCGTCATGAGCCCCCATACCGATCGGTACTGTCAGTTTAAGTAGATGGTTTGCCATCGGTCCCGTCCATGGTTTCTACCTTTGATGGTGTTGCCATTCTCATAGAGGCAGTTTCCGTCAACTCCTCTATCATCACGGTATTGTCGATCTCAAGGAGATGATACCATCGACTCTCGATATCGACGATGATGTATACTATCATGATATCTTGGCTTGATACCTAGGCTTGGTACCTAGACTTCATATCTAGTTTTTGTACCTAAGCTTGATGCCTGTGCTTGGTATCTATTCTGAGTGCCTGAGCTTGATGCATTGTCAACACTACCATACAGTCAGTTCTTGGTAGTATGATACTGTACAACCATGATACCTGACCTTGGTGCCTAGGACTGGTATCTGGACTTGATGCCTCGCCTTGGTGCCTGGCTTTGATATCTAGCCTCAATACCGACGCTTGATGCCTAGGCTGGATGCCTGGGCGTGATACCTAGACTAGATACCTACGCTTGGAACTTAGGCTCTGTGCCTAGACCGGTGAATTCGCTCTGAATCTCCATCACATATTGCTCCTCTAGATGTTGTTGGCAACACCTTCTGACACATCAGTATCGGGCATTTAGATTTTGACCTCGGAACATGAGATTGTTTTTCTGTTTCTTCTTGATACTGATAGTGGTTTTTTGCATCCTCCCTTCGGTACTACGATTCTTTATCCAGTATAAGTCATCTGTACAGGGAGACAACTCTCTACAGTTAATCGAAGTACTATCTTGGAAAACTGTTTTTTGAGTAGCTATAACTTCGGTCGAAGAGCTAGTGAACTGGCAGCTCTAAGACTCTTGATAACTAGGCTAGAGTCATAATACTTGAGCTGGATACCTAAATTGAATACCTGAGCTCGATGCCTGGGCTTGGTGCCTGGACTCGGTATCTAGGTTCAATACCTAGGTTTGATACCTAGGCTTGGTACCTACGCTTGATACCTATGCTTGATTCCTATGCTCTTCTTATCTTTTGATTCAGCTGGGCCTGTTCAGTGGTACTACTGATGATAAATTGGAACAGGGAGAGTGTTGAGTTGTTGCCTACATGACAACAAAGGTAAACTACTCCTCAACAACACTCCTTGAGAAAATTACCATCTGCATTAAAAAAAAAAAAAGATATCAGGATCAACCTGAGTGTAGAGTTTTTGTCAACCAAAGGATGATACCTTTTCAAACAGATTCCTATCATTGATTTATTTAGATATCGACACTGAGCATGGTTTCGACATCAAACCAGAGTAGATACCAGTATTGCTTCCGCTTACAATGTTCTTGACATCCTGGTGTCAAAAAAAGAAAAAAAAAGAGAGACGGTGGCCCTCACCCTATACTGGGTCTCAGAGGTGTCAACCATTATATACAGAGGAAACTGTTTTGAATAGTAACCTTGATATTGATGATGCCTATGTTGAATACATTTTAGCTTTTTAATAGGATATCAGGCTTATTGACTCAGACTCCTCCCCTTTGGTATGAGTACAGTACCAGGGGTATTCACCAAATGCTTGTCAGTGGTGGTAGCTTTCTTACAACAGAAAAGTATCATTCTGCTTCCAGATATTGTTAACTAGTTCATCATAGCATCATCTAGAAAGTAAATTTAATAATAATAATAATAGTAATGTAAGGTAACATAAAATACAATAATTGGTTTGCACTACTTCTACAAATGTCCAAAGGTTGGCGTATGATGCTTTCGTACTGACTAGACCTATTGAGTATCCACTTCGATACCGTCCTCCGTCCCGACATTCAGTCACTATGATTGACAGTATGGAACTGCCAGGACAGCTGAGTGGTCAGAGCCTGATGCCATGGAGCTTTCGGTCACGAGTTCAAGGCTCGGTCGGTTCTTTTCCCCTATTAAAAAGTGAAGGAATTCATACATCCGATATGGAGAATTCTTTTGGCTGCACCCAAACCTTCGATGTCGAGATCGTATGCATATAGATGGGAGAAAATTTTGTGCTTATCTGCGAGACAGTGATATTGACCAATGGACCTGCGGTACCATGGATATCTTTTTGTTCCTCGCCTTGTTGGTATCTGATGGGCTATCATTCCCATCAATGCTGCGTCATGCGGCAGCAAATTCCTGGCATTTACAACAAGAAGTAAGACCGTCTTTGTTTCTGGATTCTATGATTAAGAGGCTTTTACAAGGTTATAAGCATTTACGCCTTCTAGTCCAACCCCCTGTACCACGTTGGGGCTTGAACTTCTTGATAATGTGATTCACTTGCAGGCCATTTGAACTCGTGGCAAAGTGTGACATTAACTTGCTGTCATGGAAAACGATGTTTTTGCTAGCGATAACCTGAGCCAGAAGGACGAGTGAGGGATGTGCACTTAGGGTTCATTCTACACATTCACAATAGTAATATACTATATCAATAAATAAAGAGGGACTTGGTTGAATGTGTTACTGATGTCGGCAATTCATTTCTGCCTCTCAAAGAAGATTGTCAACTCCGCAGTTCATCTACCAGGGACAGAAAACTTTTTGGCAGGTGCACTCAACAGAACACCTTTGTCTTGCCACAGATGAAGGTTGAATGAGATTGGAATAAGTAACATATTCCTCCAGTGGATGGTACTGTGTTGGATCTATTTGGAAACAAAAGACAACAAGCTGTACTGTTCCTGACAGAAAACAGAAGACAAAAGGAAGAAGAGAAGGTTGAAGGACTCTTCACATGAAGAACCATCGAAGAAATCAAAAAGAGTGGAGCAGGCTAGTCTGCCTGCTTGAGTTCAATCCCCGTCTCCAACGGTACCGAGTACTGCAGCAGGGAATGCATGTTGCGTGATTGCCCAAGATGTGAATAGAGACATGATACCATGTAGCAAGACTGAAGAAGTCTGTGTGGCTTCTGAAGGGGATATCATGAATTCCTCACTTATCTTTTCTGCGGGATCCATAACACATGGCCGAGAGTCGAGATCCCTTGAGGTTAGACAGTCGAGATCCTGACAATGTGAGTTGATGGAACTAACTTCTCCGACAAGGCGTCGGCGAAGGACACCACCCTTGCCTCCGAGGTCTCATGGCAGATGCTCACATTCTGGTATGAGGTCACCTTGACTTTCAAAAACAAAAAGGAAAAACAAACAAACAACACACATGCTTTTGGCTGCTCACAAACCTTCTATGTCTAAACAGTTTGCCTACAATGGAGAAGTATTGTTCCTACTTAAAGGACATGGGAATCGCTTTCCAATTATGCGGTATTATGCATATATTGTTTTTTGCAAAAGATTTATCTTGTTGGAAGGTAAAGTGTTATTTCTCAGCATTTTTCTGGTATCTTCAGCAACAATGAAAACTTTCTAGTTTGGTGGACCCTACAGCTAAGAGTTTTCCTCCCGGTTATAAACGTTTGCACCTCCCAGTATGACTAGCAGTACCGGGATGGGTTTTTGAATGTAGTACTGTTGCAACTTAGACATAAATCCTTTAAATCACTGACAAACTGTGATTTTCGATTGTTCTTTTTGGGGTTTTATTTTTCTAGTGGCAAAACCTAAGTTAAAGGGCCAGCGAATTATGTGCCTTTAGAATGGATGCACCATACTTGTGTTTGCAGAAAGGGAAGTTGTTTTTAAGGCTAGATATTACTCTTCAACCTAAGGTGGAGTCATAATTTCATTGAACGAGGACATTGTACAAGCTGCATACATGGGAAACTCAGTAACTGATTTGGAGAAACGATTGTATTGCCTTGACGCTAGACGTGCATTACTGTTTTTTATGGAGAACATAATGCTTCCATTAGTAAAACAAAAGGGTTGCTTGTTTTTTATTATGTTCCAAAGCAGTGGGAATCTGGTTTGTCACAGGAAGGAAAAAATGAATAAAAATACTTTCCAGTTACGTAAGGGCCTATTCGACGAGCTCTGTGGTGACATCAATTGTTTTCTTTCCATGGTGTGCAACTACATGACATATGCAAAGCTGATCAATGGTCACAACCAATGACATTTATTTTTCTTTGTAAGGTAGATAACAGAGCAAGAAATGATGCAACATTTGGGAGAACAGTTTTATTTTCTTCTGTGATGGAAAAAAATCAAAATTGAAAATGAATGCAGAAAGGAATCCTTGGCATAAATAAATTTTAATGTATTTGGCATGGTGAAGATACTGCTACAGTTTATTGATACACACACACACACACACACACAAAATAAAGGACAAAAATAATTGAAAATGTAGTTGTTGATATCTATGATGATAGTAAAAAGAATTTTAAGCATGACATTCCCTCCTCCAAACAGGACAGCTTCCTAGTCTCCCATTTGTGTGATTCACAGAGACCATGAAGTCTTACCTGTAACTGTATTTCTTCGAGTGGTCTTCTGTGAAGTCACACAACCCCACCCGTCCTCCCCACATCATGTGCTGCTGGATGGTTGGTTCCCATGCTGCTGCTCCAGCGACAAAGGAGCTGACCGTTATACAGGGAGGGGCCTTATATTCCCCAGGAGGGTGAGGGAGGGGTCAACTGCCAAAATCCCTGCTCCTAGGCTTCGAGAAGGTTCCAAATGCTGTTTCGCGCAGGCGCGTAAACCCATTTGTGTGACTTCACAGAAGACCACTCGAAGAAACACAGTTACAGGTAAGCAACCTGTCCATACACATTCAAAATGACAAACAGGTCAGTTGCATAAAAAATGAAAACAATTTGAACCTTCTCAAGGCTGCTTTCAAGGCTTCTTCCAAAGTGCGTCCAGGGACATGTCTTTCCTTCATCACCCTCCACTTTTCTTATGATTCCTTTTGATAGTCAGACCTAGAGATCTATGCTTCTTTAACATGCTGAGGGTAGCTGGTGAGATGCTTCCTGCTCTCCCTTTTCTTTGTTTTGCTGTTCACCCATGCTCAGGAACGGATTCTGGAGGCGGCAGCTGCTGCTTATCTTGCCTGTGTCAGGCAGACACATATGACTACAGTAGGCTTGCTAGAGCAGAACCCTGCTGTTTCCAAGCTCATGCTTCAGTAGTACTGTTTCCCTTTCCAGGCCCAAGTCAGTCTTTTATTTACAATCAGAAGCCCATTGAAACATTACAAACATCATATTCAATATACCCATTTGATAGAAATGCATACTAAAACAGCTGAAAAATTACAGTTTTTATAAGGTATTAAACATTTGATAGAAGCAAGAACAGAGGACAATAAATGATGTGGAAAGAATATCAAATTCAGAAGCTTAGCTGCTCGCTCAGTGACCAACTGAGCTGCAGCTTGGCCGTAATAAAGAAATTGTCCTTTGTATATTGCTTTAGCTTGCTCATCTCACTGTGTACAATACTGCTATATTGAAAAATGGGTAGCGATTATTTCTGTGAGGACAGAGAAGATAGAATTAGGTGCAATGGGTTTGACTAAGTTCTAAGAACGTCTTACTAATAATAAGAGCAGGGGAACATTGTATAAGTAATACATTTCTTTTTTTGTTTTTAAAGGAAAGGGAAACTTAATGAGTATCATTTAGCGAAGGGTTAATTCTGATGAGTCCCGCTTCATTACAGGACTTTGGATGAGATGATAATAGAAGATTCTCTCAGCTCAATGAATCTATTTAGTTACAAATAAATGCTGGAAGCATTTATATCTTTAGAATTTCTAAGTAGTCTGAATGACTCCTTTAATTTTCCTACATGCCTGTTATGCTTGGCTGATAAATTACAAGCCAAAGAAAGATTCAAAACAATCATTCAAACAAAACGATGCCCTAGCAGTAGTCTATCTATCAGGACTATATTGTTCATAATGTATACCCTTTTTTTTCCAAAGTATAAAAATACAGAATATTGTTTTGCTCTTTAAAAATAGTCTGTTAAGAACACAGTCTTATAAATACTTGCGTAGAAGCCCCATATAATTTATTGGAACTTACTCCTAGATAAGTAAGCAGATAATTGCTGTCAAAAAGGATTTGCTAGTCAGATTTTGTAGGTATACTGTATTTTTCTTAATTCGGTGTTATGGAATAATCTTGAAATATATAGAATTCAGATTTATTTTTATTTTTTTAGGATGATAAACATAAAAAAATTGTTTAGAGTGTTTGGATTGCATAATATTATTTGGAATCCAAGTTAACTAAATTAAATATATAGAGTCAGTTGTGCTTAAAAAGAAAGCAGTCATGTTTTTTTCTTTCTTTCTAAATGTCCCAAACTATATGTTTATTCTGAAATTGCTGACTGGGTTTTTGTATCTTGCATAATAAGCAGGCTTCCTAGACTGAATGCTGTAGGAACATGATCTTTGTGCAACCTTTGATGCCAACCTAAAAAAATTATTCAAGTAATTTTTTGCATATTCCATATGCTTGTGCCGATCTCACATGTGTCTCTTTTCTCTGATATATGATAAATATTGGCAGCCTTTGGTGGCCTTTCTCTGCCATTGAAGACATCACAGCTTCTTCATGCAGTTGCTGCTTATAATTTCTAAATAATTGTTTGACTGCTGGAAGATTGGAAGGGATGGACACTTGCTATACACGGTAAAGACCAGGAAGGGAAAACAAGTAGGCCATTTCCACCCTACACTCTTGTAGTGCTGTCATTCCATTTTCACCATCCTGTGGATTTCTGGGGTTTGTAGTTTACTGAGGCCAAAGAGCTCTCTGGCTGAGAATTCTAAAGGCCCCTCCCTAAACTGCAAACATCCGTAGGATATTGAAAGTGGAATAATAGCACTATAACAGTGTAGTGTGAAAATCTTAGTTTTGTGAACATAGAAAATCCATCCTTTGTACTTAAAAGCTGTGGAGCAATTTTGCAAACATTGCCTACATGTTTTTAATTATATTTGTCCAGTTGTGAGGGATGAAAGCTTTGAAAATGGAAAACTCTATTCTCAGCATTCATTTGTACCTGCTGGTTTAATTATACTTCTGACTAAAGTTCTAAATGCATGCAAGTGTTTGCTGCTTTTTCATGCTTTGAATCATAGGGTTCGAAGGACCACAAAGCCCTTCCAGTCCAACCTCCTGCCATGCAAGAATACACATCTAAAGCACTCCTGACAGATGGCCATCCAACCTCTATTTAAAAATCCAAAGCAGGAGCATCCCCTACCTTCAAGGCAGTCTGTTCTACTATCAAACAGCTTTTGTTGTCGGAAGTTTTCCTAAGGTTTAGGTGGCATCTCTTCTAATTTATATCCACAAGTTCATGTTCTAGTCCCGTAAGTGGCTGAAAACAAGCTTTTTCCATCTTCCCTTTGACATACTTTCAGGTGTTTACAAAGTGGCTGTTGCATCACTGCTCAGTCTTCTGTCCTCCAGACTAAGCCTACCCAGTTGGTCAAAGGGCTTGGTTTCCAGATCATTTACATTCTTGGTTACCCTTTTCTGTGTCCAAGCTTGCTCTGGGCTGGCAGCCAGGAGAAGCTGGTAACAAACACAGGTGAGAAACTCAACAGTTACTTAAATGGTCAATTTACTTAAACAAGGAAACAGCTTTGCAAATGAGAAGCAATAATGGTCCCAACAATGTCCATAAATCAGAGGCAGGCAATGCAAACAAGTCAAAGGCAGAGACAACAAGGCAAGGGCAGTGAATAGGAGCACAGGAGAAACAGTCAGTTAATTACCAACAAAAGCTAGAGGGGGGAAGGTTCAATTCTTACAGGTTGCCAGATCTTGATTAATTGCTGTTTGGCATAAATTCACTGGGAGTGACACAGGAGACCCTATGGTGTCTGCGCTGGATGAAGGTAGGTATAGATAGGTCACTCTCTGTGTCAGAATGAGCGGGGCTCCCTGCTGGGGCTGGCACAGCCCCCTGCTCTGTCTCTGGAGCAGGTGGTGGTACTGTCTCCTCTGCAGGTGCTGCTGTACCAGTCTCTGTGCCAGGGCTCAGAGCAGGTTCTGCTGTCTCAGACTCTGAGTCTGAGTCCAGGTCCTGGAAGCCCATGACATTCTGGGCACCTTCCAGCTTAATAGCCTTCTTGGACAGTGGTATCCAGAAGTGCACATAGGAGTTCAGATGATTTTTGACCAAAGCAGATACAGTGGTGCTATTATTTCCCTCAGTCTTGACACTGCACAAGTAGGGTTGATGCAGCCTAGAGCTACCTTAGCTTTTTCGGCTGCCACATCAATCTATTCATTCATGTTTAACTTGCTGTGGTTGCTTTTCACCTGTGATTCCTTTTCACACATATTGTTTTCATGCCAGATATCATCCATCTTATATTTAGGCATTTCATTTTTCCTGCCTAAATGTAGTATCTTATATTTATTGCTGCTGAAGCTTATTTTATTATTTTTTTCCTCAACTCTCCAATCTGTTAAGGTCATTTTGAATTCTGATCCTGTCTTCCAGGATATTAATCACCCCCCCTAAATTGGTGTTATCTGCAAATATGGTAAGCATGGGCTTTATTCCATAACCCAAATCAAGTCACTGGTTTCAAGACAGAATCCTGAGACCTCCTTCTTACTAGTCTCTTGTCTCCAGGATGAAGAGGAACCATTGATGAGTAGTCTTTAGGTATAGATCATCGGCCAGTAACAAATCTTGGAAACTTTTTCTTGGTGTTCCTTTTTTTTTTTTGATAAACATTTTTATTGAACAAAAAACAAACAGCACTATATAACAATACATAAGACTAAAAATACATAACAATACAATAAAAACAGTACATACCAACACTACAAGCATCTGGGAAGATTACAACTAACAGAAGGAATACAAATAATAGCACAAGTCAATCAAGTAGTTAGACCTAACTATTAATCCTTAAATGTATACTAGAAATTAATAGTTGCTGCTAATCATTCTTATCATCCTAACTATATGCCTACAAAATTACATAATAAATACCACTTATAAGGAATTGGAGTCACTTATTAATCTAAATTCTGTTTTAGTTTAAGCAAATTATCAGTCATCTGAAAGTAACAACAATGCTAAAAAGATTAGTAAGCCTAAAATTCTTTACTTACCAGCTTAAAACACAAATGTATAAATCAATCTTACCTTATTCTGTGCTTTATATAAATCATTCATAGCTTACTCATGTACTATATTCTGCATCAGTTTGAATTCATAGCAATAATCAAAAACAGAACAGTACTATCTCTCAAAAAGTAATAAACCTCCATGTAGGAAGTAACATTTAAAAGTGACAGATAGAGGAAGACTATTAGTTCCAATGACACTTCTGATATAGTACTAAGAATTTGAAGTTTAAAATTGAATTAAAATTCAATAACATCCTCAAACCACCCTCATTCTCTTCCCAGTAATCAATATTGAACAAATCCATTTTTTCTCAGTGTCTTTAAAATCTTGTCCTAATTCTTACAGATGTGTTTTTACATCAAAATCATTACTGTCTCTCTCTCTCTCTTTCTTTCTTGATTGTTACCTTCGTTCCAGAGATCAAGTCTTTTTTTAGTATTCCTATAAGGCAATTTATCAGATCAGTCATGCTCAATCTATGTCTTTCATTCTTGTAAGTAAAGATCAGCTCATCAAGTTGGTCCCAGCTGGAAGATATAGACATTCTGATAACTTTGTCCACCAAATACATATAATTATCTCTTCTCCTGAGTGTATTTAAAAGTAGAAACAAGTTGTCATAAATTTTCCATAATATCTTCTAATCAAGCTCTGAGATTTGATCTTTCTTCTTCTTAATTGAAAACTGAACTAAAGCAACACATGCGACCTTCATCTTTCTTCCACAGGCTGTATCAACTCTCTCCAATTCATGCTGTGTAATTGTCTCAGTTTGGATTTTCATGACTTCCAAGTCTTGAATTATTTCTGACAGAATTCCTGTTGCTTTCTCCTTGTCATAAAAGTGTAACAGATTTTTTTTTTCAGGCATCTTGTCATCTCTAGTCACTTGCTTTATGAATGCATCAGACTTATTTTCAGTGGAGACTTTAAATTGCCTAAATTCTGCCAGGACTGGAACCATACAGAACCAAGTATAGAACTTCCCTTTTCTCCAGTATTATTGTTTTACAGCCATCTCCTGTTCAATATGTTCTCACACAAGGCAGCTTGTATTTCCAAATATTAGTTAAGGACTGTTCTCAGGTAAACTCTCTCGGAACAGTAAAAACTGGCACAATACCATCCAGGAGACAGACAAACAAGTTGGTCCCATGTTAGCTCATAATTATAAGATAATAAGAAGAAAGGATGTATATGTTTCTGTCAAGAACCATACTCCAAAACAATTTGCATGGGTATCCTATGGGCATGCATATGAAGATTATTTCTGGTCTTTAAATTATCAATTTATTTCAGTGGATTTGTGTGAATTTTGTGTGAATTTATGTGTATGTGCTTGAAGCCTGCAGTACCAACCTTAATCACTAGATGGCTGCCTTAATTAGCACGTACATTTGCAGTCACAGGTAGGTGCCTGGTGGCCTCCATGTAAGAAATGTAATGCATAGAGATGGGACGAATCCAGAATTTTACAAATCCGAATCCCTGGAAGGTTCGGGGAATCCACAAATCTTGAATCTTTCAAATCCTTTTTTTTAAAAAAAGGTTTAAAAAGCAACTTTTTGAAAATTTTTAAAACTTTTTAAAACTTTTTTTTAAGCATAACTTTAAAAAATACCTATTTTTTGGTTGGTGGATTTGAAAGATTCAATTCGCCTCTTTTGCACAGGGATTCAGATTTGTGAATCTTGAATCCTTGCTGAGGATGTGAGGATTCGGTTGGCCTATCTTTAGTAATGGATGTGTTCTGAGTGGTATGTTAGACTTCAAAGGAGTTATCCAAGAGGCTGAGTCTGTCAACCCAAATAGGCTTAATACTTTTTTTTTCAAATATTTTTATTAAAAACAGAAGATAGTTGTAGTTTAGATAAGTAATAATTATATCTTTCACAATTTCATAAAATATCATTAAATTTAAGATAATATTTCACAGAGTAGTATAATATAGATGGGGAGCTCAGCATTCTTTTAAGACCCGCTTGCTTTGTAATCCACATAAAAATTATTTTCGTCATTGAATCTCATTTAACTGTCAGTGCATCTTATTGTAATTTCCACAAATCTTTATATGTTCCTCTATTTGTATCCCCTTACTATATTCTAAGTATACATTTTCCACTTCCAACAGTCTCTTGTATGGTTTATATTTGACATCTTAAATGTTTCCTCTATTTCTGCAATTCAAAAAGATGGTTTGCCTGCTTCTAAAATGAGAGAAAAAAAAAAGAGCAAAGAAAACAAGAAACAAACATCCTTATCTTTTCTGTTATGTGCCTTGTTTCTTGATTCTTCCAGACTTAGTTTATCTCAACGTTCATGAACTATCAATACCCAGTGTTTGTTTCAGGAAACAATTTTCTGTCATTTTTCTCTTGTAAATTTCCCCTTAATGCTAGAGTGAGGTTATCTAGTACTGAAAATTCCAAAAGTTTGGTTAACTATTCTTCCATTTCTGGAATAGACCTATTCTTCCAAAATCTAGCATATATAATTCTGGCCGCCGTCACCGTATAAAGTATTACCCTTCAATACTTCATCGTTAGTGTCTTGTCTATACCATGTAACATATTCAAAAGAAAGATTTCAGGAGTCAGTAGAATATTTGTCTGTAAGATTTCTGTCAGGTTTCTGTGTATATTTTTCCAGTACTTTCTTGCTATAGAGCATGACCACCACATATGGTAAAAAGTACCATTTTCCTCCCCACACTTCCAGCATTTGTTTTCGCTTGTTTTAAAGATTTTGTTTAATCTGGCTGGATCTAGGTGCCACCTGGACATCATTTTAAAATGGTCTTCCTTTAAGTTTTGGGCTGCTGTAAATTTTTGAGTATTTTTCCAACTTCTTTCTCAATTTTCTGAACTTATTTCAGGCCCAATATTTCAGGCCCATTTTATCATTACCTCTTTCACCACTTCTGTTTCCAATTCTTGATTCAGAAGAATATTATAAAGTTGTGAGGTTGAATGATCTGGTTTCTCAAAAACCATCTGCTCAAATTCATTTAATTGTTTGCTTGTATCAATCCCTTCAAGATTTATATCCATTTTAAACCTTTCTTTTAATTGTAGGTAAAGAAACCACTGACAGTTCACTCCATCCTGCTCTAGTTCCTCTCTCGTCTTTAATCTCAAACGAGCCTTTTCTTCTTCAATTATAATATCTTTATACTTAAGCCAGCTTTCATTCGGGTCCTTCCATCTTCCATATAAGGCTTCATGTGGCAATAACCATTGTGGCAAACTTCTATAAATTTTATGCCTAAATTTCAACCAGATTAGCAATAATGGGCATCTTAATGATGCATGAAATCTTTATCAGTCTTTGCCTTATCGTACCAAAGGTTTGCATGCCAGCCGAAACGTAAATCTGGACCTTCTAACTTTAGTATTCTTTCATTTTGTAGTGTAATCCAATCTGTAACCCATGTCAGTCCATTTGGTTAATAGTAAAATTTTAGTTCAGGGAGTCCGCAACCACCTCTTTCTTTCTTATCAATTAAAGTCTTCCATTGATTCTTGATTTTTCCCTTCCCATATGAAATATAATAAATCTTTCTGCCAATTTCTAAAGCATTTTTCATTTGTAATTATGGGCAAATTCTGGAAAAGATAATTCATTTTAGGGAGGATATTCATTTTAATTGCAGCCAGTCTACCCATTAAAGATAGCTTTAATTTCAACCACTTCTGGATGTCGTTTTTAATTTTATTCCATGTTTTTTTATAGTTATTCTCAAAAAGTTCATTATTTTGTTTTGTGATTGTGATGCCGAGATACTTTGTTTTCTTCTCGTTTTTAAATCTGATTATTTTAAGTAGATCGTCCAACTCCTCTTTCCTAATGTTTTTGCATAAAATTTTTGTTTTTCCTTTATTAATTTTAAATCCCACGACTTCACCAAATCTTTTGAAGTTTTCCATTAGTTTTTCAATACTTTGTCTTGGGTCTTATAGAAAAATCACCAGATCTTCAGTGTAAGCAAATAGGCTTAATACTTTATAGAGCTCCCTTAAAGTCTGGAACATGGAAACCTCTGGCTGCTCTTGTGAAGCTGACACAGTTTTCCAACTCCAGGGGGAGTAGCTAGAAGAAAAGAAGGTTAAAGGGCTGCATTATGGCTTGGAACTGAGTGAATTCTAGGCTTCCCCAATTTTTTGTTTGGTGCCAAACACTGACACTACTATAAAATAAGCTTTATTAATGGTAAATGTTGCAGGAGATTGTGATGGAGTATAGGAGAGTGGTATCCTGAGTGGTAGAAAAGCTGCTGAGCAACAGGTTGCTAGGCAACCAGAATGGCCACTCCAGAGAGAAACCCAGCCACTTTAGTATGAAGGAGGGGTTGGAGGCCTGAATGAAAATATAATTAAAGCAGGCATAGTGATTTGGTTGAGGAGTCACATTTCCAGAACAGGGACTGAGAGTCTCAACCAGAGAGTTTTCTAGTCAACCGGGGGGGGGGGTGGTTGAATGAGAGGGGGTGTTTTCTCAGAGAAAACCTAGAGAGAGAAGCAGAAGAGAAATTAACCCACTTTTGAATCTGTTCAAAGAGAATGACCTGGATTTGGAAACAGAGCTCTTGGAAAAAAGGGAAACCAGAGAGTTGTGTGTGAGAGAGACCTGTGCCTACATGCTTATGTAAAGGGATAAGAAATTGTTTAAATGCATTCTAAAGATTGGTTTGAGCTTGGGCGTACGGACAAAACCAATACTTGTTTCTGTTTGTTGTTTTATAAAGATCATAGTCTTTTTTATACATCTTTACTTAGTTGAATAATTCTCATTAGTTATAACCAACCCGAACCATACTACCATAAATCATTAAAGGGATTTTAAATAACAATTGGAAGGCTATACCCTTTTTATAGGAAGGTGGTGTTTTATGAAAGGCCAAAGCTGTGTATAAAGTGACAAGGTGCTTTAGCAGACTGGGAGAGGGAAGCTGTCCTTCCAGTCTGTGAGGAGAAAAGGCAGGATTTGTTGTCAGAGACATGGTAAAGAGCATTCCTGCCCTTTCATTAATATTGACTCTTTCACTGATGGGGGCCTAAAATCCCTACACGGCCATTGGTAGAAATGGGACCCCAAAGCTACTCAGACTACCTTGGCTGGCAATCAGATTCCTCATCTCTGGCTATATGCGGCCCCTTGACTGGGATGTAACCCCTACAGTGAAAGACCAACAGAAGATGGACTCCCAAAGGTTATATAGTGCAGAAGCATGACCAATGTCCCGCCCTTAATAATGAGAACTGAGCAAGCAGCCTAGCAACAGAGGAAAATTCACTCGCCCAGTCTAGCTGTTAATGTTTGGCCATGATGCTAATAAGGACTCTAAGTCTCATATCCCTGGTGACAGAGGCCTAATTCACTACAGCTTCCCTCTGTAACTTCTGCCTGGAAGTTACAGCCTGGGCCTGGAGTAGACAAAGCATTTCCTCACAGGGCTGTAAGGATGCACCATGACAGTGGGTGTGCTGTGGGTGCAAGCTGCTCTGTCATCACTCACACTGGTAGATGCAGTATATCCAGCCCTGTTATCTGTGCATCTTCACTTGAATGCTTTCGCTTATCAAGCTAAGCTTCACACAGCCAACTCAAAAGAGGGAATTTCACTTATCCTGAAAAATCCATACTGGAATCAGCTACTGGCATCTTACTAGTGATTCTATAAAATTATACAGTTGGGTGCCTGCTCCTCTTTTAAATGAGGAGCAGCACATGGCGAATTTTCAACATACAGAGTTTGCAATGCTTGATACTTTGATCTAATTTCCAGGACAGAATGCATCATTGTTGAGGTCACATTAAGACTATATGTACACAGTTAAGCCACTCTGACAGCACCAAATGCCTTTTAGGAGGGATTGAGAAAATGAATCCAAAATTATCTTAACTTTTTAGTTCATGATTAAGAATATAAGAATTATATCCACATAACAATGATTTCCTTCTGTCTGTTTAAGTGTAAGAACAGATTATTAAGAATGTAAAGATTATGCCCACGTAAGAATGATATCCATTTCTGTTTGAAACATAACACAAATTAATTTAATTGACTGATCCCAAGTTAATATTATGAGATCACAAGACCAAAAAAAAATCTGCCTATGCTGCTATTTTATGGGATTTTTTTTTCATTTGTGATGGTTCTTTAGTTTTATAATTTGCTTCCGTGATTTATTGTGTAATTTATTTTTTATGCTGCCTTGGTCAATATTGTTTGGAAAGCAGACTAATAAGCTTTACTAAGAAAACAATTTCTATTGTTTTTTCTTTTTCTTCAACCTACAAAACTCTGTTGTTGTTTTTTTAATTTAAAAATTACTGTCATAGGAAGTGGGAAAAAATGCTTTAGTAGTTAATTGATTTGGGAGGAATGGAATATATTACTTATGCTTGTCTTATGCATTCTCTGTATAGTCCTGGATAAGTCTAAAAATTGTAGTCAAAAAGTTGACCCAAAAAATGTAGGGGAACTTATTCATGTGTCAATGTAAGTAATGTACTTTAACTTTTATCAAAAAAAGAACCATCCTCTTCTTTGAGTAGAGTGGGAAAGGCTTTTCTGAATCCCTGGGGGGCGCTGTGGCAGTGGCCAGAGGTTGCTGGCCCCCTGAGGTGGTGCTGGTGCTTTCCTCTCTCTGCAGAATGACTCTTGACTTCTCTACAGGTCATATCAAAATCCTTAATTTTGGCCCCAAAACTTGTCCTTGACTTATACGTGAGGTCAACTTATACGTGGGTATGTATGCTATATCAGCATGGTTTTTAATATTTTGCCCTCTTAAATAAAGCTTAAGATTAACAGTTGCTCTTATTTACTTAATTGGATCAGTATGGTTTAATCTACTAAAGAGATTGGAAAGAGAAATTTAAAAAAAAGAATTCCAGAAGGTTGATGAGATAGCTGGATTCTGTGACTGTGAAATAGCCAGGCCTGCAGTGGTCACTGCAAATTTCCATATCGGTTTGGTTGTGAATCTGCCAGTTTTTATTCAATACTGTAATAGAGCTAGGTATCTGAGGTGCTGAATTTTCTTTCCCGAATAGGTTCAGCATCTTCGATGGCACCATGAAAATGCAGGCTAAAACCCAGAATGTATTCACTACTCCAGTGGTATTGGAGCCTGCAGCCACCTCTGGCTTCTTGTTAAAGCAGAGATGGGGTCCCCAGATACTGTGGACCTGCAAATTCCAGCAGCCTAATCACCATAGCCAGTGATGAGACATAGAGGGAGTTGCAATGCAACAACATACAGAAAGCTTCAGAGTCTCAGTGTGTTTTAAAGTATTTGCGTCTGTTGGTTAGAGTGGCCAGCTGCAAAAGAGGACAGTTGTATTGAAGAAGGGATATCAGCAGGGCCTTTTTTTTTTTGTAATGTTCTCCTACAACTGCCAAAAAGTATAGGAGCCTTTTTCTACTTTTGCATGCGGACAGGCACATGGATGATAATTCTACGTAGGTACAAATGCAATTTACAGATTAAAATGAACGATAAAGATGAGTTGAGTGGGACAATGGGAAGAAGGACAGTGTTAAACTTCAATAAATTTCAATACATTCAATTGTTGGATGTATATATATGTGTGTGTGTGTGTGTGTGTGTGTACGCTCATGTGCACACACATACATGCTTGCCTGTCTAGTTATGGATACTTTTATGAAAAAACTCGGACCAGGAAATAAAATAATGAAATTTAATGGATACTATGCAATCTATGCCACTTCTTGGAACAAATATCTGTCACAGATCCTACTATAAAAAAATGCCAGTCTGGATGCACCCTCAGGGCCTATTTAGTCTGATTAAGGATTCCAAGTGAGAGCGCAACTCTTTTGTGAAATCATTAAAGTGCTGACATTTTATGAAGTCTTCTCATCTGATTGCAGCACAGGGGGACTTACTTTGCTGAATATTATTGGCTGTAAATTCAGGGGCAGTGACAGGCTCAGCTACAAAAATAAACTGCTGGAAAAGAGCCAAATTTGAAAGCTGAGCTTAGATGTGTTAGCTCTTTGGGAGGCATTGGCTGATTCTGCCCAAAGGAAGAATGCAAAAGCTTCATTGCAAGAATCTCATGTTTGAAAGCAGACATCTGGATATAAAAAGAATCCCTTGTGTGTTTCCTTGTAAATGTAATCTTTGCATTCCCATTATGTGGGTCTGGAGGATGGTTCTCAAAAACAGTAGATGTGGTTACTTTGGGGTTTCGATTTTACTCTTTTATATGTGTGTGTGTGTATGTATATATGTGTATATGTATATGTATATGTATATGTATATGTATATGTATATGTATATGTATATGTATATGTATAGAGAGACAGAGGCGGAGGAGAGAATAATGGATACCTGCACTTTGGTTTATGATTTGATTTCAAAGCTGTATTTTACAAATTTCTATCTCATTCCTAGATTCTGTGCTGCTACAGAAGGAAGCTAAATTTACTTTCTGTCTCTTCTTTATGGCATCTCAGTGTTTGGAACTTATGGAGCTTGTAACGTAACTTTATAGAAGAAAGCCATTCTGTTCTTCTTCTCCCCATTTCAGGTCATTTACTCTATTTGTTGAGGAGGAGAGAAAATAATTCATTGCGCTGCTTATTAGCTGCATATTACCTTGGTCATTGTGGGGAGTGTTCTCCCTATTTTCATGATATATAATATGGCTGAAGGTGGTTTTGTCTATTTTTTAACATTTAAAGGGGTCCTTGTGCTGGAAGAACAGCGTGGGACATTGCTGTTAGCTTCCAGCTCAGGATACACTTAGGCAGAGTGATGCAATGGAAGAGATGTTGTGACTACCAGCTACATTTATTGTGGAGTACGTAGACTGTTGCATAAGCAAAGCAATACTCTGGCACAGGGTTTTCCAGCTAGAGTTCCTTGAAATCCTAGGTTTCTGTGAGAGGTTGCTAGGGTTTCTTCAAGAGACTGTGATTGGAAAAAAAAAATAATTTTTTTCTGAGCTGTAGATATAATAATTGTTATGTTGGGGTTCCCTGACAACTGAAAAATATTTTGAGGGTTCTTCCAGGGTAAAAAGTTTGAGAAAGGTTGCTCTACAGTCTAGATACTTTTGAGGAAGCGAGGCTGGGAATCACCACACTTTGTACTGATGATTATTTTGGAGTGGAAGCAAGCAGCAGGCTCTTGTGATGCTCTATGATTTGGGGCTTATTTAAATATTTTAACAGTTGATAAACCCTTTCCAACTACTATATGTACTTATTTTGTTAGTTCTTGCCTTTCTCACAATGCAGGGCCCAAAGTGGTTTACATCAAATATTTTAACAAAATACAGCTAAAAATGTATCAATAAGGTAAGAAGCAAATTTCCCCTTCCTTTTGCTTCTTGTTATGTGCCTTCAAGTTGGTTCCAACTTACGGTGACCCTGTGGTGATCCTATCATGGAGGTTTCTTGGCAAGATTTGTTCAGAGGAGGTTTGCCTTTGCCTTCCTCTGAGGGTGTGTGTGTGTGACTTGCCCAAGGTCACCCAGTGGGTTTCCATGCCAGAGCTGGGATTCGAACTCTGGTCTCCAGAGTCATAGTCAAATGCTCAAACTGCCTCTCCCTAACCAATCCTAAACAATGGATAGCAACAACAACCTGTTTCGTGCTGCTTTCTCTCAACACTGTTACCACTCCCCCAACTGACACTTTGCTATTTCACTAATCTGTTACTTCCAGGCTTTGTCCAAGTCTACATCTTTATTCAGATCTTTCATAGAGAAAGAAAGAAATTATAGTACCAAGCAGGAGTTCATAGTTATCTCAATCAGCTAGCAGTCAAATCACCAAGCCATCAGAATACTAAAATATCCATCACTATCTCTTCAGGTAAGTCAGCCTTAGAGGTACGAACTCAAAGACAACCAGTGAATCTCTTGATAGGGCAGAAATTTTGCAAACATTTGGCAGAGTCAAACCTAGCACTTCACTCACAGCCTCAGGAATGTGTATTAAGTTAAAAATAAAAGTAGTTTGGTTTGTACACACAAAATGGTCTGTTCTTCTTCATGCCCTCCAGATACGTCAGACTGTAAATTCTGTCATGACCACCCAACATGTCCACTCTGGAGCTTGTAGTCTAACACACCTGGAATGTGCTGTATTGGGAATATCATGACTTCTTTTGTCATGTCATTTGTCCTTGCCTTGATCTGAAGTGGGTTTTCCTGCTTGCAGTAAAACAGAAGAAAGTGAACTTCATGTCAGTTAAGATTAGCATCAAATGGAATGATAGATGAAGTGACTTTGGTAAATCCCTTTTGCTAAGAAAATGTACACCTGTAGTTGTTTTCAAATTAAAATATTTATGTATAGCATTCTTATTTCTTACTTTAGCAAGATAAAAGATTATGTTTTTGAAAGATGAAATGTGGCAGAATGAGCTGTTGACGTCTATCTGTTTTGCAGGAAAAACAAAATGGAACCTGGTGAACAGAAGGAAATTTATTTATTTTTTTTTTGGTCTTGGTGTCCTATGTGGCTGTTCCACTGAGTGTTTTTCTTAAGAGCATTTGCTTGCTAGTATTACCTAAGACATCCACAGGGTGGTGGTGTTCATTAACATTCAGTGATCACTCTGGCTCATCCTGTAAATGGCCTGGATTGTTCTTTGTTAGTAACATTCTGTTGGAAAGAAAAGCTTCTTACAGTTTTTTCCCCCCTACATTCTGAAGATCGGGAGCGGGAGAGATGAATGTACATTTCTTCAATATTACTTCATAAAGCAACTTTTTAAGAAGGGGATTTTTTAAAAAAAAGGAAAATCTGTTATGTCTGAAATGAATTAACCAATTTGTAAACATGACACTTCCTGTATCTTCATCTTTAAAACATTAGCCTGTGGGGCAAATGATTAGCATTTTCCCTTGACACTGGCACAGATACCTTAGCTGGCTTGGCTGAGCCAATAAATGCCTTGGCTATGGCAAGAAGTTCGTTTTAAATGGCTGCACACTGTTAGAAAGGACTAGTAGTGCTGAGGAAAGCCAGACGTGTGGAGAGAGCATTAATGTGTGTATAGTATATTGGCAACTCACTTAATAAGGGAGACAAACAAGGCTATCTTAATCATGGGAGCTGGCCTAGAGAGACTATGGCAAGCCAGAAGCGCATCCTGCTGTGACAATGTTTTCAGAAAAGTGCTCTGAACAGAAACATTACGATGACTTGTCAATATTGCTCTTTCAGAGAAAATAACAGCATTCATGCATTTTGTATAAGGGAGGTAGATGAAACAGACGATCAAAGTCATTTTATTATGTATAAGCTCTCCTCCTGTGTTGTTTTTAGTGTCAGATGCTCAGACATTTGAGGATAGGCTAATTTGCCCACAGTTATGATCAGTGCCATTGTTCTGTGCCATCAAGAAAGCTATCAAGCCTTTTAGATTGTATCCTGCCCATCTCTATCACATCAATTCAATTTTGTGAATCTTTTTCTAGGTCTTGAATTAGAGCCCTTAAAATGAGGCCTTGTAGCATGGACACCAGAACAGGAGGCCAGGAGGTGCTGAAGTCTGCCTCAAAACTAGGCTGAAGTGGGCTGAGCCCCTTTGAAAGGATTAGGCAGAACTGTGCCACGAAGACTACTATACAGTTAAACCCCAGGCATTATCAGCCAGAAGTGTACTAAATGATCATTATTTTGCTGTTGCTTTCATGGTAGATGGGTTGTTAGCCATTTCACTTGGATGATGATGGTGATTGATTTAATGCAACATATTCTGACTTTTCATTGTTTTTTAAAAATGTACTTGCAAGAAGTCAAAATTAATAATGACCTAGCTGGCAGTGTTGATCCCTTCCCCACCTTAAAAACAATTCTGGGATCCTTGCCTTGTATTAAAGGTAAAGCTTCAGTCAACTACTCATGTCTACTCAGATGTTAGTCTCATTGAGCTTAATAGGACTTGCTCCTAATCAAAGCGCATAGAGAATTGCTTCCTTTGTGCCTGTTGTCATTCTGTAATTCTAAGCCTCTACTGTCTCTCTGTGAGGGAGGTTTTTTCTTTTTCTTTTTCTTTTCTGGAGGAAATACTGAATTTGAATAGTTTCTGACTGTTTTATGGTGGCACACAAGAGATTGTTTGTTTTAGAAAGGCCTGTACCTAGATGAGAAGTTCATAGAGTGATATACTGAAATCTATAGTGATTCCACTGCCCTCTATTGTATGTACTCAACAGCACGTGTACAATAATACACAAGAAGTTATTTGTAGCACAAGCATATGCCTAGTCAGCATTGCATCTCACCTATGGAAAAAGCTCAGCTAAGAAGGAGCATCTCATATTTCTTCTCAAACTCAGCAGTTATTTTAAAAGTGATATTTGTGTGTGTGTTTGTGCGTATTTTAAACTGATGTTCCATGGATGAAGGAAACAGTAAAATAGAAGGTATAGAGCCAGTATAATGGTTTGAATGTTGAACTACAGCTCTGGAGACCAGGCTTTGAATCACTGCTCAGTCATGGAAACCCACTGAGTGACCTTGGGCAGGTCACATTCCCTCAGCCTCAGAGGAAGGCAAAGGCAAAGGCAAACGCCCTCTCAACAAATCTGACCAAGAAAACCCCATGAGAGGTTTGTCTTAGGGTCACCATAAGTCAGAAATGACTTGAAGGCACACAAGAAGAAGAAGAAGATAAGAAGTAAAGGTGCAATGTAAAATAGTTAAATATAAAATAAGAAAAGCCAATTTGGCTGCGTTTACTGAGAATTTCATACACATAATCTGTGTAATGCAGCATGCATTCGAATTAGCTTCTGGCTGTAAAGTTGCATGTATGAATGTCATCAGAACAGGATATTGGAGGATGAAATCAAGTCCTACAATTGGCAGAGTCCCTGTCCCCTGCATTAATTCTGGAGTTGTGGACTTCCATTTCTTTCTAGCAGAGGGTTAGAGTACTGAGGTACCATAATTGTATTGTTATTTTGTAACACTTTCTGTGGCATTCTTAATTTGTTTACTGGTGGGACATAACAGAAATAAACAGAATGAAGGAAGCTTAGTTTAGTGATTAATCTCTTACCTGCTTGGTGCATGTAACAACATTGCAGAGGACGAAAAACTTTGTATTTCCCTGGCTCCTGGGGTATAATTAGAATCCGATTGTTCAAGTTTTCTTCATCCCAGGTTATCTTAGTGCATCACAGAAATCATTGCTGATGTTCAGTTTGGAGTTGTTGGTGCAAAGGAGAAGTTTTGTTCCCAAAACTGTCATCTAGGGATAGCTGAAAAAGCTGTCAATAAATATTTCAGAAGCATCTTCATTGTACTGGGGAGACCTCAAAAATGGATTACTTGGAAACTTGTGGAAAACCATTCAGATAATCTAAAGGATAAAAATTCTCCTTTAATGTGTGTAGGCTGACATATCAGTCAAACTTTGTTAGTTCTTGTGGCACTAGTACCCTTTGTACTTTTCAGAGGGGTGTGAACAAAAGAGAGATTCTTTCTCTGCAGAATTCATGCATCCAGATCAAGACTAGGAGCAAGGAAGACGGAAAATACACAAGCTGGGAAAGGAAGGAGTGGTAAAGCTGGCAAGCTAGAGTTCTCCCTCCTTTTTTTATTTTAAAATGTGCAGCATTTCCAATTTTTATAGCTCTGGCTGTTCTTAATTTCATTTATGAAAGAGTTTGTGATTTTTCTCGCCCTTTGACTTGGTTATCCTTGGTGCATTATTATTGTTGTGTACCTTCAAGTTGGTTCGAATTTATGATGACCATAAATGACCCTATCATGGAGTTTCTTGGCAAGATTTGTTCAGACGGGTGTTGCCTTTACTTCTTCTGAGGGTGAGAGAATGTGACTAGCCGAAGGACACCCAGTAGGTTTCCATGGCTGAGCAGGGATTCAAATCCTGGTCTGCACAGTTCTTGTACAACAGTCAACCATTACGCCATGCTGGCACGTAGAAGAGTGTAAAAATAAAAATGACCAATAACATTTGTTCCAAGGGTAGCATGGTTCAAGTCAGGATAAGCACTGCCTTATTTTCTTTGCACAAGTGTGTGCGGTCTATTGGAACTTTCCAATTGTAACATTGACTACTTGATATCAATCTAACACATGACTTTCTCCTTCTGCACTTTAAATGATTTTCTCATTTGGACTGGAATGAGAATTAGACTGCCACAGGCTAATCTGGCTGTATTTGGGAAGCAAATGTATTATGGGTTTTGTAGAATCCATGGCAGGTTTGTTCATAATCAGCAGTTCAATTCAAATGCAAGTTCATGGTTCTTGGTAATAAATTTTCCTGTGTACATCTCAGCATGCTTCCTCCCCCTCCATGTGACTCAGCAGGGCTCTGCTTTGTGTAATTTTTTACACTGACCATTGTTTGCACAGTGCATGGGCTGAAATATTGCTTATCGTTTACATTAGTAGCTCCCTAGTGATTCTTGCCAGCTTTATCTGTAATTTTTGATGCCACAGAGATTCATCACTATGGTGGCATCCCTTCCTCTGCCCCCCCTCTACAGCTTGTATAGATCTAAGCTGTATGGTTACTATTCGATTTGATCCTGATTTCCTATTTAACAGGTGAACAAAAGTGCCTTATTGCTAGTGTGACTGTATACTGGTATAGGCAGTGTAGATTCTCTTATTACTGACTTGATTCACTTAGCCAGTGAGTGAATTGTTGGGTCTCTTTACTCAACAAGAACTCCATGTCTGGTGGCAGAGGTAGCATGTTGTAATAAGAAAGCCTATGGGCCAATTCATACTCCTTATTTCTTTCTTGACCATGTGTATGCCAGTATGCGGCCCTACCGGAAAGGTTGGAGGCACAATGAGGCAGTAGCCATCTGTGAGATCACAGTCCCCTTCCCTTTTCCCCCAGCCATGGGGAAAATGCTTTATACTAACCCTTCTTCTGACAGTTGTGTTTCTATATATTTGATTCCAGGAAGGAGTTTCACAGTGTAAACAGGAGCAAAGGCTATCTTTTGCATAACACAATTAGATCAAGACAGTGTACGAACTGACTCAGTGACCCTTGACAGTGTCCTGAAATGTACGTTAATAGTATTCTGAGTTGGTTTCCATATACAATGAAGTGAGTTGCGAGAGCCAGACCATTGGGGAATGAATAAGGTGGCCAGATTCAGTGGCATTGAAAAAATGTGGCTAGGTTCAATAGCATTCATAAAAGCTATACGCACTGTAATTCCCTCATCTTCAGAGTAATGAAAAGTACAAGAATCCTGTTGTTTTTCACAGTCCTGACATCAGAGATTTTAAAAATGCAACTTGGGTGCACCGTGAAGAAATCACATTGCTTTAGCATGGGTCTTTGGTCTGTGTTGCCCTAAATTCTGTGTCATTTTGTAATACGTATTGAGAGTACTTTAGAAATGCTGACTATCTCAGTTATAAAAAGAGAATTAGGCATGCATTTTATTTTTCTATTAAGCCTCCCATTAGTCTACACAAAACCATAAACAGTTAATACAATAAACATGCCTCTCTGTGCTAGAATAAGCTGCCTGCTGATTGAAGTTCACAGGGCGTCCTACAAACAGGACTAATCAATACATTTGAGATGGAGCTAATCCAATGAAGAATGATGAGTGACCTTTCTTGCTATTTTTAGCCTGAAAGGTGAGTGAGTGTTTTCTCAAGATAAAGTATCTTTGAAGGAAATAACAACATTAAAAGCTATTCTTCTGATGGATAATTTGCAAAATATCCTGCTAAAACAGGAAACATATTTATATTTGCTTTAAGAAACTGGTTTTTAATAGGCAATGTACCCATTACATGTATCATTCCTTTCTCCCTATCTCCTTCCCCCAGTGTGGCAAGTAGGTCTTCCCAGACAGCAATTACCTCCATGCTAAAGGCCATATGCTAAGAAGTCTTGAATACTTGCTTCAGCCACTAACGTCACTGGCAGCTTATTATCTCTCCGTATTTGATCTGAAATTCCTCCAGGGCAAACTGCAGCATAGCCAACTAGTTATCTGCTAACTTATAATAGGGAGAATATATGTTGAATAGCAGCAGGATAAAATATAGAGAGGGGTGTTGTACATGTTTATTCTTTCCCTCCTGCCCCCAGACCCCAAAGATTTGATTATCTGATGCTTTATCCTTCATTTTTTGTAAATGTCAAGACTACTGTGACACCACATTGTGCTTTAATTCCACACAATACTGAAAATCGTACACATACACTTGATTAGTTGTGTGAATTGCTTGGCTGTAACTTGATTATGTGCATCCATCTGGATAAGGACCAAGTCATGACTGCAGTGGAAGGGGGAGGAGACGAGAGATGCTTTGAAGTGTATCTTCTGTGAGATAATCTTGCCAGGCAGCAGAACTCCAAAGGCTGGTGTGGGGCAACCTGCTGAGTGGCATACTTTATTGCTGCTCTGAGCTTAAGCAACCTACATGCCCTTCCATCTGCTGTCCTAATGCTTGCTGCTGTGCTGGCAACATATGTGCCAGCAGGAGGAGGTGGAGAAGGAACAGGGAGGGGGGCTAAATATGGCACTTCTTGTGAAGACCCCATTCCCTTGGGAGACACGGTGCGTGAGTCAATGTATTAGCTAGACATGTCTCCTAGCACTCTCCTGGGTGTAATGCAAAGAAAGCCTTTCTGGCAGCTGCAGTGCACAGCAGTACTTTGCATGCAGAGATGTGTACTTGCATTAGGTACGTGTGTATGGTGAGGGGAGAGGTGTCTGTGTCCCTGCCCTTCTGAGAAGAAACATCCTGTAATCGTAGCTGTACAAACTTAACCGTCTCTGCAGATTGTTTCCTCCAATATTTGATCCTTACGGGGCACAAAGATTCAGTGTCATTTTGCTCTTTAGCCATTCTTTTGGAAATTACATGATTTGCATCCCATTTCCACTGTATGTGAGTTCAGAAGAGAAGTTCCACGGGATGGTTGTTTTATACCGCAAAGAAGGATGGGGTCAGAAGGTCAGTTTTATTTATTATCAGACGATCTGGGATGTTTCTTTTTCTTTTCTTTTTTATTTAGTGTACCATATCTCTTCGAACCAGGATCATACTAGAAGCTGTTTTACACACAGTTCTCTCTACATCACTATCTGCTGGTTTAAAATCATCTGCTGTATCCCATGCTATGTAGTCTGTGAAGCTCTTTCTCCTTTAAGTAGGTCATTCCTCAAGTTGCCTATTCTTCACCTTAGACTTGATTTAGACATCAGAGACTTGCAGCAAAAGATGGTAACTTACTTAGATTTGAGGCAAACAGTTTTTGTAGTGTACTTTCAAATTGTTTCTGACTTATGGTGAACCTAAAGGAAAACCTACCAGGAGCTTTTCTTGGTGAGATTTGTTCAGTTTACCTTCCTCTGAGGCTGCAAGAGTGTGATTTGCCTAAGGTCACTCAGTGGGTTTCCATGGCCAAGTGGGGAATTGAACCCTTGTCTCCAGAGTTGTGATCCAGGGCTCAAACAACTACACCATGCTGGCTATCACTCCTTGCAATGGCCAAGGTCATTCTGTGCCCTGGAAGCTTTATTTTTCATCCTACTTGCCGTGTCTTTGCTGTTGTCCTTCACCCAAACCCACACTCACATGGACAGCCAGGTGGTTTGTGCCTGTTATCTTCCTGTCTGTTCAGTAGGATCCATGCTCTCTTTAGTAGATACTAACCCATTTCTGAAGGCCTGTAGCCTTTCAGAAATACAGGGCATTTGTGCTACTTGCACATTTTAAAAGGCCTGGTAATTGCTGTATGTTTCAGAAAGCTCGACACTGAATTGGTGAGTCTCTGTAGAAAACAAGCCTGGTTCCTGCTTTTAGCTTTTGCTCTCGGTCTGGAAGGTCCATATATTTGCTTTTGAGTTCAGTCTGAGAAAGGCTGCCAAGATGGTAAACTTCTAGTGGGGACAGAGATGCATGATCAGTTCTCTTGTATGATCTTGCACATCCCCAAAACTATATATAGCAATATTAAATCCCTGATTAAGTTAGCCTTCAAATATAGCCAACTTGCAAAAGTATGAACTTGTGCAAGATGAAATAAATAAGGAATCCAAAGTCATGATGATGCTTCATGTACCTAATTAGATGTCTTATATCTTTTGGGAAACTAATGGCAGGGAGATGTGAATGATAGCTGTGAGAAGTAGTAGTAAACACACAAATAGGAAAGTGGCTGTTAAAGAAAACTTTCAAATATAGGAATATTCAAGAGTTATGAACAAATTGTTTTCTTGACATGTTCTCGGATACTGTTCATTTTTAATCATAGAAAAGCAACAACGTTGTTTGTAATCATTGACAGCCTGCATTACTGCCTAATAGAGCTGCCAGTGTTTATAAATACATACATCTTTGCTGCTTATTGTTATTGTTTGTCTTCTAATACAGATATCCCAGATATGAATGCAACCCATAGCAGTTTGTGATTGCCATCTCAAGGGAGCAGGAAATCTGCTCTAGACTCTGTTCTATTCAATGCTTTAAAAGGGCTGTCCAAGGTTCTTAACCTCTTTTGAGTCTAGGTTTCAACATCTCTGATTGCTCCTTTGAAGTTCTGACTGAAACCCAGAGTAGAGTCACTGTCCAGCTGACATGGAAGCCACCAGCCACCATTGATTACAGCCTTCGAAAGAATTGTACAGTTTTGCACAAACTAAAACAATAGAAGAAAGATATTCTTGGAAGAAAAGCATGATATACTTATTAATAGCATATTTCTCATTAGGATTCTGATTAATGTAAATGGAAAGCAATGATCTAGTCATATTTTAAAAATTGTATATATTTTTTCCTTTATTTTTAACCTGCAATTCGAAAGTTCTCACCCAACCCTCCCTGCCACTAGTTTAAAGAAATTTCATTATTTTCTTCTCCCCCCACCCCGTTCCTCCCCAGCCTAGGGTCATCATCACCATGGTTACCAAGGTACCTGTTTGAAGGAGGCTGTGCTGTAGCAATTTAGCTATTGAAACATCTTGTCATTTTGTCTTTAAGGAGAGATTTGTCAATACTATCCCAGGTTTAAATGAATGGCTGCTGAAGCATTGTTTATACTGAATTGCAATATCCTCTTATCAAGAGCTGTAAAAACTGGAGTGAGTTTGGATCATTACCTGTTATTGATTAACATGGCCATTCAGTGGCAGCAAGATGGGGACTTATAAAGTTAATGTTATGGACAATATCATGTGTGAGAGCATGAGGAGCAAGGGCAGTCTTTCACATTTTCTTTGTAAAGCATAATATTTTCCTTTGCTTCTCTTCTCTTTTTAAAAATGCTCTCTTCCTTCCTTTTCCCTTTCCCTTCAACTTATTTTTGGACACAGACAGACACTTAATAATTTGTTCTCTGAGTCAAACTGTATTTGTTCCAGGGAACTGAGAAATGAAAGGACTGAAAAAAGTGACCCTAGAGTCAAAGGTAGCAGGTGCTGTCTGTTGTGATGACCACTTTACTAGCACAATTCATAGTGCTGGTTAAAACCTAAAAAGCCCCATGTGACTTTGGCACAGCCCATCTGAGCGGCCATATCCTCCCATGTGAATCTACCCAGACTCCAAGATTTATGGGAGAAACCTCTCCATCTTGCCAGCTTCTGAGGCCTGTCTGGTGGGGATGTGAGAAGAGGCTTTCTTGGTGGCAATCCCAGTTATGGAATTCCCTTTAAAGGTATCCTGGATTGCTAGCCTGTTGAACAACAAAGAGGCACACAAAACTTTTGAGGGGGCAGGACTTTGGCCACTCACTTTGGTGAGTGCTGTATTTTCTTTTATTGCTTTAATTTTGAATTGTGTCTTAAATTTTGTTAATGCTTTCATTCATCTTTGTTTTATTTTGTTTTGATGGTGAAGATTAAGGCAAGACAGAAAACCACAGTAGGAGTTCTGTTGAAGTCAACTTCAGAGTCCTTGAAAGATAAGCAGGGATCAGTGGGAGGACTTTGGGATGCTCCGGTGAGAGGAGGCATGTTTGTGGAAAGGTGATGGTGAAATATATTACCAGATTACCTCCTTGGTCTGATTGAGCTGATGTGCTACACTGGCACTTTGCCACTGTTCATTTGTATATTTGTATGTTTGTATTTTTTGTACATGCCCTTGGGTGAATCCGAGGGCAGAGGAAGGAGCAGGTTACCCCTATTAGTGCCACATTAGACAGACAGAAATATAGCATTGTGGGTTAGATATGCCAAGTAAGGATACCTACTACCTTACATAAGCATTTTGTTGCCCTCAGAAGACCCCTGCCCCCACGGAACTAAAGGAATGTGAAAACTACTTCCCCATTGCTAATACCACCTTTATGGGCTAGATGCTTGGTAATGTGGTGACCAAAAATTGCAGACATTCTTGGAGGAAACAGAATATCTGGACTGTCTTGTTTCAGGCCAGCATATGGTGCTTGGTGGTCCTAACTACAATTTGCTCTGGGTAAAAGCCAGAGGAATTGCTATGTTGTTCATATTCTTGGCTTCCTGTGGTTTTGATACCACTGATTATGGTATGCTAGTGGACTGTGTCTGTGGGACCAGCTCTGGAGAGTGGCATTAATGGATGCTTGTATAGTCCCATGTCCACTAAGATGAAGGGTGCACTGCATTCCATTTTGTTGGTAGTGCTGTTCAATACCTATACAAAGCCACTAGATGAGGTCATTAGTAGTTAAAAGCATTATACCATCACAATCTGATGACACTATTTCTTGGCATCCACTTGGGATGTCAGTGTACTGGATCAGTGCCTGGATACTGTAATGGGCTGAATGGAGACAGTAAAATGAAGCTGAATTCCAATAAGATGGAGGTGCTGTGGGTTACTAGTTTTTGAGTCTGACAGTTGAGTAAGCAACCTGCGTTGGATGAGGTTACACTCCCCATGACCAAGCAGGTAGTTGACTTGGGAAATACTCCCAGATCTGTCTATCTCACTGGAGACCAAGGTGGGCTCTTTGGATCAGAGTGACTAGCCTAGTGGATTAGTTTCAGTTTGTCCACCAGAGGTACCCTTTTCTGGAGAGGGATGCTAGTCCAAAACATGGGTGACTCAGGGACCCACTTGTGATGCCAATATTTCTGTGCAAAGGTGGGGAATTATTAGCTCAAAATTAGGAGGCTTGAAAGAGGGGGGCAACCTAGGAAGATCTTTACAGGTGTCTTTGTGGGAAAGAATCAGCCAGAGATTCAAAAGTAAGCTAAAGTGTGTTTTATTTAGGGAATTAACAATCACACTCAAGAGACAAGCATTCATGCAATCACACAAGGCTAGCTGAAGGATCAAAAGAGGAAAAGTGTTGATAGTGAGGTTTCAAGGGTGATGAGAGTGATAATTACCAATCTGGAAAGCAGCAAAGAAACAGCAATGTAGCCTAGACTTGCACCACAGGACAGTATTTGTTTGAGAATTGGAGTGATAGCATGGCTACCAGCAAGCAAGTACTGCAAGCTAGCTGCTCAAAACCAGGGGCTTTTATACCCAGTTTAAACCTGCTGGGCATGGGCGTGAGTGCTTTTCTGGCCAAGTAAACAATGGAATTCACAGAGTGGACAATGGGATCCAGACTTAGCTAACAATCTTAGTGTTAAATGACAAAAGAGCTAATGGGCATTGTGATAGTTCTGTAGTAGTTGGACAGGTGTGGAGGCAATGGAGAAATGCACAGGTTGGTGGGAAGAAGGTTTGAAACAATCAGTAGTTTGGTGAGAACTTCTTTGTTGCTATTGTCTGAAAGCAGAGCTGTTACAGCTTAGCTTAAACCTATTATCTCTGGAGTTACCTGATGATATCCTGGCTATGACCTGGCTATGCCTAGAGGGGATCTCTGACCTACTTCCCAGTACACGTGTTCAGCTGGCATCTTCCTCTTGTCCAGCTTGGCCATATAGTCACATCAGTGTACATTTTATATCAATGCCAATTAATATATCTTACCAATTAAATCATATTTCACCAATCAAAGCATATCAAAGTGTGGGAATGTGGCCCAGTAAAAAGGATAACTCAACCACAGTAGTTTACACCCTTGTTATACTATGCAATGCACTCTGTGTAGAGGGGCCCTTGAAGACAACTCAGAAACCTCAGCTAGTGCAGAAAATGTAGCAGCTAGATTGCTGAATGGAACATCATACAGAAACCATGTAACACACATGTGTTAAGCACAAGGCCCGCGGGCCAGATCTGGCCTGCCAGGTCATTTCATGTGGCCCTCGCACTTCTCCTGCAGCTGCCGCACCCGTCTTTCCGGTTACCATGGCAACACTCTGCATGGCTTGCAAGAGTTGGACAGAGAAGCAGTCAGAAGTAGAAATAGATTGCGAGTGCTGGCTGTTGAGCTCCTCTTCAGAATACCAGCAGCCATTATGCCATTATTTTTCCTAGACTTCTAGTTTCAGAGCTAATTATTACTAAAACCAGTAATAATCAAATGTAGAGGCAATTATTTAATATGATAAAAGAATAGATGCGTTTATATAGTCCTACAGATACAACTGGCCCTTTGAGGGCAACCATTGTATGCAGATATGGCCCAAGATGAAATTGAATTTGACACCCTAAAGAAATTATCTTCCAGTATGTGTTTAAGTCTGACTTCACAGTGCTGATGATAACATTTAAAGCCCTAAATGGCTTGGAACATCAGAAACTTAAGGAATATCTCTCCCTATATAACTTTATTCAAAGATTGAGGTCAACAGGAGCGGTCTACTGTTATGTACCACAAATCAGAGTCTACAAGTGCCTCAAAATTCAGATTTTTTTGGAGTGAAAAGGAAGGGGAAAGATTGGATTTGTTACACTTCCTTTTCAAGATGGAGAAGTTTGTATTTTTAACTTCCTCCCCTCTCAAATTTTGTCTAGACAAGACATGGGTGGTTTCTGGACTGAATTGTGTAGGGGTGTGCTCCCTTCCTGCTCCAGTCAGGAGCTGAACAGAACAGTGTAGGGGAGTGCTTCCTTCCCTCTCAAGTCATCAGCTGCCTATGATTAGATGAACAAATGATCTGACTCAGGATGCGGCAAATTGTGATGTCTACAAGGGAGTTCATATGTTATGTTGTCTTTCTTATATACCTACCACTCTTTAAATGTATTATATGGTGAACTGGAGACAAATGGTTATTGTGCAACAGCTAGTGAGTGCTGCCATCAGGTTGAAGATAGGGAATGTTTCTGAGTTTTGCCTCTATGATCTTAGAAGTTAATGTTCTGAACAGTGGGCCCACTGTTTCCGTGAGCTCAGGATCTGCAACTTTAACCCACCATGAATTCAAATGTGCACAATACTGTACATTGGAATCTGTGGTGGAGAGCATGCTTCAGGGCAGTGTGGTTCCTTTGCAAAGCAGGAGCAGGCAGCTTCTAGACTTCAAATTGTATTATCATGTATGCAGTCTGGAATGGATGAAAGATTGGATAAATTTAGATGATAAATCTAAATTCAGTCGGAAGGATTTGATTTAAGATTCAGATGGCAAACATATTTTTGTTATAATAAGGCCAAAATAAACAAAGATTTCTATAGTCATTATGTGAGAAGATCCTTGGGGAGGGTATGGAATATTTATAAGCGAAAATTTTGGAATAAAAATCTGAATTGGACTTCACCCCAGGAGGCATTTAGGATAGGAGGGAGAACTTCAGATATGCAGCATTTAAAATATAGAGATATATTGATCTGGGAAGATAACTATGCTAGATTGAAAACAAGAGAGTTCAAGAATTAAGGGCTGGAATTTCAAGCATTTCCTTATAAACAATCATCAGAAAGATTTAAAATGGACTTTAAATTACAAGTCATTGGAAAGGAACGAAACAAATTAGATGAAATACTGACTAAAAAACAACCTAAAATAATAACAAAGTTATGTAAGATTTTACTGGAAAGGGAAACGGAACAGGAAGTATTTAAAGAATTTACAAGTAAATGGTCACAAAATAGTGTCTGTACAGTAAAACTGAAGAGATGGCAAGATCATGGAATAAAGATTTGAAATTTACTTTAAATATAGGACTAAAAGAAAATTATTTAAAATGTTATATTGATGGTATATAACGCCAAATGAATTATTTAAGATTTATAAAAATGAAGATGGAAATTGTTGGAAATGTGAGACAAAGGAACTTTCTTCCACATGTGGTGGTCATGCACTGTTGCTAAGAGCTGTTGGAAGTAAATTCATAAGATACTGTATTTGCTGGCATATAAGACGCACTTTTTTTCTTTAAAAATGCCCTTTGAAAATGGGGTGCGTCTTATACATTAGCAAATATGGTAATGCTAAGAACAGAGGAAGTGAAAGGGGAGCCAGAGTTCTCCTTGCCCAAGCAAACAGGAAGGGAAGGGGAGGGGTAGTGGAATCCAGGTGAATCACTCCTTACCTTCTCCTCCTCTCCTGTGCACTTTGACTCTCCTAGACCCCAAGAAAAACTGGTGCAGCATTCTTTTCATTCCCCTCTTCTCGTGGTGCAGCACTCTTTTCATTCCCCTCCCTTCCTGGTGCAGCACTTTTTTCATTCCCCTCCCCTCCCCTGGTGCAGCACTTTTTTCATTCCTCCCCTCTCCTGGTGCAGCACTCTTTTCATTCTCCCCCTCTCCTGGTGCAGCACTCTTTTCATTCTCCCCCTCTCCTGGTGCAGCAGTCTTTTCATTCCCCTCCTTTCCTGGTACAGCACTCCTTTCATTCCCCTCACCAGGGAACTAAAGTTTTTTTTCCTAAAAAGTACCCCTTGAAAGTGGGGTGTGTCTTATATGCCAGTGCATCTAATACATTGGCAAATATGGTAATAGCTAGTGCCATTTTTAATAGGGCCTACTCATGAGGCTTGTACAGTAAGCCCAAGGTTAAAAATGGCATAGGGCAGTAGGAGATGTGGCAGCAAGTCCCAGCTGCTAGGCATGCTATGTTCTTCAGACTCCCTCATCTCTGGGGAGCACTTCAGCTGGATCCAGTGGAGACAGAGAAGCCTGAGGAATGGTGAGCCTGGCAGTTTGCTGCTGTTGCTACCCTGTGCTGTTTTTAATAGGGGTTTACTGTGTAATCCTTGCCTTGCAAGGCTTTGCAGTATTTCTGCAAACCTTGTGAGGCTGACTTGAACATGCATGTTTTTAGTAGTTGTGAGGGGTCCTGGAAACCAATCCTTTGCAGATATTGATGGGCCCGCTGTAATTACAGTTGCCTTTCCTCATACAGATATGTATTTGTGAATGGACTGGTTGTTTGAACAGGAAAAGTTTGCGCTGAAAAAGCTTTCAGATCATGGTATACTTGGCTGTAGCTCACGTTAACCCATAATCAGGTTGCATTTCAGTCCTGATTTTGTGGTAATACTGTGCTTGCATTCACACAGCTTTGAAGGTTTTTAATAGTCTCAAGGAATATTGTACACAATAAAAATGATTTTTTTTTAAAAAAATCAAAATGCTTTCTTTTGTATCTTTACAACCCTGTCTTCTCCCCTTGTTTTGAATATCTAAGGTACCGCTGAGCATTTGACAAAGTTGCATTGTTTAGACAGCACTTTGAAAAATTCCAGTATTGACTACTTGTTTCTGGAGCTAATTATTAAATATAATTCTAACAACAGCTGAAAAGAAAATTAAGTCCCCTGCATACTGGCATCCCCTCGGCACAAAAGGTCAGCTAGATACCAATGAGCCAGAAAGCAGTATGTGATCAAACATATGTTTGCTCATTTTTACCGTTCATTTTTGTGGTAAAGGGGGTAGCCTGTTGTCAATCTTTGTTTTCCCCTGCGAGTACCCCTTTCCACTCCTTATGTAGTCAGTAAATTGTTCTCAGAAGTGCTTAGTCTTGCTCTTATGCTCATGAAAGAAGCAGAAATACAAAGATTCTGTCAGTTTTCACAGCAATTTATTTTTAGATTTCTTGGAAACAGTTGTATGCAAAGAAGCTTGTTCATTATGGTTCTGGCTTCTGCTTCATTAATTGAAAATAATCAGATATTTAACCTGCAGTTGACTTGTTTGAACAGTCACCTGTTTGCGTGGAAGGGGTCTCCCACCACATCTTAAATTTGTCAGTGAGAGAATGGGAAACTAGTCACAGGATGGCTATTTTCCCACACCCATCTCAGCTCTACTCATAATAATTATGTGGAAAGACAGTGTTTCTGCCTGCTGTCCCATTCACCTAATCTTTAGCTGAATTTGGCATGCCAGTGCACTTTGTTATGGAATTTGGAATTGTTGGTTGACAGGAACAGAAATGACTACTAATGTTGTGAAGAAGAGAAACACTTGGGGCAGCTGTAGCTTGAGGAAGAGTAGGGAGCTGATGAAGTGAGGAAACAAATTCATGGGTGCTCTTAGTGCTAGTTTCAGCCATAGAGACCACATGAAGCCTACCTCTGTCTGGAGGTGAATTCTGGATGATAGTGTCCAGTTAATCCTAGGTTGGAAGGTAGAAAGTATAGTAACTCTTCCTTCTGAGGAAGGACTGCATTCTGCAGTCATTACATCTAGAGGTACAGTGATTCAGACTGTGAAATTTCACCAGGACTTCTTGGACTTTGTACTACCTTCTTGACCTGTTGTATATATTCCATCTGACCCTCTGTTATCATGAAACTGAATTAGTTTAAACTTTGTGAAATGTTGACAGCAAAACTGGAATTATTTTGTGGGGAGCTCTAACCCCGCGATTCTCAATGGGGGCCGTATAATCACCAAGGGAGACCTGGCACATTTGAAAGGGGTCACAGATTAAAGACTGTGAGAAGGGAAGCCCCGTGTTCAGTAATAAATGATTTTCTGTCTCTCTTCATGTTGTATGCCTGTTGGATAGAGGGCCCTGGAACCTGAGAAAAGCTCCAAAGAGGCCATGGCCAAAAAAAAGTTGAGAATGGCTGCTCTAACCCTTTTGTATGTGTCACACTGTTACAAATCTGTGAACTCTGATCTTCAGAGAAGTTGGTAAGTGCCTCACAATAACAGTTACACTATGAAAGCTGGTTAGAAGTACAATGCAGATTCATTCTGTTACATATCTAAATATAAATTCTTGCATATGCTTCCCAGCAGTGTTGCTTTCATGTGCTCGTGTATGTGTGCGGATCTCACCCCATGTGCTATGTTTATTTCTATATAATCTGGTTTCTTAGTAACATTCTTGAAGTGGAAATTTCAGAACAAAACCAAGTGGCCATTATTAGCTTCAAGAAAGAGGGCTGCTGAGAAGGTTTGGTTCTTTCAGTTTTAAATTGAGTATTACTAGTGAATAAAAGAAATGTGGAAGCAGTAAAACAGCAAGTCCTGACTGCAAAACAATTAGTGTGTATTTGTACCTCCTGCCTGATAATTAAAATTAGTTTGTTCCACTGAAACAGATTAATTGCTTTGACTTAATTGTTCTCTGACTTCCTTTCTAGGGTTCAGTCTTTTAATTCTGAATCTTAAACCCAATGGAATGATGGATGGAGAAGCAATTCAACTGTTAATAAAAGGATTGTTGCTTTATGATAGTCATTATGAATTTAAAATTGAAAGTATAGCATTGTTTCCAGTCTAGTTCAGCAATTCTAGGCTATCTGAGGGTGAAGAACAAGTTTCTGGTTGTACAGTGGCTTTTCCTTACTGCTGCCTTGTCTTAGCAGTAGGTCTACTCTCTGATTTTACCAGTTCAAAGTAAAATATAATGCAGGAGTTGTTGCTTTGGTGTGATGTAAGCAAAACCTTTCTGACCATGTGCTTTTCTTTGTGAAACCCAAGCCTCTGTTTGGCAATCTGGCCATTCCAATTCCAATTAAAACTTAAGGAATAACAAGGAGGAGGAACAGGGGAATTGAAGATGACATCATGACAGCAGTCTGAGCAGGCTCATGATTCACCTGATCTCAGTCATCAAGCTGGAATGTGTCCAGAGAAGGGCAACCAAAATGGTGAAGGGTCTAGAAGCCATGCCCTGTGAGGAGCAGCTTAAGGAGCTGGGTATGTTTAGTCTGCAAAAGAGAAGGTTAAGAGGGGACATGATAGCCATGTTTAAATATTTGAAGGGATGTCATGTAGAAGGAGCAGGCTTGTTTTCTGCTGCTCAAGAGACTAGGACAAGGAGCAATGGATTCAGACTACAGGAAAAGAGATTCCACCTAAGCCTCAGGAAGAACTTCTTGACAGTCAGAGCTGTTCGGCAGTGGAATCTGCTACCTCGGAGTGTGGTGAGTCTCCTTCTTTGGAGGTTTTTAAGCAGAGGCTGGATGGCCATTTGTTGGGAGTGCTTCGATGTGTGTTCCTACACGGCAGGAAGTTGGACTGGATGGCCTGTGTGGTCCCTTCCAACTCTATGATTCTGTCTACATTATTGTTGGATATAATAGATTTCTGCTTAAGCCACTGTGATTATTTTTAAATGTGTGGCTATATATGGAAATCAGTAGATGCACATTTCATAGAAATTTGTCCTCCCTTGACCCTCCCAGTGGGTCTTCCCTATTTTCAACCTACTTCTCAGTCAGACATTTATTTTGTGAGTGATCCAATAGTTGTGTTTTCCCACAAGAGCTAAGCTGTAATGGGACGGTTGAGTAGATGGTTAATAACATGTGCAATGTATTAGCTTATGCTTTGTGGGTAACATTCTCTTTCTGTCCTCGTGTTTGTTTCAGAGAGAACTACTAAGCAGGAGCGGTGCAGGGAGTAAGGGGAATGAAGTTGTGAATCTTTTGGAGTTTTTCTCTTAATTTTTTTAATAGAAAGAGTAAAATCAGATTCTGACATGAACATTCTGGGCACGATAGATTCTACAGAAATCTGAACTCACATATCACAGAAGCTATGCAGACCTTGGCAGGATCGGCATGCAGATCCAAGAGTCTGCATTTACGGTATTTGTACAGAATGTGTGTGACTATTTTTCCTCAAAGAATGCTCGTAAGTATAGCAAATCAGATGTGTATGTTTACAGCTCCCTTTTCCTCCACCACGTGAAGACCCTTTACTTTTTTCCTTTCTGCTGATTGTGCAGCTTTTCATAGTCAGTTGTCCTTGAGAGTGAATGCAATGCAGGTCGCCAGATGCATCACATGCGCTTCTGTATTACCTGATCTTAAAAGCTATAAAGCCATACTCAGAACATTTCACAGAGCTAGAAGACTCTTTTTCTACCTTTCAAATGTCATATTTTGACAGTCAAACACTAGAAGAAAGAATAAGTGAGGTTTGTGTTTTGTTTTGTTTCCACATGACATGTAATTTTTACTACACAGTGTATTCCATGGATTGGAAACAGACCTCTCTAGGTAGCGGACTTATGCTTGTATTCTTTTATATTAAAGATATGTGTTAGTTTAGAAGTTTTAGAATACAGAGAAGACTTTTTTAAAAAAACTAGACTATGGGAGGAATATCATGAAAACCAACAGTACTTATTTTACAGAGTACAGTATGAAAAACTGTCTTAATAGAATCCAGAATCTTGTCCCTTGATTACAGCATAAGTATATACAGAAGCGTTTGTGTTAACTTTTCTAATTGTTGTGTGTTGTGATTGATACTAGAAGAATGGCAAAGAGCTAACACCTTACTGTGCACATCACTCTTGAGCAGAACAACTCTGTATGGTATAGGACTCTGGAATGATGCTTTGTGATTTACTATGGTGCACTTTTCCAGTGATGTGAGGCAGTCAGGCTGTTTTAGATGGCACAGCTTGCTTGCTGCTCCTTCCCAGAAACGTGTGTGGTTTGTGTATGGTTTGGGAAGAAACAGGAAAACCAGCCAATAGCAGACAATGCCATTGGCTGTTGGGCGGGGCCTGAGAAATCTGGATGCAGACTTCACTCAATTTTTAAAAACAAAATGCCTTTTTTTTTTCTGGGAAAGTGAAACCTCCCAGATCTGCTTTTGTCGATGCCTGTTGTAAGAATCAGACCATTACCATTACAGTTTGCTAATTTAGAAAATGTCTTTTCTTTCCTTCACTCTCTCTCATCTCTCCTCTTTAAATTTCATGTGATGTATGTCCGTTGAAAATAGTTGTCTAAGAATGTGCAGTATAAATTGTATATTTTTAATCAGCATAGCAGTTGTGCATGGTATGTGCATACATGTTGCAGCATGTAATATCACTTAAAATCTAGTTTTGTTCCTTGGGCGTGCAAGTGTTTACACAAGCTAAATATTTCAAGTATGAAAATTCACTTTCAATTTTAAAAGAGCAGTTAGATCACTGGCAAAAGTTGAAGTTAATGTGATTTATCAGATCGGATTAAACAAATCAGATTACCATCTGGGCAAAAGAGAATGGAATCTAATGTTGTTTAACAGAATAACTGCGACGTGAGTAAATGCTTTGTTATTTAGTGTCATTTCAAAGAAGAAAAATCTGTTGACATTAAAGAGTAAAAGGATAAAATATTAGTGAAAAAAATACAGCATTCTGAATCTTGATGCCTGTGTATGGAGTACATTTGTATTTGCACTATGGTGAAATTTTGACAATGTTATTGTGTATAAATTAAGCTATGTAGATGTGTAGGTATGGGCTTCTCTGGGACTATGTGTATAAGTGATATGGTAAAAGAAATTGTTGCCTGATTCTTGATTTAGCTGTGGCTATTAGATTTTTCTTCCCTGAGGCATTTGATAATCGGTTTAACAGAACACAGTCATTTGTCTTGTTTGCTGACTACATAACAGATGGATTTGTGATTTCAGTAATTACGATATGAACATTAATAAGACATGATATCTTTTATTAATTAACACTTTTCAACATTTGAAACCCCCTCGCCCCGATATGGCTGCATACCAACTGATAATATACAGATAGTAGTTGTATGGATTACGTTTTTGGGAAACAGCTGTAAAATGTTAGGAAAACAGTGTTCAGAATATTATAGGTACAATCCTATTTTCATGTAGTGCAGCATTCATCCGCCCTTGCTCGATTATCAGAAACTACTAGTTACTTGAATTTACAGAGCTTTGGTTCACTTGACCCAAAGGAATTGTGTTCAGGGTTAAGGATATCCCTATTCCAGATAGACATGTCGCATGATTAATGTCACTTGCCAGCACATGATGAGCCAAGTTCAAGTTTACAACCTGTGTAGCGCACTAACAATATCCCAGAAGAATGATGTATTTCACCCCACAACCCACTTTAATAAGGATTTGGTCAATGCGTGTCTAGATGTGGCAGAAGGTTATATGAGTGGTCTGCTTTGTCAGTGTAATCCTATGTAAATAGCTCTCCTTTATATTCAAATCTCTGATTACCCTGCAAGAGTAGCTGTGTTAGCTGCTTGCAGGAAAAAAAAAATCAAAGGCTTTTGTGGTAATGAGGACAAACAGATTGAAATACAGTGTAATTTTTTTTTCCCCACAAGGGGTGGGCAGGGGTGAGAGAAAGCATGGTAGAGTAACTAGTAAGGTAAAACTTTAATCCTACAATTTATAAAGGAAATTCTGAATGTAGAGTCGAAGGCTTTCACAGCCAGAATCCATTGGTTCTTGTGGGTTTTTCGGGCTTTGAGACCGTGTTCTGGTTGTATTTTCTCCTGACGTTTCGCCTGCATCTGTGGCTGGCATCTTCAGAGGGTCTCAACGCCCGAAAAACCCACAAGAACCAAGAAATTCTGAATGTTTGTGCAGATGTCATCAGAGATTATATTGTCCAACAAGCTATTTTTTTTAGCTGAATAGCCATTAACTTGTGTCAGCAATTGTAATAAGATATTAATGGTATTAAAATTAATAGGTATGTATACTTATATTGCTCTCATTGTGTTGTGAACTATGTTTGGCACATCTGTGCACCCATGTTTCATTAAAATTAAAATAGTAGTAGTCTTAACATTAGTATTGGTGGAACATAAAGGAAGTTTGAGGTCTTTGGAGAACCAAAGGGGGCAAAAATTTATATGTAAAATATAGACCGTGACAGGATTATAGAATTTATGGCTTCTGCTATTACTGCGTCATTGTGACCTAGAAAACCTAAAGAGGTAGCAAGGGGTGTTTTCACATATTGATCTGAATTAACCAGTCAATTCTTTGACTGCAGGCTTGGAGTTCTGGTATAATGTGAATTTCAGTACAACATGAAAGTCTGAAGCCTTAGGCCATTTTCCCTTTCAAATATTTTTTTTTCTATGTACATATTCTCATTTACCTTGCTTTGCAACAAACTCCATATGCATTACAATAAAATCATAACTCTCCATGAGAGGTCATAGTGTTCCTAACAGTTTTAGATCCTACATTCAGTATTAGTGCTTCATTAAATATCCTCAAAAGTGTGAGCTGAAAGCTGGCTTTTCAGAGCACCCTGCACAGTGTTTGTGTTTAGCCTGTTTGCTACCCCTCTTGGCAGTTTACTGGGTGACATCTTAAAATAGCTGTGTTCATATGTTGGCTGCATGAACAGCTAATCAGATATGGTGACTTAAACATACTACACAGGCAGTGTCATGAATCCCATTCAGAGTGAGGAAGGAAAATGACAGTGTCCTCCCATGGTTAAGGCAACTATATGTAGGCAGTGATGGTTTAATTGCCTGCCTTCGCAGACTGACAGTAAAGGGAGTGTTGCCCAGTTGCCTTGGCAACATTAAAAGGCATTTCCAGCTTTGCCATGCTGTGTTGTGAGGAGAAGGCAGTGAAACCACTGCTGAAGCAAAGAATACGAAAATGTGGATTGTCACCCGATTGCCTCAGAGATGCACTGCCCTCTCTAACACACAGTGGACAAACTCTTTTGCCTTTGTTTGTTCATCCTCTGAATGGTTGCAGGAATAGGAATGTACTTTTCGCAAAAGGGAAAACTTTCACGGAAAGCAGCCAATCTGCTTCAGCTCAGTGCATGTGTAAATAAAATAAAGAGTAATGCTGAATTTATTTTCTTCTCCATGCAACACCTGTTATGTGCAAAGATGAAACTAATGTAAAGCAAAGAGACTTCATGCAGAATAAATCATTTCCATAATTTTCTCTCTGCTTCAGGGGAATATGAATGATTTTGCCCAGTGTTCACATATCCTGAAGTGTTTTGCAAAAATTATTCAGTACAAAAATAATTTTTTTTCATGCGAAATAAAGTTTCCCCAGAAACACATGTGGGGTTTTGTGCAAACATTGTGGTTTTTGCACAAATCCTACATTTTTCCACACACACCCCTCCGGTATTTCTGGAGTTGGTGCCCCAAACCCCTCAACCTCACAATTTTTGTGCAAAAAAACCCCATCTTTTTTATATATAGAAAACACTTTCCAGAAATGTGTGGGGATTATTTTTGTACAAAAACATGTAACAGTCATATGTGGTTCTGTTAAAAGTATTTTTTGTGTGTGAACCTTTTTTTCCCCCACATAGCCACCATTTTGCACAAAAATGCCACATGTATTTCTGTGCAGAATAATGTAAGAACAATATAAGGGCACAAATACATTTTTTGGACCAAAAAAACCCCCTCATGTATTTTTGCACAGAATAATTTCCTGAGACACTTCAAGATGTGTAAATACTGGGGAAGATGTGTGAATACTGGGGGAAAAATGCAGACTTCTCGACTAGTTTTCCTAAGTTCCGGTTTCCCATCTGTGCCATTTTCTTGGCAGGAAACAAATAGCAATGAATATTCTTTTCTTGTCTTATTCACTTTGACAATGGATTCTGTTGGAATATGAATGCAAAAGTAATAGAAAACCAAAGTCCTGTGTTATATTATGGGATGTCTAGCCATGATCAAGCCCCCCCCCTCCCCGGGAGTTCTCTGCAGTACCCAAAAACCTGCTCCAGAGGATTCCCGGACTCACTGGAATATGTTTTGAGAAGGACCGCAGCAGGGCCAGGATGACTGCATGGGTGAGCATATAGAATCCTTCTGTTTTGATTCCTTCAGCCAAAGTTCATCTTTGGATCTCACACACAGACACAGATGCTTCTAACAAAAATGCAAAGGAAAAGAGGAAATACAAGGTAACCAAATGCGATAAATATTTACAGCATGCTAGTAAAACTGAAATCCTTTTGATTCCACTGACCAGGTAGAAGAGAATACTTAGACTCTTGAAATGATTTATACTCAGATCCTTCCAAAGCACCTCAGAACTGATTAAAACTTACAAGAGCATCGTGTGATACATGCCTCCCAGGAATGTACTAATGTCTCAGAGAGCAGTCAGTGGTTTTCATATCTAAATGCTCCCCCATGTGAACCATTCCTTCCTGGGGAGATACTGTGGGGTGGGGGAGATTTGAGCTAAGTCTTGTATCGTAGAATCACAGAGTTGGAAGAGACCACCAAAGCCATCTAATGCAACTCCTTGCCAGAATACACAATTAAAGCACTCCAGAAAGATGGCCGTACATCCTCTGTTTGAAGATTTCCGAGGAAGGAGAGTCCACACCCTCTAAGTTGGTCTGTTCCACTGTTGAACAACTTACCCTGAATATGTTTTTCCTAATATTTAGGTGGAATCTCTTTCTTGCACTTTGAATCCATTGGATTGTGTTCAAGTTATTGGAGCAGCAGAAAACAAGCTTGCTCTCCTTCCTACTTACTTAAGTATCTTCATCTATTTAAAGCTGGCTCTTGTATTACTTCTCAGCCTCCTTGAAATGAAACAACTTCAGATCCCTAAGCTATTCCTTGTAGGGCTTGATTTCCAGAACTTTCATCATCTTGGTCGCCATCCTCTGGACTCTGGACACATAGCAGCTTGTGAATATCCTTCATGAACTGTGGTGTGATGTGTCTGACCCCTAGATTTTCAGGTTTGGGTTTGTGGTGTTTGAAAAAGAGTGGATTGAAAAATGGAACCTCAGTTCCAGTATGAAGTGTGGGATAGTTCTTGGAGCACTGAGTAGCAGAAGCCCTGTGATTGATTATCAGGGTTGTGCCAAAAAATGTATTCACTTCAAAGTAGCTTTGCAATTAGCAGTTCTAATAATCAGACTAGATCATTTGGAGGGTTGTTGAACATTCGTATTATTTCAGTGTTGCGCAGTACTCTTTTGTTCCACCTTGGCTTTTTCTCAAGCATTGTTTATTTCATTGACCATTCGCCCTCGCTGTCTTTGGCCTTATTTCCCCGACTGCAATTAATCTGTTTGGTTGTGGTAAGTTGTGTTGTTATTTTTTTTCCCCCTGTGGCCCCTCTGTAATGCCATTACAGCAGATCTAACATTGTGAAATCGTTGTCTGTGGCGGCCCACATGATTTCATCAATATCAGACAGATCAAACATTAGCTAGGCGAAATGTGGCCATGGACAATGAGGAGAAAAGGGAAAAATGGTGAAGAGAAGAAGCAGAAGTTGTGGAACAGGATACTGAACATAACTGAGGCCATGTGAATTGATTGAGGAATGCAGAAAAACTGCATAAAAAAATGAGCACAGAACTAGGTAAATTGTTTGGGGTCAGTTTTGTTCTTGATACACCCCCATTATAATTCCTGTACTGACTGAAGGAGCTGATCCAGAGTGGATTTAACAGTGAAAACAGTCAGTAAATGCTGGGTTAATCTATTGATTCCTTGAAAACAGTAGCCCTTTTCTCTGAACTAAAAATATGCCTGAGAAACCTGCCACAAGTATTTTCTGCTGTGTGCCCTGTTAATTGTACTACTACTCCTTTTTCCTCCTCCTTGTTGCCTGAAGGGCATTTTCCGTGCTCTTTATATTCTCTTGGCTGAAGTATCACAGTTCAGTACAGCATTTCATGAACAGCTCTTAGCAACAGGAGGCCAGAATTTATACCATGCAAACTCCCACATACATTTTCCTGACCATGCGCTTATTAAGCAACATTACTCTAAAAGGGGTCAGGTTGGTGGTATGACGGTATAATAGCAGAAGAGTGTTCCTGATTTGAGGGCAAAGAAAAGCATGAATTAATTTATTCTATACTTCCATTCTGTAGTATCAAGAAGGCTGGCAAATAAATAGAGAAAGCAAAAGGCCTCATTTGTGGAAGTGCTTAGAAAGGGCAATTTGAAAGCAAAAGATAAGCTTATGCTAAGAAACCTATGTTTCAGCCATTCAAGTGCATGAGCACAACAGCATATGGCTTTGCGCTTTGCAAATAGCAAATCCTATTTACTCTATAAGTAGTTAAGCTAATTACTGCTCTGATGGCAAGGGTGTGTGTGACAGGGGTTCACACTATCCCCTCTAAAAGGCATTAAAGTGTTGTTTGATCCACTGGAAATATTCCACATTTCATTTGCTTGATTAGCAAGGATTACGTGATTTTTTTTTGCAGGGTACCAAATGGCTGTAACAGGCAGGGAAAAAACATACTCTATAAAATTACATATGCAGTAATTTATGTAATATATTTAAAAGCTCCATTCATGTTTTATTAAAGTAAAAAAGGTTATTTGAATGTTGTCTGTCTATCATATCAGATATTTTTATGTGGCTTGGTTTAGTTTATTTGTGGGGTTTATGTGCTGTCCTATAGCCAAAACATTCTCAGGGTGTCCTGTACAATAAAACTGATGGAAAAGTCAGTGATAAGATAATGTGATAAAAAGCAACAACAGATTTAAATCAGTATTACCCCCCCCCCCAAAAGATCTAAGATTGAAAACCAGCAGGGGAAGGAATTTTATAGTCCTCTAGATGTTAACATAGCTCCTGGTAGGCCTGGAGTAAGAGTGCTGGAATTGCAGTTCAGCATTGTCAGAAGGGCATTTTTCTTCCCTCCATGAAAAAGTCTGAGATAAGGGAAGTGCATATAATGGGAGATCACACCTGGTTGGCGGGAGGTGGGGCGGTGGGCACCAATTAAGATGGTTTGCCCCAGGAGGCTGATGAGTCTATACATATTCCTAATGGTTCTTGGATCTTCTGTCATCTTGGCAGGTGATTCTCTTGAAGCTCTGACTGACCTTTGGAAATGGGGAAGTGGCCAGGGTGGTAGACACAATCACTCCTGACCATCCTTTCTTATGGAGTGGAACCAAACCAGTTCCCTGGTTTTCCAGTGTGTTGGTGGCAGTAAAGTGATTGAGACAGAGACTAGAGTGATATTGGCAGAAGACTTGGAGTGAGTCTGACCAAACATGGGCTAGAGCCTGTTTGAAGGCTACTCCATGGCAGTAAGGGTAACAAAGGAATTATTTTTTAGCTGCCACCATTACATCTGAAAGGAACTATCCAGTGTAGTTGTTTCAAGTGGTGAGAGGTCTGTTACACAGGTCCTCAAGTACAAAATGCAGACCACTTGAAAGCCTACTGTGATTTCCGTGGCACTTTGCACTCAGCTCTGCTTTGATTTGGGTGCTGTAGTTGATACAGTTCCAGTACATGTAACCTTGGTTCTTGTTTGTCCAGTGTTATTGAATACTTTTCACTTTGTGCAGCCAAAGGATGTAGGCAGGATCCTGGGAGAAGTGAGAGCTACCATATGTGTGCTAGACCTTTGCCCTTCCTGGCTTATCAAAGAGGCCAGAGCAGGTCTGGCAGAATGGGTGAAGGAGGTTAGTCAGTGCCTCTCTGCAACAAGGCAGAATTCCAACATGCCTAAAGCTGACAGTTATGAGGACATTGTTGGAAAAGCTGTCCCTGAATCACTCTATAATAGATAATTGTTGGCCAGTGTCCAGCGTGCCATTTTTGGGCAAGGTACTGAAGCATATGGTGGCCTCCCAGATCCAGATTTTTCTGGACGAAACTGATTATCTAGAGTCATTTCAATCAAGTTTCAGGTCTAGTTAGGGAATGAAGACAGCTTTTGTCACCTTGGTGGGTGACCTATGGAGGTAAGTGGACAGGGGCAATTTGTTGTTTCCAGTTGGTTCTGCTGGACAGTTCAGTGGCTTTCAATACCATTGACTGTGGTATTCTTCTGAGGTTCTTTGGTGAGATCAGAATCGGAGGCACTGTTATACAGTGGCTCTGTTCCTTCTTGGAGCCATGAACCCAGAAGGTGATACTGGGGAACTCCTGTCCAACCCTTGCAGATTAGCAAGATGGGCCAAAACTAACAAAATGAATTTCAACAGAGAGAAGTGTAAAGTACTATACTTGAATGTAAAAAATGAAATGCACAGATATACGATGGGTGAAACTGGACTTGACCACAGTACATGTGACTTTTCATACTTAGCAGACCAGAAGCTGAACATGAGTTAGTAGTGTGCTGTGGCAGCTAAAAGCCAATGCAATTCTAGGCTGCATCAACAGGACTATGGTGTCTAGGTCAAGGGAAGTGATAGTACTACTTTATTCTGCTTTGGTCAGACCACACCTAGAATACTGTGTCCAATTCTGGGCACCACAGTTCAGGAAGGATATTGACAAACTGGAACGTTCCAAAGGAGGACAACCAAATTGATAGAAGGCCTGGAAACCATGAAGCCCTATGAGAAAAGTTTAAGGAGTTGAGTATGTTAAGCCTGGAAAAGAGAAGGTTAAGAGGTGCCATGATAGCTATGTTTAAATATTTGAAGGGATGTAATATGGAGGATGTAACAAGTCTGTTTTCTGCTGCTCCAGAGACTAGGACAAGGAGCAATGGCTTCAAATTTCAAGACAAGAGATTACATCTGAATATTAGGAAGAATGTTCAACAATAGAATGCTCTGCCTGGGAGTGAGGTGGAGAGTCCTTCTTTGGAGGTTTTTAAACAGAGGTTGGATGGCTGTCTGTCGGGAATGCTTTGATGCTGTATTCCTGCATAGTAGGGAGTTGGACTCGATGGCCCTTTTGATCTCTTCCAACTCTATGATTCTATGACTCCCCTGGCTGTTGGCCTGTGGGGGCTCTTGGGGTTCTATTTTGTCCCTTGTGCTATTTAACATATACATGAAATTGTTGAAGGAGGTCATCCAGAAGTTTGGAGTGCAGTGTCATCATTGTATGGGTGACACCCAGTTGCAGTACTCCTTTCCACCCCAATCCAAGGAGGCTATCTTGGTTCTAAACCGGTAGTTGTCAACAATAATAGACTGCATGAGGGCTAACATCTTAGAACTTAATCCACATAAGATAGAGATGATCCTGGTCAGTAGAAAGACAGATCTGGGAACAGAGATTCAGCCTGTGTTAGATGGGGTTACACTCCCCTTGAACATTCAGATTCACCTCTTGGGTTTACTCCTGGACTCAGCTTTGAATCTGGAAGCCTTGGTTTCTGTGGTGGCTAGGAGTGATTTTGTACTGTTAAAGCTTATGTGCCAACTGCCTCTGTTCTCTTTGACATTGGATCTGATGGTGGTACCTTCCGTAATTACATCCTGTTTAGACTACTGTAATGCATTCTACTTGGGACTGCCTTTGGAAGAGTGTTTGGAACCTTCCGCTGCTCCAAAGAGCTGCAGCCAGACTGTCAACTGGTGCCGGTTACAGGCACCATACTCCTCCCCTATTACAACAGCTCTGCTGGCTGACAGTTTGTTTCTGGGCACAATTCAAAGTTCTGGTTTTGACCTATAAAGTCCTATGTGGCCCAGGTCCAGGCTGTCTGACAGACTATATCTCCCTGTATGAGTGTGCCCAAACCCTGAGATCAACAAGAGAAGCCCCTCTCTCAATCCCACCATTGTTGCAAGCGTGACTGGTGAGGATACAGAGAGGGCCTTCTTGGTGTCCCCATCCCAGGCTTTGGAATTCCCTTCTTAGGAAGGCCAGAATGACCCTTTTCTTCTTGTTCTTCCGTCAGCAGGCTAAACCCTTTTCATTCAGACAGGCTTTTGAAACAGAAGGGTTTTAAAGACTGGGTTATAGGGTGTAGTATTATTTAAACTGACCTTTTTAAATTGCATTTTATACTTTTAAATAGAACTTTGAATTGTTTTAATACTGCAAATAGTTCAATTCCGTTGTACTGTTCACTAATTGTATTTGTATTCTTTTAAATTGTAAGCTACTCTGAGTTCCAACTTTGGAAGAAAAGCAAGATACAAATAAATATGGTGGTGGTGGTGGTGGTGGTGATGATGGTGATGGTGGTGACGATACATTATTTTGTTCCAGTTAGCAGCCCAGCAGCTTTATTTTGAACTAACTGAACTTTCATTTGCAAAGGTATCCCAATACATAATGCGTAGTAATTATCTAGCTAGCGGATCACACCAAGCTGAGTCTATCCAGGTAGTGGCACAGCTGGTTATAGTTAACACAGTGTTGGACTTGCACTGTTAAGTCCTGTTAGCTCACTGACTGACTTTGGTCACCAGTATATCTGAAGTTAATCTATGTGTAAAATGTGATAAGCTGTCTATAATGTCCTGAACTCCTTGTGGAAAGGGTAAGGCTTATCACATTTGTAAGTATAATTATAGCTATATTTGAAGTGGCAGAAAGGACAATCAGGGAGAACACTCTTGTATTGCAGCCATGAAATGATAAAATTATACCTAAGCAAAGAATTTAGGTGACATTAGGTAATGTTTTTTCTTTTGAAAAAAAAAAGAGAATTCATGTCTCTAACTTGGTCTAACTTTCTGTGCGTGCTTTCTTGAGTAACTGCAGAAAGCTCCTAATTTCTGTAGCACGTCTGTTTTCTATTTTACCCCCGTTAAGCCTTATAGCAATCCTGTGATAGTTTATATTCCACTTGGTACTGCATGTGAAGAAATGGATCTATATCCACAAAAGTTCATGTGCAAATAAAAGCCAGTTAGTCGTAAAGCTGCTGCTCCATTTTTTCCCCTGCCCCTTACTTCCTCCTTTTTATATTTCTGGATGGCAATCTCTACTTAGAATTTCATGATTCCAGTTAAGGCGTACAGTTGGCCCTCCACATTTGCTAGGGTTAGGGCACAGGATCCTCACAAAAGTGGAAAAATCACAAATATCAAAATGTGTGTATGTGTCTGTAGGAAGGGGGTCAAGGCATGGTAAGGAGAGCGGGCACACAGGGTCCAAACCAGGTCAGGGAAAAGAGAGGGAAAGGGTATGAGTTGGCATGGTGGTCCTAAACTTCCTCCCTCTTGCCCGTCTCCTTCCTTGGGTGTGGAGGGCGTCAGGAGAGGGTTTATGGTACTGAGAAATGGGGCTGCAAGCCATCCTCAGCTGGGCAGGCAATGGCTAGTGGAGGAGGAGGAAGAGGAGGAGGATCAGAGGTAGGTTTTTAAAGGGCTGCATGGCCTGATCAGAGCTGCTGAGAGGGTAGGTTCCCCTAGAAAAGAACCGCCTGAGGTGGAGGGGCAAGGAATGGAGAAACTCACAGATAATCAAATCCGTGAAAGTCAAATCTGCAAATGTGGAGGGCTGATTGTATTGTAAACATTATTGCTTGATTTGAAGGATGCTCATTTTGCTCTAGCTGGTATTTATTGTTATGTGATTCAGTAATCACATTGATACAATAAATGAAGATTATTCACAATTATTCTCATTTCAAAAATGGTGAATCCTGGCCAAAAACAAATTATGTGCATAAAGGTCTTAATGTAATGTAATACCATTTCTAAATTGATGTATTGTCTATGCAGATATTAACTTGCCCAACTCCAGCTCTTTCCACAGTCCTTTCGACTTATCAAAGTTTAATTATGCTCCTTATCACTGAATTGTGCGCCTGTGTGCAATACAGCCCTACATCTACCTTTATTTTGTATGTATCTTACAAGCCTTCTGCTGTTCCTTTTGATTTACATGAGTGAATGACAACCCATTTGGGCTGGGTTGGGTTGTATTTGACTTGTTTTGACACTAAGGACAAGCCTGTTTTGGGCTTACATACACAGAAGGCTTGGTTCAGATTCCAGTATTTTATATGAGTTTCTAAAAGAAATAAAAACAAGAAGGGATATTCTGTAAGGCATATTCTAGTATGTAATAATGACAGATAAGATAGAAATATAGAGCAGAGCAAAAACATCTATTATCAATCAAACAGACCATTGCATTTCATGTCTCACAATTTGGCTAAGCTTTTAGGTGGTATCTGTAACTGAATTGAAGGCGTGCAATATGGTGCCCTCCCCCCACCCCCAACTCATAATGTCTTGGTGTCTGCTTTTTATCTGGGATAGAATATGAAGGCTACTGGAAGGATTGTCTGATCAGATTTTCAAAAAGATTCTTTTGCCAGTGGACATGGAGTTTGCCTGGGCACATTTTCTCTGGGGAAGCAATTAGAATGTTGATGGGTTGCTCAGGCTAGGAGGTAGCTTCCTGAGAAAGGTGAGCATTGTAGACTGCATCCTTAGCTCTGCTACTTTAATGATTATTCCTGGCGTATTGTTTGAATATCATTGTAATCTTCTAGCCATTGTTTCAAGTCAGTGGTGACTTCCAGCTGTGGCTCCCTCAGTGGTGTGAATACTAGTTCTACATGTGTGGAGAATAACTACGTGTGTAGATAGGATAATAACCATATCAGTAGAAAAGGGCATACATTTCTATTCTGTTGGCTAGATTAAATGCACATCCATGTTCTTCTAATTTGCATTGGTTTCTGCAAATTGGAAATGGCTTTCCATGAACAGTGGTATCTAGTGTCAACAGATATGATTTCAAGGGCGATCCAGCAGCATTCCTCCACATCTGATGGGACGTAGAAGATCTGGCCATTTAAAAGGGTTGTTCTGGCTGTGCAGACTTCTGTTGTGTGAATAACAATGCAGTTCTGTGCACGTCTAGTTCAGTGAAGTATATTTGTAGAAATGGGCAGAAGGGGTTGTAGCTTGAGGCTTCATCCTGTATTCACTTACCTGGCAGTGAGCACCAGTTAATACATTGGGACTTATTTTTGACATGTTTAGTCTTATGCTAGATCAGGCAACTGGTTTGATACTGAGCACATTATGGAAGAAGATAGATAATCGCCCCATGAAATACCATTTATTTTATGGCTGTCATTTATATCTTTGTACATTTCCAACCAATCCTCTGCCCAAGGCAGCTCAATTCTTTTCCAAAATTATGATCAATTGAAGATTCATTAAAACCACTTCTGTAAGGCAATAAAATATCAGGAAAAATTGAAACTCAAAAGAAAATTTTAACTGAATAATACAAAGGAAATCTCATTTGAATAAAGTAACAGAAAAATTGGATTCTGTATTTGAATGTTCTCATATTAGCAATCGGGATGTGAAATAAATTGAAAGCAGGCATTCATAGCCTAAAAGGGTAGGATGCTATTTCTAAAAACTCTCAAGTTAATGTGTATTGGTAATGGCTCTAATGGTAGATCAGAGGGATGGGGGAGGAGAACCCTGTAGTACATTACTTAACAGCACATTTATCATTTCTTTCTCATTGTACAAATACTTGTCCCACTAATACATTATTATTTCATTCTTTTTTAGTATAAAGATTTCCTTTTTTATTTATTTTTTTAATGTTGAAGGGATAATTGCATCAGAATATTAGCATTTTCCCCCTTCATGGGAATATATAACGAGGTACAGTCTCTGACTTTAAGGGTTTTTATTACCTTTTCACCTATATGAGTGAGCTAGTAATATAATAAAGTATGGATTAGTTTATAATAAATCAGAAGCTTGCAGTCGAAAAAATGCTTGGTTCTTTTATGTGGGTTCTGTGACTTAGAAATATAGGTCATGCTGTGCACACACATGAAAAAAAATCCTCAAAACTTTCTAGAGCATACAACCTATCAGTCAGTCTGTGTGTCTGTGTGTCTGTGTGTCTGTGTGTCTGTCTGTCTGTCTGTCTGTCTATCTATCTATCTATCTATTATAATAAATAATAGTATAATAAAGTATGCATTAGTTTATAACTATTTTTGTAAACTATTTTTATTGAACACACAATTTGAATACATAAAACAACACCTAAGGTAATAAAAAGATGCAGAAAACAAGAAATAAAGACAAAACACATAACAAATACCTAAACTAAACAGTACAAAAAAACCCTTAAATGAAGGTAGGGTCAAAAAGGTAAGTGCATGACATCCAGCCCCTGAGCTGATGGTTATAAGATAAAATTTTAAATCTACTTCTTCAAATTTATATAACTAAGGTATATTTCTGCTTGTTAGCAAAACTACTAATCTTCAAAAACCAGAACTACAATTCTTTCCCAATACTGCCTCAGATTAGTTTTTAATATAGCAAAGGTCTACTGTCCAAGAAGTTGCTTGGTTCGCTCATATCGTTACAAGAAGTACAAAAGCAGCCAGGTCATGATGTTGAACAGAGTGAAAGCCACAAGAATCTCCATTTCAGAGTCTCTGGCTCAGGGGTGGGAGTTATGCAATCTTCCAGGTGTTGCTGAACTGCAGTACTCTGTTTTCCTTACCATTGGCTATGCTGGCAAGATTTCTGGGAGTGCAGTTCAACAACATCTGGAAGGTCATATATGAGTTTCTTCCATCATCTAGATTCTTATGCTAACATATTTCTTTTCATAGGCTCAATGGGTAGTCACACAAATTTCTGTTGAACATTAAGGGACAACATAATTCATGATAAAGTTTTCATACAAGTTTCTAATTTTAGGACGTGAGCTAAAAATGTGAGGAAATAAGCCTGAAGTTACAGCAGCATAACCAGAGCTTTGCTGCCTGGGGTGGACCGCCCCCCCCCCCGCCACGGAACCAGGACAGCCTGACTTGTGAATCAGCGAGGAGAGGACAGTGGCCTCTAGACAAGGGAAGGCCAACATGCAAATACAGTGGCTCTTCCTGTAGGAGGTAGGCACTGCCCATGCTCAGAGGCTGAGCCCTGACTGGATGCCACCAACCCACTCCTCCTTTACTGGGATGCTTGCTGCCCCTGCTTCTCAGAGTTTCAGCGGAGAGGCTTGGGGGAGTCCCTCCTAGCTAGCCACTCAGCCTGCCTAGTGGACTGCCTGACTGGCAGTCTAATTCCTTGCTTAACTCTTTCCTTCCCGGGGCTCAGGCTGACCTATCTTCGGGATGTGTGCCCAGTAGTAGGCAAGCAGACCGGTGCTGAAGCCTTGGAGCAGCGACAACCCCAGCAGCATCTTCTCCCTACCTCACTTCATCCTTCCTTCATTTGTTCGCCTGCAGAACCACCGAGTGGAAGAGGAGCAGGCGATCGTGGGGACTTGGCCATCCAGCCTGCCCAGCGGGCGCAGATGCAGTTCCTTCTTCCCACGCTGGCTGCCCTCTTTGTGCTGGGTGGGCACCCAATCTCCACCCACCCAGGGCCATCTTTGTGAGGGTCAAACTCTTACTCTGCCCCATTGCTGCCCAGCAAAGTCGTAGCTGGAAGCCTGGGAGGCCGTCCAGAGTCCAGCGTGGGAGCTGGGAGGGGCACTCCTGGATGATGGACTTTTCAGGGGGAGACGCCAGCCAGCCCACCGACCTATCCTGGAGGAGTTGATTGCCCAGGTGTCACTTGAGGGTGGTGTCCTTTGGTGTCCCATCACATCCCGCACAACAGCCCAGCGGGTTAGGCTAGGCAAAATTGAAGGAAAGGGTTTGGTCTCGTAAAGCACCGCATTCCCTCACCTCTGAACGGGGCCCAGACCCCCTGCCCCTTTGCAATTGGTGTTCTTCAGAGGCAAGAAGTGAGAGAGGAAGACTGTGGCCTCAGTTGTGGGAAGGCCAATGTACAGCCTTTCCTGGGAATGGGGGGGGGGTCCCTGGCTTTCCTAAATGTAGAGCCCCCCGTGCCACTGCATGCCCTGGCTCCTCATCTGGTTGGCGGTGGATTCCATCCAGGGTGAAGCGGTGTGTGTGTGTGTGTGTGTGAAGGGCACAGACCTACCTCAGTTTCTGCACTGGTGAAACTACTCGGGAAAGGAGGGAGCTCCCCCCCCCCATTGAAGAAGTGCCTTCTCCTCTTGCCCCTTGCAATGGTGAGAGGGAACAAGGATTCCCTCATGCGGTCTCTGCAGAAAGGAGGAGTGGGGTCACCTCCCCATAAATCTGCGCACCCACTTGGGCCAGAAAAGTCTCCCTTCCACACCTTGTCCTTAAATGCGGGCTGGCAGGCGGGAGTGAACCAGCGGGCAGGCAAGTGGGCTCAGGGAGGGGCGAGAGGGCATTCAGGAGTTGGCTCCCACGATACCTCACTAGGCAGCTGCTCCCTCACCGTCCCAGTGGCTGGGACTCCTCCTCTGTGGCACCCCCCCAAAAAGTGCTGCCCAGGGCGGAGCACTCCCCTGTCCCCCCCATCGGTATGCCACTGTGAAGATAAGTGATATAGGTACCTCACTAAAGCTAACCAGGTCTACATCTGGTCAGTTCCTGGATGGATGTTGCCTTGGCTCCTTGGTGGAAGAGACAGGGAATATAAAAGAAATAAATGCTTCACATATATTATTTCGTAAACACTCCCCATATAAATATTCTCTGTAGTTCTGTGCATCCATTTTATCATATCGTATTCACAAAATACTAGAATTATCTGACTATCTGTGACAGAACTCATTTGGAATGCCTTTTACCATACACCATGTATAAAAATAATAAATAAATAAATCTCCCCCTCTCAATTACTTCTAGGGCCTGATAGGCATTTTCATCAAATTTTTGGCTTTCCTTGGGCTGTTTTAGGCCCAGGAGATGTCTTTTTGACAGCAGGAAGTGACTGTTCACTTCTTCTTCTTCTTTTTTTTTAAGGCATCTCTTGGACCTAAAATGGACCATTGTAGAGACTGCTCAACCTACTACCGGGGTCCTTTGGGGGCATTTTTCCATTGCCACAGGCAGTCCAGGGGCTGCATGTAGCCCACAGGCCACACTTTGCCCGTCCTGTCTTAGATAATTGCTACAGTGGAAGGTACCTTTATGTAATGATGACTGTTTTATGGAATGCAACATGCCTACAAAACAAAGTTCTTGACCAGCTAAGGGGGGAAAAAAAAAGAATGTAGTGAACTTTAACATACAAATGGTAAATCTGTTCAAAACTGAGTGAGATAAATTATTTGCTCCCATGCATACGCCCAGCATTGGATGGGAACAAATGAGGAGAAGCGTGAACAGAATGTCACAGAACAATGGTCCGTTTAATAGAAGTGTGAAATAAACCCTTAAAGACTGCAAATCTTCTGAGCCAGAATAGTGGAGAGTTCATAATAGTGTTCATTAACTGATACTATTTATTGTACACAACTTTGGACTGTGAAGTTGTTCTATTTATCATATGACCTTTGGGAGGTAGAAAATCTGTACCTATTTTACATTCAGTGAACTGATGCTTTTCTTGTGCTGTTTAAAGGTCCTGACCCTTCTTCATATCCACAAAGGAGGAGGAGTGCAGTTCTCTCCTTTTGTGTGACTTGACTTCCTAATTTTGGTAACCTCATGGCTGCCTGACGTGGTGAGATGGTGGGCATTTCTGCAAAACTCAAAGAAGGTCAATCATACAATTGGCTTCTGTTATTCAGGGATTTTGGATCCCTGATTTTCTACATTTTAGGTTCTGTAAAACTGCAGTCTTCTCTAATGTCTTTATCAGGCTCATCTTCATTGTTTTGCACAGATTCCTTCAGAAATGTTTTTGCAGTGCTATCTCAGAAAGTCTGTTATTAGGTAAGAGGATTTGTATATGCAAACAGTCTAGAATAATACTTAGAAAGTATAACTGACTTTTTCAAATATTGTAAATTTTTTAATAGTGCACTGAGCTGTTTTCATTTGCGGCATTCTGAGTGAAAGGTAATGCCACTGATGCATTGCGATTGCTCCTAACCAACCAAACTATAAATGGAAACAACATCTGATTCAAAATGAAGGCCTGTGACTCTCACTTTTCTTCTCCTGTGTGATTTTTAAAATATCTTTTATCTGATGAAGAAGCCAGTGGAGGTATGCAAGCTTGTGTGATATGTTTTGTGTATTTTGGTTGGCCAAAAAAATTTATTGCTCTTTTGTGGATTTTGGAGTTTGTTTTATATTGCTGTATGACCAACATGGTTACCCCTGAATATGTCTCCTGGATTTGAAGATCCCCAATTCAGCTACTATAGCAGAATCTTGAACAAAAGTGAACTAAGGACTAGGACTTAACTCTTTGAGGTTTCTCCCTCCAACAAAGGTAAACTTTTTTATTTTGGACTAATTGTCTGAGTTTTACCTATACAGCAACTAAAAGTTTTTCCAGATGTGGCAGTACAGAGACTTCTTGAGAAATTCAGTGGTCTCTTCCTAAGAAAGGAGAGTGTGAATTCACGAAAGACAGAGACACCCTGGCTCCCTAGAGAAGTTACTTCAAAGCTCCTTAATGGAGTTTAAATTTTTCAGTTGGTTGTCTTGGTTCATACATGACCAAGAAGGGAATGGCCTTTGCCTGCACTGAGATCCCTCCAGAATAACTGGATTACAGCAGAGATAGCATCTGAAACAAAATATAACCCTGTGACTCTAACACCGTCACTTTTCTTCTCCTGTTATGATTTTTTAATGTCTTTTGCCTGATGAAGAAGCCAGTGGAGCTTTGAAAGCTTGCATGATATGTTTTATCCATTTTGGTTGGCCAATAAAGGTATCTCTCCTTTGTGGATTTTAGATTTTGCTTTATTGAACTTATTAAAGTTTCCATTAATGAAATGGGTATTGTTGGGACAAATAATAGTTAGGTCTGCCTTTATCTTGTTGCAGAATTCCCACTGGGTCTGTCTGGAAGAGGATTGTTGCCAGCTCTTAATGTTACCTGACTACTGTGTGAGCTACGGCAATTTGATAGCTTTTTTACACCCTCCCCCTTTAAGAATATTTTTATTAATAGTTTCCAAAAACTCTAAAACTCTGCAAGTATGTAATGGAAAAGAAAATGTAAAGAAGACTTGAAACAGATTAGAAAAAGTAGGAGAAGAAGTGAAAAGAGAGAAAGATAAAAGAAAAAGATATAGAATTGACTTCCATCCTCCCTTCAAACAGGTTATGGAAGTCTAATTGATTCAAGCCTCTCAAAAATAGCATCCAAAGCTTCCCTTCTTCCCCTTCTCCAATTCATGCTTTCAAAAAAGAAAAAAGAAGAAGATAAAATGAACTTTCTTTCACCAAAAGTCAAGATATCCAGCATAATATTTTGACATTACTTTCTATTGCATACCATTACATACTAGATTTACAGGATAGATGACACTGCATGATGAATTAGATTTAATACTATTACATTATAAATTACATCACTACTAAGTACTATTTTCTGACATAATATAATAACATAACAAATAATAATAATAATAACAATATTTTCACTAGTTAAAACTGTAGATACATTACACTGTATTCTAGAGTCAAATATTTCTAAACTTCCACACTGTAAAATCTTCTACAATATTTCTTAAACCAATCCAGTTTTCGTTGTCTTGTGTCTGTTATTTCATTTTGAATTCAACTCCCCATCTTCCTTATAACCATCGCATCTGTCGACTTTGCCCTCCTTGGCTTCTCATATTTACTGTTTTCATTTTCCTTCCCACTTGTCATTTTAAAACAATTGTTCTGAAACAGCACTCCTTTTTTTATCATCCTTCTCTCACCTCCTTCCATCTAACAGATTAAGTCATTTTGATTTTGTTCAGTGATTAAAGCAATTTGACTACCAAACAGATTCAGATTAACTTCCTCGCTCCTCTCCCCATATTGCTCTTTGATGAAGCAGGCCTGTTCAGTTTATCCACAGATGTTAGTTAGAACACACACACACACACACACACACAAATGGGGACTACTGCTAACAAATCTGGGTTTCAACCACCAACACAGCCCTTCAGGTACAAGTACCGTAGGTTCTTTCCAGCACGCTTACAGCCTCACCTCGACTAGAGAGCGGAGACAGGGTCAGTCTCCTTCACAGTCAACCTCTGCTTGTAGGTTACCAACAGCAAAGTATAGAACCTCACAGTACAGAAAGAAAGCAATCCAGTGTCTCAAACGCAACCTTTGACTACTCTGTGGACATTACCTCTACTTTTGATACCATCAACACTACCATACTCCAGACATTCATGCTATCCTTTGCCAACAGGCTAAGCAAATTCCATCTTGCTTGGGCCTCTATCACCTTGGATATGTGGGTCTGAGGCCATTTCTTCACTATACTGTTATAGTGCTATTATTCCACTTTCAACATCTTGTGGAATTCTGGGGTTTGTAGTTTACTGACTCCCTCTAAATGCCCCTCCCTAGACTGCAAAACCCAGAATTCCATAGGATGTTAAAAGTGGAATAATAGCACTATAACAGTGTAGTGTGGAAATGGCCTTAGATATCATCATCAGAGGGTATACCATAGAGTTTTAAAGGATTCCTTCAACAGGAGTCATTTGAGACACTCATCCCTGTCCTGTGCTGAAAGAAGAAATCAACACTTTACTTCAAAAAAGGGCCATAGAGTCTGTTCCTCTTTCTGCTCTGCACCAGAGGTTCTTTTCCCACTGCTTTGAGATCTTGAAAAAGGTTGAAGGACTGTGACCCATACCAGATCTTTGAGGGGTGAACTTTTACATTCATCCCAAGCATTTCAGAACGGTCATACTCTCTACCATCCTTCTTTTGTTGCATAGAGGAAACTTGGACTTGAAAGACGTGTGTTTTCACATTTCCATCAGACTCTCCTACAGGAGGTTCCTCTGTTTCACAGTGGGATGAAGAGCATACCACTTTTGAGTCTACTGTTCAGCCTTAGCAGAGCCACATGTGTCTTTACCAAATGTATGGCAATGATAACAGGAGTGTTATGTCAATGAGATATTATCCTTTTTCCATTTATTGACAATCAGCTCCTAGTTGCTCCAACTTGAGACTGTCTTCTCCAAAACATTGATACTGTCATAGCATTGCTCAACATGCTTGGTCTCATGGTGAACTATGAGAAGTCTCACGTAATCATATCTCAACAAATCAAGTTTATTGGAGCATTACTGAACACTTGGGCAAAAGTGGCCTTCCTCTCGATGGACAGGTGGTTAACACTCTGTAGAACTGTCTCCCACTTCCATCAAGTGAAATGAATTTGTGCACGGAGAGTACAAGTCCTTCTCAGCCTCATGGCCTTTACCATAGCAGTCACTCCATATGCCAAATTGTGAATGAGATCTCTCCAGGCATAGTTCCTCAGAAACTTCAACCCCCTTCAAGATCATCAGTCAAAGCTTCTCATGGTACCACAGGTGATCCATCTCTCCCTCCACTCATAGCAATGCACATAAAACATCCAAGTGGACATGCCATTCCTACCTTCACCCCTTTCAATAGTGGTCACCAAGGATGCCTCTCTAGAAGGATGGGGAACACACTCCAAGGGGCTAACTGTCAAGAGTCAGTGGCCGCAATCAGAGAATCTACTTCACATAAATGCCTTAGACCTTCTGTCATCCAAGCATTTTGGATTTTCAAGGATTTCCTACAAGGCAAGGCAGTCCAGTGGTGACTGACAACATCACAGTCATGTACTATCTCAACAAATAAGGAGGCACATGACTGAGCACTCTGCTTAGGTTCACTGTCCAGCTTTGAGACTGGTGCATGCCAGACAGATATTACCTACAGTGATCCGTCTGCCAGGGGACCAAAATGTCCTAGCAGGCACACTCAGCTGCACAGACTTGTCATGTCATGAATGGAAGCTACATACGGGTACCCTGAGGAGGATCTTCAGCACTCCACAGGTAGACCTCTTTGTGACTTACCTCAACAACTGGTGTAATATCTTTTGCTCCAGAACCAAGCAGGGGAACTAAAACTCAGAGATGCATTCTCCAGCCTGTTCAGCTGGAGAGATCTTGTGTACACTTTTCCACCCTTTAATCATCAAAGTATTGGCAAAGATTCGGCAAGACAGGGCAAGGGGATATTGGTCACCCCGTGGTTTGCATGGTTTGCCCCACTGATGCTTCTCTTGCATGGTTGGTATCAAAGGCTTTGGTACAGACTGAACCTTCTCACCATGCACAACGACAAGGTGTAGCACCCAGACATTAAGTCTCTCAAGCTTACAGCATGAATTCCCTCCCCATTCTCTGTATCTTTTGTGAGGCTAATGTGCTTTTTAAGCAGCACATGAAGATTCATAAGCACCATGTCTCATAGCTGCTGCTAGGGGAAGGCACCAACAGTGGGAACAGCTAGCAGTAGTGCCAGCTTACTGCTATGGCTGGGAGACAGGATTATACAGGAGGCATCAGACTGAGAGTTTCACCCATCCACCTGTTCCCAGCTTATTGCCAGTGTTAGCATGGTAGAGATTTTAAACTTTGTAATTGTGGGCTACAAATTCCAGAATTCCAAAGAAGCATGGCCACTTGATTTTACTGCTGTGTTTGTGTTTTTACTTGGTAATCCTCTCTGCTACAGCTGAAGTTGATTTACTCTTTTAAATTGTTGCAATTCATGACATAGTTTTTCTTCATCAGAAAGAAAAAAGTCATGCTGTGCCCTGCATTTAAATATTGTATAGAAATCTGTTTAATTGATCTTACTACATTAAGTCAGTGAATTCAAGTTGTATAGATGCATTGAATTTACGACAGTAAATGAGATTCATGCTGTGAATACAGAAGGGTGGGAAGAAGCTAATTCTACAAATGTTCATCAGAAGACATTCAGGTCCCTCCCTAAACTGCAAACCTCAGGATTCCATAGGATGTTGACAGTGGAATAATAGCATTATAACAGTCTAGTGTGGAAATGGCCTCGGTCATTTGGATAGAGATGTAAAAAAAATCTTTACATAAATTGCAGCCCCACAGTGTAGTACTACCACTTTGGGCAACAAGGAAATTTTGGTCACTTTGTAATCCCATGTAAAATCCTGCTCTACTTTAAGTAGTAGCATCTCTTCAAACCGACCATAGTCACTCTTTCTATCTCACTTTTTCCACTTGTTGAATGAAAGCAGTGAGGGATTTATGAAAATAAGGCCATGTTCATATACAAAGAAATACATTTCAATGCAGCATTGTAACGTTTGTTTCAGAGTCTAAAGCTCTGCATGGCTGTTTCTTGAACATGAATCTTACCACTTTATAGAGAAATGTCAGCTAGATGCTGAAAAAATAATGGAATAAATTTCACTTTGAGTTGTCCTCTAAATATATGTCTAGTTTTAAGTTTTGAAAAACCATGCAACTGTCCGAGCAGATTTGAAGTCTTCTTTCGTATAGTTTGCCAGAAATGACAGTGGGAAAGCTACAGTCTGTAGAAAAGAAAAATGGATAGATATTAAGGACACTCAAGGAAAACAAGTTTAACTGTTACTGTTTCTAATACAAATTTGCATACTGGTTAAGTCTCTCCCGTGTGTATACGCAGCTTCACCCATTCTAATTCCTCATCTAGTCTGGACAGATTTGTCCTTCAGATATTCTTTTGACGGTAGCCATAATACTGATTAAACTCAAAAATGTCATGGAATCATAGAGTGAAGGGGTTTCATTGATCATCGAGCCCAACCCACTGTACAGTGCAGGATTTCCTGCTAAAGCAGTGGTTTCCAACCTTTTTTTAAACTTGCGTCTCCCTGGACAATTTCCATAAATTGTACCCCTCATATTAGCAAAATGTTTGTAATTAATATAGTTGCTGTTATTTCAAATTTATATATTTTATATTGTAACTGTAAGTAAGTAGCCTAATAATGGGATTAAAAAGCAGTGGAATAATAAGGTAAACGAACAGAAAGTGCATATATACTTGTATTCAAAACTCAAAACATACAATGAATTCAAGACTATACATCATAGTTTACATTAAAAATACATTAATTAATTTATTGTTATTATTATTGATTTGCACTAAAATATTAGGTATGTCCTGAGAAATTCTTTGTGATTGGTCATTACTCAATTATGTTTCACTTTTTCAGACGTTGATTCATATCTGGTAACACACAAATGGAAAAGGATTGAAATGATGACAAAGAGAAGATGTGTAGACAAGGCCTGGAAAAACTCACTAAGTGAAAACTGCTCACAGGACTGATTGAGGTTCCCACTTGTTATAGTTCAGCTCTCAATTTTCTTAATGTGCTCTGTTGTGAAAAAAACAAAAAAAACAAAACAGGCCACACTGCAGCTTCCATTTACTGATCCTCCTGTGTCTCTCTAGCCTGAACTGGCCCATCCTAGATCCCTTGAGGGAGGCTGACCAGTTATGTTCCCCTTTTCTTACTCGTGGTCTCTGTGACTCACACAAATTGGTTAGCTACCTGCGCAGTGCATTGTTTGGAAACATCTAGAGCTGTTATGCAAGTGTTTTGGCGATAGGCCCTCCTCCACTAATACATACAACCAGCCATTTCTCACTTGACCCTCAGTTCTTTTTCATCCCACCTAAGCATCATCATCAAAAGAAATGTGCATTTTGGCTTTGATTGATAGGAGTCTTCGCTTGGGCTGCTTACTCTTTATCTGCTTTCTTCTGTGTTTTGACTTGATAACCTTGTGCGCATGGTTTGGCTTGGACTGTTTCTTTGTTTTTCTCTTAGCTTATCCTCTTGTGGCTAATCTGTCTTCTTTAGCCATGCCATCTGGATCTTTTAAGAAGTGTTCCACTTGTGGAGCAAAGAACCCAAAAAGCGATGGCCATTCTTGTTGCCTGTTGTGCGTACTAGCATTGTAAGGCAGGCCCGCAAAAAACTGCTCTTTCTGCCTGGAATGCCCTCCTGTGTGAGCAGACCTTGACTTGTCTGGATGCTCTTTCAACATCCAGTAGATCTTTGGTCCTGTGCACTTCCTCAGTGTTGACTCCTCCTTTGTCTACTTCTCAAGTTGTGTCCAAGAGACCCTCTATTGAGGCTCCTGCAGCTGGAAGTGCCAAACATCCCACATCCAATCCTGCAGTCAGCACCAGCAAGTTGAAAGGTGAAACTTCCTGTTCCTTTGACACCAGGACACTCTCTCAGTTTTGAGGCTGCTTCTCAGTGCAACAAACTCATCCACCATAAGAAGAAAAACCTTATTCTTCCCTGCCTCAAACTATTCAGACCTCAGTTTTACACCACTCTCTGGAGTTGCCCAAGAATCATCCTTGTAAGATGGTGAGATAGTCAACTCTCCCTCTTGTGAGCCTCAGCATTCTCCAGGTCTTTCAGCTCAATCTGAGCTATGATCTTCATCTCTTGAAACTTGTCCTTCCAGGGATGGCCCTCTTCTACCTTCTCCTCCTGCTTAATGTAGGCCTATGTCTCAATGCTCATCTTCAGGTTCATCCTGATCTTCCTCTTCATCAGCTTTGAAAGTTCTGGACCAACCTTCTTTAGTTCATCAGACATCCAGATAATACAATTGTCCTTCTCCTGAGGCTGAATCCAAGCAGTTCTGCTATAGGCGTTCCATCTCCACAATGCCGTCAATGTTTTCCGTCCCCCTCTGAAGGAGATTTTATTTCTGAGGAAACTGTGGAGTACTATGATCACGGTGTTACCCTGATTTCTGGGGGTCCTGTGAGGGACACCTCAATGTGCTCAAAATAATGGGGAATGGGAATTAGCTAGAGCACTAGTTAGCAGTGCAAGAGGCAGGGCAACGTAGCAAGATTTTCCTTTATTTATAAAGTCACAGCAAACGTACGCACTCACTCACTAGAAATTAAGAAATACTGCACAATTGCACAGTCACGCACACAGTCCTAAGAAAACAAAGAGAGGAAAATAGATAGGGGATTTTCAGGAGGATTTTCGGGGAAATACTACACCTGGTCCTGTAGCCCAGTAGAACGAAAGAAGCATGGGAGCGTAGATTCTCAGCACGTGGAGCCTGAGGGGAGGCTTGTCAAACGGAGCGGCAGCAAGTCGGGAGGCAAGTCATGGGTGATCCAATGAGACGCTCAAAATCAGGGGTTCTTATAGGGGAAAATGTGCCTGTAGGCTAGTCCATTCCCGGGGAAAACAATGAGTTTCGGGCTGGAGACAAAGCCTCTGAAAGGTCAGTACTTTAGATGATTGAATTATGACAGCGTTGTCAATAGCGTAGACAGTATGCAAACGCGGAGTGCTTGAAAGTTGGATATTCCACTTGTCAAGCTGCCTGCTTGGCACAGGGGATCTTTTGTAAACAGCGTGCATACATAATATGATCTTAAGAAGGTAGTTGCCTGGAGGTCTCCTAAAGCTGCAGTCTGGCAATTACTGGCCTGCCTTGATTGTGATTTGAATAGTTCAGCTATTTTCGGCCGTGCCTGTGTGCGTGCTTGTCTGGGGGCCTCGCAAGCACGTGGAGAGGAATGGGTAGTGAAGGCCAAATCCTTGATATCAAATGATATCTAATATCCCACAAGTTTGGACTAGAAACTACGATAACAACGGTTACTATTACTCCAGGAGCTGTGGTCTGATCTATTATTAGTGTTCTTATGTTTCTTGGGATCAAAGTCTGTCTCGGAATTACTGTGGCTGGGATTTTTCTTCTTACTGCTGTGCAGCAAGGCATGGAGAATCACTGGACCAGAGCAGGCCTTCTTGCTCTCCAACCTGCTGTCTTTGGTCCTGATCTCCTACGCAAACCTGTCCTTCTTGCAAGGCAGTTCATCTCCACTACCTAACCATTTCTTCCACCATACTAGTTTGGCAGGATTTGTTCTTGACACACCCATGCTGGCTCCTACTGATCTCTGCATTGTCAGCTATTGCAGATCTATGCTACCATGGTAATGCTTCTTAGATTTCAGTTAGAAAAGGTTCAAGTCGGTCAGTCAATTGCCTTTAATGTCACTATACTCAGGAAACAGGCAAAACTTAGGCATTAGGCTTGTGTGCACAGCAGAAGTGCAAAGGAGTCACTGTATTTAAAGACGTACCTTCTAGCATGATTTTGACCCTTGCTAAAAGGAGATTTTCGTAAGTAACCCATTCAGTTAACCATCTACATAATCCTCATGCCATGCAACTGCTTACACTATTGAAGCATATGTGGTAGATTTCTAGTGTTGCTGTTACTCTTGATTCATTCAAATATAGTTAATACAAACGAGGATGATTAACATTTGCACTTTACAATTCACTTTGAAAATACCCTAGTTCTGTGTAGGTGAAAGCTTCCCTATACTCAGCTACATTTTCAAAGCTACAGTTTCGTTTAGGGGAAGAAAGTCAATATTTGTTTAAAATGATTGCATTGCTTTATGAAATAATAATTGGTACAATGAATGTCAGGAATTCTAATTAATTTACATATGCATTAAAGTCCACTGTCATGAAAAACCTTACTTCGTTTTCCAATACATGACATTAAATATTTATTCCTGTTGTGATTTCATATATACATAGTTAATACCTCTCCTTCAGTTCCACCTGCTCACCACCATATGTCATATGCCTTAAATTTCATAGGCAACTGGGCCTAATAGCACTCAGACTAGCATGTTCCTGGAAAGAGAACAGACAATTCAGTAAAAATCTTCAAGATATATCTACTTAAAGTGTACTAATTCACAAAAGTATTTTTTTAAAAAGAAAGAGAGATAGAGAGAGAGAGAGAGAGAGAAAACTACCCTAAAGCCCCAGGACACAATTATCTACAAACCATTTCAGTTGGTATATTTGCACTTAATTTGATTTATGGTTCCTGTTCTTACGAACTGCTACATTGGGACAGCTGAGTATAATGTTGGCATAATGGGTCCTAGCATGGATGAGAGAGCAGGACATGACCTCCAACACAACGATTTGTTTATTTGCAGCATTTTTACCTCTGCCCATTCCCCCCAAAAGTGCCTAGAGCAGCTTGCAATGATAAGTGGCACAATAGCTCCTTGCTTCTGACCAAAGCCTAAAAGCTGTGACACCAAAGGAGAAAAGAAAGGGGTGTGTGTGACAGAGTGAGCCCAAGCACTGGAAAGCAGGTGGTTTGGTTGCCAACATAGGACCCGATACCTGGGGTGCTCTAAGGGAAATAACAAAAAATGGAATTTAATGAGGGAAATGAGGCAAAGGGAGATGGCTGTCTATTAGCATCTTGACAGGATAGAGCTGAAGGGGCCCCAGAGCAATGGTCCCCCAAAGCCCATCCCAGCAGCAGGCAAGGGTCTTCTCAAGTAGCTGACTCTGTGATGAAATTCTGGAAGGGAGGAGGAAGTAGTGAATTCCATGGATTCTTTTAGGGCCAGGAGAAGCCTTTTTTAACCACGATGGAATTTGGGGGTCAACTTTCAGTGTAATTCCTTGGAGAAAAAACACTTCTCGTAAACTTACAGTAGTCTAGGAATGTGGACAAAATGAGAGCAAATTTTTATTTTTAATAAAAATTGAGAGGGGCAGGTTGCTGGGGGCTGAGCAGTCTTGGGGGCTTGCATGTGGCTGAAGTTTCCCAACCTGTTAAATTAAGATGTCATAAAACTCTGTTTGGACTAGTAATAGTCTTTTTCAGAATCAGCATTGTCTACCAAAAGATATAGTTGAAAATAAAATAATATTTAATAGTACAGTCTAATTCAGGGTTACTTGGGAGCAAATCCCATTATGTTCAATGAAGCTTGCTCCCAGGTAGATGTACATAAGCCTGCAGCCTGATTCTGTCAGTGGTAAATTATTTCTGCAGGTCAGGAGGCACTATCAAAATGCAAAAGCTGACAAGTGACTTTGTTAAATGCTGGAAATTAAGCCTTGAAATAGAAATAAAGTGTGTATAAATAGAAGGAAAGATGAAAATAATTGTTGCCTATCTCAAATAGTTTCCCTTTGCTGATTTCGATCAAATTTATTCCACCAGTTAGAAAAATAGACTGTAAAAAAATAGTGGGAGTTTGTTGAGGTAATTCACCCTTTGTGTATTAATGAAAAACACGAAGCTGAAGCTATTCTTCATTTGTTGAACTGGAAGCTGTAATAGTAATTTTATTGCTCTGTTTTAGAAAGCTCTTAAAGCTGTTCTAAGTGGAAGTAAAAACTGCTGGAGTGAAAAGCGCCTCTGCTCCTCAAAACATGGCAAAGAATGGAACATGGTGGACACCTGGGGAGGTTGGACAACAGTAACAGTTACATGCTGACCTTTAGTGAATTTTAATCTGCAAATGCATCTGTGCTGGGGACTACTAATGCTTCTTGTTGTTGGCAAGGCTTGTTGCTTGATTTTAAGAGAGCTGACAATAAATGAATGTCACCAATCTGTGCTATGCACGTTGCATAACAAGCAGGTTGTTCATGGCTACATCTGAGTCACATGGAGGTTTACTGTAAGGACTTTGCTAAGCAGTGGAAGTGATTTCTATTGTCTTGAATCGAACCTTGAGTATGAATATTCCAACATGGAAGCTATGTAGAATGTAAAGATATCACCCAGTTATCAGAACAGTCCCTTCCTGCCCAAACACTTCAAAGGAGAAGTTGAAATTAGAAGTGGACCAGGGTGGGAGCTCACCTCAATTCATGAAAGAATGCACAATTTGTTCATACACAAAGGTATGGACTTTTAGGTTGCTTGAGTCTTGTTAATTTCATTATCATTTAGGTAGCCTGAATGTGTGTGCAATTGCATCGGTAATCTTCATGCAGGAAAGAAATCATGTAAGAAGTTGAGTTAGTTCTTAGCAACTCTGTTAGAGAATAAGTTTTTGAACTCTTGATTTTAGTAGAAATTTGCCTTTTAGTAGAAATTTGTAGAGCAGGAGGTTCTTACAAAATGTTTTTTCATATTCTGGAATGAATGCATTTGCTTACACATGCACTCAAGCACAGTATTGTGCCTATAATGGGATCCTCTTTAAATAAACTGATCAATCTTTAATGAACGATTTTGTAATAAGTGCAGTGTACACAATTTATGTTTCTAATAATTCATGCACAGCTTTGCAAACGAACATATTACAATCTGTGTCTGTATTCCTATTAAAATTGGACTTAGGGCTCCTAGAGCAAAGAGGCAGAATTTCTGCAGATCATTTCAGTTTCAGTGTTGTAAAATCTATTATCTGTCAACTTTATTCCATCTTTGCAATTAATAAGGGTATGAAATTCTAACATCAAAAACTGAGTGATTTCTCCAACTCAAAGGTAGAACTTGGTCATTAAATTTATCACGGTACTGAAATTACTGATGATCTCTAAATTTATTAACTACAAATGTTAACAGAATGATTTCCTAAATGGCATTATACCCAATGTGCTTTGAATATCTGCTGATTTTCACCAGTGATCAAACATGAGTTTTGTAGTATGTGAAATTTCTGTCTTGGGGTTTATGAGGTGGAACACCTCCAGAAGGATACTTATAGCTTGTCATGCCAGTAATTTTCATATTATAAAATCCCTGAATGTGAAGTGACATGATAACCTAATAAATCTTTAAAATAATAATGGTCATTATTGGGTCAAGGTGAACTGGGTATGGTGTTATACCACACTGTATTAATGTACAATTAGGCATTATACTAAGAGAAATGGCAATGAGGTTTCTGGTCTGAGAAATATATGATGTATTTCTCGTTCTGACTAGCAATGAATGTTGTTTCAAATAAAACCATTTCACACAGCATAATTTAAGCCCTGACAAAGGCCTTATTTTTGGTCCAAGTATCATGAAGTCTTAAGAGATGGCATCCATCTTTAGATCTGTTAAATACCCTTTTTGCTGGTGTATAAGACTCACTTTTTTCCCGAGAAATACTGTTTGAAAATGGGGTGCATCTTATATGTGAATGCATCTTATATGCTGGCAAATAGCATTTGCCGGTGTATAAATGGGGCGGATCTTATATACTGGTGCATCTTATACACCAGCAAATATGGTAGGTCTGCACCATGGAGGGGGTTTGCTTTTGCCTTCCTCTGAGGCTGAGACAGTGTGATTTGCCCAAGGTCACTGAGTGGGTTTCCATGGCTGAACAGAGATTTGAACACTGAACTCCAGGGTTGTAGTCCAGTGCTCAAACCACTGCACCATGTTTGCTCTGCCTAATTGTTAGAGGTTACTAATATCTCAGAAGATAGGATCAGGATTCAAGATGACTTAAAAAATGAAGAATGGAAGAATGATGGGAAATGGTGGGAAAATCAGATGTACAAGTATAGCATCAGTGACAACTGGTTTCAACACATTATGTATGAAAAGGATCTAGGGGTCTTAGCAGACTATAAACAGTATATGGAATCACAGAATCATAGAGTTGGAGGAAACCCCAGGGGCCATCCAGCCCAACCCCCTACCATGCAGGAACACACATCAAAGCACTCCCAAGAGATGGACATCCAGCCTCTGCTTAAAAACCTCCAAAGAAGGAGACTCCACCACACTCCGAGGCGGCATATTCCACTGCCAGACAGCCCTGACTGTCAGGAAGTTCTTCCTGAGGTTCAGGTGGAATCTCCTTTCCTGCAGCTTGAATCCATTGCTCCTTGTCCTAGTCTCTGGAGCAGCAGAAAACAAGCCCGCTCCTTCCTCAACATGACGTCCCTTCAAGTATTTGACTATTTAAATACATGAGTCAGTAGTGTTAAGCTTGTTACAAAAAACCCAATGCACCTCTAGGCTGCTTTGACAGATGTTACAGTGCTCAGATCAAGGAAAGCACTAGTACCACTCTATCCAGCTTTAGTTAGATCTCACATGTCTACTTCTGGGCAATGCAGTTTAGGGATTATATCAGCATGCTAAAAAAAAAAATCTCTTTGAGCAAGGTGGTGGGGAATCTGGAACCCAAAACATATGAGGAACAGTTGAAGGGTTTGGGTATATTTATCTTTGAAAACTGAAGCTTGAGAGACGACATGATAGCCATCTTTAAGTATCTGAAGGGCTGCCGTTTGGAAGATGAAACAGGCTTCTGCTGCTCCAAAAGTCTGGACCTGAATCAGTGAATTCAAATGAGGAGAAAGGAGATTCAAGATAAATTTTAGGACGAACTTCCTGATGGTAAGAGCTGTATAACAGTGGGATAGACTACCTTGGAACTTGATGGATTCTTCTTTATTGAAGACTTTTAAACAGAGGTTGGATGGCTACCTGTCAGAGACAGTGTAGCTGTGGATGCTTGTACGGGTAGGGTATTAGACTAGATGACTTTTGGTGTCCTTCCCAACAATGCAGTTCTGTGAATTGGATCAGTGTGGGGTATGTTTGTTGTTCTGCCTATGGCAGCAAAATGGCTAGCACTACCCCTGGCCTTTAAAGTAAAGAGTACAAGCATATCATCATCATCATCATCATCATCATCATCATCATCATCATCATCTCCTTTTTCTCCTTCTTCTTCTTCATTTGTACCTTGCTTTTCTCCACAAGGCGACTCAAAGTGGCTTACAAACTTAAAAAAAGCATAGTTAAAACTGTGGTATACAAAAGTTAGAAAAAACACATTAAACAACAATAATGATTAAAACAATGTTAAAATACACATTAAAAACAGCATACAAATAGCAATTAAAATAACCAGCACGATTCTATATACAAATTACATATTAAATATTAAATGCGTGCCAGAATAGGAATGTCTTTAGCTGGAGGTAGGCAGGAAGAGTGCCAGTCTGACCTCTTTGGAAGGGAGTTCCAGAGCCTGGGAGCAGCCACTGAGAAGGCCCTTTCCTGTGTTCTCACCAAATGCACCCGTGAGGGTGATGAGACAGTGAGAAGGGCCTCTCCAGCAGATCTCAAGCCCTGGGCTGGTTCATAGGGGAGGATGCAGTCCTTCAAATAACCTGGACCTGAGCTGTGTAGGGCTTTAAAGCTCATCATCATCACTTTGACTTGTTCCTGGAAACAGACCAGCAGCCGGTGGAGCTGTTGCAGCAGGGGTGTTGTGTGATCTCCGTAGCCAGTTCCATTTAACAACATGGCTGCAGCTCTTCAGACCAGCTGAAGTTTCCGATCACTCTTCAAAGGCAGCCCCATGTAGAGCGCATTACAGTAATCCAGCTGGGATGTAACCAAGGCATGTGTCACCATGGCCAGGTCTGATGTCTCAAGGAACAGGCGCAGCTGGCGCACAAGCCTTAATTGTGCAAACGCACTCCTGGCTACTGCTGAGACCTGGGCTTCCAGGCTAAGAGTTGAATCCCAAGCTGTTAACCTGCCTCTTCAGAGGGAGTGTAACCCCATCTAACACAGGCTGAATCCCTATTCCCTGATCTTCCTTTCTACTGGCCAGGAGCACCTCTGTCTTGCCTGGATTAAGTTTCAATTTGTTTGCCCTCATCCAGTCCATTACTGAAGTCAGGCACTGGTTTAGGACCAAAACAGCTTCCTTGGCTTGTGGTGGGAAGGAGTAATAAAGTTGGGCGTTATCCATGTACCGATGACACCAAACTCAAAAACTCTGGACAACCTCTCCCAGCGGTTTCATGTAGATGTTAAATAGCATGGGGACAAGATTGAACCCTGAGAGACCCTACGGGCCAAAGGGCAGGAGGTCGAACAGGAGTCCCCCAGCACCACCTTCTGGGTTCGGCCCTCCAGGAAAGAACAGAACCACTGTAAAACAGTGCCCCCAAGTCCCATCCCCACAAGGCAACCCAAAAAGATACCATGGTCGATGGTATCGAAAGCTGCTGAGAGGTCCAGCAGAACCAACAAGGACACACTCCCCCTGTCTAGTTCCCAGCATAGGTCATCCAGCAAGGCGACCAGAGCCGTCTCAGTCCCATAGCCAGGCCTGAAACCAGACTGAAATGGATCTAGATAACAACAACAACAACAACAAAAAACAAATTGTTGCCCTTTCATGACAATTACAACCTGAGCCTGAATCATTTGTCCCAGCCTGCCTCATGCTTGAGTTGACCTAGTAAACATTAAATTTAAAGTGGGAGCTAAGAGTTCTTCACAATGGCAGCACCCCAAGTAAGACTCAGCTGATGCTGATGAAAACACTTTTTAGACAAACACAACATACCACAAAGGTAAGGTAGGAGAAAATAGTAATTATGTCATGGGTCACTGACCTGTCATGCAACCACTTTCCAAAATGCACTCAGTTTTCAGTGGATACACTCGCTAGGAATAGAAAAGTTATCTGTTACTAAAAATGGCATACCAAAGTTTGTGCATTGGGAAAGTGTGATTTTACCTCTGTGGATGCAGCTGAATATTGCCTTGCTTGTGCTCAACAATTATTACACTTACTTTGCTGTTAAAGAAATATCATCTGGAATGACATCTAGAATGTCTTGCACATCAGGTCCATCCTACTACTATGAAGCATGGGTGCTGAGATGGATTCTTTCCAACCTCAAAGTGACAGTAAGAAAAGCATATTTGAAAGAAAAAACTTCCATCAGCTTGAGTCCTGTTTGGCATTATGCTTTAAGGGTGTGAAATGAACAGATGCTGAAAACTGGAATATCTACCTATCAAGCAATAGGATGTGAATTAGGATGCCCAAGGCTCTTGTGGTGTAAAGCTCAATTTTTGACACTCTTTACCAGTTGGCTACATGTATGATTGCCATTTTTTTCCCTGGAGGTTAGCCATGAATAATGAAACTAAAGAACAGTGGGAAAAGTTCTTCTGACTTTAACGTAAGCTATGATCTTGCAAAAATTGACTTGAAAGGCAGTATACCAAAAGCCTTGTATCAAAACTTAATGACAATTTGCAACTGATAAAAATTCCTTTGAGAGCAGACTTGACAAATTAATCTCTTGGGATGTTGGTTTTATAAATTCATTCAGGATTAAGACTGAAGCAGGGAGAAGTAGAAAGGGACATAAAATTAAACTGACGCTAGTGGGATCTTAAGAGAATCGTTGACTTTTTCTTTATGCTAGTGCTCTAGTTGTTTCTAATAAACTATCTGGTGCATGAGAAATGGAAATTCTTGGTATTAGGAGTGGAAATAGCTGGGTACAAAGTGATAACTGCTAGCTTTCAGTTTCAGACTGCCTACTGAACATCCCCTAAAGTTTGCCATACCCTTTTCTTTAAATAAATGTGCAAAAATAACAAAAGGAATTAAGATGAGTTAGGATAAGCTTAACTAGAATCCACCCAAATCAGAGTTTTATTTAACTAAGCCATTAGGCTTATAATTTACGAGAGAAACTGGTAATTTACTGAAGAAATTTATCAGAGCACTGAAGTTTAAATTAAAGGAAAGGGTTATTAATAATTGTGCTAGATTGGAAGTGGCTGTCATCACCCTCAAAATGTTGATAAAGGATTGTAAATACCAGCAACCATAGCCATTGTTGCAAATAATAAGAAATGCTAAGAGCTGCAGTTCAATGACATCTAGAAGATTGCGTGACTTCCATACTATCATAGATAAAACACAGTCAGTTTTTATTTTACATCATTAAAGATGATATACATTGAGCAATTGTGATATATGAAGCTGTCATTTTATTTTATTTGCTATTTTCTGGCTTTGCTACACCTTGGTTTTGGATATTCAGACTATGACCTTAATCAGTGCGATTCACTTGTGTGTTGATTCAACATTCAGCAGTTGATTGAATAGTTCTGTTTAGTTGGGACTAATCAATAGGATTTAGGCCAAAATGAACACAACAGGGTGTCTTCACAGATTACCACACTTTTCTTCAGCAATTTATTTATTAATTTTAACACAAGCAATCTGGTTCATAATGAAATAAATATACATTCAGTGAAACAAAAAAGAAAAACAAGAAGAAAAGAAAAAAATCCCTAAAATTAAAAATCCCTAAAACACAATTCTAGCACACTAACATGTTGATTATCACACTTTTAAAAACATATTGGCATATGTGAATCTTGATATCTTTCCTGTAACAAAATGCGCACAAATTGATAAAACTTATAATAGTAGACTAGCCAATGCAAGTTGATTATCTGCCAATGGGAATTTATATCCCTTTGAGAGTAATGAATTACTGACAAACATCTGCACTTTTGATAGGATTTACTCTATTTTTCTTGTTCTCTTTGTTTTTTTTGCAAGAGTTTGCATGTCTAACTGTCAGTTATATTTTCCTGACAAAAAGTAAATTGGAGAAAATCAGACTGTGAGGAAAATTCGGAATAATTGCCTCAGCGGAAGAGCCGTGTTGACTTCAGAAATGCAGTATCATATTTGTCAAAAAAACTTTTGGCTCCTAAGTGGAAATTAGGAGAGAACCCAGTGGTCATCTTTGGGTTTCTTCAGTTCCATCGCTGGAGAGACCTGTAATAAGAAGTAACAAGGGAAACTTGGCTGGGAAATTAACCCTAGGGCACAAAATTAAAATTGTTCTAGCAGACATTACACTTAAGGATTTGCATCTTTCTGGGTCCTATTACATTCCATCCCACTCTCACAACTGTGTAAATATGCTTTATATCGTCAGGCTAGAAATCACTCTACTGCATCTGAAGAAATGGGTTTATACCCATGGAAACTCATGCTAAAATAAAATCTAGTTAGTCTTAAAGGTGCTGATACATTCCTTCTTTTTCCTGTCTTCCTCACTTCATCGTTATTATGTTGCAAGAAACTAAAATGGCTACTTCTTTGAAGAGGGATTGTTTTGGTATTCAAATTATCAGAAACAAATGAAAGGATGAAACCTATATCTGAAGTACTGGTGGCAAATGTTAGCTATATCTGACTCTACTCTGCTTTGGTTAGACCTCATCTTGAATACTGTGTCCAGTTGTGGGCACCCCAATTCAAGAAGGACATGGTCAAGCTGGAGCAGGTCCAGAGGAGGGCGACCAAAATGGTGAAGGGCCTGGAAGCCAAGCCCTATGAGGATAGACTTAGAGAGCTGGGTATGTTCAGTCTGCAGAAGAGAAGGTTAAGAGGGGACATGATAGCCATGTTTAAATATTTGAAGGGATGCCATGTAGAGGAGGGAGAGGGCTTGTTTTCTGCCGCTCCAGAGACCAGGACAAGGAGCAATGGATTCAAGCTGCAGGAAAGGAGATTCCACCCGAACCTCAGGAAGAACTTCCTGACAGTCAGGGCTGTCCGGCAGTGGAATATGCTGCCTCGGAGTGTGGTGGAGTTTCCTTCTTTGGAAGTTTTTAAGCAGAGGCTGGATGATCATCTGTCGGGAGTGCTTTGAGGGTGTTCCTGCATGGCAGGGGGTTGGACTCGATGGCCCATGTGGTCTCTTCCAACTCTACATTTCTATGATTCTATGATTCTATGTGGGATTCTCATTGCTAAAGTAGATGTTACATAGGAGATGTGTGAACAACTGTCTTTTTATATGGATGATGAACACCTTTAGAGGGGAAAAGTAACTGTAGGGGGATGCTGCTTAACTCTTCCCTCTCTTGCTGTCTGTCTGCTCAAAAACTGTGCCTCCTGCAGTCCCACTCCCAGGTTTCCCACATCTTACTTGTTGTCTTGAGGTAAAAAAAAGTGGGGAGGATGGTTTTGGGGAGAAAAAAGATGAAAACGTAATAGGTTGAACAACCTCTCACATTAGTTTTCACTTGCTAAATCTGCTACTTCTTGTGGCTTATTTTCAGTCAACATCACACACCAAATTACTCTCAACTCTCAGTCAGGTATCTGCCACATTTTAACTTGCCAAGAACCAGGCAAGCCCCAGGTGTTGTTGGACTGCAAGCCCCAGCAGTCTTGGCCAGTATTGCCAATGTTGAGTCATGCTGGCAGATTCAGCCCAGTAACATCTAGAGAGTCACATGGTTCCCATCCCTCTTTTACAAAATGTGGCCCTAAATATTGCTGGACTGGTAAGGAACATCCCTCACTGCTGACTATGCTTAGTGGGATTTGTACTGCAATAACATCTAGATGGCTATATTCTGCTTGCCCTTGCATTACAGAAATAGTTTGGCCTACAAAATTAGCAGAGTTTTTTTTTATTTATTTTTTTAAAACTGCAAGACATCAGCATGGAAGAAAATGAACACAAGATTTCTAATGTGAAGTGAAAAGTTCTTAAATGGGCCTGTAATTTCCATTGATAGCTAAGTTAAAATTTTAATAAAGCTCATCTCTCTCTCCATATTATTTTTAAGGACTGTCTCCTTCCTTGCACCGCCATTTGCAAGGAGGTTCAACAGTTTGAGTTGGTACAGATAAAAAAGGAGGAATTAGATTTTCTTGAGCTGCGCTGTACTCATATGAACAAAAATTAGAATCAAACTCACACAGTACTTCTGAACTGTCTTTCAGTGAAGCCAGGGCCTGCAGGTTGAGAGTGTTGGGACTGATAAGCGGGAATGATGATATCATCTATGTCCCCCCCGCCGCAATTTTTCTGTTCCCTCTTGAGCTCAGCTGCAGTCCTCACAAGTAGCTGCGCAAGGGAGGGGGATATGCTTATTTGCCATGGCTCCTTTGCATCAGATCAGTTTTCCTGGGCAGAGAAGCCTTTTGTTTAAGGACCCCCTGCTCACAAGAAATGATTGCAATATTGTGTGCATTTGGTCCTTGTCTGTTACCATGTTTGTGCAAATAGGCCGTTCATATGAGCTGTACTTAGAAGCACATCTTAGGAGCCAAAGGAAATAAATATGGAGGCAACAGATAAGCATGAATCAGTCCATTGATTCAAAGACAAGTACAATTCCATTGACAGATTCTCATGCTGTCAATAAGGAAACAAACCAAGCATCGCTAATTTATTTCTGGCAAACTAGATTTCAGTCAAGTATCTCCCACATTTTAACTTTCTAAAATTGTAATAATAAAAAGAACAGATGTTGAGCATAGATGGTGATCTGGTCAGACATTGTTTTGGGAACCAGTCAAGGGAAAACATAGTGCTGGGTTAAAGATGTGCATGTTCTCCTCTGCTTGTCCTCACTTTGTTTGGTCATAGCCAGAGCTGTTTTCCCATCTCGGACTAGGAAAACTCAAATAGCTCTTCCAAGCTGATTGGAGGCTTGGAAAATGATATCCCATCCTCTCAGCCCTCCTTGCATCTTGATGCATACCTTGTCATACTCAGACTCCCGTGTGCTTTCTCCATTCCAGTTCCTGACAAATGGCAGTGAAAACAACTGTGATGATAACATGAGGGAAGAGGGAAGGTGGGAAATCTGTTCTTTTCAACCGTTCCTCTTCATCACTGGTGCTTTTGCTTTGTAGACAGCCTACAAATATTTCCTGATGACAGTAGCCCTCCTTCATCTTATCTCCTCAAATGTCATCACTGCTGCTTTCTACCACCATTTCCCAGATAAAGAGAAGCAGGGTGATTTTGGGAGGGATGTTACAGGAATGCCTCTGAGGATCGGAGAGCATTTCTCCAGTTTTCTGTGGTGGTAGGAATGAATGCTTCCATGAGGTAAGAATCTATGTCAACGATAGCTTTACTACTGATAGTGCCTCCCAAGTCAGATGGGGTTTTTGCTGAGGAACCAGCTTAAATGTGTGAAGCTGCTAGGTGGTGACACTGGTAGAAGATCTCAAACAGACAAAAGTAGTGACATTTTAGCTAACTCTTATCAGTACTGTGCACAAGAAGGCAATGGTAAACTATTCCTCAATGCTTTTTACCTTGAAAACCCTAAGATGTTGCGACATTCCAAATGGAACACGAGAGAGTGCTGGAATGTGAGATTCCTAGATTTGAAGGCACTAAAACAGCTACTGGGGAAGAGGAGAGGACAGATACGAGTACAATGGTGTCTTAATTATGCAGCTGGACTGAAGGGGAAAAGGTGTTCACCTGCTAACAAGTTGAGATGTGAAAAGAAAGTTCTAGGCTGCACAACACATATAATAGGAACATAGAAAGTAAGAAGCGTTTATCGGGGGAAGCTAGAAGTTCAGGTCACCATAAATTGAAGCTGACATGATGGCAAACAATTGCAACTAGAGTTGTTGGGAGGAAGCATAACTAATGCTCGGGTGGAAACTAATGCTTGAATTTTGATCTAATTTGGATGTTTGCATGTTGTTGTGTGCCTTTAAGTAGTTTCCAATTTATGGTTACCCTAAGGTGAACTTATTGTAGGATTTTTTATCATCATCATCATCATCATCATCATCATCATCATCATCGCAAGATTTGTTTGGAAGGCATCTACCTTTGCCTTCCTCAGAGGCTGGGAGAATATGACTTGCCCAAGGTCACCCATGGGTTTCCGTGACTGAGCAGGGATTTGAACTGTGGTCTCCAGAGTTATAGTCTTGTGCTCAAACCATTACACCACACTGGCTCTCCTGACTGCTCATTAGGGGATTTTTTAAAAAAATGTTTACCAATCCCAGGAATTCTTTAATTCTTACCCAGGAGATGTTCTGTAACAGATGATTTTGGGATGATTGAATCTGAAGAAAGGACACTTGTCTATAGAGGATGAGACCGACGTAAGCAGGGAGTATCTGAAGGGAGATGCACTTCCCACTCCCACAGTAGAACCAAATAAATATAGAATATATATGATATGCATACGAAAAGTGAAAAAAAGAGGTAACCTGCTATGGCAAGCTGAAACTTAATCTTGAATTCTAATACTCCTGTAATTAAGGGGAAAAGGTAATGCTTTGGTCAGGAGAAATGCCAGATTTCCCATAAGGAACAGCACATATCAGATCTCTGCCACAGCTACAGACCCACAAGGCACATTAAAGGAAAGGCAGTTTTCAGTGGAAAATTGATTGCTGCCAGACTCTGAAGAGCAGCAGTCTGAAATCAGGCAGACAACTCTGCTTCCAGTCTCTGTCACTGAACAAAATAAAGGGAGTTTCCTCTTTGTTTCCAAATGGCCTCGTTTTGCTCTTGATTTCTTCTTCGCTGTTCAATTAAACTACTGATCACAGAATGTTCCTTGTTGGGTATCTTTAATGATTTGGGATCCCTCACAGCTCCTCGGGATTTCCTTCTTCAGAATGAATAGCTCTCATGGGGCTTACACATATTTTTTTTCTCCCTGGACAACAATAGTTATTCTCCCCCAATTAGTACAGCTGCAATGCTAGCACTGCTTCCACAAAACTTATGTTATGCTTCTACCAATATAATTTGGGAGCAGGAGGGCTGGGGGAAGAGAGCATTTCACAGCTATAGGACAGCCTCTTGATGAAGGAAAACAAAATCTCATTCAGACCTTTTAAAAGGAAGGGGTAAGATCTTCACTCTGTGACATGTAGATGGAATACCTATTGTTCAAAGCCAAGAGTAAAATAATGCATATCAACTGCATCTGTTTTCTTTTCTTTTGAAAGCTAAAGGACTGTTTGTGGTTATGAGTAAGAGAGCTCACCCTCTACGGAAAGAAATGCAGTCCCCACCCCTTCCATCTCATGTCATGAAGGAGAATGTGTGATCAACACTGGGTATTACAGGGAGTATCCAGCGTTCCCTACCACCAGCATGGTGACTCTGGGTCACTGCATCTGCCAGCCACCAGAGACATTCCTGAATAGGAGACAGGGCAGCATAGCTACCTCATATAGATGGACCAGTGGCTGCTGAGGGGTCCACATCTGAAGCCAAACCCAGAAGAGCCAAAGATGTGGTTCTGCTGAGGAGGAAGGGGCACAAAGCAGAGTGGTAACTTCTGCCCATAAAACAACCAAGGGCAGAGCGGTAGGTGGAAAGGCAGGGGCCCTGTAGACCAAAGTGGTCTGACACTTGCAGGGATGTGAAAAGAGGCCTCAGTTCAGATTGTGTAATGTAGACCAGACATTGTACTTACTCAATAAGCAGTCTTCATGGATAGGTCCAGAAAGCTTTTATCAAAGATTAGTTCAGCACACAGGTAGTGTTCTTGCCAGAACTGAAGATGAATAGACAGTTTCACTTTTCTGAACCCCCTCACCCCTCCCAGCTCTTTCCTGCTCATATACCATTCTCACACACTAGCCTGTACCAGTCTGTTGAAATCACCTTGATTCTCATGCTTCGGACTGACTTCTCCCTGCCATCACCCAAACATCAAAGGAAACACAGCATTGAAGTGGGGATGTAGGGAAGATGGCTACAGTATGGCTAAGCTAGGCATGGCAGAGATGGTGGTGCCCTCTGACAAATTCCCTGGCTAATAAACTTCAGCCTTGGGAAGGAACAGCTGACTGCAAGCTTAGTAAAGAAACAAGAACTCTCTACTTCTGAATTAAGCCCACGTGAGAGCTCTGTTGGTGGAGCAAAAGTCAAATAAATAGGGGTGCTTGTGAAGAAACAAGGTCCTTCCCTGAGAATCTTTTTGTATCCTTTTCTACTGACAAGGCCAGCCTAGCCAGGAGGGCAGCTTATTCAAGTCTTCCAACACATTCTGAACAGCATATATTACCCTCAGTAACGACAAAGACTGGAACAAATCTTAAAACCCAAACTTCAAGAGTATTACGTTGTTGTTTTTTTATCCAACCATGTGAATTTGACATATGGCTGCCTCTTTGAAACTGGCCAACATGATTAAACAACAGCAACACAAAAACAAGTCAATCTCCTACACAGGAATGCTGTCTTGTTGGATTCATCTTCATCACATATTCTTGTTTAGTGATCTGGATCTACACATCTCAGGTCTTAACAATCATAACAAGAAGACTAAATATTTCTCGGTCTTCAGAACTGCAGGCAACAAATGCAAACATATGTATTAGACTGGGTATTCTTAACGTAAACTCTTTCAGTTTTAAATCTGAGTGATTTTACAGCACAGACCTTGGGTGAAGTAATGAAGATTCTACATATTTGGGCCAGTTTTGTCATATGGAGTCTGACTGGTGTTGAGGCTGAAGTTATATTAGTTCTAAGAGGCCTAGCTTTTCCAGCATATATTTACCAGCTTGCCTTTGGTTTGCTGCTTTAGATTTCATGAACTTGGTCACAGAACTGACAGTGTGGGTCCCAGCCAAGTATAGTGAACATGGTATCATTAGCCTTATTCCATTTTATAATACACTTCATGTCATCTTTCAGAAATTGTTAGAGGATATATCTCATTCCTATATTTTGTATTTATACTAATACCATATTTTAGCATTGTTAGCATTCTTGAACAGAAGGGTATAAATTTAATGGAATAGATAAATAGATAATCTGTATGTTACCCCCAAAAGTCAAATTGGACTGATCTACACTCTCATGCCAAATAAAACCCTCTTAACAAATGATAGTATGCTCTTTTTTTCTTTTTCTTTTTTTTTTACAGAGAGATGGTCTTTCAGAGAGACGGAGTAGTGTCGTATGTGAAGCAACTCTCATTTATTGCTAATACATTTGCCAACATGCATATTAAGGACAAATCCTGTTATAACTAATACCTTGCTATTCAGCCATCCACTAAAGTCACCTTGTTAACGCTCAGTGAAACAAAAAACCAAAGTCCACTGCTCCAAATGTCCTAAAACTATCATCTGACTTTAGGTCGATGTATGGTTTCTGGATTTGTTTTGGCTGGTAGTTATAGTCCAGATGCCCAGCCCTGGAAGTTATTTTTTGCAGTACGGGCATCTGGTTATTTGGCACAGATACACTTGGCTTGGATAGAAGTAGGGACACTAAGCAGACTGGCTATCCACTTAGTAACCATTAAAAAGGAATGAATACTGCATTGTGTTGGCCTTATGCCTGTTACTCTAATATGATAGCTACTAGGTTGCAGTATACAGGAAAGACTGAGGTAAGAACTGGTCATAGAGCAGGATGGTCCTCCAAAGATTTTGCAAGAGTGTGCCTCATAGGGCAGCAGACAGAGAATACCATCGTCTTAATGGTGATGGCCCACGCTAACCACAGCTTACTTCATGGACACATGCAATCAAAGCAGGAGAGTCTGTGACCTTGTCTTTGGCTTTCACTGTTTTCATTCTGGCATACCAGAAAGAAAAAAAGTGAAACTGTTGCCTGCAAGGGTGTGATTATACACAGGAGGACTGCAGCTGGATATCCTGTTTTCTGAAGAAATGGCTAATTAGATAATGTTAGTTTGTCTGGAAGTACCCTTCTCAGAAAACAGATACCAGGGGATACCTCTTGCAGAAGAAGTTTGTCCTAATCTGGTTCTGGCAGTATTCATGATGTCTTTGCATATTTTTTATTTACAGGCAGCTTGCAATATATTGAAAACTGGAATGACATAGTAAGTGGCTTCAGGACAAATGAGGACTCCTCAACCAAATACTACTTCTTCTGTTGTTTGTATGAATTAGGCTTTATATAAAAGGGTCATAGTAAAGGACAAGTTGTTCAGTGGGAGAGTATGTGCTTTACGTGTAGAAGGCCCCAGTTTCAGGCCCAGGTGTCCCCAGGTACTTCTGGAAAAGCCTGAAAAGCTTGATCGCCCACTGGTGATCAATGTAAGGCAATGCTGACCTTAAATGAACCAATGGTTTGCTTTAGTATAAGCCACCTCCTCTAAGTTCCATTGTGTTTCTGATCAAGCAATAACCCTGGAACACCGTAGCTCTTGGACAATTCAGTACATAGTCTGCCAAGAGTTTTGTTACTTGAACTGTTTTCAGCACCAGCAGTTACAAGGTTTCTTGGGACAGCTCCTAGCTTCAACTACTAATAAAAGGACATCAGCATTCTTGACTAGTCTGATGTGCTCTTTGCTCCTACCCAGAGAAAGTATGGGAATTTCCTCTGATAGTTACTTTTCTGCCTCACCTCACTGAGTGTTCTGTGTTCAGAAATACAAACTCTTACTTAATTGTTGTTGTTGTTGTGTACCTTTGTTTCTGACTTGCAGCAACTCTAAGGTAAACCTAGCATGTTTTTTTTTTCTTGGCAAGATTTGTTCAGAGGGATTTGCCTTTGTCTTACTCTGAGGCTGAGAGAGCATGACTTGCCCAAGGTCACCTAATGGGTTTCCATGGCTGAGCAGGGGATTCAACCCCTGGTCTTCACAGTCCTAGTCTGATGCTGAAACTACTACACCAAGCTTGCTGTCATAAACATTAATGTCACCAGATATTCAGCACAGTTTTTCTTAAGGTCACCTTTCTTTCTCAGTTGGCTTTTGTATTTGTGGCTCTTTGCTGCTTAATACCCCGGAATGATGGCAGAAAATGAAAGGAAATCGTTAGTTTTCCATTTTATTTGTTAATACAAAATCATATCACGATGGTAGGTACAATACCATCAGGATAATCAACATAAACACAAAATAAAAAGAACCCACAATGAATAATTATTAAACAGCATATTTAGAAGCAGAGCAGCAGGAAAAATCCATTTCAGTCACTCACACACAAATGCACACACAGAAACACATATTTCTATGTTTTAGGAAGCACATAATATTTGAGGCTGAGGAGTAGAATATTTTGAGAAAGAGAATCTGATATATTCCAAGACAAGGCAGGGCAGATTACAAGGAAAAGCAGTGGTTCTCAAATTTGGCCCTACGGATATTTCTGAAATGCAGCTGCCAGAATCCTTATCTAGCAGGGACATTGGTCATGGATTCTGAGGGTGGTAGTCCAAGAGCCCCACCTCGGATCGTTATAACTTCAAGATAAACGTAGGACTTCATTAATGTAAAACAAATGAAGAAAAGAAAAAGAGGGTTCTCTCACATGTTCTTTTGGGAGGAAAATATGGAATGCCTCACAGATGTGTTTGAAACTTGCATAGTGGTCATGTTGTTGCTGTTGTGTGCCTTCAAATGGTTTCCAACTTATGGTGACCCCAAGTTGAACATAACCATGGGGTTTTCCAGGGCTGAGAGTTTGTGACATGTCCAAGGTTATCCAGTGGGTTTCCATGGCCAAGTGGGGAATCAAACCCTGGTCTCCACGGTCATAGTCCAGCGCTTAGACCACTACACCACACTGGCTCTTGACATTCCAGTTTGACTACATAAAATAGAAATTATAATATTTCTTCAGTCAGCAATCCAACAAACACCTTCAGCTATGATTCTGATTCTAAGTTTTTACATTTTTACCAAATGTATGTAGTTTCAAATGTGAGTGTACAAGTTTAAGAGCAAAAATATAATGCATTTTAATTGTTTGGTAACAGTGACAATAGCAGAAACAATCTATGAGTGAGCTGAGGCTCCCATTTCACTACCTTCCTACACTCCTCAGCATTCTTCCACATTGTGTGCGTGTGTCTTCAAGTTGCCTGTTGACTTATGGTGACCCTATGAATTTCATAGGGTTTTTTAAGGCAAAGAATACCCACATTACTTCAAATCCTCTAATTTTGTTGCGTGTGGAGACCAAGTAAAAACCTTTAAGATATCAACTGCATTCAAACTGCAGTATTAGGCCCTCAGGCTGCAAAACTGCAGGAGAAAGCTTCTGTTAAAGTAGAAATGACACCATGTTCGTTCTTTGTTCTTGGTAGTTCTTTAAAAAACAAAAATTAAATAATGGCTAATGTGGCTTGAATGAAGCCAGTCTACAATTAAACAGTGCTTATTGTCCTCTAGGATATATGCCACAAATTCAGAAGTATAATAGACATCTTGATAATTTATCAATTTTCCACTTATGACTGATCTAATATAGTTTTATTTTACAAGGGAGAACAAATCTTAGGGCTAAATTCACTTTTTAGTTCCAGCTGCAGTAAAGCTATTAACGCTGAAAGTCAACATTTTGCTGTTGCCATTGCCACTGATTCAGTGGTTTGGACTAGTTTGGACTACACTGGATTTAGTCTATAGTTAACAACCATTGGGAAAGACAGAAAGAGTAAAAAAAAAGTCGGATTCTTAAATAATGGCAGAATGTTAGCATGTGCAAAGAACAAATGAGACAGAAAATGTGAGTAGTAGAGAGAATCTGTTCTTAGTTACAGAGGACCAGATATTCCAAGTAATCACATTTGTTTGTTATCTTTATATCCAAGTTTTCCTGTTCAAGGTGATAAAAATGCTTCGTTAGAGGAAAAAAATGGATTTTTTCTCCGACACCAGTGTCATGTAATACCTTTATTAGGACTAACCAAAACACTGTGTACTCAGCAAATTTATCAAATTTGCAACACATTCTCTTCGGGATAAAAGTTAAGCAGAGAAAAATGAGGTAAACAAAAAGTTTGCTGGACAGAATGGAAAAGCAGATCTCAAAGACTAGATACTTCCTGTAAGGAGACAGTACTGGAGAAGAGCTGTGTTTTGTATTTCTTTATTTATAAATGTACAAGCAGGCCAGATAGCAAGCAAGATACATAGTCATAGTGCTTGTCCTCAGGCAAGACCATTCATGCCCCCGTTTCCTTTCCCAGCATATTCCACAATAAATTTCCTTCTGTACTTGGGGGAGATTTTCTTTGCAAGTAGGCATGCCTTGAGGTTTTTAATTTCCATTTCTGTCATGCATTTCCTTCTGCTTGAAGTGATATATATGCCCCCCCCCCAGCTTTTTATCCTCACAACCTTGTGAGATAAATCAGGCTGACAGATAGTGAGTGGTCCAAGGTCATGCACTGAGCCTCATGCCAGAGTGGGGGGTCTGAACAAGTTTCTTCAATCTTAGTCCAACACTGTAACCACTATACTACCCTGGTTCTAGTTAAATAGCAGCTTGGTGGATCGTTCCTTGATTGCCATACGCCTGAGGGATATAAAAGAACCTGGAAGGAGGACTACCTTTGCTTGGGTATCGCAGAGTGATAAGACATAGAACAATGCGCTCTCAGTAGGGGTTTCCCATCTTTCCTCACTTGTCCTGCTTGCTTCAAGTAACAAGACTACACAAGGGATGCCATTCTCTTTTTTGCCAATCTTGCCATTAAAAAGAGAGGTTCAAAGTTGGAGGTGAGAGCTTCATCTTTACTTCTGCTTTTAAGCGTGACAGTGTCTAAGGCCAGCACCACTTTCCAGTCTTCCAGGCAACAATTTTCATCACCATGCAGGACTCGGGGGACTCATGTTTTCCAGCTACCCCGCAGGGGGGCTTGTATCTGCTATTAGACTCTTGTTTTTTGTTGTTGCGTTCCTTTACCTCCTTTTGGACATATGACAACCCTAAAGGGTTTTCTTCGTGGATGTGTTCAGAGGGGGTTTGTCTTTGCCTTCCTCTGAAGCTAGGAGAGAGTGTGACCTGCCCAAGGTCACCCAGTGGGTTTCCATGGCCGAGTCAGGATTTGAACGCCGGTCTTCAGAGTCGTAGTCCAATCTCAGACTATTACACCAAGGCGGCTTAGATGCCTGCACCCTATATTTAAATGTATTCTTTTTAAAAACAAACATCCCTCTCTCTTTCCCCTTCAAATTCTTCAGCTACCAAAGGAACTTAAGAAATGAGGCGAGATAGGAGAGTGGGGAAGTTTCCTTCACAAGAGTTCCAAACACTATGGAACACCTTGGGCCGCTTTATGTCCCAGTGCCCCGGGTCACCGGCACTTCTTCCCCACCAGGAAAGCCCCCCATGCCCAAATTCCAGTGCATCGAGATCACCATTGGACTCCCTTATACTCCAAAGTTTCAGACTCTCCTTCGTGTTTCATATTCCCTTCTTAATTCGGGTGAGGATTGGAAGAGGGAGAGAGGGCTTAAAGATCGCTGCAGGTGCCCGCTCTCCCTCACCCCGCCCCAGAAGACCCTCCGTAGTGCCAGGCGGGCTCTGCGCGCGCGGTTCCTCCGGTCCCCTTCCCGCCCGATCTCCCGCCGGCGTCGCCTCACGAGCCCCACGCGCCGGCTCTGCCCTGGCGCCGCTCTTCGGCCTCGTGGCGGCTCGCCTTCTCCGGCGTGGCCGAATTTGTCCCTCTCCGGGGGTGGTGCGCCTCGGAAGCTTCATTGCAGTGCAAACGTTACTGCCGGGGGAGACTCCCCAGGCCGCGCCGTCGCCGCCGCGGTTGGCCAAAGCCGAACTGTATGGGAGGAGCCTCCGGTTTTTAATGCACCATAAGGTTCCAGCGAGCCGCCGCCGCCGCACCGAGCCTGAGGACGCTCTCTTGCAGCAAGAGCAGCAACGGTGACGACGCGCGCTTGGCGGCTGGTTCCCCCGGGCTGTGCTGCTTCCTCAGCGGCGCTTTGCAGCAGCCGAAGCCAAGCCCGCAGCGGCGCCAGCCCGGCCCCCTGAGAGAGAGCGAGAGAGACACCCCGCTTCTCCTTTTCCTCTCTCCCTCCGCACCGTGTGAGGCCGAGGCTTCACGGCGCGTTGCCTGCCCGCCCGCCTCCCCGCCCGCCTCCTCTCCGCTGAAATTAAAAAGCGAGGGAGGGAGACAGAGAGACGAGAAAAACCGAGGGGGAGGCTTGACGCCGGAGCGGTGTGATCGCTGCAGGAACGGACACCATTTTGTGGGGCGAAGGGCTTGTTGACTCGGGCAGCCCCCGGGATTGCTGCATGCGGAGGGGGAGAGCGGCTCGGCAGCAGCCACAAGGGGAACCTGTTGGGCGTCGCGATCGGGAAGTCGCCCAGCTGCGGCACTTCGCCCTGGACCTGGGGGTTGCGGCAGCCTCCCTCGGCATCGGATCGTGCGCCGCCGCGGCAGCTTTGGGAGGAAGAGGAGGAGGAGGAGGAGGAGGAGGAGGGAATTTGGGTCTCGTGCATCCCCACCACCAGGAGCCTCAGCCTCCGCAGCGGCGGCGTCATCCGCAGCAGCAGGCGAAGGGGAATTGGACCTTGCGCATCCCCATTCCTGGGTGGAGGCGAAGGAGATTGGCACCCTTGCGTCAACGGCAGGAAGAGAAAGGGATTTGGACCTTTGCGACAGCCGCGTCCCTGGCAGGAGGAGGAGGAGGAGGAGGTGAACGCTTACTTGCTTGCCTTTTTAAAAAGAGAATTTGATTTTTATTTTATTTTATTATTTTTTTTTAGTTTTTTTTTTCCCTTGCAGAGGCAGAAGCATGTTGGTCTCCAGGCAGCTCCCCTTCCCTCCTCTCCGCTGATCCCAGTCGTGGCGGGGCGATGATGGATACTTGCCTGCTTGTTCTCCCTTCCCACAAAAGTAAGCCCGCTGTCAATGGAGGAGGACATTGATACCCGCAAGATAAACAACAGTTTCCTGCGCGATCACAGCTATGCAACCGAAGGTAATAGAAGGCCCAACGGGTTAGGAGAGAGAGAGAGAGAGGGAGCGTGGGAAGCGGGCGGGGGGAGCATTAATTAAATAGCAGCATCCTCGTTCTACTGCGGGAGGCGTCTCTCCACGGCGCTTACTCGAAAGGCGTGGATCCGGCCACTGCATGGCGTTGTGCAGATTTTAGCGATTGAGCCTCGGGCACATCGCGGGGAAGTGGCGTTGTCATGAGGGACGCGTCTCGGAGTTGTTACCGGGAAGACGCACACGCCATAATGCAGTGATGCCGGGAAAGCCTGGGCCCCAAGAAGGAGGAGGAGGAGGAGCAGCAGCAGCAGGTGGATCAGGACGGAATGGCCCTCGGGCACGCTTAGATTAAGGACCCCCACATGCACACACCTTGGCTGGGGCCACTCCTTTGGGCCCCGATCTCACTTCAGTGCGTTGGCAGCCTGGCTTATCCCCTGCTATCCCCAGGTGTCGGCTGGCAGCCTCCCCTGCAAACCGGCCAACGGCTTCCTTTGGTTTCCTTTCGATTGCTCGGGGAAAGTGTGAAATCAGTTAATGGTGGCTTAGAGGAGCGGACCTGGTGTCAGTGGACTCGTGTGCGGGTGCATGTGTGAGAGAGCTCTGCATTACCCAAGCTTGGCAATGCAACGATCTCTCCCTCTCCAAAAAAAAAGGCCCTAGACAGATCATGACGATGACAGACCAAAGCCTTATCCAATGAAACGGCAAGATTGCTGTTAAGACAGGTGGTGACATGCTTCTTGTGGGAAAGAATGCAGCAGTAATTCTGCAGCAGTCGATTTTGCTGAATCAACTGAGAACGGAAATGAAGGAGGGGGGATGCAAACGTGAGCGAGTGGCTGCGAGCTGTTCTGAAAGGGAAAGGACTTATCTGTGGGGAACCAGTGTGGAGATGAAGAAGGAAACAGAGGGTGAGAAGGAGTAGCCACCCTGGGCCTGTTCTTCATAGAAGATGGCTTGCTCTTGGCTTCTTCTCCTCCCCTCGCCCCGCTCCATCTTTTGCAAGGGAGGACTGTTGATATTTGGCCTTGACTTGGGAGATAAAATGGAGAGGCAAGCTGACTAAGAAGAGTGAAACAGGATCTTACCAAATATAGGTGGAATAGGGTGGACTGGATTTGTGTGCATTTTCTGTGAAGTCATCATGCTGTTTGTCTAAGCACCAAAACTAGATGGTTTGTGGATGAAGTGTGGTTGAATATAGTGCTTGCTCTTGTATTCTAGTAGGCGTAGAAATGAGGGTGCCTCAAATGTGTAAGCCCACCAACTGGGATGGCTGAAACAGAAAATAATATTTTATGCTTTCTATTTGTATTGTTTTCTCATGGTACCCACCCCCTGAATTTCTTTAAAATCCATAGAGTTTAGCTGGAATTTTAGGGCTGACAATGGAGGTAATGGACAGCAAAGCTGCTGTGATTAGGCCAAAGGGTGAACTGCATGTGTATACCATTTTGGGCTGTGTTGTACTGAATGACATTCTGTTCTTTTGAGAGGTGTGGGAGTTGTGGGCTTGAGGGAACTGACTGCTAGCCATTTACCCATCTGTAGAATGGGTACTATGAACTTGGAAGACACCATAATGAAACAGATAAGAAGCTCTTCAAAAATTGTAAGAAGCTTAGGTGTTTTAATTGTCATAAGGTAACAATTTACTTTTGTGTTCTACAGGAGAACGCAATACTTGTACAACTAGAAAGCACATTAATTTTTTTGAATGTGTTGTATGCTTTTATTGAGAGCATGACTTGATTAAAAATGTAAAATTATGGTGAAGATCAGACTTACCTGGGCTATATAGTGAGCAAAAAAATTCTATTCTTCTGGGTGGAATGCATATTTATTTTCAAGACATGGAGGTGCTAATGGGAGAAAAATCTTCAGGTGCCACAACACCTGGATTTCTGAAGATTCTGTCCACCTCATTTTCATAATGCATAGGCAAGTTTGTGAGTTTCCACTCAGCACAGAGCTAACACCTAACTACTGGACTGAGTTGCCTCAAAACAGTGTTTGAGGTTTGTTTTTATTTGTTTAGCTTTGCCAGGAATCCTAGTTTTATGGTCGATTGGTATACTTGATTTGCCTTTATTTATTTCTGTGCATATTGAAAGCTCAGGCTGATGTCATTGTTTGTTATTGGCCTAATGTATGTTTCCCCTGCATTTCACCATTGGGGCAACTTTTAGAAATGGTTGAAATCATGGATGGAGATGGATGACTGAAAGAAAGAACCATGGGATTTCATTTGTGAGGCCTAAGACATGATTACAGTCATTCCCTTGGAGGTGCTGGTTTTGCAAGCCATTCAGGAGCATGTTATTGTCTCTTTTCTGTGACTAAACTGGTACATGTATCTCAACTGCCTAATATGTGTGGCCTTGAAATGCTGCTTATTACAATAGCAATTGTTCCTCCCTAGCAACATGTGTCTCTGTTGTAATCATGAATCCTCCCAGTTGTTCTTTCACTGAATTTCTGTTTCTCTGAACTATATTGTTGTCACTTCTTAAAAAATGTGAGTTGTCCATCAGATTTATACTGAAGAAAACAACTGAAGAAAACTATTGAAACTAAAGACTCAGTTCTCTTTGGGTGGTGGAAATGGCTAGTGTAGGCCAACAAATGTAGAAGGTTTCCAGAGACCTAGACTGGGTTTGAGTGTCTGTTGTTCAGATGTTTATGCAGTTGGTTGATCATTAAGGAAATGAAGTAGCAGCTGCTGGTGGCTTCCATGTCAAGTGGATTGGTAAATCTGCTTCGGATTTTAGTCTGAACTCTAATGGAGCTAACCAAGATGCTAGACCTTATTCCCCAAATCAATGCAGGCACAGCATGATTCTTCATCTGTCAGAAGCTTTATGATGGTGGATCTATGTGGAAAGAGTTGATTTTCAAATGAAGATGCCCATGTTATAGTAGCGGTTTGGTTTGGCAACCCATTGTTGTTGACCCACTCATTTTGTGTGCTAGCCAATGTCCCACAATAAATAGTTAAACATGGATTTGTAGTATGAGTAGGACTTTATTGAGCTATAGTTGGAGAAATCTACTTTTAAAACTTGGAAATCTTGAAAGATCTCTCAGAAACCCAGTTGTATCAAACAAAGGTAGATACTGCTTTGATTTTATACAGTTTATATCTCTGTTCTTCTTGCTTTCTTGTTTATTTTCTGTTTTGGGTGATGGGGTGCTTTGGATATGTTTTAGAATGAATGAAAACAGAGCGTGGTTGGGCATAACACATCAGCCTTGTGAGAGTTTACTATATATCCATCACTTCCAAATTCTGGATATTGCATCTCATGGAACTCAAAAAAATAATTTTATTGATGTCAAGCACAGGAAGCACAGGTGGCCCATGGTCCAACTGAAGCAGCGGATTATTCCAGAATGGTACAGGGATGGCCCTTCCCTAGTGAGACCATGAGGCATTGGGGGTAGGAAAAGAGACTGACCTGTCCCCAGGGGTAGATTGAAGGTAGATCCAGATCTACTGGTAATGTGGGGAATTTACAGTTCATCAGGAAGTATTTCTGACTTTAGGTATATAGCCACAAAATCACCCTCAACTCCCGTTATACTGCTGAAATAAACTCTCACTGTAACTAGGAGTATATTTTTTGTTTTATATGAAAGCTTGGCTGAAAATTCTTTAATTCTAATGCCAGGATCCAACTGGGTCCTTGGACTAATGGGAAAAGCCCATCAGAAGGTTTTAGGGAAGATGATTTCCTCCCCCTCTCTACATGAAACCCCGCACTGCCACAGTGGAATGCTCTTTTTCTTTCTCTTCCTCTTCTTGACTGCTCTGGAGGATTTCTAAGTCCTCCAGAGTAGAACTAAGGGTATGCAGTCTTGGCACGGAGAAGGGGAGATCTACCCCCTTTCAGACTTGCTGAAGGGTTTCTCACATATGTACAAGGACTACGCTGGATTCTGGCCTGAGTGTTTGTCTTTTATACTGGGCTCTTGCTGAATCTTTGGAAGAACCAAAATTAATTCCACAAACTGAAGTGTTCTAGGCATTCTAGGTGTATTTGTTTCATTTCTTTCCTAATCCCCAAGAGTCTTTCGATAAAAAACAGTGTGGTTTGACCCAGCTCCATTGCAAATATTCTTCTGCATATTCTCTGTGTCCCATTGATCTGTTTTTTGGTTTGAAGCATGTGAATAAGGTGTTACCGGATTCTTGAACAGGCATATGTGTCTGCTCTTTTGGTTGTTACCTCATTCCTCTCCCTAATTTTGGTGAAGCAAAGCAAAGGAGAAATCTTGCTGTTCATTTTTTCATGGCATACAGTATTTTCCATGCCGAAAGCTCTTTCCTGATTTTAAGCCCATGGGAGCAGTTGTTTTCCAAATTTTTTCCCCCCTACAGCATATGTAGTCATGAATGCTTCTCAAGTGCCCCATGAAATTCTGAACTGGGCTTCTTGCATGTGCGTTATGGCTATACTCTGTGTAGATGACAAACACAGTTTGATGAAAACAGTTACTGTAGTCTGTATACCAATTTTCCTGGTTATGGGTACCCTGAGGATAATATTGTCTTTGTTGGCCCACTTGCATGCGCTATTTGTCTATACATGTTTTGAAGTTTGTTTATGAAATAAGCATTTTCTGAACATAAATGGCTGAATGAATTTAGCTCTAATGTTCTAGCACATGGGTGGGTGGCAATGACCAAGACAAAGGCCAGTTTTCACCCCCCTTATGGGCTGAGTCGTGCCATTTTGGCTGTAAATCAGCCGTAAATCTCAATTGAAGTCATTTCTGGTTGCTTAGTTTAACTGTAGCTGCTTTTTTTGAGATCTGGGTGATGAAGATTTAAAGGCAATACATTGCTTCTGTAGGTTTCCAGAACAACAATTTACCACTTCTGAGTGAAAAAGATAAGTATTTTGTCCAAATGGGAGTGGCTGGTCTTGAGAAAGATTGAGGGTTGTGAAAACCATCCCTGGAGAGAGCACAGAGTTCCCACCTCTGTTTTAGGGGAACCATTTCCTCCTCTGACCCTGGCTCTCTTGCTTTGAAGGACTTGGTATTGTCTGTCTAGTGCAGCTGTTCTGCAAAGCATGGTTAGAAAGCACTCAGTTCTTTTTTCTGTATTGTTCAGTCAAGGCAGTGGGGTGCTCCCCTAAGGTACTCGGGGACCAATAGGAAAAAGGTCAGAGGCTTTGCAGAAGCAGAGTGATGATGTGATCCTTAGGTCAGGATATGTCCAAGAAGAAGGTTAAAAAGGGAGAAACAATCCTTGCTTTTAGCTTTCCTTTAATCTGACGTGATCTGTTCAATGTGATAGGACAGGAAAAAGAATGAGAGTATAGTCAAACCCAGGACCCCAGACAAAGACTATACATACTGCTCAAAGACACTTTTTGAGTGTCATTTAGAGCTTAGGGGTGTGAACTGGCCTCCAACTAGAAGTGATAAACATTTAGATGTGTAGAATGTCTGTTGGCAAACCCAGCAAAGGGTATGTAGGAAATCTGTTGAGAATTCAAGAGGTCCTTCAGGTTCAGTGATAGCTAGCTACAGGTTTGTATGACAGAGTGATGACAGTGTCTCTTAAAAAGTGGGGTGGTCCTGGTATACCAGTTTCCAGTCACACAAAAGAAAAGATTCTTCTTCTTCTTCTCCTTCTCCTTCTCCTTCTTCTTCTTCTTCTTCTTTTTTTCTGTTTAACCAAGTTGGGGGATCTAGGCCGGTCTTATCTAATCTGGCTGAGGCCAGGGACTGTAACCTTGGCCTCTCTGTGCACCGCTGCCTGCCTTTTGTGGCATCTGAAGGGGTGTTTAGAGGACTGCCTTGAGGGAAATGGGGCATGTGCCTGATATCTGGAATCAAACCTATGACATCCTTTCTCTGTGTTGTTTTCCCTTAAAATATCTACTTGTTCTTTATCTGATCAAGTGTGTAAACAGAGCTGTTCTGTAGTCATTTCCTTTAAACAATTGATTGATTAGAATATCTTAAATCATGTGTTACGTTAATGTGTTCTCTATCACTTCAGTCTCAGTGCTTTCTGGATCAGTCTTATCATATTTCTTAGGAAACCTAAGGAGTTCTATCCAGTGTCACATGAATAAACATGACTAGAAGGGAAAGTCCTATTGTATGGTCAGAAGCTTACTCATGTGACATTGGATGGAAATGTCAGATGACCAGACTTCTGCCCGTACAGTAGGACTGCCCTTTGTCATGTTTCATTCACCCCCTTCCCAAAATGTTTGCTCCAAAGGGTCACACCCGGCACCTAAGAAGATTTGGAAGACGCAAGAGATGGGAAGGTGCAGGATTGGGGCAGAATCTCTTCTGCTCATTTGTCTGCTGGCTGACAGGCACATTTGAATACAACCAGCTCTTTAGAGGAGTTCTGTTGGTTGGAGAACAGGACTTAGTAGCTGAAAAAACAGAGAAAATGGCTGACCTGTTAATAATTGGAATTACTAGAGAAGAAAGTAGAGCATTAATTAATTACTACTGTGGTGCCAGATCAATAATTCAGTTTCTGGGTGGACACTGAACCTGAATTTATTTGATTTGTTTTACTCAGACAGCAAGACCTTAAAAATGAGTACAGAAAAAAATAAAATAAAAAAGAGTTTAGACGTCATTGGTGATGATACCATATGTTGACATTCCAAAGATGAGGGGCCACCACTGAAAACACTTTGTCCTTGGTGTCCAGGAATCTCAACTTGAGGCCAGGCCCAGATCTTTTCCCTTTAATTGATTTTCAATTGAAGGAGAAAAGGGGTTAAAGTGATTTTAGTACCCACCAACCTGAATCTAGTGGGATCTCCATAGAAGAACAGAGGCAGCTCCTGCAGCTCGTGCACTGATGCTGGGACCAAGAAAGGCTCAAACTCCTAGAAGGGATTCTGAGAGACCAGCTGTTTGATGTTTCTGGGGTCCTCTGTGCTACAGATTCTGCTCCAGTTGCATTGTACACTACATGAACAAGTTCTTAATACATGCAGAATAAGAGTCCGCCATCAAGAGGCAAAAAGCTTATTTAACATCACAAACCTTTCTTTCTCTAAGCTTCACACTTGATGTGAGGGTGGTTATGAGACTCACTGAAGTGAGGGCAAGGCCCTGTTGGAACTGCCTGTAGGATCAAGAGCTCCACAGATGTAACAGAAAGGATGCCCAAGATTGAACTGAAAAACTGTGCTTGCTTTTCCCCTTTGGGCCCATCTGGCTGATGCTGTGATAGTACCTTTTCTGCCAAGCTACTCGTTTCACCTGTTGGCTTTTTCCACATGGCTGGACAGTTCCTCTGATTTCTCAGGGCCAGACCAGGTGTGATAGTGGGAGATCTTTGACTGGCTCCTGGATCCCCTATGTGTATTTCTCTCAAAGAAATTACTAAAGTAAGTAGGGAACTACTTAGGATTGGGGCAATCATGCCAAGGGAATGGGGCTTAACTTAGTAGCTCTAGCTATTGATGGGAAGGGGACAGACGGAGATAAAAATGAGCAAGAAACTTGAAAACTGGCTCTTCGGCTAGGAAACAAATATGAACCAGATCTTGAAAGTAGAGTCCTAGAAGGTTTTACTTTTTACCTGCATGCTTTGTGATCTGTCAGAAATTGTGTATGAATGCCAAGAAATCATATATGAAACAATAAACCCTTTCTCTTCTTTTCAACTCCCAAGCAGCTGTCCAGAATAATCATTTTGGCAAGAGCTTGCACAATAAGTAACATGCCGAGTCACTTGACGAATTAGCAGTAAATTGCGGAGGGGGATATCAGGGACATAACTATGTAGCAGACTTCTTGGCGAGTGGGCAAGAAGAGAGAGAGCTATTATGAGCTTAGTTAAGAAGGGAATTTAATTTTATGGAGTCAGCCACTAGGTGGCCCTCCCAAAGGAAGGCAGATTCTGCCAATAAAATTTTATTGAGGATTTGGACCATGTAATCCAAAGGCAGAAACCTAGTTATTGTTATGGATCTTCTCCTTCTGTATATCATAGCACCTAGCCAACTACTACTGCTAATCATTTAACACACATACGCTTTTTCCCCCAAGACAAGATTGAACATGGTAAAATTGTTTCTGCTATAGGATTAGGTACTTCAGAATTAATTGTATGAATATGTACAGTTAGCCCTCCACAATCAATCACGGATATGATTATTTGTGAGTTTCTCTAACCTCTGTTCTCCACCTCAAGTGTCTCTTTTTGGGGGAAGCCTTCACTCTTGCCCGCTCTGATCAGGCTGTGCAGCCCTTTAAAAACCTACCTTGGATACACAGCCTGGCCAGTTAAAGAAAGTTTGCGTCCTGATTTCTCAGCACCACAAGCCCTCTCCTGATGCCCCCCCCCAACCCAAGGAAGGAGGTGGATGCGAGAAGCAAGTGTAGGTTCACCATACCAACCGACCCCCTTTCTCTCTCCTTTCCCTGAACTGGTTTGGACCCTGGGTGCCCACTCTTTCCACTGTGCTTCATCTCCCTTCCCACAGACACACACATGTTTTGATATTTGTGGTTTTTCCACTTTTACATGGGTTGTGAGCCCCTGACACCAGCAATGTGGTGGGCTGACTGTATAGGAAATATTACATGAGACTGAACATGCTGTGTGGACTTTTTAGGAAGCACAGATGTCTTTTCAAAGTACTTTTTCAATAGAAAAAGGGGTACTCTAGCAGGGATGGAGAATGTGTGGCGTACCAGGTGTTATTTATTTATTTCACAGAATCATAGAGTTGGAAGAGACCCCAGGGTCCATCCAGTCCAACTGCTTGCCATGCAGGAACACCCATCAAAGCATTCCCAACAGATGGCCATCCAGCCTCTGCTTAAAAACCTCCAAAGAAGGAGACTCTACCACACTCCGAGGCAGCATATTCCACTGCCAGACAGCTCTGACCATCAGGAAGTTCTTCCTGAGGTTCAGGTGGAATCTCCTTTCCTGCAGCTTGAATCCATTGCTCCTTGTCCTAGTCTCTGGAACAGTGGAAAACAAGCCCACTCCCTCCTCAACATGGCATCCCTTCAAATATTTAAACATGGGTATAATGTCTTCTCTGGACCTTCTCTTCTGCAGACTAAACATACCCAGCTCCCTAAGCCGTTCTTCATAGGGCATGGCTTCCAGACCCTTCACCATTTTGGTCGCCATCCTCTGGAGACGTCCCAGCTTGTCGATACCCTTCTTGAATTGAGGTGCCCATCATTATTGATGTAGAGTTCAAGCCATTCTGGCCATTGGTGAAGAATAATGCATTTCTTTATGCCTGGCCTACTAGGGTTAGTTATAAACTGGAGGTTGCTATATACCCTTTGCTGGTTTGAGTTCCAATGTTTATTTCACCCTCCATTTGTGTCTTTATACATATGAGATAATTTGGTTTTATGTCTCCGGAGCTGTGTGTATCTGAGATGAGCATTAGGCTTTCTAAATCAGTTAGCTGAGCCATGGCAAATTCAGATCTGTTCTTTGGGCTTGCTGCTAGTGTGCGGTCATGAAAGGACTTAATGTTGGTAGTTATAGTGCACATGGTGTTTGAAAAATGTAGGAGAGTGTCAGAAGAGCAAGAACAATTGTTGTTCCCATCAATCAATTTACATATATAAAGGAATTGGCTGAAGCTACATGAAGGAAGGAAAAAAAGAGTCTAAATGAAGAAATACCTTAATGGTAGCTCAATGATGATACAAGCACACAAGGGGTTTTGTTTGTACCTTTCTTTGGAAAGTTTTAAGGGAAGTTCTGGACAAGTATTGCTAAGAGATTCTTAAAACTTGAGGAAAGTCAACCCAAGGGAAAGTCAATCATGGTAATTTAGATTTCCCATATTATTGCCTGATTATTGGACTGTTTGGTCCACTTTTCCCTTTGGGCCCATCTTGTGCAGTTAAAGGCACTTTAGTGTTTTTATGTTTTTCTTGCAATTTGTTGCAAAAAATCCTAATCTTTTCTTTCTTATATGTAACCGTACAATTCTTTTCTGAGTCCCTTATTTTCTCATCTTAATATCTATACTGTTCCTGACCTGTTTGCGCGGAGTGTTCCAGTTTTACCCAGAAAGCTTTCATAACATGAATTTTCCCTTCACCCACATCCCTTCTACTTTCAGATGCCTCGGGGCAACCTTTATAACACATACTTGGAACTTGTATCACACTGACAATAGCTCAAGGTATCCTTAACCTTTCAGTAGCATAGTATTTCCCTCTTGTATTGTAAAGGAGAACTTCACATACCTGACTCTGGCAAGAGAACAGAGTGATCTGCAAGTGACCTATGCTGTTAAAGAGCCAAGACTTCTTGAAGATAGCAGGGGCTTAGACCTTGTTCTGTGCTACATGAACCCATATAAGTTGCTCCACAGTCTTGTTGACCACTGATTCAGTTATTTTGCATTGCCTATATTGTTGGTAAACATTCTAGGCAAGGTGTGAGTGAAGTATGGAACAGTGGTTTACCTTTTAAGTAGGCTGAATTCCACTTCTGCTGCTTGACATAAGCCTTCCACTATTCAAAACTAGAAGTAGACTTTTGACCACTTCCATTTTTTGTTTTGTTTTATTTATCGGGGTGGGGAGATTTTTCACTTATTTTTTGGCAGTCCAGTTGACCCCCCCAGAGTGCCTCAGAAGCAGAAAATTGGCTCTTGGACTCACCAATGTTGCCCACCCTAGTCGTAGTCTGTTCTGCTGGTTTGCAGAGAACAAGTGAATGGTTTTTTCCTTACACAGAGGGAATCTTGAAAAAAAAATAATCTTCTTAAAGGGGCTTGATTTTGCTGTGCTGGAATTTTTTAAAGCTTTTTGTAAAAAAACCCAACAAACTGGAAGCTGACTTGAAAAGACCTCTATGTGACTATGATTGTACTGTAGCTTCTTCCTCTTAAAGAAATATGCTTCTGCAGAAAATCTTGTATTAACTTTCATATTTTTGACCTGAAGAACAGAGCTATGTGATTGCCATTGCCAAATAATTATATAAGTGGAGAAAGCTATTACCATTTCCCCCCTTTTCTGCCTGAAGAGAATTTCTGTAAATTTTACAACTTTCACAACCTCACATAACAAAAATATACCCTGCTGCATGTATTTGAAAGCCCAGGGCTGTGGGTATACAACAGCCCTACCGTATAAGTATTCTGTAATCTCTTCAGAATTCAGTCTGCAGTGAATTTCAGCTTTTGGAGTTGGGGAGTGCAGTAGAAAAGTTTAAGCTCTTCTAACTCCAATGGTAGGCTTGACAAATAGGTAGGTACTAAGGATTTAGTCTTCAAAAATGCTTAGTTCTCTCTAGAAAGTGATTATAAATTACCTAGCGTTCACATCCCCCCAAATGTACTCATCCACAGCTTAAATCAAGGTGCAAATTCCAGTTCGACCACTCACTCTGAAATAGGCAGAATCCACTAGGGGTGTGCTGTGCAGGAGCCATGCCTCAAAAGAAAATAGAGACTTAATGATAATTATTACCTCTCTGTCTTTGTGGTCTGGCTGGTGAGCAGAGAGAGGGAAGTATCAAGCAATAATATAACTGCAGGCAACTGTAACTTTGCAAAATCCATTAAAAATGTGTGGTGCCACTTTGTTTATCTTTTTCGCATACTGTGTTCATAAAGCAATTCCTAAGGAGAAAAAAATATGTAGTTTTCCTTTGTGTATTTTCTGTGCAGAACAAAATGTTCTTGTGCAGGAATCAGTGTATTTTGTGCAAAATACATATTTTATGCCCTAAAATATATTTTCAGCACACAAAAAAATGTGTATTCTACCTATACGTGGACCCTCATGGCTGTGGCACTGAAAAGGAAGGTGGCATTTGATTCCCTCCCTGGAAAAGACCAGGACGCCTTGTTACTGCCCTGGCTAGCCCGAGCTTGGGGGATATAAAAAGATATCTTTTGATATCAATAATTCGGCCTCACATACCCATTCCCCTCCACGTGCTTGCGAGGCCCCCGGACAAGCATGCACACAGGCTCGGCCGATAATCGCCGTAATATTTGAAAACAATACAGGCAGGCCAGAAATAGCCGACTCGCAGCTTCAGGAGACCTCAAAGCAAGTACCTGAATTAGGTATGCACGCAACTTTCAAAAGATCCTCTGCCCCGCGCTGGCAGCTTGACGATCTGACTATACACCGCTCAAGTACTCCGCGTTTGCATACTGGCTGCCCTACTGACAATTTGGCTATAACTCAATCATTCAAATTCTGACCTTTGTCTCCAGCCCCAAATCCATTGTTTTCCCCAAGTCCGACCTAGCCTGCGGTCACAATTCTTATAAAAACCCCTGACTTTGAGTGCTTCCTTGGATCGCTCTTGGCTTCCATCCCGCCTTGCTGTCGCTTTGTCCAGCGAGGCTTCCCCTCAGCCCCACGTGCTGAGATCCACACTCCCCAGCTTCTCCGCTTCTAACTGGGCTTCAGGACAGGTGAAGTATCGCCCAAATCAACAACTCCTCTAAAAATCCCTCTATCCCACTCCAACCTTTATTTCTCTAGTTATCTTGTGTGAGTGTGCTGCATACATTGTTTGATTGTGTTGTTACTGCCTTAGCTAGTCCGAGCTTTGGAGATATTAAAAGATATCCCTTGATATCACAATTCGACTGCACTTCTCTATTCCTTTCCACGTGCTTGCGAGGCCACCGGACAAGCACGTAAACAAGCTCAGCCGTTAATAGCCGTAATATTCCTGGATGATACAGGCAGGCCAGAAAATAGCTGACTCACTGCTTTAGGAGACCTCCAGGCAAGTACTCAAATTAAGTATGCACACCACTTGCAAAAGAGCCTCTGCCCCACGATGACAGCTTGATGGGTAAACTATGCTATACCCAAGTACTCTGCGTTTGCATACTGGCTAACTCAATCATTCAGATTCTGACCTTTCGGAGGCTTTTGTCTCCAACTCCAGATCTATTGTTTTCCCCCAAGTACGGCATAGCCTGCAGTCACAAGTCTCCTTATAAAAACTCTTGATTCCGAGACCTTCCTCGGAATGCTCCCGAGTTTCGTCCCGCCTTGCTGCTGCTTTGCTTGGCAAGCCTCCCCTCAGCTCCATGTGCTGGGCTACATCGCACCCCAGCTTCGCTCTTTATTTTTTCTGGGCTTCAGGACAGGTGAAGTATCACCCAAACCAGCAATCCTTCTAAAAATCCCTCTATACCACTCCAACCTTTATTTTCTTTAGTTATCTTGTATGAGTGTGTCGCATACACTGTTTTGCTTGTACTTAATAAACATCATTTATTATTTCAACTTCTGTGTTCTCCTTGACCCGATCCCGTAGACATAGGGTTCAAGATCTTGCTAAATTACCTTACCTCTCGTAACATTAAGCAGTGCTCTGAGCTAATTTTCCCCACCTTTAGTTGAGCACATTTTGGTGTCTCTCCTGGGACCCCCAGTTCACAGGGTGACAGTGTTTTTAATAAAACATCATTTATTGTTTCAACTCCTGTGTGCTCCTTGACTCGGCCTGACCCCGTAAACATAGGGTTCAAGATCTCGCTATGTTACCCTGTCTCTCGTATTGCTAGGCAATGCTCTTGACTAATTTCCCCAACTTATAAAATTGAGAGCGCATTTAGGTGTCACTCCCGGGACCCCCAGAAATCAGGGTAACAGCTTTCTGCCCAGCATGATCACTGAGGTGGATCACATGGTGGGGATGAGCGAGTGGCTATATAAGGCTAGTGCGCCCTTGATGCGGCCTCATTCAGTTCAGCATTACATGGCCCAGACTCCCACCCTCAGTGCAGTATGAGAGTGATCTGGCTGCCCTGTTTTGTTTTTCCTACCCCATACTGCGTTGAAGGGAATTGAGGCAATTAGCTTGGGTGGTGTCGATAAAGGTGGAGGAGGAGACAAGTCTCCAGTGTACACCTTTGGCGACCCATTCAGGTGTAGGGTAGCACTCTGTAACTTCCCTTTGAAGGTCCTGGGACTCAGGGGATAGGGAAAGAGGCTACCTGTGAGGCTTCCCGGAACATGAGCTCTCACATGTAGGGTCCTGGGACTTCTGTGGAAACCTACTAGGTTGGCCTTCCAGCTAAGGGCATCTGGAGAGCAACCCAGAATGAATGGATTGCCCTTGGGGCTCAAGTGTGTCATCCAAAGGAAGGCTGAGGAGATGGTCACAGGGGGTGACACCTGGCCTTAACTAGTCCCAAAGCAAGTTGCTCCCCGTTCTCGCTCATACCCAGGCCAATGTGATGTAAATAAATAGGTTAAATAAAGTGTTCCTTTTTACCCTAATGTTGTATGTCTGGTCTCATTATTCCGGGGTTGGGCAGCAATAATGTATTTTCCCAACGAAGTCCTAAAATTAGAATGCTGCTCATAAACTATGTAACAACATTCTCTTAAGGTGGCAGTGGGGATTTCCTGAAATTATGTATTCTTGCATGTGGAAACAAAGTACATCCACACAAACATAGAAGCTCTTTCATGTTATCACCCATTTATCCATAATGCCAGATCTGAATCAGGGTTGTTTTTTTATTATTATTATTAGCTTATTTCAGCTCCCCTCACCCCCCTTTCTTGCTCCTGAACTTAATTTGGGAGTATAAGGTCAACTGAACTTTAAAGTAGCTTTTTCCTCTTTATGTTCTAGAAAAAACAATTTGGTGTAGTGCTGTTGTTCAGAGGCTAGTGGAACAAGGGACATTCCCCACAGGTCCAATCGAACACTGGGAAGAGCATGAAGAAAACTTTCAGAAAATAGGCTAGCTTTTTCTGGAAGCTTACCAAGGAAGCTTGCAAATACACCAAGCTGTGTGCAACTGAACAAAAGAGAGTCCATTAATCAGTGAGGTAGGAGTGTTGTGCCCAGGTGTGAGTATATGTAATAGTAAAAAAATGCTTTCAGAAATGTATGCTGCTGCTTCCTGAAGACCTGCAGGTAGCAAGCAAAAGTACCACTACTGAAAGTAATTACGGCAGGAGTTGTGGAGATTGAAAGGGTCCTCTTCCATTTACTACTGTGTGGAATTCTGGAGAGGATGCTGTGCTAAGCCTTGCCTGCAGTGAACTTTTGTCAGTCTTTCTTGGATAGCATCAGATAGAGAGAGGTAGTTCTCATCTGTTTTATTGGCAATTTTTAAAAATTTAATATTTTTTATTATTATAAAACAACATGGAACACAAAAATAAGACAACATAAGTCCAAACATTTAAAAAATTACATACAAAAACCAAGACCAAACTATACTAAAACATAGATATATATGGCTCTCCAACCAACAATATTCTCAGTATTAGTCAGTTTTATTTTATTGGCATTTTTTTAAAGAAATTGGCTTTTTGGTATGATTCCAAACAGATGTGTATATCAACAGCGTGGCTCTGAGGTTTGAGTGGTGGGATGAAAGACCTGATAGAAGTACACAGGTTTAATTGCATGAAGGCCAGTAGGCACTGATTTATGAACTGAGTAAGAATGTTGTCTGAGCCCTTCATGAGACATGATATAAAAACTGGCAGTAGAGCTGTGTTAGCAAATCTCTGTAACAGCCACTGTGCTTATGGATAAGCACAATAAATACCTATTACCATTAAAAGTTATGTGCTAGTTGTGTCCTAGAACTTAAATTTGGGAATATGTAATCCTATGTGATCCTCCAGATGGTGTCGGATTGCAGGTTCCAGCAGCTCTAATCAGTCATGAGAAAGATCGTTGGAGCTGGAGTCCACCATCTGAAGGGCCATAGATATCCACCCTACCCTAAGGAAAGTATAACAACAGAAGCATATATGAATTAACGAATGTTTCTTGAATAATATTTGTATTGACAACCCAGGTTCAGTTCATGAGTTTGGTATCATGAACTAGCTTAATAATTTCAATATTTAAAAAAGATCATTTATTTTGAAACAGTGAACATAAATAATGTGCCTTTGCCCTTCATTTCTAGTCTAGGATCGCTGTCAAGAAATGGAAGGTGATCCAATCTTTACCTCATAGTCAAGTTGTGAGAATTAGGTATATCACTATTATTTCCATGTGTTATTCACAGGTACAGAATAGTTTGCTTACACTTCTAAATCTGTGGTTAAGGAGTTAGATCTCACATATCAAAAGTAAAAGTAAATCCAAGTTTTTACATACTGGACCACTTCTATTTCAAATACAAAAAATGTGGCAAATTACTGAATTGGTCTATACTACAAACTGCAATTTTAGTACTCTGTGACTATTATTAAAACCTGAAGTACATTTTATGTTTTTGAAGGGTGGCCAGTGCACTAAAGCCATGGACTTCATACCATGAAGGAGAAGTAAAGCTTCAGTAATCATGACAGATTGCTGACTGGTATTCCAAAAATAAATGCATTTACCTTCTCTTTTTATGTAGATTGAATAGGATTGTTGAGGAGGAAAGGCATAACAATAGTTTGATAAAATATGTTTAAGCAGGATATGTTACCGTGCTATACACCCCCACTCTGTAGTACAGTACAATTTGGTGAGAAATATCCTTCAACTGGCAAGAGATAACTCTGTGTGTGTGTGTGTGTGTGTGTGTGTGTGTGTGAACTGAAAAGCCACGTGGAAAGGAAAGGACTCCGACTGGAAGCTTCAAGCTAGGCCAAAGACCTCAGCATAGCCAGGTTGTAAGTTCAGGAAGATCAGCTGGAGAGCCCACCCTGGTGGGTTTTAGATGGTCCTCTAAAGTAGCCAGGTCTAAGGAACAATAGCGAATGAAGCTGCTGTTATCTCTTCCCATGGAAATTATCCTTTTGTTCTCTCACCTTTTCGCAGAAGTTGGGTTTAGGTTGTGGTTTCTGCTTGGGATATTGTAAACTATCTTCCTGCTGTATCTCTACAATATGTTCAGGTGTAGGACTGGCAGTCAGATCCTAACTAAACCCAGTGGCATTGTAGGAGAGAGACTGTTTGTTTATCCAGTATTGTCCACCTACAGCACTTCTCTAGGACTGCAACAAAGCAAAATATTTCCCTTCATTGGCCAATTGCTCCTTTATTTTTAGTAATAAGTAGAAAAACATGGGCCAAATGGGGAAGGTGATTGGAGCCCTCAAGAGAAACACTCTGCTGGGGAGTTAGGATTTGGTGTCTAGGCCATTTCCACACTAGACTGTTATACTGCTATTATTTCATTTTCAAGATCCTATGGAGGGGCCCTGCAAACCCCAGGATTCCATAGGATGTTGAAAGTGGAATAATAGCACTATAATAGTCTAGTGTGGAAATGGTCTAGGACTTCAGGAAACCAGGATTCAGATCTGTACTCAGTGCTGGAAAACTATTGGATGACCTTGGGCAAGTCACACTCTCTCAGCCTCAGAGGAACGAAATGGCAAACGTTCTCTGAACAAATTTTGCCAAGAAAACCCTAAGATAGGGTTGCCAGAAGTCAGAGATGGCTTGAAGGCATGTAATGCCAGTGTATGTTGGAGGTCCCACTTATGTCTCCAGAATTTTGATGTGTTTGGACCCAAGACAGATTTCCATACTCTGCTGCGGTCTAATGTTCAAACCTTCGAAAAGCAATCTTTTTAGAGCACAACTCCTGAGACCCTCCAGCCAACAGAGGCAATGGCCACTTCAGGCTAATAGATTCTGCAAGTTGTAGTAAAAAACAAAAACAAAAAAGCCATCCCAAGCTCTGTTTTCAGCTCAGATTTGTGGCAGCAATCTGTTAATTCCTTAAACCTAGGACAGGACTTAGGCAATAGAAGCAAAGATAGCTGGGAAGTAGCAGATGAATGCCCATGAAAAGTATTCCACAGATTAGCCTTCTGAGGGCTGCCTGTTCTTATCTTCTGCAAACACAGAATAAATTGTTCTGCATGCTGCCTAGGAGCAGAAATGTCTAAACTGCAAGCTGCAACCCATTCCATAAAAGCACATATAAATCCATCTGTACTTAAGTCTTGTATTTTCTTCTCTAATACAAACATAATAGAGCTATTAGTGGTGGTATCCCCTTCTGAGCAATTATTCTGTTGCAGCTTTTGTTCCTTTACATTGTGAGCTGAATTTCTTGAGGGGAAACACTTTGGAGGAGCAGGCATTCCCATGATTTAGAGGTTTTGTTCTCCTTAGTGCTGTTGTCATTTTGCCATTCCACAAAGATAGGAAAAGGTCAGCACAGATGTGCAATGAATAACTTCCTCTTGCCTGGGCTTTACACTGTATTAGGAATGTTGACATAAATGCTTAGTGCTTTTAAAACCAGTCAGATAAACAGAGGTTGAGGGGAGGGCAGAAGTGGGTAACATCCAGTGGTTCTAAAAGGAAATTGGATATGGGGAGGGGAGAATGAAGGCTAACACGACTGCCTACTGCTATAATCAAAGTGATAGTTAGAAATCTTTTTGGAAAAACTGACATTAAAAACATTGTTTCTAAAAAGTAATTGGCTGCTCATGCATTGTGATCAGCAGTGTATTACTTCTTAAGTTTTTTAAAAATGAAAAAGTCCCCAAATTTCTCCAAACAAACATTGTTAAGAAGCAAGCAAATGTTATTTGTTACATTAAAAGCAAACACCTAGCGATGTTATTATAGTTATGCTGTTTTTAAAAGTAATGCTATTGCTACCTAAAAAGTAATAACATTTCTCTTGAGTTCTGCTACAAGCCCAGGTGTTATAAAAATTATTTTTAATTTTTCTAACCATGGTTCTGAGTGCTGGACATATATATAATACCTTAATTATTGTTTTCCTTTGTGTCCTTTATATTTTGTAAGTCTCTTTCAGTTTCGTTCAAAAAAAACTCCCTGACCTAAAAAAAAAAAAAGTTGGGAGAAACCAGCATAGTTTCCTCCATGGTCCCTAGAAGTACTGGGAGAGAGGCTTTTTCGGTGAAAATAAAAGAAGAGCAATGAAGAGTTGTTTTTGTGGGGTTGCATGTAGTCTGTGGGTGAGATTTATAAACGTTTCTACAAAATAATTGGTTACCATACTTCTTTTGTCTTAGAAAGATAGACAAAGGATTTTTTTTCTTTAAAGTCCTTTTTGGATACACCTGAAGAAAAACTCAGCTTAGCTACAATTTGGTTTCTCCTCTGTTTCCTTCACTTTGGACAGTAAATGCCATTTTAACAAAAATATTGGCTTTGTTGTCTTTCGCTGTTTAGCTGGTGCTGGGTGTGTGTGTGTGTGTGTGTGTGTGTGTGTAAGTAATTTGTCTCAAACATCCTTCAATGGACAGCAACCTGTAGTATTAGTTTGTTGCCATGGCAACCCCCAGAAGGTTTCCTGAGCCCAGAATCCTATAGAGCATTGGTCAAACCTCTGCGTAAAGCCAAAGACGGAGGGAAAAGAGCATCACCAAGGAGGCTTCATTAAAAGCCATTCAAATAATGCAGCAGCTCACAAACTCTCAGATGTGCTTGAACTGCAGGGGAAAGACAGGTCAGTTGTTCATATGATATGCATATCCCTTTCGTTTCTTCTTTTGTATCACCAATAACACAGCATGTAGCTGTGGCAGTGTAAAAGGTACCAAAGGTGGGGGGAAAGGCCTGCACCTCATTATGAAATGCAAGAAAATTGGCATGGCAGTGGTGGGGCAGGGGGAAGAGAGAGAAAACATTCCCAGTCTTCATTTTTCTGTATGTCTGGTATACTTTCAACAAAGAATTATGAAATACCTTTGTGGCTCTAATATCTATGCAGAATTTGGTTTCTGAGAATGTTTTCTAATGCTTAAAGGAATTCCAGCTGATATTTCAAGGCCTTGCTTTTGTGGGAAAGACCTTGGAACTACCTGGGCAATGGCTAAAAAGCAAAAAATGCCACTCATGGGAGTGGCTTTTCTGAGGCTTCTGTTCTGTTCCACCCCATCTTTTCCTGCTTCTTATCCCATTTCTTTGGGCTCTTCTGAACACCCGTCAGAGCCCATTAATGTCAAGTGGGTTGGGCATGTAAACTTCCTTCTGAATTGTAGCTTTTGTTATCAGATGAATCCCATTTTCAAAGAGTCACGTGTTATGCTGAATGAGTAGCGTGCAGCTTGGTCTTCCATTTTTCTTTAATTACAACAGGGGTAGGCAACTTTAGCAGGGCCAGAGACTAATTGACTGTCTCAGGAAATTCTGACAGCCTGGTTTAGGGCAGGGGTGAAAACTGATTAAAAATCAAATCACTGCTTCTGATGGCATCCAAAAGTGGCAATTTACCCCTCTTTTTGCCAATGAAAGAGCAGCCCAGAAGAATTTGGGTGGGGAGTCAGAGCAACCAACACAGCTTTGGAGGCCTACATGATGTCTCAGGGCAAAGTCCTCCCCTAAATTATGAATTCGGGGGTAATTCGGGGGAGAGGAGATGTGTCCCTTCCAGTCCTGCTGTGCCCCCTCTCCTCTCTCCATGTGACCATGCATGCTAAATGTAAACGTTCTAAATCTAAATGGGAGTTTCTTGTTAATGTTCCTAGTTGTGTCAATAATTACTTAAAATCTGAAGGTGATACTATAGGTTATACATTAGCCACAGTGTGCAGCTTTTAGTGGTTAAATCATCAATCTGGTGGTACGTTGCCTTATTTATTAAAATTCTTTGCCATTTGAAGAGAAGTTAGCAACTTTGCAGCTACCTGAAGAGAAGAGGAGGTGAAAAAAGAGTTCAGCATCCATCTGTGAGACTGGAAAGATTATGAATTGATTTTAAGGCTGTGGGAAGTCTTATACTGTCCTTGAGACTAAAGTTCTGCTGAGGATACAGATTATTTGGATGTTTTAATTTTTATTTTTATGAAGACTTGGGGCTACTGTATTAATAAACATTTCTTCACCGTCATTTACTCAGTTCATTCTCACCCATGGCTCTACTATATAAATTCATTTTGCATTTTATTTTTAAACTATTGTCTTTTCTTACAGAGAGACATTAGTAGCACATGTGGTGTGTAAAGCTGAGTGGCATTATGAAATCAGCTATACAAATAGTGCCTAATAGCTTTTGGGTACCTTCATATCATTTTTACAAGCCCTCAAGCTGTTCTCTTAGCAAGCTAGCCAAGATCATGCCACTTTTGGAATCTGCCCTTTAGATTTTCCTCTGTTCCAGAGCATTCATTGGCATAATTGTCACTTTAATCATTTTGTTCTCCATGCCGGAATAACAAAGTGACTGTTTAGATAGCAAGCCATAGGCACAAACTTTGAAGCAGCGGTAATTCCTGTGGAAGGGCAAGCATCTTGAACAAGAAGTTAACCAAAGAATGGTTTTACCTTTTATGACAGCAAACTTCTCAGTTTGATCTTTGTTTTACAGCATTTGGGCTGCCCTCTCTGCAGTCATAAAGCACAGCTATTAATGGAGCCTTCTGAATCTCTGAACAAATGACTGCATCTTTCCTGTGCTGTTTGGTCTGTATCTGTAGTCTCTGAATAACAATAAAATGTTAATGGAGATAAATACATTTATCTCCCTGATGTCTAGTTTGTCGCTGGAATAACAGTTTCAGATATTGGAAGTGCATAAATTTATATGTGGTTGGACAGCTCACCAAAAATATAAATCTACTATATTGAATACAGTAACATCTTGCATCCCACACATGGTTAGGTACAAAATGTAAGGGGAGGGTTGATACTGTTTCTAATGTCTATCTAAACTGATCATCACACTGGATTGTGGAAGGAATATTTCCATCAATTTAAGTGGGCTAGTCTTTCTGTCTCCTCTCCTTCTGTCTCCTTTGAACTGTTTAGTTTGCTAAAATCATAATAACCATACAGTATAACGTTGCAAGTAAATCATGCTTCTAGAAGTCTCATCCAGAGTATTTGTTAAATCTGTATCTTGCTTTTCAATATGTAGTGCTCGAGGTGGCTAACAAAATTCAGTAAAGTAATAAGAGTAAGTATTGATCAGCTTAACAATGAGTATGAAAGACAGTAACATAGTAAATCAGTGTAATAATTAAGAACAATTAAAGTACCTATAACCAGCTAAAACATATTAAGATACAAATTAAAATATTAGCATGCAACACAAGGAAAGAAGTATATCATCTCAGTGCAGCAAAACCCTCTCAATTTAAGCAGAAAGTTTTCTCTTGTTAGATTCCAGCAGCTAAAAGGATATCAGCATGAGGCTATGTGAGTTTCCTTGGCTGGGATTTTCACAGTCTAGGTGGAGCCACTGTGAAGGTCCTCTTTTGGGTTTTTGTTGGACACATATCAGAAGCTGATGGAACAGAGAAGGCTTCTGTGGAAGATCTCAGAATTCAGGCAAGATTGTAGAGGAGAAAACATGCTTTTCATCTAACTAGATCCCAAGTCATTTAGATACTCTATAGTTCATTGTCAGTGCTATCAGTTGTGCCTTTAAATCAGCTGGCTATTTGGTGTCCCTACACTTTGCATGCTCCCTGTTATGCCCTGGTTAACAGCCTTGCAGCACCTAATGTTTCTGAGCAATCTTCAGTGATAAAGCATGTTGGATGAAAAGTGTGTTCCAGTAATCCAGGGGGATATAAGTTAAGACATGCGTCTCCATGATCTCCAGATCTGATGCCTCTTGTTATACTAGTGTACCAGTATTTTATCTTAGTCTTAGTCTTAGTCTGTTCAGAGTTCTAGCATGGCTGTGTGTGTGTGTGTGTGTGTGTGTGTGTGTATGCACGTGCCTTAAAATCACTTGTTGACTCATGGTGACTCCATGAATTTCGTAGGATTCTCTTAGGCAAGGAATACTCAGAGGTGGTTTTGCCAATTCCTTCCTCTGAAATATAGCTTCCAGCACTTAGTGTTCATTGGTGGTTTCCCATCCAAGTATTAACCAGGGCTGACTCTGCTTAACTTCTAAGATCAGACAGGATCTGGTGCTTTTAGGGTGGTGTTGCTGCTGCTGCTGCTGCTGCTGCTGTTATTGTATGCCTTCAAGTCATTTCTGAGTTATGGCAACCCTAAGGCAAACATATCATAGGGGTTCCTAGGGCTGAGAGTGTGATATGCTCATAGTCCAATGCTCAAACCACTAAATCATGACACTAAGGCTAAAATTTCAAGTAAGTTCAAGCATAAGTTAGAATTCTGTCATGTTCCCAGGGGAAGCAAATTTTGTATTGCACATACGTACATACATGGAAGATATAAGATGAGGGCTGGATTAATGGGATGTTCTGTATACCTCTAAACTTGCCTTACTGGGGTATGCAGTAGACTAGCAGAACCTTTAATTACAGAGCAGTGTTTTTTATGGCCTGTTCCCTACTGGAAATTTCTGGCTAGCAAAGAAATGGAATGCCAGATGTCTGCTTGTTATTGTCTTTAGTCCTGAAGAGCCATTTGGAAGAAGCCCTCTCAGCTGGAGAATGTAAATAACTCACATACTGACGGTCTTATTGGTTTGGCAGCAGCCAAAATCCCGTAGAGTGCTCCTCTCTTAATAATGATGACCACTCCTTTGAATCAAGGAGACATTAGTAATTATTACTACTTGGGTTAAAAAGATTGAGACTTTGTACAAACCATGTATGTAATATGTATTGCTTTTCATTTTTTCCCTGTCAGTTTATCCCAGTGAAAGAACTTTGTGTTGCTGGTTGAAAAGAAACTGGGCTAAATCTGTAGTCCTGGTCTGTAAGTCCTGTTGAACCTCAGTGGGGCTTAATTCTGAGTAAACACACATAGGATTAAATTACATGAGTGTCAGGCATCTGGGCTTGATGCATATTTGCATGTTTGTGTATATGCGTGTGTGTATGCGTTCGTGTGGAGCATCATAGTATGACTGTGATTGTAATTATTCAGGTCTGTACAAGAGGGAGAAAGTAGCTGTTGTATTCATGAACTTGCTTGTGACCTGGAAGAGTATAAAACTGACCTTTTATTAGGTCCTATCTTTGTTTACTCCACTGGGAATTCCTCTCCCAGAATGATAGCAGAATCAGACCATTAGTTGGAAAAGCAAATATATACAGGATAGCGCCCGCCCCCCCCCCCAAAAAAAAACTGCTGCAAGTTTCCTTCTATACTGATTTCCCAAGTGGGCAAAAAATCTAGCCATCAAAATACATCATGCAGTGTTAATGACTAAAGCACTCATTGCCTCAACTTTGTTTTGTCATTTTTTGTTTGGACAAGCAGGACCAGCTGTCCCATCAGTAAACATCAAGTTTCACATGTGAGGAACTCCCCATGAGTTGCTTCGGTAGAGTTAGTTCTTGTTTGAAATAAGCAAGACTCAAGTCTAATCCACTGGTGCCCTGGGCATTGATTCCCATGCCTAGGTTATTTTGCAGCTACATGGCAGCAACTTCAATTGCAACTATGGAGTATAAAAGACTTTTATACATAGAATTCATATTTTCATTGAAATCAAATTTCAGTCAGCTACCTGAAGTTTGATTTCTATGAAAATATGAATTCTGTGTATGAAAGTCTTTTGTACTCAACAATTACAAGTTGTAAACAATGGTCTAAATGCCATTGTTTCTTCTGGTCTAAATGCTGTTGTTACTAGAGAATACTTGTTGTTATGTGTTGAGTCACTGTTCAGTGAGTGGTTGAAGAGGTCTACTTTAATTGTAATTCACCAACAGCATTCCAGCCAAAGTCTGTGGTATCTTGGGGCAAGCCTTTGTTATATCATGTTTTCACAAATCCCATATTTTAAAAAGGTGAGTGGTATATATTTTAGGTTTTCAGTAACTATGTTGTTTGTTTGTTTATTGAGTTTTGTCACCACAGCAGTGGGTGCTAGAAGCCTCAAAACATTGCAAAGGGAAGTGTGCAATATTGCTTGTATATATAGCAAATGTGCAATTCTACATTTTCAAAGAAATTCACTGGAGTAATTATGTACTTATTCATCTTGATTTGTGTACAATTGATCAGCATTACAGCTGGCATCTGTCTCAGTGTAGTATTATCTTCCTCAGGTTACTCTTAGCTGTATTTATTTCATATCATAGTTATCAGTTTTGCTGTTGTTTAAAATACTCATCCAAGAATTTTAATATTGTCTATTAAAGAGTTATTTTTAAATTATCCATTTTGTTGAGAAGGACTTTATGAGCTAGGTTTTATCCTTGAGATACAGTATAAATTTAAAGAGGGAAGGTCCAGCATCATAAAGTGTGATGTTTGGGTACCTACCAAGAACCATGCTGTGGCAGGTAGGAACTCCACTGCTAATTCCAGGAACCCATCAGATTTGCTCCTCCTCTTTATTTTTGCTACCTGTCTAACATTTCTCAGCAAATAGGCAGCCAGGAAGAGCAATAATCTATGCCTGTTTTGCCTTAATCTAGGAAATGGTATAGATTTAGCTCAGAAGAAGAGAGGCCAGAGTGATGGGCATACGGAGGTGGGCATGCTAAGGACCACGTATCTTGAAACCCTTTTCAAAACCCTTTTGAGGGACCTTTCAAAACCTGGAGTGACTCTAGAAGAATTTGTATACACTATAAATCAACTAGCCATTGTGCATACTCCAGTAGCATAGGTTTTATGTATATAACTTATTTCTTTTGATATATTGGATGAGAGTTGTTGTGCTTTCCCCAGCATCCAGTTAGGGCTGGGTCTTCAGTTGGCAGCAAGAATCAATCCCATCCCAGCTTTCGCTTACTCCATCCGATCTTCACTCAGATTTTTGAGACCAGATTGTTCCTATACTGTAAACTTTTAAAATTAATTACTTTGAGCAATCCGGGAGGAAGTGATCCTGTTTTAATATATTGCCTTGAAGCAGTGCCAAAATTTCATAGCAGAAGGAACATGCTGTAGCTTCATAATGGTTATTTATAGCTAATTCATGGCTTGTTTTGGCGTTGTCACTGAATTTAAGACCCTATGTGTGGTTATAAGATGGCTGGGGTTTCAAGAAAATGGCCATCCATCATGGTGCAAAGGATATCACATGTGGACTTAGCTTTTGTGCAGACATTTTGTGCAAACAGCAAACATTCAATTTACCTAATACCCATCTTCCTTCCATTCTGTTGGGAAGGAGAAAGTAATGTGTCAGGTTAGTTGCTAATGGATACTCACATCAAGTTTCACATCACATCATCTACATAAATTTGGGATATTCCTATTTCTGAAGGCTAGGGTTTCTTCCCATTATTTGTCAAATTTACTGCTGAGCCAAATGTCTGAACTGGCCCCAGTGATCAGGTTCAGGAAGGGGAAAAAACCGTGTTCTGCACTACTAAATGTAGAATGTTTCCATAGACTCAGGTTCTTTGATTTAGATCTTCTTTCACAGGGTTGCTTGGCAACTTGATGTAATGATTTCATTAAAGGTATAGTGAGACACACAGGGCCTTAACAAATAGATGAAGTGAGTTTGTTCAGTAGCTACCTGTTCTGGCTTTCTTAAAAGTGAGAATTAATGCCCCAAACATCTTCTTATCTCTATGTGAGGATCAGGGATAAAGGGCACTAAAACACGGCAATAAAATTTCAAATCTATTAGCAGCAGCAGCAAAGTAAATTGAGATATAGGCAATCTCTATCTCATATGAGACTAACCACCCCTTTATAAGGCAAAGAACAGTGAATTTCTTAAGAAGTCTGTATACTGTTACAACTGGGGGGGAAAAAAACTTCTGGGCGCTGTCTAAGTAAAACTTGGCAATTGAAGTACAGTTGGCAAGTTTTACCTGTCCTGCACCTATACTCTTTTACTGCGTATATTTTACTGCCCTTTGTCCCTGATCTTCACAGGGCCAAGAAGGGGAGTGGGCTCTGCCTACATTGGTATCCCTTCAGCCCATCTTAACTGATAACAAAAGCAGCACCTGAGACAAAATATAGGCCTGTGACTCTGCCATCATCCCTTTTCTTCTCTTCTGTGGTTTTTAACATCTTTTTTTCTGATGAAGAAACTTTGAAAACTTACGTGATCTATTTTATGCTTTGGTTGATCTGATAAAGATATCACTGCTCTGTGGATTTTGTATTTTGTTGTATGTTATTTGGTTGGCAACTTAAGGTGCAATAGGTCTTTAGTTCTTTCTATAAAAGCAACTTCTTGGTAGGTAAAAGGAATGATCGATTCCAAAGTGGTTGCTTTTGATTTTAATGTGGTATTTTTAGTTTCCTATTTTATGATGGGGTGGGTGTGCTTCATCTTGTTGGCAGCAAGTCACCCAGAACATTATTTCCATCCATCTGCTTGTCTACTCCTCACTCATGCTCCTCATTTGGAAATAAGAAGTATATACCAGCAGCTATTATTAGCTAAATCCTGCAGCAATCTGCTGTCACAGATGGTATTCTGTGCTTCTAAAGCCTAAAGCCATAGAAACTCATTACAGATAAAGAAATAAAATTGGTGTGATCCTTTTCTATGCAGGTGCAGTACCTCCACAGGCAGGATACCCCATAGGGCTCAATGGAAGAACACTGTACTTTCCTTCTTTCCCCCCTCACTCTCAAGGGCTTGCTGTGTTACAGCCCCATTACAGGGAATGGGCAAGATCTGTTCATACCTCTCATATCCTCCTCTTCCTACCACCCAGTCTTTATGGAATTGCTTTCTTTGGAAAATAATGCGTTGGGAGTAGTGGATTCTGTATAAATGCCTCAGCTGCCTATATTGTATCACCGTAAGGAAATAAATAATCTGTTTTACTGTATCACTGTAGGGGCATTCTGCTAATTTAAAAGACATGGTGGTGTAATACCTGTCAACATAAAGAAAGTAGCAAGATACAGTAGCTTTGCAAAATGAAAGATGAGTATTTGTTCATAAAAAATAAGAATGGCAGTTGACCTCATGTGCATAACACTAAGTAGTCATCATTTGTTCAGTAGGGTTTGCCATGCCAAATTACTAGCCCAAAGAATGGTCTTGCTAGACAAATGATCCACATGGCGTAATGCTTCACAAGGGAAATAAGTGTTTCAATTAAATCAGCTTTATTTTATAGCATTCTTTTATGAAAGAGGAAATCTCACTGGGTTTCTTCCCCCTAAGAGATTTGTTATAGAATAGGTTCCATTTCTAAAACTTTATATGGTGAAAACTAAGGCATGTTTCCACGTCCTAACTGAGCACTTGCTGTCTTCATGTGATATCCCTCATGTGTGTGATTGCATAGAAAAACATCACTATTAGTCAAAATAAATGTTGGGCTAAATAAATTTGTGAAGACATAAGAAATAGTTTCAGTTCCTGTGCACAATAGTGCAAGGAAATGCCAGCTATGTGCTTTTGTTTCTGAAACGGGGCTTATTTGAATGCACTAAAATAAGACTATGCACTTAAATAGTCATCTCACACTTTAAGTGGTTTCAGATGTTGGTTTTCATGCAGTTGGAAATGCAGAAATACAGTGCATTTAGGGGGCCACATGGCTGCTACCACATATCTGTGTAATGTGTACATCCATGTACCATATTCTTTTATCTTTCCATCTTATGAAACATTTAAAATAATGATTGAAACTGGCCAGATCACATACATGGATCCTTACATATCCCGAACAGATAACATGTCATGGTTTTGGCATGCAAACCCATCACAGATGCAGTCATTTTATCTTTCTATGTGATTTAGTCCATTAATGGGGTGTCTTGAATCTGATTCTTTACCGATATGTATTCTGCTGATTTTATTAAATGTTTTATTACATTTTTAACATGATTGTTGTAAGAAAAACCCTCACTCTCAATCTGTTTCATGACAGAAAAAAATTCAGGCTGACTCCAGCTAAATCTTGAGAACTCATGTTTCAGCACCATGGACAGCTCAATAGCTGTCTGATCATTTTGAAGGGCTGCCTGGCTATTAGGAATTCATGAAAACCTTCGAGAAGAATGATACAGTTTTGGGAATTCTTAACAACAGAAGAAAGGTGGCAGAAAAAGTGGTCTCTTAAATACAATCCATTTTAAGAAAAGAAACAAAGCACACCTTTTGCAATAGGAGTCTTTGAGACAGACAGTGTTCCCTTACAGGCAGAATTGGTTATTGTCCCCAAATAAGTGATCTGTAATTCATGTTAACACTGTGGTTGCAGAAAAACACTCTCTCTTTCCAGGTTTGCTGGATTTAGTTAGATTAAGCATCCTGACATGTTTATTTTAAGCAAGTATCTGGGGATGTGTGTGATCCGAGTAGGATTTTGTTCCACTTTCCAAAATAGGACAATTTAAGATGACATAGAGTTCTGATAAGTGAGGATTTATTTTGTTGGAATTGTACTGATATTGGGTGGCTGTGTGCTGGACAAATGCCAGACTTAGTTAGCGGATTTTTTAAAATAACATGATGGAGTTCTTCTGGGATTTGTAGTCCTTTGAAAATGACCCACTTCTGATTTTAAAAGATCAACAGAGGAAAAATGAAGAAGACAGTAATAGTGTGCTGCCCTAATTTATTCTTCATTTTTTTCTGTCATTGAGAGGAGTGCTTTGCTGAAACATTCATTTGAAGAAACAGGGTAGTTGGTTTGCATGTCTTATTAGGAAATGGTATATGTAACAGGCACTTGTCCATGAAAAGCTCTGAGACAAATTACCACCTACAGAAGAAAGCTGTGACCCATTGTCATGTTAGTACTGCAGAGACTGTAAATTTTGTGCTAGAAGGGGATAGGGATGAAGCTACTTAATAATAACAAAAAGTACGTTCTGTGCAGCGTGTTGAATGCAAAAAATGACAGCTGTTCTTCTTCTTCCTAGCATCAAATCCTAACAGTATTGCTCTTGATGATATAATTGTAGATTTAAAACTCTCACCATATTGGAACTGGTACTGTGAGAACATTTTGAAATGAGATGAAAAGGATATCCATATAAATAGACTTAAGGTACTGATTGTACTATTCATATTCCCATTTTAATTCAATGCAGTTTGCCCATATTAAATCTAAATGGGGCTGCTGCACAGTATCTAACATCCTGCAGTGGAGCACATTTAGTGCTAAAAGGCCTGGCTTGTGTACTTGGTGTCTGAATGAGACTGAGATATGAATTGAGTTTGGGGCAATTTTTCTTTATTTCTGTGCACTCATAAATCTGCTATTTCAAAGGAGGACACAATCATGCTGCTATTCTGTATTAAAAGGAAGAACCACATAATGAGACCGTGAAATGTCACTGTATGTTAGAGCAGTGAATCATACGTTCTGAACAGCTGGGGGGTGTGGGGGATTTTTCTTGGGGTGGTGTTAGGATTGTTCCTTGTTCTTGAACATCAGCTAGCTTAGTCCTAGAACAGAGAGAAATATCCTGGAATCTGAAAAAATAACATTTTTTTAACGTGGCCCATAAAGACTGGGTTGGGTGTATAAGATTGTCTCCTTGTCTTGGCTAGACTCTGCTGGGGATGAAAAGCCAAAAGTAGATCAATATAATATGTTTTGAAAAAGGTATTTCAAATCATGAAAACAGAATGATTAGGTGTGGAAAGCAGACTAATCCAGAGACTTAGTTAACTCAGACTCTCAAGGCTGGCTAATTTGCAGATCGCAGTGGTACTGAGAAAAGTAGAAAGGTGTTGATGAGATATGCAGAGTATGATGTGTGCCAAGACAGAGGAGGAACTGGATGACCAGCAGACCATGTTAAACCATGTGGCCAGATTGGAGGAAGTGTGATCACACTTGGCTCATAGGGAATACGAGATTGTGAAATTGTCAGAGAATTGACATCCATGTGGGGATCTAAGAACAGCCTCAGAATGATACAAGAAAAAAATTTAAATGCCTTTGATAAAAGAAGAAATATAAATTTTGCTGCTCAGATAATATATTTTCTGAAGGAGCTGACTCTTGGTATTTTGAAACAGAGATGCTGTTCTTGACACTCATTCTCTTCTGTCTTGTAGAGTTTGCGCTGGCTTATGCATATTTCAAAGTGTAACTTCTATCAGGCAACACTAGCAAGACTAATTATAGCAAATGGGCAACAAGGCCATAATGCACTAGTTAACCACTGTAATAATACTGTTGAAGAAGAAGAATAGAAGAGATACCTAGATAAAATTTTAAAAGTCATGTATACAGTTTGTGTGTCTGTGTAGGTTGAAGCTTTTAGGTCAATAAATGCTTCTTCCATTGTATGTCATGTATTATGTACATACGACTGCCCCACCCATATTGCAAATGAGGAACTGAAGCTGAAACAGTAGTAGCTTGCTTGCTACCATCTAGTAAGTTCATGGCTGAGGTGAGTTCTAAATCGTCGTTTCTGGTCTTGGCTATTACAGGTTCCTTCCGTCCTTCCGTCCTTCCTTCCGTCCTTCCTTCCGTCCTTCCTTCCTTCCGTCCTTCCTTCCGTCCTTCCTTCCTTCCTTCCTTCCTTCCTTCCTTCCTTCCTTCCTTTCTTTCTTTCTTTCTTTCTTTCTTTCTTTCTTTCTTTCTTTCTTTCTGGTACTTCCAAATTGTTTTTCAGCCTATCACAGCTCCTAAAGAAATGTTCAATAAAATAGTTTTTTAAAAAGTGTTAATAACTGATTTTGGAGACCAAATACCATACTTTGGCTGCTTGCCAGAAGGTCCACAGAGATGAAGCCAGTCTGACTTCCCTTGGGAGACAATTCTACATGTAAGGGAGATCCCTGTCTTGCATACTTACCAGCCTGCCCTCTTGGACTGCTGGGACGTGTAAGAGGCCTCAGTTAAGACCCTGGGTTCTGGGCAGACTTATAAAGGCAGAGGCAGTCTTTCAGTTATCCTGGCCCCAAACTGTTTAGAGTTTTGTAGGTCAAAAATTTTCAGTGAGCTTGGAAACAGCTTGAAAGTCAGTGTAATTAGTTCAGAGTCAGTGATACATGGTGGTGATATTTTAAAGTACGCAGCGGGCTAGGGTATAAAACTGCTTAACCAAAAAGTGGAAGAGACTATGCTGAGCTAAAAAGAATATTATTATAAATAAATTAAGAAAATGTATTGTGTGTTCTCCTGGTCTGCAAAAGGGGGCCTTCATATTGCAAACAAATTACCGTTTCTTACTTACTGAAACTATATGACAATAATAGTAACATACCATATAGGCAGGTTGTTACATTTCAGAGAAGGTCTGCTCGATGAGGAGCCCTTGGTTGTCCTCAGAGCTCTGTCAAGCTTGACATTGGAGTTTTAATCATTGGTAAAATTATTTGTTTATTCGAGCAATGGAAGAAACACAGATGTGTTAGTCAGTAACGAGAACTGATCTAATATATAAAAGTCAAAGTTTGTGAGTTTGTCTGTGTCAGGCAGGCAAAGGCCTCAGATGACTGGCTGACTGTGAAGATTCCGTGGAATGCTGGGGTTGGCAATTCAGGGAGGGGCCTTTAGAATTCTCAGCCAGAGAGCTCTTGGGCGGGCTGGTTGCTATGGAGATGAGGTTCAGCAGCAAGGAGAAGGCGGGTGTTTTCCCTCAGGAAACCAACTTCTGTATGTTAACAACTCTGAATACAGATTGGAATGGGGAATATGGGCAGAAGTTACAAGAACTGGACAAGGCAGTTTGGGGAATTAGAGACACTGGAGCCTCACATCTGTGTATTTCAACTGCATCTAACTCCTAAGGTAAGATGATTCCTAAGGTATTTCTAACAAGTGTTACCTATGAGGAAATAAAATCCCGGGAACGCCGGGTATATACGCTAGTTTTTAATATTTATGAAAATCCTGATCCTGTACTGGAGAAGTAGTTTACCGTGGTGAAGGTGAAAGGCTATTTTTTAAGAAAATCTCTGTGGTGGATTGCACCGTGTCATCTCCATACGTTTCTGCTGATAGTTGCAATCAGAACTCCTCACTTCTGTGTGTGACTACCAGGTTCTGTCCTGCATTTGGGGGAATTAAATATAGTTCATTGTTTCTGAACTTGGCCTCTAGGAGCAGCAGTTGACTATTTTGGAGTAAAAACTCTGCCCACTCAAAAAAAGATTGTGGCCTTGGACCTTGACAGGGCATGAGGAAAGCTTAAGAGGGCACAAAATGCCCCTGAGGAGACACATGTGGCCTTCAGGCCACATAATTCCTACCACTGCTACACTAGATGCTAAACGGAGTTAGAAGTAGAGAAACCCCGGACTTCAGGCCTTTGGACCAAAACAAATGGAACAAAGAGGCAAATCAGGAGGGAGGAGAACACCGTCATCATAGGCTCTTGCATTTATTTATTTATTTTCATTGTGTCCAGTTTAACATGCTTGAAAATAGCTTTCTGAGTGGAATGGAGTGGTAGGAATCACTGCTTACAGCTGTTAAAGAAAAGAGGCTTACTATAAAAAATAGACCGTTCTGAGAGTTGGCAGAGCTGAAGCTGAAATGGTTGTAGTTTGCCTGTGCCACCTCCTTGGTTAAGGTGAATTCTGAACCTTGGATCATATCCATGACTGCTATAGTTACGGAGATGACAGAAGAAAATTACCTAGAGGAAGCTTTTTTGGCGGGCAGGGGAGCTGACTAGGGCTCCTGGTACTTGCTGTTACACCACCTCTAGAGGGTTGAACACTTCCTACTCATGACCTAGACTTTCCAGAATATGTTTGTGCATTGATCATTACACGTATGACTATCTATCCATGTTTTTTCCCTATATAAAGTTCTTTTTTTGTGTTGTGGAGTAGGTGTCGTCTGTGAAATTATCATCCATCCATCCATCCATCCATCCATCCATCCATCCATCCATCTATGTATCTATCTTCTTCCTGTCTTTTTTTTTACTGTTAGTTCCCTGAGAGAACAAAGTACAGTGCACAGAAACTTTCTTTAAAAAGAGAAAGAGATTACCACTAGTGACTTCATGCAACAAATGGTGGTACAGAAGAGTAAAGATCTTTGTATAAATGATAAAAGTAAATGATGGTATTAAAGATATTCTATTAAAAAATAGGATCTTTTTGTTTTCACTTGAAAAGAACCATCATTTTAGCTGACTTTTATTTTTACAAATGTGAGTCTGCCTGTGAGATGTCTTATCTGTCCTTTTTTGGGGGGGGGCATATTTTAATATTCACTGTGTGGTTGTCTCATTTCAAAAACTACCAGAGACTGAGAAGAGTTCTCTATTGTGCAGCTGTATTAATTAACTATCAGGCAACCATTCATATCATATGGGATGCAAAACACCTTATACCCATGTTTCATTAGAGCATTCAGACTGTAGAACATTTGGCTGTTGTATTATAGAGTTTAGATCAGGGTGGGCAAATATTTTGTTTTTAAAAAATGGTTTTTGCTTCAAATGCCCTAAAGGGAGCAAGGAGGCATTTTTGGCACATTTTGACCCCCGAGGGCCATTTTAGGCCCAGGAAAGGTCTTTTTCTAAAACCAAAAGTAAACTGGAAGTGATTTCTAGTCACTTCCTGTTGTGATGAAAGGTCTCTCCTGGGCCTAAAAACATAGTGAAAATGTCCCCCACAGCCCGTAGAGGGCATTGTGGGTTATCTGAGGGCATTATTTGTATGGTGGGGGGTTTAGTCCCCAAGTTCTCCTAGCTCTCTACGCTCCCACAGTTGGCACCCCTGGTTTAGATATCCTTTGGTTCTGGCATTGAGGGTGGATCCATGGAGACAATCTCATTCTGTCATCATTATTTTTAAAATGCTTGTTCTAGATGCAGTGTGTATATAAGTATGGATAACTTTACTATAGTCACACTCATTTTGTAGATATTTAAACCACATGCTCATACTTAGAAATGTAAGGGGACTGAGGGACTGGTAAAGATCTGTTATCATTTAGCCAGACGCCACTAACAGCTGGCTTGCCTCGTGATTGTGTGCCTAATGTGATAAGTTGCTGATTGGTAAACAACTTTTCTGTGTTAAGGAAAGAAAGAATACTTAAAAATACTTGGAAAATGACAGAAAAAAAATGTTTGTTGAAAAACCTGGATGAAAAGAATTGTGGACTGATGAAAAATATGTTATTTGGAACTTAATCTGTACGAAATTCACACATGGTTGTTTTGTCCAGAAAAAAAGCATTTTCTATGCAGACAAATAGTAATTCTATATAGATATATTGTTTCCTGTACAGAAAATGCTGTTTCCTGTGCAGAAAATACTGATTTTTGCACAGAACAACCACTTATGAATTTTGTACAGAATTAAGTCTCTAATTGTGAACGGTCTATGAAAATGGTGTCATTTTCACAAACTTTCTCTCAGCAGGAAGGCAATTATTAAAATTATCCATTACTTTCTTCAAGAAGAAACTTAGTGAAGAATTACAAGCCTGGTCTATATTTATTGTATATGTTGCAAAATGGAAAATTGTTTGGATTTTTGGTAAACTTGATCTCTCACACTCATCCAATTGACCTACAAAGATGGAGTTCTGATGTATTTACCAATTATAAATAGAGGTTGCACATGCTTTTTCCTGTCCAGGAATTTACCTTCTTCTCCTCCTGTTTTAAATTGATTTACTTGGTAAGGCAGCATTCTTAATCCCTTTTACCATATCCAAATGATAAGGTTGAGAAATTATTAGTCATTTCACCTGAGATCTAAATCTTGTTAATGCTTTGTTTCTAATACCCACAGTGCTTCTAGCCTGGCCTTGTAAGCTACAATTCTAATGAACGGGTATTTGCTTTCTAGAATCTTTTTGTCTGAAACATGTGTGCAAATCCCAGAAACTGGCATGGGATTTTTCCTTCATGTGAATTGGTGAATATTTTATATAGTTACAGAAGTGTCTCATCTGTTTGATAGGCAGAAGGCATTAAAAGCATTTTGTTCTTAGCGTGGAGGACAAGAAACCTCTGCAACCATAGATAGTTTTATTTCTTAAACAGTTCCTTCATTCATTACCATTTGTTAGTTTTGTACCTGGGCTTTCACTTGTACCAGTATCCAATTCTACATGTTAATGATTCTGCCTCTGGGCTCAAACATATCACTTCCCGTTAATTTTATTGATTTTAAAATGCAGCAATTCTCCAGGTGTCCTCTCTGGGTTAATTAATAAAAATAGCACAGCTTATTATATGGTCATTACAAAGATGTGTTCTCATTAAAATCATTCCATGTCTGTGACATTTTTGTTTGTTTTCAGCCCTAATTTAAGAAACTGAAAGCCAAAAAGCTGGTGAGTATAACCATCTTTGTCTTCCTCCTCCTCCTCCTCCTTCCAAAATAAGAAGTTTCCTGGGAGAAAAAAATCCATTGAGTTGGGGAGGTGTGTGTTTCATCCTCCTACACGCATGGGTAAAGAAGGAGCTTGAAGGAGTTTGGATGGAAAAAAAGGAAAGTGTTACTGTAGTTTCTAGTCCGGACTTGTAGTATATTAGATATCATTTGATATCAAGAATTTGGCCTTCACTACCCATTCCTCTCCATGTGCTTGCGAGGCCCCCGAACAAGCACGCACACGGGCATGGCCGAAAATAGCTGAACTATTCAAAACAAATCCAGGCAGACCAGTAATTGCCGGACTGCAGCTTCAGGAGACCTCCGGGCAAGTACCCTCTTGAGATCACATTATGTATGCACACCGTTTGCAAAAGATCCCCTGCCCCGAGCAGGCAGCTTGACAAGCCAAATATCCAACTGTCAAGCACTCCGCGTTTGCATACTGTCTACGCTATTGACAACGCTGCCATAATTCAATCATCTAAAGTACTGACTTTTCAGAGGCTTTGTCTCCAGCCCGAAACCCATTGTTTTTCCCGGGAACGGACTAGCCTACAGGCACATTTTCCCCTATAAGACCCCCTGATTTTGAGCGTCTCTTCAGATCGCTCTGACTTCCATCCTGCCTTGCTGTCGCTCCGTTCGACGAGCCTTCCCCTCAGCTCCCACGTTCTGAGAATCTCCGATACAACGGACTTTTCTTCTGATAAACTGGGCTTCAGAATCAGGTGTAGTATTTCCCCTTAAAAATCCCTATCAAAACCCTCTATGCAACTCCTACCTCTCTTTCACTAGGTCTGTGTGAGTGTCTGCATACATACGTTTTGACTGTATCTCAAAATAAAGGAAAACAATTATTATTTACTTTTGTTTGATTATTGACTCGGGCTGACCCCGTAAACATTGGGTTCAAGATCTCGCTAGGTTGCCCTGCCTCTTGCATTGCTTAGCTTGTACTCTTGCTAATTCCCATTCCCCAATATTTTGAGCACATTGAGGTGTCCCTCACGGGACTCCAGAAATCAGGGTAACAAAGTAGCTCTTCCTCCTCTGCTATATATTATAGCAATTCTCTGCTATATATTATAGCAATTCACCATCTAGTTATTTTTTAAGCTTGGGGATCAGATATAGACCCTGGCTGTGTAAAGTGAAGTTTGTTCCAGAAGCATAATGAAGATGGAAGGAACTTGCTAAGCTTCTGTCATTCTGAGATCCTTATTTGGGACATGTTTGCAGTGTGGTTACTACCAAGAAAGACAACTTCATAGCCGCAGAAAGCCCTGGTCTGTAATTATTGGTTACCAACTTGCTTTCTTATTTACCAGCTTGCTATTTTGTTCCCCTGTTGCATAATAATTGAAAGGTTTTGTACTCCAAATGATTATTCTGTTGTCTCTCGTAAGGACATTTTTTGTTGTTGCTGTAGTGTGTGTGTGTATATGTGGGTGTGGGGGTATATCTTCTTTTCTCCCCTGTAGCATTAGTCTAAACTGTAGCTTATTTCTCAGGAGAATTTTTGTTTTCCTGTTAACAAATGATGACTAAACAGTTTCTCTTGGAGGTTGTAGCCCATAGGGGGAAGGGATATGCACCAGCTTGTATCACTCAATCAAGGCCACAGCCACTCACGTAGGGAGAAGAACATTCAAGTTAGAGAGATTTCTCAGATAGGAAGCTGGAAGATGCACAAGTGAAAGTAGCTGCAGGATGAGCCTCTGTGGTACACAGGTATGTGGCTGCATGATAAGGAGCTTGTAGGATCTTGGTAAGTAGTTGCAGGATAAGGAGCCCAGAAAGGGATAGACCAGGAAGGTTAGAATCCCAAAGAGCAAGCTAAACAAACATAAACCTCTCTTTGCTATGCCAGCATACCTGGCTTTCCCTTTTGTAGAAGGGCTCATCTCCCAGCTCCCTCTGAGTCCTTCTTGGCTTATAGCTCTCTTGGGCATCTCTTCTCAACTCAGACAGCCAAAAGAAGGCCTCAGACAAGCTGTTAGACAAGTCCTTGGCCACAGGACTTAATTCCTTTGCAACTCAGGTTCAAAGGAGAAGTTTGCTGCCCTTCTGCTGTCTTGTAGCTTCTGCCTTCCAGCTCTCCCTCATCAGGACCAGTCACTGGTCTTTTGTTGGTCTTTTTGTCCCACCCCTCCACCAAGGTTTTTGGGGCCAGCAACTGGTTCTTTTTCCCTCCTTAGACCAGAGAGATGGACAGACAGAGTTGCTCCTCCAGTATTCCTATTGTTCCCAATAGTTCTTTCCTATTTTTAAAGATAAACATTAGGATGGCTAGCTCAGATACCCTAAAGGCACTAGATCCCATGTGATGTTAGAAGCTAAGCAGGAGGAGACTATCAGAGAAGGGGGAGACTTGGCTAGGAGACTGTCAATGGCTACCAGTTGCTGTAGGCTGTATTTCAGAGGAAGAAACTAGCCTAAGTATTTCTGGCCTAAGAAAACCCTGTGAAATGCATGAGGTCATGGTAAGTTGACTGGCAACTTGAAAGCACATAGACACACACACAAAACTGATTCTGGCTCTGTACATTTGTGAGATAATAAGACTAGACTGAAGAGGCCTCCAAATGTTCACATAAATGGGCATGACTGTTTGTCATGAGCCTCAAAAGTGGACCTGGCATGGTTGAAAGTACTTCAAAGTCCTTCAACATAACTGGGGATAGAATTACAGTAAACTCGTGGCACATTCATCCTTTGCATTCTCGAAGTATATTAGTTCTCTTTTCAGAGTTGCTTGCAACCAGTGACCTGTGAAAATTAGATATTTCAAAATGCATAACAGCAACAACAAAAACAACAATATTTATTATACCTTTCTAATGGCTAGATGCTTCACAAAGAACAATTTAACCACTGTTCTGTACACACTTCCTTGGGAATAACTCCCATTGGTGTCATTACGTCTTCTTTCTGGATAAGTATACAGAACATCATGTAGAATATAAAAGTAATCCCATAAAATATATATACATAAGCCAGCAAGGAGGAGAAGTCAATTATTAGGTGTTTTGAGAGGGACTGCAGATCAGTGGTTGAGCAGAAGGACCAAGGTTGAGTCTCTGGTATCTTAAACTGGGAAATTTTCCTTCATGGAATCTGAGAGAACTCCTGTTTGTAGCCCCAGGTGGAAAAGGATAGTATAGCATAAGGGAGTGAGATGAAAAGGCATGAAACTGGAGAAATAGTGTTGACATGGCATAGAGAACTGGTCCACATATTGGGCCAAACACCTGTTGACCAGTGATCCAACCTCCCACCCACCAACCTCCCACCCACCCACCACAAGATGATAGGATCTGGGTTCCTACATGAGTGCAAGCCACTACCTGGTTTTCTTGTCAGCTAGATATTAAAGCTGGCTTAATAGCCCCCAACATGGGGATGTCTCTAAAAGCATTTACCCTCAAGTTCCTTTAATTTAGATACCCCTCCAACATGGAATTACTCCAGTGCGACAACTAATCAACAAAGCTGTGACAGAACAAAGCAGTTATAAAATAAACTTCTTTGTGAGCCTGAGACGACTCAGTAACAGTACAGGAGCATGCCCCAAGCACACAAAACAGGGTGCATAGGTAACTAAGGTTGCAGTGTGGTCAGGGAATGGTTTTATGCTCCTTAGATGGATCTGACGGTGAATATCTCCCCTGCCCCAATCTAGTACCTGAGCTCTGCTTCTTAGCCAAGCCAGTCATAGATATGATTGATAAGCCATGGAGGGAAGCATGGATAAGTCAAGCTATCGAGGAAGGTTTGAAGCTGTCTTGATTGACTCGACACATCTGTATGGACACAGAGACCTCTTCAATCAACAGGGCACTCTGGCAGTTACTGTGGTACTGAGTTAGATGGAAGAGTGATTCGGTTAAGACAGGTTCCTGTGTTCTTCCAGTGTTTCTCAAAGCCTCTTATTTACAAATGGAGTTGATGGATGCACAGTCTAAAAGTTAGAGAAAGTTTTGTGTGCTGACTGCTAATAATGGATGAAATAATACATTTCAGACTAGGAATGAATTAGTGTCCATTATTATTTAACATATTTCCTCTAAAACTTGGATAGCAGAGGAAGATGTGAATATCTCCAAGAGATCCATTCATCAACCCTTATAATTAAATAATCTTGCTGGGTTTCACAAGAAAAACTTGAAGATGGCAGCTGAAAGGGGATGCAGATGTGGATCCCATTGCTATGCGTAGCCCTGCCTTATGCACGTTGAACCCATTGAATTCACCTTGATTTACTTTCTGGTGTGTATGTTTATGACTGCAACTTTAACTAATATATATGGCACTCTCTCTCTCTCTCTCTCTGTATATGCATGAAAATTATGTTTGCATACATTTGAAAATAAGTTGAGTCAAAGCTCCATGAAATTCTTTATGACAAGCTTTTTTTTATTTTGAATGGTGATGAATGATTTCAAATAGAAGATCATTACATGAATGAATGATGATGAGCTAGCTGCATTGAATCAGAAACTAGAAATTTGCATTACCTGTGACTGGTGGTGCTAGGTACCAAGGCAGGTGCTACAAATGGGACTCAGTTAATTAATTTTGTTGCTGACTGCAGTTAATGTGGTAGAATGTGAATGCATGCTCTACTTCCTAAGAGAAGAAGTTAACTTCTTGTTATCGCTTATGGGAAATCTAGACAAAGCTTTCGAATGTGTACATTTTCATTAGGCAGATTTTTGACTTGTGAGAAATTAACCCTATTTTCTAAAATATAAATGTAATAAAAATAGGATTATCTTCAGTGTTCAAGATCATTTTCTTGTTTCTAGTAAATTATATCAGAAAATGTATGTATCTACTCATTTATTAAAACATTTTTGCTCTATCAATATTTCCAAGCAAAAATATATCACAGTCACAAAGTTCAAAAATAATGAGTTGGATCAAGATGTTGTCATTCTTAGAATACAGTAATTGAAATCAGTTGGGAATTAGTTTAATTTAATCATGACTAACTTATATTGTATTGATTTCAGTAGGTCTTCTGTAAACGTGACTGAGACCCGTTACATCTAAAACAGAAATAAAAACAGCAAGAAGAGAAAAGGGAAGAATGGGGAGAAAGTCAGGAGCTAGTGGGCAATGAGAACTAAATGAAACCAATAGGCTGCACACCCAAAAGTGAGGCAAGTGGTAAGATAAAATAAGTGTCTTTGTGGATATAGTCTAGATACCACTGTTAGAAGAGTCTTCCACTTGGTCATACTTTGATGGACAAACGAAACAGCAAGTCGTTGAGCGCAGTGCCTGGTTAGATGCATTTGGATGGAAGTGGTTTTTGATGTGGCCTCATAATGGTGGTGGGAATCCTGCAGTGCACAAACTACTTGTGCCCCCCAGTCTTTTTTTTGTTTCTGGACACCAGGGCCTACCAATACTTGCCTGAAGCATCCTTGAAGGCTGAAGCAAGATTGTGTGTATATGTGTATGAAAAATTATATTTCTGTTCTTCCTCCAGGATCAGTCATTTTGCATTAAAACAAGCTGCTGGGGCTCTTGCTACTTGTCCTTCCACAATGCAAAAAGTGGGTTTTACATAATTGGAAGTAGATTCACATCTAACCACTTCCAGTTTTGTTCTGTTTTGTCTCCCCACCTCCAGTTTTTTGGTCTCTGTTTCTCTAGAACTTGCTTTCCTTACTGATTTAAAGCCAGCACTTGAGTTAATTCTGGAAGCAAATTGATAAATGGAATGCCTGAAATAACATGGGAGTGATTTTTTTAAAATTCTGTTTTTTCTTATATCCATTAATTTCCACAACATCGTCAGACTGGGGAATGTTATAGTGTATGCTGCTATAAATGGGAACAACATTTCAAGCTGTAGCAAATTTATTTTCCACCCTCAGCTCCAATATCCAATATGGAACAATCCCTGAGTCAGCAAGTTGTCCTTGATTTATGGAGAATACTTGCTTTGCCTAATTTAGGATCATGTTTTGCTCATGTCAAATGGCTTGCCATACATTCTCCACCCTCTTTTTCCCCTCAAGCATTGGCTACTTTGTGTTTAAAAGAAATTGCTACAACTGCAAACTGAGCATGGCTTGTTCTGTGTTTCCATTGATCAGAACCACTTGGCTAATCACTTCCTGTAATTAAATTCTTTGAAGCAATAATGTTAATCTCCTTAGTGCACGTAAAAAGCTGACCCACAGCTTGAACTGTAAGAATTGCAGTTGTTTATAGGCACACTTTTTCAGGCTCAACACTTTCATTCTATATCAGAAGCAATTAATATAATCAAATTCTCTTTCCTTCATTGGAGAAACATTAGTGGTGATATTTTGCACTGATCAAGTAGATTTGGTACTTCGGATTGAGCCAACATATGCTCCTGGGACAGGTAAATGTTTCTCAGTTGCTTTTAGAGATTGGTTGAAGTTGAAAGGATAAGGAATGTGGAGAAATTAAATATGAAAGCCCACAAATTGGGATCTATTTGCATACATAAGACTTGAATATATAAAACCATGCAGAGAAATGTTAATGGGAATTGGGAGTACAAGAAGATTGTCATGGACGCGGTGGACAGGGAAAAAACCTTGCGGTTGCCTATGACTCTGTGACTGTGGGCAGTTTGATTAATAACCTACAGTGGCATAGGTATCATTTTCTCATGGCGTAGGCACTATCACAGATGTGTGTGTGTGTGTGTGTTTGTGTGTGTTGGATGGGGAGAGGGTATGAAGTAAAGGAAGGCTTACTTGGGCTATCCCAGAACATAGACAAACCAGGACTGCTTTCTTTTCTCCCTTACTGGAGTAACAGTGCCCCTTCCAATCATGTTATCACACCCTGGCTCTCTCTCCACACTTAATCACAACTCTGTTTTCCCTAAAACCCACAACTTTTGTGGATAAAAGGAAAAGCTTACTGATGGTTACTCCAAAAGAGAATGGATAACCTGTGGTAACTTGTTATTAAAAATAAAACTGAAGAAAATACTCTGTTGAGAAATACTCTGTACAGAAAAATAGAATGAAATCTTTATTAGGATAACAAACTGAGGAAAGAGTATTGAGGAATCAAGAATATTCAACCAAAATCACAGTTTCTTAAAGATCTCTAACCAATTCCTCTGAAACACCACAGTGTTTCCCAACAGAGCCTTCATACACATCTCTTTGGCCTTCCCAGCCCAAAGGTCTGTTTCTACACTCAGGGTTCCACTCTCTGACCCTTTCAGAGGTGGCTTGGTTACTTCTGTGCCCTGACACTAGGCCAGTGAGAAGCTAACCCTCTCCCAGAAAACCCTCTTTTGGTTTACTGGATGCTCTGACTTAGATTCCTCTCTGTAACTCTCACTGAAGGAAGACAGCTTCCAACCACACTCCCAGTGTACATGCTTTCTTGCTGTCTCACCCACAGTCCCTCCCTCTGGCTAGGACTGGGTTTTCCTCAAACAGAGAGCCAATCTGATCACATCACCCTCTGTTACCAGGGCTGCTCTGCTAGCACACCCCCAGGCTCTGTCACAGGCACCTTCTGCCTGTGTCCTTAGACTGGAATGTGTATCATCTGGTTTATGTCATGGAAGGATCTGCCTTTAGCCCTTAGTATAGTCATATTATTTTTCCTGACTCTCTAGGCAGAAATCTCATGCTACTGGAAGAACCATGGGGATAATCTTAGGTTTGTGGCAATGCAGTGATTGTGCTTTATTTGAGATTAGCATTGTTATCTGCATCCATCCATCACTTTGTTTATACCCCACCTTTTTCCCAGACTGGGGTTCAAGGCAGCTTATTACAAGCAAAACACATATAGTTAAAAGTATTTAAAAGAAAATTACAAGCAAAACATATATAGTTAAAAGTATATAAAAGCTGAGATTAAAACAATATTTAACAACAGAATTAATGTAATTCAAAATATTACTTTAAGAGAGATATTAAAATCCTGGCCCAGGAAGATTAAAATTTCCTCTGTTCCCCATGAATACTAGAAAAATGTACAATATTTGTAATGTAGATTATTTACATTGGTGAGTCTTAATTGAAAATTTTCATTTAGACAGTCAAGAGTCTTCCATAGAAATTATGATCAGTTAATTTTACTTGTCCCCGCAGTTTTTGGTTCAGAAGCTGTATAGCTTTCCAGTATGTCAGAGCTTTCTAAACTGTGTGTTGTGACATGTTAGTGTGTTGGCTGCAGTGTGTAGGTGTGTCACGTAATTGTAACAGGTGGAGGGGCTGCCTTTCTTACCGCTGCTGCCCCAGGCTGAGGAAGACCCCAGCAAAGACGGCGGCGGGCCAGGTTCAGCTGGAGGGATTGCCTCTCCCGCTGCTGCCACTGCCACTCTGAGCCACAGAAGAGCCTGGTGATGGCAGCAATGGGAAAGGCTTGGGTGGAGCAGCTGCCTCCACTTACTGAATTACTGTTTTGCAAAATGATGCATGTCTAAAAAGTGTGTCACCAATATAAAAAGTTTGGAAAGCTCTGCAATATGTGCATTTTGCTTAGATCTCATAGCTCTGATAAAAAGTTGTGGTGTCTGAAAGCCTGTCTAATGCATCATTCATTCTTACCACATACATGTGCTGACAGTCTGATCTGCCTTCCTATAAGGTTTAAAACTACGAAAACTGCACTGGTAGTATTCTTTATAGGTTGGCTTCTTCCTCCTTTAGAACACCTCTCAGTGAAACAGAACAAAGTCATTGAGGATCAGTACCTTTTAATACTAAGCCTGCAAAATATTCCGGAGACAGCAAGTTGTTTATAGTATTGTCAGTCTATAATCTGAGTTTTAGAACTGATAAAAATTACAGTGTTTCATTTTAAGCAAAGTGTTGCTATCTCAGTTAGTCTTTTGAAGAGGTATGCCGTATCCTCCCTGTGTGTTTGAGGATACATTCTCATTACCAGCAACACCCTGACCTAGCTTGGTAGACCTTCACAGAGGCCTGGCATACACTAGAACTATTTTATGGAACAGATGTAACAAATTGAAGCTGCACATTTCATAGAATGAAGCTTGCCTGTATCATTGCCAGTTATTTCACCCATTAAGGACTTTTATGGGCTTTGAAAAAGTCTGGCAATGACTTCCTGTATGAAATATAATGTCATTTTGTTTATTTATGTATTGGTCTTCGGAGATTGGACTTATGTTCAAACAAGATGATGGGACACACAGGTGTGGTGATGGGAGAATAGGTTGTGATGCTGATTCTATTCCATCTTGAAGAATGATTGTAGCTACATGTGCTCTCCCATCTTTCCATGGGTGAGTGAAGCTGTTTGACCTACTTAAGTGAAAGATGTGAGTGATCCCATCTTGATTTCAGGTCAGGTGAACTCAATCTGAATCCATGTTTTGATCAGCCAGATTTGCTGACAATGCAGACCTCTGTAACTAATAGAAAGATGGTTGTGCTTGTGGCTAAAACCTCATATATGTTATAATCATTGCCAAAGAAAACACTGTCACATGTAGTTAAGCCATCTTGATATATCTAATTAGTCTGTTTCTCTCCCCATTCCTTTATTTTTGGGGTGTTTTGCATACCAAAAAGGAAATAGTTGGTATTTTGCTCTATGATCCCATATCAAGCACAGCTCTCGGCACACGTCTAGTGGAAAGCAGCCAAACACGTAGTGAAACATAGCCAAGGGTAACTGTCAGGACTCAAGGACAGTCTGTCCCTTCTGCTGACCTGCAGTAAAATGCATTTCTGGGATAGGGGTTTGAAATAGAGTGGGGCAGGAATGGGGAGGAACGAGGTGTGTGTATGTGTATGCATGCATACAGGCAAAACTAGCAGAAGTCTTTGGGATCCTATTCTGTGTTTGCTGCGTGGAATTGAATAATGCCCAGAATTATAGTTGTTGTTGTTACTTAGTAAGGGCTATTTTGGGGCTTTCTATCACTTTATTGTACGTTTCTTGCTCAGGAGCAAATACTGCTTCAGCTGCTGCAGCATAAAATTTCCACTTAGCATTGCAGCAGCTACAGCAGTCTAGTAAAAGACGGAAGCTCCAGTGCTGGCTGGCAGTGTGTTTCAGAAGTGATTTTAGTGCTGAGCTGCATGAAGGCATCTGCAGTAAAGGCTGCTGAATAATTCATAAGAACTAATATATTCTATAAATTTCAGTAGATTATTCCTTCTACATTATTTCCAGGAATGTATTCATTATTTACCAAATTACCTTTTATAGACTCTTCTTAGTGTGTATCTCATTTAGTTAGCAAGTTGATGAAAGAGTATATGGTTAAAATCTGAACTATGTATTATTATTTATTTCATTCTTAACCTGCTCTTCTTCCAAGGAATTCAGGCCAGTGTACATGATTCTCCGCAGCCTTTCGTATTCTCACAATAGATCTGAAAAGTAGGTTAGACTGATAGACAAAAAGAAATTGTGAATTAAGAGGTCTGAGCCCTGGTCTCTATGGTCCTAGTGTCACATGCAGACTGTGTTGTAGTAAGGCACATAGGTTTAGATGGGGCATTTTCTTCTTATTCCTAGTGCTTGTCATTCTGGTCAGTTGTTTCAGGCTGCTTCATTTGAAAACCACTTCTCTTTGTACTCAGAAAGGTAGAAGAATGGTAATGTACTCTTTCACACTATGACTATTTGCACTTCAGTGGCAGTACTTCCCATGTTTCCTTTCTAACACTTGAAATATGTCAATGGCATTTAAACTACCCTGTTTGCTTTACCTCATACTCCATGATTAGCTTGTGTTTTTTAAAGGGAAGCCATAACTGCACAATTACATAATGACACTATTATGGAACCACCTCCATTACATCAGGAAGATGAATACGCACCATGGCACGTCCACCATTTTTTCTGTGTTTTTTCCTTTGAAACAACACTTTCCCACCTTGGGTTTATATGTTATTCTCTATTTATGTATTTCCTCTTTATTCACTCTTTAAACTTTTCTTGAACCCTATGATTTCTCTGGGCATTAATCCTTAATAAAATTACATTGGACTATTGTGCTACTTGCCTTATTTTAAAAAATTGTAAAATAATGTTTATAATACATGCCAGAGAATGGAGAGCAAACCCAGCCCAGGCACCAGAAGTAGTTATCCCCAGTGCAGGAGCACTGAAACTACACCTACACCATACCCACTGTGCTCCTAATATTGCTGTGAAATGGAATGAGACATTCAGACCCAAAGTGGTTACTAAACCACAACAGCACGGGGGATCATTAAGAGATGATTTCAAGTGGGAAAAGAATTGATGTTTAAATGACTTAGCAGTAGTACAGCATGGTACGACACCAGGATAGCCACAACACTATGTGATAAACTCCAGATAAAGACAGGATTAGCACAGTGCAGTTGTGGTATAATAGTATTGTGTGATAAGTTCCTTTGTTGTGTTGACCTTGAACAGGGATGTGTTGCACCAAAGGCCTTTTTGGCAGCCTGGAGGCCTTCATCCCTGCCTGTGCTGAGAAAAATTGAAGATACAATTTTTTCCAGTCGTGGAGGCCTCCAGGAACAGTTGTTTGGGATTTAAACAGATTAGTGGAGATGGCAAATCCACCCCTACCATCTGAAAACCTCAAAGTCAAAACCGGAAGTGGACATCCAGTCACTTTCCAACTTGGTTTCAACCCTTCCTCTTTCCCATTTTTAGACTTGCTTCAGCCTGTGTCAAGCGCAGGGGTGAAAATTTGGCTTCCAGACCCAGCAAAATTTGCCAGCACCTGGACTAGTGATCTTTCTTTGTTTTTAATACTTACTAGTCCTGAAAATATTAGGGAGAGTGTTTTAAAGCAATTCACATGTGCTGTTGTGGCAAATGCTATTAAATGTGCAGAGGAGAGCCAGCATACTTGAGGGGTTCCAGTGCATTAAGACATAACCCTGTGCCTCTACAAGCTTGATGTTTTCCTACATATCTTAAAGTACTCAGTGGGAGAATCCTGTAGACCTTCAGCAGATACATTTCCCTTGTGAATCGGTCTTAGTTCTGGAAGACTCAGAAACATTTTATAGAGCCCAGTAATAGAATCCTATGGACCTGCAGAAATAGTTCAGTCATGCTTGGGTTCTTGAATATCTAAAAAGCGGGGCGGGGGACATAATCTCCTGAATAAAGCCTCCCAGCATCAGTTTAAGTGGACAAACAATAAAGAAATGATTTGCACAAGGGATAGGTGTGCAAAGAGCACTGAAAGAGCTAGATAGTTCAGATAACAATATAGGAACCTTTTAAGGATGTGTTGGTCCTCTGTTGGTCCTCTGTTACAAATGCATGCGAATGCCTTTAGTGAGTAAACACCAGTGTGAATATTTGAAATAAAACAGCAAGATCTTTAATTCATTTGCAGTTTTGTTTGATTTGCTAAATGTTCCTATCATGAAAAGGTCTGTATTCGAGCGTATCTGCTAACCTACCCTAGGTTATAACAAATGTGTGTAAGGAAATAAATGCATCTATGTCAGAATTGGTTGAAAATCCAAAGTAATGTTTGTGAAATCTATTGGAAACACATGGCCTAGAGGTTTAGTGTCAGCTGTCTTGCACACAATCTAAATTTGGATTATCATTTTAACTTCAAATATTATGACTCTGAATTTATTCCTGGGACTGCAGAGATCACTCTCTTATTCATTAACCCTTATTAAAATCTTCTGAAAGCTAGAGTAGTTACACTGAGTAGAGGAAGATCAGAAGTGATTTGGAAAAAGTGAATAATGTCTTCAAATAAATAAGTTTGCTTGGAGGGTGCTGTTTCAGCAGCATAGGTGCCACAGCTTCCTTTGTCTCCCTGCAGTGTGGTTTGTTCCTTCCTTCCTTCCTTTGGAATAGAAGTATGGGTTTGTTTGTTTGGTTTTTTGACATTGTCCTTCCTATTTATGTAAACCTACTCATAAACTCATTGGTCAAATCTGTGCAGGCTTTGGAATTAAGCTAACTCTTGGTAGCTAATCTCAACCATATGTTCTGGTCCCATAGCTTCAGGAAAGGTTCAGAAGTGCTTATTTGCATCACCTGAGGCTATTGAAATTCTGAGTGCAAATGATTTGTGCATAATTTATTATGCTTGCTGTGCTTGCTTACAGTGTAACTTCCTTTCGATAGGCCTTGCCCTAGTTTTAATAATGTGTGATGAACATTAGTAAGGCAGTTGGTTCTAGGTTTATCTGAAGCCTTCTGGCCAAGTCCCCTGCATTTCTAAAGCCACAAAGAAGTCTAGAACATCAAAACAAAACAAGAATTTCTCCTCATTTTATAATAACAAGTCTTCATTTAAGATTAAGGAAAACTTAGTCCATTTCCACGTGACAGGGCTGTGATCGGCAGGTCATGCTTCTGCACAACATTATCACCGGCCCACTGCCATCCTGTTCCCAAGTGTCATGCTCATGCACTTTTCACAAAACGGAAAAAAATCCATTTTGCACCTACAATCGCGTGGCACTCCCATCGCTCCTGGACATGTGGAAGCCACAGAAGTGCACAGAAGTGCAATGGCAACACTTCCTTCCGTAGCACAGCAGTGGAAAGTGCCCAGCTGTGCTGTAGAAGGAAGAGGTGGCACCATTGCACTCCCTTCCTCATGGAGTGAGCAGATGCGGAGGGGAGTGTTGCTGACGCACTCCCTTCTGGACCCAGGATTGTAGCACAATGATGCAGAAGAGCGTCATTGTGCAGAAATGGCCTTAGAGTGAGGCATGCATTAAAATGAATCACTGTTCAGTCTTGCATGAAGAAAATGTCCCTCTTAACATTTCAAGGTGTATCATGAAGCTAGTAAGGCAGAATTGATTAGAGATTGTAGCAGAATTTATCTATAATTCATTATAATGAAAGTTACTGCATTGTAATATAATTCCTTATAACAAAACATGAAATCTTACAGTTTTGATAGACACAGACGATTATGCGCCAATGTACCATCATTTTGTACCATCTATATATTGAAAAAGTATAGAACATTTTATTGTTGTTACTGTTATTGTTGTGCCTTCAAGTTATTTCTAACTTATGGGGACTCTAAGGCAAAACTATCATGGGATTTTCTTGGCAAGATTTATTCACAGGAGGCTGAGAGAGTGTAACTTGACTGAGCAGGGATCTGAAACCTATTCTCCTGAAGTCCTAGTCCAAATTTCAAACCACTACACCACTCCAGTTCTCACTGCAAATATTTGTAGCTTTGTTACACAGAACCATACCTCATTTTTTATCTAACTTTTTTTTTTTACAAATGGTCCAAGTTCAAATGTGAGCAGTATAGTTTATTTCCAAATCTTCTTTCTTATCAACTTCAGATTTAGTTTTCTTAACTATTTGTGATGACCTCTCCAACATCTGCACCACCCCATTTCTTGCAGAAATGTCTTTCAGCAAAGGACATGACTAGACATCAAAGTCTGCATTTTTTATAATACGTACCAGGCTGACTCTTCTCTTTTACCATCACTCTTCCTAATTAGCCTTATGGTAAGCAGATAGGCAGTGTAATCACCCGAAAGGCCCCTGGTTAGGACATCACTGGCATTGGTCAGTTTGAATTACAGGACTCATAGTTCCCATGCATGTACCTTTGTTTCAGCTGTTTGAAATTTTACTTTATTTCTGTGAGGTCAGCAAAGCATCAAGACTGGACTAAATCATGTTGTGACATGACTTATTAATTTTAAGATTTTGATCAGTTAGGTCCTAGCCAGTCAATTCTGTTTCAATTCAGTTCTGTTTCATTTTCTTTTTAAAAAAGGAGCTAACCATTTAGCTCCTTTTTAACCACTTCTCCCTGCTTTGTTCCTGAATAAAATAATTGGAAACTGGAGTTGACTTAGCCTTTTTTTTTTTTTTGGTCTGCTTTAATGTTGATTTATTTTTCACCTTGATCTAGACACAAACACATGCTGATCTGGTTTTTAGGGAGTTTCAGTGCTTCCAGTGAATATCAGATGCTGTAGGCTGTATTTCAAAAGAGGAACTGGCAAAACCACTTCTTAAGTATTCCTTGCCTAAGAAAACCCCATGAAATTCATGAGGTCACCATAAATCAACAGGCAACTAGAAGCATACAGATACATAAAAATGAAGCTCTGGAAAAAGGATCTGTCTTTCTTCATAAACGCGGGCTCTAAACTAACACTGTGGATGTTACAAGTGACTGCACAAGTGGTAGCAGTCTGAAAAACAGAGCAAGAGCTGTTCTACCTTACAAGGTTAGAGGGGCAGAATTGCATTTGTCACAGTGATTTCTAAAAATGACTGATTGACCTTCTCATGGGTGCACACTTAGCCCATGCTCTTCAGCCTGTATAAAGTCAAGTTCATAATTATTACATTTGCAGTTTGATATATTATCATATTAATCAGTTTCAGTGTCAGTACAGTGCTTGTGCTGGAATGGGAATATTCTGCCTGTTTACTCTTGAAACTGGTCTTCATAATTGCTTCAGTATTCCACATTTCCTCCAGAGCTTAGTTTTCCTGCCACTCAGTCCTTTTGTACATAATGAACTAACATGGAGAGCAATGGGGGACTGCTCTCATAATCTGTATCCCTCCAATCGTCTTTTGGATGCTAATGAACAGTACAAGGGAGACATCAACCATTACAGTGTGTGGGGCCTGAATAAATCAGAGTGTATGGATCATTGACCACCTTTGTTGTAAAACAAATGGCCTGTGGTCAGTTAATCATATAAAGAAACACCTAGGGTGTTTGTTGGGGTGGGGAAGAATTATTTGTAAGCTCTAGATCTTCTTGTAGTTCGTAAATACAACATCTGTTAAAATATTGTTGGTGTAAATGCAATTTTTGTAGACTGATTAAGTTACAGGATTAGGGTATGATTTTGGAAGAACCTTCCTTTGTTTATCTGTGGAACCTTTTTCTTGTTTGTTAATCGCTCACTAACACCTCTTCATTTCTAAGTTTTAAATGCAGAAAAGATAAGACTCTATTTGGCCATTAGATGAAAAACATGTGGGGTGGGGGAGGTATGCAAGTCCTGCCCCTTCCTCATGTGTTTTCCTTTCTCTCCTCACACAGAAGAGGTTCTGAAGAGGAAGGCCTTTTCTTTCCTTGCAGTCCAAGGGGCTGGAAAATCTTTTCAGAAAACAAAGAGTGCTCTCTCCTTTGACTCTCTTGAACATAAAAAAGTAACTCTCCAAACTGAAGAGTAAACAAAACTCACTGTATTTGGGGACACAATTTGCATACTCCTCTTCCTCATATTTAGTCTTCTTAGGTTCATAATATCCAAACAGAGCTATTCAGAACCTATGGTGGTAGGAGAGCAATTGGTTGAGATGTAGCCAGCCACCATCTTCCTTTTCCTTTCTTACTTACTAACCTAAAGCTTGAAAACTAGTATTTAGCTTGCTCACCCTTAAGTTGCCGGGAGCAAGATTTCGTTATTGACCTTGGATGCTAATGCACCATGAACAGGGCTTTGCAACTTATCCAAGTTGAAATTCTATGTTTTGTTGATGTTCATATAGCCTTCAGGTACAATTAACCTTCCTGTTAAACATCTTATGGGAGTTCATGCCATCGGTATGTGAACCTTTGTTGATTTGATCCCCTCCCTTCTCCCCTCTGCTTTGGTACATGTTGCTTTTTAATTTAAGTGGAATGATATTGGCTACCAAACCCTTCTGTTTTGTTATGTCTCATGAGTCTGTTCATGTTAAAGGCCTGCAAGCACTTTGATAGGCATTTAAAGGTCACCCGCTCTGACAGAGAAATTCATTAAACAAATCTTTTATCATTTGTTTAAAAATTGACTTTATAACTTAACAAAAATAAATATTCCCAGCTGAATGCATACTGATGGTGCTGGTAAGAAAAGGCGATACCAGCTCTTTCCACACCAGCTGTGTGACAGAGTCACTCTTAATACAATAGGACATGTTAGGATGTAGGCTCAGAATACTGATGGGACCAAACAGTTGCTGAGTACATGACCTCTGTATGGCTCCTCTCATTTCAGGAAGAACCTGGATAAATTGCTTGTTCCTGATAATCAAATAAAGTTTGGCCCAGCTGTGTAGCATGGAGGAGAGAATTAGGTGGTGCAATCCAGAGGAGATAGCTAGTTTGTATCATTTTAAAAAGAACCAGCATGGTGTAGTGGTTTTGAGCATTGAACAACAGACACTAGAGGCCAGGGTTTGGTTCTCTGCTCAACCATGAGAACCCAGTGAGTGACCTTGGGCACATCATACACTTTCAGCCTCAGAAAACCCGATGTTAGATTCACCTTAGGGTTGCTGTAAGTTGGAAACAGCTTGACACACACACATTGTTGAAACACAACAACAATCACCTTAAATCTGCAGGTAGAAGAACCACATTGTAAATGCCTGTTTTGAAAGAAAAGAATGAAAAAGAAAAAGGCCCTTGAAAGTTGAAAAGTGGCATAGCATGGACTCCAGAGGGATAAAGCTCAGCTAAAACTTTCTCCCTGGTGTATTAATTTTCTTTTTGTCTGCATATGTAGTAAACCAGGCTTTGGGCTTTCATCTTGAAAGGGCAGGATCCCTATGCCAGTGGGTACAGCGAGCAGTGTTCTGGAGAACACAAGAGCCCTTTCAGGCTTGCAATTGCTCTTAGCAAAACAGGCAGATTTCCAGAACCTGATGCTGCTTTGCCTGCTGCCTGTAAGAGTCTGTCGAGTGGCATGTTCTGGCATTGCCCTATAACCATTCCCTAGTGCTTTCTCTAGAGACTTGATTGAACTGGTACTCGTCCTTTCATCTGGTGAATTTCATCTGTTCTGTAGAAATCACGGGCATAAAGAATGGTAAGTCTATACAACCTCCCCCTGCTCCACCAACAACTGGGAGCTTGAAAGCTTTGGAGAAGAGAACAATGATCTTTCTCCTCCCCACCCACGTTGGTTGCTGCCTTTGGGCAAAATTGCTTCTCTACCATCCGTGAAAGGGGTCCTAAAATTCCCAGAGTCACTGGTAGGGATACAACCCACCTACCGAAAATAAAGAAAGGCAGCAAGGCCAAACTAATCAGTGGTGCCCTGAGGCTTTTTCAGTTCCTGTGACAAATTAAAAGAGGTGAGGGGGGCACTAGGGAGGTGGACTGGAGGGGATTGTAGAAGATGAGGCAGCAGAGTGTAAAAAGTTTGGGCAAATTAGGCTGCCTGAAACATCCAATTTGCATTTTGAAGAGGCAGGAAAAGATCAGAGGGTGAAAGCCAATTAACAGATCAAAGGCAGAGGAAGCAAGACCTCCTAGAATGGTAGCCAGTGAAAGAAGAAGTTATAGGCAGGAGTAAGATGTTATATTAAAAACTGGGTTGGCCTTGTCATAGAGTGAAATATAATAAATATTGAGAGGATTTGATTAAAGAGCACTCTTTGTGAGTACTTCCCATTTCAAGTTCGTATGCTGAACTTGTTCCAGCTGGACATCCATATGCATGCCAGACCCCTGGCATGACTAACTGTACAATTAGTGCACTGGGCAAACCCAGAGTTACTAGCACAGTAGGCCCAGTCAGGCTATAGCTGTTTAACACAGACTTCTGGCTGCCTGCCTGCCCATTTTTCAGGGATAGAAGAAGACAACAAAACAACAGGGAAACCATGAGATTGACTTCAGTAAAGCTCTTCTTCCATTTCTTCTGCGTGTGCTCCAGTATAGGAATATGTGTCACTAGTTCTGCATATGCTTCTCCAGTGAATACTCCAGGGCTAAATACATTAAAAAGTGCTCTTAATTTTTTTTTTTAAAAAAAATGGAATAGGTTGATATATATGTTATTCTCTCTCTCTTTTCCCCACTTCTTAATTTTCCTCATGAAGTATCATTACATAGTTAAATTCCATATTGATCCAAAGAAGTTGTAACTAAAGAGGATTTTGAAGCTGAGTGTTTGGCAATAACCAGTGTGGTATAAAAAAAGATTTCAGTTGTAGCTGCATAGTAAACCTCTCTGCGTTATGATTTTTTTTTTAAAAAAAAAATCTGTTTATGACCAAATGTGATGAAAGAGAAAAGGCAAATCACAAATCTTTACAAATTGGTGAAGGGTGGAAAGATACTACAAATGTCTCCAAGACAGAGCACAATATGATGGAACACAGTAGGGTGCTGATGTAGATGTTAAGCAGTATAACTGAGTTGAGAAAAGTCATTTGAAGGGCTGAAGCAGGGAAGAGAGAAGAACCCTCAAAAGTTAAAGGAGTACAGTCCTCCCTCCACTTTCATGGGTTTGACCTTTGCAAATCTGATTACAGTCCTTCTTCTACATTCACGAGTTTGACCTTCGTGAATTTGATTATTGGCAAGGCATGCACTTGCCTCCCCTCCACCATTTTCCTCCTCCTGTTCTCTTGCATTCCTCACCCCAGTCTTGTGTTTAAAATTGACTTTTTTTTTTCTTTTTGGGTGAACAAAGCCCCCCTCACACTGCTGGAAGCGTATCCTTTCTCCCATGTGGTTGCACTTCCTGCTGTGTAATTGCTGATGAATGGTCAGGTGCTCTCTTTGCTCCTACCCCTCCACCAGAAGGGAGGAACTGTGCTCTTCTCCCTCTGAAGGGAAAGTACCGGTAAGCCCTTCACTGTCTCCTTTTTTCTCCCCTGTCCCCTAACACTGGGGCTAGAGGCAAAGGAATAGGAGGGGGGAACTCTTGAGGAGAATTGTGGGGAGGGCATTATTTGCAGTTTTTCCACTTTCATGAGGATTCTGTACCCCTAATCTTCATAAATGTGGAGGGGCTATTGTATTCACAAAATATGTGCATGTCTCTCCCTCTCCATTCTCCTCTTCTCATTCACTTGTGTTATGCCGGGCACAGAGAAGGAAGGCAAGCACACCCAGGCAAAAGGCAAGGGAACGGGAGGAGGAGGGAGAGGAAGGCACACGTGTGTCTTCCTTCTCTGCCTTCAGTGCTCCTCCTCCTGTCCCCTTACTTTTTGCCCAAGCATGGAGATCACACACTCAGGCAAAAGGCAAAGAAATTGGAGGGAAGGCACATGTGTGCCTTCCTTCTTCATGTGTGATGCTCTCCCTTGCCATTTGCCTGGGTATGAAGAGGATGGCTTGCATGCCAGGGAAAAAGAGAAGGGAATGAGAGGGGGGGGAGCGGGGGGATTTATTCACATTTTTTTCCACTTTCTCAAAGGTTCTACACCCTGAACCCTTGCAAAAGCAGAGGGGCCATTGTAGTAGGGGTGAAAACTGAGAGTGGAAAAGCTGGAAACACTCCTAGGAAAGGAAATTGGCTATGTGTTCAAAAGAGGAGAGTATGAATGGGTACAGAAAAGAGAATGTTAGAGCATTAGGAAATACTTGTACAGGTAGATTATAGAAATTGGGGAAAGAACATGAAAGACAAGGACAGCACTGGGGCAACAGAAAAGTGAAAATGGAATAAACAGGAAGGAAAGATGTGAAAAGTAACTGAAAGGAAATAAGAGTGATTCATATTGGGGGAAAGTAGAAGTCACTTGTTAGAATTTGCAAAGGTAGAAAAGGAACTTTTATCCATCAGATGACTTCTCTGCTCCGCACTCAATAATCTTTCTTTAGCGTGCTCAATTTCTTTGCCATTGCTGAATAATAATTCTTTATTCTCTCTTAATAGCCATGGAACCTGGGTCCTAGCCAGGTGGCATACTGTGGAAGAGCTTAGACTGGGCCCAAGTAATTTGCATTCTCTTAGTTATCGCTTAGTAATGATCATGCTTTCATTGCCATCACCTAACACATACCTTCCTTTGTTCTGGTGAACCCAGCCCTGGCCCAGCAGTGAGTATTCTGTGACTGTTACATTCTTCCTGCAAACAGGTGCACATTAATGGAAAGGGGCACTGACAGGTATCATGGTAACTTCTGATAACATGATCTCATAGTGTTTCTGAAGTGTCCTCCATAGACAAAGTCTCTAAAATTGAAGCAGCATGTGCTGGTTTGTTAGAACCTGAAGAAAATATAATTATTACGCTAATAATTATGTTTGTTGGGAGGGGAATGGAAGATAATTTAGAATCTTCTGTGGTAGGTGGTATTTTGTTTTTTGGTAGAAAGTGCTGCAAAGAAGATATCTATGGCAAAGGGTTTATTTCTGACGGGTGACAGGCCAAAGAATGTATGCACTAATTGATAGAATAGATCCCTGTGAATAGCTAGCTTTTGTATTCAGAGCACCACACTTCTGTTTACATATTTCAATGTTGATTATTGGCTTGGATTTCTCCCTTCCTTCCTTCCTTCCTTCCTTCCTTCCTTCCTTCCTTCCTTCCTTCCTTCCTTCCTTTCTTTCTCTCTTGTTTCAATTTTTTTTGAGCATCTGTGGTGTCACAATAATTGTGTGTGACACCTTAGCATGTTGTGCCAGTGTAGCAGCATGGGTCACTGCTGGAATTCTATGGTGGCAACAGCCAAACCACCAGATGGTGGGCATGGTGGTCTTTACAGAGTTGTTTATTAAGCACAAAACAGGGAGGAGAAGGTACAAGAGAAGACTGAATAGTGGAGAAAGGGATGAGATAAATTTTTTAACCAGCAAGAGGGCACACCAGTCCAAGTGAAAACCACATACAATTATTTCTGTTATTCCCCTCACCATGCTTTTTTCAGTACTGCAGTCTTACTGCAAAATGTGTCTGGTTTAAAGCTCTAGTTATTCAAGGCTTTCATTCCTGTATTATGTTGTTCTTCTTAGCCTTTATACAGTTGAAGACCTACAACAAAATTTGTGGATATCTCTTGGTAGGAATGATTTGGTTCAGTGTCCAACCCAACTTGGTAAAGAATGCTTATGGTGCTGTTTGGAATGCTCTTCAATGGATAATGCTAAGATTTGCATGTTTTTTTTTAGCCTTTTGTTCATTATGAATGTACTGTGAAACATGTACTATAAAACATGTGATTTGCTTTGAGTTCATATTGATTTGCCTCAAACCTTCTAGTAGTGATTAGGAATTGTGCCTTTTCAAACTATTTCTTGGTTGAAAACTTGACCTGTTTGACTAGAATAAAGCCTACTTCTTTCGTCTTCTATCTAATATAATTGATCTCATTACTTTTTCCACCATGATTAAAATCTCTTAAGTGTGGCTACCTCAATTTACAGTTCACATTTCAAGAAGGGGTCTCTTATGTCTTGCCAATCCTCGGCATGTTCACTCGTTAAATTATACATATGCTAATGAAGTGTGAAAATCAGCCAAATAACAACTCTCTGTAATCGCTTAATGTCCCCAGAGCACTGTGGCTTTTTTATTATTATCTTATGATTTGCAACCTATTCTGAGTCACATTTCTTTTAGGGCGCCATTCCAACATCTGAGGTTAATTAGCATTTCTGCTCTTACCCCTTCAGAGAGAAGCTCAGGCGAGTGCTTGTCACCCGTGGAACAGCTCACATTTTCCATTTTGAATTAACTAATCCCCTTGTTCCTATTACAGCCCAGAGTGGCTTCCCACTGCAATGTCTGGGTGCTGCCTGCTTCTGCCTGGGGGTAGTAGGTGGTGATGGGGTTTTAAAATACAGAGCATTTCTAAGTCATTTATTTATTTTGATGGAAATGTCTTTGGAATATGCTTCCTTCATTCTGCTAGAATAAAATTATTTCTTTTGAAATTCTAATATTTGTGTCATATTTATATTGCATGGTGATGATAGTGAGTTGATTTTTAAAAGCTTTTCTCTTGCTTCATGGAAGCAAGACACATATAACTTAGAACACGGCTTGAATTCTGCTAGCCTTATATGCTGTGAAGGGTATTTACAGCTCTATGCACTGTTTCACTGATGTAATTATCTTGCCAGATTTTACTTGTTCCCCTATGAATTCAATGCCCTCCTCCAAAAATCTTCCTTCATCTGTCTCTGGTAGAATCTCCTCCTGTGTCATGCTAATCTTCTGCAAAGTACATAGTTAAGTAGTCTTAATGTGAGGAATTCTGTAGCAGCAATGTTATGAGCAAAAGGTGAAGTTAGCAATACATTTGCTGAGATGGAACTGGAAATAGCTACTTGATGATGAATTCTCTCCATCTTGTCCCGTAAGGAGTGGGGAAGTGACATGGTACAACCTTCTTAAAAGCACCAGGCAGTATTACCAATAGCTAGGCTTAACAGGTATTATGGTCCAACACACCCGCAGGACAAAAAGTTACCTATCTCTGGCTTAGAGCTACTTACCGTATGGGTTCATATGATCACATTATGAATACTTGTGCCCCAAATCCAGGTGCCTGCCTGTGGTGTGAGAACTGTGAATGAGTCTGTGAATGGCATCCTGTTCTGTAGTTGTGAGATCATACAAGACTTAATGATATTGTAGCTGTTGAGATTTCACATTTGTAGTCATTAACAACCAAATGTGATCCCCAAAACCTACCTTTTCAACCTGACAGTGCCTCAAGTGAACTGTTTGCAAGGTGCTGCAGATCAGGGAACTGGGAAATGACATCTGTAGCACTCTTCCAGTTGTGGGGCACATTGAGGTGCACAGTTGTGGCAGGAAGGGTCTCTCCAAGGCTTTTCTTGACATACCCCATAACCAAGAGAGTGCTGCAGATGTCATTTCCCAGTGACTCAGTCTGCAGTGCCATGTAAACCCTTCACTTGGAACACTGCCTGGCCAAATAGGTAGGTTTTGGGGGATCACATTTGGTGGTCTGTCATTGGAGTTATGTCCGACAATGCAAGATTTCAGTCAGTGTATGATATCATCTTAAATGTAACATACGAGGACAGATGAACACTTTGTAGAACGTTTGCTTTTCAAGTTCTTATGAATTGTGAGTAGCCTATGTGCTCTGGCCCTCAGTACCATATTGTTACCCTGATTTCTGGGGGTCCCGGGAGGGACACCAAATTGCTCTTAAAATTATACAAGTTGGGGAAATTAATCAAGAGCACTGCCTAACAATACGAGAGGCAGGGTAACGTAGCGAGATCTTGAACCCTATGTCTACAGGGTCAGGCCGAGTCAAGGAACACACAGAAGTTTAAACAATAAATGATGTTTTATTAAAAACACAATCAAACAGTGTATGCGGCACACTCACACAAGATAACTAAAGAAATAAAGATTGGAGTGGGATAGAGGGATTTTTAGAGGAGTTGTTGGTTTGGGTGATACTTCACCTGTCCTGAAGCCCGGTTAGAAGCGGAGAAACCGGGGAGCGTGGATCTCAGCACGTGGAGCTGAGGGGAAGGCTCGCTGGACAAAGCGACAGCAAGGCGGGATGGAAGCCAAGAGCAATCCGAAGAAGCACTCAAAGTCAGGGGTTTTTATAAGGAGAATTGTGACCACAGGCTAGGTCGGACTTGGGGAAAACAATGGATTTGGGGCTGGAGACAAAGCCTCCGAAAGGCCAGAATTGGAATGATTGAATTATAGCCAAATTGTCAATAGGGTAGCCAGTATGCAAACGCGGAGTACTTGAGCGGTGTATAGTCAGATCGTCAAGCTGCCAGCGCGGGGCAGAGGATCTTTTGAAAGTTGCATGCATACTTAATGAAGGTACTTGCCTTTGAGGTCTCCTGAAGCTGCGAGTCGGCTATTTCTGGCCTACCTGTATTGTGTTGTAATATTACGGCGATTATCGGCCGAGCCTGTATGTGTGCTTGTCTGGGGGCCTCGCAATCATGTGGAGGGGAATGGATATGTGAGGCTGAATTATTGATATCACAGAATATCTTTAATATCCCTCAAGCTCGGGCTAGCCAGGGCAGTAACAATATGCCCTCTGTATATACGGGGGTTCCATTCCAGGAACCCTTGCTTAAAACACACACAAATGGTCTGTTGTATTACCATCAATGGATGTAATGTGTGTGCGCCTGTGCTGGCGCGGGCATGTGCTTGGTCCGTCCATTGACAATAATTAGACACAAGGCTTTGTGCAACCTCACATTTGTGTCTGGTGAGGTCTCATTAGCAGAGGGCACACTGTATTACCTTGGGGAAGGAATCCTTTGATTTTGTGGGGTTCCTATTTGTAATTCCATTGTTTGATTGAACAGTTTAAATCTTCTCCTCTTCCTTGTAGACATATTATGTTGCTGGGTCTTAGAATATCATCTGGTGCCAGTGAGTAAACAGCATGGGGTGGCTGTTAAAAATAAGTGGTTCATTTTTCCCAAACAGGCTGCCTGAAAACATTGTTTTGCTAGCCCTCCTCCAGAGATGTGCACAGCTTCTTGAAAAAGTGATTACAGTTGCAGTTGTTCTGCTTTGGAGGAAGAGAATTAAGGATTTTGTTGGAATCTGGAGATAAATGAAGCAACAACAACCAAGAATTCTGAGCCTTGAGTTTTGTGTGTTCCTTGAGGATAATATCCCTGCCTTTTCCCCGTTGTTGTAGTTTCTGATTTGTGCGAAGACTAGAATGCTTGTTCCATGACTATACCCGATAATTCTTCAATTTTTCTTTAATTTCCTCTGAGGGAATTGGTCATATAGTGGGTACCCACTGCAGAGCATAAAGTAGCACTTGCTTCCTTTTTACAAACATGTATCCCAGTGGTCTTCTAAATATCTCATTCATTTTATTCTGGAATTGAGAGCTTTTATGTGTATTACACAAGGGGGATCATGAAACATCCAATGGAACTGTGGTTGCATTCCATAATGCTGAAAATGTTCCAACTTGTGTAAGATACTCTTCCCTTTGGCATTATTTTGGTTTGTATTTGTGACAACACACCAGTATCCCTCCAGCACAGGCTCTCGTGAGTGCCTTCTAGTCCTCAGAACAATTCATTAATCCTTGCAAGGAATTAATTTTGACGTTCCCCCATTTCACTGAGGTCTTTGACAGGTTGATCTCTGAAAGAGTTTAGAGCAAGGTTGGAACTCCTCCTGTAATGTTGTGCAGCCTTTTCTTCCTTTTGAATCCTTGGGAAGGACATGAAAAGTGAGAGTGTTAGAGATCATTAATAAGTTTCTTGCCTGCTGTACTGGATGAGGATATCTAGCTAGCTTATTGGACAGAGCATTCTCTTATTCAGATGCCTGCCAATCTCTTCCTGCCTCAGGCTAAGACCCCTGGGACCTGGCTTGGGCAGGCTGATTTGCAAAGGCATTGCTTGGGGCCTTGTAAGTTATTTACATTTTCTCTCAGTGTGTGAGCTTGATTTCTTTCTATGTACACACATCCATTTATTCCTCCCTTGAGTAGATCTGCTCAGTGCCTCCACATGCATGCCAGTGGGATATAGCCTAGTTTTATCCAGCCATTACCCCCCACCCCGCCCACACACACATTTTGTCTCTTTATCCTTCTTCTCTTAATGAAGAATTATGGTTTTACATTTCTGATAGCAGCAATGCCTTTGGAGAAAGGCCACTGCCTTCTTTAGAAGAAGAAACATTTTCCCAAGTCCAAGCACTTCCAGTTATTCACCTGACAGCACCTGAGGCAATGTAACTGTGCTGCACCACTGCCTGAGGCAAAAGTGGCTGGGAGGGGCTGGATAGCCAGCTGGATATATTCCTGCTTTCTGTTTTGTTCCTCATTTCCCATCCAGACCAGCCAAGTCAGGACCAGAACAAAAATTTGGTCTTTTGCCATTTGCGTACATCTGGTATCTGAAGGATTACTGACTGATGGCAAGAATTCTAAGGCTGGAGGAGTGGCACACAGTGAAGAATAAACTAGAATTTGTTAGTTTGATTTTTAGTCTAAATTATCAAAAGAAGAACACCCATTTTTTATTACCTTCGTTTTCACTTGGTTCTCCTTCTTTAGAATATGAGCAGTACAGTAGGTCCCCTGTATCAACGGGGGATATGCTCTTGGATTTAACATGGATAACAAAATGTGCAGATAACAGCAATCCCTATTTTTTTCAAAGAGGTGAATGATGTAAGTATTGAAATGTGTATGCCATTTGGAGAGGAGGCTCTGAAACTTGACCGAACTTTAGAATCTAAGAGAAGGAAGGCTTTGTAGCCATTATTTGCCATCCAGAGTCAGTACACAGCTGATAAAAACATAAAAGTTAACAACATGTGGTCTGAAAAGAGATGAGAACAAAATGTTTTCATATGCAGAAGGTCAATAGTACTTAATGCTAGCATCTCAGTGCTCTAATATTAGGCTAGTATTGACCTTCTGACAATATGTCAGAAGGCAGATCACCATGAGAAGGAGGATAATCTGAAGGCTGTCCTGGATTATAGTGCCAGGATGATATCAGTGGTTGGATCTCAATCTCAGGAGGAGATGATGTCAATACTTGGGGACCGTCTGAAGGTTTTATGCTGGAAGCTTCTGGAAGAACATTGTAATCAGAAATTGTTCCTTCTTTTTAACTCATCAGTGTGTTGCTGTGAGGGTTGTAATCCTTCACTGGATTATACAGGTGATTTAAATGCTGTGTTCTGTCCAAGGATCATATTCTACAATTTTGTCCTTTAATGTCCATGAAATTTGAAATATTTTGGAAAAATTCTGTAATGTACACTGATGGTTCTGCTTCTCTTTCTTCTTCTTCCTCTTCCCCTTAAGACATCTTAACAAGTTCCTCCGATTCCTCATTGGTTAAGACTTCCTAATGGCTACCAGTATGTTCCTCTACTTCCTCATTCAGCAGATCAGCAAATCCTTCTCCACTAAGTTGTCTTTCTGCTGAAATGATATTCCTGGCTTCTCCATCAATCCCCAGGAAGGCATAAAAACCATCCGTGATGTCACTCCAAAAGTTTTTTCAGGAGGCATTTACAGTCTCTGGTTTTAATTCCAGCATTACATTATGCCTACATTAGGGTCTGCATCAACTGCTGCTAGAAAGTAATCAAATAACAGGCGGGTGTAGGTAGCCTTGACAAAACAAATGGTGCCCTGGTCAAGGAACTGAGTCAGTGAGTTTGTACTGGCAGATAAGAAAACAACCCTGAAATTTTCATGGTAAACAGATTCAGGATGGCCAGATGCATTGTCTACTACTAAAAAGACTTTAAATTTGTGTTGCAAATATTTTTATACTTCTGGGATGAGGCACTGGTGACACCGTTCTTAAATAATCAGGGAAGTGAGCAAATTTAGGACTGCAGCCCTCCACCTCTATCCTATACAGATTCCTTCTTTAATACTGTAAAGCATTTGGAACAGATAAACAACGTATTAAGAATTGGTTAACAGAACTCAACATTTTTCTCAGAACATACAAAGTGTGTAGGTCTAAAGCCATAAAAAGAAATCATTTCTGACCAATCCACTTTAATGCTGAATAGAAGCTTGCTTCTTTTGGGGTGGGAGCTGATCAAGGAAATCTATAAATTAAATTCTGGCTGGGTTCCCTTACTTCTAAATGACTTATTTGGAGCTCAGCCCATATTAGTTTAATGAATTCTGTATCAGCCTGTCCTCTTGTAGTCTTTTCAAATAAAACACATTGATCAGTTCCTTGAATCACTAGTGTTCTGGAATAATCAGGTTCCTGAAATATAAAGGGCATTTAAGAATAAAAATGAGATAGGAATATCACAAGTGCAGTGCCATAAGCCAGGCTAGGCTCCATTTGAAGAGAGGTGTCAAGGAATATTTCTTCAGCTTGTCCTCTATACCTCTTCCATCTGGCATGATGCATTTCCAGCTGCTTGGTTCCACCACATAAAATAGCTATGTGTAAAATGAGAAGTCTATGTGCAGCTGAAAAATGTTCTCATTTCTGCCCATTATTCTAAGATCTTTGTTCTTAGAGTTCATACAGCAACCTCTGGGTTATTTCAGCCTTCCAGCAGAGATTAGAGTGTAACAGGTGATCATTTGCCTAGTCACAGATGAGCCAGATGTCTTACGTCCCTTTTAGCATGTCTGCTGCCCACGTGAAAGTGAAAACAGTAAATTGCCTCATGGCTCAATGAAGGAAATTTAGAATCCTTTCCCTGTACTTTTTGTCAATTTTTTTGTATCCAATATAGATACAAGAAATAATATAGTTGATACTTTAAAAGGACAGAGGAACAGAAATGAAATGAGTCGTGGAAATTCTGGAAAGACTTTGCATTGCAGCAAAGTCTAAATTGTGGATGAATAGCTTGCTCAGGTGCGTTAGTGAAAGTTTAACCAGAGCTTGATGTTGATTGAACTGCTTTTGCAAACCTGTTTTTTTCCACTATCACAGTAAGTAAACTTTCTAAAGTACATTCTTAGTTCAGGCGCAGCAACACCCAGTGCTTCACTGTTGCCCCATTTGAACTGAATCTATATTCAAAAACACTCACCATCTCTCCCTTAGCAGCTGTACATTGCAACTGAAGTATCAAAACTGTGGGACAAGTTGTCTTTCAGTGACATTTGTTCACCACTGCTGGACATTTTGTTGAAGAAATCTTGGCAGGCTTCTGAGAATGCAGAGTCCTCTGGTACAGAGTTTGGGGAAAACTGGGGATCTACATCATTTTTGTATCTTTAATATCCTGTCCAATCTAGCATCTTATCTAGAGATTAGAAGAGTTGCTTTTTTGGATTACAGCCCAAGGTTCTGGAGGTTGTACTTGGAAAAAAGATAATTCTGTAACCTTTAATCCTATCAAAAGAAGTATAAAAGGAAAAATACTAATAATGGTGTTCTCTGTCCCCATTCATCTTTTATACACACTGTGTTTAAAACAACTTAAAATAACATGTTTCAGTGATCATATGTAGTTGGTCTTACTGTAGTTCTTTGTTAAATTGACAAGGCTATTACTACTGAACTTTAATTAGATTAACTGTGCAGCTTTTTTGAAAGTAGCAGTAGGATTCTTTTTTAAAATGCTTCCATAATATAATAAGAAGCAGCATTTATATAGCACCTTATTTATTTCTTTTGACTTGCTTATAGGAGGATGCATGACTAGATCTCATTTTAGTCTGAATGTATTGATAAAGTCACTGGCTAATCACATTACTTGGAAATAGGTCTCATGTATTTCAGTGAAATTTATTTTCATTGCTGTGTACTTAGAACTGCAACATTAGCTGTTCCTTGGCCTATCTGGAGACCTTACAACATCTAAGAAACCTTTCTTCTTGCATTCTCATTACTGTTCAGTGTTTTCAGAGTTTATCTTCTCTGAAGTACAAGAACAATAATGATTAGAAGATGAGTGTTACAATGCTCCCTTTGTGCTGTAGATACCTGTCATTTGCTGCCACTGACCACTGTTTTATTGAAACAGATTATAATCTTTGGAAGTACAGAGAAAGTACTTGTCTACCTTTCTTCTGTGACATGGCCTTAACCCTTGGGAAATTACGTTTTATTTTGTGCACAGGGCATAGCAAAAAGAGAATCTCTTTATGCAAAGCGTATGAGGCTTTCAGTGGGAGCTCTGGAAAAGCTTCCTTCAAGTCTAGCTAATTATGACTTGCAACCTGTGCCATAAATTAAAGCTCACATGATGAGCTCGTGACCAGTCAAGGTCTGTAATGTTTACAAGCCATAAGGTCATGGTGGAAAACAGCAAGGAACAGCCATTTAATAGGCTATTGGCCTAGCTGTCAAAATTATTAATTAAATTTTATCTCCTCTCCTCCATGCTTGAGTGCCAAGAGTATGAGCTTCAGACCTGAGGAAACTGTGCGTAATAATAATTGGGTGCTTATCACAGGCCAAGCAGTCCTTTCATATGTTCCTTTGTTTGACAGCTATCATAATACGCTGATAGAAGATACTAGGATTTCTGAAAATGGCAATAGAATGCCTCACTGTGCAGTAGACCCTTGAGGTTTAGATCTTAAGATACAGAAGGTAACTAAGAATCAATAGAATGTGGCCTAATATGTCTAACCATAATTAGCTCTAGGGTGGCTCCCTCCAAGCTAGAGCATCCAAGACATCAGCTATTGTATGCATTGTGCAGGCTGGAACACTTCTGTTATAGAATCAGTTGCCTGGAAGGAATTGTGTTATTGTTGCTTTTTCTGTAAGTCTTTTAGGATTCTTCCCTCCCCCACTTTTTTTAATCTTCACTTGCTAACACCCCAGTTTCATTGACCAGTTAGTCTGCTAACAGCCAGTTCCATGTTTGGCCCTACTATTAGGTAAAGCAGGCGGCAGATTCTGTGTATTGTGTAACAACTGCAGATTGTTAGTCCTTTACTTTCTTTTAGTATTTTAACTGCTGGCATTGGTGGTGGAGTTAGGAAGCCTGAGGGATTTTTTCCTTCACGTGCCAAAACAACATGGTTGGGCTTGGTTGTTACGAACCTTGAGTTGGGAGAAAAGGGAGTGCCATTTGCTTCAGGCTGCAAAACATCTTGGGCTTGTCTTGAAGCACAGTTGGTCCTGGTCTGAAAATCAAGTCTTCATTCCCTTAAGCAAATTTATCATTGGTTCTATCTACAAGCATTTTAGCATGTGAAACTACAGCGCATCATATTTGCTTCTCTAATTTCTGCACCAGGGTTCTCTGGCCTTTGATTGACTCATAGAGTGGGAAGGGGCCTCATAGGCTTTTGAGTCCAACCCCCTGCTCAATGCATGGTAGCTGTCCAGCCTCTTTTTGAAGACATCAAATGAATGAAAGCCCCTCCACCTCTCTAGGCAATTGGTTTCATTGCCAAACTGCTCTTACTATCAGAAAGTTCCTTCTAGTGTTCAGCTGAAACCTACTCTCCTGTAACTTCAAACCATTAGACCTGTCCTTCCCTCTGGGGCAGCAGTGAACAGGCCTGCCCGCTCCCTCCTCTCTGCAATAGCCCTTGTGGTATTTAAAGAGTATAACCATGTCACCCTCAGTGATTCTTTTCACCAAGCTGAACGTGTCCAGCTCATTCAACCTTCCTTCATATGTTTTGTTCTCCGTTCCTCTTATCCTTCTTTCCCTTGTCTAAATCTGTTCCAGCTTGTCTATATCCTTCTTAAAATGAAGTGCCCACCTGCAGCATTCCAGGTGAGACCAGACCAGTACAGAATATAGTGGAACTATTGCTTCCCTTGACTTGGAGACTATGCTGCTACTAATACAGGATAAAATAGGATTCATCTTCTTTGCTGCAGCATCACACTGCTAGCTCAACAGTATGATCAGCAATAATCCCAATAGCCTTTTCACGTGTGGTACTGCTTAGGCATGTATCCCGCATCCTATACCTGTACATTTGGTTTTTAGGGCCAAAATATAGAATTTAGCATTTGCATCTACTAAATTTCATTTTAATAATTTCTATCCAGTTTGCTGGCTTATCTGTGTCCTTTTGAATTCTGTTCCTGTTTTCCAGCGTGTTAGCCACCACTCCCAGTTTTGTGTCATCTGCAAACTTGATAAGGATTCCCTCCATCCAGTCACCAGAGTCAATGATAAAAATAGTGAAGAGTAATGTCACTAGGGAAGAACCATGAAGCACTCTACTCCTTCCAGCTGTTGATGATGACTCATTGAGCATGGTTTTCTGATCAATTTTGGATCCATGTGATGGAATTTCCATCTGTTCACATTTAATCAATTTGCTAATCAAAATATTTTGAAGGACCTTATTAAAAGCTTTACTGAAATCCAGATAAATGACATTCACAGCATTCCCACCATCCACTAAACTAGTGACCTATCGAAAAATGGACATAAGACCACTTTGGCAGGATTTGTTCTTGACAAATGCATGCTAGCTCCTACTGATCAGTGTTGTCATCAAGGTACTCACTGACGAACTCCTGTATAACTGATTCTACTATTTTTCTTGATATAGAAGTCAAGCTAACAAAGCCAGAGTTCCCTGACTTCTTTTTTTGCCTTGTTTTGAAGGGGAGGACAAATATCTGCCCATCTCCAGTCCTCTGGCACCTTGCCTGTTCTCTAATATTTCTCAAAAATCGTAGCAAGTGGTTAAGAGAGTACATCAGCGAGTTCCTTCAGTACTTTAGGATGCAGTTTGTCTGGTCCTGCAGATTTGAACTCATTTAGATTAGCTAGGTGATTCTTGACTAACTCTCTGCCAATCTTGATATTTATATTACTGAGTAATCCCCGTTACTTCTTTTTGACTGATTGACGGAACTGCATACTGATAGAGATAGATACAGGTGGACATAGACATAGCGAACATAGTGCAGTGGTTTAAATGTTGGACTAGGACTCTGGGAGATCCTCCACTCAGCCAGAGAAACCCACTGGGTGACATTGGACAAGTCTCACCCTAAGAGGAATGCAATGCAATGACAAACCTGCTCTGGACAAATATTGCTGAGAAAAAAGAATGACAGAGTTACCATAAGTCGGACTTGGTTTGAATGCACATTATAGGATATAGATAGATGCAGATGCAGATACAGACTGAGGATGCATAACATGAATCTGTAACCTGCTCATAGGCATTCCAAAACTTAGTTTTGATTAGATGACAGTAGTAGCCACAAATCTTCTCTCACCTGAAACACTGCAAAATTATATGACACTGTATTGTCAAGTAGATGGAGCAGACAGCTGTGATTCATCTGTCTGAATGCAGCCAGTCAGCCAACCAACCATATGTGGAAGCTCACCAAATGCTTGATAAACTACTTCCTGGTTTTGTTGTCTGCCAGACTGAACAGCTACATGTTTGCTGTTTATCGTGTCCAAGACCTGGTTGGTGGGAAGCATTTGGCTTGGTGGGTCATAAGATGTTTATCACAAAAGGAAGTAGAGTTTAACAGAGTCCAATTTCAGTCACAAATTCAGATCAACTTTGCATTTTGCCAATATCCAGGAAAACAGGAAACATAAGTTCCACTTCCTACTTTCATATAGTTGGTATAGTATTCTAAACATGGGAAGACACACGATGCGTGGGTTCAGGAGCAACTTGTTTATTATATTTATGTCCTTCCATACCCCTGAGGATGGCATGCATGGGTAACACACTCACATAGGTTGGACTCATAGTATCTGACGATAAATGTGGCTGGAGGGTAGAACTGTTTTGGGGAAGTTCTTTGTTTTGAATAATAAATAGGTCAGTCCAAGCTCCTTGAACGTGGTTAAGTTATTCCCTGGATCAGGCCAGGAAATGCAGCATATATGCTTCCTATTGTGGTTAATAGGTGAAGCTGCCCTCATGATCTTCTCTTGCTTTTTTCATTGAACACCATCCCCCATTTTCCATTGGTTAAATAATATGAAGAGCCCACTCAGAGTGATGTTGTGAATTATACACACAGTCACATAAAGCATTTGCACTTTAAACATGCTCTGTACATAACTTATAGTAATGAATACGAAAAGACTTTGCCATTTGTTTCAAATCAGACACTGTAAGTAATGAGATAAGAGTAGCATAGCCTTGAAATGAGGACGCTTTCCATAGCTCCTTCATAATTCATGTCCATGTGTCTGTCCCTAGAATGGCTTATCAGGATGGGAACTGCCAGAAACATCTCATTTTCTAGGTCACATAGAAAGCTGGCGCAGACGGTGTTGATACATTCTGACATGTGCAGACTCTGAAAATCCTGGATGAGTAAATATGACAGAGGGTGAAGTGTTTGGAAGGACAAGTCAAGAACTAATACAAAAGATCCATTTGCATAGATATTGACCCACTGAACCAGTTCACCTAATGAAGTTTTGTTTTGCTGGTGGTGAGATAAAGGCTAGTTTCAGAGAAACATCCCCCAACTGCATTGTGTGAATAGGTAGCATGTACTGCGAGTACACCCACATCATGTCACACCAAACTTGGAACATGAGCAAGCAAACCATGGGGTTTTTCAGCAAGTAAACATTGTGAAAGATCACATTGGGTGTTTCACCTGACTGCTGTGTTGAACTAGGAAAGATTTAACTACTTAGATATAATTATTTCACCTTTTGAAGTGAAAAATTATTTCACCTTATGAACTAGGCCATAACTGAGTTACATTACAATCACTATTCAACAAGGAATGGTTTTCCTCCATTTGAAATGTAATTTAGACTTTTAATTGCTTTTATAGTTACAGGGTGTGGCCACAATAATGAAGGAGGAGTATCACATGGTTCAAGCACTGGTTCAGGTTCAGCCTCATGCTTCTGCCTCCTGCTTGGTTGTGGCAACAAAGTGGATGGGAAAAGAGTGAGTTGTGTACTAGAGGCCAGTGAGCTGTACCATTCAGATTTTTAAAAAGTAATTTAAAACAGCTATAAGTAGAATTCAAAGACACAGCCATGTTAATCTGAATTAGTATGCAAATAGATCTTGTAGCACCTTTGAGGCTAAGAGAAAAAAGATTGTAGCATAAGCTTTCATAGACTGTGTCTACTTCATCAGAGGAAATAAAAAGTTACTTTAACAGTGTAGCTGTAAGGGCGATTTGCTACTTTGTGGGGATGGGGTCTTGGAACTGTAACTATAACTGTAAGTATAATGAATCACTTTTTAAAAAGTTCTGCTGCTATGACAATGCAGGTGGTGGCATTAGTTTATGTAAGTGTATATTACATGGAAATGTTATACCACCAGAAGAGATCAACGGCTAATAGCTTGAGTTACTTAGCATCACCGTTTATGCACATCATAACAAACGGTAACACTAAAACAGAGATGGGTAGCTGCAGCAGGTCGGGGTGCCACCCTTGTGCCTCAGGACCCTCTGGAGGCAACATGGACTACTGAAAGATGAGACAAAAAAATCAAGTAGCTCGACGCCCACTCCTGGTTCTCAAAATAGGCATTCTTTGATGTTAAAAAGTATAGGGAGACCTTGAAACTTATTTAAAAAACAAACAGTAATTCCTGAAGATTTCCAAGAGCAGCAATTCACCCTTCTTCCTTTTTTTCTTTTTCTTTCTTTTTTTTTTTTTTTTGTGCCAGAAAAATGATGATTTGGGGATTCTGGAGGTATCACAGTCCCCAGAAATTGCCTTTGGGGCCACATGTGGCCCCTTGGTCACCCTTTGCCTCCCTCTGTACTAAGATGGGAATTCCTTTTACATTTATATCCTTTTTTCCCTGCTCCTTTTGCTCATGGAGCATTTGCTAGTTACTTTGCTAAGTTTGTGTTGCAGATGATTTCTTTTCCATTCTGCAGCAGGGAGCAGTGGTGTTTGAAGTGTCTGAAGACAACATCTTCTGCAGTCAGCAGTTTTGTTACTCTCCCACTTCACTTTTGCATCTGTAAGTCTAAACACTCATTTCTGACACATCTGCCATTCTTTTTCCTATAATGGATTAGCATATGATGCAATAGCAAGCTTGAGGAGGTTTTTCATCTTTCAAGGTGCCCTCACTTAGAGGAACATTGAGTGCTCAGTGTGATTTCACTAGACTCTTGGGACTCTGAATCTGCTATTGCTAGTGGGGCTGTCATGGTGACTGGGTAGCAAGTCTTTTACAGTGCTTTGCTGATTGGCATTTGGACTAAAGCACCCGGGGACAATGTGGGCCAAGCCAAGACTTTTTTTAGCTGGTTACAACTTGATTCTGATATCACATACCTGTTCCCAGCCTGTTTCTACTGCTGTTCTGATGATGCATCATTCAAGGAATCATATACACCTTTGTTCAGCGAGGATGTACATTTAAACAGATCACAAGAATTAAGGGTAAAATACCAATTTTGTGGTACAGTCCATTCCTGACCATGTGAACCTTTATTTAATGCAATCCATTCATAGTAACTCCTATTGTACAACTGAGAGTTAAACACAATTCATAGCATTCAGATAGCAGAGCAAATAATGGTTGTTTCCTACAATCCGCTGTGTTTATCCAAGTCCCTATCATCAGCACAGTAATACTTTTTAATCTCTTATGCTGATTTAAAAATTCCATCAGAGGAAAGTAATGTGTTTCTGTTCTGGGGTTTATTCTGGTAAAAACATTACTAGATTAACTTTATCTTTTCTATTACAGCGGCCTTTTAGGAGTTAACACACTCTATTTTGAAAAAAGTGAATAAAATAAAAAAGTGAAGCCAAATTAGTAATATCTGCAGGAGAATTTTAGTGGCAAGTGCTCTTTAGTAGGACCAGTTTTAGATGTTTGCATAAATCTTGTTGGTATTCTGCAGAATGTCTAGCATAAAAAAAAATGCATTTTCCATTGGTGCATGAACCCTATATATCAAGAACCTTTGCTACCTTACCTTATGCCCATATTGTGTTTTGTTATTGATGTTCCCTTCAGATTTAAATTGTTGAGAAGTCTTTCCCCTCTTCTATTATAGAGTGATACCTCATTTTCCAAACTGTAATAATACAGAACACCTAAGAAAATCATATTCATCATGGGAGATAAGTCATCAGAAGATATTGTTATATTTGATAACAGCTGCAAGGTTGATATATGCGCAGTATTGGGAAGAAAAGAAAGATATTGACTTAGGAGAGTGGAAATTAAAAGTTCTGGATATGGTAGAGACAGAAAAGCTAGCATTTTCACTGAACAACGAACCTATCCAGAACTTTGAAAGGTAATGGAGAGGAGTTTTGGGTTGGATAAAAACATGAATGCACATGAAACCAAAGAAAGAAATAATGTAGCTGTTTTTCTCTTCTGTAAATGTAAATGTAAATACAAATGTAATAGTCATTCAACTGGGTAAATGGAAACAAAGAAGATTCAATTGGAGAATATAAATATGGAAGTGGGGGGGAGGGTGTGATATATCTTTCAATGGGGTACATCCACTCTGTTTCTTATGCAATTAAATCTTTAATAAAAACATTTTAAAAAAAAGAAAATCATATTCATCATACTGTCTAATAGCCACGTAACACTGAGGAAAAGAAAAAAAAACTGAGATCACTAGCACAATGTATCCATGAGAACACAGCTAAGCTAAGAAACACGCAAGGTTGTTAACCCTGTGAGCTGCTGAATAATACTTATTCCTTTTGACAAGTGAACATCTGTATAAAAACTATAAATCTTCCCTAATTTTCTGAATCACAAGAATTATGATTGGTCTTGTGCTTTCACACTTATGACTTTGGCTTGAGGATTGGACAGATTTTGCTCCCATGTCCCCAGTTGTACTGTGCTTGGGTTGTATAACAATGGTTCTCAGTCTTTGTTCCTCTAAAGTTGAAATCCAGAACATATGGAAGACCAAAGAATGTGAACCAACGTTCTATAATACCAGAGCTTGGAAAAGGTGGTTTTGACGGGGACTACAGCTCCTAGAACCTATCACTCAGTTTGGCTACTAATGATTATGCTCAGTGTGGGATTCTGGTAGTCCAACAAGTTAAGTTTCCAAAGCTGTCTTTCAGACAACATAAATATGCTGTGGTAACATCATGGTTCAGACAGAAGTAGGGACTGGAGTTACCAGAGACAATGGACAGCTTTATCTGTTCACCTAACCAGGCACTCAAATGTCCTCAAATGCACACCTTTGCTGTCATTCATGAATATGGGTGAGAGCCAATGCTGCCATCGTGGTGGTGGACAGCATGCCACTGTCACTGTGTAGCATACCCCCACTGTTGCAGGGAGAGGGTTGATTCACTTCAAACATATAGCTCTTCCTCCATGACAGTATTTTGCTCATAAGTGGGCAGTATTGGTTTCTTCACTGAACAGTCTTCTAACTGTGTAGATAAAAGTATATTTCAGATGCAGCGCTGAAGAGTTAGTCTGCACCACTAGAGGAGAAACTGTAGGACCACTCAGCTTGCAAACCATGCTTTTAACTGAAGTCCAGTGCAAAATTACACTGCCTCTCTAGAGACCAGGAAGATGTTGTAGTCCTGGTTCAGTCTGTCACTAAGAAACCAGCTGGCATCTTCAAAATGATGGCAGGAACACCCAGGGAAGCACAAGCAATCTATTGCAAGATGGCTTGAGAAGAATGCTCCTGTGCTCTTACTAAAGAGAAGATTTCCCTCCTTCTCTTCCTCTTTTGGCTGAGTTCTGAATTTGGGCTTAATGGAGAATTAGTGGAAATGGAACTTGTAAAGTTTGCTATAGCTTTCACCTCTTTCGGATCATTTGCTTGTGTTTTCATCTGCATGTGCCTCAAGGAAACTCTGGGAAGTGATCATGTAATATCATGACTTCAAACTCCATTTAATGCATGTTCTACTGGTGCAGATACACTCTCTTTCATGTTAGTAAAACAACATGCAAAAACCTTTGTGTTTGTACGGTTTCATCAAATGAGGACCAAGGCTGTAACCTGTTTGATCCAAACAGGACCACTTTTGACATTTTCTGTTGAAAGGCAAATAACCTTTGCTTGTATATAACAGGGATGAACAGTTTGAAATATGATGGTATTAATCTCAGTTCCAAGAAACTAAGCACTCTTGCTGCCCATACCTTTTAAATGTGTAAACATTTTAAATGTTTTAAATGTGTAAATGACTGAAATTTGGCAGGATTTTCTTACTAGCCATCCACAGTAGCTGAGAGAGAGTGGGTAGTATATTTAAGAGCTCTCTTCAAATGCATTGATGCTGGCATGCCAAGAATGCCTTCCGTGTGCTCTGTGTACTTTCTTATGCTTGGGAAGGGACTGGTGTGCAGGTATCTGTGCTGCATAGCAAGATCAAAGTATGTGGAAGGAGGACTGTTGAAAGTGACATAGTTGTGAAACATGCAGGCTGATTCCTGCACAGCAGGCTTTATTGTAACCACCTTTTGCCTTACCACAGACACTTCTCACTTTCTGAGATAGTGTCTTTGAGATGTAGATTAAAAGTGGAATCTGGCATCTCTTCCAGAGCAATGAGCTTTAGTTAAAACAGCTCATGTACGGTTGTGGCAAAATTTATTTACAGTAGCTCTCCTCCTCTGCCTATTTTATTTCTTTCTTTTCCCCTTTTGCCTCTTTGAAAATGCTTTACTTTCTGCAAGCTTATTAATAAGAAAAATTGTCCTTAACTGTATTCAGAATGGAATTCATTTCCGTGGACAAAGGCCCTTTTTTGGGAGCTGGCTGTGTTTCTTCAGCACAAGCGAGATTATTCTGAAGATAACACTGATTTTTGTCTTTCAGAAGCCTCCAGTAAGAACAAGGGTTTTTAAATTTTTGGATTACTTTAAAGGTCTGGTGCTGGAAATTGAAAGAAAATAGCTGTGCAAAGTTCAGTTCTTTAACCTGGTAGACTATATATAGGAAGGAAATGCCATCTGATCCACGAGTTCCATCAGTAGTTCCAGAAAGCTATGTGGGTGTATTGCTGAGTTTTAAATGCTTTAATCTGATCAACAGTATCTTGGTAATGCACCTCAGCTGGTTAAGGTGCCAAAATGCAACTGACATTAAATGAAGCCAGGAATAAGCTGCCTGTTCTAAGGAACTTACTGCTACCTTTCAAGCGGATTCATTGTGCTTGTACTAGAAGAGGGAAAAAAAACACCTTATCATCGACTTCCAGGTTGTCAAGACATTTAATCATAACCTTTGAGATGTGCCCACTCACTCTGCTTGTGCAAAGAGCCATGAACAAGTATCAAATAAGCATTTCACTTGCTGTTTTCAATCTTCTTATTCATTGATGAAGCCCAGTCTATTGGATTACACCTTTCCCAAGCAATATTAGCTAGCCAACAGAGGTTTTAAGGTTTGAGACATAAGAGTAACCTTTTAGCCACTGCTGCTTGATTTACCAGGTGATGATAGCTACATGCTAATCTGTTATGGTTTATTTTATTCTGAATATCTCCTTTGTAATGGGAGTCATAGGGAAATTACTTTTAAGGTTTTGAAAGTAACATGCATAAGAAACAAATCCTATTGCTAACACTGGACACTCTGTACTAAGGAGATTAGTTTAAGAAGGAAATGTGGCACATTTTCTTTCCTGGATGGTCTTCCCCTTCTGAGAGGGGGAATCTCAAGAAATTCTACAAGGAAAAGGTTTAGAAGGGAAATTGTTTATGAAGTTGTTGTTGTTGTTGTTGTGTCTTTAAGTCATTTCCAACATTTCTAAGGCGAACCTATCACAGGGTTTTCTTGGCAAGATTTGTTCAGAGAAGGTTTGCCTTGTCTTCCTATGAGGCAGAATGCAACTTGTCCAAGTTCACCAAGTGTGTGCCCGTGGCTGGGCAGGGATTCAAACCCTGATCTCCAGAGTCATAGTCCAGTGCTCAGACCATTACGCCACACTGGCTTTCTGCTGTTGAGATCAGTCTCTCCAATATTTGAGTGACATTCAGGTGAGATTAGTTCAGGACACATTTCAGGCACTTGTCTTTTGTGAGAGCTGTGGAAGAAATGATAAGTTCAGTATCAACAGAATACACAGATCTTTAAGCTTCTTTCCACAATAGCAACCAAGTGAATTTATCATCTTGACAAACTAGAGGCAAACAATAGCTCTCCAAGGAAACTGGTCCAAATCCAACTGGAAGTTTTCCACAGGGTTTAATGGATCATGAGCTCCTCGGAAGCCTTCCAAAATCAAAGTGTTTGTTTCGTATGGCCTTCTGTAGCTGAAATTGGTAAAGTCTGCTTTCCCGACTTCTCTTTTATTGAAGTATTAGGCTATGAAATGGGTCTCTCTGGGTCAGAGTTTGGAAGTAATGAGTTCCAAGTGCTCTAACTACAGCTAGATATGGTGGAGGGGGGTTTAGTGTAACAAAGTTGCTTTTTCAAAAGCACCCGCAACAACAAAAGGGAACTCATAATAACCAAAGCCATAACAAACGAAAATGCCTAGAACAAATAGCTGAAACTGTACGTAATGTGTGAAATACGTACAGTATATAAGAATATTCCCCAATCTGATAGTATCAAAAACATGAATATGTCTACAAACACCGATAAGACAAAATATCAATACCACACACGAACTTGCTCAAATAAAGGCTGGATAAGTAAATGGGAACAGCAACTTTGAGCAACTCCAGCAATATCAGCTAAATAGCTCATATCTACTATATAAAAGCCAGTGTTTGTCTCCACATTTGTCAGTCTGCATCAGCATATGATTGGCTGTGTGAGGTGAGAAGGTCTCATATGATTGGCTGGCCGTGAAGATTCTGTGGAATCCTGGGGTTGGCAGTTTAGGGAGGGGCCTTTAGAATTCTCAGCCAAGAAGTTCTTGGGCCTCAGGCCGGTTGCTGTGGAGATGAGGCCTACCGTCAGTAAGGATGCCAGAAAACTTTTGGGAGGCATGTGTGAGAAAAATTAAAATGACATACACAACATAACCCATTTCCACACTGCACTGTCATAGTGCTATTATTCCACTTTCAACATCCTATGGAATCCTGGGATTTGTAGTTTAAGGAAGGGCATTTAAGAATTCTGAGCCTGAGAGCTCTTTGGCCTCAGTAAACTACAAACCCCAGAATTCCATAGGATGTTGAAAGTGGAATAATAGCATTATAACAGTGTACTGCAGAAATGGCCATAGTTACAAGGTCTTCTCGCCTCACACATAGATTATATGAGTTCCATATGTGAGAAATCTCAAAGTTGAAATTCAAAACAAAATATGCTTCCAGAAAAATGTAAAGCCATTGCACAAATTCAACAGAAAGAGGAGGGAAAAAGCCAGTACATCAGCATCACCAGACAACACAGATTGGATTCGGGACTACGAGGAGCAGAGACAGGTACTGGAATAGGCCGATTACTATGGAGATGATATCTAGCAGCAAGGAGGAGAACAGTGTATTCCCACAGGAATGCAACCTTTGTATGCTAACAACTATGAATGCAGATTGGATTGGGGAATATGAGGAAAATTTACAGGTACGGAAATAGCCCAATTGCTATGGACATGAGGCCTAGCAGCAAGGAGGAGGACAGCATACTCCCTTAGGAACCCAAACTCTGTATGTAAATAACTCTGAATATACATTGCATTGGAGAATATGGAGCAAAGTTACAGGAAATGGAGAAGACAGTTTGATGAGTTCGTAAGAGGAAGATAAAAACCCTAGGCAACGCTGGGTAAATACGCTAGTAGATAATAAACACAGAGTAGTCCAGAATCACAGAAATGCGGACCTTAATAGAATTTGTTTTGTGTCCAGACAGCTCTTGCGGACAACTAGGAAAGAGTGATTAACGATCAAATAGATGCAGGCTTGAAATATAATTCCATATACTCATGGCATTGGCTGTAAACTCATAATGTAAACTGGAGGAACGCATAATAAGCTCAGGTCTGTATAAGTACAGGCTATAAATGGTTGACAAAAATGCCAAAAGATATGATAACCACTCCCAGGAATTTGTGAAGTCATTTTGGTGGTCTTTTTCAAAAGCCATGTAGTGAGTACAAGAAAAGTTACTGGAGTAATGAGTAGTTGTTTCTGGTTGCTTTCAAAGAGTAACTTTAAAGGGCATGTTAGAGGGGTTTTGATGTAAACTTTTCTACCTTTATGACATTCTTTCTATCAACATTGAAGTCACTGTGTGTAAAGCAATGGAAATTACTTTTTCATAACAATCATGTAATTTTCCAACATTCTGACAAGTAACAGTGACAACCTACTTCTCAAACACTGTGGCATGTAATGGGAATGAATTACTTAAAATGTAGCTTTCCAAACGCTATCTAGATGAAGTTCTGTACTGCCAAGAAAGTCAGGAGAGGATTCCTGGCCTGTTCTGTCCATCTATCTATCCAGAGATTGACCCAACTGCTTAATGTAGAGCTGTTGAGAATGACTGAAATACCAGCCCACCCTTGTTTCGCAGGTAGAATCACAAAGCTGAAATTCGGCTCTGAGTCAGGTTGTGAAGGAATCTCTCCCCCCGTCCTCGCACAGAGATGCACACACACAATTACTCTTGGCCAAGAGAGAACATCTTCTCACCATCTGCTGTCAGCCTTCCCTGTAACAGTAGTCTGATCAGATGGACAAAGCTTTATTGAAATATCAGGATTTTTATAAAGCTTCCAACGAGAGAGAGAGATTTACTTATATAAATTGCAAGACAGAGAACAAAGAACAGATCATTCCAATATTCTAACACAGGCATCATTCTTTGTGAACTAATGCATGTTCTCACTCAGTTATCTTATTGACTTTTGACATAGTTCTTGCAAGAGGATAGAATGGCTTGTTTAGAATTGCTTAAGAACTCAGAAACAAATCACTAAATGCTCAAAAATATTTTTACTCCCAACAGAGGCAGCCCCCGTAATACCTTGCTTTCAGCTTTCTTATCCAACAGCAGGACACAGTATGGTAGGCAGACAGATGTTTTTGCATTCAGGGAGGTTTTATTTCAGAGTGGAGAACATAGTTTTCAGAGGGAAACGTGAGGCTGTGCTTAACATTTTTCATATCTCACAACTTATATCACCACTAGAGAGGAATAGAAAATCTTACCTTTCCTGATTTAAACTCACTTGTGCTTCTGTTTTAGGCATAATTGCATATGATCAAAGGAAGACAATGTTTTGAATCCAATATGTGGTTAAACATTTCATATAAGATACAGGCAGGCATCTCAGTTTGACTGCATGTATTGCTGCTTTTTGAAAAGGAGATAGTTAAAGCTTGAGACCTATCATGGTGTAATTGTTCGAATGTTGGACTAGGGAACTGGGAGACCAGAGTTAGAATCCCTGCTCGGCCATGGAATCTCACTGGGTGACCTTGGGCAAGTTACAGTCTTGACTTCAGAGGAAGGCAATGTCAACCTTACCCCCTGCCCCAAGCAAATCTTGCCAAGAAGACCATTTGATGGGTTTGCCTTAGGGTCACCATAAGTCAGAAATGACTTGAAGGCACACAACAACAATTTAAAACTAATTCAGAGACTTGCATTAGATACACGTAGCAACTACCTTGCAGTCACTCAGTTTAATAGCATCATTTTCTTCCCCCACCCCCACTATCTTGGAGTAAGAAAAAATTAGAATACATAATGCTTATTCCTGGTACATGATAGTTAACTGTGGTGTGGTTTGCACACAAATATCAGTAGGGCTTCACCACAGACAACCAGACCAAACAGACAGTGGATGATTCTTGAGGTGTGCTCAGCAAACATTGATCTGCTTTTAGATTAATCTAACCATTTTGCTCCAATGCTTTTATATTAATAGTGGCTGAGAGAAGTTCTATGTTTAGATTCAAAGCTGCATCTCCCAACACCAGCAATGAAGCTTCCAGCAAAGCTCTTTAATTCCTTGTCAGAATGAACTTAATTAAATCCTCTCTGACTTTCGTTTAAAAAGTAATCGAATAAGCATGTGACTCTAGATTTGGACATTTATTATATTCTGAATTTTATTTTTTATCTTTTTCTCAACAAGGCAAATAATTGTTTGATCTCTCTCCCTCCTCCACCCCAGTTCTGCAATTTTCTGTATGATTCTTCTAAAGAAAAATAATGATCCAGAAGCAAACCATCTTCTCTTGTGTGGGTGGGATGTGTACATGTAATCCATAGCATTGAGATTAGCTAAAAATGGAATGCAAATGAACACTTTGGATTTGTGGGATTGACAGTTTAAGCCCAGGGTTTCTGAGGTATGGCGTATGTTAAAATGGAGCAAACGTCTTACTCCAGTTGTACAGAAAGTAGGTCGTCAGACAGCTGGTCCAGTAAAAAAAGATTAAAGAATTTGGCTTTTAATCAAAGATACAGAAAATAATATGTAACTCATGTCTCTTTGCACATCATGTTTAAAGGCTTGGCAGGTGACACCTCCAGATGTGACACATTGTTAAGCAAGATGCATAGTATATACATGCATTTTAGAAAATCAGTTTGTGACCAAAAAGTTTCTTGAATTTAGGAGACAAGTTACGTATAGCTCCCCTCAGGGTTCATCTGGACTGGTCAAAAGGCTTGGGAGTTGTTCCTGGCTTGTTTGTTTGTTTGTTTTTGGAATATCCAAACAAGATCCCTTCTGCCTCAGTTTAATCCCTGTGAATTTACAGGACCAACCAGGGCTTTTGAAAGCCAGGGCAAGAGGTGGGTTTAAAAACAATACCTCCCACTGACGATGTGTTGCATGGGGGAGGATGGGGAGGGAGGAAAGCCTGCTCACACCACCATTCGTCACACCTTTCACCATGATGCAGCACTTCTGGCGTGAGTGGATATGGGGACAACGGTATCAGGCTTGAACCCAGGAACATAATAGTCTAACAGCTACCTAGATTATTGAGGGTCCCAAGGAACCCTGAGACTGGACAGTAACAGGAAGTAGTAAAAGGCTTTCCTGTTCCTCTACTGCTGCTAGCCCAGTAACAGAGGACTTCGTATTGTCTAATTCTTTACAGTGGGCAATATGAGGATTCTTTTCCTTGACAGTTTTGGGGTGGGAGTGTAAATGAGTGAATGGCACTGAACAAGTGGTCATTGGATCTGAGGAATCTTTAAAGAAATGCTTCTGAGGATCTGAGCTGAGGTGACTTGAGTGATCTGTTCTTCCTCTTCCCATGTCTCCTCACTTAAAGCCACTCTGTATTGAGGCTTTGACCCTTGGAGGTGGGAGAAGCACATGCATTTCATGTCCTGATGATTCTGTGAAAAGTCCAAAATATGTTTCTGACTATGTTGTTGCTGATGGAAAAATGGCAGAGGGCTGTCTGCAACACTTTTGCCCAGCCTCAAAATACTGAAATTCACAAATTATCTGAAATGGTACCATTCATTTGAAAACTGCATGTTCAAGGCCAAGGGTGGACAACTTGTGGTCTACCAGGTGTTGTTGGAATTCAGTTCCCTGCAGACCTAGCCAACATAGCTGATGGTAAAAGAACATGGGAGTTGTACTCCAGCAACATCTGGAGGACCTCAAGTTGCCCACTCCTGTTCTAGATTATCACAGGGTGCTCAAGTAGCTATTTGGGCACCTGTGATGTGTTTGCCTGGGAAACAGAGTAGAAATACAAACAATGAGTAAATACAGGGCACTGCCCCTATATGCAGGGGTTCCATTTCAGGAGCCCCCACGTAAAACAAAAAATGTGAGTGCTGCATCCCATTATAGACAAAGGATGCAGTGTGCTCATGCCTGCAGCAGCGCAGGCATGCACCTGTCACATCCACGAACTGTAATGGGACGCAACGCTTCACATGACCTCACATTCATGCATGTGGAGGTTGTGCCAGAGGAGGGTGCTCTCTATGTACTGTATCAGACTTAGAAGTCCCCAAATAATACTAGATCACATCGCTTATTTAGCAGCCCACATACATACAAATACTGTTGTTTTTATTAGCTTTATTCATACACTGTCTTCTTGTCAAAACTAAGATTCAGTATATCAAATATACCACTTGTAGTATGTTGTTGGTCCTCTTCCAGCAAAAACATTTTTGTCTAGTTGCCTCCAACTAGACCACTTGCCACTGGCAACCAGCAGAGTGGCTGTGTACACCAGCATAGTGTCATTAAAAAGAAAAACGTTGTGCAAGTGATAAAAAATTTTGTATCCCAGTCAGTTCAGGGCTCTCAGTGTTATCAAATCTTCCCACTTTTTTTGCTTGGTAATGTCCTTTCCCTATTGTTCCTCCGCAGCTCCTGCAACTCCAAGATGATGCTGAGGAGTAAATATACTCCACTAACTTTAGATATCATTAACTATGTAAATATTAGGATTCCCTGGTTGTTCAGGATGGATTCCTCTTATCGCAGTCTGCAGATCCTAACACCAGTGTGACCTCTGACCTCTCAATTTGAGATATGGCTGAATAGAGATTTATCTGATTCCTCTGTGGATAAACATGGGAGTGATATATCATGACTGCATTAGAGCCTGACATACTTTGAAAATAAGTGAAGCACCTGTAAGCTTATTTTTGTGTTTTCTGGATCAGTTTAGGACTATCTTGAAACTGTTAGAATACAAATTATTAAAAGTTTTAAAGATATAATAAATTACAATAAAGATAAAAGATTATAAATGTGTAATTAAGATGTTATATTTCTTTAAAGATATAATATTCTATCTTATTTCTTTAGACTGGGAAGTGCTGGCTTACTCAGACTGCTGAGAGAACAGAAACCTTTTACAGGCAGAGATTTTAAGCCTTACAGCCTAGTATACTTCAATCTGAGAGCCAGCATGGTGTAGTGGTTTGATTAGGTTAGGACACTGGGAGACCAGGGTTCAATCCCCCACTCAGCCATGGAAGCCCGCTGGGTGACCTTGGGTGTACCACATACTCTCAGTCCCCCAGAAGACCCTTTGATAGGTTAGCCTTAGGGTCACCATATGTCAGAAGCAACTTGAAGGCACACAACAATAGCATGTTTCAATTATGTCAGTGTAGACAGTTTGTGTGTATTTGTGCATTGTTTTTCTTGTTATGAAAATATGTTAATTGAAGAGATTATTCCACTCTACCCCATCCCATTCCTGATAAAAACTTCTTCAAATATTCTAGTAGTGATCTATGTATAGGCAGTGACATTTTTTCTTCCTTGCCCTTTTTGTTGTATCTGTGCTTCTTGAGGGTGAAAATACCTCAGTTACCAACTTGTCCCAGCCTACTTTCTGTTCTGATGTTGACTGTGTAAAAGTGTCATGGAGGGCCAGAGGTAGAAAGAGGTAATAAAATAAGAAAGGTGACTGGGCAGAGTGACATTGATTAGCTGAGAAAGTAAAATGTTAGGCAGCTTAGAAATCAGGGTGGCTAAAGCAAGAGCGACTCGGTGATGACTGAAAACTCTCTAAACCTAAAGAAGGGGTGAAGATACAAAGTACAATGACCAATGGCTCCCTTTTGGCTCCTTTTACCACTGCAAATGGCTAAAATAACCAGTAGAGGGGGAAAAAACCAGGGATCAAATGATCTATATATTGTCTGAACAGATAAAATACTTACCTTAGGTACCTACCTGTGATGTATCCAAATATATGTTTCATAAACTACTTTTACTGCTTCCAACCATTCATCACTTTGTTATATCCTGTCTTTCTCCTAGCTTACAGAAAGGCAGAAAATACAGTAAAAAAAACATACAGTCAAAACCATACAAAATTAAGATTAAAACACTATTAAACAACAACAGGATTAAAGCAATTTAACATCATACTTTAAAACAAAGATGAAGAACAGTACAGCACCATTAAAAAAAACCCTTTTCTTGTAATCTCCCACTGAAAAGACAACAAAGAAGGATCCATCCTAACTTCCTTAGGGAGGGCATTCCAAAATGTGGGAGCAACTGCAGAGAAGGCTTTCTCCCGTGTTCCCACCAGCTGTGCCTGTGAAGGCAGTGGGACAGAGAGAAGTACCTCCCTTGCAGATCTTAAGGCTTGGCCAGGTTCATGTGGGAAGATATAGTCCTTCACATTGCCTGGGCCTGAGCCATATAGGGCTTTATAGGTCAAAACCAGCACTTTGAATTGTACCTGGAAACAGACCAGGCGCCCATTGAGCTGGTGCATCAAGGGAGTTGTCTTTCCTTTTAAATTAACTTTTTTTTAAAATCCTTTTAATGCCATAGTCCATTTAGTTCTATTTTAATCATAACCTTTTTGTACGTTTTTCATGTTTTTAGCCAAAGGTGACTTTACCTGTAACTCTCTTTAGTGACTCCTAGGATTTTGCTACCCTAACAGTCTGTGTTTGTGGATGATTTAAGATTCTCGGTTTGTGTGAGAGCTGGATAATACTTGGCTTGGTGATAATACTAAGTTTTTGCCCTGCTATTTTATTTTTTATTTTATTTTTGAGGATTCTAAATATGTTTTTTAAAAAAATAAAATAAAAAGAGATAAAAGAGATCTTCAGCTTTCAGGAGGTTACCAGATGGCACTAAGTTGCAGATGTTGTAGCCAAAAATAAATAAAATCCTTTTTGAAAACATTCTTCTGCTTGATGTCATTCCAAAAGTTGGCTAAGCTGACTTTAGCTGATTAAATTCAGATCTAAGCAGCAAAATCTGATGTCTGTCTGTCTGCAGCTTTAGACTTACTTACTCCTAAATATAGGTTTGTGGTATTAACACAAATCCTTATATAAATTAGCATTATACAAATATAGATTATTCTGGGAATTGCTCAACTACTGTTGTATAAAATAAAGTGTCTGCCACCTTTCGAAGAAATTCAACACATTATTTTCCGTTTCTTTCAGTGTGTGGAAAAAAAACCCGATTGTTTGCTGATTCACTGAAATACTTTACTGGCTTTTCTTCACCTGTGTCTCTGGTTTCTCTCTGTTTCTCCAGATTTTGCTGGGGATTTTAGAACAGAAGTGTGGTAGCCTTCGAATTATCCAGTACTTAAATAAGAATGCCAGCTGGGTGTTAGGTGACAGTTGTATTGTGTAGACCTAATCCTGTTGAACTCCTTGGTGCAACACAAGTATTAAAATTTCTGAGCTTGGAGACCATCCCATTTTTTTCATTCTGGATTCCCATCCTAGGATGAAACTACAGGATCTCACCATTGTACTGAACAAGCAATTAATCTGCAAGGAGCAACATAGCATGGAGACAAAAAGAAATACTGGTGGAATTGCAGTAAACCATCTGTGACATAGAGCTGTCTTTCATCATCCACTTCATTGTAGCTATGAAATATTTTTGGTCTGGATAGGACACATGCCTCTTAAAAGGCATATACCTCTCCTGGGCTTCCAAAATTTGTAGTATGGTATTTGGTCCCCATTCAATCTTATGCATGTCTGCTCAGGAGTAAGCCCACTGACTTCAGTGAGACTGTGTTGTATGGCTTTGGTCTTGATTCCATTTATCTGGAGTAAGCTCCGCTAAGCACTTATTGTGTGCCTTCAAGTTGTTTCCAAGTTATAGCGACCCTAACATGACCCTATCACAGGGTGTTCATGGATTGAGAGTATGTGACATACTCAAGGTCACCCAGTGGGTTTCCATGGCTGGGGGTGGAAAATCAAACCCTGATCTCGAGGGTTGAAGTCCAGCAGTCAAACTACTGTACCACACTGGCTCTCACTGAACACAGTGGCACTTCTTAGCAATAGCAGTTACATTTCTATACTGCTTACCAGTGCTAAGCACTCCCTAAGTGGTTTACATATGTTTAGCTAATTACCCCCAACAAGCTGGGTACTCATTTTACTGACTTACAGAAGGATAGAAGGCTAAGTCAACCTGGAGCCCTGCAGGATCGAACTCACAACCTTGTAGCTGCAGTACCGGCATTTAACCTCTGCACCGTCGGGGACTTCATATCTGAGTCTGCCTGCCCTGGTAGGTTTTTCAATCATTTTGTTACCACAGTTAGATATAAGAGATGACCTGAAAGGTGCTCTGGGAAATGTTACTGAAGCATCTTGAGGAGTAAAAAAAGATGGGAACGAATGAAACTCTGCTGAGATGACAAGTAAACCCAACTCCTGTCTGGGGAGAAACCATAATAGCATGGAAGACAACTAAGAAATCTTTCCGTATGCAGAACTACCATGTTGAGATTCTTTCAGGAGAGGTGGGACTGAATCCAGGAAATGTCAGCCTTGATGTTGGTCGCTCGTTCAGTAAATCGCCATTGTTCAACCTTCCTTTTCTCACTGTAGTGCTAAAATGAGCGTTACAGCACTACATGCAAACCTTCCTCACAGACTTCTTGTGAGGATGAATGAGCCATGAACATTGTAATCGTTAACTGGAATGAAACGACAACAACAAGAACAACAGTAATTACATTACAATTCCATATATAGTCGTGGGTAGGTATTCACTTTCATTTGATCTACAGAACATACTATTTTACTTGTATGCTGGTTAATTTATTTTTTTAAATAATTTTTATCCAAATTTTTCATATTTACTCACACTACTTAATTTAAAAAAAACGCAGTGTGTAAATGTCTGCATTCATCTTTAAAAGCACATGGCATGTGCATCAAAGTGGAATAGAATGAATATGATAATGTAGAAAAGAAGATGGCGAAACTGTAAAATGATCACAATCAAATGATAAAAACAGCTGCTAGGCATGAGAAGAAGCTTGCTGATTCCAAATTTTAACTCATTCACTTAGCTGACATTTGGGTATGATTCATTAAAATGTTTAGAAAATCAATAGCTTTGCCTGATAGGCTACCAGATGGCTTCACTTGGGTAGCCAAATACACGCTCTGTAGCAACCACTCAACCCTGGAGCAATGTATAAAAACTCTGACAACTATAGATTGCACTTGCTGTGGTACATGTGCTTAAGTTTTTATGCAGTAGCTAAACAAAATGTTATAAACCAGGAGTTATAGCTGACCGACAGAAAAATCCCAAGGCTCATAAGATGTGACCTTTAGAGATCAATTTCATCTATATTAGGTGCAATTTAATAGAGCAAATAAATTGTAGAATCTGTTCCACTGCAGATGCTGTGCAAATAGCAGGAATTAAAGATCTAGTTATTCCTCATTGTTCTAAGGAAATATAAGGCTCTATCTCCTTCAAGCTGCACTTTCAGTAATTAAAAACTCTGTTGCATGAAAATGTCACTTCACACCTGCATATTAATGGGATTACCAAGGCTAAACTGAGAAAGGGGGTCTTAGGCAGCTAGATTTTATTTAAACAGGACTTTTCAGAGGTGCTCAAGGCATTTCATACATATTGTCTCTGTGATCCTTACAATTATCACATAAAGTAGAATAGTAATTATCATCCTAGATTTCTTTCTGGAGGATGAGGTTGTGAAACAGTGGTTTGGCAGAAGACAGCATATGAATTAAGGATTGAGATTTGAGCAGGGACTTGTAGCTGATGGTTTATGCTTTTAGTTGCTAAAATTCACCATTAGTGTAGTTCATGAATGCTGACTACAGAAATTACAGGAGTGTTGCCTATGCACTGGGACATAGCTTAGGGTGACATCACACACCTTACATGGAGGGAGTCCTAGATCCAGCTGGTGCTATGTCCAGTTCAGAGGATCAGGTAAAAGGTGATGGGAAAATTCTCTGTGAAGAGAACCAGAAGCACAAGACAGTGTAGCTACATGGTCTAGTCATCTGTCTTACTTGATAAAAAGCATGTAATTAGGAACAGATTTTAAAAGGCAGTGGATACATTGCTCAGTATCTGTGCCTGCCAGCAATTAGCTATTTTTTTAAAACAAATTTTTTTGAAGGAGTGGGGCTTGATCTATCAAGATGCACTTTCTCATTAACAATGAGAAAAACAAACTTATTCATTAAAGTATGTGCCTTCAAGTCACCAGTCAATTTAGGGTGACCCCACCAATTTCCATAGAGTTTTCTTAAAGAATTCTCAGAGGTGGTTTGCCTTTTCCTTCCTCTGAAATATAGCCTATAGCACCTGGTATTTCCTGGCAATATTCCTTCCAAGCACTAACCAGCATGATCCTGTGTAGCTTCCAAGATCGGATAGGTCCTGGTATCTTCATGGGTTACATCTCTAATGCAAGAGCAGATATTTTCAGCCCACAACTTCCACCCCAGTTTTTCTGGCATCCAGCCTTGTGAAGAGTTCAGAAAAATTCAAAAGCTCACCTTTTTTTAATGATGCTTCAGAGTTCCCAGTAAAACTCTGTTTTTTGTCCCTATGAACAGCATTGTCAGTCTAGGATAGCAGTACACCAACCAGGAATTTGATTTTATAGATCAGAAAGTAAAATCCTGCTTTGATAAGCATAATCTAAGAAGTTATGCTTATCAAAGCATAACTTTGTCATGATGTGTCAGTCTCCAAGTTCTAAAATTGCTGCTCTGAGAAATTAAAACAAGTGTAGCTATATCTGTGTCTTACACAGATTTATGGATGTTTCTTGTTGATTTTGATGGGATAAAGATAAAAACAAAAACATATTATCACCTATTCCTAGGGAAAGCCAATTGGACCACTGTGAAACAAAGTTTTAATCATATCCACTTAACATTACTGTAGTGCACTCTCAGTGGAATTGCCCTTGAGATGTCTAGAAGCAGCAGCTAGTGCATAATGTTCCAGCCAGGATTTCTAGCATCTCTGTTACCCCAAAAGGTGGGTGGCTCAGACGTCCATCTGCAATACCAGTGCCTCCATGGAACAATGGGGAATTATTAGCTCAAAGGGGAGGCCTGTGACAGGAGGTAACCTTACAGGATCTTTTACATCTATGTGTACTAGCACTAATGCAGGGACACCAGCTGGAGATTAAAAATATGTTTTATTCGAGAATATCACAATCACCCACAAGATGCAAGCAGTCTCACAAGCACACAAGGCTAACTGAAGGAAAGGAGGGAAATATTGGAGAGCAAAACATTAAGGCGAAGTGGGTGCTATTTACCTATCCTGCAGGAGAAGAGACTCAGCGATATGGCTCAACTAAGGGGCCAAGTGTAGTACAAGGACGGGAATTGGAGCAGCAGAGTGACAGCCTACATCCAGAGTACTGTGAGTTCTCTGGCTCAGAGCCAATGTTTAAATACCCTGTTTTCACTTTGAGGGGAAAGTATTAATGGCTTTCTGGTGGAGCAGACAGTGGTGTCTGGAACAGGCTAATGACATTAGCATTAGGTGACAAAGCACTGATGGGAATCATGATAGCTCCTTAATGGCTGGGCAGGTGAGGAAACAAAGGAGAATTTTGGTGGGAAGGTGAAGCAGATTGAAGACAGTCAGTTGCTCTATTCAGGCAGTTTTGAGTACTATTGTTTCTGAAGGTTGAGTTGTTGAGGGGACATTTGCAAGCTCATTAACACTGGAGCTTTGATGACTATGACCTGGCCATGCTCAGAGGTCCCATCTGACCTACTTTCACACATGTTCAGCCAGTCCTCTTTGTTAGAGTGTCTTTTCAGCTATAGCAGTATAAAATTTATATTTCATGCCAACTAAATGATACTTGCCAATCATAACATATCATGGAGTGGGGTGTACAACATGGTAACCTTCCCTTTTTATCCTCTATATTTTTTAATTTGTGCTAGCTTTCAGTTTTTCATTTGCACCCAATTCTAGTTCTATGCCCAGTTCGAAAAGCCCTAAACAATCAAGGATGGAGACTGTAGAAGGTCTGCGCTAAGATATCCTTTCAGATTAGCAGCCTTGTCAATGTGTAGTTGACTTCAGAAGCTCTGTGCACCATGCTGTACTTTCAACAAAGGCATAATTGATGGATGGAGACGTGAGCCAGATCTTTTTGGCCACCAGCAGCCTCATTATAACACTCCTTCCTAAAGGCGGTTAGACGGTCCTCTTCTGTGTTGTCTTTCATGCAGGTAGCTAAGACTTATCTTCTATCATGCATGGAGTGTATTTCAATTTTGCTTTTTGGATCTGTTTTTGCTTGTTTTGTTTTGCTCGGAGTGTGATGGAGTCTCCTTCTTTGGAGGTTTTTAAGCAGAGGCTGGATGGCCATCTGTCGAGAGTGCCTTGATGTGGGTTCCTACATGGCAGGGGGTTGGACTGGGTGGCCCCTGTGGTTTCTTTCAACTCTATGATTCTGTGTTTAATGACTTGTGATGGTGGCACCAGCAGAAACTAAAAACCAAGTCCTGAGTCTGTTCTTTCACTCTGTTATTTGCAGATTAACTTTCTCATCTCATTTACTGAGGCAAGATGATATAATATTAACCATTCCTCTCCATGGAAAAACCTCTTAAGATGGGAAGAGGGATCTATTTTGAAACTGAACTCACTTATCAATAGGAGTGTCACTTTTTTTTTAACAAGGTCCTTGGGATTGTATAGCAACACAGCAGGTTTTCATTCACCAAGGTACAGAACAGCTTTCTTACCATGACGTTTTCCTGCTGGAGACACTGTCCCTGCTGATATTTAGCTTGTCATATGACTCTTAATGGCACAGGAGTTCTCTCAGGACTGAATGAACAAACCAACAAAAAATGCAAGGGACCATGATTATCAAGGTGCCTGGCTGAATGCTAAGACCTGAAAATACTAACAGTTCTCTCAAGATCTCTCAAGGTCACAGTAGCATAGCAGGGAACAGGCCCCAGACAGCTTAATTCATAGACATCTGTTTGCTCTCCCTCCTGTGGTAAGATGTGGCACCTCTAAAACAACAAATAGGAATGCACATTGAGGGAACTTTGGATAAATGTGTAGCTTCTTGAGTGCCAACTCTGACTTGTGGCATCTGGAATTCAGTAGTAAATGTTGTGCTGTAAATCATTTTACATTCTTCTTTGTGACAAATAATTGCTGATTCAAATATACGTGGTTTTGAAATCACTGCAGAAGGAATGAATCTCTGTGCTCAGTCATTTGTATACTGCAGCCAAATCCCGGATAAATTCCATTCAATTCCTTGGAGGACAGGTGAAGTTCCAACAGACTGGAAGAGGGCAAATGTTGTCCCCATCTTCAAGAAGGGAAAAAAAGAGGACCCAAATAATTATCGCCCAGTCAGTCTGACGTCAGTACCCGGAAAGATCCTGGAACAGATCATTAAGCAGTCAGTTTCTAATCACTTAGAAAGCAATGCAGTAATCACGAGACGTCAACATGGATTTCTCAAAAATAAGTCATGCCAGACTAATCTTATCTCTTTTTATGATAGAGTTACTAGCTTGATAGATGAAGGGAATGCTGTGGACGTAGCATATCTCGATTTCAGTAAGGCCTTTGACAAAGTTCCCCATGACATTCTTGCAAAGAAGCTAGTAAAATGCGGGCTGGACAGGGCTACTGTCAGGTGGATCTGTAACTGGTTGACTGACCATTCCCAAAGGGTGCTCACCCATGGCTGCTTTTCATCCTGGAGAGAAGTGACTAGCGGGGTGCCACAGGGTTCTGTCCTGGGCCCAGTGCTGTTCAATATTTTCATCAACGACTTGGATGAAGGAATAGAGGGCATGCTCATCAAATTTGCAGATGACACCAAATTGGGAGGGGTTGCTAATACGCCAGAGGACAGGATCAAAATTCATAATGACCTGGATAGATTGGAGAGCTGGGCCAAAGCTAACAAAATGAAATTCAACAGAGAGAAATGTAAGGTCCTACACTTAGGTAGAAAAAATGGAATACAGAAATATAGGATGGGGGACACGTGGCTGGATGGCAGTACGTGTGAAAGGGATCTAGGAGTCTTAATAGACCACAAGCTGAACATGAGTCAGCAGTGTGATGCGGCAGCCAAGAAAGCCAATGCAATTCTCGGCTGCATCAATAGGAGTATGGTGTCTAGATCGAGGGAGGTACTGGTACCACTGTACTCTGCTTTGGTTAGACCTCATCTTGAATACTGTGTCCAGTTCTGGGCACCTCAGTTCAAGAAGGACGTGGTCAAGCTGGAGCGGCGGACCAAAATGGTGAGGGGCCTGGAAGCCATGCCCTATGAGGATAGACTTAGAAAGCTGGGTATGTTTAGTCTGCAGAAGAGAAGATTAAGAGGGGACATGATAGCCATGTTTAAATATTTGAAGGGATGCCATGTAGAGGAGGGAGTGGGCTTTTTTTGCTGCTCCAGAGACCAGGACAAGGAGCAATGGATTCAAGCTGCAAGAAAGGAGATTCCACCTGAACCTCAGGAAGAACTTCCTGACAGGCAGGGCTGTCCGGCAGTGGAATATGTTGCCTCAGGGTGTAGTGGACTCTCCTTCCTTGGAGGTTTTTAATCAGAGGCTGGATGGCCATCTGTCGGGAGTGCTTTGAGGGTGTTCCTGCATGGCAGGGGGTTGGACTGGATGGCCCGTGTGGTCTCTTCCAACTCTACATTTCTATGATTCTACAAATGCCAAAACATGCATTCCTTGCTTGTATAACTGTCTTCCTGCCCTCTATCTACCCTGTCCATGACTTTCACAAAATATTGAAGTAAATAATAATAATCAGCAAACAAAAAAGCAAAACTTACTGTATTTCTGCTATATATGGGTTGCTGAAAACCATGCAGAAATGAAGTGGATCAATATACCCTTCTTTCAGCTTACCAATACAGTGGAGCAAATCAAATGTTCTGATAAATAAGAGCCAGTTTGAATACCGAAGAACTAATGTGATACTTCATCACTTGCCAAACAGATTTCCTCTAATTTGTGTGGATATGCATGAGAGAGAAAGAAATGTAACAGTGGAAATTACAAACTGAAAGTGATATAAAATGGATTTTCATAATTGTGCGATTAATCATTTGTTTCAGATTTATTGCATTGTGGAGAACATATTTCCCAATTATCCTAAGCATACATACGGTGAGAAAGTCTATGGATATATTTTATCAAGGAAGCACATTCTTTAACATTCTGTGCTCAGCATTATAGATGTTTGGTGAATCCGATGAGTATTTTTTGCATGATATTTTTAAACCTTGCTCACAGTATTTTGTCTTCTTCTGGTTCACAGAACAAAGAGTATAAACTGTAACACATATGTGCTGCAGAATGAATGATTGCATTATGGGATGGGAAACTACCATGGATGGGACCTAACCTTTCTACAGTGCCCCCCCCCAATTTTCCTGCTGGGTACCTCTCTGAATTATTTATACATTGCTAGAATTGACCCTCACAAGACTTAGGGGACAGTTTTGCCATGTTTCTTCCCAGGGCTGTTGTAGTTCCAGGAGAGACCTTTATTAAACCAAGAAGTAAACCCAGTTGGATGGAATAATGGGTGCACAGCTGGGAAATATTTATTATGACTATACAGTGTACAGTAGTGAGATTTAACCCTCCCCTCTTCTCCCAGGTCTCCAGTTAGGTGCTGGGGGCAAATCTTTTTCTGCCAATATGTGTTATAAGGATAATACCTGGTAAATTTCTGTGTTTCTAACTGCTTGTAAAGACAGAGACACAGGGCCAGTATTTAGAAGAGGTATTATGAAGATCATCATTGTGAGAATGGTATGTGGTTTAATTTTGCTGTATATATGTAATAGGCTGCCAAGCTGTGCTTTCCCAGTCTGGATATATTCAACAAAGTGCGTGTGTGTGAAACAATCACATGTAATGTTCTGTCTTCCTTTTAAATTGGGAAGGCCCCTTACTCAGTGGTTTGTTTTGCTTGTGGAAGTTTTCCAGGTACATTGAAAGTCCCAGGGTATTTCTGGATAGGTCTGGAAAGAATCTTGCCTGAAATCCTAGAGAACCTCTGCGGTAGTGTGGTACTGCAGTGGCACAGATGAGCCAAAAGTCAAGCTTATTATATGAGGGATGTGTTTCTTCGTTAAGTTTCTTCTCAAAGGTAGCAATGAATGATTACAGCAATTTTCTTCTTGCTGTGAGAAAGCCTTTGAAAATCATGCAGTTTTTGAAGGCTGTTTGCAATTTGAGACTTATTCTGCACAGAAAATAGCATTTTGTGTGCAGGAAACAACATTTTCTGAATGAAAAATAATATTTCATGGATAAATACGTAATTGCATAAATATTAATTCTTGTGCAGAAAATGCTGATTTCTATGCAGATCAACCATGTGCAAATTGTATGCAGGACAAATCTCCAATTTTTCTGCACAGCTTTTTTTCTGCACAGAATTCTGCATGGGAATTAAATTAATATTTCTACTCTGAAATGTTGTTTTCTCCACACAGAAAATGCTGTTTTCTGCACAAAGCAATCACATGTGAATTTTGTGCAGAATAAGTCTCAAACTGTGAAGATTCTCATCAGTATAGAATTCCTCTTCTCAGGGTTTCTTGACACTCGAAAAACATGTTTTTTAACGATTTTTAAAAATATTTTTAAATATTCTTTCTATCCTCACATTATATTGAAACTTCTTTGTTCCAAAAGTATTCCAAAGAAAGTTGCTTCTCATTGCACAGCAGGGGGTTGGACTGGATGACCCCTGTGGTCTCTTCGAAGTCTATGATGCTATGCAGGAATTTTTGAGCATTCCTTGCCTAGACCATAATGTTAACAGATTTACTCCTATTTGAAAAGGTAATGAAAAGTAGTAAAAACCTGCCCATTAATGGCCCAAAAAACCAATCTGAAAATAGGCCAATGCTGAGTACATTTTAGCCTTGCACAGAGAGTATTAACACGTTTATGCTGTAATGACTAGCTAGAAAAATTGGTACATTAAGCTGAGCTGTCAGCAGAGTCATTAGAAGCCTTCTTGAATGGGTTTAAAATCTCTTGTCACTAAACATTGTGCTGTGGATAATATAAAACCCTTCTGAGATTGAGTCTGGCCCATCTTTCTTTTAGAACACTTTCCATCCCTCATTCTTTCCCGTGAGGCAACTATTGTGCCAAATTTTGTGATAATTTCCTAGACTAGGCAGAAGAAGACTGATTCAGATTAGAAACAAAATAGCCAGCATCTCCTAGTTACTAGATGTTTTATGCTCCTTTCAGAGGAAGTCATGTGGCTCACTTGCATGCAAACCCATTCCAGATTTCATTCAAATAGAGATTTGAGGCACCCATTAATCTCCACTACTGTGCTGGATTTTTCATAGTGTCAGAAAGATTCAAGTTCCCATTCTAATTCTTCTGCTTTAGCATAGTGTTCACATATCATAGATGTGATGAGTAATAACATTATTCTGGCCTAGCCAGTTAAAAATGATTGCTTATTCAAAAGAGAACATCTAATATGCTGTAGCTGTGAAAGTTAATGTCATTTCATCACAGACAAAAACTTGAGTGCAAAATGGGACTATGGCAGCTCCACTGTCTATTCCACCATAATGCTAGGTCTCCATCATTTCCTGACAAAGGAAAGGAGGGGATGCCAGGAAAACAAGAGGCTTAATAAAAAATGAATGCTGTGGTTTCAACTCTTAGCCTGTTGACCTTTTGATCTCTTTGTAGAAGGGACACATGTATGGCCTGGAGACACATGCTTTACATTCTGATGGGGGCTGGTGAGACCAAAAGCTTGTTTGGTTGCACTGGCAGAAAAGCTAGAAATGAATGGAGATGAAATTCCATGCCACGCTTGTGTTAGGGACTTGGCTGGGTGTTCCAGATATTTGAAAGTGTGTTTATCATATGACCTAAATCAAAGCTGAACTCTGAACATCTGGCCCTTCAGTTCAGGAAATGACAGACAGATAACCAGATTGTGATTTGCTAGTCCCTCTTTTAGGCAGAAAGTGTGGAGGAGAAGGAAAGTCTCATCCATTTTACTTAACAGAAAAGAAGTAACTTTAAATATTTATGAAATTATGACTGAGATCATCTTAATTATCAGACCAGGGTCAATTATCCAGTGACAAGACCCCTCAAATTTGGACTGGGCACCTCCTAATCCCAAGCAGGTTGCTGCCATTTCCAGCAACCCAAAGTGTTGCTCCAGTCACATTTCAAAGTAATTTTTTGGCTGTTTTGGTATGCTTCCCCTCAGCAAACAGTGTTTAAGGGGCAAACCTCACCCTCTAGAGGTATTCTGGAATGGTAAAGGTTTTTTTTTTCCAGCTGGGGATGTTTAAAAAATCAATGATAAGGGGAAACATTTGAGGATCTGGGAGGACGTAAGATCACATGAGACCTTGATGGGCCACTTGTAGCCCACAGACTGCTTGATCCCTGCTCCCAATTTAAGTTCTGTTATTTTCAGACTCATTTTCCTGTATTGTTTTTCTATTTATTATTTTTAGCTTTTTCATGGCCTTAATTGTAAGAACTGCTTACACTATGTACTAAATGAGTTTAGACAGCAATACAATAAGTATCTGTCATGTACTGGATAACCTGCAATCCACAAACTTCATTCTTTGTAGAAACTGCAAGGAACACAGCACACTTCTTCCAAAGTTGCTGAGGTTAAGGCGTACATGGAGTTCTCACTTTTTTATAGACAGAAATCCAGATTTTAGATGCACAAAGCTGTGATTGGAGAGGATCATAAATCTAACATCACCCTACTTCTTTAGGCAGTTTCCAGATCCACATTTGGTTCCCACTTCCCATCCTTGGAACAAGAAGAACATATTTCCTGCCTCTTTGACACTTCATGTTCTCAAAACAGTCTCCTCGACATTTTTATTTTCACCCACTCTGATCTTCTTCCCCTTACCAGATACATCATAGCAACAAGCAGTAAAGTGATTAGCCAATTGAGACTTTGTAATAATACAGGCAGTCTCCAAACGGATACATTGTTGTAGTCGTCAATTAGCACTGGACATTTTGTAGCATTACAAGCTGAACTGAATGGAGGTCTATAACATCAGTTCTTCATTGACTACATATACCATTTTAATACACATCCAGCAGACAACATATGGCAGGGGCGGGGCTCTGCAACCTGGCAGTGGGCCTTTCCACACTACACTGTTATAGTGCTATTGTTCCACTTTCAACTTCCTGTAGAATTCTGGGGTTTGCAGTTTACTGAGGCCAAAGAGCTCTCTGGCTGAGAATTCTAAGTGCAAACCCAAGGATTCCAGAGGATGTGGAAAGTGGAATAATAGTACTAGAACAGTGTGTACGGAAAGGCCCGGTATCAGGGCAGGAAGAGTAACTGCTACTGAAAGCAGGGAGACCTTCTTCTGAGTAAATATGCACAGGAATGTGCTGTTAACTTGTTTGCCATTTTGCATTAGTAGTTTGAATGCTGGATCAAGACTTTGGCAACCAGGATTCAAATTACTCCTTGACTATGAAAACCCGCTGTGTGACCTTGGACAAGTCATGTTCTAAGTCTGGACTGTCTCTACTAAACTGGTACAGTTATGGAGTATGTGGTCCTTCAACCAAATGTTTATTATTCAGAGAAAGGAGGAACAGCAGTAACAAGTTAAAAAGATCTGCAGTGCAGCACTTAATGATATATCATTTTCATATTTCTACCCTGCCTTTTTTTGCAATTGACCAGTTACAATAAAGGTAACAGTAGGCAAGTTATGTGGGTAGTGTGATCAGTGCTTTCCAAAATGTGTGGAGGAGGGAGGGGTGGAATCCCAAGCAAAATTTTCTTTCTGGTTTGGAATTTTTTCAGGTACTTTCAAAAATGTAGTTCTAGAGAACTCTCTTCATCTACACTTTCTTCACAGCTTACAGGCATTTACTGTTTCAGATTCTTCATCGTGTAATGTTACATTTAGTATTGAAATGAGCATTCTTCAAATTTTCACCATCTCAGATAAGAAGATTTGGTAGTAGAAGCAAGTAGAAAATGATATGAGTATACACACTCATCTTTGTGATGGGCCAATAATGTTTCAAGCCATTTTTGCTGATGAGACCAGATGCGTACTGAGTTTAATGCAGTGGAATTGATTTCTGTTTGCTAGCCTATCATTCCCCTCAGCAGGGGAAAATCAATACAGATCAATCATGTGTGATTTTGCATGCCATTAGATCCTGATTTAACCTCTGTAGCCCCCTCCCCTACTGTGGACCACACAGTATGAAAGAAGATTGATTGCTTCAGATAATCTGGGCATGACCCTTGCATTGAAACATTAGAAGTCCTACCTCCTTTCCTAATACTTTTTAACCTAATTATGAAACACAGGGCTCTTGAAATGGTGCCATTCCTCTTCTCGGGAAATGGGAATTATGGGCAAGAATCTGATCAGACTGTGCTGGCATATTAACCCTGAAACTGAAATTCAGTAAATTAACTTTTAAGGAAAGGATAGCTAATCCTTCTAATCCTGACCTAACAGCCTGGCCCAAATGCATGTAAACAACAGCTTTCCTCACCACATACCGAGTACCCTCTGAGATCAGCTGACACTTGAAGTTGCTCTTCTTTGTACAAAGTTTGTACTTCTTAGCAATATCTTAACAGAAAGATTATATGATCTTTACATTTGGGCTGACTTTGACCAGTGATAATCTGTAAAGGGCAATTTTAATTAAGTTGCAAGTATTATGCAAATAACAATTTTGACTAGCAAAAACTGCATCTATTAAAAGACTAGAACAGGCAGGCCACACAAAAAACATGATAGCCACTCATCTGAAGTCAAAGTTGGCGAGAGAGACTGAGTGAGGGAAATGTTTTTTAAAAAACATTAGGTCTAAAATTATGAGATGAATATCTTTCCTACAATGGCATTTCTATGACTTTCCTTCTCATAATAAGAACCACAGATAACTGAGCACAGCAGTACCTGGAGTAAGTGGGTGAAGTAATATCTTTTAAACTTGGATGTTCCATAATGGTGAAAGGTACTAAATTTTGTTTACTTTGAAGAGTTGGTCTTCAAGCAGTTTTACGGTGAATCATGCTGTCAAACTTGGAGTGTCTGAACTTGTTCTAAAGATCAAGCCACTGGACTGGTAAACTTACATTTATTACTTCTATGATCTCTCTATAGAACCATGGGCACAGTGTTCAAATGCTTTTATGCAGGGTCTTAGTACCACATGCCTGGCATTCAGTACATATTATATTTTAATTTAAATGAGTGTCTTTTCACCAGAGTTTGTGGGGAGGATGAATATATATCCTTTGAGTAATAATATTTTTATTTTTAAAAAACTGACAATTTCATGAACTTAGAAGAGATCTTTGGCTGTGGGACTTTCTGCCCTGCACTGTTACAGTGCTATTATTCCACTGTCAACGTCCTATGGAATCTTGGGGTTTGTAGTTTAGAGAGAGACCTTTAGAATTGTCAGCCAGAGGGCTCTTTGGCCTCAGAATTCCACAGGACGAAGAAAGTTGAATAATAGAACTATAACAGGGTAGGGCAGAAAGGCCCTTAGAGTTGTTTTATTTTCTGGAATTTGAACCAGAGAAGCAAAAAGGATTTGTTTTGCTTTTTATATTGCTATTTGTCTTCTCATTTGAAGATTCCATAATCACCTGTAGTCTGTAACCAATCAATCAGGAAGCAGAGATACATATGCTTTGAATCTTTTAATTGTGGAAATCAGTAGTGATGCTTCAGTAGCATCAATTGTTGTTTCTATCCATCCTTCGTTGTCTGTAATTTCCCCTTTACCTCTACATGTTTACCTTATCCATCATAACACCCTAAAGGTTCAGACTTTAATTTCAGTTCTCTTTCCCAGTTGCTTGAACCATGCAGTATCCTATTGGTTGCCTTTATTAGAGCCACATAGGAGGCCTGGGAAAAGGGGAATTACTGTACAATAACTCAGCCTGGTCAGTGTGTAGCATCTCTGTTCTTCCAGTAAACTCTCATCGGCCTTTTCCTACAGGGAGGAGGAGTTACCATGTATAGTGAATTATTATCTCAAATTTATCAACGTTAAATTTGATATGACAACCCATAGCTTGGAATATGAATAAGCTAAACTTAATAATTTGGCAGCACATTTTGCTGAAGGATTGTTTTAAAATGGTACTTCTCAATTTATTTTATGAAGATTTACAGACTTTAAGGTGAATAATAATAAAAGTAATAGTAATAGTAGTAGTATTGTTGGCAACTTATATCTTTAGCTATGTTTGCAATACTACCTTTCTGCAGATACAAGGCCATCTTGAAGAGCAGTCTCGAATTATGAAATGAGGTTTACTCAACAAGGTTGACTCATACTTCCTTCTTAAAATGCAAAGTAGAATTGCCGTATCTTTTTTTCATAGCAAAATCTTCAGGAGTCAGATAAAAAGGTAATTCTTGCTTGCCCAGTCAGGAATGTGTATGTTCTCACTGGACATCATATTTTAAAGAAAGGACGGGGTGAGGGAAGGGAAAGCATGAATCACAAATCCTTCCATTATGTTTCCTTCTTTAAAGTATCAGACACCGACTTTAGAACTGTGTCCTTAATTCCCTATGGACAGTGTATATCACTGTTGACATGCTCCTATAGTAATTTCCAAGTACACATGCTTAAATTATTATTGTACTTGGACATATCATGAGAGGACATGATCCGTGTTATATCAATAATACTCAAAAAGTTGGAAGCAGTAGGAAAAGAGAAAGTCCACATTATACATAACTCAGTAAAGGACGCCACAGCCTGTAGTTTGCAAAACCTGGATAAGGTTGTTAATAACAGGATATCTTGGAGGTCTTCCATCCATAAGGCCATCATAAGTTGAATCTTAATTGAAAACACCTAGCAGTGAGAATGTTTCCTAAGATTTCACTGAGCCCAAAGGCCTTCTGATATAACACACAGGCTTATGTCCTTTACTTCTGGAGAATTATTTATATATATATATATTTACCCCACAATATATTTTTCATGTTTTTTTTAAAAAACTTCTCTCTATGACTATGAATTATGCCTGTTAATAGATTTTTTATTACAGAGATTAATTTATTTCCCATAGCTCTCAGTGTATACAGTGGAATGGAAAATGTATTTTGTTTGCAAGAATCTGTTGACTACCAGTTAGAATTTTAAATTGTTTTATTGTTGAGATTTTATTGGTATTTTACTGTTTTGATTCAGCTACTGCTCCGGTAGCAGTGCAATATAGAAATGCTAAGACATGCTATTCATACAGATGAAGACATAAATATAAATCAGAATAGCAAGGCATCGCCAACAAAATGTTCTTTACAATATAGTTTTTGTCAGAGTACCTCCAAACATTCAGCCTTGATTTTTATCAATGTGGGATAGTGGATAATCAAAATTGGCAGGATAGTTTTCACATCAAAGTGGTAACATTAAAATAAATAGCTCCATGCCATGAAAATCTATTAGGCCCAGACATCTGTCACCTGAAAGGGAAGAGATAGTGCAATATGCAGTTTTGGCAGTGCAGTCAACTCAGAAGTGAGCCCCATTGAGTTCAGTGAGACTTACTTTCAGGTACACGTGCATAGTATTGCAGCCCAAGAACGTAATTCTATACACATCTATTTGAAAGTGGCACCTATTGAACAAAGCTGTTCTGAGCAAACATGCATAGGGTTAGGCCTGTTAGTAGGCAGTGATCTTGTTTCTTCTGTTCTTTGCTGCCACCCTGCCCCAATTTTGACAGGGTACCAGTCTAACAGTATTTTAACAGAACTATTTACAATATTTTAAAGAGTAGATTAAGAAAATATGGTTATATGACAGATTATGAAGTGATGAGGCTGACAATTGAGCCTGTTGTTGTAACACATGTAGGCCATTGGAATGGAAGCTTTCAATTCGATGGAAGCAAAAGGAAGCTTTTGAAGGAGCCCAAAGCCTTCCCTAAATTTGCTCATTTGGCATGGTGGGTTTTTTTTTTTAATTATCTTTGTACTCTTTGTGTGGAGGTTGCAGATGAGCAACTGACTGAGAACTGGGAGATTATTCCTATAATGTGTTGCCCTTCCTCTGAGCACTGGCTGAACAGTTCTACAGGGCTTAAACTCTGGACAACACCATCAACATGGGAAGGTGTTTGATTAAAAAAAACAAAAAAACAAGTGCCACTATTACCTGTAAACAGTGGGTTAGCTGCCACTTGTGTGAGCAGGAATGTCATGTTACCCATATTGGGTAATTGCATCCTAGCTGTGTCAGTCTGCTTCACAGTGCAGCTGCTCTGGTTGTGCCCTTGCTGCTAGCCTTCTCCTTGTCACTGTCAGCATTTCTAGGGGACAAGGGGCAGCTTGAAGCAACACCCCATGACCCCCTTTGTCACACCATGACACTCTCTCAGTCTCAGAGGAAGGCAGTAGCAAACCAACTCTGAATAAATCTTGTCAAGGAAACACTGTGATAGGATTGTCATAACCAGAGTCCACCTGAAGGCACCTAACAACAACAATCTACATAGAGGAAGGAGTATGCTAAGGACATTGCCTGCATAAGTAAAGGAAGGTCAAATTACTGAAACCTTGAGAAGTGAATAGAGGGTTATTTTTTTAAAGTAACAGTACAACTGTTACGTGCTAGTTCAGAACTGTATTTGGTAAGCCTTATCATCAAGACAGCATGTGTGGTATGTTAGCCTAAGATTTCTTGTGATTATCTGAACTTTTTATTTCTCCTTTGAGAGAGCCACAGTACCCATTATATTGCAAAAGTATCTGAACAAAAAATTAACCACATATTTCCTGCCTATAAAACAACTTTGAGAGAGGTGGGAAGTCAGCTAGGGGTCTGATTAAACCTTTCTCAACCCTTTCTTCCATACATACCAAATAACGTGTATAATACACACATGGAGCCGCCCAGATTTAGAGAATTTGAATATAGCACCCATATGTGAGAAGTGCATATGACCTCTCCCCTTTTTCCAGTGGCCCTGAAGAAAATTAGTGAAAGGTTCTCATGGATAAGGAGGGAAAGCATTCACAGAATACATCCCTAATTTCAGTTTAGTCCTATTTGTAAGTGAAATAAAGTGAGCAGGGAGTGTTTTCACAACCCAAGACATCTCCACAAAGATCCCAAAGAAATCAAATCCAATCTTCAATATATTTGGCATGAGAGCAATAAAGAAACATTAATGTACTTCAGAAAGGAGAGAACAGCATTGCTGGTATCATCTTCCATTTGGAGAAGGAAGGATCACCATGGAAACTGTTTTCGTTGAATTCTGTGCACTCCAGGCACTGGATGTGTAGGAAAGCAAGGAGGAGGGGTAAGGAAAAGAAGGACATTTCTTATTCTTTCCCCTCCGTTGCCACAAAACTGCTGCTGGAATCTTGTGAAGAAGAGTCATGAATTATAGATCATGCAAATAGAAATCTATATGGAATTCAAATTAATATTGTACTGCCTTGGCTTTTAAATGAAGGTGGGTTTGAAGTCGCAGGCAACAGGATCAGACTGTAATGCTTAAGAGTGTCGCTAGTTAACCTGAAAGACAGGTTAGCCTCCACAGTGGCTTGTATGCATTTTAATCATTTGCAGATACCACTTAGAGGAAGAGAGGAAGTTTCCCATACTAACCAAAAGAAGAAAGGAGAGCATTTTCTTTTCATTCAGGTTTCAGAGTCAATTCTCAGCATCTCCTAGATTGAGCTGGAGGGGAAAACCTTCCTGAAACTCTGGAAAGCCACTGTTGAACACATTTGATGTTACTGGATTAGAAGTGCCAAGGAACACTGATGTTCCTAATTTTCTTCCATCCCTACTGCAGCATATTCACTTCTGCCCCTCTTAGCCTGATGAGTATGCATCTCCTAAAGGAAAGTGTCAGTCACCTGGTCTTTCTCATTTACTCTTTCCAAAAGTAACAGCAAAGATGTGGTTGAAGATGAACTGGAGTGACCCTCCTTTTCTTTTTGTGCTCTGTGAAATTAGAACTGACTCCCACCCCCTATGCACACATATTGTATACTGGGGATTCCCAGCCACATTAAAACTTCATCTGGTGTTTCTTTTATTTCAGAGCTGGGTTGGTACCTGTAATCCTGGTGTCCCCATTTCTCCTCAGCTTCATTTTTCCAGCTGCATCCTCCTCTATTTTCCCACAAACATGCCGTGTTGTCTAGGGAAGGAAGAAAGACTATTTCAAAGCACCATGTCTTTGGATAAGTTCTAAATCATGCCCAAATGCCAGAACCTATTAACATGTTACATTATATTCCTGTTAAACATTTATAATGGACATTTTTTTAACTCTTTGGTATCCACTTGTTACATGTATGGCAGTTACTTTCTCTTTACAGAATTATCAGGGATTTTGCCGTTATGTTAATCATTCAGTGAAGGAACAAGTTTGTATTTGGTAGTCTCAGAATAACTTTCAGATACTGTGCTGAATATCTGACTTTCATTTAAATAAGTTCTGTGATTGTAGACTGCTGGAATCTGTAGCCATTTCTACCCTACACTATTATAGTGCTATTACTCCACTTTCAACATCCTGTGGAATTCTGGGGTTTGTAGTTTAGGGAGGCCAAAGAGCTCTTTGGCTAAGAATTCTGAAGGCCCCTCCCTAAACTGCAAACCCCAGGATTCCATAGGAGGTTGAAAGTGGAATAACAGCACTACAACAGTGTTGGGCGGAAATGGCCTATGTGTACCTCAGGATCATATTCAGAGTGTAGTTATTTAGCTTAACCAGGATGTAGTTTTGTTGGTAACTGACTTGTAAAGAGTAGCTCTTTTCATATTTCTTGCCTGTTCTTGGTGATGTAGCTGAACCTTGGCTCCCCGTTTTTATTATGAGCTAAATGCTGTGCAAATAGCAATCAGATTTTAATTGTCTCCTGTCAGACTTGGCAAATGATATACTTATTTATTCATAATGATGATGCCCTGTCTAAAAGGACGACAGTATGGCTGATTCCACTTACGTTTGTTTCACATTAGCAGGAACTATACTGAAATGTAGCCCTTCAATTAATTTCTCATCAGGGGTTTAGCAGTAGATAGTATAAACTTTGCAGAACTTGCTCTGCATGATGAACTGCAACAATGTGATGCAATTCAAGCTTTTGGTTAAAAAAAACCCCTCATACTTTGTAATGCAACAGGTCTCCTTCTGAGGCATTCTATATTTACTTGCTCAGAAAGGTGAGTATCAATTCTACTGCAGCCCTTTGTGGATTTCTCAACTGTTGTCACAGCATTGTCTACAATGAAATTGTCTTTCTAAATCTATTCACAGAAAGCAAATGCTAGAAATTAGTTAAGACAAACATCAGAAAGGATTCATGTCTTTGTAAATATGCTTAGTGCTGAAGAGACAAGGCAATATGGAGAAAATTGTGCGAATATTAATTGAGGCAGCATGGAACTCATTATTCACCTGCCAAATGCCATCTGGATGTTCATGGCCCGGCAGACAGTGGGTGGTGGGAAAGTAAATGTGGAGCAGGATTCTTGCATAGAAAGTGGATGGATCTATGAAGAGTCCCTTGTTAAGATAGCAAGTTCAAATGTTTCTTTCAAATTGCAAAATAATAGACATAAATGAAGCTGTACTAGAAATGATTACCATTAGCCAAGTATAACTTGCTAAAGTAGCATGTGATTATCTGGTAAACTGGTCATCTCAGAGTGGACAACTATCAAGAGTTAGCGTGAGATATTGGCCTCTGTGAAACCTTGAAGGGACACTCCCACCATACCCCTAAAGTTGAATCTTTACCTGCAAATGCTGACCAATAGCATCTGGAGGGGATTTTTTTTTTTTTGGCCATATTTTTGGCCAGCTGTAAGCCATTTCAGGTACAGGAGAGGCACTTTTCCCTATAGGAATTGAACCAGAAATTATTCTGAGGCACATGGATCTACCAGTCTTCCATATGTTTTCCCAATAATAGAGCACTTAGATGTATGAAACATCTTCATTGAGCTTGCATGAATGGGTTTCACCCAAATTTTGACTCCCAAATGAGGAAGCAGGTGTAGGGAAATATGCAATGTGATGATTCTGTGTCATGAATTATGTTGTGCTACTAGACATTGGCCCTTTCCGCACCTTACCATCTTCCAGCTCTGGGGTGCGGGGATCGTGCGAGCAGCCTCTGGCGAGAAGCTCTTGCGTCCAGCTCCTTCAGCTCCACACGAGCTGCCTACTCACACAAGAGCCCCGCCTCTTCCTTCCACAGTGCAGCCTGGGACTTTCCCAGGCTGCGCTGGGCCAGGAAGTGCGACCAGCGCAGCTCCGGAGGGTCCGCATGCCAGGTAAGTGTGCGCGGGGCCCGGGAGCAATGTGCGATCACGCACCATTTTCGGCTTCTGGTCGAAAATGAAAAGGTGCATGATCGGCACCTGCCCTACCCTGGAGTGTCCTCACTCCAGGGGCCCTTTCGCATGGAAAATGCCATGCGAAAAGGGCCATTATTGAGAGTGGTTCCATGATACTCTATGAGGCATTATGTCAGCAGTTATTCTGTTGCCTTGCTTCATTTATTAGCTTTTACAGGGGCTTCAGATGGCATCATCTTCCACTCATAACAATTTCTTGTTTTTTCCCTACCTTCTTCCATCTTTCTTTTTCTTACTGTGAAAAATCAGTTGAGGAAAAGAATATCTGCATTATGCCTTTTAACTGCTAACAGGAGGAGCCCATTTCAAAATATCCTAAAGGAAGGAGGGAAGGAAAGCGACATGGAGTGGCAAGAGTTTTGTGCCTCTTGTAACATCTACTTGCACTCTGCAACAAAATTCCAGTAGCTGCAACTGCCGTATTTGTTAAAGCAAGCAGTTGTGTTTCCTTCCTGTCTCTTTTCGCACCATGGATTTCTAAATACATGGATTGCAAAATACGTTGGGCTTAAACTGCCGAAAAACAGTACATGGCTTGTAATTATGTTGCATGACAGATGAAACATAAGATAATTTCTTCAGAGCGAAAAGGTTTTGAGTGTGTCTACAGTAGACAGTTATAACTTATAGCAGTCTGATACCATCTTCATTGATATGGCTCCATTCTAAGGAATCATGGAATTTTTAGTCTGGTGAGGTACTTAGGAATCTTTGCGAGAGAGCTCTGATGGACTCTCCTGAATTACAGCACTAGAACTCTCTAATAAGAAAGTCCAAATACCCTAGGATTCCATATGATGAAGCCATGGCAGTTAAAGTGGTATCAGGGTGCTATAACTATGCGGTGTGGATACATTCAGGCTTTTTTTTCTCTGAAGTGTTCTGTACTATATGTAAGCTGCTGTATAAAGGAATACAATGCAAGGAACTAGCCACAGAATGAAATTGATCCTGCAAAAGATTTAAAACTGGAGGTAGATGCTTCCTGTCTCCTTGAGACAACACACATCAGAGAAAGACAGTGTAGGAAGAAAAACAGAGATCCAAGGTTTGTACTGATTTGTTTAGGTAAACTGTAGTTTAAAGTTGAGTTAAGTGAAAACCATTCCCTTGATCTGAAGTGTGTATGAGGTGAGGCCTGCTTTCCTTCCCACCCTCCTAAATGTCTGTTTTCTTTAGAATTAACAGAGTTCCTCCATTTATGGGCAGTCATTCAGCATCTACTCAGTTCTGTTTGGCATGAATGAACAAAGTCATTCTGTACATTTCTAGTCTCTTTTTAACAGCAGTACCAAAATCCTGTGAAGAAAGTGAGAAAGCCTATGGCAGTCACAGATTGAAAAGAAATTATAATACTATCAAGCCTAGTCTCTCAGACGACGAACACGGATGCCAAAAGCTAAAAATGTGTAAACACTTTCATTTTCTAAACAATAAGAAGCCCTTAGCTAGCAATATTGCTGTGCTGGAAGCCATTTTCCTTTCCTGTTCCTATTTTACCTTCACTGAAAACTGCACTGAGATGCAGTTGCTGAAGACAAGGAGGGAATAATTGCAAAGAAATTAACCTCTGACATTTTTTTCCAAGAATAGCTTTGAAAAATCCATTCATCAGCAGGTTGTCTGCTTACCTGGATGCAGTATAAATTCTTCTTTACCTCACCTATTGCAAGTCAAGCATTTGGAAGTTAACCATTCCCTTCCCAAAGATACACTTATGCTAATAAATAAATTTTACTTTTGATTGACCAATTATTATTAATAGTAATGTTTACTAATCATCTATTGGAGTATAAAAGTAGATTTGGGGGATGGTCAAAAGAGAATAGCAGTCTTGGAACTGTAAGTGTTAAAATGTATTTAAAACACAGTTGGCAGTCCTCATTTCTAGATTTAATTTTTGCAGATTTGATTATTCATGAGTGTTGTCCAACTCCTGCCCCCACCTCATGGGACAAAAGGGAAGGGGATGCTGTGTTGCTACCCCTTAAAATACAGCCTCTCTAATATGAAAAAGGTGTTGCAAGTGCCCATGTCCACATGGAAAGAGAAGCATCTGACTTCTTCAGTTATGACCCTGCTCATCTCTCAGTCCCTGATCCCGCACCAATTGTGTACCTACACTGCTGGTAGCAAAACCCTCTGGGAGAAAGGGGGTCGTGTGCCATTGAGTTGGCATTGTTCACAGGATAACCCTGGCTCCCCTAACAGATAGGGAAACCTGCTTTTTCACAACCATCTTAACTGAGGGTGAACTAAAGTTGTTTCTTAGTATGTTGGTGGTTTTTCCACTTTTGCAGGGGCCCTTGCACCCCACCCCCATGAATGTGGAAGGCTGACTGTATGTCTGTACAGAGTACAAGTATGAGATCTTTTGGAATGTGGAGGATTTATGTATCAATATGTATTATGTATTTCTGTAGGATGAAAATTATTTTGAACGCAAATGGATTTAATTTCTAAATAAGAGATTTCAGAGCAAATCTGTATTTCAGGAGTATAGTAGAAACTTACTGTGAGTGTCAGGACTGGCTTCAGGTCTTGGAGGAGCCCCAGATGAAACTTTCTTGGTTCCCCTTCTTCCTGTTTTGGACTCACATGCTTGCCTTCTTTGTAATTCCACCTTTTCTCTTATCTCTTCAGCCTCTGCTTTCCTCACATAAGTGTCTTCTCAGTCCATGCCCCTTTCCTGAGATTGTTACTAAGTCCTGGGTGCCTCCATTCACTGCAATCTTTTCATTCCCATCTGTTATTAGCAGGTGGATCCCTTGTCATGGAATGTTGAATCTACTCTAAGTTTTAGACTAAACTTTAAAGGATCTTTCTCAGGTGTGGAGCTTTGTCCCTCAAAACAGCTTTGTTCCTTTGAATAGGTTCTTTGAAATTCAGACTAAAACTCAGAGCGGGGTCAACATGTTCTGACATGGGAGCCATCAGCTCCTGCTGACTTGACCACTCCTGGACTGGGCTTGAAGGCACAGTAACAGTGGTAGTGGAGTGAAGGAGGAACATTAGATGCAACATTCTCATGCTCCTTTTGTTAAATAGCACTTACTCTCCTTGAAACATACAGTAACAATAAGGCCAAACAAATAACCCAACAACATCTTTATGACAGGCTCATGTTCTTTTGCCTCTACTGGTGCATCATATACTTTGCATCAGGAAATAGGAGATCAAAATAGATCTCTCCCTCAGAATGACTGAAAAAAAATCTTTGTTTTCTGTTGGAATGGGAAAAAATAATGTTGTGATGTCTATGCTATTGCTGTTAGTATTGATTTGTATTAAAAGATTGCATGTCCGTGTTCACGTACTGTGGTTTTGCAGATGTTGATTATATTGTTCAGCATGAATTTAGAGATGCACAGAAGTAGTATGGTGGTGGAATACAAAGCAGTAGAGAACAATGATTTATGTCTAAAGCTGCTTTTACCTGTTGCTGCTTCCTGAGGACCTGAATGTGAGCACTGTTAACTTGGCACTATATTCCAACTTGCTTCCTGCTTCTGAACTTTGCAATAGAACAGATAATTGCTGGAGGAGACATCAAGTATTTCTAGACTAGCTCAAGATATTGCAGAATTTGCTAAGCTATTATGAGAGATGTGGACATCTTTCCTTTAGAACAATCATCTTCAAATGCTTGAAACATGAGACTGACCTCCAGCCTTCAAGCTGACTGTGGTTGTTCATGCAGCATAGAACATAGTTGTACATGTCTCTGGGGCTGTGTTGGAGACTGCATATAAGATTTCTCTGGGTTTTTCCAGTACCATCTTGTCAACTTTTAAATGAATATTGGCAATTCTGTCCCTGAGGTTATAGGAGTATCAACATATAGGCCTCTAAAAAAGCAAGCAAAAAGTGCAGAACATCAGCAGGGTTTCTCCTTCTTTGTCTTCAATGCTCTGCTGTTTGGTGGTCTTTTCTTTCTTTTTAAAGTATTATGTTATTATGAAGCAGCATTCTGTTCCTCTCTAGTACTAGATTGATTTATTTGTAAAGAAAAAGAAAAGACTATCCATTTGCACCCAAACAATTCCCCTTCCCTTGTAGCAAAGCTGCTCTCCGCATAAATTCCGTTGAGTACATGAAAATGGAACCTTACTGGCTAGCACTATTAAAGTGCTATCTGTGAAGTGCTGTGCTCACATCAGTGCTTCAGCCTTTCAGCCAATGTTAACACTCTGGATGTTTATGCTGTAGCAAAAAAGGGATCACCATGTTCAACTATTGAAAAGTGCTTGTGTGGAGTTTTAAATCTTGACTGTTCTTTGCTAATGATGCCTATGAATTCCCTTAATGATATTCAAGTACAATAGAAAATCTAAGTGCTCTATAGAAATTCCACTGGGGAGGCAAAGCTCTGACAGTAGTTGTTCCTGTAACCATATAGGCAATGAGGCCTTTAGATGCTAGCGCAAAGCCAGTCTGCAGTTAACTTAAATTGCCTTTGTCTTTTTCTTTTCAGCTGATATTATCTCTACAGTAGAATTCAACCACACAGGAGAATTACTAGCGACAGGGGACAAGGGGGGTCGCGTTGTAATATTTCAGCGTGAGCAGGAGGTAAGTGCTGGTGAATGCAAAAATGCCCATTTTTATCCTTTTAAAAGAAGCTTCCTGCTGCTTCCTAATCTTTGTGTGTCACTCTTCACCCTGCTTCTCTCCTTGCAAACTAAAAATTGCAAAAAAGGCCATTAACATCAATAGGCTAGTTTCTGTCTCCAGAAGCACCCCGCAAATGTTTTTTCTGCATTATTTTGCTTCTTTTAACAGTCATTGGAGGCTCATAATTTAATGTAAATGGAATACTGCTGAAGCATCATAAATTCAGAGAAAACTAGCTGCTATATTTGCCCAGCCAAATCATATTTTTAAAAAGTTTGTTTAGTTTCATCTTTAGCAGGACTTCCTTGCCCCAAATTGGCTTGGCTTTGCATGGGTTTCATTATGGGATATACTGATGCAGAGCGCTAGTGGTGATGGTCTGTTGATTTATGCCAGTCTGTTAAAAAGATTTCTTTTTCTAAAAAAGGCTGAGACTTTACCTACAATCAAATATCATAATGGAAGCAGAGTATTGCAAATGGTAATTTCTCTTTGTTAGTACAATTGCTCACTGAACATACATTTTTCTTGCTCTTTTTTAATTTTTAAAAATATATTTATCTGTGAGAGTGAAAAAAAAGCATCCTATTTGCTATCAGAACATTTAAGGGTTGGTTCATACACAGCTTGGGAATGTAGGTGGTATGCTTGTGTGTCCTTTCCCCCAAAATATAAACCTTTAATATGAACTGAGGTGTCTGTATGCAGACGTACTGTACAATCCATCCACTACAAAGAAGGCACAGATTGATTCTTTGAGCAGAACCAGTCCAGGGTAGCTGTCCTCATGCACAGACTCTGGTTCTCACATAAGGTTCTATCTTATACTTACCGTATTTTGAAATGCAAAAAATAGTGTACATTTACCCACTGGCTGCTTCAAACCACTCATAGCTATGACAACTCTCACATTAAATTACCTTACTATATAAACTGTGCTAATTGCTAATATTCCTAATCATTAGTGTATTTAAATAACAACAATTTTGCCTCCACTTTTCCCACCTCGTCTGGTAGCTGCTTCACCTGTTCCACCAAGCTGCTTTGTTCCATAGCTCCTACATGTTTGGGGGCTCCTCTAAACTGCCTCATTCAGGTAGCTCAGCTCCCCCCTCTGGATCTGTCTCCCCCCCACACACACATCTGCAAATCTCTCTTTCTTTCTTTCCCTTTGTACTTGCCTCCATCCCTTCTAGTGATGCTCTCTTCTCAATGTTGCTGGTGAGATGGCAGTGAGGAGGCAGCATTGGTGGGCAGGACGTGAAGCAGCAATGAATATTTTAAGCCCCCCATCTCATATATTTTACCAATCAGCCTGGACAGACATTTTACTTCTTAAAAAGAGGATGTGTCCGGGAAAAGGAGGGTGTACGGTAGTCCTATTCTGTCTACACGGAATGTAAAACCTACGTGCTGTGTGTGAACTAAGCCACTAAATGCTTGAATCCTGTTGGGAATCCTACAGCAAAACTATTAAATAAAGTGTGGGATGGTTAGCAAATATGTTAATTAATCCCATTGTTTCAATAGGTCTGCTTTGGTGGAGACTAACAATAGGATTCAGGCTAATGGATTTAAGTTGTGCAGTTATGGAAAAATGCCCGTAAGATCATGATGGCTGCTGCTTTGCTTAGCAGTTGTTAAACAAATGTTCCTGGAGTTACATTTATCTTATAACTACCCACAGTTTTATGATATATGTGTGAAGCATTGACTTTTTTACCTGATATCTCAGGGATCATTTCTAGTCTGGCATTGGCTGACAGTGGCACTCTGGGGTTCTAGGTCAAATGCCTTCCTAGCCCTACAGAAGATGCTAGAGACTGAACCCAAGACTTTCTGTAAGCAAAGCATGTGCTGTACTGATGAATCTCAAATCCTCCCTAACAAATAAGCATGAGGTTTCAGTTATTCTGACACAAAGGTTATAGTATAAAATGCATTATTATAAATGAATGCATTTAGAGGAGTGGAGACTCAGATGCTGAGTCACTAAGTCTCTTTGCTTTCCAGTATATATCCGTGTTATCCATTCCAAAACTATAGCATTATGACCATTTCCCAAGCACCTTTTTCTTGGCATGGGACCCCAAACACCTTTAAAGTGCTAAAAGCTAGATTAGCTTCAAACCTGACATAGGTATACCTTAGTTACCAAAGTAGATATGTTTACTTCTTTAACAGAAACTTTGATACCAGGGGTAGAAATAACATGGAGAGAACAGGCGTAGTTTCCTACACCACAAAAAGAAGAGCAGTTCAACATGTTTCAGCAAACTTTTTTTTTCAAAGCTAACATTATACATATGTGAAATGAAACAGCCAGATCAGGTAAGCCTTGCATTAATAAACAAGATATTTTGAATCTTCTATATACCACTTGAAGCTTCTGCCAAAATTCGTAATGGGATGATTTATTTTTCTTTCAACAACCACTTACGATTTTTATTTTGGTGGCAAGAATTAATAGATCGATACTTTTGCCTGTATAGGTGGTGAGGGAGGCTAAATCTGCTTTCCCTTTTTCTGTCTGTTTTTCCTCTTAACGCATGCTCAGTAAGTGATTCTGGAGGCAGCTGTTTTTCTTGTCTATTGTACATAAGCACACACAATTACAGTAGGATCACCTGGAGCAGAATCCCATTCTTTCCCAGGTCATCCTTTCTTGCCTTGTCAACTCCAGACACACTGTGCTGCAACCCAACTCTGAATGTCTGGCCATTTCCGCACTATACTGTTATAGTGCTATTATTCCACTTCCAACATCCTGTGGAATCCTAGGGTTTGTGGTTTAGGGAGGGGCATTTAGAAATCTCAGTCAGAGAGCTCTTTAGCCTTAGTGGCCATTTTTGCGTTTGTGGTGGTTTGGAGGAGATCTTCCTCTAAAACATTTGTTGGCAATCTGAAAGAGTGCAAAGCTTAGTTCACACTGAAGTCCATCTGTGGAATTCCATACATGAAAGAAAGAAGTAGCTGGCTTCAGTGTATGAACTGAGCCTCCCAATGGGGCAGGCTGTCTGTTGCCACTCAGCCCTGCTTCATGAAAGGGTATAGCTCTGGGCCATTTGGTGTGCTTTCTGTTTATTATGATGATGTTGTTGTTGTTGCTGCTGTTGTTCAGTTCAAATGCAGGTAGGTCTATAGGCGAAATCTGCTCACTTTGTACTGTAGGGGTGGATGCATGGTAGGATGCAGGCAGACCCCCCCTCCCAAAATTAGTATTTTTAAACCGAAATAGGCATCTTGTGTTCTCTATGGGCCAAAGAAGGAATTCTGTCAGATTCCCCTCCCCAAGCTGTTTCAGGTCTGGGGCAGCATTTTGCAGAACCACGAGTGATTTCCTGTTAACTTCCTGTTTTGAAAAAAGCCTGGTCCTGGGCCATAATCGTGAAAATGGGGGGAACTTGGTAAAATTGGCTCCATGGCCCCTAGAAGTAATCCTGCCCCTCCCAAATGTTTTTGCATGCAGATAGTCTGATAAAAGTTATGTGCAGTCTCCAGACCTGGGGAAACCACCTGGCTGTGTTTTATTGGGTGGAGTGGATCTGAGTCTGTGTGTAAGCCGAGTAGCAGTAGTATCTGATCCTTGGTTTGAGCCACTTTTTTGCCTTGCCAGTTTGTCCTCGAGATAAACAATAAGGATGCCTTCCTTCAATCCTGAAACAAAACAAAGGTGCTCCTTCTGCTTCCTATCACCAGTGAGCAAAGAAACTGACACGCAAGGAGAATGCATCGTGCAGGAAAGATCTCTTGTGTCTGCTTTGATATCTAAACTGTAATGTGTCACCGTAATCAGACATTTCCCTGTCTTTTAACAATCCTCAGAGAACAAAAGAATCAATTGAAAATTTGCTAGCTCTGGCTCTTTTAAGAATCCCTTTATTGTTTCTTTCCCACTCCCTGCAGAGCAAAAATCAGCCCCATCGCAGGGGAGAATATAATGTTTACAGCACATTCCAGAGCCATGAACCTGAGTTCGATTACCTGAAGAGCTTAGAGATAGAGGAGAAGATCAATAAAATACGATGGCTCCCCCAGCAAAATGCAGCCTACTTTCTTCTCTCCACCAATGGTATGTTGCAAAAATAAGAGGTAATTCTTTGGTTGCTAGACAAAGATCCTGCAATGCTTTGGTGGCTTGTAATAATCGTATTTGTAATCTCTCTGTAGGAAAGGTAAGTATATCTCTTATCTCTCACACAAATGGAACAGTGGAGGCACACAGATGTTGCAAGAAAAGGAGACAGCAGCAGTGCCTGATTTTTTTTAAAAATGATAGAACTCAACGACCTTTGGTGTAAATGGAAAATCCTTTGTCAAGTTCACCACCTTCCCTTTTGCAATGTGTCCTAAATGGGATCATGCATCTTCACACTGTGTTCCCTTCATCCCCCTCCTTCATATGATTGACCACATTTGTGTGGCGAGGAAAATTCCAGCCTGATAACACTAAGCCTCAGAGTGCTTATTACCAGGGTTTGGAAAATTTCCTTTTTTTGTACTCCAGCTCCCAGAAGCCCCCCCGACATCCTGATCCACTGTGGCTATGGGACTGTGGGAGTTGTAGTAGCAGCTCTTCCAACTTCTTTATGGCATAGACAATGAGAAGGAGGGAACATTTTCCACAGAAACCCAGTGTGTCTTTGTCATGTGTAATTCTGCCCTCTGAGGCATTTTAGTGCTTGAAGCAGAAGGCAGCTTAGACATCAATCCCATGTTTGCTGGGAAATACATGCTTCTGCTACAGAAATACCCTTGTGCTTGAAACTTCCTCCCAGCTATCACCCTAGCATTTACCCTTCTACTACATCTATTTACAGCCCTCTCTACCACAGAAGTGAGTGATGCTTGTGCTTAAATGTGACCCTGCCTGTTTTTTTACCCCTGTCACCCCAAACTGCCTCTTAACCTGCTGTGGCACCGCAAAATGTGGGCCGTATGTTGGCCGATATATCTCTCCCATGATTTTAATGGGAAACCAGGCATGCAGGAAGCACACACTTTGATTTTTAAGCTGGACTGAGCTCCTCAAAGCATCTCAGAGAACTAAAACCTTGCATGGGCATTTGGGACTCAGGGGTACTAAATGGAAAAGGGTGATAGCAAGGACAATTTGCTTGCCCTCCCAACACTGTCTAGTGTGCTGACTGTGCAACCTTCCTAACTGCATGTTTAGCATCAGTGTGAAGAGGCCTACATTATTCAGACTAGATTCTGATGGTGTACCACACTGACATCATGGGCCATTGCTGCCAGGGTCTGAGGCATGGGCAGCAAGGCTGATGGGAACAGGCACCGGGGCTGAGCTAAAGGACAGGCGCTAGGCCAGGAAGCTGAGAGTCAGGGCACAACAAGAGTCCAAGGCAGTAGTCCTTCAGGTAGCAACAGTTCACGGGGCCAGAGCCAAGAAGCAGGTCCACGAGACAGGCAGGAGATCCAAGTACAATGAGGTTCCAAGGCAGCAGGAGCCTTCTGGGCAACAGACATACACAGGGCCAGAGGCAAAAGGCAGGGCCAAAAACAGGCAGAAGGTCAAGGCACACCAAGGGTTCAAGGCAGCAGAAGCCTACCAGGCAACAAGAGTCCACAGGGCCACAGGCAAGAGGCAGGTCTGGGAAACAAGCAGGGGTCCAAGTCCAGGGGTCAGCAGAGTCAGGAACACTGGAGAGTCAAGAGAGGCTACAGGCAGTACTAGAGGCTACACTGCTGCTCCAGCAAAGGCTGTAGAGTAACCCCAGCCCTTATCTAGCTGGCTGCTGGCTGCTCCAGCTGCCCTGCATCAAAGCAGCCAGCTGGGTCTGAGGTACTGGACAGGATCCTGCAAGGACTTAGCCACAGACCAGAACCCTTACAATTACATTATCTCAGGTGCACTTTTTCCAGAGCTCCATAATAGTTTTATATGGAGGAGAAAGCAGAGAAAGACATCTCCATCCAGGGAGGAAGGTCTGGGCTCCTGGGAATCTGACCCCGCAGTGCCTGGTTTCTGGGTGGGTCCTGAAGCAGCAGATACTTTGGGAAGCTTGCCTTGGAAAATATCCTTTTCCAAAGCAGCCTTGCCACCATGCTTTTAGCTTCCACAGCCTGCCAGAAATCAGACACTGCTTGGGAATAGGCAGCTTCCTCTCTGAATGGAGACCAAGACAGCTCTCCCGTCCTCCCTCCTCTCCCCACAGCTGTACCAACAGTCTTCTTCCTTCTGCTGCTGCTGCGCCTGCTACCTGTGCAGGTGTTTCTACATCAGTTCACAGGACCTCAACTGTATACACACAGAGAACTTGGTGACAGATCACAGCAATTTTCAGAGGAATTTAGAAGCCTCAGGGAAATAAGTAGCTGAAATAGGGTGTGGGATATTTCTTAACATTTTTACTTTCTATAAAAGAACCACGTTCCTGGGGGAAAATTGAATCAAATAAAAGCACCCTGTTATATCATGTCCTTTCTCCTAGCCCTGTGGTCCCTGGAATTGGCTTATTTTTTATTCAGGCATCTAAGTTGAAAACAGATGTTACTATGTCAGTGATGATTAGTGTGTTGGAGAAGCATATTTGACCGTTAAAAACAGGATTGAATTTGTCAGTAATTCTGTGTAATACTTTAGGTATTATATTATTCAGAACAATATAATAATACTATTTACACATGTTTGAAAAACAAATTGTAGTATCATGTCAGAAAAAATGCCGTGTAACCTCAGGTGAATAGTTATATTGAAATGAGAATGGAAAAATTCATTATTTAAAACAGTTTCAAATGAAGCTGTGGAATTTTTTCCAAAAGGCTTCTAGGCAATTTGTATATGCAGGAAAACTTACTGAGTTGTGAGGGTGGTGGTGGGGTCTCAAAGAGTTTGAAATTGCATGTCTCAAGGTGAAATGCAGCAAGGATTTTTCATTTCTCTGTCTTTATTCTTTATGTCCCTTCCTCTCTCTAGTGTAAGAGCACACATAGTTGATTAAAACAACAGAAATATTGTTATCTTACAGTGAGACTAATCCTTCCTATTCATTGCATGGAGCTGTGTTATTGTGCCACTGGTAATGGATCCAATGCAGTGAATGGCAGATAATAAAATCTAGATTTTGTGTCCCCTAGAAAAGACCTTAGTGAAAGGAGACCCCCCCCCCCTTACTGGGCTGATGGGGAGACAAATCAGTTTTAAAACTATTTTAATTTACAGCACTTCTAATGAGGAGGAACAGTAAGGGTATGACATTTGCTACCATTCAGTTACTTCATTTGCTCTTTCCACTGTGGCTTGTGTACTGGATGTTTGCGGCCCTTTCTGCTCAATGCACATAACCAGCCATGGAGATGGGAAAAGGATGGTTGGGGGACAACATTTCTGCATGATACTGTCCTGGTCTCATCCTTCTCCTCTCCCTAGGTGGCGTGATTGCATCATAGATCATTGACAGGTTTTCCCTGTCAATGACCTGCAATCATGCCGCTCTCCTGCTGCATGTCCACATTTTACTTTGTTTGCGGAGGCCCTGGAAGTGCAATGGCTGTGCTTCCTAGCCCAGTGCAGCCTGGGATAGTACCCTGCTGTGCTGCAGCAGGAAGAGGCATGGGTGTTGCACTTCCTGGATCCCAGAGGTAGTCGGTGTGGAGGGGAGCGCTCCATCACACTCCCCTCCCAGGAAAGCCGCTGCCGCCATCCTCACCAGATGCTGCCAGGACAAAGGTAAGCTGCAGAAAAGGCCAGTGTGATTATTAGGAATCACAGAATTGCAGCAAATTGTGCTGTGGGTCTGATCACTTTAGCATACTTAACAGAAAAGATCATATAAAATCATATAAAATACAATAAAAAAGATCATATAAAATACAATAAAAATTGATGTTTCTGTAAGATAAGACATGAATGTTAGAAAACCAAGCTCAGGAGGAAGTGGTGAAGAGAACTGGTCACAAGCATGTTGATCAATTAGATTCTAAGCATACAAGAATCCAGCAGTAGAACCTTTCTGTATGCTTTTTTTTTAGCTCTCCAGTATGTATCAAGCCTCTTCCATTAAAACAGGAGGCAACATGTATTTGTGAATTGATATATAAGAAAAATATTCATGCCCACACAGTCCAATTTTGTCCTGATTTAAATCTCAACATGCCATCAGATTTAAGACACAAAATGCAGTGACCCCAATCTACCAGTAACATCAAAAACATTTCTTAGACATCATGATCTATATGAGGGAGGCAATGGCAAAATTGCACTCTCCTGTTTACATAAGGAGGGTAGAAATATTCCTAATTTGTTTCAGTTTTCTGTAAGCTTATGCTTCGTGTTCTGTTCAGATAAATATCATGAGAATCCAGTTATGTTAGTAGGATGAATGAAGCCTTAAGATGGATGTGACTTAATTACTACAGGGGAAAGAGGAAGGTCTAATTATCTTTCATAGTCAACTTACTTTGTGTTACAGAATTTATCCTATTGATCATTGTAATAAAATTCTGAGAGTTATTAAACTCATGTGAGAGGAAGACTCCCTGAAACACAATGAAGATTAATTATGTAGCCTAATGTTCTGTTAATTGAGTTTTTAAATAGTTTTTAGATTAACAGGGGTATTATCTTTCTATTCTGGAACGTCTTTTCATATACTAGAAAGACCTCAAAATCTTTCATATTCCCGCTCTCCACCACTGGTCTCTACATTTTCCTACAGTATTTGCAAAACAGCATAAGATGTGGGAAAGCCTTAATTTCAAGATAAGTTGATGCAACAATTTTAATGGGAACCAACTGGAATCCTCAGAAAACGAGGGCTATGGGGGGAGGGGTGGGTGGGAATGAAGATGAATAAGATTGTCTTTAAAGGCTGGTGGGCGCAGTGACAAGCTGCTGATGGAACACCTGCCAGGAAGGGGAAAAGAAAACACCATTATTCAGAATAAAAGCCACATGTTCCTGAGGCTCTTTTCCTGAAGGACTTCATGGCACAGGATAAATGGGATGACAGAGAAATGATGAAGCCAATGGAAATATCCACCTGCCAGGCAAGCTGGCAATTGTAGAATTTAGCGTAGATTCACTGTCAATGATAAAATGTCAGTTTTTATTTTTCTTGTTGCAGGGAAAGGCAGGGAAAACTGACTTTTGAGTAAATTACAGACATGATTGGGCTCCTTTCTGGGTCGTACTTCAAAACCTTTTGCACTTGCAGTGTAATCTGTTGCAATCAAAGCTCAGCTAAAGCAGTTAACTCTTGGTGTAACTCTAAATGACTTTTATGGAATGATGCACGTGCTAGTTTCTTGTCAAAGTTGTTCCTTTACCCTGAGCTCAAGTAAATTTAATTAAGGTTGACATATGCAGTGCATAGGTTGTTCAGTTTGAGGATCTAGGTTACAATCAGCAGCCTTCCAAAGGGGACACTGGAATATAGTTTAGTAGTGTGTGGTTTCAAAATCTCGTTGAAATATTTAGAGATATGATAGATAGACCGAGCAATCATGAACGTTCTTTATTTTGCCAAACAGCAGCAGAAACTGCCATTTGGTTTTATAAGAAAGCAGAGATGAGTTAATTTTAATTAAATCTTTTATTTTATACAGGACTGTATTTGTAACTGTACTGAAATAAAATCAAATGCCACATTCTACTAAACCCTTTCTTTGGAATAATATATGTGCAGTAAATTCAAATAATTGTAGATCAGAGAGAAAATATTTTAAAACCTCAATTTGGGCTAAATCAGTATGTAAAGTCACCATTTTCTATGTTTAAATACAGAAAATTGACTGTTTAAATTTATAGAAAGAAAAAAAATCTACACTGGCATCTTGTGTGATTCATTTTAATGTTGTGAGGGACAATGGGGAAGGAGAAAATTGGTTATTTTTCTTGGTAAATTTAGAATTCTCATTTTAAGTCTTTCTGAATTTGAAATTTTCTAGTTATCCATCATGCATGTTCAGAAATCTTTCATGGAAGACAGCTTGAGTAGCATTATCATTCCCATCATTTGACAGAAGGATAGTTCAGGTTGTAGATTAGAATCACTGTTCTGTCATTTTTGAGTTCCAGTCAGGACTTGAACTGATAACCTGAGGGATGACAGCTAGGGCTTCAGTCTGTATGACTGCACTCAGCTCTAGCCAGAGAAGGGAAATACCCCCAGCAGGGAAGACTTTTCACATGAGTATACTACAGTCAGAAAGAGAGTTTCTGGTCTTATGTGTGAATTTTTATTCTTATTGAAGAAAGAAGGAAAACTAGCTTGAGGCATGCTCTCCCTCATCTAGGACACTGAAACTAGATTTGGAATTCCATATCTGCAACAGGAGAGATTTCTCCCATCATACCTCAGACATAATAGCTGACAACAGTAGTACTGAAGTGAACAAAAGTAGCAGAATGGATAGGCAGTGACTCAGAAAAACTGTGACTTGTCTTTGGACTTAGCTGGTAGCGTCCTGAGAAGGCAAGTTTGTAATTGAAATAAAAGCACCCCCCCATTACAGATTAGCACAGAATGGATTCTGTGAACAGGAATTCCTAACGAAGTCCTGAATTTCCATTTCTGCATTAAAATGCTGGTGGATAGGAAATCTCTGGCCTTAGCAAAAGCTGGTTAGCCTTCAGATCCAAGAACCCTCTGAAATGTTGGCTTTCCAGTCTGTTCAGTGCATTTTGGAGAAGAGCTAACTGGTGCAGCTGCCTAGAAGCATATTGGTGGAAGCCTAAAGGAAATCTCTTTCACTTCTGTTGGACAGTCTAAGGGAAAACACAGCTGAGGAATCTCTTTCAAGTCTCCTCTCTGTGTGTTTGTTCTAAGAAGTGAAGTGGTGCTGTTCAAGTGAGCTGCCTCCTTTCTTTCTTTCTCTCTTTCTCTCTTTCTCTCTTTCTCTCTTTCTCTCTTTCTTTCTTTCTTTCTTTCTTTCTTTTTGTGGGGGGTACGCTCATGCTAAACGAGGTGCACATACTCTGGATATAGAATCTGGAGTGCCTTCCCAAAAGAGCAGCCTTCTCAAAGCTTGCTGTCCTCCTCCCCCTGAAAGAAGAACATCTTTGGTCCATAATAGTTCTGGGGTAGGTCTGATTATTGATCTGAACTTATGCTCCCTGAACGGACACTAGTGTCCAACGGTGTGAGAGCTGGCTTTGAGAACGTGGACCAGTAGACAGAGGTTTGGATAGAATTCTCTCTCTCTCTCTCTCTCTCTCTTCAGTAGCCATGGATTTCTTCTGTACTGTCAGCCACAGTTGTTCACTATCAGCTGCAGCTTTCCATCTATCAAATGGTAGCAATGATAAAATGATGTGACAGCATATAACCCTGAACATAAATTGAGCTGTGTAAATGATAAGTAACAGGTGAATAATATTCAGTACCAAATTCATAATAATTCAGTAGCATTCAATATGCTTAGAGAACTTTTCAATTGGCTATTTCTGTCCTTTCCCAGACAAAACTGTGAAACTATGGAAAGTTAGTGAACGAGACAAAAGACCAGAGGGCTACAATCTCAAAGATGAAGATGGAAGGCTGCGAGACCCTGCCACAATCACCACACTACGGGTAAGACAGATACTGTTCTCCTGATTCTTTGTTCCTGCTGTTTGTGGAAGGAGGAGAACAAAATTTTAACATATTCTTCTTATAACAAGTAACACCTTAGCTCTGCACACACCCAAACACATAGCTGTCTGAAATCCTCTGCTTCTGAAACAGCAGTGCCAAAGTGTTACCTATCTATTTTATCATCATCGTCATCGTCATCATCATCATCATCACCATTTATTTACATAGTGCCATCATTGCACATGGTGCTTCACAAGTAAAACTATTGCCATACAATCAAAAATATATGTATAACCCAAGTACACTCAGGAAAGGGGGGGGGAATATTAAAAATATAAAACTGTGCTGTGCAATTGTAAAACAAATATGTCTGTTTTGCATCTGTTTTGGATTCTCAGCTTTAACCACATTTTTTAGTTGCCCCATTATTTCCTCTTGGGACTTGGAGGTCAGCTAATTGGAAGAAGTAGAAATATCATTGTTGAGCATTTCTAATTGGCTCTAGGTACAAGGGGTTTCCCTCCTAAAGTTTTTTTGTGTGGAAATTATCTGCTTGCAGTACTGCCTGCTTGAGGTACTGATGCTGTTTAAAAAAAAAAATACTTGCACTGCAGTTTACACATTCATATTTTCCACTGTGATTCTTATGTATCTGTGGTAAAATTCTGAGACAGAATGAAAACTACAGTTTCCAAACTCTTGGTTATACCATTCTGTGATTCTAGACATATGCAGCTAATAGTTCTTATGTGGATAGAAGGTTGTATCAGTAGTAATGGGATTTATCGTCTAGTTGGTACACTGCAAGAACCTTGAAAGAGCATTAGGCTGCCTGTTTGAGTTGCTAACCCATAATCTAATACTGCAATATATTTGTAAAAGACCCTTCAGGAACTTTTAGCTGCAATTTATAGTACTGAATCCACAATCATTAACATAGCACATATGTATTCATCAGAGCTCTGCTTGAAGTGCATTAGAATTAAATGTACAACACTGTTACGTATTGTATTTTATTTCATTCAACAGAGCTATTCCTTTCTCTCTCTGTGGGAGGAACTCTCTGGTTTAAAAATGGTACTTCTTGTAGAGAAATATGTGTGCTGTGATCTGGGCACATGGTTGATTAGGTTCTGAATCCTAACCTGTATCTGTTTGGTCTCTCTGATTATAACATGTATTTTATGCACAGGGGAGCTTCAATACATCCTTTCACTGCCACAGGCAAATGAGCCTTTGTGCTAGAATATGTATTTTATGAAGAGTGTAGTTACATTTCTGAGGCTGTTATGAAATGTGCTTCTTCATCTTGTTGCCTCTTCTTATACAAAATGGCTGGTTTAGCATCAGTTATTTGTTTAAACTACTAGTCTGACATAGGGGTGTGCAACATTAATGTTGAGCAGTTTTATTTGTGGTGCTGTGATTACTCTGGCTCACCTTTATAGCTCCTGGTTTCATTGCCAGCCAGTCCAGCAAGGATATTTAATAACTCCAGACAGCTAATTAATTCTCACTAAGAAACAAATGGTTTCCATATTGCATTGTCCCTTCTTGCTAGCAGGCACATTGTTCAAGGCTGAGAAAACGGTTTTACTTTATTATATGTTTGCTAGCTGTCATTTTGAATACGGCATTTGGATGACTGCTTTTTCTCACTGTCATTCAGGGACCTATTAAACAATTTTTCGAAGATCCTGTATGTCTAAACCAGTATGTTGGTATATTGACAGACAAAGCTGGGGCAACTATCACTGTTATCTTATTTTGTTTTTCTTTAAGAGCAGTATCAAAAGGTTCCTGCCAGGATATGGCTTTTCTCCACATCTTAGCATGAGAAAGAGAGAGAAGTAAGTAGTGTGCAAAAGAAAAAAAAAGTCACAACACAAAGATTCAGAGCTGGCATGTAAGTGGTGGTTCTCCATATAGTGGAGATGCTTGTTCGTGTTGGGGATGATAGGAGTTTCAGCCCCACGGAAACGGAGCGGAAAAACCAGAGTTCAGCGAGCCAACAGCAGCAGCCTTATTCCCCAGTAAGGATACTCACACACGGAGGAGTTTCTTCCAAAACAGGAGGCACTTTATCTTGCAGCAAAGTTCCGTTATATACAAAACATAGGACAGACGGACAAAAGCTTGCGCCAGGCACCAGGTTTGGTCAGCAGACAAACACATACTGGCGTTGCTTTGTTATATACGTATCTACAACCAATCAGGTAGAGGTTTGCACACCTCCCTCTACCATCTGCACACGACCCCATTTTCTTTTGCAACCTTGCGGTTACCCACAGCTGGGGCATGATGCAACATCTTTGCAGTGGGCTGATCATTTTCCCAGGGTTCCCTGCCTGGAATCCCTGACAGTTCGATCCTGGGGATCCTGTTGGACTGATCCAGTCCCATGATGCCCAGAAGTCACAGATTGTGATAGCAAGTTCTTCCTAAACAATTTCAGTGTTTAAGTCACACTGGCAAGGGAGTAACTCCCATTGGACACAGTGCGCCTTACTGCTAAGCAAACAAATGTGCTCTGCTACAAAAGACTTTATTAGACATGAAGAATGTCAGACACCCTTTACAAAGCTATGCAAAGTGTAACAACTGTGTAAAGTGCTGTGTTGGGTACAGCAGGCAGCTTGTTGACCAAGGTCCATTCCATATATTGCTGTGAGTTTTCATTGTGAATGAGATTTTGCACAGGGTGTTATTGGAGAATCAGTGCTGAGCCTGAGGGCGAGGGACTAAAGAGTTGAAAGAATGAAGAAATTTGATTATACTGTTGGGATAGTGCTGGACTGACTGACAGTTTGGGGGTAATACTGGACTAGCTGGCATTTTGATAGTTCTGCTGTTTTGCATATTTGCCTGGTGGAAACCCATATCTTTTCAGACCCAAATCCAAAGGCTGCTGTACCTTAAAGAAAAATGGAGAAGTTACCTCAGTGGTGGACTTCAGACACCGTTAAAAGTGGTAGAAAGGTGGATCTTAGTGGATCACAATACATCAGAATGAGCTTTTCTACAGGCTGCATGAAAAGGGACTGGAACTGTGCAGGAACTGTACTGTTTCCACATTCATTTTTAGGCACATATGTCTTGGGGTAAGTCATTAGCATGAAGTGGAGGGAAAAGTAGAGTAGTTCAGAGATGAGATATCCTGCAGTACTTGTTGGTTACCTGAAAGACTGTATACTACAATCTGTGTACATATCTACTCAGGAGAAAATCTCATTAAGTTTTTTTCCCCTTCAGTGGTGCTTGCTCCTTAGTAAGTTGATATAAAATTGCAGTTCATCTATACAAGATGACACTTGCAAATGACTGGAGAATACTGAATGCATGTTGTTAATAACAATGGTAGATTTATACATTTTTTTTTTACAAATAGTGATATAATTAACATACAGAGAGACAAAAGTGATGCAAACACATAGAGACAAGGTTAAGGTTTCAAGAGATTTTCCGGCAGGATCACATTCTAAGGGCAATGTTGATGATTTGCCTTGGTGACAATGTATCACATTTCCTGAATTTATTCCAGATATTAACAAGCTGTGGTCAAGTGGATGTAAGTCAACAAAATGAAGGTTATGACACTTCAGTTAGATGAGTCTGCTCTATTGCTTCAAAACAAACAAACAGTAATAGTGTTTACCTTCACTACTGCTTACTGTTATTATCTCACTAACTACTGATTAATGTCATCTGACTGTTTTGGACTGCTGAGTTTTCAAATAGTCTTTGGGTGGCTTGGAACCAGCTTAATCTTTTTCTGTTCCTTAAAAGAATATTTTATTTTCATGGAGCAATGACAGTGAATTTAAAACATAAAAATTGTAGTCTAATGCAATTAATTATGATTTCAGCTAGTATAATAAATATAGACCAACTCTATCTGTAGTGTTGCGATGCCCTGAATAACTTACAATCCACAAACTCCACTCTGAGGTAGATAGTAGTGTTTATTTGTGGCAAGCAAGCAACACAGCACACTTTCCAAAGTTGCTGAAACAGAAGCATACATGGCATTCACAGGTTTTATTTAAACAAATCTAGGTGTGTAAAGTTGTGATTGGAGAGGATCATCCATTTAACATTATCCCACATCTTTAAACATTTCCCAGATGCACAGTTGTTTACCCCTCTTTCATCCTTGAGGATAAGGGACAGGATGTTTCCTGTCCCTTATCTCTGAACACTTCCATTCTCTTGATGCTTTCGTTTTCCTGCTCTGATCTTCTCCCTGTCTCCCTGATACATAGTAGTATTGAGCAATAAAGCAATTAGCCATTTGATAGTTCTGAATACATGCACAAGCTTACCAATTGGCATTCAATACTTTTTAGTGCTCTAACTCTAGCATTTCCCTACACTGACTGCCTTGCATATTCCAATACACATCCAGCAGATATATGTAACAGGCGCCACACATCCTGACAAGTATCTGTACACGTGTAAAGTCTGTTTGGAGAATTTCCCATTTGACCCCTGCCCACAAGCTCCCCACCAACACCCCAGACAGCATACCATCACAAGGTTAGTGCATGCACATCTTTGGTTCTCCCCATGGCCATCCTGACATGTAACCATTTCATCTCTAATACTAGTTTAGCACTCTAACGTGTGAAGCCTAAGTAATCAAGTTTCTTCCAAAGGAGAAAAGTATGACGATATGAATCTCTTTCTTTAGTCTAGAGAAGTTTTTCTTAAGCTATTGGATGTGGTGGACTGGCAGATTTCTTTTCCTCCAGTATGATAGGGTCTGGCACCTTATTTGTGCCCAATGGCTACAGTTGTTTTTCTCCTGGAAACTTGCCCAGCAGCCACCAATGGGCACCATTCCACAGATCACTATTTTGTGTAGCACTGGTTGAAAGAGTTACTTGTAACTTTTTTCATTTAGCACTTAAGGACTGGGCTTTTCAATTGCCACAGAATCACATTCTGATATGAGCTTATTCCATTAATCAACAGTAAGGACTTTTGGTGGTCCTCCTTTCATGATATACTTCCAAGTTTTTTCATATAATCATTCACCTTTCTTAGCATTATTTTAACAGCCATTAAATTATATGAAGGTTTGGGACCTGTGAAGGTCAAAGACTTGGAAGAGGAACTCAGAGGCAGAGTACTGGGATTTTTCATGCCTGTGAGTTCAGTGATTTATCAGTGTCAAAAAAATCTCTCCTGTGACCAAGGTGAACTTTCCTTGAATAAACAGATGTTATATATTGGGAAAAGTTCTCATGGCTCAATCATTTTGGCTGCTGTACTAGCAAAGAAAGGAACATAACCCGTGCAGACCTATGACATGTGAGATTATGTTAATTTTCCATTGGCAGCAGCTAACTCTGACACATGGGGAACGGAGTCCCAAACTGCAGCATAGAAATGTTCAAGGATGGAATGAAAAAAGGAACACATCTCTGTTGATATTTTGGAGTCTCCATGGACCTTGCTTTCTTCAGTAGAACATATGTAGTCTATAGCAACATCCTGAATATGGTGGTAACATGTACTGATGGAATTAAAGGCAATAAAAATATTCCCTCCTATGCTGTGCTGGCTACACAATCAGCTACCCATCCAACACCAAATCTCAGTACTTGAGTACTGTATGTCCTTGCCAGTGAGTGAGAATTCATGAGGGCGATAGGAGAAGGTGTGCAAATACCCTAACAGCTGAAACGATCATGGCGTACAGAGGAGAGGGGACAATGAGATGCATGCTTCCAGTTCCTCCTCTCATTAGGCCCAGTTTCCCCTTCAGCTAAGGTCTACCTGGCCCACTGATGGATCCTGTCAGTGCTGCTCTCTCCTGTTTCCAGGGCTCTGTGGCAGTTAAGAGGGCATCCTGATTTGTTTCCCCTTTTTGTGTTTCATATCTCTACCTCTAGCTATGCAGAAAGCCAGGGCTTCAGCACTGTGTAACCAGTGCCTCCTCAATGACCATCCTTCCTACCAGATATGGCACTGGTGCTTTTCCAGCCTACATGTGAAACACTGATGTTGCATTTGTGCTGAAAATCAGAATTTTCACAAGTCAGTCAATTTAAAAGATGGGAAGACAAAGAAGAAGCTCTGGTGTGCAGACATTTGATGGAAGTATTATCTAGATTCTCTATAGCAATTGAGTAAGCAACTTCTATAAATTCTACAGGAAATAGCTAGAGAAGAAGAAGCACACATCTTCAAAAACGTGGTGGAGAAACAGTTACTCTGTTTTTGAAAAATTGTCCATATTTTTTTAGCATTCACTGCCAAGCTCTCTTTGAAGAGGAATTTTTGGAGAGAAATTTTAAGGTCTTTAAAACAAAGAGTTATGTATCTTTGAAGTCTTGACACATTTCGAGAGGTTTGGTTATTTTAATCTAATTCATCAGATGCAAAGAGAAATACGTTTGGGTAGCGGGGTGTTGAAGAAAAAAAATGTGAACTGTTATGTCAGATGGAAAACAAAAAAACAACAACAATCTGACTATTAAATTAAATTTTTAATTTGTGCAAAGTAAGTACAGTGACCATTCACAACAACAGTAGCCAATAAGAAAACAAACATCATAGGATTGCTTGTTTAATTAATACCTGTAGTAGAGTAAGAAATCATTATTGCAATTCAGGCCATAGATGACAGAACTGAATTCCTTGATGTCTGCCAACTGAAAGTCATAATAACTTTGTTAGTCTCTGAAGGGAATTAAAGCTTTTGGGTTTTGGTGCATATGCTAACATTGCATCCCTCTCAAAATTTAAAGCTTTAGTAATACATTTAATCCGTTTACAGATCAAACAATTCCAACACAATCAGACTGGCATTAACTGCCTGCGTTTCCCTGCTCTTAGCACAGATTGTATAGTAAGTCAGTTGCTATAATTTTCTGGTATTTGTAGCAGCCAACCCTAAGGGATTACCTAACTGCTTCCATTAAAGCACTTTGAAGAAGCAACGCACTTACTAAATGCCAGGCTGGATGGTGCTTATTATGTGGCACAGGTAATGGCTGCTATCTGTAAAAAATTAGGGTGCATTTAAGGAAACTGCGCTCTCTTATTGTGTGGCAGATAGAAAGCTACAGATACTTAGGCCTGTTTTGCCCCTCTCCTGCTGCCTTTTCACACAGACCTGCTGGCATTTCAAGGAGCTCATCTTCCACAGAGATCAACAGCAGCATTAGAGCTTCTTTTAATGAGCGTCTCACTTCAGAGCTGAAATCTAGACCCATTTCAATTTGGCTTTAGGTGCAGGCTTGGTATTGAAATAAGTTTGCTCTTTGTGGCTTAGCCTAAGTCTTTGACAAGATAGAAAAAGAAATTCCACAGAAGAAAAAGTTATTACTCCCTTAGTGTACATGGTGTTTTGCAGAGTACAGAAGACCAAATCTCTGCCCCAAGGAGTTTACAATTTAAAATTCAAGAGGAGGGGAAGAAAAAGAAGCCAGGGATGAACAGGGTATTTTTTTTTAAATAACTAGGGGATGTGAGTACCAGCGTGGTGTAGTGGTTTGAGCGCTAGACTAGGACTCTGGGAGACTAGGGTTTAAATCCCCATTCAGCTGTGGAAGCCCACTGGGTGACCTTGCATAAGTCATATTTTCTTAGCCTAAGGCAATGGCAAACCTCCTCTGTCTCAGTCTTACCAAGAAAACCCAAGTGTAGGGTCACCGTAAGTCAGAGTTGACTTGAAGACCCATAACAACAACAATGCAAGGTAGGAATAAAGGCATAGAACCCTTGCAAATGTGGAACAACCATGAATAACGCTCTCATCTGCTCTCCCTCCCATTCTCTGCTGGGGCTCCCTCCCTTCCCCTTCCCATGCAGAATGGAAGGGAATGGGTGGGGGGAAGGCTCCCGAGAGTCTTGCTTTCTTTCCCCAGAGTTGCCCCCTTCCGATGCATTTTGCCCCAGTGAGGAGAAAATGGGTGGGAAGGGGAGGGGAGAAAACTCTGGAGGAGGAAAGGAAGGCTCTTTGGGGCCTCCTCCCACCCAATTTCCTTCTGTTTGGCCTCTGTAGGAGTTCTCTGTGCTGGGGCAAAATGGCTGGGAAGGGGAGGGGCAAAACTCCGGAGGAGGAAAAGAAGGCTCTTGGGAGCTTTCCCCTCCATACCCCATTCCCTTCTGTTTTGCCTTGGAGAACTTGGTCTGGAGCAAAATGCATAGGACTGGGAGGAGGAGAATTGGGAGGAGCACACATGCACACTCATGAATAATCAAATTTGTTAATGTCAAACCCCGTAAATGTGGAAGGAGAACTGTAGTATTATATTACTTTGGTCTTGGCCTTTTTTTTCCCTCTTTAAATTAAGAAACAGAACTGCTTGCACGCTTCCTTTGTAAAGCTATCCTAAAACCTTTGATTTGGGGTTTGTGCTATACAGCTCAATTTAGCATGGTTATAGTCTCTAATGTGACTCCATGCATGTGGTTTAATCTATACTAGGGAATGTTTGCAAGGAATAATTAGCACAAATAACATCTAGGATTTACAATCTCTTTAAAGGGGAGATGTTTTGACTTTGATCCTGCATTCTACAAATCAAGCTTCAACGAAAGTATTTCCCCTTGATTTTAACTACTCTTTCACTTCGAAGAGAGAAAGGCTTGCAAATGTCCCCCTGGGGTGTTCTGCACAGCAAGATACTTTCTGTTTCCTTTGATGAACCAAAAAAAAAAAGGTGGGAGGAGGTTATATGGGAACGAAACAGCTTCTAGGTTTAGTAGCAGAAGATCTGATTTTGAAAGAAATGGAATTGTAGCAGGCTTTTTTCTATGTGCTTTTTATTTTGATAGCAAATTGTGTTTTCCCAAAGTGACAGCTGAGTGAATATATTCATGTGTATATAAAACGATCCCATCCTACCAAAGGTTAGTTGGTTTGAAGTTTGTGTACTCTGTTCCTGTGCTAGACAACTAAAATCCTAAGCCAAATATTCCATTGATTTTCAGTAAAGGGAATCCACTTACACATTAGTTGCTTCTTGACATAAGATATTTGGATATCAAATGACAAATATTAGGGAAAGCCACAAAATAAGAGGTATAAACATGGCTCACAGTCAGTCTTTTGTGTGCTCCTTCCACTCTTTTTGAGGTGGCATAGATGGCACAGTTGGTGATGATTTATGCCAGGGTTATGAGAACATAAGAATCTGATTGTGGCATAAAAGTCAGGCTTGCCTGCCTCTTTGTTCCCTAATGCAGTAGAACAGAGGCAAAACTACAGCACAAAAATTTGATGAATAAATCCAGTACTTGTAAGAGTGATACAATCTTATATGTTTGGGTTACTGCAAAATACTCTGTGTGGGGGCTGTCTTTGAAAGTGTTTGGAAGTTTCAGCTGGTGCAAAGACTTCATGTGAGAGATTTATTTGTGGGGAGGTTACAGGGGATATACAACTCTCCTGCAGCAACAGTTCCACTGGCTGCCATTTTCTAGGCACAATTCAAAATGCTGGTTATGACCTATGGAGTCCCATATGGCATAGATCCAGGCTATCTGGCAGACCATTATTTCCTCACAGGGTCCTGAGATTCTCAGAAGGGGACCTTCTCTCAGTCCTACCACTTTTATGGGCTGTCGGTGGGGATGTGAGGTAGGGCCTTTTTGGTGGCTCCTCCTGGGCTCTGGAACTCCCCTCTTAAAGAGTCTGGAATGGTCCTCTTTTCGCAGTCCTTCCATCAGCTGGAAAAGCCTTTTTTTTTGTTCTGACGTTTTTGAGAATTGAAGATTTATAAAGAAAGAGCTTTTAAAGGGTGCTGTACTGATTTTACTGTTTAAACCATACTGTGTTTTAGCACTGCTTTTTGTTATTTTTAAGTATATGTTTCAATTATTTTTAAAAGTTTGTTGTTATTGCTGTAGTTGTTGTGTGCCTTCAAGTAATTTTCAGCTTCTGGTGTCCCTTAGGCTAACGTGTCACGGGGTCTTCTGGGGGCTAAGAGTACATAATGTGCCCAAGGTCACACAGTCTCCAGGTTCATAATCCAACAGAAACCACGACACACTGGCTCTCTCTTTTAAAGGTTATTGGTAGTTAATTTGATTTTAGTGTTGACCTTTTGTGGGCTTTAACTTATTTTTTAAAAATTTGTAAGTTGCTTTGTAATTTGTTAGCTCCCATTTTTGGGGGAAAAAGTGGATAACTACAACAGTTTCATTCTGGGTGCCTTCAGACTAAGCCAGAATCCTAAAATACATTGGCTTCTTGTAAGAAAACCAACATGCTGAGCAGTTCCTCCCACTGTGAGCAGCAAAACAAACCACAGACCTTTCGTCTGCGGTTTGTTTATTTACCATGATGGCCTACAGATCTGGGAATCCTAGTTGACCCACAGAGTCATATCATTAGCCTGTTTAATGATATTATTAGTCTGTCTAATGATATCTAATGTTATTATTATCATTATCATCATCATCATCACCATCATCATCTTTTACACACAGCAGTGTCTTTAATTCAGAATACAAACAGAAGCCTTCCTATAGGCTTACAATTTACACGCATAGAGATATGTATGAAAAAGATTGAAGATATTGGTCAAGGAAACAGTGGAGGAAATAGACAGGGCATTTAAATACCTGAGTGAATAAAAGACGTGTAACACAGAGAGGTAGTTCTGTCTAGACCAACTCTGTATATTCTGACTGATACATCCCCTTCCCCGATTTCTGGCAAAGATGTTTCCAGTCCAAATACCACTCTCTCCTATACTTTGGTTTAACTAGTGGCATCCTTGACATTAAGGTTGATTATTATCAGGTTAGAATCCTGGTAAAGTCCCAGTCAAGACCATTTAAGGCTCTCAGTTCTGATTAAAGACTTTGTCCAAGGTATAGCAACTTGATGCTACTGCTATTTCAGAAAATGATAACTTTTGCTGAATGTCTAAGCAGTGTCTCTCATTGTGAACATTTCTATCAGCAAGAATGATCTTTTGAAAAAATATTGAAGCACATAGCACTGGCTAAAAGCAGAAACAGGATATTAGTTGTGCTAGTGCCATTACATTCTCATCTCATCAGAGCATCAGTGGAAAAAATGTTTTGTGAATTACAAATCTTGTAATGAAAATCCTGGTCATAACAAAAGAAAAACATATGACATATGGTTACAGGTATAACATACAAAAGTGGGGATGTCAGGTACAGACCTGGAGTTCAAGTCAAGGATCAAAGATAATCTTTTCAGACATATTCCTGCTGAAATTGCCATGCAAGGGCTTTTGTAGAGTATTTTGAATATCAAGCCAGAAAAATAGTACGTTTTTAAATTCTCATCCTGAAGAGAACAGAAGACTTGTCTACTTCTAGGGCAGACCTTGGAAATGTACTTTTTGCCTGAAAGATTGTAGGAATCCAAAAGGTAACTTCTTTAAAGTGCAGTCTAGAACAACAGGCAACTGGTGGTCTAATCATGTTAATGCTTCTCAACAAACCTTCTCTGTGCAAATTTCTTTTTTTCTTCCCTTTTTGAGTGCTTACAGCCTAGCTGGTATGGTACATGGTAAAACTGCAGCCATCCTTTTTAATTTAATGAAAATGTTATCCAATCAGCTGAACAAGCATACCTATCAGTCTCTATCACTCCGTGGCTGTTGTAGGTATCTGCCTTTCTGGAACCTATGGAATACCAAGACATTCCAAAGTGAATATTGATGTCCCTTCTTGAATGGTTTGAAGGACCTTGGCAGCTGATAGCTGGAAGCTGATAGCACAAAGAGAGAGAAAAATAAGCATCAGATTAGTTTGTAAACGTCACAGAAGCTCATAATGCAATGTGTGCGCACCAAAAAAGTCTGCAACGTATAAATCGTTGCCACAATTTTCTGGGCAAAGTCAAAAAAGGAAAAAGAAAAAGGACATTTCTAGGGATGACTAGTAGTGTGCAACCTTATTAAAAAGTCTTCACTTTCCTTGAAAGAAAGGTTTGCCCATTATTGAAGCAGGGAGGAACAGAGTTTGCCATCTTGTAGGAAGACAGAGATGGATGTCCACAGGCTTGTTTTCTGAGCCGTTGATTTCTCTGACATTTACTAACAGCCAGCACTGGATGCGAATGGCTGACCACCAGCAGCTAAACCAACACAATAGCAGACAAAGAGGCAGCTCCACATAGAATTCTTCTCTAAAGAGTTCTTCTAATTCTGAGTTCAGTCATGTTCCTAAAAAGGTATATGCCAAACCCTGCTGTTTGTCTTTCTAGCAAAGTTTTTTCCTTCTTTTTTGTACAGTGAATGTCCAGTTGTTCCTCGAGGGCCGTGTGTGTTTTTCTGTGGTTGAGATATTCTCAGCATCAAATCCACTGCCACTTGTACTGCAGGCAGAATTAGAACCTTTCTTTTGGGGGATTTAAGGAAGTATTATGGAGTGAGAGGGTGAATTCACCCGTTACCCATTCTGCAAAGAGCACAAGTCTACAATTCTGATTGATACTAGATTAACATGGATGTTTATTCATTTTCTAAAAATAACACATGTGTTTTGTTTTGTGAAAATGCCTACAGCAGGTAGCCAACCCATAGGTGAACCTTAGCTGCCAGCTACTATGCTTGCAGTCTGGGAAAGCTCCACCACTTTTCACCTACTTTTCACAAGACTGTGGCTAGCAGTGCCAAGACAGTTGGGGTCACAGGCTTGCTGCCTCTGAATTGCCACTTGCAGGTCATTGCAGTGAGGAGGCTTTAACCTTCTTATCCCCAGTCATCTTACTCAGTATTACTGGCATGAAGACCAGGTTAAAGTTCCCCAATGCATCCCAGCAGTCTTTACTGGGATTATCGGGTCAGGATTAAACCTTCCAACTCTAGTAATTGGTGTGTAAGTTCTTAGTGATTTTAAGAATCATACACCCCCACAGTTTGATATGGTTCAACTGGCGAAATATGATTTAATTGGCAAAGTATATTAATTGGCTTTGATATAAAACACACCCTGCTATGACTGTATGACCAAGCTGGACAAGAGGAAAAGACCAGCCAAACACGTGCACTGCAAATTAGGTCAAAAAACACCTCTAGGAGTAGCCAGGTCATAGGAAATCACCAGGAAACTCCAGAGATAATAGGCTTGCAGTTAGTCTAATGACCCTGCCTTTTAGACAATAGCATATAGGAAATTCCCACCAAACCACTGATTGTCTTAACTCCTCTTCTTCTGACCGAGCAAACCCTTCCTTTGTCCTAAAACCTGTCCAATGAGCACTGAGCTATCAGGATAGCCATTAGCCCTTTTTCACCCAACTCTAAGACTATTAGCTCTTTCCAGATCTCATTGTCCACTCTGCAAACTCCATTGTTTGCTCAGTCAGAGAGCCATTCGTACATTTCCCTCCAGGCAGAAATTGAGTATATAAACCTCTATTTTTGGCCAGTCAACTCACAGTATATGAATTGCTGGCTGCCATTCTGCTGCTCTGATTTCCAGTTGTGTACTGTCCTTGGACACAAGTCTAAGCCACATCACTGCTTCTTTGCTACTCTTCTAGACTGGTAAATATTACCCACTACACCCTGAAATCTTGTTATCCAAAATTTTCCTTCCTTTTCCTTCAGTTAGCCTTATGTGAGTGCATGACTGTTTGGGTTTTGTGTGCCTGATTAATTCCCCCAATAAAACACAGTTAAGGTTATTGTACTTTTGTATTTCTGGCTCGTTCTTCCTTGTAGAAGTAATGGTAAACATTGGTGTAAAAGATCTTGTGAGGTTACCTTCCTTTTGCAAGCCTCCTGATTTTGACCTAATAATTCCCCACCTTTTCATGAAGGTACTGGCATTGCAGGTGGACCTGTTATGGTCTGGCACACTCCTCAATATTGATATGGTTTAATTGGCAAACATTGTTTAATTTGCAATCTATATTAATTGGCAATGATATGTGACCTGAAATGACTGGAAGGTCAAACTGGACAGAGGAAAATTACTGACTGCAAATGTGAGACTGCAAGGCAGGTCAGCCCACAGCGACCTCCAGGTGAAGCTGAAATCATTGTCAGGTAGATTACAAAGCAAACTCAGAGATAATGGGCTTAGGCAAAAGCTGAATCTCTCAAATTGGAATACAGTGGTCAAGCCAGTAATTGTCTAAACCTGGCTACCTTATTCCTGGACATTTTCCTTGCATTGTCCTGACCTTTCCTCAAGTACAGGGCTATTACGACAGTTATTATCTCTTTGTCACTTAAGCAGTGAAACCATTAGCACCATCTAGACCCCATTATCTGTGTTGCAACTTCCATTGTCCACTAGGCTGGAAGAGTGATTAATTCACACCCCTTCAGGGAGGAAAACAGAATATAAAAATCCTCAGTTTTGAGCAACTAGTTTTACAGTTCACCAGTTGCTGAATGTCTCTCTGCCAGTTTGCTTCCTGGCTGTGTACTGCGCTTAGACACACAAATCTAAGCCATGTTGCTGCTTCTTTACTACTCTTTTGGATTGGCAATTATAACCCCAAACCCTCAGCCTCTCTTTCCATAAATTTTCCTCCCTTTATCCTTTGGTTAGCTCTTGTGTGAATATGCGACTGTTTGTATCTTGTGTGCATGCATGAGTGAATTCCCCTCAATAAAACACTTTTTAAAAAATCTCTAGCTGGTTCTTTCCTGCAAGACCCCGTAAACATTGGTGGTACGATCTCATTATCACCCCTAATTTTGAGCTAATTAATTCTCTTCTGTCCTGTGGAGGTATTAGCATCAGGAGTGGACCCCTGAGTCACCCATGTTTTGGAGTAACACACAATGTTTCCCCTTCAGTCCTCGGTGGACTAGATCAAACATCATGGCAAGCCATGGTTCATGATGAAGATAGTGAATTCCAGCCATGGTTCACATAATCCCCTTGTGCTTGCAAAAAGATGGCAGCAAATAAGGGATTGAAAACTTCCACTTTCAATTTTGATCAACCACAGTTTAATGTTGTATTAAGAGCCGAAATTGTGGTTAGTCTTACCTGAATCTTGTTGAAACAGTTTAGTGTGCTAACCTAAGGCATGAAGTTGGTGTGTTTTGGATAAATCATAGTCAAGATTAAGCACAGTTTTTTGAATCTGTGTGAAACAAAGTGCTGTGGCTAATCTAAGCAAAGCTCCCCCATTACAGCCACACTAGACGAGAGGGGAGTACATAGCCTAGGACTTGCCACAATTCCCATCATGATAACCTATGGTTTACTGTGAACCTGCTTATTGTGATAGGTGTTTGTTTCTTTGTTTTTACAGTGGAAAAATTTTCTTACAGGCCATGCTGGTTTGGAGAGTGTAGGATTTGTATTATTATTGTTATTGTTATTATTGCAAGCTCTGGATAGCCCCACCTGTGCATCATTGCTCAAAGCATCAAACCAAAATTGGTTTTGAATGAGAAGCCCAAGGGAAATGTCAGCAGTGGACCCTGCTGGGGTCCTGGTCCCCTGGCAGTGCCCAAAGATGCTAGATGCTAATAGTGGCATGGTGCTTAGTATTCCCACATTTAACTCCCTCTCCCTACCTTGTCAGCAGTTGTTCTTAGTCCTGGAAGCTGCAGTAGAATCCTAAATTTATAAGCTGATTTCATAGAGAGCAACTTGAAGCCCCTTCCTTTCCTTCATTTGTAGTGGTATTTCACAAGCATTTTGTGCTTTTAAATAAGGGGTGGCTAAAGAAATGCAATCCAGGCAGATTGTCCCTATTTCATATTGTGCATTCTTCTTTTATATGTCTTAATTTGGAAAAGAAATGTTAAATGGTTTCAATAGGGGACAAACATATCTGTTTATTGTGTAGGCTGCACTGTAGAACTTTTGAATATTGGAGAAAGAAGGTGTGCCTTCTTTCCTCACCAGTGAGATTGAGCGTTGTTTTTACACCAGCCGTTGCAATAAATATGAGTAACTAAGCTTTAATATATCACTTTGCTTTCAGGCCAGTGGCTCCAGGAGAGTAAATTCGTAATCTCCACTTTTCTTTGCACAAAGCGGTGGCTGCTTAAGAAATCACCCGGCTAGTGCAGCTATACAAAGGAGGCCATGTGGGGCAGGGAGCAGTTTGTGCTTTTATTCTCCTTGTCATTGCTTTGCTGTTCTTGTCTTAAAATATGCCAGAAAGCCATCCTCCTGCCAGTGGAATCCTCCAGGGTGCAAGGAAGAAATGGAAAGTAGGTTATAGTAATGCAGTGAAAATACAACGCCAAGTAATCTGGAGAGACATGTCAGATGAGTGAACAAGTAATAGATGTTCTTTGCAATAGAACAGAACCCTGTGCCTGCTCTGCTTAAGTGCAAGAGATAGGTATTCCCTTGGCAATAGGAGAGGAAGTTTCCAAAATTTTCTCCTTGCTTTTGTCTGTGCACTGTGTCTGCAGTCCCTTGTATGTTTATGAAGAAGTCAAGCATGTTAAATGGAGCTTACTCTTAAGTAAGTCTCAAATATGTAAGTAAGGCAAATCCCAGATTCTTTTTTCTTTTCCAGGTATTGCCTGGGGTAGGCTAGACAAACTGACTCTTAATACTTCCAGGGTTTACAGTTTCAAAGGAGCTCGATGTTATTCAGGCAACGTACAAACAATAGGTCTTTCAGAGCCCTGAAGATGGTACTGTGTGTGTGTGTGTGCTTTCCAGTCGCCTGTAGACTGATGACGACCCCATGAATTTCATAGGGTTTTCTTAGGTGAGGAATACTCAGAGATGGTTCTGCTGGTTCCTTCCTCTGAAGTTATTATAGAGTTCTTGTTGCCTTCAGCACACAAAATTCTTGCCTCTTTGCAGGAACTTAGGAAACTGTGTTTTAGTGGCTCAGACCACTGGTCTATCTAACTCAGTTTCATGTACACAGATAGGCTCCCCAGAATTCCAGACAGGAATTTTTTTCTAAAACTTAATCAGAGATGCTAGAGATGGAACCTGGTTGGGACTAAGGGCACATAAGCTTCCATTAAAAAAAAAAAATTGCGTTTTTTTACTCCAAAGCATACTAAATCACTACTAAAAACTGCCACAAAATCCACCCTGACCCCTCCCAAAAAATTAAGTGCAAATGAAGGTGAAAGTGATGTCACATCACCATTTGTACAACAGTGTGGTATCCTAGTAGGGCTGCAAAGGACCCCATCCTGTTGCCCACTTTTGCATTGTACTTTTACATTGGTAGTATCTCTACTTCAGGTGCTTTCATGTATTTATAGTCTCAATTTTCTGAGGGGGAAAAAGATTGCTTCATAATGGTCCCCCGCATATACAGCATCGACCAGAATAGTGTCATTTATTGCAAATTTTGGAAATGCACACACACCATGGATTTCTGTCACACCCCTGTTAAGAGTTAAAACAGTTATGCTGGAAGAATCATGGCTTTATCTTTGTGTCAGATGAGCACTTATTGTACAGCATAGAAATTTACCAAAAAAAAAAAATCATCAACAACCTAATACACACATTCTTAGTAACATTATCATTTTAATGACAGATAGGGTAATTTGAAACAGTTGGCTTTTTAAAAAGAATGAAGTGCCATAAAACTCATGTGGCAGAACTAATCAATTTTGAATGATCAGATCATCATCAAACCGTTGCAACAAAGGTAATTAAAAAGGGAAAAAAGGGTTTCCTCAATTTGTACTAAGCACTTAAACTGGTTCTCAAAGAGTTCAGTGGGTGCCATTTGCATGCTCAACTGATCTCATGTAGAAATTCCATCCCTGCAGATAGAAATACTTTGTCTATCCTGGACTATGGCAGATTCATGTTAAGATCTATTCTATGCAGCATGGTGGTCCTGGATACCTGGCATTGCTGAAACATTTTGAAAATTAAGAAAGTATTCATTCCAATTTGTCAGTTAGATAACAACTGATCAGACTGTCTTTCTCAACCAGCCCACGGGTAACATTCATTTACTGGGTGCACATTGAAAAAGTACAGTCAGTGGCTTGTTCATGGTGAAGATTGGTATTTACAAACAAAGCAGTTGGTGAAGAACTGTTTGCAGGAATTACACCAATAAAGCATTTACTGAATAAATTTGTCCTATTACTAGCTGCTACATGTGCTGCAATTGCCTTTGAGAGGTTGACCTCAGTACCACTATCACAGGTACAGAGTTTAGAAGAAAGTGATCGATTGAAATGAATGAGTTCCAGACATGTTGTCAAAACCTCTTTCATGCCTGCTGCAAAAATAAATAAGTAAATAAATAAAGTGAACTGAAAATATAGCTGGTTAAGAGATTCTAGAAGGACAGGTTATTGACAGTGATAATTACAAGAGGCAAGATAATAAAACACCAGACAAAATTCCTTATGGGGAAAACCAGGTAGGAAATACAGTAGCCTGTCCAAATTTACAAGGGTTAGAGGTACAGAATCCTCACAAAAGTGGAAAGAAAATGAATACCCCCCCCCCCAATGATCCCGTCCTGTTCCCCTCCAGAGCTTCCCCCTCCCGTTCCTTTGCTTCTGGTCCCCAGCACTGGGAGGAGAGAAAAAAGACAACCTAAAAGGCTTACCAGTACTTCTCCCTCAGACAGAGAAGGGGGGAGTTCTGGAGTTCTAATTACTTCTGGCAGCCATCTTGAGAAAGAAGCACCTGACCAATCAGCAGCCAATACACAGCAGAATGTACAACCACATGGCAGAGAGGCCGTGCCTTCCGCAGTTGGAGGGGGCTTTGCTCAGCCAAAAGGAAAAAACACAAGCCTCCTAAGCCCAGGGTGAGAAATACAAGGGATGGGAGGAGGAAAATGGGGACGAGGGGGGGAGGCAAGCATGTGCCTTGTGAAAAATCAAATTTGTGAAGATCAAACCCACAAATGTGGAGGGAGGACTGTTTATGTGAAGAGTGCAACCAAGCTTGCTGGTCCATGGTCACTGTCACAAAGCATCATCAAAAAGTTGCTGGGGGTGGGGGGAGAATTCAGTTAAAATACCTTTAAAAGACGGGAAGCTGAGGTGATATGTGAAATAAGCTAGGACTAGAAGCAGAATGTGTTGTTTTTAATAGGGTAATTTTGACCCAAAACAATGGTAAATCTGGGACTTCCTTAATTTTCACTGAAGTTGTTTACAGTGTTGAAATCAGTAGAAGAAATTCTCTTCTACATTTTCATTTTATGTACAATTTGTGGACCTTAGCTGATTTCCTCATTCCAAGGTTCACAGGAATGGTTTAGAGATGAGGAAGATAGTATTATATCATTTTGAAGAGTCTAAATAGGAGTATTTAGAGCTCCTCGGTCATATTCAGAGCCTCTCCCCAGCCCCAGTTCACATCTCTTACAAAATGCTATGGAATTCAGTCAAAGAAAAGGGAGCTTCTTAACTCTTTCTCTTCTGTGTGCTTGTTTACTAAAAAGCACACTGCTTCCCCTGCCTCCATCTAGTAAATTGACATAAGCAGCCTCAGTGCACACAGGTGCCTTTATTTTGTCATATTGGTTGCAGTTATTTTGAATACTCTGCAGTTGGAATAATAAAGGCTCTAGATTAATATTAGTAAGTTTATAAGGGCATAGATGGGAGGAGATGCCCATAGTTTTGCAACAGAAGCAGAGCAGATATTTTCCATATACTCACTCCATTTGCAGAAGAAAGGCATATATTGTACCAGCTTGAATAAGAGCTATGGCTGTGAAATTCTTATTGAGGTAGGGGGAGGGAGAGAAGAGACAAAAAGAGTCTTTTACTGCCCCCCTCCTTTTTGTATTTGTTCTTGCCCAGGTCATGAGCTGGATTTTTTCTCCACTACAAGCTCATTATTCATCCATTTAATATTTGTAAACTCAGCTTGGAGCTTCTATGACCAGAACTGACCTCCTGGAATTTTTCTCCTATTCATCTGATTTTCTACAGCAATTACACTGTCGGTATCTGTGTCTAGGCATACTGTAAAAACAATGTGCTCAACGGAATTATCAAGTGGAATTAGATTGCTATGACTTTGCATTTGATAACACAATTGTGCTTTTGCATAATTCTCCCTGATTAGTGAAATGAGAAAAAACTATCAATCTGGCAGATGAGTTTCTGTCTTCTGGCTCTTTTTGGAGGGGAGAAATATATCAGTGAGATCACTTGGAAGATCATGTCTTTTAGGGACTGAATTGCTAAGCAGACCATAAATCTATAGCTGTTGGGGAGCGGGAGGCATTAGGCTGGCTCCAGTTACTGCAGGCTGCTGAAATTTTAGAATGTGAGAAAATAAACATTGCCTAAAACTATCCCAAGTGATAGAATGTGGTGTAGGAGGAGTAGGAGGAAGGTGGGTTATGTCTGAATGAAGTTTACAGAGTTTTAGATGAGCTCATTCAGCTTTTCCATTTCCTTGATGTCATTGATCTTCCTGTTTGGCCATGGCTGACCTGCCATGCTGACAGAAGCAATTTTCTTTCTTTTCTGTGCTAAGATTAGTTTATTTCTCTTGCACTTTTTCAAGCACAAATTTTATTATGTTTAGATTTTTGCCTGAAGACTCAAGAGAGTCATTGGAAGCTGCCAGATTTGACAGTGCAATGACTTGCCTTGCTCATGGAGGTTTACCATGTGGTGGTAGTGGCCATGGCGATGGTAGTCCAGATGATAGCATCTGCCATGTATAATTTTCCTGTGTTTTTCCACTGCTATTTCCATCTTCTTCCTCTCAATTAATGCAGTCTGCGAAGATCAAAAAGATAGAATTGCAACATGTTGTCTTTTGTCCAGTAACACTAGTCTGTAAGCACCAATGGTACTAATCTGTAAGAGATGTTATTATTGCCTGGCTCCTACTTGTGTTTAAAAGAGCTTCAGAACTGCAGAAAAGGTGTCTAAGAGGCTAAACCCAATTGAAAGCCCCAGCTAGAGTAGACCCATTGAATCAACAGGATTTACACAACTATTGACTTACCAAGTTTTTGTTGATGCAGTGATTCTGCTCTAGTTGATACTAACAATTGAATTTAGCTTCCTAAAGGCTCTTAAGTTGGAAAGATGATTGAGTTTTCCTAATGCTCTTGCAAGATGTTGTGTGCCTTCAGTCCATTTCTTATGGTGATCCTATCATGGGGTTTTCATGGCAAGATTTGTGCAGGGTGGGGGTGCCTTTGTCTTCCACTGAGGTTGAGAGAGAGTGACCAAGATCATCCAGTGGGGTTTTGTAGCTGAATGGGGCTTTGAACCCTGAATTGTAACCCAGTGCTCAAACCACTACACCACACTGGCTGCCCCTTGTAGAATGTGCCTATTCCATTTCCTCAAGGCCAGAGTCATGGCAGATATGAAGATGAGTTCCACCGGGGGGGGGGGGTATGTCAAGCACTGGTAGTGGGAATGTGAGAAACATTGTGCAGAGAAGCAGCAATAGTATGACAAGCAGAACAGTCTTGAACTAGCTTCTGTTTTGGGGCATCTGCTTTGCCCCTATTTGGGGCAGGGTCAGCAATATCCACAATAAATGTCATCGATGTTAGTGACACTGAAAGCAATGATGAACCACATTCCAATCTTAAGAATCTGTAAGACATGTCGTATGAGTCCATGGGGTGGTGAAGCAGAGGGTCGGGCTTGCTGTGGTGGTAGGCATCCAGTGTGGGGGTGGGGAGGTTGCAGTGCAGTGGAGCTGGGACTCAAGTTGCCTAAAGGTCCAGTCTGAGGCAGAGGCCTGTGTCTCTTCTATGCAAAATAAGAGCTGTGGCCATGAGCAGTCTGGTGTCTGCAGAAGGTACAGGTCGGCTGAACCCTTCATATTGTGAAGCACTTGAATAGGTGTCCCTTCTGGCAGCTCACTTTGTGTTGATCATGAAAGTATTGAAAATGCATAAAACTGTGAGGCAGGCAACACAGATTAAAATGGAAACTTGCTGTGTGAAATAATAGTCCCTCTCTGTATCCATTTAACTGGAGTTCTTAACACACCAAATGGGTAAAGTTAGCTGTGGTTCAGTGGTGGCTTGTGCTGGATTATGGTGAGGGAAAAGTGTGCCCCTTCTGTCACTTGTCACTAAGGGGCAAATACAGGTAGGGCACTGGCAGCTGAAGTGCCAGTTCCACTTGGGAGAAGATGAGAAGGCTTCCACTGGCTGACGTGCTGATCCCAGACAGCTGGCACAAGGCAGTGATTGCTTGCCAGGCAGCAAATGCATAATTCCTCGTAATACACCCCCTTGTGTCTTCTGCCACCCTCCCAGAACCACATGGGAGCATTAAGGCATTGAACTGAGGGCCCAATCTCATTGCCACCAGCTGCTTGTGGTAGAAGTGGCAGGGCATCTCTTCCCATGTCTGCTTAGACGTGGCCCATCTTTCCAATGTAACTTAGATGCCCTTTGCTTCAAAGTTGCCCCCTAGGCTACAGAATCAGAGAGCTTGAGGTTATAGTCAGCTGACTCCGAGCACCATTCTTTGTGCAGTAGTCCTAAAACTGTCTACTTTCTGGGGTTGCTTTAAAGTCCAGTCATGTTGCCTCTGAGCTCTAGGATGATATCATGTTATTTTATATATTTATTTATATCCCACCTTTCTCCCAGTATGGAAACCACAGCAGTTTACAGTATGGAATTAAAACAAAATATAGTTAAATCTGTATGTGGAATGAAAGTTGGAAAACCACCCATTTCATAGACAATCATTAAAATGTTTGAAACACTTTAAAATACATATAAAACAAAAGATAAAAGTAAAGCACATGCCTTTAGAAGACCTGTCTTTCTGCCATACCTAGTGAGAAACTGAAGGCCTGTTTATTATAAAAAAAAATCTTTGTCAGCTGGTAAAAACAGTTTAAAGAAAAGGCCAGCCTAGTCTCCAGCAGGAGAGAATTCCACAATGTGGGAAGAACCGCCAAGAATGCTCTCTCCCATGTCCTCTCCAGTAGTATCTGTGGTGGCAGTGGAATAGAGATTTCCCTAAGAGATCATAAGGTTCAAGCAAACTCGTGTATATTCTGTCAGTCTGGAAGCTGCAGGGATGGGAATTGTTCAGCTTTCAGGGATGTGTGTGTCTGTGTAGATCTTGATATCCCCAGACCTGCTGTTAATCTTTTCGGCTTCCAATGTATATTTTTTGTCTGAAAAACCCTTGGCTGGTATGGTTTTTAAAGGAGGTTTTCGGGCTATCCCAAAACAGCATAAAAGAAGGAGGGGGGGCTTTACAATTAGTCTAAAACCAACCTGAAATGAGTGATGCTGCAGCCAGTTTGAGAATCTGGCAGAAACAGAGTTATCCAGCTGTAGCTTGGTACATCCCTATACCTATGTGGGACACCAACAGTACCTAAAGCCCCCCCCCCACCTTGCCTTGGATCTTCTTCATCATGAACCTGCACCTGCTTTGGCCAGCCCAGAAATCTGGGCCCTTCCTGCTTTGGACCACACGTGGGTGTTTGACTCAACTGGTTGACAGTTGTCCTTCTTCCCCTGGTTCCAGAGCTGGGCTACTTGGAATCTGAACCTTCTTGAAGCCTAAAATTTGGTAACGACTCATCTGTTCGCAAGCACATAGCAATTCTTCTTTCTAATCGCACTGTATAAGATAGTTTGCGGCCTACAAAATGATATGCCACGCTCCTTGCCTGCCAAAGGCTGTCCCATATTAATCTCTAACGTAATTGTAGGTCATCTTTTACACTTAACATGAAGCACTTCATTGCAGGGATTATTTCAACTTCCCTTTAAGTTAAACCGAATCAAACAAATTATGGCTTTTTTGACATTTTTGTGGCTGACAACAGTAGCATTGTATCACACACACACACACACACACACACACACACACAGAGCCTGCTTCAGTCAGCTTTTGTGCTAGATAGCCTGAACTGCAGGGCTTAGAGATTAGTCTGTGCTGCTAGTGAACATCTGTGTGGGAAGGCTTCAGAGATGTCAAAAGAAAAAGGGAACACAAGGGGCTAAGAACATCAAACCAGAGGAAAAGACCTTTTTGAAAATTCATGACAGTGAAGAGTTTTTAGTGAAAGCTTCTCTTCAAGAAATCTGAGGACATCAGTTGATGTCTGAGAGGCTCTGAAACACTGCAGGGGGTCAAAGAAGAGAAGTACAATGCCTCAGCTGTAATTGCTTGCAATATGCAGTCTGTGGAAGAGAGAATCAGAATGCAATATTCTCTTTAATACAGGGGAGCATCAATTCTGCCCGCACTGAAGAGGAATGTGGGTCAGCACTGTCTTGCAGCAGGGTGTGGGTGCTCCAGCTGCGGGAGGGATATATTTATACCCGATTCCACATAACCCTTTATTCTGAGAACATATTTGGGAGATGGTTTCTCTATTGAAAGTTTTGCCTTCCTCCTAACTAGGGTTGCCAGGGTAGAAACTGGAGACAGCTTCCATATTTTTATTGGCTGTGTAGGAGAGGGAATTTCAGCAGGTGTTGCTTGCTACCTGCTTGCAGGCCAAGCAACACCTGCTTAAATTCTTTCTCCTATATAACCATTAAAATTATAGGACCCAGTGTTCAGTCTGGCAACCTATTGCTAACATAAAAGATTCTGGGGAGAATAAGAGCATTTTTAGTCATGTAAATACATACACGTTTAAGGGTGGTATAGGTGTGAAGGAGAATGTGGGAGTGATATTGTCACGTTTCCCTTTCCAGCATATACACAGCCAGTATTTGAACCTGCACCTTACAGGTTCTGTCATATACTAACTCATTGCTTGACTATATGCAGGCACTGTGCAAAGCAACTAGGGGGCCTAAGTATGTTTGTTGCATTTTTGGAGGTGAAGTTCTATAATGCATTGCTTCTAAACTGGGATGGACAACTGCATAGAGACCAGGAGCTAATACGTCCCTAGGACCTCTGTGGTCTTCTCCCTCCACATAGCAAGTCCTAATCCCTCTATTTTCTTCTGCATTCCCTCTCAAAGTGGCCACAGGAAATGACATTGTGACACATCCTGTCTCCATTTTGATAGGAACAACAGAAAAGACAGGCGTTTGGGTGCACACCCCTGTTCTGAATCATGCAGTAGCATGGGTTGGAACCTACCTTACATTCATTTGCAGGTACTGTATCATACTGCTTTAAGAAAGGCTCTGTATGTCTTTGTCTGTGTGGAAGGTAAGCTTGTGAAAATGTTCTGTATCCTTCATATACAATGTTAGTCACCACTACCACATCCTTCATAGTAATATTGACTACTAAAAAAAGCTAACAGTCAGCCATTGAACCAAAGGGATGAAGTTTTAAAGCTAGGAAAACATTCCATCCCAACTGACTACAAATTGACTACGTACCTGGGTTAATTTTGCTGTTTTTAAAAATTATCTTTGAGTGAATGCACTGTACAGCATTTACATACAGTGCTATGTTATTAGTACCATGATCTCAAAACAGAGAATTTCATAGCTAGAAAGTACACATAGGGTACCTCACTTGGGAAGCATGTCTACTTAGCTGTCACAGCTCAGCTGCCAAAAAGTATGTAGGACAAGATCACTTAACATATATTTTGTAGGCAAAATTGTGTCTTATAATCGTGCGCTTAACAAATGGTGCTGTATCAGTGCATTTTACACTCGTTTGTTGCCTCAAAAATACGTTGAAGAAGTATGAAATTATTGTGAGCATCTTTCCTGCCTCCTGTATTTTTACAATATTCATGCAGTGTTCTTACTAATGAATTGCACAAAGACATCCCAAGCCTCTCCTCATTTTGGCTCACCATATTCTAAATTGACCCATGGTGAGCATGGGCTGATCATGTGCAAGCTGATGTGGAGAAAGTGAGACCTGTGATGCCAGTTCTCCTACTTCACCTTTTAACCCACATCCCAGTGTATCCTATTAGACTATGAGCTGAAGAAGCCCAGTCCAGGGCAGAACAGTGAGATGCTGATTTTTCTCCTTTTCTTCTCTTTTGCAATCAGTTTTTATTTTACTAGCTGTAGGTGTGCTCTGAATATCTGCATGTTTTCTGGTGTTTGAGCAGTTCCATGTGCCAGGAGCATGCTCTGTAGTGAAATGGTAATTGAAAAGCTCAATAGAACTCCTGCTGGTAGGTCTGTCAAGAACTGCTAAGCACATTCATTAAAGCAAACTCTCCCTCTTCTGTTCAGTTTCACTGCCCTTATTGTGTGCCACAGGGACTGCTGTCTGAAAAGGGTGTCTTGTGAGATTCGGTCTAGCAAGCCAGCTCAGGTGACTGGTTTTGTACAAACATAAGGGGTGTGCACACTCCTCTCTACCTCTGTTTTGCACTGAAATTATGTATTTGGCTTCCAACCTTATCTTTCCCCCTTTGTCACCCTTTCTGTGATCTCTGAAGAGAAATATCTGTAAATGGGGGGGAAAAAACCTCAAAAATTATTGTATGTTTTTAAAATGTTTATCAGCCTATGAAGTAACTTGTGTGTATCTGTGCCTTCAAGTCACCTTTTGACTTACAGTGATCCCATGAATTTCATAGGTTTTCTTAGGCAAGGAAACACAGAGGTGGTTTTATGAGTTCCTTTCTCCAAGATATAGCTTACAGCACTTGCTATTTGTTTGCAGTTTTCCATCCAAATACTAAGCAGGGCTGACCCTGCTTAGCTTCCAAGATCAGACAAGATCTGATACCATTAGGGTCTTCAGGCCCTAAAGTAATTGAATCCCCTGAATTATTGTAGGCTAAGTCAGCATGGTGTTGTGGTTTGAGCATTGGATTACAACCCTTGAAACAGGTTTGATTTTCTGCTCAATCTGGGAACTGACTGGGTGACCTTGGGTGTGTCACACACACACACAACCGCAGAAAACCATATAGTATGTTATCCTAGTTTCTCCAACAACAGCATCTCCTCAAGGTGCTTTCACCAGTGGCCTTTGACTCAGGAACCTTGAGGATAGAGATGATCCTCTCCACCTGGTAATTTCTTTTCAGTCCCTCTTGGGTAACAGCAGGGTGAATAAAACCCACCAGGGGTGGCTAGTGGATCCATCTCTTTTTCACTCCTCCATCTCACTCCTCCTGTATGTAGGGACAGGGGGTCGATGGGGTTAGTTTGCCCTCCGTGGCAATGTTTTTGGGGCATCCTGGCTCACAGCCATGCCCCCACACTCTGCGGCCACACTCCACACACACCATGGCCACGCCCCCCCCGCACCCTCCCTCCACGCACTCCAAGCTCCACCACTGTTCCTCCTGTAGCTGCTCCAAATTGAATGGGAGCTGTGCTGGTAGCTGACTAGTTCACCACAAACAGAGCACCTGTTCGACCCAGAGCAAGTGCAGGAGGAACAGCAATGAAATCCAGAGTGGATTTACTATCTCTGTGTTAGAAGATACACGCTGGAACCCACAAAATAAGTCATCACCCACTTAAACAAGTCCATCATAGAATTTCTGTGGTCAGATACAATAAGTTTAATGTGAGGCTTTTTAAACAACAGATGATAGAAGAATTACCACTATACTAAGGCCATTTCTGCCCTACACTGTTATAGTGCTATTATTCCACTTTCAAGATTCTATTGAATCCTGGGGTTTGAAGTTTGGGGAGGGGGGCATTCAGAATTCTCAGCCAGAGAGCTCTTTGGCCTCAGCAAACTACAGACCCTAGAATTCCACAAGATGTTGAAAGTGGAATAATAGCACTATCACAGTGTAGTGTGGAAATGGCCTGAGTATGAGAGTTTAGGAAGAGAGAGAATGTGAGAGTAATCAGGGAGTGATGACTAAAGGGTCAGTTTATCTTAATGCGGGAAGCTGTCTCCTCTCTCTTTGTAACAATGTCGTACTAACAGAGAAGCACACAGAGCATGAAAAATTGTAAGCCTACTATGATAATAGTCTTTGATGAATATGCTTTCTGCAAAATATTACTCCCCAAGCAGTACTGGCCAGTTATTCCTGTGGTTGATAGCCAAGGCTACACTTTTAGAAAAGAGAAAGAGAAGGGAAGAAGATAAAGCACCAGGAGCTCCATCTGAATTTAGGAAGTCACTATCTCACAGCATTTCTTCCCATACCTAGAAAAGAGAGAGACTGTCTAGACAGGGGACATTTTACTTGTAATTATAATAAAATGATTCAGTTGGGTGCAACAAGAGGGAGTATCAACTACTGCTGAGCACACTAAGCCATTTTCTGAGGTTCATGCAGGCATGCTAAGTAGTAGTTTCATGGCTACGCATGGCGTGTGCTACTGAAGTTAATGGGGTCAAAATAAAGCTCAATAGGAGCTTGATCAATGGCATCTTGTGGCACACAGATCAATTTCTGCATCTACTGCTGCATTGTTAAAAACGTGCTCTCTCACATGTCACTACCTCTAAAAATACATGTAGGAGTCAATTGTAAATGACATAAAACTAGGGTAGCTCCAAAAGGAGACTCATGAACAGGAAGATCCTAGAAGCAGCTTTCAAAATTTGCTGTCTTTCTACCTTGTGATTGTAATTCTCATGCCCTTTTTTTTTTTTTTTTTTTGGTAGAATCTTTAGCCATTGTTCTTCTTCATGGTCTCTGTGAATCACACAAATGGGTTTACGCAGCTGCACGAAGCAGCATTCAGAGCCTTCTTGAGACCTAGGAGTAGGCATTTTGGCAGTTGACTGCTCCCCCATCCTCCTAGGGAATATAAGGCCCCTCCCTGTATAACGGTCAGTTCCTTTTCTTCCAACGCGGTAGCAGCATCAAAGGAGCCTTCCTCTAGTTTTCAGATTGATTTAATGGTTTCTTTAAACAAGATTTGACTAAATACTTACATTTTTCTTGGCATTTTGGTGGTTGTTTCTAACATTCAACTTCCCTTTTGGCTACTGACTTCCATTAATTGGTTGAAGAGTTGTACAGCAACTACGTCTTTCAAGAGTTGTTTGTCATGTGGAGGGGAAAAAAAAAAGGACGGCTGTTCTAAATGCCTCCTTTGCTTGGGAGGGGGCCTTAACGTCGGTTCTTGTGGGCACTGTCAACTACTTATCCCACAAGTTAGATGAAATAGAGCAACTCGTTAATGGCTTTTTTGTGGGGGAAGACTATAAAGCTCTCCCATTCCAGGCCCATTGTCATTATCTTCCTCCAAAATCGACATGATACTATTAGTTCGAGATGAGGCACCGTCAGCGTCCTCTCGGAAAGGGACTGAGAGTAAACATCAGCCTCCTACTTTGCCAAAAAGGAAATTGAATGATCCTTCACAGGAGAAATCATCGCTGAAAACATAAAAGGAAGGAGCAAGCAAACTTGTTCTTCACTGGGAGTGGCTCAGAATCTTCCTCTTGTTATAACTGAGGAAGCTATATCTCCTTCTCTACGACCCCTCAGAAGTTTTGTGTGGGTGGCCTCAGCAGCAGTCTTTAAACCCTGCTTTTTGTGTGAAGGCAAGATCTTGGATATTGGTGGACTTGCGTGCCTACCTGCCTCTTAGAGGATCACATTGCACGATCTTGCTGTCATCATCAATTCCTGCACGTGAGGCGTAACAGAGCAGCCACTTCAGGCTTTGCTCTAGTAGAACCGGTACCTTTGACGACGCCATTCTGGCCATGCCTTTCTCTACCGCATCTGTAATAGCAGTACTTCTAAGGTAATTTATGGCACCGAGGGGACTTGTTCACTGCTTCTTCAACAACAGTGCACCCGAGGCGATTTCCAGTACCGACAGCAATCCATGGAACGGCTGAGTCTCGAAGGACCATTCACGATCAGCTCTCTTACCTATCGGTACCTTCTGTCTAAGGTTTGCCATCGGTCCCGTCCATGGTTTCTACTGTTGATGATGTTGCCATTCTCATAGAGGTGGTCTCCAGTCAACCCCTGTACCATCACGGTATTGTCGATCTCAAGGAGATGATACCATCGATGCTCGATATCGACGATGATGAATACTACCATGATATCTAGGCTTGATACCTAGGTTTGATACCTAGGCTTTGTGTCTAGGTTTCGTACTTAAGCTTGATACCTGTGCTTGGTATCTATTCTGAGTACCTGAGCTTGGTGCATTGTCAACACTACCATACGGTCAATTCTTGATAATGTACCACCATGATACCTGAAATTGGTGCCTAGGACTGGTATCTGGACCTAATGCCTGGGCTTGGTGGCTGGCCTTTTGATACCCAAGCACAGTGCCTGGGCTGGATACCTACGCTGGATACCTGGACTCTTGTTACCTAGGCTTGATACTGATGCTTGATGCCTAGGCTGGATACCTAGGCGTGATACCTAGACTGGATACCTACATTTGAAACTTAGGCTCTGTACCTAGGCTAGTGAATTTGCTCCAAATCTCCATCACGTGTTGGTTACTCTAGATGTTGCTGGCAACACCTTCCAACACATCAGTATCGGCGACTTAGATTTCGACCTCAGAATACAAGGTTGTTTTTTCTGTTACATCTTCACAGCGATGGTGGCTTTTTGCATACTCCATTTGGTATGGAGGTTGTCTATGTATCCAGTACAAGTCATCTGTACAGGGAGACAACTCCATAGAGTTAATGAAGGACACGAGGTTACTATCTTGGAAAACTGTTTTCTAGTAGCTACAAGTTCAGCAAGAAGAGCTAGTGAATGGGCAGCTCTAAGACTCTTGATAACTAGGCTACAATCTTAATACCTAAGATGGTTACCTAAATTGAATACCTGGGCTCGGTGCCTAAGCTCAGTGCCTGGACTCAGTATCTGGGCTCAATACCTAGGTTTCATACCTAGGCTCAGTACCTAAACTGGTGCCTATGCGTGATACCTAGACCTGGTACCTACACTTGATGCCTATGGTTGGTACCTACGCTTTACTTATCTTTTGATTCAGCTGGCCTGTTCAATGGTACTACTGATGATAAATTGGAACAAGGAGAGTGTTGAGCTGTTGCCTACATGACAACAAAGGCAAACAACTCCTCAACAACACTCCTCGAGAAAGTTACCATCTGCAAGATTTTTTTAAAAAAAAAGATAACAGGATCAACCTAAGAGTTTTGACAACCAAGGGACAATACCTTTTCAAACAGATTCCTATCATTGATTTATTTAGATATTGACATCGAGTATGGTTCCGACATCAAACCAGAGTAGATACCAATATTGCTCCTGCCTACAACATTCTTGACATCCTGGTGTCGAAAAAAGATGGTGGCCCTCACCCTATACTGGATCTCAGAGGTGTCAGCCATTATATACGTAGGAAACTGTTTTGAATGGTAACCTTGATATTGATGATGGCTATGTTGGATAGATTTTAGCCTTTTAACAGAATATCAGGCTTACTGACTCAGACTCCTCCCCTTTGGTTTAAGTACAGTACCAGGGGTATTCACCAAATGTTTGTCAGCGGTGGCAACTTTCTTGCAACGGAAAGGTATCATCCTGTTTCCATATATTGATAACTAGCTCGTCATAGCATCATCTCAAAAGTACATTAAATAATAGTAGTAGTAGTAGTAGTAGTAGTAGTAGTAGTAGTAGTAATAATAATAATAATATAAGGTAACATAAAATAAAATAATTGGTTTGCACTACTTCTGCAAATATCCAAAGGTTGGCATACGTTCAGAGAATCATAGAAATGTAGAGTTGGAAGAGACCACACGGGCCATCCAGTCCAACCCCCTGCCATGCAGAAACACCCTCAAAACACTCCCGACAGATGGCCATCCAACCTCTGCTTAAAAACCTCCAAAGAAGGAGACTCCACTACACTCCAAGGCAACATATTCCACTGCTGGACAGCCCTGACTGTCAGGAAGTTCTTCCTGAGGTTCAGGTGGAGTCTCCTTTCCTGCAGCTTGAATCCATTGCTCCTTGTCCTGGTCTCTGGAGCAGCAGAAAACAAGCCCTCTCCTTCCTCTACATGGCATCCCTTCAAATATTTAAACATGGCTATCATGTCCCCTCTTAACCTTCTCTTCTGCAGACTAAACATACCCAGCTCTCTAAGTCTATCCTCATAGGGCATGTCTTCCAGGGCTCTCACCATTTTGGTTGCCCTCCTCTGGACTTGCTCCAGCCTGACCATGTCTGTCTTGAATTGGAGTGCCCAGAACTGGACACAGTATTCAAGATGAGGTCTAATCAAAGCAGAGTAGAGTGGTACCAGTACCTCCCTCGATCTAGACACCATACTCCTATTGATGCAGCCGAGAATTGCATTGACTTTCTTGGCTGCCGCGTCACACTGCTGACTCATGTTCAGCTTGTGGTCTATTAAAACTCCTAGATCCCTTTCACATGTACTGCTATCCAGCCACGTGTCCCCCATCCTATATTTCTGTATTCCATTTTTTCTGCCTAAGTGTAGGACCTTACACTTCTCTCTGTTGAATTTCATTTTGTTAGCTTTGGCCCAGCTCTCCAATCTGTCCAGGTCATTTTGAATTTTGATCCTGTCCTCTGGCGTATTAGCAACCCCTCCCAATTTGGTGTCATCTGCAAATTTGATGCATGCCCTGTATTCCTTCATCCAAGTCGTTGATGAAGATATTGAACAGCACTGGGCCCAGGACAGAACCCTGTGGCACCCCGCTAGTCACTTCTCTCCAGGATGAAAAGCAGCCATTGGTGAGCACCCTTTGGGTTCGGTCGGTCAACCAATTACAGATCCACCTGACGGTAGCCCTGTCCAGCCCGCATTTTACTAGCTTCTTTGCAAGAATGTCATGTGGAACTTTGTCAAAGGCCTTACTGAAATTGAGATATGCTACATCCACTGCATTCCCTTCATCTATCAAGCTAGTAAGTATCATAAAAAGAGATAAGATTAGCCTGGCATGACTTATTCTTGAGAAATCCATGGTGACTTCTCGTGATTACTGCGTTGCTTTCTAAGTGATTAGAAACTGATGCATAATGATCTGCTCCAGAATCTTTCTGGGTACTGATGTCAGGCTGACTGGGCGATAATTATTTGGGTCCTCTTTTTTCCCCTTTTTGAAGATGGGGACAACATTTGCCCTCTTCCAGTCTGCTGGAACTTCTCCTGTCCTCCAAGATTTCTCAAAGATTATAGCAAGCGGTTCCGAAATGACCTCTGCCAGTTCTTTTAATATCCTAGGATGCAATTCATCTGGCCCTGGAGACTTGAATTCATCCAGTGTGGCCAGGTATTCCTGTACCACCTCTCTACCTATTATGCGCCGCATTTCCCCTGCTTCCTCACCTGCTCCCCAACTGCCAGGTTGAGTGCTTGTATCCTTCTGGGAAAAAACTGAGGCAAAGAAGGTGATAAGTAGTTCTTCCTTCCCTAGAGACCAGCCCTAGTGAGTATCCACTTCGATACCATCCTCCATCCCAGTATTCAGTCTCTATGGTTGATGGTATGGAACTGCCAGGATGGCTGAGTGGTCAGGGCCCGACACCGCAGAGCTTTCAGTCACAAGTTCAAGACCCGGTCGTTTTTTTTCCCCTAATGAAGTAAAGGAATTCACACATCCAATATGGAGAATTCTTTTGGCTGCACCCAAACCTTTGATGTCGGGATCATATGCATATAAATGGGAGAATTTTTTGTGCTTATCTACAAGACAATGATATTGACCGATAGACCTGCGGTACCGTGGATATCTTCCTGTTCCTCGTCTTGTTGGTATCTGATGGGCTATCAGTCCCATCAGTGCTGTGTTATGCGGCAGCAATTTCCTGGCATTTACAACAGGAAGTAAGACCATCCTTGTTTCTGGATCCTATGATTAAGACACTTTTACAAGCTTATAAGCATTTATGCCTTCTAGTGCAATCTCCTGTACCAGGTTGGGACTTGAACTTGTTGATAATGGGATTGACTCACAGGCCATTTGAACTTGTTGTAAAGTGTGACATTAACTTGCTGTCATGGAAAACAATGTTTTTGCTAGCGATAACCTGAGCCAGAAGGATGAGTGAGTGATGTGCATTTAGGACTCATCCTCCATATTCACAATAGTGATATACCATATCAGTAAACAAGGAGGGACTTGGTCGCATGTGTTACTGATGTCGGCAATTTGTTTCTACCTCTCGAAGAAGATGGTCCATTCCACAGTTCAGCTACCAGGAACAGAAAACCTTTTGGCAGGTACACTCAACAGAACATCTTGCCACAGATGAAGGTCGAATGAGATTAGAATAAGTAACATGTTCCTCCAGTGGACGGTACTGTGTTGGATCTATTTGAAAACAAAAGACAACAAACTGTACTGTTCCTGACAGAAAACAGAAGACAAAGGGAAGAAGAGAAGGTTGAAGGACTCTTCACAAGAAGGACCATCAAAGAAATCAAAAAAGAGTAGAGCAGCCTAGTCTTTCTGCTTCAATTCGATCCCCGTCTCCAATGGTACCGAGTACTGCAGCAGGGAATGCGTGTTGCATGACTGCCCAAGATGTGAATAGAGACACAGTACCATCTAGCGAGATTGAAAGAGTCTTTGTGGCTTCTGAAGGGGAGATCATGGATACCTCACTGATCCTTTCTCTGGGGTCCATAACACGGGGCTGAGAGTCGAGATCCCCTGAGGTTAAATGGTCGAGATCCCGGCAATGTGAGTTTGTGGAACTAACTTCAACGAGGCATCGGTGAAGGACACCACCCTTGCTTCTGAGGTCTCACGGCAGGTGCTCACGTTCTGTTACGAGGTCACCTCAACTTTCAAGAAAAAACAAACAAACAAATGTTTTTGGCTATTCACAAACCTCCCACATCTAAATGGTTTGCCTACAATGGAGAAGCCTCGTTCCTACTTAAAGGACAATGAGATCGATTTCCAATTATGCGGTAGTGTGCATATATTGCTTTTCGCAGAAGATCTATCTTGTTGGTAGGTAAAGTGTTATTTGTTAGCATTTTTCTGGTATCTTCAGCAACGAAGGAAACTTTCTAGTTTTATGGACCGTACAGTTAAGAGTTTTCCTCTGGGTTATAAACATTTACACCTCCCAGTACGACTACCAGTACCGGGGTGGGTTTTTGAATATAGTACTGTTACAACTTACACATAAATCCTTAAATCACTGACAAACTGTGATTTCCAATTGTTCTCTTTGGAGATTTTATTTTTCTAGTGGCAAAATCTATGCTAAGAGAGCCAGCGAATTATGTATATTTAGAATGGATGCACCATACTTGTGTTTGCATAAAGTGAAGTTGTTTTTAAGGCCAGATATTACTCTTCGACATAAGGTGGAGTCATAATTTCATTGAACCAGGACATTGTTCTACCTGCATACATGGAAAACCCAGTAACTGATTGAAGAAAAGATTGCATTGCCTTGATTCTAGAAGTGCATTACTGTTTTTATGGAGAACATAATGCTTCCATTAGTAAAACAAAAAGGTTGCTTGTTTTTTATTGTGTTCCAAAGCAGTGGGAATCTGGTTTGTCCAGAAAGGAATGAATGAATGAATGAATGAATGAATAAATAATATTTCCAGTTTCTGTAAGGGCCCATTCGACCAGCTCTATGGTTACATTAGTTGTTTTCTTTCCATGGTGTGTAACTACATGACATACGCAAAGCTGATCAGTGGTCACAACCAATGACATTTATTTCTCTTTATAGCATGGATAACAGAGCAAGAAATGATACCGTATTTGGGAGAACAGTTTTATTTTCTTCTGCAATGAAAAAAAAAAGAAAAGAAAAAAACATCAAAAATTGAAAATGAATGCAGAAATGAGTCGTTGACATAAATAAATTTTAATTTATCGGCATGGTGAAGATACTGCTACAGTTTATTGAAATATATATGTATATATATTAAAGGACAAAAAATAATTGAAAATGTAATTGTTGATATCTATGATGATAGTAAAAAGAATTTTAAGCATGACATTCCCTCCTCCAAACAGGACAGCTTCTTAGTCTCCCATTTGTATGATTCACAGAGACCATGAAGAAGAAGGACAGGTTGCTTACCTGTAACTGTATTTCTTCGAGTGGTCTTCTGTGAAGTCACACAACCCCACCCGTCCTCCCCACGTCATGTCCTGCTGGATGGTTGGTTCCCGTGCTGCTGCTCCAGCGACAAAGGAACTGACCGTTATACAGGGAGGGGCCTTATATTCCCCAGGAGGGTGAGGGAGGGATCAACTGCCAAAATGCCTGCTCCTAGGCTTCGAGAAGGTTCCAAATGCTGTTTCGCACAGGCGTGTAAACCCATTTGTGTGACTTCACAGAAGACCACTCGAAGAAACACAGTTACAGGCAAGCAACCTGTCTTCAGTGAATGTTCAGTTTCAACTGCTCTGGAGGATAAGTGCCTGCTTCTTGGCTGCTCAGATGTTCCTAACATTGTACATCAATCTCAAGTGGTCTTGTGAGAGCATGACTCTCCCAGTTGGCCACCAAATATAGTATTCTGTATGAATGAAAAAATAATTGGGGTGCCTCCTGGATCTCCTAAAGTAGTGAGCTAGTCCTCAGGCCTCCCAGAAAGTTAATTTCATTCATTCCAATCCCAAACGTACCCTCCAATGATGATGAAAATCCAATGAAAAAATAACTGAGGTGCCCAGCAAGCCCTCCCAAAGTCAAATTCTGGTCTGTTGTTTTCCTTCAAGTTATTTCCAACTTACAGCAATCCGAAGGCAAACCTATCACAGGGTTTTCTTGGTAAGATGTGTTCAGAGGGGGGTTGCCTTTGCCTTCGTCTGAGGCTGAGATAATGTGACTGACTTAAGGTCACCCAGTGGGTTTCCATGGCTGAGTGGAGATTCAAACCCTGGTCTCCATAGTTATAGTCCAATGCTCAGACCACTACACTGTGATGTACACACTCTAAATTTGGTGAAAATCCATTCAGCATTTTTTGTGTGATGTGCTAACAGACAAACAAATTTAATTTAATAACATAGTTTGGATTGGATATACAATCTGCATTTGGGTACCAGAACGTCCCTCTGCCTGATTTGCAAGGTCCCTGACCCTCTGTATATAATTCTCAAGGGGCCTGCCATAGACAGAAGCAGACAGAGAAGTCTACTTCTGTCAGCCAATGAGAGATCTACTTCCCTTGGTCTTCTACATACCAATTTGGATCCAAGTGAATGTATTTACGTCCCTCAGTTTTTAAAGATGCAGCATTGTAAGGAGAAAAAAAAACCTGTTTCTCCTTCCAGAATGCTTTGCACCATAAAGAAATATTATGTATCAAATTTTTAAAAATGTAAGCACAAAGATTAAATGACATGGGCAAAGTCTCATAGAACATTCTGTGAGCTGAGCACTGCCATGCGAACCAAGAATCATGCAGATCGCCTTGCTGTTCTTTCTTTCTGTCAGCTAGGCTTGTTATGCTGCATTGGTCTGAGACTTGAGGCAGCTACTTGTGAACAGTGAAAAGTAGGTATTTGGAACAAAACATGATTAGTAGGGTAATCTGGACTCAATAATATGATGGCTACAGAAGGTTAGGAGCAGACAGAAGTCTCTTGTACCATCTGAACTGCCCTTATGCTGGCATAATTTAGAGATCTGAAGCACAGCAGCTCTTCCAGGTGAGATCAGCTGGTGGGAAAAAACAAAAATAGGTGGAGAAGGGATGGAGTGAAGGAGGAATCAAGTTATGCCAGATCAAAATGACCAAAGTCCAAACAAATAGCTACTGTCTTGGCACAAAGTTAGGACACAGCCAGGATGGTCCGAAGTCATTTCCAACATTCCTAGGCTGATAGGGTCTCAGCATCAGCACAGTTCCAGCTGGTGTAATAGAGCTTGAGTGTCCATCTGCCATCTTGGTGAGTTTGGACTCTTGATTTTTGTTCTAAGTAATAATGTCTATAGCCCGATAAAGAACGCAGCTTTAAAACTCAGAAGAAAACAGTAGCTGTTACATTATTGGAATGAATCTTCATACCTCCTTCTTTCTTTTAACTTTCCATTTACTCTTTTGTTTGAATATTTATTTTGTTGTCGTTATATGCTGTGTGGTGGCTTTGACTTAATGGTGACCCTATGAATGAAAGATCTCCAATATCACTGCTTATCAACAACTTTTCCCCAGTCTTGCAAAGTCAGGGCTATGATTTCCTTAATTGAGTTAATCCCTCTGTAATGTGTTCTTCCAATTTTATCTCACTCTGTATCATATTATCTCAGGGTAGTATACAATAAGAACAGTTGAATATATTTAAAACAATGTAAAACAGTAAAAAGGAAAAAGAAAAAGGAGAGGCAACTCAAAAGAAAATTAGTGCTGCATTACCTTTGGAAAGGAATAAATCTTCGTTGAACAAAGAAGAAAGGGAAACCAGCTTGTCTATTGGACCTGTGCAAACATCACCTGCAAGCCATATGCACAAACATTCTTTCTCTTTACATTGTGTTATTTTTATCATCTTGGACAAGGAAGACAACTTATATATCTAAAAATGAAAAATGATTGGCATTTTTGCCCTTCCTGAAAACACAAATTAATATAATTTGTTAGTTGGTTTATTTTACTTGACGGACTATGTAGATTTTTGATTTGGCTTGTTACACTGAATTACCCTTTAATAATGGGCATATAGAATACCAGATATAGCCCCCAGGTTGCTCTGGTAATTGAATAAGGAGTGTATTTAAGGAGATGTCTGTATTGGTTAAGATTGTCATGACAGCATTGGTAATCGGTGGTTGGCTTAAGTAAAAGCCTAATGATAAAAGCTGTATGCTAAGTAATTTTTAATTGATATTCAATAAACACCTATTTCACTTCTGACTGTCATTGGAGAGATGCAAATACTATGGGTCTGAAAGCCACTTCATATGCTATCTCTGTGACAGTGGTAAAAGAGAAGAGCCATGAATGGATGAATAAGGACTAAAGGATCTGAGTGCACGGAACAGAAAACATTATGCCCTCCAACATTGCCCAGACAAAAGCTGGGACATATGTGGCCAAGCAAAATCAGAATGTGGTGAAGATGGCAAAAGCTATTACTGCAGAAGAACACAGAAGCTAAGGAAAGGATGCAGCAATTTGCTTTTTGCCTGAGCCTTCTGGAAAATGCAAGATTCTGCCACCTCCTCTCTCTCCCCTTCGCTGACTAAACTAAGTGCCAGCAGCTTTGCTCTTTGAACTCAGTTTGCACCAGTGGAAGTAAGCAGAGGAAAAAGGAGGAAAGTGGGGAGAGAAGGAAAGAGAAACTGGAACATTTTAAAGATGGCTGAAAAAGTAAGGTAGGAAAGGATCATTTGAGATAAATCAAGACAGCTAGAGAGTATAAAACAGCAGTTTATGCTCTTTTCCTGGTGCCTAGTTTTTCTTTTTAAATGACACCATCAGCATCACTGCTGTTCACACACCACTTTATACATATTTTTCCCCGCAGAATTATACTTCTGAGTACTGGAACCTTGTCAATTATCTTAGAAGCCGAAGGAGATATGGGCCTAAATCCAGTTGTTAGTCCCAACTAGAGTAGAGTTGAATCAGTAGGAAGTTGAGTTACGTGAGTTTCCTTGATTCAGTGGGTGTACTTTGCTTGGGACCAAGAATTGAATTTAGGGGCATTATAACACTAGACATGTTTGTGCTTCAGATTTCTACTCATTTTTAATCTTAAGTGGAGGGTGGTACTCTAATTTGAAAAAAAAAACAAAGAAAGGGGCATATGCACAAGGGGTAATAAACGCTCCTCCCCCCCTCCTCTGCCTTCCTTCCTCACAGGACCTTATCATAGGCACTTGTCTCTTAGACTGGCTCTGAAACTGTAAATGGTTCTGCTAGAGAAAAAAGTACCCAAAGAGATGGACTACATTATGTTCAAGCAGGACAAGAGCAATCTCTACTCACCCGTCACAAATTTACCTGTGAAGGTGCACATACCTGGCAGCTTTACATACAGGACAGGGGTAAATGCCAAACATGGCAACTCCCTGCACCTTTTCTTTGGCCCTCAGGCTCTTTCTTTATGGCAAATGCAGGACTTTGGATGCGAGGTACTTTATTGCTGAGTTGAAACTAAAAACTAAAAGAAAGTATTATGTGGAAGTTACCTTTACCCTACCCTTCAGATCACTTGGGCTAATTTGTGGTAGCAATGTCTAAAGCCTTTGCATAGCACTGAAGGATTTATTATTGAAGTCTGTTTTTAATGAACAGGTTTTATCTTTCGCTACCTGTAGTACTCAGTGTTAATCAGGAAAATCAGTAACCCTTTTTAATGATTGTTCAGATTCACTTGCCCTGGAGGATGAGTGCTTATCATGTTGGGTGCTCGAACTTTCCTCTTGTCAGTTTCAGTTCCTCTAATAGACCATGTGTCTCCCAAATAACTCCACTGCTCTGTATGAATGAAAAAGCAGTTGAGGTGCTCCTAGGGCTTTCTCAAAATGAATTCCATGTGTGCCACAAAGCCCACATGCAATATCACACCATCAGTTTACCGTCCAGCTGAGTACTTGGTGGCAAACACAGAAACGTACAGAAATTTACTGTTATTTGTGTAGTTAAAACAAAAATTCCAAAAATGTGATTTTTAATTCAACTTCTTAAAATCTTTTAAATTAAGTGCCACATTACTTAGTATGAACAAAAGTTGGGGGGAGGTGTGCCCTGCATCCCCAGTGAATTTTATGTATACAATAGCCTATATTTTAAGTCAGACTATCCCAAATGTACCCTCCAAATTTGGTCCATCCAGCTATTTCATGCAGTGTGATAGTTATATTAGCATTAATTTCATACATTAATGTGCCAACTTATAAAAAAGCAAGCTTGTCCCATGCTTTCTGCCTAATGTTTTTAATCAGCATTTGGCTGAACATTATTCTGTGTCTAACAATTAGAAGTCTGATTTTTCTGAAATTTAATATGATAATGCTTGGGTATCTTCAGAAGAAGTAAGATGCTTGGGTAATTTTTTGTTGGTAGACATGAAAGCTAGATTTTCTAAATCTTTTTCTGAAAACTAATGATCATATGCTTTGTTTCTACAAGAAAACAACCAGACTGCCCTGCATATCCTTATCTTATTTTTAAATATTTACCTCTCACCACAGTGGCGGAGCTTGGAGTGTGGGGGGCGGGTGGGAAGGGGGTGCTACAGCACGAGGGGCATGGCCACTGTGTGTGGGGGCATGGCCAAGGCACATGGGGGCATGGCTATGAGCTGGGATGCCTCAAAAACATTGCCGCCTGGGGCAAACCGCTCCTCTGCCCCACTCATCCCTATACGACTATCGCACCATTATCAAATAAGAGTGAATGTTTCCCTTCCTACCAAATTACTTTCCTTCAATAACACGACAATTACAGTAAGTGGTCTTATGCTTGCTGTCGTCAACGGACTGATTATGGACAGAAGCAATTTTCCTAATATGCCCTTGCCCACTCTAAGGGCATGGTCTGAAGTTTATCTAGACAGAAGCCTTCCTAGAACTAAGGAAGCCTAGTTAGTACCTGGATGGATACCACCTGCAACTCCAGGGTTCAGCACCTGCAGTTCCACAATGGAAGGAGAGTGAGTGATAATAAGGTGAGTAAATAAGTGACCCTGAAGAGGTTTGTGTCTGAGATGATTGCTTCCTATTATGACCATTCACGAAGATATTTGTTGGTTTTGATCCTTGCCCTGGTGTTGCCCAAAGCACAATTGAGTTAAGGTATAAATAATGAATATTTCCAATAGTTGATCTCCTATGCTAATTTTTATCAGACAAGATGAATATTTCAAATACCTTGTATATTGAGTACTGTTTCCCATGTTTTTGAAGACTGGATTCCTAGATAAGGGGAGGTATTGGTTTGGAAAGTAAAACTATCCAATTGGTACTTTATGAGTGAATGATCAACCAAAGTGTAGTTATCCTTTGGTGTTTGCATACCTTTGCATTTCACAATTGTTATTGATTGTTGTCCAGTTGGCTTCAGCTTATGGCAACCTTATGAGTAAGAAACCTCAAAGACATCCAGTCATCAACAGCCCTGCTCAGCTCATGCAGATTCAGCTCTGTAGTTGCCTTGATTGACTCTATCCAAGGTGGAATATACTGCCTCAAGTGTGGTGGGGTCACTTTCTTTGGAGAATTTTAAACAGAGGCTGGATGACCATTTGCTGGGGGTGCTTTGAGTGTGTGTTCATGCATGGCAGGGGGTTGGACTTGATGACTGTTGTGGTCTCTTCCAGCTCTATGATTCTATGATCCGTAATGTGGTTTTCCTCTTCCTACTGCCTTCTGTTTTACTTAGGACCACTATCTTTTCTAGTGGATTGTAGCATTTCAGTATGTCCAAAGTATGATTGGGTTATTTTCTGTTAAGATTCAGACTTAATTTGCTCTCAGGCCTATTTATTTGTCATTTTGGCAGTCCATGGTATCTGTAGAACTCTCCTCCAGCACATGTCAAATAAGCTAGTTCTCATCCTGTTAAGTTTCTTCATTATCCAGCTTTCACAACCGTACCTAGGGATTGAAAATACAAGAGCATGGATGATTCTGACTTTGGTATTCAGTAATATATCTTTGCACTTGAAGATCCTACTTAGTTCCTTCATAGCTGTCCTCCCAAGTGATAGGTATTCTTCTTGATTACAGAATCTATTTTAATTTTTGACTGAATCAAGGTATAGAAAATCTTTAACTATTTCAACATTTTCATAATTCACATTAAAAATGTAGAAATCACCTGTGGTCATTTTTGTTTTCTTAATGCTCAGCTGTAACGCTGCTTTTGCGTTTCTTCCTCTGATTTTTCTAAGTATTTGTTCCATATCTTGGCTGTTTTCTACTAATAGTATTATCTGTATATTTTAAATTGTTGGTCTGCCTTCCCCCAATTTTCATGCCACCTTCCTTCTAGTCTGATCCAGTTTTTCCACATGATGTGTTCTGTGGGCACCTGTTATACATTGTCTAACAAGCAGCAATATGCGTTTACAGGCATACAAATGGTATCTTAGCCAGAAGTAGAGAATTGAGCTCTATATCACTCTAGCTTACTGTCTTTAACTTTTACGTTTTATAATGGCATGCAAAACCTAAAGGTATTCTTACTCAGACAGCAAGCAGTTTCTCAGGTTTAGCATTTTTGTCTTCAGCATGATCAGAAACCAGCCATGAACTGAAGCATCTTCTCTCTATTTATGGGGGTCACACCCTGGTTTTTTACATTTTTCTACCCAATGGGAATACTCCCAGGGTGCTTGGAGATCTGACATCACCACCAATCAGATAAGACTATAATTGGTTTCTTGTCCTCAGCCAACTGGACAAGATTTGCAAACAGTCCATTTGTTCAAGGTTGCTTATCCTGCTAGAAATGAATTGACACACTCTCAGTCAGATACACATCTTTAACTGGTCACCATTCTTCTGGTTACCTGCCATCAGATGATTGGATCGTGTATGACTCAACATGATTCAAGACTATTGTATCAACCAGGTATGCTTTTTCAGCTTTCCATTTTTTTCACTTCCTCCCTCCAGGATTCTCGCTTTCTTTGTACTTATGCTTACTGTTGATTCTCAGTAAGTGATTAAACACCAAAACTGAGTTCATTATACACTGTTACCACGATGAAGACACAGTTGATAGGGTATTCTAATTGCCATTCTTTCTTTCAATATACAGGCTTCAGGGCATTGAATTTTGCCAAATAGACACAAAATACAGCATCTGCCTTTTATAAGAGGAATTAATATATTGGTGGACAGATTTGCCAGAATTGCTTGTAAAAATTCATGTACTTGACAAAGTTGCATACTAACTGTATGTATTTGGTAAAATACACCCAAAAGAGGTGTATGAATTTCAGTGACTAAAAAACAAACAAATAGAAGCTGATCTAAACATGGAATGAAACAAACTTAATACTAGAAAAACTGGTAAACTAAGATTCATATATTTATCCATTCCATAGCATCTTATTTATTTATTGCCTTTATGATTAATCAAGATCAAACATATCAGTTTACAAAGTATCCATTGCCTTAACGATGAAATGCCTGCTATGGCATTTGAGTAGGATCTGTTTGAAGGAAGGCCCATATATTATATGGATCATGTGTGTATACACATTTACACTTGTGTGCATCCCCCTTGTGCATCTATGTGTATTCAATATACAGATGTCCCACATTGTAGGTATTTTAATGTCTCACATCCATAGCTAGAATGTGGAATCAATCAGCCATTCTGAGCCCAAACAGATTAAATGTTTCCTGGACCTGGATAAAGTTTAGTATGTCTGCCTTTTACCTCAGAGCTTGCTATGCATTTTCACCTCTCTGTTGAATAATGCCCTGGCAACATTATCTAAAAGAATCACCACCTCCACAAATACCAGACCATTTGCAATTTCTGTTCAGGGAATTTGGCCTGTATGCTATCAGGATACAAAAATATAAACATGAACTTACTCATTTTCCCATAGGTTGGATGTACTATCCTTAAAGGGATTTGTTCAGCTTTCTCACTGATCAGTTTCCTCTTGTCATCATGGCAGACTCTGAATTTGATTGAGCAGTTGACCAGAGCAAGTGGGAAACCAGTTAAGCTGTGCCACTCCAAAGAATAGGAAATAATTTTAAAAAGTAGTTACAGTTTTTGTGTCAAGGTCAAGTCAGAGGTACGTAGTTACTTTTATCATTACATTTTCAAAAAAGCCTCTTATTGCTTTCCTGTTCTAAGAGGTGACTAGTTACCTTGAATACTGTAAGTTTCTGGCTTGACACACAAAGCACAGTCCCTCCCACCGTCAGTACCTCACAACAGAGAACAAGGCACAACATGAGCCAGCACTTGAACCATGCAGTATTTCTCATACAACAGTCGTTGAGGCCATGCCCCCATAACTGTAAAAGTAACGAAAAAGTTACTTCTACTGCAGAAGGATGGAGTTCTCCATCATTATGTGACAGTCATAATGTAACAATGCCTTCATTGTTGTTGTTGTTTGCCTTTAAGTCATTGCCAACCTATGGCAACCCTCAGGTAGATGTATCACAGGTTTTTATGGGGGTGAGAGTATGTAACGCACCTGAGGTCACCCAGTGGGTTTTCCTGGCTGAGCAGGGAATCGAACCCTGGTCTCCACGGTCGTGGTCCAGTGCTCAAACCACTACGCCATGCTGGCCTTCAGTGCTTTCATTACCAAGGAGGAAAGGGACAAATTGCTAGCAGCTAATTTTTTTTAAAGTACTCTAGCTATAGTGGTTTAAGTGTTGGACTATGACTTGAAACCCGGCTTCAAATCCTGATCAGCCGTGGAAACCTATCAAGTCACACTCTCTCAGCCTCAGAGGAAGGCAAAGGCAAAATCTCACTGAACAAATCCTGCCCAAAAAAACAACCGTGATCAGTTTACCTTAGGGTGGTCATAAGTCAGAAATAACTTGCAGACACAAACCAAAGTTGTTTGTAGTATGTTACTTCTCAACTCTGTGCTTTTCCAACACAACTTCGCAGAGCTGAGTGAAACCTTATGCCTAAGTCTCGTATTGTGTTTGTTTCTTTGTTTTCGGGGGACTGTTGTATGATCTTTGAACCCTTTACCTTTTGAAAACAGTCATGTTTCTGACAGTCTGAATGACTGCTTGGTCCCTCTAGTCTCTGGGCAAAATGCTAGACCATGTCCCCAGGTGACTGTGCCAAGTCCTTCGACAGCAAATGAAGCATCATTGAATATGTCAGGATGAATTAGAAAGCAGGCTCATCACATTAATCTCAGACTCTGAGCTGGCAGTTCCTATGTTCTAGTGTCACTTGATCCTGGCTGTCATACTCCTGTCCCCACCTCCACAGCCATGGGAAATCTCCCTGGGCAGCATACAGACAATAATGCACAGTAATGAAGTCGCTGGAGGAAATACTTTGCTGGCATTGGCCACCATCGACTGACACCTTTCTCTTATATTAAGTGGCCTTATGGTTTTATATGCTTGAAGGTATTTTTTACACTGCTGTTCATGTTTGCTGACACTGAACATATTTCTTCACTGATTGATATCTTACCATATTATACTGAAGAAGAAAAAATAATGCCATGTGTTTTAGTGTCTTTATCCTCCCCTTTTTTACTTCATGAGATGAATTGAAGTAAATTTATCTCATAGATCCATTCAGAAATCTTCCTTCTAATAAAAGATTATAAGAGATTATTCAGAAATATTGTCTGATCAAAGATTAATTTGCTTGGACAAAGGTCTGTAGCCTGTTTCTCTTTTCCAAGGGTTTTGTGTTTTGCAATAATACTCTGTTTTACTTAGAAGCAGTTTGAAAATCACCATTAATAATCCATAAATAAACAGATCCCTGCAGAAAATAGGGGTTGCACACTTTGGATATTCCAGTCTTGACTGAAAATAGGTAAGTCAAGATAGAGATGCAAGTTCCTTGTGACAAGGTCATAAATAAACATTTTGGTGCTTTGCACTGCCAGTTAAAAGGATCTTGATTTGTAAAGCTGAGAAAATCTTTGCCTAAGTATTTTGAAAGTTACAGAGCAGATTGTATTGAGGGCTATGTACATCAGTGATCTGACCCAGCATGCTGTTTATTTGTAATATCATACATTAAAACAGTAATAAAGTGAGAAATAAAAACTTAAACGTGAGGCAGGTAAAACACCTAAAAAAAAATCAGTAAAAAACAACTTAGTTGTACTAATCTATAATGACAAGCACTTTAGTTTTCACTCTTTCAAGAATCTTTTATATTAGGGGTTTTTTTATAATAAGAACCATACACAGTTACTACATCTAGTAGTTACTACATCTACATCTAGTAGTAACATTCATACTACTACATGCATAGTAACTACATCTATAAAAAAGAAAATACAATTGGAGAGAATAATGAGTAAAGGTGAACGTTGTCACCAACAGTATGATTTGTAAAAATGATAAGAAGCCAATTTTCAGATCATTGTTTTGGTCTAGGCCTTACATAAGAAGTTAACTTCATAACGAACTTTGTGCTCTATAGCCTATCAAATCAACAGAAAAGCTGAGTAGCAATTTCTTTCTTCCAATGAAAAAGCTTGGATCTTTAATGTTTTTTAAAAGTTGAATTTGCTAGCTGCATTGAACTTTTGAGTAATAGCAGGATAAAAAATAAAATAAAATAAAGGCATATTCACATTACTTACTGCAGTGCTAAAAGCAATGTTCCAGTTTCCCTGCTGTTCAGCTTTTATTTTATCTCTATGCTAGAAATTCCTTCTGGTGATGCCATATGTCCACTGCTAATATATTATTTTATGCTATATATTCTCCTCTCTTATTGAAGACAAAGCAGTGGACTAAATATTATGCACAAATTTTTGTGATAGACCCCTGAAGTTGTGACTGATTTAGCTGATGGATTGTAAAAGCATATTTGGAAGGGAAAGGGTCTGGTTCAGGAAGCGCTAAGGGAGAAGCCTTCAACCTGTGTCTGCTCATTGTCTCTATACTAATTCACTCTTGCAGAATCCAGAGTACGAATAAGTGTATTTCCATGTAAAGTGTAGAAGAGACCTCAGCTGAAATGAACAAAATTGATGGGAAATAAGGCTGGTGGTGCCCAGCTAGGTATACTACTTAATGGACAACTTTTATTCCCTGCATATTCATGAGCAGACCTAGACATCAAACGCAAGAACCAAGTTATTTTGTACCACTTACATTGGCACTGAATACAATAAGACAATAACATCATATAGTGACTGAACCTAAACAGCACAGTACCCCCTTAAAAATGAACAATAGGAATTGGAGAACTGTATCTGCAGTTAAGAGGCAAATGGTTGCAGTGCAATACAGTGGGTGATAACTTTCTTTGATGTGGTAGATTTTATGGTGGATTTTTCCTTGTTTAACAAAGTGCTTTTGTTTCTTGTCTCTGCTAGGTACCTGTGCTAAGGCCCATGGATTTAATGGTGGAGGCAACTCCCAGGAGAGTATTCGCGAATGCACACACATATCACATCAACTCCATATCTGTGAACAGTGACTATGAGACCTACATGTCAGCAGATGATTTGAGGATAAACTTATGGAACTTTGAAATAACCAATCAAAGTTTTAGTATCCTTTGCTTCATGAATCTATCTGGAAATACCATCCAATCAGAAGAGGCCTCTCTTGGGAAGAACCAGCTTGCTGAACCTCAAGTTTGCATTTCTTACATGGTTGGTTTGTTGTATTCTAAAGCACATTTTTACATTTGTACTTGTCCTGGTCCTACATCCACCCTTAGCCTGCAAACAAATGTTTATTCAAAGGTGAGGCTTAGTCTGTGGACATTATACATGACAAGGGTTCATGACCTTGGTTATTATGTTTTTGTTGACATGATTCTCTCCAGAGTATGATTTGTTCATTTATTACACTTGTATACCACCACTCGATAGTAAGTAGTTCTCAGAAGCCAAATATATTAGTTGTGTTAGAAGTTTGATCCAAGAAATATTAGGAACTTGAGAAAGTGGGGCATTTTCTCCAAGTTACCTGGATGGAGGAAGCTGTTAGTGTTTTTGTTTTGCATTTCGAAACAGTAACACACATGTAGAAGCCAAAAGATGGGTAAAATATTAATCACCCTGATGCTAGTGTCAATAGAAGTTTTTTTAAAAAAAAGTTTGTGCTAGTGGCTAAAGAATAGCCACATTATGAAATTTTCTTTAGACTGGCCATGTACTATTCATTACAGGGGTGACAGGAGTTGTGTGAAAGTAGACTGTGGTAGTCTACAGCAATAGCTCTTCTACACATTGTTCTGAACCAATATCCTGCTAGGGTGATCATGGGCAAAGGTTAGGGTCCCATTCTCAGGTATTTCTTATAGCAGGACAGCTGCTTGTAGCAGGTTTCTTCCCACATTGCTCTAGTACATACCTGAATATAAGAATCAGGTGGACAGGGGGGTCCTTCCCATGTAAGAGATAACATGATAATAACTAGATGAGAAGGAATCACCCAGTTGGTTCTGCTCAGCTGGGTCCTGTTGCTGTGAAAGGCAGTGTCAGACATTTTGTATTCTTATGTGCAGCTGTACAAGAATTCAGACCTACTGAGTGAACCTATAATGTTTCTACCAATGGTACTTGGAAGGGCCACATGGCTGTAACTGCTAGCATGGCTGGTGTCAAACAAAAGTGGAAGTGGGAAGATAGGGTGAAGAACTGGGAAAGAGGCATCCTTTTCCCCATAAGGGAAAAAGACTTCCTTCTTAGTTTGTCTGGACAGTCCTTGAGAAGCTGGGTGATAAAGTTTTAGGTTAAATGACAGTAGTTACAACTGGGAACATTTCCACCTTATGTACAACTTGCTATAGAGTTTGGTAGGTGGGCACTTTGGCAGCCAGAGCAAGTACCAGTTTGGGTTCTTAAACTACCCATCAGGGGCTTGACCACTGCTGAAATGCAACAGCTGTCTGTAGTTCCGGATCATACCAGAGCACCTCCTGTACTGTGGAGCCCTGTCAGTGTGTAGGGCAGTAATCACATCCCATCTAGAAGTGTTTGAGGTATTTAGTTCATTTAATGTGGTGACAGAGTTTGTCAGTGGTGGCAGCAGAAGCAGAATAAGAACAGCCAGGAGGAGTCTCATGCTGTGAGCTACATGCAGTTCTGTGTTGCTTACAAATCTTCCAGTGATCAAGGATTATGAGAATTCTGAAGGTTCGCCACAGTTTCAAAAGTGGTAATGAGGGAATACTCCGTTTCTAAATAGTTGCCAGCACTATGTTGGAGAAAATGTTGCAGAGAAGCAGTTTCTTGTCTGCTCTGAACACTTCAAGTTAAATACTCTGTGCCCGTGTGTATTTTTTAAATTAAATTAATCTATTATTTAAATATTTCTGTCCTGCCCCGTATCACAAGAGCTCAGAGTAGAGTGCAGATAAAATAAAAAACTATTTTTATTTGCTTATCCAATAATGCTGCAGTTTAAATTTGCCCTGCTCTGATACTCCAGTTTTAAAGGTGCCATTGCTTTCAATCAGTCAGTAATGTGTTATCATCCTGCCCCTTAGCCTGCATTCCTGTGCATGTTTGGTTGAAACACATTCCACTGAATATATTTATTGTACTGAATGCTGACTACCAACAATAGAGTGCAGTATGCTTGAAGGAGAAAGAAAGAGGGATGAAAGGATAGCAAAACAACACATGCATTGAGGAAGAGGGAAAAAAAGGAGGGAGGAGGAGGAGGAGGAGGGAGAGGAGGAAAGAGTGAGGTTGAGAGATAAGATCTTGGGACAGGAAGAATGAGGAAAGAAAGCAAAGCCACACAAGAAAGAGCTTTTGGAGAGGACATTCTTTCCATGATCTCCATGGCAGAGAAGGATATTGCCTGACTAAAGATGTACCTGCCCAAACCCTTTGGATACAGCCTATCTCATACATTTATGACAAGGTTTAAAACTGGAACTAAAGAAAAGTGATTTTTAGAGGCTTTTTTTCCTCTCTTAGTTTGTGCTGCATAAGTATTCTTCCTTTTAAAATGTCAGTTGATTTTTCTGGGCATTTGGGCATCTTTTTACTGATCTGCCAGGCCTCCATGTCCTTAGATAGCCAGAAATCTAATGGCAGTTCAGCTCAGCTGGTTGTTCCTGCAGGGGGGTGCATTCCAGCTTGGTTGACAAGTTGTTGGATTTTTCTTGCAGGAACAATATTGTATGTTGGGGGGGGGCTGGAAGAGCAAGGTGTAATTTAAAAGACAGGTGCCACTGGGGAGCATGTGGAGAAGAAATATTAATAGCTAGCTTTCATTATATGCTACAGATGTGTGACAGGCTGCTGAAACAGGCATACAAATGAGATGATGCCAATCACTTAAAAAGCCACAACAGGAATAATAATAGGACCAATGACAATAATTTTCTTAAAACAGGTATGCCTGTAACATCCACAAAATGCCTCATGCTGCTTTCAGACAGTATTCCCCTCAAGCAAATAGATAAATGAAGGTTTTCTTTATGGCCCACTGAAGATTTAAAAACACAAAAGCAAAACCTCAAAACTCCTAATCCTAGATGTGTTCATAAGTGCTTGTGTGATCACGAGGAAATCTGTGCATTCCCTCCCCCTTCCTTTTCTCCTCCTCTGGTCAGTGGGATGAGAATTTGTCTGGCTAGTACATTATGGGTCCTCATCTTTTCATAAAAAGGATACCACTGAAGAAGACATGAGACAACAGTTTTGGTGAAAAGAGGCCAAAAGAACAATAATAATATACTCTGAGAAGTGCTGTCAGGGAATAATTGGAAGTGGAGAACTAAAACACATCCAGCTCCATAACTTAATTACTTATGTTATTTATTTATTTACTTACTTATTTACTTACTTACTTATTTAATACCCTGCCTTTCCTCCACCCAAGGTGGGACCCAAGGTGGCTCACAACATTCATTAAAACAAGGTACCTCTAAAACAAGGCACATCTAGTGATAACGTTTTAAAAACTGGTAAAATAAAATGCTGTGCTAAAACAGCAATGCTTCAAAACAGTGTAAAATCGTTTTAAAAGGTAATAATCACAATAAAAGTACAGTTCATTCATACACACACACATTAAAAGATCCTTCTGTGTAGCTGCTTAGTTACCAAATGCCTATTCAAATAAAAAGGTCTTTACTCATGGACAGAAGGAAAGTAAGAGAGAGTCTCCTGTGGAAGAGAATTCCACAGCCTGGGAATAACCTGATGGTAGGAAAAAGCCCTCCTCTGAGGATCTAAAAACTCAGGCAAGATTGTATGGGGAAATACGGTCTTTTGGATAGTCTGGACCTAAGTTGTAAAAGGGCTTTGTATGTCATAACCAACACTTTGAATGATACCCATAAATGAAATGGTATCCATGAAATTGTTTCAAAAATGGAGTTATACTTACCCCATCACTAGGGTGTGAGGCCTAATTTTGAATACATGTTGGTTATAGAAGGAATGTTGCTATGCAGTAAAGCAGGCATATGATTTTTGTCATGCCATGTTAGAGTCTGCAGACCTGAAATGGTGTGATTGCCTCTTGGCATGGCGGAATATTGGCTTAATCTGGGTGGCAAGACATTTTCGTTTGTCAAACCTATTGCTGAATCTTTTACATTTGCTTTTCTCTCCTTTGTTACCTGTTGTGCAAAGTGTTTTAACAGACACACCACCTCAGGTTCTAATATTTTATTTATTATCACTTAGCTTATTGCTTGAGGTTTGTTTTTCATTATATAACATTTCTTTGATCTTCATCTCTCTTTTTGCCATGCTTGCTGTGATATGCTAAACCAGTTTGACTCTCTGTCCTTTCAGAGCAAAAGCTGTGGGTAAACTAAGAGTCTTACAAATTAGCAAGAGTTTGTGGTAGGTTTCCCACATTGCCTTCCAGCTAACCAGTACCTGGTGCTGTTGACAATATTTCGGAGGAAGGAACTGGCAAAACCACCTCTGAGTATTCCTTGCCTATGAAATTCATGGAGTCTCCATAAGTCGATAGACAACTTAAAAGCACATACACGTACACAAGGTTTGCAGCAGCCTATCTTTTACCAGAGTGGTATATTCTAAATGACGGAGGCCTTCTGGTCTGACAGTGAGTCAGAGATGGAACATGTCAGCATGTGACAACTCATATCCCTTCACTAAAACAGCTGCCTGGCTGGAGTGGTTTATGTGTGTATAGAGGCCTAGTAGAATTCTGTCCGGGAAAGGACAGTGAACAGTTACAAAATTGACACTCAGTTCTTCTTTAGAAGAAGGAAAACCCTGTGATAAACAGTATATTTTGGATATGGTCCTGCCAAGGCAAGCACTTTTAATAACAAGTGTATCAACATGAGGTATTTGCATAATGCGAAGTGTGGAGGCCTAGTTAACTTAAAGATCTAGTTACTTTAAAAAGTGGAGGCATTATACACAAAGCTTCTTCACTAGGATTACTGTCTCCCTTATTTCTGTGGAGCAGGAAATGCAGTTCCTTCTGCAAACAGTTTGATTTTGAAAGCCTCTTTTATCCTGTTTTAATATCTAAAGGATACAGAGAGAGGAAAAAAAATCTTATGTTCTTCTCTAGATGTGGCTATTACTGGAGAAGAGACAAAGCTTCTCATTTTTCTTTCCCTGAGGCATCACCCAACCAAGTTACAGACAACTTAGAATTGCTTCACATAGTGTATGATTTGTATATGTTTGCCATAGTCAGTGCAGATATTTTAAAATGTGTACATGCATGCACCTCCAAACATGTAGTAGGCATATGCTGCAGGAGAGCAGCTCGCTGTACCTTAGGTCACACAGTTTGAGCTCCCAAAATGTTTCAAATGTTTTATGCAGGAAGCAAAAGCAGATAATTTATCACGTTGCAGGTGGGCTACATTTGGATGAATACTTTTAAAGTTATGGAAGTCGACCTGCAGTTTTCACAAGGGGCATTTCTGCACTACACTGTTCTAGTGCTATTATTCCCCTTTCAACATCCTGTGGCATTTTGGGATTTGTAGTTTACTGAGGCCAAAGAGCTCTCTGGCTGAGAATTCTAAATGCCCCTCCCTAAACTGCAAATCCCAGGGTTCCATAGGAGGTTGAAAGTGGAATAATAGCACTATAACAGTGTAGTACGGAAAAACCAAAGGTGCATTGTCATTTTTTATGTGTTTGTTGATTGTTTTACAGTCAGTTAAGCACTCCATCAAAACTATATGCATTCACACAGGTGGTAAAATGGGAATCAGTTGTATAGCTGCAATCCTACACACTTCATGTTTGGCCTGCCTATTATTGATACCTAAGAAACAGTTGATTCTTTTCAGTTCATAATTAAGCTCCAATGTCAAAATATGATAGAAGTGGGAAAAGAAAATGGAATCATTTGCTGGGATAGCTATTAACTTAGTTTATGTCTTCCTGTTCTCCTAACACAAGGTGGCTCACAACACAAGTTAAAACAAAATACAATTTAAACAATGGATAATACAATTTAAAAAAAATAAAGAGTCAATTCTAAATCTAAGGCCATTTCCACACGTTACCTTGCTCCGTTGTCTTCTGGTCGCAATCCCAGCAATGCCTTTGCCGGAAAGGGAGTGTGATGGGTACGCTCCCCTCCATATCTGACTGGCCCTCTGGAGAATGGAGCATGAGGGACACCCGTCTTCCTTCCGCAGCACAGCTGGATTGTTTCTCATGCTGCGCTGGGGCAGGAGGTGCCTCCATTATGCTTCTGGCCCTTCCGCATAGCAGTAAGTACAGGAAAGTCGCACAATTGAGGGTCATTGATAGAGAAACTCCATCAATGATTTACCTCATGATCGTGCAGGTAACAGGAACAGGAGAACGGCGGGACTGCAACGACGTCATACAGAAGCGTCGCGGTCCCTTTCGTCTCATGTCCCCATGCTGGGATGCAGTTGTCATGCAGAAAGAACCTAAGTATTTAATTGCCCTGTTGCATAAAGTGTAGGATAAGATATAGAACCTGGCTGGGTGAGGTTCTGGTGATAGGAGGAGTGATCTACTCCTCTTGTTTTGTCCTCGTACCACTTTTCCTTTTAAATAGGGCCATCCACTTAAACAAATGGGCATGCCACTGGATGTTGTTTTTAGCTATGGTGGCACTAAACCTCTGTTTGTGCCAGAGGAATGTAATTCTTGTCTTGCAGCCAGTCAACCCATCTGAGTAGCTCTACACCTATTAAAATGTGGGGAAGGGAGGCATTGGAAACTGCATTGTGCTGAGTTGGACCATTGGCCTCTCTGACTCAGTACCCTCCACAGTCACTGGAAGCAGCTCTCCAGAATTTCTAGACCTGGTTGGATACACTGGGACTTGAACTTGGGTCTTTTTATGTACAAAATATGTGACCTGTCATTTTCCTTAAGAATTTATACATGTATGCAAGTATCAGGTGGTGATATCCCATTTGTGGTCACCAATCCACTCGTGTCTGCTTAGTTCCATTGAAATTAAATAAGCTTAAGATATCAATTTCAGGAGGAGAACAACATTGGCAAGTGCAATAAGAGGAATACAGCTCCTACCCAAAGATGCTTATTCAGATCCAGAAAATTCAAAATCATCTGGACAGGCACAGGAAAATCCCACATTTGTTCATCCACAGATGACTACTAAAAGAACCATTAGAGGGACAGGGATGAGAAGTTGTGTCTCCTCTCTAGTGTAAGCCATTCTAGAATGGGGACAGCTAAAAAACCTCCTGTTCTTTTTTAAAACACCCAAATATCTCAGGAGTACAGAAACATTCAATGAACTCTCCTTAGGCTCATATGTTATATTCATCCTAAGCATTTGAATGCATGTCATACCCAAGCATATGAGGTATGTTGCAGAGCTTCTACATTTCTTGGTATGATTTGTTGCCAGCACTCTTAGGAAACCAATACAGAAGGCAGAGTTTGTACAGGTCCATAATAGTCTGATATTTAGAAACAACTTTTGGTTTAAGGGCCTTTCCGCCCTACACTGTTATAGTGCTATTATTCCACTTTCAACATCCTGTGGAATTCTGGGGTTTGCAGTTTACTGAGGTCAAAGAGCTCTCTGGTCAAGAATTCTAAATGCTCCTCCCTAAACAGCAAACCCCAGGATTACATAGGATGTTGAAAGTGGAATAATAGCACTATAAGAGTGTAGTGTGCAAATGGTCTAAGACTATGAATAATTCAAGTTTATTTTTAAGTGATTCTAAAGAAGCTGCATCTCTCTTTCACTAAAACCACTTCCTGCAGTATTGTCTCACTAGATTCTGTGACATTTCTCCTGGCTACATTACTTGAGAAGTGAAATCTAAGTGTCTGTGTAGGCAGAATTTGAATATAGCCTTTAAATCAATCTTCATTTCATTCTTTGCATGTGTTGTGCAAACTTGCCCTCTGCATGTTGTTTTTGCTTCTACATATTGGAAACATACACCTTTGTCAAGTACTCTGAACAATGCAACTAAAAAAAATTAGGTTAAACAGTTTGTGGAATAAATGACTCCATATTTAAAAACAGTAGTAGTCATACAAAGAACAACATTAGTTCTCAGGAAAACAGCCCGTATTTCTTAGTTCTTTTGCTTGTGATTTTAATCTTTCCAGGATGACAAGCAGAGATATTGAAAGCAAGCCTGAGCAAAGGAGGAAGTGGGAAGAGGGAAAAAGTGTGGCAGCACCTTTGAGACTAATTGGTTTTTATTTTTGCATGAACTTTCACGAATATAAACCCACTTTTTTGGAAACTAGGAGATGCTTGTGAACTGATTACTCACGCTACTACCTTCCTTTTGGTTGAAGTAGAGGCACCACCAACATTTCATGAACTGTTTCCTCGCTGGTAGCAGAGATGTGAAGACAGTGGTCCTTGTGCCAAACCACTTTGCATTTTATATTCTTGGCCGGGATCCTATTGAGTCACACTGCTCATGCGACAAACCATAGAACAAAGAGTTTAACATTTTCACTGCACATATAATGAGACATCCAGGACCTTGCTGTGTCAGCAGAAGCTCGATTTTCTGGACGAGATTGCTGCATGTGCCAGTATTCATTAGGATCTTGGCCCATGTAGGATAGCTGATATAGGCCATTTCCACACTAGACTGTTACAGTGCTGTTATTCCACTTTCAACATCCTGTGGAATCCTGGGGTTTGCAGTTTAGAGAGGGCCTCAAAGGCCCCTCTCTAAACTGCAAACCCCAGGATTCCATAGGATGTTGAAAGTGGAATAATAGCACTGTAACAATCTAGGGCGGAAATGGCTATAGAGAGTATTTTAAATAGTTTCCATTTTATAATGTTCTTTCAACATTCAAAGCATTTTACATCCATAACCTCACTACTCCTTAAACAACATTTTAATATACTGTAAGTCAGTGTTATTATCCCAGCCTTGTAGTTAGGGGACTAAGAAACAATGAAGTGTTCAGGGTTAGACTGGAATCTATGCACACTTACTTGGTCCCATTGAGCTTGATGCATCACCTAGATCTCTGAGGCTTTACATATGGGAAAAAATACATAAGATTGCTCTATTAACCACGGTGCAACTTAGGCTTTCATCATGGCCTAAGGGATCATTTTTATTACTACGGTGGTCTGAGTGCATCAGCTATAGCCACAGGATAGAGGATAGTATAGCTTAGAAACAACTACTTAGAATAATAAGTTAATTGTAATTAATTTCTCTTTTTCTTTTAAATAGAGCATAACGAGTGCATCGTGACTGTAATGTAAGATAGAATAATATGGCTCCTTTTCTTGTGAAACTGTTTTAGTTATAGGTATGGTGCATGTAGTTTCATTGTTTCGTTTCTGTTGCAGTGCTGTCTGTTGTAGCAGTCTTCTGTTTTTGTTTTGAGGAACTAAAGAGCAGCAGTTTTAATTGCCTTTGCTTGGCAAGGAAGTATAGTGATACTTTTCAAAATGTATGGCAGTGACCTAAATCCAATGGTTAAGCTCAACTAGAGTAGATCCATTGAATCAATGACAACTCAGCAGGTCAACATTTATATAAGTTCTGTTGATTCAGTAGAGCTACCCTACTTTGGACCGATAAATTTAGGCTTATAACAGTAACTGCTTCTTTAAGGAGGTGTAATAAACATATACCCTCCCATTCCTCTTCTAAAACATATACTAAACTTATACTCTCCCATTCCCCTTCCAAGAAAGAGTTGAACTGTACAAGATACAAAAAGCACAGAAGCAGCATTCAATTAAATGTTATTTACAACAGTCTAAAGGCAGCAGCAAAGTTTAGTTAGTTAGACTTTCCTTTGCAGTGACATATTGATTCTTCTTCTCCAAGAGTTGTCATTTGATAGTTGTGTGTGTGTGTGCATGTGTGTGTGTGCGCGTGTGTGCACATGCATGCATATATGTGTATTTAATCAGAATTCCCACCAATTTATCTGGAACAGATGGTAAACCAACTGGCCTGTAATTTACTAGCTCCCTTTTTTAAAGAAACAATGTTACATTGACTAGTTTCCAGTTGAGTACCAAAGCCAATCTTAGTAACAAATTACATAGTCTTCTTAGCAAGTTCAGATGTGAATTATATAAAAACTTTCATATGGACCCCACCTTGATCCAATGATTTGTTCATTTTTGATTTATCAATAAGGAAATCGGGGCTAGACAGGTAAAGTTGCTTGTTCATTTGGTCTTCCATGGGGAACATGCCCAATGAATTGGATATCTTATCTCTCTCAAACAGAGTCTTCATTTATGTGAAGATGAGAAGGGAATTAGAGTCAACTGTTCAATCTATCTGTATAACATTAAGGAAAGTATGTTTCACACAGCTACATTTCATCAGTAATCCCTTCAGGAATAGGATGTTCCCACCCTCCCATTCACTTTTGTTAACAGCAGGAACTTAATTTGTTTTCCATACGGGGCAAAGAAAACCTCTGTGCATCCCCCCCCCCCCTTTGTCCAAAGTAAGGTCTCAGAAAGCCAATACAATTGTCCCATGCTGGGTTTTTCCAGAGTGTGAAATCTAAAGCCTGCTTGACACCACTGGCTACCATCTGAAAGCATGACCAACAGAAGCAATCATCAAAAGATCATCTGCTGCATTCTGAGTTTCTGCTCTAAATAGTAAGGCTAGCTGAAAAATCCTACAGTGTCTGTGATGCTGTGAATCTTAAAAGTATTGCCTTGGACTACGCCATTCAAGTTAATCAGGAATTAATATTGCAAAAGAAAACCTTTGTTTCCCCATACCTGAAAATGATTAATACTGGAAGTTCCTTGCATCATGGTGCTTTGACTGTTTTTTAATGTTTTCATTTTGACCCAAGGGAGAAACAACATCATGATGTTTTATCATGCCTGAAACCAAGTAAAGTAGGGTAAAAGTTGGATTTTCTCTTAGTATACTATTACTTTGTCTGCTGGCCTAAAATCAGTGAGGAAGCATAGGGTGCCAGTTAATTAATTAGTGTGGGTGCAAATATTTCTGTGGGACGTTTTTTAAAAGAAAATCCCAGCTAAATTTCTGTTCCTGTTTGCTCATTTATTTGAAAAGAATATGGTAAGGAGACACCACATTACATCGTAGATGGACTCTAGTGTTTTTGTCTGTGGTAAATTTTTGCCTTGAATCTCAAAACACCCATAACATATTTCTATCAAATGTGAGTCTTGGCACAAATCTCTCTAGAAAAGAGAGAGATATAGCTCCTTTCCAGGTAAAGAGCTGGTGAGGTTTTCACCTTTGTGTCAGTGTGTTACAATTTTGCAATTTAGCTCGATGTCTTTCCTTGCCCTGCTTTTTATCTTTTTGCTCTACATATGCACTACCCTCCTGGGGTGTATGGATTCAGTAAAAATTATACTGCTAGATGTGCTTACAACCAGCCAGTTTTGCTGAGGGTGTGAAAAATGGAAGAATAGGGCCTTTAGATGTCTCTAGATGTCTTTGTGGAACTGTGAACTTTGAGATGTCTCTGAAGTAACTGGAATGGTGTGAGGTCTTGTAATATCCTTCTCCCCTACTGAAAAGAAAATTAAGCCTGCTATTTTGAAGTAAAAGGATGTGCCTTCAGCTCATGTGCCAGCTTACGGTGATCCCATAAATTTCTTAGACTTTTCTTAAGCAACAAATAAAAAGAAGTGGTTCGCCATTTCGAACAGTTCCTGGTATTCCCTGTTGGTCTCTCTTCTGGATGCTGACCAGGCCTAGCCCTGCTTAGCTTCCAAGATCAGAAGGAACCTGGCATTTTCAGGGTCAACATACATACTATGGATCTGGCCCATTCAAAATGATGACTAAACATATATAGGATTGCACTGCAATCAATAGGAAGAATTCACCAAGTTTCTGTGGTGAACAAACAGATGTGAACAAAAGAAAAATGCCTGGATAATGGAAAAGTGTAATCAAAACCAGAGGAATCAAGCAGAACATTGACTGTCCAAGGAAGCGTGTAAAAAACAGGGATGACCATTTACCATGGGGACAGCAAATGCTTTCCCAGTTTTTGTGGTCACTCCTGCTGCAGCTGCTCCAAGTGGTACAGAAGCTCCTCCTATGGCAAACATATCTTATGGACAGGCTTGAGGATCTAGATGGTTCCCATAAACCCCACAGCAGCTGCCAGAGGAGTAGATTCACCACCCCTGCAGAGAGAGGTCCACCAGTAAAGAGTATTCACAGCTTTTCTCATCCTTGGCACAACAAGACACACTGTGGAAACAGTGTCAATTCCTGTGAAATTTTTCACCCTTGCGCAACAGCTGAGCTTTTTGCTTGTTTGTTTTTTGTTTGGTCAGCAGCAGCAATGGCAAAAAGATGGGGGTTTGAACACAAATGCTTTTTCGTCAGAGAACATTGTATCCTGGGCAAAATATATTTTTGTCCAAAATACTGGTTTTTGTAGAGTAAAAACTGTTTTTGTTCAAAAATTTGCCAAATTTTAGCAAAAAAGATCCTGAAATACAAGAGTTCATCTCAGACTCCCAGACTCTTGGATTTCCAATAATATTCCTAATCTAAAGTAAAGAAAGAATGATGCTGTAGGATGTTTATTACTATGGCGTTCTGCTAACAAAGAGACTTAGACAAAGGGCTCTTTCAAATAACACAGTTATAGCACTATGATTCCATGACGGCATCCTGTGGAATCCTGAGATTTGTAGTTTGACCCGAGGCACCAGAGGAACCCTCTGGCTGAGACTGCTAAATGCCCCTCCCTAGACTTGTCACATGATGAGGTGTGTACTGCCTGGCATTTCTAGGTACAAATTATGCAGATGTTTGCTTTGTAGATGATTTATAGATTGCTGCTGTCCCAACTTCAACCTGGGTAGTAATGCTCTAAATTTTCGTAGCACCATGTTTGTCAGAACAGTGCCATTGTATCAGCCAGGGTTGCTGAACGTGAGGCTTTTTAGATGTCGCTGAACTGCAGCTCTCATAATCTCTTAACATTGACCTTGCTGGCTAGGGCTGATGGAAGGTACAGTTCAACAAGTTACAGCCATGAAGAACCAGACATTTGTCTACTGGCAGACATCTAGAGCCAACCATCTTCAAGGCCAGTGCTTAAAGGAAGATTGGAAGCTGCTTTATATTAAGTCAGACCATTGTTCTATCTAACTCGGTTACTATCAGTTCTGACTGGCAGCAATGGCTCTACTGGGTTTCAGGCACAATTGTTTCCTAGCCCTACCGAATATTCCCTGCTGATCTGCCATTCAAGTACCAACCAGGCTGAACACTACTTAGCTTCCAAAATGGGCCAAAGTCCAGGGTGTTACGATGGTTTCTAGATCTTAGGCCAGAGCTTTTCAAGCTTTTCATGTTAGTGACACATCTTTTCACCATGTATCATTTCATGACACAGTCATTCAGCTTCACTAGCTAACCGGAGCTACCCAGAGGAGTATCTAGGGTGGGGAACGGCAGCCCCACCCCAGTCCTGGCCTGCTGCCATCGCTTCTCCAGGAAAGGCCCCAGCGAGAGTGATGGCAGGGGGAAAGACAGCCCCCTCCCATCTTCCTTGCCTGCTGCCGTCCTTCTTGCCGGGGAAGGGCCCCAACGAGAGCGATGGCAGTGGGCCAGGCTTAGGTGGGGTCTTTCTCGGCCCAGAAGGCAACACACCAACACACTACAAGTGACACACTAATGTGTCGCAACACACCATTTGGAAAGTCCTGCCGTAGGCTGTTACGTTTTAAAAAGAAATGGTAACCTTTACTTGTTGCATTTTTGAAAGGTCGCTTGCTACTGTTATTTGTTGTGCAACTCCTTATATTATCGGTTCCATTCTGTGTTCCTTTAAAAAAAAATGAAAAGAATTTTAAAAGATCCAACGTTTGGATGGAAAAGCTCAAAATGCAACCAAAGAGTGTTTATGGCACCAAAAGTAACAAATAAACACCACATTATATTGGAGAAAAACAATACTACTGGTCACTTTGTTGTTTTCAAAAGGATGTTGTCACCTCTTCTCCCAAAGTAGTATGTAAGTAAGTAAGTAAGATGGTTGCCTCTAACACGTTATTCTTGAGCTCTGTTATCAAACTGCTTTTACCACCAAAGGTTTCTTTTGAACAGTGGAAGCGGCTGTTGAAAAGGAGGCCTCTGGACAGTCCCATGTAATCAAAAGTTCTCTCAACATAGGAAGCTTGCAGCAGGGAGAGAGCAGTTAAATCTCTGTGTTGTTCTAACTCAGCTTTATTTCAACCAGCAACCTGTAGAGACACTTTGATAATGGAAAAGCCACTGTACATCTATATCCCATCTCCTGGGCTCAAGCAATACTGACAAACAGGAAGGATCTGTTTGTTGGCCTGTCAAGGAGAACTGTATTTTTAATCATCTGTCAAGTTTGAAACTCTTTTGCATCCTGAATGGAGAAGCAAAATCAGCCATTTCATGCTTCTTTCTGTCAACCAAATGATCTGTCAAACATAAAATATTATTCAGAAGGGTATGTGTTTGTTTTTAAATAGACATGTTCCATCAAGTTCTGGCCTTAATAGATTCATGTAGCCTCTGTGAATCAGGTACAGCAGAAGGTACTTGACATGCAGTGATCAGTTATTATCACTTCTTTTGATACACCTGTTTTGCCACTTACTAAATCCAAAATCTACTGTACAACAATACCTTTCAAGGAATCAACCAAAATGTCAAAATAGTGAATGGGCTTTCATGTTCTCCAGAACTCTTCATCAGGCTAGATGATGGCAAAATGATATGCCAGGGGGAATGAAATGCTAGAAACTCAAAGATTAAAATATAGATCGGAAATCCATCTTAAAACTGTTTTAATCTGTGAAAAGAAAGCCTGTTTTAAGAACATGTAGATGGGAGGCAGCGTGGTGTAGTGGTTTGAGTGATGGATTACAACCATGGAGACCAGGGTTTGATTCCCTCCTCAGCTGTGGAGAACCATTGAGTGACATAGGAAATGTTGCACAGTTGCAGACCTGGAAAACCCTGTGATAGGTTCAGCTTAGGATTGCCGTAAGTTAGAAACAACTTGAAAGCACACAACAACAACAGAGGGGATTAATGTGTGTGGTGGAGGGGCTACAACTTGTCCACTTTTCTTTCTACATTGAGCAGAAAATTCCAAAAGGGAATTCCAAAAATTTTAGTTGAGGCTTCCACTGTACCATTGCCCTATGTGATTTGATTAGTTTTATATGTACTTCAGTTGATTATGTCCTCTACTTTTAATCCTCCCTCATTTTCCCATCACTTACTGCAGAAAGCCCATTAAGGGGGGAAGAAAAGGTGGAATAGCTGCCTAGTGTTTAATCATTGCAAGCAGAGGAAGGCCTCTATTTGGAAAAGTGCTAGGTGTGCTTGACCAGATGTACAGCCCAATGCCCATGGGATCCCTTCAGACTATCTTTCCTGTGTGCGAAGGTAGGGTCTGGAATGGAATGGACAGGAGCAGCTTGTGTAAGGTTGACCCTCCAGGTGTTGTTTGCATGGCAGGTTCCATCAACTGTATTATTGTGGCCTATGGTGAAGGTTAAAAGTTGCCCACCCCTGCTGAAACACCATGCTAAACTTTTCTGCCCTACCTTATCCTTCCTTGTTTTGGTGAACATCTGACCTAATAAAACAATTGTTGTTCACTATTTTATAACCATCTAATTGTCCCTGGTAATCATATTGCCATACTTAAGTTTATAAGATTCCACGACCAAAAAAATAACATTGTTTCCAGAACACAAAAGGAACTTTTCTATGAAAAGACTTTCATCTTAAACGTCTAAAATATGTGTGATATAAAACTGATATAAAACATATGGAACTAGGGAGACTATATTTTGTAGAATCAGTGGGACATTCATCTAATAATCAGATGAATTTGCTTGTTCAGCTGGGCCAATGTGACTAGCATTTGGAGAAATATGCATATCCCAATATATCCCAAATGAAGAAATTTGGTAAGAGGTAAAAAGGAAAGAGACTTCTAGTGACAGCAAGCTGCCAAGTATTACTTTGTTGAATAAATAAGACTGTGGACACTATGGTAATAAGTTGCTGTATTCCATCGAAACATAGCAGTTGGTGTTAGGACTTCCTTAGTCTCCTTACAGTGGAGCTGTATAGTCACCAGGATGTAATCCTACTAATGATCTGTGGAAATTTTAGCCTACATATGCTGGGTTATACTAGCAGAAAATTTAAAGCAAACCATATCTGGCCTGATCTAAGATGCAGGGAATGCAAGGAACAAGAGAGAAAAAAAAGCAGGAGCTAATAATTCCTCATTTTCATGAGAGAAAATGACTGGTGTTTTAACTGGCATTCCTCTTCCTTTCATCTTATCTGACTGGTTTGTTTATTTTCCTCAGGCTATTTCCCCTGGTGTTACCAATTGATTTTGTTTTCTAAAATAGAAAAATCTATTGTGCATCAACCAGCCATCGGCCAGGGGGAAGCCTAGTTGACTAATGAGTTAGGAGTAATTTTGAGTCAATGCCTAAGCACGTGGTTGATGGCAGATAAAGGAAAGCACTTCTGAACCAACATCCATCATCCCCACTGGATGATGTAGCAGGAAGATGTGTGACGCACTCACAGTGATAGAGGCTAAATAGTACTTGTGATGTTCCAGTTGAAAACTCCATCAACTAGAAGAGATTATGCTGTGCCCACATTTTGAAGGAACGGAGCTCTATGTACTCTGTGTTGATTAATGTGACAGAATGACAGCCCACTGTCAGGTTGAAATCTCTGTCTACTTCATGTACACATGCTGAATGAGCAGAACCTCTGCTTCCTTTTTACACTCCTCTTGCTGCCCTGGTTGTGGGCAAAACAAGGATACATTTTTTAAAAATATGCTAAAAGTAGCTAGTTTGTGTTAACTGAGCATGTGTATGAAATCTGGGATTTGCCTAAGAGTTCTGAAGAACAACTTTACACACAGTTTCTAAGAAACGGTCTGTGGTGGAAAATGTGTTTTTTCTGTGGAATAGGAAAAAGGAATAGGGTCATGTATGAGATGTGTGACCAAAGGTTTCGCATTTAAATCTTCATTTCTGTAAAGAGTTATGCCCACCACAAGTCATTTTTAAAGTCTTTCCATAATAAAAGGCATGCATGCATAAAATGACTCTTATACAATATTTAGGTGAAGGGCAGCGGAATCATTTCCATATAAAGTGCTGAGATATGTTCTTTTCTAACATGAAGTTGAGATGAGATCTGGGAAAATGTGACTAGAGACTCTCAGCCACGTGTGAAATACTAGCTAGATTCTGAGGACAGACCAAAATGTACTAGATTTCATTTCTCCCTTATAATGTTTTATCTTAACACCCAGGTGATATTGGTTGGTCTAAGTGTTATACTCTAAGAAATAGGAACTGCAGAAGATGACCAGATGAGCAGGTATTTCATGCCAGGGTTCCTCAGTCCAGATTGGGTGGTCTTCCTCTCTTATTCTAGTGTGGATCTTAGTGTTGAGAAAAATCTGCTCTGTACCGTTTGCTTTGCCTTGATTCATCTGTGCCAGATATTGTAGATATAAAACCAGCAAACATGGAAGAGCTGACGGAAGTGATAACAGCTGCAGAGTTCCATCCACACCATTGCAACACCTTCGTCTACAGCAGCAGCAAGGGGACAATAAGACTGTGTGACATGCGAGCCTCTGCCCTGTGTGACAGGCACTCCAAGTGTGAGTATTGCTTGGTCCTAGTGTATGCTGAAAGATATGGAGGGAGGAATGAGTGAAATAGGTTTTGTGTTATTTCGTACTGTAGGCTCTTTCCTGCCGTGCAAAAGGAAAAAGGAAAGACATCTTTCATTATCAATTATCTGTTTGTTTGTTTTTCATGATATAAAATATACGAGCAGGAAGCTAATAGGAAATGTCCTCTTTCCACACTGCTTGGCAATATCAAACCCCTTCAGTTTTCCTAACTGACATGTGGAATATTTGTTACATTGATGTAGCATGTTACTCTGTCCATACAACCAAACCTTAATCTTTTGCTGGAGCGAGCAACATCCAGAATGTCCTGTAATATGCAGTTCACTGGATTCTCTGATACGTTATAGAGATTGTTTAATGTCAAACTGAAAGTTCAATGTACATGGGAAATCCCTGGATGTGGAAGGAGGGGAGAATGTCATAAGCATTGACAGACAGTTGCTTTAATGCATAAGAAATGTGGCCACCTTATTACTTTCTATTGTGAAAAAAGAAAAATATACAGTGGTTAAAGTGGTTCCAGTATCTTATGGCAAAAGTGGATAAAATTACTTTAAATGATTAGTTTAGAACTCTGCTATATTTTCACTTGCAAAATTTAGATCAAAGTCCAGTTTTCATCTCTCAGAAACTTTAGAGGTTTCCAAGCGTGGGATTTAGCAATTAATTTACAATTGTGGTTTTTATTTGTAAATTATACCTCCAGTACTGCTTTCTGTAAGAACAAAGATGAGTGATTATAAATATTTAAATGCTTGTTCACATGATGAAATCTGGGTATTAAAAGAAGGATTCACTGGATCCATGCAGTGTCAGAGCCACTGTGGTATAATGGTTTGAGTGTTAGACTAGGATTCTGGGAGACCAAGATCTCAAATCCCTGCTTGGCCATAGAAACCCACTGAGTGACCATGGACTAGTCATACTCTCTCAACCTCAGAGGACAGCAGTTGCAGTCCTCCTCTGAATAAATGTTGCTGAGAAAAACCTGTGATTGGTTCATCCTCAAGTAGCCAGTCAGAAATGACTTCAGGGCACAAACACCAACAACACAGAGTTCATCATATGATGATGTGACTGTGCAGTGCAACAGCTTCATTACTCATCTAGCTAACAGTTTCCCAGTCATTTGCCAGACTGGCACAAAAGTTGCCGGAAGTCTTTTAAATGATGCAGCCAACTGCTTGCTTTCATCATATGCTAAACTCTACATAGACTCACCAACCTTTTTGACTCACCGATTCGTGCATGTTTAGATTTGCCCCTTAGATGAGTAATAGGGCTCATTTCAGTTAAAACTGGGCATACAAGGAATTTCGTGAGTTGAGACTGATGCTTATATGGGAGTGTTTCGGAGTGAGTATAGTAATTGGAGATAAGTAATACAGTAGATCCTCCACGTTGGTGAAGGTTAGGAGCACAGAACCGTCGCGAAAGTCAAAAAATGGTGAATACCTTCCCCCTGTGAGCAGTCCCCCCTCTTTCATTCTTTCTGCTGTTGAGGACCCAGGGGAAAGACAGAAGAGTGCAAGGGGAAAAAATCCTTCCCCCCTCCAGTCTCCTGCCTGTTGCCCTCGTGCCCTGCCTTGTTTTGTGTTCCTGTGTGGGTGACAAGCAGGAGAAGGAAGGTTTTTTTTCCTGCTGCACTCTCCTGCCTGTTGCCCACATGCCCGTCATTTTTGACACATGCCTGCACCCGCCATGGGCAAGAGAGTGCAGGAGAGTGAAGATATTTCCCACTGCACCCTCCTGCTGGCTGCTGCCAACACAACTGTGTGGGCGACAGGCGGGGGACTGCAGGAGAGGAGGATCTTTCCCCCTTCACCCTCCTGCTGGCCACTGCAAGTGTGCCTGCATGGGTGACGGGTGGGGAAGTGCAGGGGAGCAAAGATCTTTTCCCCTGCACCCTCCTGCCAGCTGCTGCCAGTGCGCCCATGCGGGCAATGGGTGGGGGAGTGCAGAGGAGCGAAGATCTCCGCCCGCCGTGCCTGAGCAAAAGGCCAGGGAATAGGAAAGGAAGAATGGGGAGGAGGCAAGGGGACACCTCACACATAATCAAATTCATGAAAGTCAAACCCTCAAATGTGGGGGAAGGACTGTGTATTAAACCTGTTTAATGCCAATCTAAATGTTGCAATATCTTTCACTTTTTATCTACTTGGGCTAATGAATCCAGATTAACTTTTGTGCAAATAATTACTTTCAGGAGCTTAATAACTTAGTCTAGGTAAATTTGACCCAGGATTTAAATTGTTCTTGAACCAAAAAATCTATGTGGGAAGACAATCCTAGTGGTTATTTGATGCAAACAAACCATGTGTTTTGGAGGAATGACTTCATTATATCTTGAGGTGAGGGGTTATTTGTTTTAGCAAACTGCTCATCTTTTCCCTTGTTTTCTGAGCCTTATGGGAATTATTTAGCAGCTCACATGTCCAAGCATGCACAGACAACATTTTGGTTAATACTAAGGGTTTGTTTCACATAAGCACCAACCATGGCTTGTTGTTACAAGAATGAGCGGTAGCAGGGCTTGAGGCTACATCTTCCTGTCACTCTACTGTGCTCAAGAGGAGAATTTTACAAGATTTAATTATAGTTTATAGAAGAACATTCCGCTCAAATGTCTTGACAAAGGAAACAGAGCAGAGAGCATGCATGCCTGATACTTTCCATCCCTCAGTCCTGTACTGTTGGTTGTCACACCTTAGCTGAGCACAGGACATCTCTACAAATCTAGTTTTCTCCTCTTCTTCACTATCCTTCTTTTGTTTTCCTATGGATGGTCGCCTCCATTACATGATCCTATTTCTGTTTCCTGAAGTGGGATGTTATCTTTGTTTCACTGACTTTTACAATGATCTTACCATGCAAACATGAACACTTGCATAATAGCTTCAAAACAGTTGGTTCACTTGGGAAACATACTAAGTACTCTCATATTCTGTTTATTTATTTTTATTTTGTTTTAGTACAGGTGATGTATAAAAAAGTTTGTCTTTTTTCTTAAAGGCAATGTTTCCATAAAAAATACCAGCTTCCATCATCTAAAACACTGTGGTAGTTTGCAGTGGATCTCCAGACTAGTCCCTTAACCCCTAATAAACAGGTTACAAAAATGACATCTTAAAGCTTATCTCTTCCACTTACTCGGAAATGTCATAGAAGCCAATTATTTGATTATTCCAAGCATATGATTACACCCCAATATCTAGCACTAGAGGTCATTAGATTTTCTTTATTATTATTTTTTCCACTCCTTCCTTATAGTGCTGGTTATTGCACCCCACCAGAGTCCAGTCTGGATTCATAGTATAAGTATTAAGAAGCAAGCTAGATTAATTTCCTTCACTTTTCAGCACCAAAGACCTTGGCATGGTTTGTTCCTTTGTTCTGCTGCTGCAGTGTCCTTTAGAGCGCATACAAGCCAATTGTGAAAACACGTTCAATTTGACCTCTCCCTTGACGTCTCATATTGATTTTTCCCTATCCTTCAGAAGCATTGGCGCTCAGTCAATTGCGGTTCAGCGGACATGCAAGTCACAATGGAGGCAGTTCATCTGGGTTCAAAGCAAAAAGCAACTCTGGCCTGGAATTTATCCAGAGGACGTATTTAATAACAGTTTACATGTAATAGAAATGCAGATGGTAGTTTGCACACCCCAGTCCATTATCTATAAAATGTTGCAGGTGAATATGGGTGAAATGTACTGTGTATAGTGTTAAGTGAAGCTCTCTATACCACTGTAGATTTGGTGCGAGGCTCAACAAGATAAAAAAAGTGAGCGTGCTTAGTCCGCAGTTTGTCGACTGAAAGCTCAGCCTTGCCTGTCCCATGCTGTTCCTCCTAGAAGGAAGTCACTCTTTTTTGAACTATTTCATTCTTGGCAGGTGGCTGCTGCAGAGGGAACAAAGAGGAAAAGTGTAGCCAGGTTTCTTGCACCACATTATCAAGGTCACATGTCTGGGTACATTTGTTATAGGAATTAAATTGCTGGAAAAGTTCCAGCTCCTCCCTCCCCCACCCCCAAAGAGGGAATTCATAGTCCTCCTGATTCTATCTTGAGCTTTCCCCTTGTGTCTTAGAAAGCTAGGGTTTCATTGCCTACCCTCTTTGGCAAGTTCACAGTATTTTTGCAAGTTCATAGTATTTTGCATTTCATGGTATTAGCAGCAGTGCAGTTTCTCTAGGGGGAAACTGCTGCTTACCACCCATCTGAAATGAAAAATTGCTGTCTCTTCTGCGCTGCAGGAAAATTGCCAGGTTTTGTTCCATTATAGGGGAGACTGTTTACCGTGCCTACATACAGGGAGAATGAAATGTCATCTTAGGAGAGGGATTAGCCATATTTTTCTGAGATACCCAGTCCTGTCATATACTTCCAGAGAGACTGTGAAGGGCAAGGTTTTGTGCCTTTAGGATGAGGCCATAAACACAACAAGGTCTGATTAGAAAATAAAGAGGAACAGAATATATTGCTTCTCAAAGCAATTTAACTGTGTGCTTATAAGACTATGTAGGCCTATGGGACGGTTTCAGAAGGCTCTGAAGAAAAGATAGGAGAGAGCTATTTACTGTGACAGGCAAGAGTAGTCTCCTTCAGACTAGAACTGGAATAGTGATTTTTCCTCCTTCCCCAAATGGGCCCTGATTAGCCGAGATATGAAAATCTTTGCTTAGTCTCACAAGCAAGAATTTTGAATTTTGCAAACTTTCTCACCTCCCAGGTAAGATTGTGAGAGCTCCTGTTAATATTGTTGTATGCTTTCAAATCGTTTTCTGACTTATGGCAACCCTAAGTTAAACCTATCACAGGTTTTTCTGGGGCTGAGTATGTGACGTGCCTAAGGTAACTTGGTGGGTTTCCCAAGGTTGTAGTCCAACATTCAAACCACTATTCCATGCTGGTTCTCTGACAGCTCATCTGCCTTTCATGTCAAAGAGAGAGGTTGCATGATTTCAGTATGAAGAACACAAATACTTGCATACTATTTTGTAACATATAATTTTGTAACATATACTGTAAAGCATAGACTTTATAGTAATTGGACAAATATGGTTCTTAGCCAGCAATGGCTTTATTTGACTTCAAGTATCAGAAGCAGCATGCCCCGTCAACCAGTTGCTGGGATGCATGAATGGGAGGGTATAGTTGCACCCTTGTCCTGCTGGCAGGCTCCCATAAACAACTGATTGGTCATTCTGTGAACTGAACATTGTGCTCGATAGGCCCTTGATCTGATCCGGTTTGTCATTTATGTCCTTATTTTATTAGTTTGGAATGTACCCAAATAATAACATACTGTGCAAAGACACTAGTAATTATCCATGCTTAGCACCACTACTCAGTAGCTATTTTTATTGGGACTCAAACTTGCTGCCTCAATTTGGGACTGATGTCTGTTTAGAGATGCCCTTCTGCCAATTGGAGCAAGCCCATTAATAGGTGATGATGGAATGTAAAGCTTCCTCTACACCAGTTGTCATGGCACCCCTCAAGTCTCCAACAGATAGAGGTTTTATGTGTATATTTAAAGAGAGGGAGAGAGAGAGAGAAGGAGCGCCATCTGGTCTTTGATAACAAGACAGTTCACAAGTTTCTGCATTTCCAATTTTCACTTTGCATTGGTAGTAATTGCAAATAATGAAGATAGAAAATGTGAGGAGGAAGCTCTTTTATCTCAGTCCCTTGAAGAGTCACAAGCCAGGGATTGTTTTAATGTGGTCTAGAGTAAACATATTGTGAAGAGGGGGCTTTTGCAGCAGAGTTTGAATGCAGGCACAATTCAGGGAAATCTAGATTCAAGTCCGCTTCTAAATCCTACTGTCTGTACATATAATCCTTATCCTGACCTGCAAGGCAGAGTGAAAAATTACATTCTGGCAAGTGGGGCCATTTCCAGTGAGTGGATCTATTACTTGAATCTCATTTACATCAGGTTGCCTTTCCTCTCATATTATCCTGTGTCCTGTATATAAATACTCCTTTCTTTTACCTGATTTTTTTCCTAACTTATTTTGCATGCCTATACACAAAGAATGACATATATGCAAATGTGTGTGTATGTGCATTCAGTAAGTATGACTGAAGGATGAGTGGGGGCTTGCATCCTTTATTTATTTATTCAGAATCTAATATCAGCTTTAGGGCTAACAGCAGCTCTGTATGGGATTTAGACCTGGAAAATAGAGCAGAGGGAAGATTACCACCACCCCAGCACTTCAATCCTATTCAGATATAAAGGCCCTGCATTAGCTGTTTTAAAGTAAATATGAAAAACCTCAGGAGATCACCTGCATGGTACATAGGCTTCCTGTAAATTCTTCCCGTGCTTTAAGTTTTGACATTTTGGTGGTAGTTGCAAATTTTCTCTTTCCCTCACTATCAGCCCTCTGTTTCTGCATGTCACTTTAGTGCTTTCAAACTTGACTCAAGCTAACACCTAACAGAACTCAGAGAAATGATTCAGCTATTAAAAATTCCTCCCAAATCCTGCCCCCTGGTGTGCCTGAGCCTATAATTATTACAGCCGCAACATGCTCTCATGGAAGTTAGATGCTTTGCGCAAGCCACCTCAGATCTTGTTTTTTTTTTCTGCTGTTGATGTTTTTATTTTATTCTTGAAAAAATCCACCAGTCATCAGATTTCCTGCTGGCAGTTAAAGGACTGCAAGCTGGAGACTGCTGTGAGGAATGCCATTTCATATTTGTTGAGAGATCATTTATCTTGGCACTTCAGATTTTTTTGCCATCCCTTTCTCCTGCATACACAGTATCACAAAATTTAGGAATTCATAGCTCAGCATTCAGTTATTTAGAGGGTAATAAGGCTAACCAAATGTTTGTGCCGAGAAAAGAAATCCTCTTTAGCTGGATTTTCTCAGTTTTTCAAGCAGGAACTTAAAACTACCAATTGAAGAGTTCTGTTTTTATTTTCTTGATGCCAGTATGCTTATTGTTGTGTGGGTCATTAACTATCCAACAGCAAGTGTACAGCACTGACACCAAAGCATAAAAAGTTACTTTTAAGGACTGCATCTCCCAGAATCCCCAACCATACTGCCTGGGGGGTCTGGGATTTAGAATCTAGTCACATTTCCAAGTCTGTGTAAGGCGCTTCTCTACAACTTCAAGCAGTGGCTAGTGTTAGGAATATTGAATTCTGGCAATTTTCCTTATGCTTCATCTTGTTTTGTCTTCACTTCACATTTTACAAATATGTGTTAGATACATAATAATAATGAGTCCCAATTCTGGAAGGAAAAGGAGATTTCAGTCCCTCTCTGATTGGGGGTGATCATGCACTCAGGAAGGAGCCAGACTCAATGGCCCATGAAGCCACTTCCAGTTCTGTGATTCTATGACTCTCTTTGGTGGAGAAGATGACAGCATACGGTGGACGTATAAAAAGTCATGTATGAACACAACGGGGGTGGGGGCAGAATAGCAATACTTGACCAGCTGTCTCACCTGAGATGTTTTTCTGAAGCTTTACTGTGATACGACATTTCTAAGAATTCGTATTGGTATTTATAGTGGATTCAGATAAAGCCATGTGTCCATTCGGTGGACATCTGAGAACTAATTTAAAAACAAAGTCTTACCTGCAGTGCTTCATTAATCTGTTTTCATGGGCAACTCACACCCTGATTTATTTACACATAAAGCAAACAAAATTACTGTTGTTGCACTGTATTGACTTCCATTGGCTAGTTCAATGTATTGATTAGCCCATAAAGCCTTCAATCAGTTACACAGCTGTCAGGATTGATGCAAATGCTTCTTATTCCACTCATTGATGGCTTGTTGGCTGTTAGTTAAAATGAATAGTGACTTCTTTGCAAAACTAAAGCCATTTCTGCACTACTCTGTTATAGTGCTGTTATTCCACTTTCAACATCCTGTGGAATTCTGGGGTTTGTAGTTTCCTGAGGCCAAAGAGCTCTCTGGCTGAGGATTCTAAAGGCCCCTCCCTAAACTGCAAACACCAGGATTCCAAAGGAGGTTGAAAGTGGAATAATCACACTATAACAGTCTAGTGTGGAAACGGCCTGAGGCACAGTACGGAAATCAGGATGGCAGGTGCAATTATTCCTTTCTTCTGTAGAGCCCTCAAACTCTTTAGAGCAGCAGTGTAATTGAGAGAGAGATGGTCCTGCTACCTCCTAAGGGATGGAGGAGAGTTAATAGAGGGAGAGGCTGAATGAGCATGAGAGCAGAGGAGAAGAAACATCAGTGAGAAAGGTAAACAGTGGAGATGGGGAGAGAAGTGAAAGACCAAAGGGAAAGAAAATGAGCACAGAATTTAGGAGAAAAAGATGCTATGAATCTGACAGATTACCTGGATGGGTAAGGACAAAGAAAGAGCACTCAGCTCTGTGGAAGAAACAGAGCCTGGGTGGGCAGCTGGGTGAGCTAGTGTGAGGAGGAAGGCCACCTGGGTAAGTGGGCGTGGTATAAGGGAGCAGGGGATTTCTAAATTTTCTCAAGTTGTGTACATCTTCAGCTAATTTAAGAAATTAATATTTAACAGTTCAAGATTTTTAATGACACAGAAGACCTTTGTTAGTGCTTTGCACAGAAGTATAAAAATGGAAATACAGGTAGCATGATGCAGTTTGAAACTGCCAGATGCACAAGGCTTCTCCCTGGCCGAAAAATCAGATTTCTAAGACTGCAGAGTCATTTCAACATGGCCCTCCCTACTTCTTGTCATTTGTCAAGAGAGAAGGCTTGAGACGAAACTGGACTGATAAAAAAGTGAAGGATAACAACCCACAACCCAGACCTGATTTTTAAATGTGCATTTTGTATAATACTAAGGACATTTGGGGAAAATTTCTCAAAAATTTGAAGGTTTTGTTCAGTAAAAAAACAGAACTGATTTTATGGTCTTTTCTTTCCTCTGCAAATCTAGAATAATTAGAAATTACTCAGATGTTACATTTACAGGAAAGAATTTTCTTTTTCCCTCACTGTGTTAATTATTATGAAAACATTTATACCCCAGCATTGCATCAGAGCCCTTGGGCAGATTAATAAAATTTTAGGAAATAGAGGATAGGATTGAATCATGATTATATTGAATCTTAATGATTTCAGTCAGTCTGTTCAAAGCATGGCTACAGTTGGAACCATACCAATAACATGAATTAAAACATCTCAGATTATTTTATAATTATTATAGGTTTCAATTGAGTATTAAGGCCTCCATGATCACTACGTTAACCTAAGAAGTATGAGGAGAATGTTTAAACCTTGAGTACCACTGTTCCAGTTGAATCATGCACATGTTTGTGTGTGCATACGAAAACCACACACACTCATAGGTCCGAAACTTTTAAGAAAGACTGGGAAGTCTGATCTCAAATCCCCGGGTATTTCCAATTGAGTCCTTGGTCCTGTTGAAATTGATGAAACTCTAGCACTTAAATATGCATATTCCATTGGTTTCAGTGGAACTTACAGCATAATTCTGTATGTGTTTACACAGAAATAAGGCCCATTGAATTAAGTGAGATTTACTCCCAAGGAAATATATAGAGTTGCAGACCTATTTTCATTTTTATTTCCATTATGCCCATAGTGCTTATGTTCTGTTCCTTTCTGTGAAATGACAACTACTGTATTATGTTATATATAATGGCTATCCTAAATGTCACAATTTATCATTAAACATTTCCATCCTAAATATTTCCACATGTGAACACATGAATACTTGGCTTAAGCCCTGTTACTTTCTCCCATGGCCATGTTGTATGTTGGTTATCTTTTTGTGTATTGCACAGTTTTCGAAGAACCTGAAGACCCAAGTAACAGGTCATTTTTTTCTGAGATCATCTCTTCAATTTCTGATGTTAAGTTCAGTCACAGTGGGAGATTCATCATGACCAGGGACTATCTCACTGTCAAGGTTTGGGACCTTAACATGGAGAACAGACCTATTGAGACATACCAGGTACTTCCTTCTCAGAGTTATTGAGATGCTGTGAATAGTCAATGAGATGGGGGGTATATACACTTTGAAATGGAAGATGTGCCTTTTTCTTAGGTGAGGGAAAGTGCATTGTCTGCTAAAATCACATGTACCTCCTTGTGCTTGGTACTGAAAATTGAAGTTTTCAGGGTCGAGTGAATAGATTCTTGGGCCAGAATCCTCTTGGTGATATAAGGTGCCTTAACCAGGGGTTTAAGCCAATGCAGCTACGTGTTCTGACATTATATTAAGGATGTATCCAGTACCTCTTTAAAAAATAGCTTGGAAAGACTGAGCAATGTCTGCTGCCTGGCACACAGACACAATTCTGCCCTTTGGCTTTCTCATACTATTCCAAGCTGGCATCGTTCTTTCTCATCTTCACTGGGATCCCTTCACTTTTGGCCTCCTGAATCCTTAATATAAGTACACTGGCAAAACTTTCCATTCTCCCAGCTTCATTTGGCATCTTGGCAAAAGATGGTTTCTGCCTTCTGTGAATCTTCATCACCCAAATAATATCTTCAAGCAATCTTCCTTAGCTCACTGACAAATTATTTTTGCCCTTTTCCAGTCTTTTTCAACCACTTGGCTAATGGGTTAATGTTCCCACAGGGAAGACAGCTCTCACCTTTCCCAGTATTGTTGTCACCAGCCTCATTTCCCTGATTCATGCTCCTGGGTGAATACTGAACCACTGAGTATATCCATTCTACATCAAGAGCCTAAACCTGTAAGATGATGCTGTGCAGGGAACTAGATACAATGTTGGTTCAACTGATTTTGAAATTAAGCTGTAACATACAGGCCAAGATGCTACATCAAGCAGGTGGAGTGTAGTACTCCATTTTTTGCAGTTTTGTGTTGTTTGCCGCTCTGGCAATTGTCAAAGCCCAGGAGGGACCCCTGCTGCTGCTGCTGCTTGCCTGAGAGAAGGGAGTGAGGGAAAGGCAATTCAGATGAGGAAGAAGAATTTAGTTTCAGCTTGGAAGAGGAAGAAAAGAAGATGCTCTCACAGATGGAGTGTACCTTCCTTTTCTTTCCCCTGAGAGCCTAGAACAGCTGTACCTTCACTATTTAAATTCCTCTTCCCCTCCCCACCAAGTAGGCAGCAGCAGCAACATCCCTTAGGATTTAAGAGTTGCTGGGATTTTTTTTGGGTGGGATAGAGAATAGTTCCCTGTACCCCATCTAAAGAATTATATGCACATATAAGCAACACTTCCGCACACTGAAACAGTTGGGCCTCCACATTCGCTAGAGTTAGAGGCACAAGACCCCTGCAAAAGTGGAAACCCCACAAATATCAAAATATGTGTGTGTCTACAGAAAGGGAATTGAGACATTGTGGGGATAGCAGGCACCGAAGATCCAAACCAGCTAAGGGGAAGGAAAGGGAAAGGGGGTGGGTCAACATGACGGCCCTGTACTTGCTCTCTCTTGCCCATCTCTTTCCTTCAGAGGCAGATTTTTAGAGGTCTGTGCAGGCTGATTGGAGCCACTTAAAGGGAAGGTTCCCTGGAAAAAGAAGTGCTTGAGGTGTGGGGGGAGTGGGCAGGGTTAGATAAATTTGCAAATAATTCCATGAAAATGAAACCAACATATATGGAGAGCTGACTGTTATTACTAACGGGATGCTGCCCATGAGTCCCATTGAACACTGCTTACCTCTGTCTCTTCTTAGGTTCATGATTACCTCCGAAGCAAGCTGTGCTCCCTCTACGAGAATGATTGCATTTTTGATAAATTTGAATGTGTGTGGAATGGGTCTGACAGGTGAGGAGCATCATCAATGGTTATATGGAAGATTTTCTTTTCAGTTGGTGATTCCCACAAATATTTATACTCTCTTATCTGTGATTTCTTTTGCTTCATGTGATGTGGTGTGAATTTTGTTGCATTTAAATGTGGAAGTTAATGAAAGCTAACATCTGATTACTGGAGGAGAGGGGAACATGACTATCAGAAGTTGTATGGCAGGTGCAGCTACCAACTCTTCTAGCAGCCTAGAAACAACGGTTTCAACCATTGGTCCTCCAGATGTTGTGTCCTCTAGAATATTTTTAATATTCACATCAGCATTGTGAGAGTGGAGGTGAGGAACAGAGAGCAGAGAAAGCTCCCTTACCAGAGAAAGCTGCCCTACCAATTTCTCAGCAGCTTGGGAACCAGAACTGCAGCCATCTCTGATGATGGAGACACATTTCACTGCTGTTTCTGTCACCATCACAGCACCTGTACCCATTTTGTGCCTGCTGCTCTGCTGTTGCTTGTGCCGCCACAACCACCTACCCTGACAAAATTAAGCCAGCCAGCAGGATCACAGCCTTGGACTTCATCTTTCAGAGGTGGCCAAGGTGCTTGGAGCTTCTGGGATTGGAGTATAAAATCTCTAGAGTACCAAAGGTTGGGAACCATTGGCCTAAAATGCCAATATATCAGGTTCAACAGGAAGTACCGTATTTGCTGGCATTTAAGACACATTTTTCCCCAAAAAAATAGCCTTTGAAAATGGGGTGCATCTTATATGCTGGGTGTATCGTTGTGACCCCTCCTTTTGCCCCCCCCCACACCAAGGCAAAATGCATAGGAAAGGGAGGAGGTAACTGCCATGAGGCTTCCCCAATTCTCTCTTCCCTTCCATTTTGCCTTTGTGGGGAGAACTCCCCACTGAGGCAAAATGCATAGGAAAGGAAGGGGAGTCTAGGAAAGCCCTGCACCAGCGCTGGTTCCACCCCCTGGACCTCCTGCCTTTCCTATGCATTTTGCTTAAGCATAGAAAAGGCAGAGGGAGGTCTGGGAGGTGGTGAAAGGAACACGTGCTCAAGGCTTCCTAGAGCTCCCCCTTTCTTTCCTATGCATTTTGCCTTGGTGGGGAGAATTCCCCCCAAGGCGAAATGGAAGGGAAGAGGGGGAGCCTTGCCAGTGTATTAGATGTACCGTTACTAATTTTTTCCCCAAAATACAACCTTTGAAAATGGGATGCATCTTGTACACCAGTGCGTTTTATATGCCGGCATATACAGTATCTCTAGAAGTTACGTAGGAAGTTGAACTAGGAGGATGGCTAAGTACTGTTGATGCTGTACCACCCATTGTGTTCCATGTACTTCTTTTAGTAGAAGTCAGCATGGGGATTGACCCAGTCCCCATGTGAGGTCTGAGTGTAGGCTAAAGTGTACTTGTAGCCTGTGCCCATGTGCCTTCTTCCTTTCAAGTAGCTGTTCAAAGCTAGAAGGCAGCAAAGTGGCTCAAAGGGTACGAGGCAAACCACCTAACTCACAGTTCTCTTCTTAAGCACCTTGCTCCCAGTATGTACTGCCTCACCCTGCCTAATGATAGGGCCAACCCTTGGTTAGTGCTGTCAGTGCTGACTCAGCTGACCGTGTGTTTTGTGATCAGAGGTGAGACTTCTTAGCTGTTCAGATCCGTTGTCTGGAGTAGCTTGGAGGTAGATGAGACAGAAGTCTTACCATATACAGCCAGGATGCCTCCTGGTTTGTCTGTTCCTGCTGGATGTGTTTTTCTAGGTGTTTTTTGAGGCAGTTGTGAAACTGTGGGTGGCAATTGATGTTACACAGGAGGAAAGAATAGATGTTGGGGAAAGAGAAATGGCTTTAAATTTCCCGTGACACATCATCTGGTATGATGCTGACCTGAACTCTTTGTTTGTTTTCAGTGTCATCATGACAGGATCCTACAACAATTTCTTCAGAATGTTTGATCGCAACACCAAGCGTGATGTGACCCTGGAGGCCTCAAGGGAGAACAGCAAGCCTCGTGCCATCCTGAAGCCCCGCAAAGTTTGTGTGGGAGGCAAACGGAGAAAAGATGAAATTAGCGTGGACAGTCTGGACTTTAGCAAAAAGATCCTGCATACAGCTTGGCATCCTTCAGAAAATATCATAGCAGTGGCAGCAACAAATAACCTGTATATATTTCAGGACAAGGTTAACTAGGAGGAAAAAAATGATATTCCTTAGGAATCTTATGTACTGAATACTAGCAAACACAAATTTTTAAATGTTTCTTCTGTTTCCTTCTCCTCCTCTTCCTCATTTGTTTCATTATTCCTCTGCAGACATTAATTATGTAGAGGTAAGCACTCAGATTCCAGTGTCTATTGCTTTCTCCCAAATCTTGAGAAATTGGGTCAGCAAAGCCTATTAGGAATATTTGATTCCTGAGTATTGAGAGCTACCAAGTTACACCATTAATTCAAAAGTGAGCTTGAATTACTTACACTTTGAGTTTTCCCAGTCCTTGCTAGTAGATTTAGTTTCTTTAAAAATACTGATATAGACGCCTGCCAATTTATAATAAAGTTAAGATTATAGTAATATATTTACAGAAAGAAGAAACCCAATCAAGGCCATAAAATAAGGATGTATTGCATTAAACCATCCTATTTTTAATTTTGGGGAGTTCCCTTCTGTTTTACATCTATCCCTGAAGAGGAATTCACTTTCCTTTGCAAGTTCATTTCTTGTAAAAATGTATTCCTTTTATTAACTCAGGGCCTTTCCAGATGATCACTTATTGTGCATAGTTTATCATACAGCAGATGTTAAGGTATAGCTAAATTATTGTGAGAGTACAGATATCTTTTTGTCCCATCCAGTACATCTGTTGGAAAACCACAAGATTTTCACCGGGGAAAATTTAGTTTCTACTCCCACTCTTCTCCAGCTAGAGGGCTTTGAAATGCCATGTGCACTGTAGCTTTGTACATGTCATGGGCATGTATTGGCTAGTATCTGTGGACATCAGTGTTGATCAGTGACACAAGCTTCCACCATGATCACACCAATAACCCTTTTTGTTTCCTCTGGAGGTGGGGAAAATTTGTCTTCAGGGACTACAGCGCTCAGTACCAATTGAGATTTATAATTTGAGAAATGAACTTTTCAGCTCTGATTTTGTTTTCCGTGAGAATACAATTCAACCAGAACTGAAGACTTTTAAACACGATTGATGCCAATGGGACAGAGTAAAACACTTGGTTAACTCTTCCATTGAAATCAGTGGGCTCCAAAAACGTTTCCGTGTGGTTGAATCCGAGTATACTTCCTCCATAGCCTAAAATCGTCCCTGTCCAACTGGCAGCCATCCTCAAAACTGGTGGCCAGCCCTTTCTGGTGCATTCTGCATGAACAGCAATGTCCCAATTGTATTACAGTTATATTACATTACAATTTTTGTAGTGTGCCCTTTAACTTTTGTTCCCTTCTGCCCATATTTGGCTCCAGTGGTGGAGTGCAAATGCAGCCCTTTTAATGTTCTTTAAAGGGGAGGTGGAGAAAATCCTCTTACATGCATGTGACACGCACAGGCACAAACCTGGCTATTTTCCATCCCTGCAGTTCCCCCTGCTGCTTCCCTTCCATGGTTCTTGGGCAGGATGCTACATTGGTAGTTTTGGATCCAGGCTGGTGCTTGTTTAGCCTGAAGAGGAAGAAGGCCCCTCTTTATTGTCTGGAAAGGCCCTCAAGCAAGAAAAAAGAAAGACAGGGTGAAAAAGAAAAGAAAAGGAAGAACAGGTTTGCAGTGGCAATATTTAGATTCATCATTTATGAACAACCACGTATGCTGTTGAAGGCAGTTACCTTCCTTCATCGTACCCCACAAACAGCCTCGTATGAATTGGGCTGTGTTCATCCTGTGGTGCCTTTTGCTGGTATACAAAATACCATAGTAACAATGCTTCCAAAATGCGATAACTTGCAAACCAAAATGAATCTGAGCTTTCTTCTGCAATTTCCATTATTTTATTTTATCTTTGATGTTACTTTTGCTTTAGGTGGGAGAGCTCAAAATTGTTCTCTTTTAATCTTTTGCATGTCATCAGTGTGTATTTGTGGGGTTTTCCTTTTTTCTCCTTTTTTTTAGTAGTGTGTTTTTAAAGTATGGTTTATTTATTTATTTATTACAGTAGGGATTCCCGCCCCCCGCCCCCCACTATACACTTTCCTTTTGGGGAAAAAAAGAACTCTTAAGTTGCTAATTTATGGTGTTTAAAAACATCTCAACCAAACCAACATGTAATAATGCTTATTATCGCCTGGCTGCTTTCTAAGAGAGGTTGTCCATGGTTCTGCAGTATGAAGATTAGCTACCAATAGCTCTTCGTCTTTGCATGGTAAACTCTCCAGTTCTACTACAAGGATAAACCAGGTCCCATCCTTATTTGGTCAGCATTTGGGGGGGGAGGGGGGAGGGGGGAGGGAGAGATTTTCAAAAACAAAGAAAAAAGAAAAGAAAATACAACCAGAGAACAGCTCCTCCAAGAAATAAACTCAATACCTTCTCTGACAAGGTGGATCATTGAAGATCAGTGTGCTGTGCATTTTCTCTGATTGTGAAAAAGGGGGCAGTAATTGCTCCAGTCTTTGTGATTGTTGCCATGAAGCATAGAAGAATTTCCAAACACCCTCTCCAGCAAAGGATACTTGGAAGTCTTGCCTCATGTACCCTGGCCCGCCAACAAGTACACGAGATAAACCAAATGGTGACTGCAGCTTTCTCAAGAGACTTCAGACTGCTGTGAGGCTGTGGAGAACCTGGGAAGGGGACATTGACTTAGTAGTCTGCGGAACACAAGGAAGTTCTAATGTTTGGAACCCAGCTTTTTGTTTTTATTAGACTATTTAACAGCCTGTCTGCTCTTTACGAGACTGCTCAGGACAGGAGCAAATTAGACGTTTTGCCTTGTTTAAAGGAATGATTGCAGGAACAAAAAAGTTATGCTGGCTTATAAATTTATTACAAGTAATGGCTTTCAGGAGTAACTTCTTTTTTTAAAAAAAATGAAATGATAAAAAAATAGGAAGAGTAAATGAGTCATTTTTCTTAGACAAAAGCCTATAATCTGATATCAGCAGTAAAAATTTCTCCTAGATAGTCTGATGTGGAGTTTCTGAATGCTGAGGAATCTGACCTGAAACAATTGGCACTGAGCTCACCCTCTGCCAGACTCAGAGGGCTTTGTTCAGACCAACAACAACATCGAGATTAAGAGCCCCTTGCTTCACTTTTCTTCCTCACATTTTCTCCTATGTGAGCTGAGAGTAAAAGTGGCATTCCAGAGAGGGAAAGGCTTTCTTTGCTTGATGTCAGAGTCTAATCTAGTGTGGTACCTAGCACAGCACGAAGCAGCTAAGCTAATGTGCCTGGGAAAATTCACAAACAGGACATTGAAAAATGGTAGCCATCTCCTATGGCTTGTCACTTAGTAGCTGGTATTTGAAGGTGCATCTTGCTGCTCTAAAGGAAGGCTCAAAACTCTGAGACATGCATATTCTTCAGACTTGCAAAGGCTCTGTGTGGATATATGCAATGGTGTACACAATGAGTTTGCCTCTTAACATGTATTGCCCTCACTGCATCATAAACCAAGTTGGAAGTTGTATAAGAATCTGAAAAATAAATTTCCAAACAGTGTGCAGTGTTGTTGTCAGAGGGCTGAATCCAGTGTTAGTCCAACTTAGCACAGGAAAATTGAAATCAATGGCACATAAGTGAGATTTAGTGGTCCCATTTATTTCAGTGGGTTTGTTCCAGGCAGAACTAACATTGGATTTCGCCTAGAATATTTAAAAGAAGGCCCACTATATGGAAAAAAGCTTATCAGTCCTGTGGTTCACATAATGCACGTAGGTCCTTACTGGTACTTACTGGTGTACAGGCATTAGTACTGTGTTCTGTCTTGCACCTCTGGGAATCTGAATGCTTTTCATCATCCTGCCTTTCAGAGGTCCCTAGCAAGCATCCCACACATAAGATCTCAGGGCCAATGACAACTCTGCAGATAAATGACCGTAGCTTGGGAAGAAATACTTCCAACTTGAGTGTGGCCACCACAATGTCAAAGAAGGAGAAGTTCCTTTCACACACTTTTCTTCCTGTTATTGCACGGCAGTGCTTAGGCATTGTGTACAAAAAACCAACCACACAGAACAGTTTTTCATGTGTGAACCAACTGCAGAGCTTAACATTTACATGTGTTAAGAAAATGCTTATTGATTTCAGATCAGATCATCCATTTCATTTGGGGCAGCTTTTACACTAAGTGAACATTCCTAGCTATAGAGATTACATACATGGAAGACCATTTCCTCTCAGGGCCACTACTATGCTTTCTAAAGTTTTGGATGATTTCTGATAATCTCTGTTGCCATTATATAATCATCCCATGTTCTTCCTTTAATAACATGTGGACCTGTCCACTTCTAGTGCGGGCAGCAGAAATTGTCAAGGTAAGGCCTTGAAGATGGCCTTCTGTTAAATAAAAATTCAGGGGAATAGGAGGAAGGAAGGAAATCACACAGTGGGATCTAAGGACCGTGGAACCAAAAAAATTCCAAGAATTCCACAAGAGAGACCCATAACAAACAAGCAAATCAATTGATCTGGTGTATCCCATGCATCTGAGAGGGGACTAAAAAGACAATGCAGGATCTTAAGACACCATGTCTGTCATTCCTAAAACTGTAATTACAGTTCCCAGGGAGGAACCTTCCTATCTGATCGTTGGCTAACAGGCTATTCCACAATGCCAAAAGTGTTAACAGCTTTGTGACTACTATTAGGACTGTATCTACCAGGGTTATGTCCAGGGTGGTTTATATGTTAGATAAGACAGGCTATTCAGCTTTAGTTCACAACTGAACAATTGTTGGTTTTGTTTTGTTTTAAAGGAAGAGCTTCAGTTGTGATTTGGTAGAGGTGAATCTGAAGATTTTTATATATTGGCTGGCCCATACACTGTCAAAGGTCTATTTATGGACTATCTGTTCAAAGAAGTTGCTGTATTGGCTAGAAAGCCGTGGGATGAATAAGACTGTTCTTTCCATCTCTGGTGGTTGCACCCATTTCTTTACTTAGGAAATGGCTCAGGTTTATTTTCCTGGGACCAGAAATTTTCACTCATTGCCATGGAAGGGGAAGGTTCTCTGAAGCTCTTTGGTCATGGTCCCTCAATAATCGAAGACTGGATAAAAGCATTGCAAAGACGATGCCTAAGGAGTCTATCTAATTTCTTCGATCCTTGCCTTACTTCAGAAAAGCTAGAGATATTTTCAAGAGGGGGCCTATTTAAGAGAGGGGGCACCTATTACTCTTAACGGCTGTCTTAGATAATGTGGTGCGTGTTAGACATGGCATGATTCATTGTTGAAGGCAGCCTACTAGAGTACCATAAAGTGTGCCCAAGCCATGTCAGCTCACAATCAATATAGTGTTCACTGATGCAAGAAGCAACATTATCACATCCTGGATACTACCCCCAAAGCCCAGCCTGAGCACTAAATATCTCCAATAACAAGACTATGTGAAGTGACAAGGGCTATTATTTTTAACCTGCAGACTAAACCTCTCTGAGAAGCTGAGCTGCCAAAATCCTCCCATTTGAGTTTATCAGGGCAGCCGCCTCAGCCCCTTCGTAATCCCACGACAGACGTCAAAATGCTTGCCTAACACAGCCAAGATTGGCAGTTCCATTTAGCTGGATTGCCAAACAGCACGTTTGGTTGATGGGACAGGTTAAATGTGGGATTTCTTTTATGGTGTTTGTAATCATCTTCTAAAAGATGGAACTTTGATTTCAATGTATCAGGGAAAATGTACTCTAATAAATGAAACCTTCTCCCACCTTGGATTTCTTTTGAGAGAAAAAAAATCTGGTCTTAATATCTGTACTGTAAAGAAAGGTCACGTCTCAGAGAAGCTTTCACTACTCGTAAAAGGAAAAAGACACAGATTCCTAAACATGAAATAAAAATTAATCATTCATGCAACACAACCCTTGACCACAAAAGCCTTAAAAAAATTACTCAGTTTTATTTCATGCTAATATTTTACAAGAGATTAAAAACTAGATGCTGAAATGAGAAAAGCAGAGGGGAAAAAAGTGCATTCAAAATCTTGGTTTTTTACAGCTTCTGAGTTCTTCAGCTTGGCATAATTCATAGTGGTTCATAGTACCAACTTCAACTTGGGCAACTTTATCCTAATATAGAAGAGTTTTTGAAGTGGAATTTGCTGCTGAAAAAGTCAAATCCATAAGCACCAAGAGCTATGAATAATACATGTACAGGTTATCTCTTTTTTAAAAAATTAAAATTACAGCCTAGTTGTGCTGGTCACTTTATACAGCACTCCCATAATACAATGCATGTCAGCATTCAGTGTATACATGCATGTTGATCTTCAAGACATCAGTTTCCTTAATTTGTATAGAGAAACAGGAAAGGAAACTATTCACTAGTGGTTCCCCCTTCCTTGCTCTTGCCAGAGCTTTTACTAGCTGACAAGGAATTAATAGAATTGGTTAGCTTCTCTTTTTCCATTTGGCTAAGCCTTTCATTTTATTTTTTCTTGTGTGTGTGTGTATATGTACCTTCAGGTTGCCTGTCAACTTGTGGAGACCTCATGATTTCATAGGGTTTTTTTAGGCAAGGAATATGCAGAGGTGGCTTTGCTAGATGCTTTCTCTGAAATAAAGCCTACACCATCTGGTATTTATTGGCAGTCCTCCATCTAAGCACTAACCAGGACTGACTCTGCTTAGCTTCTGAGATTAGATCGGATCTGGTGCTGTTAGGGTATTTCTTACAGGACTTCAAAAGATAATATTGAACTAGTTACTGTATATGAATTTACTAACTAAGCCATACCAGAGGTATAGCTCAGCACTGAGAAATATTGTATCTTAGGCTGGTGTCTTTTCCAGCCTTGTTAGGTGGTGGTAACTGAAAACCTGAAAAGGCCAGGGGTTGAACATGACACCTTCTGCACACCCAGCTATGCTCATTTCCAGGCAACGCCATGTACAAGGTAGTACATGGATGGCTAATTTTCCTTACTAGTGGCCTGCTAAAGCCGGTAGTAATTAACATGTTCCACTGCTTTCAGTGAGACAAAGTCACAGCTAACCTGGATCAGGGCCAACAGCCTTTTTGATTGAATGTCACATGATATTTGTTACACTGCCAATTCAGAATGTATCCAGATTCACCCTACTATGGATTGGAATTTAGCAAAGCCAAAGCTCGAGGGTGGGGGAGAAATGCTGCTGCATGTTCCTAACATGTCTGGGAATCACCAGGAGGAGAGAATCATTAATTTTTCCAGATATTCTGGTCCAGATACTGAGGAACTTACAGGAAGTGTGATATTATGCTATTCACAGACTTCTAATGTCTCTGCTGTGTTCCATCTTAGCACTATGCCATTCAAATGACTTTTCAAACACCCTCCCCTCACAATTTTCCAATCCGCATCAATTTGAATGTGAAAGCTTGCATTCATTCCAATGCATCTATCCACAGCTGGTATTAATAAGCTAAAAATTACAAAGATTTACTCAACAAACAATGTATCTAATTCTGTAGAAAAAGCCAAAAATATTGGGTGACGTTCTCTGACAGAATAGTAGAGGGCTTTATATCTGTGTACAATGGCCCTTCCACGTTCATGAGGGTTTGTGGCACAGAACTCTTGTGAAAGTGGAAAAAACATGAATAACTCCTCCCCTGCAATCCCATTCCCATTCCCCTCCAGAACTTCCCCCCTCCCTCTCTGGCTCCAGCATTCCTGAAGGAAGAAAAAAGACAAGCTAAAAAGCTTACCTCAGACAAAGAAGAGTGGATTTCTGGAATTCTAGCTACTTCTGGTCACTATGTTGAGAAAGGAGGGGTAGAAACAAAGAGAACACCTGACCAATCAGCCATTACACAGCAGAATGTGCAACCACATGGTAGAGAGGACATGCCTCCAGCAGTGAGAGAGGGCTTTGCTCATCCAAAAGGGGAAAAAAAAAAACAATTTTAAACACAAGCCTCACAAGTCTGGAGTGAAGAATGCAAGGGAATGGGAGGAGGAAACTAGGGGGCAGGGAGGTAAGCGTGTGCCTCACAAATAATTAAATTCACCAAGGTCAACCCTGTGGAGGGAGGACCGTATATACTTTTTCAGGCCTTGGGGAAGGAGGTGTCCAGTACCTCCTTCCAGAAGGCCTTCACCCTAGTGTGTTTAATAGCTACAGTGGTGTCTACCCAGCCAGTGATCAGGCTCATTTTGGGTGTTCCTGACCATGGAGGGAGGGAGGTTCAGACTTACACCGGGGGTGGAGACTGCTGCTGCTTCTGTACATGCTCAAAAGCAGCCACAATGAGCTTGAATATATCCCTCTGCTGATCATTGGCTAGGGAGATGGAACTGCACCCAACACACACAGCTGTTGTTGCATACTTGGGGGATTCATTGGGCACCAGTTCTGCTGGCTTCTATTATGAATGCAGTCAGAGACTTACACTGCATTAGAATGATGCAAAATCTCAGCTGTTGTATTCTGGGGAAGGTTTACATCATGAATTCACAGCAGTGGTGATAATGGCCAGCCTGCAAGAAAAGGCAAGTGAATGGAAGGGGGCAGTGACATGACCAGAGAAGGCATGCACGTGGGCTACCCTCTCCCATTTGCTTGCCTTTTGCCCAGATCCATGGAAGGAAGACACATGTGAATGGGCAAAAGGCAGGGGGGATGAAAGGGGGAGAATGGAGGGAGGGGCAAGTGAGCACTTCATGAATAGTCAAGTTCACAAAGGTCCAACCTGTGAGAGTGGAGAGAGGACTGTACATATTTTCTGTAAAGGGATGTGTTCATGATATTCTTCTGTGAAATACAGAATCACGTTCAGTTCAAGTATGGTTTTTATCTTCTGCATGAAAGAATATGAGAAACTGCATCAACTATTAACCTTAATGTTAAAAAAATACAGTCTTGTGCATATTTACACAGAGTGCACAGAATCTGATGGCACTTAATTCCAAGTAAATATGTTTGGGACTGCAGCCATCTTGTGAAATGTATAATACATAAACGTATGATCAACTATCAGGTAAATTTTAGAAGCACTTATAGACTCAAATGGTGCCCCTCAACTAGGCAGTATTTTGAAACAATCACTATTCATACAATTTGTTATAGAAACCACATCAGAAACAGCATCTTAGTAAAGCCATTTCATGTCTCCTTTCACAGAAGCTGAAATACTTCTTATAAGATGGCACCTGCTGCAATGCACAGTCTTACCAGAAAAGCTGAAAACAGTTGCCAGTGAATAATAATTTCAGTATCCTTGCCAAATTCTAGATGATGTGGTGTTAGCCTTCCACTTCTGACAAAGCAGGTGTTGCTAAGAGATTGTTTTTACCATATGTAAAACAGCTTTACCACAACTTGAAGCAATTGATTGGGCAGCCCAGCAGCATTTGGAAATAAATATTCCGAAAGGTAGCAATACTGCATCACGCTATGCCATAGTTCCTAGGGGGTTTATTGAGGCAGGAAGTGGTTGCCTCCTTGTGCTAAAACATATCTTCTCAAAATATAGACTACAATAATTTTGCTTAATCTTTACTCATCTATCCAATGAACATATAGCCAACCACATTTTGTGCTTTTTGGTAATATATGTAAACTATCTTGTGTTGTACATGAAAATTTGCTCTGAAGCACAAGATCATTCTCCTATGCACATACAATATGGAAATGAAGTGGAGATGCTTGATGACTCTGTTCCTTTCAGTGGGTGTGTGTCTCTTTTCTTTTTGTCTGAAAAACTTCCCCCAGAGGCATGGCTCATGTGCTACCTTGTTCTAGATTAAGAAACAATAACCCTAAGATTAGAACGTGGTGGTAGTTTAACTGAGGTTGATGGATCTATGACAGCCTTCTGAAAAATAGGACTTCTTCCACCAGCAGAAGTCTTCTGCTCCAGGGGGAACAGAAAAAATATTTCATAGAATCATAGAAATGTAGAGTTGGAAGAGACCACACGGGCCATCCAGTCCAACCCCCTGCCATGCAGGAACACCCTCAAAGCACTCCCGACAAATGGCCATCCAGCCTCTGCTTAAAAACCTCCACAGAAGGAGACTCCACCACACACCGAGGCAGCATATTCCACTGCCAGACAGCCCTGACCGTCAGGAAGTTCTTCCTGAGGTTCAGGTGGAATCTCCTTTCCTGCAGCTTGAATCCATTGCTCCTTGTTCTGGTCTCTGGAGCAGCAGAAAACAAGCCGTCTCCTTCCTCTACATGGCATCCCTTCAAATATTTAAACATGGCTATCATGTCCCCTCTTAACCTTCTCTTCTGCAGACTAAACATACCCAACTCTCTAAGTCTATCCTCATAGGGCATGGCTTCCAGGTACTTCCTGGTTTGTTTGTTGGTACTTCCCTTCATCTGCACTCCCCATTGATCTCTGGTGAGCTGGAACTCTCTAGAGCAGTGAAGAAGGCAGTATGGAGGCTGGAAAGAAGGAATTGGTAATGTTTATGTCCCATCTCTGTTTTCCTTTTCACCAGTAGGAATCTTCTGAACAGTTCCGCTCAGGTGTTACCTCCACTGGCAGAACCCTGTCCCAGGGGCATATAAAATTAATATCAAAAATATCAGCTATGCCAGAGAGGTTGCCTGGGTGGGTGCATAGACAAATAGGTCAAGCGGCTGGACATAGGTCAGGGCCAGGAAAATCCCCAGTCACATTTCTCAAGGAGACCTCAGGCAAGGCATGTCTGCACAAACAAAGGGTCCTCAGCCACAAAGCCAACCTGAGGGGATTACCAGGTTTTCCCCTGTTGAGCAACACTTACATCAGCAAATCCTGTGAAGGCGAGAAACAATCATGGAAATCATCAAGTTGCTATTGTGCAGTATTCTCCTTCTGTTTTGACCATTGCTTTTCCCGGGAACAAGTCTGCCCCCAAGATACGTTGTGCCTATAAGTAGTCCCCCTTTTTGAGGTCCTCTTCAGAGAACTCCCCCGCTATGCTAGCAGACCGGCACTCTATTAGTTGAGTGCTCCCTTCAGCCGCTTCTCTTTGCTGAGCCTTTTCTTTCTCGCCACTGCCCGGACTGAAGACTTCCAGACAGGTGCAGTATTACCACCCTTACACCCTCTCCAGTTATTTCCTATAAGCTTTCACCTCTTTCCCTTCTCAATAGGCCTTGTGTGCATGAGTGAGTCTGAGAACTGAAGCCCCTGTCAGAGCTGCTGTTGGTCCCTGTTGCTCAGGGTGGAGATGACGAGCAGCAGCTGTCAGTCCCTGTGGCTCTGGCTGGAGAGGAGTCCTGCAGCTCAAGAGCTCCACCTGCTGCCATGGACCAAGCAGGTGCGGACGTCCCTCTGCCTGCTCCTTTGGAGCAACAGGGATCCGATTCTGAAGAGGCTCTGGAGCCTGGTTCAATAAGCCCCCAATCAAGGCAGAGACTCAAGAGGGCTGTGCAAAGGGAGGCTTCCTTGGCTAAGTTTAAGAAGCAGTGACTGGACACACCTGTGCCTGGGGTAATATAACTGCCTGCCTGGAAGCTTCCCTTTGCTTGTGGCAAACTTCTTACAAGCCCTCCTCTTGCCTGTACCTTGCTCCCAGCACCTCGTTCTTGATACCCTGAATTGATCTCTGGACTCTTGACCCTTGGCTTTGGAACTCTGACTATGGCTTCGCTTGGTGCTCTGGTAAATGAACTTCCTTAAGTGCTTGCTTGTCTCCTCCCAGCTGGACTTTGCTGGCTCTCTCACTCACTTCTCTGGGCTGGCTCGCTGCCCAGGTCTCTGACCTTGACAGTGAGCATCTGTGTTTGTGTGTGTAAACACATTTGCTAATAAATTTCATTATTGACACAATTGGCTGTTTTTGCTTGGTCTGACCCTATAAAAATTGAGTTGAAGTTCTCGCTGAGTTACCCTGCCCCTCGTTCTGCCAAAGCCAGTGCTCCACTATTCCCCCAGTCTTTGCATTTTTGGAGCAAATCAAGGTGTCCCCCAGGGGACCCCCAGAAGTCAGGGTAACACAGACCATGCTTGTTCACCAGAAAAGAACAAAGGCCCAGTTCACAATCTGTCTGTATGCAAGGAGTAGATGAGAACATTTTACATATCCAGTCTATACATACAATCTACACATTAAGGTAATTTTGCTGGCCAGTGAGCAAAGGCAAGAGTCTTGCAACCCAAATTAGCCCTTGTATCTAACTGTTAGATTATATCATGTACTTAAAAACTGGAAATACTTTCATGTTCCAGAAAGTGGGGAGTTACAAAGTAAAGAAATAAGGCAAAACCAGAAAAATTCAATGATGTGAGAGTCACCAGTATTTTAAAGCTCACTTATTACACTGAATGCTTGCTGCTTCCATGAATTTTATAATATTTGACTTTTATTGCTATTTTATTTGATTTGTGTAGTGCCTCAGGCACCTAAGAAGGAGAGGAGTGATTCATAAAAGTATTTAAAAATTACATAAATAATTGTATGTAAGAAATATCAGCCTTTGTCATAAAGTACTTGGGATTATTGAGGGGAAAGCTAAGACCATAGTAATGCTTCATCATCAACAGAGTGATTGTCACCATTATGTTATCACTTTATAATTATATGCTAATGATAAGGGTGGTGATGCCGTCATATCCATGTGCAGCACAGAGTTGTTAGCACAATGTTGTTGATTAGAAAACTTTCGGGGGGAATGAGGTAATTTGTGACTATTTCACACTTGCAACAGGAAGGAAAGCAATAAGAAATCATACTGACCTTTAATATCTGTTTGCTATTTCACAAGAATGACTGAAGTTGAATGCAGTGCCACGAGTTTGCTCATGTTTGCTGAAAGCTGGAGGGAAACCATTTACACCCAGGACATTGTGAGAAAACCCCAAAGCTGGTCTGTTTTTCAGGTCATCTGATACCAGATCTCCTGAGGCAGAGATAGGTAATTGCTGAGAAATGTCTCATAACAGAGGTGAAATGTACACATTGCATTGACATAAGGAAGTTGAACAGCAATTAAACTCATCAGCTAATCTCTCAGAATACGACTCCATGGCAGGAAGGAAAGACCCTGAGGGAAGAGATTTTTTTCGCCTGTCACTTACTAGCCAATCAACCATACTTATTTATTTTACTTTATTTTACTTTTTTTCATTTTTTAAGGAACATGGTGACAGCCAGTCATTTCTCCTCCCTCTCCATCATTCTGATTAACAAGCTTTTAAGAGCTTCAGTCTCTTTGCACAATTTTTATTTAATGAGAGAAGTAACTACTTTTCTTTAACTTGTGCTCTGCTGGTTTGCTGCTACATTCTATATTGGCCCTCATTTCCCAACCTGAACTCTCCATGTTCTCTTCTACTCCTGATTGTGGGTTGCACGCAGCATCAATCCTTTTGTGGACAGAGCGACTCTTTCTTTCTGCAGGAGTCCTTTAATCCATATGAGGGATCCTTGTGGCTGAAAAAACTTTGCAGATTACCCCTTCCCTCCTATCTTATGACTGGGTGACTTTTGAATGTGCCACTTAGGTCCTTTCTGCACTAGACTGATACAGTGCTATTATTCCACTTTGAACATCCTATGGAATCCTGGGATTTGCAGTCTAGGGAAGGGCATTTAGAAGTCTCAGCCAGAGAGCTCTTTGGCCTCAGTAAACAACAAACCCCAGAATTCCACAGGATGTTGAAAGTGAAATAATAATGACACTGTATCAGTCTAGTGCAGAAAGGCCCTTAGTCTTTTGTTGTCTTCTGTTGTAGCTCTCCCCTACTTTTTTCTTTAGGTATAATCACAAGAAGTTGAACTTTATCTCAAGCACAGGCAAACGTGCAGACCTATGGTCATGGTGCCTAGGCGATTCTGGTAGTTATGGTCCAAAAAAGGAACTTTTCCGAGATCTAGATCAACTACATATTTCCATGAATGTTGGGAAATCCATTTGATACACAGTTAATAGGCCAGTCACAAGAAAAGTGATTCCCTCAAAGCATTATGAAGAACTTCTTTTCTGTAGCAGTTGTTTGACAGTGGAATGTACTGCCTTGGAGGGTTCTCCTTCTTTGAAAGTTTTTAAATAGAGGTTAGGTGGCCAACTTTCCATTTAGCTGTATATTCCTGCACAGCAAGGGGTTGGACTACATGTCCCTTGTGATGCCTCCCAACTCAAAGTTTTTGTGATTTTTTTAAATAAATGCTATCTAAACATCACAGTTTTCCTTTAAATATTTCCACTCTAAATTATATTTCCCGAATCCATGATCTTGCCTCCATCAAAAATTTTCCACTTTAAAAATCTAGACGGCTATTCATTCTATCACTAGTCACATTTTTTTCCTCAGTTGGTGACCATTCATCAGTTAGTGAGATACATTCCATGGTTCTCACTGTGTATCAGAGAGCTTCATAAAGTGGGAGAAAGCTAAGCAGAGACACAGCTTAGTAAAGTAAAGTGTAGGCAGCACATAAACAGCCCATGTGGCAACATTTAACTTATAAACTGCTACCTCATTTTTCGGTAACACACCTGGAGGTGCCAACTGTTGTACATTTGAGGAATGTTTGGGGAATATTTGTAGATCTGATCTACTTTTCTGATCCAGCTTCACCTATTATTTATTTACTGCGTTTATATGCTACCTTTCTCTCAGAGGGGGGCCCTTTCTCTCAGCACAGCATCCAGGGCAGTGTACAATGTTTTAAGAGCATAATGCCATTAAAAAAAAACCCTCTTTAGTACAAATGTTAGAACACAAATTGAACTTATGTTTTAAAAACACAAGTTAAAAACAGCATTAAAAACAAGTTTCAAATAGCATTAAAAGACACTTAAAATATAAAAAAAATAAAAACATTAAACCTCCCATTTTCTGCTGCAACTCATGAAAAATCAAAAGCTCCCTTACATAAGAAAGTCTTTATTTACCAGTGGAAATATAGCAGAAAGGGGAACAACCGGACCTCCTGGGTTAGGGAGGTCCATAACTTTAGAGCAGCCACTGAGAAGGCTCTCTCTTATATTCTCACCAGATGTGCATGTGATGGTCATGAGACCAAGAGAAATCTTCCCTCTCTAGCTCTTAAAGCATGGGCAGGCCCATATTGGGAACCCATAGAACAAATCTTGAAGAGAGAAAAGGCAGGATTGACTTTTCTTAGGTCTATAATAGGTCTATAATGAGTTAATACTAGAATTCAGCAGTTAAATTGTGAATGTCCTGACAAATGGCTTCTGACTAAATATTTATTTTGTGCTTTGGCACCAGCTCTGTAACAAAGGCTAATTCTGCACAACATCCCTATCTTGCAACAGCAGCAAGTTGTTTCTGGTCCAGGTGTCATGCTACTGCGTGACATCATCACTATCCAGCTGCTATCTCATTCCCAAGTGTTGCAAAACCACCTTATACCATTTCCAGAAAAAATCCATTAAGAGCCTTCTTCAGCATTCCAGTCCTCTCAGCTGGCTCAATACAGTACCATAAAAGCGCTTGATAGCACTTCCTGTCTTCCTAGATCCAGGAGTGGGTAGGGTATGGGTGTGTCCAGCTTGTCCCTCCCTCAGCTACTCCCATGGTGTGGTAACTTCAAAATCGATCATCTCTCCCTATCTTCAAGTTCTCCTTTGAGTTAAAACTTTTTATTTTTTTAAAATACATTTTTAAGCATTATAGCAAAAAAAGTGCAATAGTGTATTGATGTGTCATGCCATTACAACATTGCTATGCTAGTATGGCTTCCAAAAAAACCGTGGGGTGGGGTGAAGGCGGGAAGGGAGTAACTAAGGATGCTGTAGTGCGGAAGGAACACCGGTGGCAATACTGCAACTCATCTGCTTAAGGTGGAAGGGTGTGGAAGAGAGTGTTTCTAACCTGCTACCATCATGTGAATGGCAGTGCTGGGACTGGAACAGAAGAATGTGTTAACTGGGTATGATGTAGAAAGGGCCAAAGTTTTTCATACCTCTGCTCAGTTACAGGCCTGATTAACAGTCAGATTAACCTGACTAATGGTGGTTTTTCACAGTGAATGAACCACATGGAGGGACGCTCAGAAATTCAGGCAGTGAAAGTATTAGATAACCCACACTCCACAAACTTCACTCTGAGGTAGACAGTAGATTCTATTTGTAGATAATGCAGGCAACACAATACACTTCTTCTGAAGTCTAGCAGACATGAAACACACATCTTTTATAGGTACAATTCCAAAATTTATGTGTGCAAAGCTGTGATTGGAGAGGATCATAAATCTAGCATCACATCACTTCTCAGACTACTCCCGGAGCCATGATTGGTTCCCACTTCTCATTCCTGACACAGGCATATTTCCTGCCTTTTATCTCAAAGACACCAGGTTCTCAAAACACCAACCTTTACATTTTCATTTTCTCCCAGCTCTGATCTTCCCCCCTTCATGGGATACATTGTAGCAATAGGCAATAAAGTAATTAACCAATTGGGACTTGGTAATAATACAGGAAGGCTTCAAATAGATACATTGTTGCAATCATCAATTAGCACTGGATACTTTGTAGCATTATATGGAGTTCTTAATGGAGTTCTACAGCAGTACTTTTACACTGACTACAATACACTATAGCAATACACATCCAGATCAACTTATGGCAGGAGTTATGCATCCTGACGGGCAGCTTGGACCTGAAGAAAAGAAGAGCCACTTCTTCTTTTGGCATGAGCTACCAATTCCAGTTCCAGTTTCTTGGCTTCATAATCCCTGTAGAATTTACCTCAAGTGAAATAATGCTTCATAATTCTTACCTTGCTTATCTTCAATGACTTGAAAGGTTGTTGGACCCAGTTGTTTCAGTGTAGTCAAGCAACAGGGGGGCAAATGTTATTAATGGGGAAGAACAAATAAAAGCACTACTTTAAGCAAAGAAACCCTGGAATTTATGTGCTGAGTTTAGGAAAGCCTGAAAAAAAAAGAGAGAAAGAAAGAAAAAGAAAACCTGAATCAATAAATACAATGTTGTACTGTAGCTGTCTTCTGGTTAATGGCATATGTAGGTGTAAGTCAACCTTATGTTGACATATGTCATTTTTTGGTCATTGTAGAGGCTGATATTCCCTCCCTCTCTGTGCAACAACCAAAACTCCCTCCCCAGACTTATCACAGAACATCTGCAGCTTCCTCATGGCTATTTTGTGCCTGATCAAGACAAGGGAGGGGATCAGAGAATCATCTGGCTGTTTCCCCATGGCTGGATGCAAAATGATTACATCTGGTAGACTTCAGTGCATGATGTAATCATTTCTCATCTGGCTATATCCTCCCCCCTCTGTAGTTTCCACTAGGCACAGAATATCCTGAGGGGCAGGGATGCAATGGCTTTACAGTAAGTGGTGAACAGCTAGCTGTAACACAGTTCTACATACAGAACTACTATGCTTTGTCGAGCCATATAGTATTCTGGCATCCCTCTCTCCCTCTCTCTCATATCATGGGGTTTTCTTGGCAAGATTTCTTTAAAGGAAGCTGGCCTTTGCTGTTCTCTGAATCTGAGAGAGTGTGACTTACCCAGGGTTACCCAATGGGTTTCATGGCCACATGGGGAATTGAACCCTGGCCTCCAGAGTCCTAGTCCATCATCCAAACCACTACACCACCCTGGCTTTCAATATAATATAATAAAACACATTTTTTCTGCCTTTATCATCTGTTGTTTGTTGCAAGCCTTTGAGTCTTTTCTGACTTATGGCAACCCTAAGGAAGCCCAATCATGGGGTTTTCTTGGCAAGATTAGTTCAGAGGAGGTTTTCCATTGCTTTCTCCCAGGCTGAGAGAGTGTCACTTGCCCAAGAATTCCACAGTCAAGTAGAGATTCGAATCCTTGTCTCTCAGAGTGCACAACCTGCTCATCATTGCAGCTTTTTCACTGTGTTCCTACCACCAACTCCGTCTCCCTAATGCACATTACAGATCAGATCAGAACCCACCTTCCCCATAACATAACACTCATATAGTCACTTTGAGCCAATCATAGTTTCTCAGCTTAATCTATTTCACAGAATTGTTCTTAGAATAAATATCAGATAGAAGATATGGTAAAATAATATACAATCCTCCAGAAGATAAATGGAGCACAGTTAACAAAGCTACAGTTGAAAAAATAACCATGATTGTTATAAAGAAATGCATGCACTAATAACGTCCTTTTTCACTAAGGAATAAGCCACATTGGACTCAGTGCAATGTATGATTGCATTGTTAATGTGAATGGAACATTGCTCTGAAGAATAAAAACCTTCTTCATAGAATCATAAAGCTGGAAGAGACCACAAGGGCCATCAAGTCCAACCTTCTACCATGCAGGAAAACACCATCAAAGCATTCCTGACAGATGGCCATCCAGTCTCTGTTTAAAAACCTTCAAAGGAGGAACCTCTACCACACTTTGAGGCAGTATATTCCACTGGCAGATTGCTCTTATAGTCAGGAACTTCTTCCTAATGTTTAGGTGGAATATCTTTTCTTGAAGTTTGGAGCCATTGCTCTCTGGAGCAGCTGAAAACATGCTTGCTCCATTTTCCATATGACATCCCTTCAAATATTTAAACATAAATGTCATGTCACTTCTTAACTGCCTCTTCTCCAGGCTAAACATTCCCAGCTCCCTAAGTCACTCCTCATAGGGCATGGTTTCCAAGCCTTCTACCATTTTGGTCACCCTCCTCTGGACATGTTTCTGCTTGTCAATATCCTTCCCGAACTGTGGTGCCCAGAACTGGACAGAGTATTCCAGGCAGAAATCCAGGTTGAAATCCACAAAAATATCTCCCAGTGCTACACCTCCAGAAGTTAGCATTTCTTTTCTGTGGCACTGTGCAGCTCTGACACCCACAGAGTGTTAATAAATCAAAACAAAGGGGTGGGGAAAAGAAAACCAGTAAAACTAAGTCTTAAAATACAATGCTTATGCAAATTTCAAAAGCAAACAAAATTCTGAATTGAAAGGAAGAAAGAAAAGAATCTAATTAGGAATGCTTCTCTGAAATCTTGAGCCTATTTTAGGAAGGTTAGAGCTAGAAAAGAAAGTCTACATGTCTGTGAGAAATAGAGATTGAGAGCACTTGGTGCATACTTCTGGGAGTGCTATAATTCAAAAGGGATGTCATCTAGGAAAATCCATCTAAACTGTTAGTGTGATCCCCTTCCCCTGCTTTTTGGAAAGTGTAATTGTTCCTTTTTGCTTACCTCAAAAAGCAATTTGGAGTCAAAGAGCACTGAATATTCTGTTCCAAAGCCAGGAGTAGCCAAAGCAATTTGCCCTTGGCTGAGCCTGGTGTAGCGGTTTGAGCATTGGACTATGACCCTGGAAATCAGGGTTTGATTCTTGGCTTAGCCATGGAAACCCACGGGGTGACCTTGGGAATGTCACACACTCTCAGCCCCAGAAAATGCTGCTATAGGTTCACCTTAGGTTTGCCATAAGTCAGAAATGATTTGAAGGCACACAACAATAGAGCCTACTAGGAAGGGCAAGAATCCACCCTTCCTCTTTTTTTGAGCTAATTAAGTACAAATCCTTTTAGCACTTTGAACTCAGTTGGACGAGGTGATATAAACCAGGACATTTTGAAAGCAACTGAAAAAGTAGGACGGCAGAAGAAAGTGGGAGGCATGTACCTCATCTTGCGCCCAAACCTATGAACTCAAGGAAGCTTGTAACAAAATTAAAAACAGCTGTAAATAAAATACAAAAAGTTTTAATTATAACAAATTATAAGTTTTTTTAATAAAAAATATTAGAACACAATAGAATTAAAAGCTATTTGAAAACACATCAATTAAAATATAAAGCCTCTTCCTTGGCATTCAGTTCCCAAAAGCCTGTCCAAATAAAGAGATCTTTGTTGCCAGTGGAAGGACAACAAAGAGCCTCCTTTGGAGAAAGTTTCAAAAGCTGGGAGCAGCCACTGAAAAGGCCCTGTTTCACATTCCTACCCAATGTCTTTGAGGGTGATGATGCCAAAAAAGAGCTTCCCCTGAAGATCTTAAAAAACAGGCAGGCTCGTATAAGAGACTAAGGTTCATACTATCTGGAACCCAGCCATATGAGACTTGACAGGTAAAAAGAGTTCAGCACTTTGAATTGCTCCCAGAAGCAGGCCCACACACAGTGACATACTTATAACCAGAAAGTCTACTCTACTGTCAAATAGTTCTAGTCATAGTGTCAGAAGAAGAAGGACGTATCTCTTCATGAAGAATAAAGAATTTTCTCTTGAAGTTTAGCTAAAATCTACCTCCCTGCAATTTCTACCCATTAGTTCTATGAAACACTAGATAACAAGTCTACTTCATCTTCTGCCTAAGAGTCCTTCTGATATTTGAAGACTGCTGATGTCTCCTTGTTGTTGTTTCTGATGATTGCAATGATTTATTTTTGATTATTGCAATGAAACTCAGCACTGGGATTCAAGGCAGCTTCCAAAGAACAAAACAGAGGCAGATAAAAACATATTATTAATAACGGCATAACAAAAAGTTAAAATTCTATCAATAGAGTTAAGAGAAACTTAAGACATGTCTGTTAGAAAGGCAAGAAAATAAAAGAACTATTAATCTCTTGGAAAACAGGAGGAAATGCATGTTCATCCATAGCAATGGCAGCTGCTGTGCCAAAGTGAGAGGTCAGGTTGTTGCCCAGCACAAAAAATGGGGGGGGGGACCACTTGCCCAATGGCTCCTAGCGCCATTTTCTGCAGAACAATGTTCCCTGGCTTCACTGCAAGAGACGGTAGGCTCAGATGCTAAGGAACAGAAACCTCTTTAAACTAGAGGCATGTTACCGCAGTTTCTAGCCCGAGCTTGTGGTATATTAGATATCATTTGATATCAATAATTTGGCCTTCTTTACCCATTCCTCTCCATGTGCTTGCGAGGCCCCTGGACAAGCACGCACACAGGCACGGCCGATAATAGCCGAAACATTCCGAACAAATCCAGGCAGGCCAGAAATAGCCAGACTGCCTCTTTAGGAGACCTCAAGGCAAGTACCTTTTAAGACCACATTATGTATGCACACTGTTTACAAAAGATCCCCTGCCCCGAGCAGGCAGCTTGATGAGCGGACTATACAACTCCGCTTTTGCATACTGTCTACCCCATTGACAACGGTGTCATAATTCAATCATCTAAAGTACTGACCTTTCAGAGGCTTTGTCTCCAGCCCGAAACTCATTGTTATCCCCAAGAACGGACTAGTCTGCGGCCACATTTTCCCCTATAAGAACCCCTGAATTTGAGCTCTTTGGATCGCTCTTTGCTTCCATCCTGCCTTGCTGTCACTTCGTCCAACAAGCCTTCCCCTGAGCTCCTTGTGCTGAGAATCCTTACTTCCATGGACTTCGTCTTCAGACTATCCGGGCTTCAGGACAGGTGTAGTATTTCCCATACTAAACTTCCTCTTAAAACCCCTCTATCCAACTCCTACCTTTATTTCAATAGTTCTTCGTGTGTGTGCGCGCTGCATACACGTGTTTGACTGTACATCAATAAAACCACTGTTATTCTTAACTTCTGTTTGCTCCCTGACTCGGCCTGACCCCGTAGACATTGGGTTCAAGATCTCGCTACGTTGCCCTGCCTCTCGCATTGCTAACTGGTGCTCTAGCTAATTCCCATTCCCCATTATTTTGAGCACATTGAGGTGTCCCTCCTGGGACCCCCAGAAATCAGGGTAACAGGCAAATGGCCAGTGAGGGCAAATGAACTATCACATTGACTGCCTTCTGAGGTTACCATCTCTGTATTCTCAAAAAGAATGTTAAAATGGCCACAGTAGCAATTCCAACCTTCTCCTCATGACTGTAGAAGAGGCTATTTGTGAATCAACAGTCCAGAGATGTTCCTGAAAGCCTTTCTTCTTAGGTACATTCCTGTCATACATACATGCAATGTGCCCTGCCTTAAGGTCAATTTATATCTGAACTATACAATTAACTCCATCAAGATTCACTTCATGTGAGCTACATTGAGTCAAGTATCCTCAGATAAAAAGAACAGCATTGACTCTTGAGCAAAGCTTTGGGAAGTCACTTCAGGTGACTACAGCTCTCAGAATCTCTTTGTCAATGTAATCACGGGATAGCAAGAGTGAAACTTCAAATAGAGAACAGATTGAGGCCATTTCTGCACAACGTCACTGTCCCACGATGGGGATGTGCTGCTGGTGGTCCACAAGTCGCATTTTCACACAACGTCATTGTGGTCCCACTGCCAACATGTCCCCACCCATCATGATTACGGGATCTTCCATTACTAGAAAAAAAAATCTGGTAACGGACCCTGATCGTGTGACACTCCCTTTGCTGGTGGCTGTGCGGAAAGGAAAGAAGTGTGATTTAGGCGCTTCCTTCCCCAGTGCAGCATGGGAAGTGGCCGGCTGCACTGCAGAAGGAAGGTGCACGTGGCTTGCGCTACCCTCCCACAGTCAGCCAGCCAAGTGTGAAGGGGAGCGTTCATGTCGTGCTCCCATCCCAGCATTGGCACTGCTGGGGTCGCAATGGGATGATAACAGAGACCAGTAAGGTGTGGAAATTGGCTGAAATGAAACAGATGATGGGCTAAAACTCAGAAATCTTAACCAAATGAGTGTGATTTTGACAACATGGAATATGCCACCCTGGAGTGTGGTAGAGTCTCCTTCTCTGGAGGTTTTTAAGCAGAGGCTGGATGGCCATCTGTTGCGAATGTTTTGATGTGTGTTCCTGCCCGGCTGGGGGTTGGACTGGATGGCCCCCGGGGTCTCTTCCAACTCTGTGATTCTATGATTCTAACATGATCTGTCTAAACAGCAGAAAAATATTTTACACCAGTGCTTGTTTAATTGTTGGCAGGGGGCTTTATGAAACTGATGAAAACTGTGGACCCTCTCCCAGAAGAGTGCACGGAAAGCTCACACATTTTTAAATGCTGCATACAGTTTTATTGGATTAGAAATCAATTTCTTTCATATAGGCTAGTCTGGAATGAAATAATTACAATGAATATTTGAAAAGCTTGAATGCTAACCTCAAAATTGATTGTGATGGGAAACATTCAAAGTAACAGGTAGGACTTCAAAGTGGGGGCGGAATCATTTTTACACCCCATTCAGGAACCCTGATGAGGTACATTCATGGACCCTGTAGTGGTTCATGGACTCCTGGTTAAGAAGCCCTGCTTTATGTATCGCAGTGAGAAAGAACAGCAGTACTTTCCAGCATCCCTGTTCACAATGAAAGAGGAGACAATGTCTTTGCCCAGCTGTAAGGAACATTGGTCGGGCTCAGGCATGAATAGATATAAGGAATGAATTTCTCAGAATTAAAGGTGCATTCATTGCAATGCTCACTGAGGAACACAAATCATTTGAGACAGCCAGTCAGGAGTCGCCCAAGGAAGGGAATGAATTACAGGCAACTTCAAAGGGCCCTCAACTGCCCTCTGTGACATCCCCTCATTAAAAGCTTATTTGCTTTGATTCACAAACCGTCATGTAAAGTTACAAAAGCATTCATGAGTATCATCATCACTTCATGGTAGAAAGATGAATAAACCTTGGATTTGTAAAATGGTGTAAGCTACTCTATTTTGATACAAAATAAAAACCAGCAAACATTCACACCTCTCTCTGTCATTCCAGTGTTTTCAGCCATGATTTGTTTTTCTTCTGTCTTGTCTTTGGGAGCAAAACAATTGCTTTCTGCGGTCTAAGCTTGGATTATAGCAGAAGAGATCACACACATACTTGCATATACTATTGCATCATTCCCATTTAGTCTTTGCAACGAGACAGAACAGAAAAATATTAGAGCAACTGGCTGTCTAGGGATCTGAGAAATGTGATGGAATATGCCTATACTGTATGGAGAGAGATTTGGATCAAACTGCGGTAACTTTTCCTGGGTGGGGCTGTCTGTCAAAAATCAATACGTAAATAATAAAAAAAAATGTGTAGTACAGATTGCTGTTCACCAGACCTCAAACTCCTCTATATCCCCACAAAGATCTAGAATCCATTTCAGTTGCAATGCAGTGAGTCAGCTGCAGTGTGTTTTCATATACGGTCCATAAGTCCAGTGTGGCGTAGTGATTTGAGTGTCGGGCCATGACCCTGGGGACCAGAGTTTGATTCCCCACAGAGAGAGGCAAACACATGGAGTGCCCTTGGGCACTCAATGAATTGAATCTAGAAATATGCCAATATTCTACATTGGCTACTTAGTTACAAATGCATAACTGATGCCTCCTAGCTCAACCCTCCAAATCTATCTTAAGAGCCAGCATCTGCATCAAGTGGCTGATGGTGAGGAATTGTGGCAAGGTTCTTGTTTCTGATTATCACAGGCTTACCTGCTGATCGGAGAAGTCTGGAAATATCATCTTCCTTGCAACCTGCTTGGCAGCTTAAGAGACCTCCTCCATTCGATGTGGCTACTGGCTCTGAAAGTGGGCTATTTATGAGGTGTTTATGATTGTGCAATAGTGCCACAATCATAATTATATAGTCTTATTGAATACAGAGCAATTATGACCGTATTTCTGGGTTACAAGTCCATAACTGCAATACAGAATGCCACCTTGAGTACATACTTAGCAAAGACCTGTTGAAATTAGTTGAGCTTCAATTAGTCATGACCAGGCAAAGTCCTACTGGAATTCATTGGTAAACTCTAAGCACAAGTCTGAATCCAAACCATTAAAAATAACACTTGGAGAAAAACTGTGGGTTCTGTCTGAAGGGAAGCAACATCTTTCACATGAAGAAACCATTCAGCCATTCCACGTATTCCCGGATAAGACAGACACATATTGTGTACTTACTCCAAGTATTGTTATTCTGGTTATTCTAAGACTGACTTTCAGAAAAGGTTCATATACATACCATTTCAATTGTCAGTAATGGTGTAAACAATGGGATTGTAGTTGTTTGGGGACAAAATTCTTAGCAACGTTTAAAGAGACATATGTTGGATAATTTAAGGGTAAGTTGCAAACAACAACAATGAATTTTAAAATCATAGTTATATCTTACTATAGCAATGTTAGCAACACAATTGTTTTTTAAGCCAGAGGAATTCCTGATTTAGTCTTATGTATTAGCGTTACCCTGTTTTCTGAGGGTCCTGGGAGGGACACCAAATTGCTATCAAAATTATAGAAGTTGGGGAAATTAGTTCAGAGCACAAGTTGGCAAAACGAGAGGCAGGGTAACTCAGCAGGATCTTGCAACCCAGTGTCTACGGGGTCAGGCCAAGTCAAGAAGCAAACTGGTTGGAAAATAATGAATAGTCTTTATTAAATACAGGCACACAATGTATGCAACACAAACACACAGATAACTAAGGAAAATAAAGGTGTGAGTAAGATAGCGGGATTTTTAGAGGGATAGTTGGTTCGGGTGATACGAAACCTGTCCTGAAGTCTGGAGGAAAATGGAGAGTGAAGCTGGGGTTCGATGTATCTCAGCACGTGGAGCTGAGGGGAAGCTCGCCAAGCAAAGTGGTAGCAAGGCGGTCTGGAACTTGGGAGTGATCCGAGGAAGGAAGGGTTTTTATAAGGAGAATTGTGACTGCAGGCTAGGTCAGACTTAGGGGAAAACAATAGATTTGGAGTTGGAGACAAAGCCTCTGAAAGGTCATAATTTGAATGATTGAATTATAGCCGAATTTATCAATAGAGTAGCCGATATGCAAACGCGGAATACTTCAGAGTTGTATAGCTCGATCATCAAGCTGCCAGAGCGGGGCAGAGGATCTTTTGAGAGTTGCTCGCATAACTAATGGAGTACTTGCCTTGAGGTCTCCTAAAGGGGTGAGTCGGCTATTTTCTGGCCTGCCTGTATTGTTTCGGAATATTACGGCGATTATCGGCCGAGCCTGTATGCATTCTTGTCCGGGGGCCTCGCAAGCACGTGGAAGGGATATGTGAAGCCGAATTTGAGATATCAAAGGATATCTTTTTATATCCCCAAAGCTCGGGCTAGCCAGGGCAGTAACATTAGGGTTGCTAGGTCAGGATTATCTCAGGAGCTGAGGTTTCAGGATGAAATCTTGAGACACAGGGACAACCCCTTGTGATGTCACTAGCAGCAGGCCCTATTGATTTTACAATGACAATGTCGGCAAGCAGAAGTCCCTAATTATGTCATTAAGCATCAACCGCATCTGTAGGGGATGGCATTCAAAAAAGAAATACCAAGTCTAGCAAATAAGGTAAAGACACACACACACACACACACACACACACTTTTCAGTGCAGCATTCTTATCTTGAGATTCCACCATCTCCTTTTCAGGACCACAGAAGAAAGCCCAGGCCCTGAGATCTGGACACCCTAGTATTCACCTAATAAAATAAATGAATTATTTCTAACAATTATCACTCCATGTGGTGTTCAGATTATGGGACCAAAGGTTGGAGGCCTTAAACAAAGTCCACAAGTACCACTTCTAATCTCCCTTTCCCACACATTTTAGCCTTTAGCCTTCTAAAAACAAATCCATGTGCAATGGCACAGTATGCATAATTGCAGTTCCATGACTTTCACATAAAAGATGTGGAAAGTGATGCTTTTTGTTCTCTCTCCCAGTAATTTAAGCACAGAGAATGTGTAAAACCAGTCCATCATCCAGAAACAGGTGCTCCTGAGAAATGCCTAAAATTGGAGTATATGCATGTTGGTCTTTACCCTGATGGTGGTGGTAAGGGAAATAACAGTTAAGGATGCTGGAAGAAGCTGGTGTGGCTAGAGAGAATAAGGATCTAAGTTTCCCTGCATTCTCACCGCCCTCCAAAGAGAGAACTAATATGAACCTAGCTTTATAATCAGTTCAGACTTATTCCTCCTGGAGACTACCTCTTGGTTTCTTCATTTGCTTCTGGCAATGCCATTTCCTTTGCATGGATGCAGCCTGCGTCTCCAAGACTAATCTAATGTGAAAGCCGGCAGTCTCTGTTGCACTTGACATCCTAGCCTACAGCTGAGGTGGTCCATCACCCATCAGTGACAGGAATGCAGTAAGCACCGCTGGTTTGTTTTTAATTTGCAGGCTTTCCCTTTCCCATCCCTCCCTTAATGCAATTTGTCACTGGAGTAAGATTGCTGCGCCAGGCATAAGTGACATAACATATAACAAGTTTTAAGCTCTCTATCATCAGAGCTGCTGGACTATCAATATTAATGCTGGTTTCTCCGCTCCCTGCCCCCTCCGATACCTTCCCTCCACCGAGTTAAGCCCTGACTGCTGTCCCCAGCAAAGATCAAGGAGATGGATTTGGGAATATGAGACACCTCAATGTCCTGGGCTGGGTGTGAAGAGACAGCCTTGAGCTGACAGAAGGACCTTATCATAATGCAATATTATCAACCAGGTTTCCAGCAGATTTTAGGCTATGTAGCACCTTGTTAAGGCTCCCCAGGGAATTCCATGTCAGCATGCTCTGCTATAACCCATGATCTACAGTGCACCCCTCCCCACATTATGCTTTGCTCTTCTTCCTGCCCTACCAGGGGGGAAGAAATGGCAGATTGATAGCCTTTCTTTGCCATTACTCACCTTGGAAAAGGGAAGTTGGGTTCTCCTGGCAGGCATCCTTAGTGTCCTTTTCATTTTAATAATATTTTTCTGAAGAGATTCACAGCTGGGAACATGGAATAAGGTACCACTGGACTCTCAGAAGCTACCTGCAGAGTCATTTCAGCTCAAAATAGGAAATGTACAGTTGTTATTCATTTGTTGTTCTCTCAGAATAGCATCTGGACTTGCACTCACTTTCTTACCTTTTAGCCAAAACTCAAACTGCAATACTTCATTACTTGAAAGGAAAGAAAAAATGAAACTTGTCATCCACTTAGTGCATTCTCTGTCATGATAGAAACTATACTGAATGTGTTTGTACAAATGTCATGATCTCCTACTAGCTGGTGCCTTTGAATTTATAGATAACATAAGATAACCAACGCAAGCAGTCCCTGCCTTGCAAGCCAGCTTGCCAAAGACTGGAAACATCCAAAAGAATTCAATGGAAAGAAAAAATAAAGGTCGAAATCCAGTTAGTGTCTTATGCATGCATAAGTTCCCCTATAAAGGTGGTGGAACATTTTTCTCCGATGTAGAATATCTGTAGTCAGTTCAAGGTTGTAGAACTGGAATTGTGCATGTTGTGCCGTTGCACGTGGTCGAGCTTTGCACATGGATTTGTGTGCTCATAGGTTTACGAATACATTATGCATTGATGTGCATCATGTAGTACAAATGCAGATGTGCATACACACTGGTTGCATGTTCTGTTGCACAAGACTGACAATTCACTAGCCAGGTGGGGTTGTTCAACAATTTCTTAAATTCTATGAGTGTAAAATTATGTTCCTTTTTTCTGGGAGGAGGGGTGCAAGATCTTGGGCAAAGTCTCAGGATGTATAAAAATGGGTTCTCTTCATATATATATATGTAGATATAGATATAGATAGATATGTGTATATGTATCTCTCTCTCTCTCTCTCTCTCTCTCTCTCTGTGTGTGTGTGCATGTGTGTACATACACACCCATACATACATACCCCAACACATTTTGTCCTGGAAATACAATATGGGCTTTCCAGAGGCTATTCAAAAAAGCACTGTATGTATGCATTAGACAGACATGATATACATTCAGTGGATACAACACTTGCACATACACTTGTATCTCACAATTTCACATTAATATGAAATTAATATCTGTAAAGAAAAATACAGAAAGTGAAAATTATATACATAGAAGAGATGATTTTATACTAACAAAAGATTTTGAGAAATCTGCTGCAGGAATTTCAAGATAGCATATCTCCAACGCTTGTGAATGGCAATTGATAGATTTCAGAGAGAGACACAAAATGCTATACTTACCTTTGGAGTGCTAAATGTTTTTCCTAGGTATAATTTTTTTGAGAGACATCTAATCAAATCAATTTATTTATTTATTGAATTTATACAACCTTTCTCCCAGGATCACAAAACGGATATTAACAAGTTGAAAACTGTTTCAGAGTGTCTCTTTTCTGGGTTTTATAGCCCACAAATTATCTTGGCAGTATAGATGCACAGTATCTTTTGACTGGTAGCATTAGGAGCACTGGGAATCTGGAAGCACCCCTAGACAAACATCTCATCAAAATCAAATTTAAATATCAAATGCCACATCACATTTCTGGTAAGATGCAGTAATGGGAACTAACAAATTAAAATCAAACTAAGTTATGAATTGAGAGGGAAATTGGCCAACAAAAAGTGCAAAGTTAATGATCTTTGGCTGGAGTTGCCTCTTTGTTGAGCTGAGTGTGTGGGAATTAGAATTGGGAAGATGCTCAACTACAGCATCTAGTAGAGGGCTGCTGTTATGCAACTACATAGCAGAGCCAGCAAAGGGACTTGTGTGGAAAGGGTTTATGCACAATGGGACTGATGCACATCTCACCAGCCCCAGCATGCATCAGGCAGCAAAGCACATCTGGCACTCTTGCTGGTGTCCTGTTATGTACCTTCACAATTCACTAACAAGGTTTCTTACCACCTCTGCTTCATAGTTAGGTGCAGATAAGTTTATGTTGAGTGAGAGGTCATACAGGATTCTGATGTTTATTTTCTAATAAAAAGAATGGACTTATATTGGAATTTTGGCATTAATGTTTCTCCAGAATGGATTGATTGACTGATTGTATGAGTCACAGCATTAAAGAACCAACAAGTTTTACCTTATACAAATATTTCTTTATCCAAAGCCTTGTTCTCTTAGATTTTTATGGAATTACTTACCACTTTTTTTTTTTTTAGCTAAAGGAGTGGGAAGGGTATGGGCAAAAGATTATAACAAAGGAAAAGCAAGAGAAGTGTGCATCTGTACGCGCGTGCGTGTGCGTGTTTGGAAGGGTGAGTGACAAATGAGTTTTGAAACAGTCATGCAGTTGTTTCTTTCTTTCCCAAGCTTAAAAAGAGCAATAGCGGAAGGGCAGTAAAATTATGGCAGCATTTTCAGCTTCACATTGGTAAGAATTTTCGGCTGACACTTTGCTCCTTGCTCTTAGACTGGAGATTGCTGCTAGTGCACTCCTGTCAAGTTCTCCCTTTTGCCCCCCATGCATGCCCTCAGTTTGCAGTGCTAGTGTGCACAGCGGTCGCTAATCTTCTATTTTGAAGATAGTAAAAAGACTTGCCACCTTCCCAGCTTCCATCATATACCACAACTATACCTATTCTTCCCTTTTCCAACTGCAAAACAGCAGCTGGGACATTCCATCTCCCAGTGGGGGCACCTGATTGGCTGTGGGGTATATCCCAGCACCACCTAGCTGGGGTTGTACGTAGGGGGCACAAGAAGACACAGAATAGCTCCTTCCACTACCACCAAAACACAGACATATGGATGTAACAGAAGGTTGTGACTGTGTATATTGCCAATAGAATTCCCACCTTAGTATAGCAATGTAAAGCAAATTTAAATGTCAATTTAAAATTAACTTAATTATCTGAAATATATATACAATTTGAATGAGAGTTTTCTTACTTATTAATGGCTAACTTAGAGCTCTCCAGACAAGTAAAACGTCTCTGGAAGTCCCAGGTTTGGTTCCTGTACAAACCAATTTTATCTTGGAGATCTACATGATGTTTTCTCCATCCCAAAGTATTCCCAGGGAACTCTCACCATTATCAAGGAATTACCATTCTTACTCCCCACATCAGTTTAAACCTCCTGTTAACCTACTAGTTCTCAATATGAAACGTGCCTCTCCATGGCTGTTTGTGTTATACCAGACCTAGCTAAGATGACTGCCACCAAGAAACACAGCAGTCTGTGTGTATTATTTCAGAACTACCTAAAATGGTCACTGCCAGTAAAACACTATTATAGCTTCCCAGACACAGATTCAACAGATATCAAATGAGGAAAAGTGAAATGCTAGCAATAAAAGAAAATGATCATAATGCCTAAGTAGTGCAATATTGTTAAAGCACTTAAACAGTTTGATTTTAACCGTGGCATAATAATTAAAAAGGGATCAGTGGAAATAGGTGAAGATCAGTTTCTGAGATGTTGCCTGAATCTAGATGTGACATGTGGTCAGTGGAAGAAGGAAGAACACCAGAGAGGGGAGGACTGAAGGAAACCCAAAACATTTCAATAAAGAATTTGGATGCAAGACCATGAATATGCAGGTAAAATAAAAACAAAAAGAATTGAAAGTCTTGGCACTTCCAGGGACTTTTATTTTATCCCAATAAGTCTTTAGGGTGGATATCCTGTTCGTGGCATACACAAGCATGAGTTCTACATGCATATGGCTACATGTGGTCACTGTGAAGTATGGTGTTCCCTTCCCTTCCTAAAGGCCGGTATGGAGGACCTACCACGGAGTCATTGAAGACGTTGAAGCTCCATCTCCAGCTGCTCCATGCCTGATGGAGAGCGGCCGTGGGATTGCGGACGTGTTTGGCTATGCCCCTGTAGCCAGACTGAAATTATTACATCAACCACTGAGACCTCCAGAGGCCCCTGATGGACCTCAGCAGATGATGGAATCATTTTGTGTCTGGTCACGGGAACATATCCAGACTCTTCTGTGATTCCCTTGCTCTCCACCAGGCACAGAATGGCTGGGGTGGGGGTTTCAATAGCTTTGCTGTAAGTCTGTGGGGATGGAAAAATGGAAAATAGAGCCGTTCTGCATGAGGAACTACCATGCCATTCTGAACTCTGCAGGGTTGTGGCCTTAATGTGTTAAGCCTTTCCTCCTCACTTCCCCTTTCTGGTAAAATGCCCTTTCTCCTTTGTTTATTCAGAATGTGAAAACAAGAGCAAGCACAAGAACAGCATTGTTTTTCATTTTTATTATAATAGAGCACTCTGCTTGTTCCTGTCTAGTGAGACAAGCAACTCACATTATTCTCTCTGCTGAAGACAATTAGCGTGGGCCTTTTTTCAAGGCAAGACCTGTCATCAGCAGGAAAGTACATTAAACCGATCAAACTCTAGCCTGAAATCAACTCCCATGAACGCCTGGAGAATGAATCAAATATTCAGTGTATGCAGTAGCATTTAGAGCTACTTACCTGACCACCGCCATCCTCTAATTCAGAAAAGATGCTCAAAGCCATTGTTTCCTGGTCTTTTGGTGTAGAATGATGCATTGTAATAGAAGCAATTCATTGTTCTTTTTCCGCTCCTCTTAGAGCAGCTGTGCAGTATGGCAAAGGACGTAACTGGGCAGGATATTGACATAAAACCCTTCCAATCACACCAGAAGATTTTTCTAACTCGGTATTGCATTTCCATCAGGGTGTCAATCGGATGCTGACAAGGAGAGACTGACTGGCAAACTTGTTGTTGTTTTTGGTTTTTAAGCTCAGAACCTGTTATTGTGAAGTATACTGCCTTTAAATGCGAGCTGTCATGATTTACCAGGGAGACTGTGTAAATATGTATGTGTGCATGTGCATGCGTGCTCATACACACAAACACTCACCCAATCTATTTTGAGTAAGGGGTTCATTTTGTGATAATTTAGGAGAAATGGACCATGAAGACTACTTTCAAGTTAAATGAAGACAAGTGACTAATCTGTCAATCACCAGAGAATCTACATCATTAGTTAAACATAAATATGCTTTATGAAATCATGCAAGGAAAGGAGATGGCCACAAAATCAAAAGACTCTTATCCAAAAGATCCCCTCTGTTTCTTTCTCTCCATGCCGTCACCTGGACACTCCTTTCTCTTTACGGCATTGGATGCTGATATGTTCCTACTTTCTGACATTCTAGCTCTAATACTGGCTTACTACACATAACAAGAGGTAGAGGAACGAGGTGTAGCAGTTAGGAGCAGCAGTAGCAGTCGTGCTAGTTTAATCACATCGATGGGAAGAAAGTGGCAGCTCCATTTTACAGACAGAAACCTGTTTTTCCTCTGCTCTTCCTTAGTTGTTTCCCTGGATGTGTTCACCAGTTCAGGGTCTGGCAAAACCCTAATACCGATGGATGATGTTCATATGTCATGTTGCCCATGACTTCATTAAGTGGGGACAATTTCGTTGGGCAGATTTAAAATGGTTAGGTACCAAAAGGTGGGGTCTGGGTGCAGACTTGACTTTCACATGCTTGGCTATTATTAATTACTGCCTTGTGTACTTTATTCTTTTTTGAAAAGGAAATTAATCACTATTGCAACCTCAAGCTATGTGTGTTTATCTGATTTTCAAGGACAGTAACTGCCAGGACTGCCCCCTTAATGCGTGCACTTGTACCTATGGATAGATTTCATTTTTATTTATGTATATTGTGTACTTTTAAATGCACATCTACAAATGTTTATGAACACTACTTATCCAAATATGTCCCCAACTTAGGTCATTTTCACATGATGTTGCTATCCCACAATAGTAGCAGGTTGTTTCTGGTTCAGGAGCCATGCTACCGCATGACATTGTTGCTATCCAGCTGCTAACCCATCCCCAAGCATTGCCAAACCAGCCTATTCTATTTCCAGAAAAAATATGTTAAGCGCCTCCTTTAGCGCTTCAGTCCCATCAGCTGGCTCACTGCAGAACCGTAATAGTGCTTGATAGTCCTTCCTGTTGTTGTGGATCCAGCAGTGGGTGGGCTGTGGGTGTGTCCAGTTTGTCCTCCCCTCATTGACTTCCATGGCATGGTAACTTTGAAAGCTATCACCTCTCCATGTTTATTTTAAAGTTCTCCATTTCATTAATTTATTTTGTAAAATACATTTTTAGGCCTTATAGCATGAAAATGCACTAGTGTACTGGCGTGTTTAGTATGGCTTCCAAAGAAAAACAAGTAAGCCCTCTGACCAGTTAGGGGCAGTGGGATGGGGTGAAGGAGAGGAAAGTGAGTGGCCATGGACTCTGTAGTGCAGAAGGAACACTGGTGGCAATATCTGCTTAAGGCAAAAAGGTGCAAGAAACAATGTGCCTAATCTGCTACCATTGCGCGAACAGCAATGCCAGGATTGTAACAGATGAATGCACTAATGGCATCTAGTGTGGAAATGGCCTTAATCTATCAGTGCATTTTCAATATTCCTGTGAATATAAGACTTATCTAAATTTGGAATATACACATATACAAACAGCAACCAACAGCTGACCGTGGATGAGCATCCTTGAAATTGTTGCTCAGTTACATAAGAGCACACATCCTATGAAACAGGTCTCAGCTTGTGGGAGAGTTTTTAGGAACTTTACCGGTGATGTACATTAGAACAATATGCATCTTCAGCCCTTTTCTGGCTCTGTTCTCTCACTCATATGCCAACTACAAGTGGCAGATTGTTCACTGAAGTAAATCCTAAGTTGTACCATAACAGTGGTACAAAGGGACTTAGTCAGGGTTGAAGTAAGACATGCCAAGGTCCCTAAACTATGTCAGGTTTAAGAGACATAGAGTTACTAAGAATGTGTTTCCTGGTATGCACACAAACACATGTGTGTGGGGTGGGGTGGAGAGTATTACAGTGATACAACCATAATCTGTCCGTCCGTCCGTCCGTCCGTCCGTCCGTCCGTCCGTCCGTCCGTCCGTCCATCCTACTAACATGATCTTGGGGACATAGGGAGGAAGATCAAATATTGCTGTTATTCAATAAGAACATGTCAGTTATGGCAAGGACTTTGTTGTGGATAACTGCTCTCAACTTGATCTAGAGTTAAAGCGATCCTATGAAAGAGAGACTTTCGAGTCACCCTGTCATCAACAGCCCCGCTCAGGTCTTGCCGACTCAGGGCCATGGTTTCTTTAATTGAGTCTATCTATCTGTAATGTGGTTTTTCTCTTTTCCTACTGCCTTATCAAATATTTTTTTTTTTTTTTCTTCTAGTGAGTCCTGTCTTCTCATGGTATTTCCAAAGTATGATGGATTTTCAGTTTAGTGATTTTGACTTCTAGGGAGAGTTCAGGCTTGATTTGTTCTAGGACCCGTTTATGTGGGTACTAGAGGACTAGTGATATCAAATCCTACCAAATATATTTTTTCTCAAGAAGTCTCACTGCAAAGTGTTACATTACAGTCAAACTGGACCCTTCAAATGACTTCTCTCAGACAAGGTGCTAGCTCAAGCTTTTTTGCTTGCCTGATAGAGCCTGATTTGCATATGTGAACAAGCTTCCTGGGCTGATAAATGTTTCTAATTTGTTCTCCGAATGTCAGCATTTCATTGCTGCCTCCTGCCCTAGTGCTTGTAAAGATGAAGTTTTATGCTGTTTGTTTTTTAATTAGGACCCTATATTTGGAGAAACAAATAACTTGTATTTAATTAAAAATCACTCATGCGCCTCCATCAGCTGAAACTTGCTGAAAGCGAGACTCCCAGATGGACCTGGGGCAGATTGATAACCAGAAGGAGAAGAAGATATCAGAGTCTTGTTATAGAGAAATAATTAAGAGATTAATAGTGAAAGTTGCTGCAGTGATGGGACTTGAAAGGGTGCATCATTCATCCCAGGATGTCACGGGCAGGCCCATTACAATACCGCCACCCACCGTATTATTACAGCTATAATCGTTTCTGTAGTATTTTAATGAGTTGGTGCTGTGTTCATAACTACTAAGGAAAGCAAATGATTATTACCCTGAGAGAAAGTGAGACTGAGAGATGACCTGTTTGAAGCCAGCCAGGGAGGTTGTGGCTGAAAAGAAATCTGAACCCAAGTCTTAGGCTATTTCCACGCTACACTGTTATAGAGCTATTATTCCATTTTCAACAGCCTGTGGACTCCTGGGGTTTTGCAGTTTAGGGAGGGGCATTTAGAATTCTCAGCCAGAGAGCTCTTTGGCCTCGGTGAACTACAAACCCCAGAATTCCACAGTATGTTGAAAGTGGAATAACAGCACTATAATAACGTATTGTGGAAATGGCCTAAGAAATCTCTACATCTAATGACTGGACCGGATTGTAGTACAGATTGTCTTGCTCTTCCACTATTGGTATGATGGCATTGCTATAATCTTAGCTTTGTGGTTTTATGAAACGTTAGTCCCTGGGAAATAAAACATTCCAGCTCAAACGGAGGGTTTTGTTCTTGGCCCTAGGATCCCATGGAACACTAATATTTCATCCATCTATCTGTGACCATTGCCTTTCTACAAGAAGGCTCTGACAACAAGACTTGAACCAAAGAGATGCCTTTCAAAAGTTTACAATATATATATGAATACATCTTAGACAACTTTTTCAATAACCTTGCGACTCCAGTTCCCAGCTTTTCTTTGGCATCCAGATATCAATTCCTACCATATCTGACCTGCAGGGACATCAGAGTATTCAGGCCAATCGCAGCACTGAAGCCAGACTAAGGTCCCTCAATGATGTCAGAGCATTTAAGCCAATCAGACTATTTACGGATAGTAGGGAGCTCTGCCTGCCTGCTATGATACCAGGATAGATTGTAAATCTGGACCATCTTATTTAAAGCCACTGGTACCATAACAGATGAATTTGTCTTCTGTTTTTAAAAAGATTAATGCTTGAAAATTGTAAGCGCTAAAGCACAAAGAGTTTTGAATAATACTGAGCTTTGTGAAAGCACACTGTGTTTTAAGGTTGTTCTTTCTACCAACATATTCTATCACTATGGGAAAAATGAACATTTTTTCCCCTAATCCATTGTCCTGGGAACCATTCATAATCTTATATGCCTCTGTTTTACCCACCAGTAGGTTTTCATTTTCTGAGTTCATAATCCATTAGCTTTTTCTCATAAAATTAATTGCTGGAGTAAAGAGAATGGTGGACATTGTTCATAATTTGAAGTTGAGCTCTCCTTTATCAATTAGTGTCTGAAGCTGCTTGCTTTCCTGTTTGTTCCCAATCCTAAGGAAAAGGCAATTTATGGATAGGTCAAATGGAACTGAGGAAGACCTGAATCTGTTCGGTGCATAATGGATCACTCTGAAGATTTGAATTTCTCTAGTATGTATTCTGCTTGTCTATGTTTATGGATATTAAAACATTGTAGGGAACTTGGCCTACCTCTAATCTGCTAGGGAAGGCCTGGTCCAAGGAATTCTTCCCTCCCAGGGAAATTAAACTGAGGATTGGGGATCTCCTTCTATTCTAAGCAGCAGAACAATTGAAGGAGCAATCCTAGACTCTGGAGGACACTAGCTAAGGGATCATTAGATATTGCAGACTGGGCAACCTTCCAACAAAGAACTTTTTGTGGCAAAGGTAGCACAAAGCTCCACTGTTCAATACTGCAATAAAATAATCGGGGATCAATTTATGAATACAGAGAATAATCAAAATTAACTGTCTCCACTGAAAGAAAAGACAAAAACTAAGTCCTCACTGTTATCGTTAGCTCTCTGTTTTCCAAGAGGATGTTGCAACTTTGCCTTAAACCGAATTCATAGGGGCTTCTCATTGTGTGAAATGTTATACACCTTGGTGCCACTTCTCTCCTTCCGACGAGCATAACAGTGGTAAATGGGGAAATGGTGTGGAGCTGCTTGCCCTATATGCCAAAGGTTCCTCCGGTTTTTTCATAACTGTGTGCTCTATTGAAAGACCAAGGTCATTTCCGTGCTAGCCTATTTTATAGCTATTATTCCACTTTCAACATCCTGTGGAATCCTGGAGTTTGCAGTTTAAGGAGGGGCCAACCAGCCTCTCCCTAAACTGCAAACCCCAGGATTCCATAGGATGTTGAAAGTGGAATTATAGCACTATAACAGGCTAGTGCGGAAATGGCACAAGTATATATCAAAGAAGACCTTAGACTGACAGAGACTATATCTGTACTATGTAATTATATCTATCCTGTTCTGCTTTAACTGCCATACCTCCGTTGTATGGAAGCTTGGGATTTGCAGTTCAGGGAAGCAGACTAGACCTCTCTAGCAGACAACTCTAAATTGCTCACGAAACTGCAAATCCCAGCGTTCCATATGACAGTCATGACAGTTAAAGTGCTATCCAGCTGGAATAACTGTATAATGTAGATGGGTATTTTATGGGTTTCCTGCTCTGACTGCTGTTGTAGAACTTACCAGAGCTTGGAACTCTCTCTCTCTTTTTCTCTCTCTCACATGCACGATCTCTACCTCTCTCTCAGATTTTAACTTCCAGAATTCCTCACCCTACACAATTGTGGCCATGATGGATTAGGGATTCTGGAAGCTGGGATCCAAAAGTAATTTTTCCAAGCTTTAATTCTTAGTGTCCCTAGATACATGGGCTGCACATATAATTTAGAATTCTACTAGAGTTTTAAGTCAGGAGGAAAGCGAATATACATAAAACAGGCACACTGCTTCAGAGCTTCCTGACCAATCTATAGGCTGAGGTGGATGTGATGTAGCAGGTGGATCCAGCGAGCATGGCTCCACTGTTTCTCTTAGGAGATGGTTATAACATGAGTTACCATTAATACCCAAATAGGGCTATATAGCTAGGATTTCCTAGGGAGTTCACAGAAAGCAAAAAGTCTCTAAAGATAATGGCTCTAGCCACCGATGCAAAATCTGTATCCAAGGTCACCCCAATGTTAATGTACAATCTAGAGTTCTTTAATTAAAATTAATACATTTATACACTGGTTGCTCATTTAATGTAGTGATAAAGCTAAATATTAGCCTGCAAGATGCTGTCGGTGCAATTTCTTTCTTCTCTGTTTTACTCATGTGGAAATAGCAGGAAGCTTAATGAGCATTAGTTTTTAAACTTACTATGCGGGTGATAGTTATAAACTGAAAATTAGTGGAGTGACCTTTGTTACTAGTGCCATTTGTTTCGCTATTGTGGCCTCCAGGTGCTGCTTACAGCACTTTGTCCATGTAGTTGCATTTCATCTTCTGGGTGACCTGGAAGTCTTAGCTATTCTGTTGCTAATTAGCAGTCCTTTTGCTCTTCATCTTTAAGGACTGGTTCAGCTACCACAAATCGGTAAAAAATTCCAACTGAGTAGTTTACTTTTGCCTGGCTAAATTCTAGAATTGCTTTGAGCCCTGTTCTGAGGGAAAAGCAGGCTGGTGGCATTATTATTATTATTATTATTATTATTATTATTATTATTATTATTATTACTACTACTACTACTACTACTACTACTACTACTACTACTACGATGACAAAAATGATGATGATGATAATGATGATGATGATGATGACTGGTATTATTATTATTATTACTACTGCTACTACCACCATTATTAACCTGTATTTTTCTAACATCCAGTTAGTTAAGTATAGATAGCTAAGAAACTTCTCCTGGCCCAACTCCCCGCAAACCTGACAAGAAACATCATTCACCTGTGTTCTGGTCACCAGCAGCGTGGACCTGCTTCTCCCCATGGAGCTGATCCTAGTAAAGTGGGTTGCAGGGGTAATGATTGTGGCAATAATGTCATGCGTATGTTTTCCCTTATTTGAAAATGTGGTGAGTCACTTTGCCCTGTGAGGCCATGGATTTCTGCGTGAAAGTCCTGCCCTGACAGCATCACAGGGAACAAACGATCCATAGACTAAATTAGTTGTCTAACTTGATGTACGGAAAACAGACCACTGGCTCTCAAAACACCTGATCCTGGGCTTGCAGAAGATTCCTAACATAACTTTAAATTCTCTGATGCAAGGGAAGGTGAGGCAGCCACAGCATTTCTCTCCTTTTCCCTTCCTGGTCTTGTCATCCTAACTCACCTTTACTTGCTTTAATGAGTAGGCAGGGATTGCTCTATCATTAGGCAGAGTGCAGCCACTGCCTGAGGTATTAGTTGAGGGGTGGTGTGGAGAGGGTAGAAACGTAATCTACGGGTTGTTCCACTCTGTGGGGTAACAGGGCTGTGTGCTGTGTGTGTAAACTGCACTCCCTAAACTAATGTGCAGTGCTCAGATGTGGTGGGCGATTCTGTCCCACCACAAGTATTGAACAAGAGTAATCTGTTCCTCCACTCAGATCACATTATAGAAGAGGTGATCTTACTTTGGTCCCTTTATAGATTGTGCAACGGGATATCAGAGGATATGAGTTCACGAAGTGGAGAGAAAGCTTCTGGATGTCCTGGTCATCCACAAATCTAACCAGCAATTGGGCCACACGGTTTACAGAAAACCTACACACACTGACAGATATCTACACAAAAACTCCAACCATCACCCAGGACAAAAAAAAGGAGCACAATAAAAACTCTGTACTCTGTATCCAAGGTCACCCCAAGGTTAATGTACAATCTAGAGTTCTAGATTGTACATTAACAAAAAGAATCTGTGAACCCCACCTCCTGAAAGACGAACTGAACCATCTAAACTGGGCTCTACAGGTCAATGGTTACTCCAACTTAGACATCAGAAGAGCCTCTGGACCTGGAAAAAAACACAGCGGTGAAGATAAGCAGCCAACCAAAGGGAATGTGTTTTTACCATACATCAAAGGTGTCACTGACCATATAGGGAAACTGATGAAGAAACATAACCTCCAAACAATATACAGACCGACCAAGAAAATTCAACAAATTCTACGCTCAGCAAAGGACAAGAGGGATCCTCTAACTTCTCCTGGAGTTTACCCCATACCTTGCAGCTGTGGGTAGGTCTACATAGGAACTACAAAATGCAGCGTTCAAAGATGAATCAAAGAACACGAAAGACACTGCAGACTGATCCACCCAGAAAAATCAGCGGTAGCAGAACATGTCATAAACCAACCTGGAAACAGAATGCTTTTTGAAAGCACAGAAATTCTGGACCATTCTGACTACTACGATGTCAGACTACACAGAGAGGCCATTGAAATCCATAAACACATGGACAATTTCAGCAGGAAAGAAGAAACTTGGAAAGTAAAGAAGATTTGGCTACCAGTACTGAAGAACACTAAAATCAGGACTCAAAAATATGCCAATGAACACCACCCAGACTCTGGAAGTCCCTCTACAGGGAACAATATAATGGTTTGCTAATGTACTTAACACACTGTTATGCATATCCTCTGGCTAACAATACACCCTGGGGGATATTTCATTTAACAGTAGGCCATCACACAAACCAACCGTAACACATGCAAATTGTTCCCTCTCATCCGGGGACTACACAAATATATATACTCTGTCTCACTTCCATGCCACCAGATCCTCTGAAGATGCCAGCCACAGATGCAGGCCAAACGTCAGGAGAAAATACTAATAGAACACGGCCCCAAAGCCCGGAAAACCCACGACAACCTAAAGCTTTAAATCCTTCAGCATGTTTTAAAATGGCTGTCTTTCTTCCATTTCTGGTGGTGCACGTTAGAGAAATGAATGGGAAACATGGGAAGCCTAGCTGGCATTGCGCCTGCTACATGCCAGCTGGAGATTTAGATGCAGATTTGCCACTCAGTACCTACCATCTGGCATGATTCACAGCTCAGACCCTGGTGACAATATCACGGCATGTACTACAAAACTACAACAAAGGCCCTTGGAATGTTTTCACTATAGACTGCTTTAAGGACAAAACTGGCAGTGCTTCCTAGTGGTTAAATACCCCCCTCCAACCTCCCCCCCCTCGCCACACACACTTTGTCAGTCTTTTAAAGCTTTTGGTTTAATCAGCCACCTACTTCCACCTCAAATGATTCACAGCTCTCAAGGATCTGGGAAGCAAAGAGTTACCTGGTGCAACCAAACAGATAAACGAATATACTGTTTGCAAAAGGAGTCCAGTCGACAGCCAGTGCGGTGGGGAGAGGAGGGGCCATGCAAAACACTTTGACAGGTCAGATGCTATAACTGCTGAGAGGCAGAGAGTATTTTAATTTAAAATAATATGATATATTTATTTTGTAAGTGAAATATGCACCTGTCACGTAACTCCCCACAGGCGTTTGAAGCTAATGCACATAACTCACCGGACAGCATTAATGGTTAGAGGTTCCCATCTCTTAGAGTAAATTATGTGCCTAGCCTATAACCTCCTCCCTGAGGTAAAAGGCTGCACGAGCAGATAGATAGCTCGCTCTTTTTTTTTTTTCTCCTGATGGCAACAAATCAAGAAGGACAGGGAGCAAATCCCAGAGCCAGAGGTGCTGGCAGGCACAATTCCACCTCTGCTTCCAGGTGTTTAGTGGCAAAGACTGTTAGCGTGTCGTTGCTGACTTTAATTGTACCGGTAGGCCACGAGGTCCAGGGAAGGAGATGAAGGGGAAGAAATGATCCACTGCATTCCATCACATAGCCGGGGCTCAATCGATATTTCCTTGCATTTCTAAACTTGTGTGATATTTCATCATAAAAGGGAAAAGACATAGGTGAAAACCATTTTAAGGGCTTGTGCTATGAGGCTCTTAAGGTGGTGACTGAAATGCAACAGATGTTAACATCCCCCAGGACAAAAGATGGCTTGTGATGAAATGGTTTGGACTGCGAGTATAGTGTTGAGATCAAGGGAAGTAATAATACCACTCTATTCTGCTTTGGTTAGACCTCACCTGGAATCCAGTTCTGGGCACCACAGTTCAGGAAGGATATTGACAAGCTGGAACGTGTCCAGAAGAGTTGACCAAAATGGTAAAAGGCCTGGAAACCATGCCTTATGAGGAGCGGCTTAGGGAGATAAGCATGTTTAGCTTGACGAAAAGAGGGTTAAGAGGTGACATGATAGCCATGTTTAAATATTTGAAGGGAGGCCGTATTGAAGATGGAGCAAGCTGGTTTTCTGCTACTCCAGAGACTAGGAAACAGAGCAAAGGACTCAAGCTACAGGAAAAAAGATTTCACCTAAACATCAGGAAGAACTTCCTGCTGGTAAGACCCATTCAACAGTGGAATATACTGCCTTGGAGCGTGGTGGAGGCATCTTCTTTGAAGATGTTTAAATAGAAGCTTGATGGCCATTTGCTGGAGGTGCTTTCAGTGTGTGTTCCTGCAGGGCAGGGTGTTGGACTCTATGGCCATTGTGGTCTGTTCCCACTCTATGATTCCATGATTCTACGGGACTTTGGAGACTGAGGTTCTGATCCCCACTGAACCACCAGACTCACCAGATGACCTTGGGACAGTCACTCTCTCACGGGGTCATTGTGAAGATAAAGCAGGGAACAGGAGAGCTGTTTATGCCATTGGAGTAACAGTAGGCTATGAATGCAGCAAACAAACATTTCTCTTTGTACTTTCTGAACTGGCTGGCGATGAATGACTTTTTGGTTCTCTTCCACCCATAAACTCAAAGAGAGATTGCATTTTGTCACCTTCACAACAACTTGCCGAGGGCTGTTGTAAATTGTACTACATTTAACACAGTGGGAATTATGAACTGGTCATGGTCAGCCTACTACACTTCCTAAGTGAGCAGGTGCTGGGACTTGTGCTGGCTGTCAGCTGGCAGAAATCAAGTTCACTGTTGGTTAAACAGGAAGAACCCATCAAGATCACTTTCATAGCAAGTGTGGTTGCCATTGTTCTGGTATACAACTAGTATGCTGAAGCTTAAGGATGCCCTGGATCAGGAGATGTATTGGAAAGTTCAGCACAGGAGGAACTATGAAACATCATCCTTCTCATCCCCTAAAAACATACTTTTAAGTTGCTGCAGCTCCCCCAAAATGCCAGTTCGTTGACTGTTGGAGAGTGGAGGAATGGCAGAGAAGCATCCTGTTGTGCTCCTTTAGCTGGACACACAGAGAAAAGGAATCCCTTAGAACCTCCTAGGGTCCTCCAGAAGTTCTGGAGGATGATGTCTGTGCTGTGCATCCAGTTATACGAACAGAACTGCAGACAACCTCCTCCTCCTCCTCCTGCTTCTGCTCCACCTCCACCATCTCCACCACCACCTCCACCACCACCACCACCACCACCACCCTTGGCCAGTAACTCTATCTCCATTGGCACTGGCAGCAGCTAAAAGGCAGGTTTGGTGGGAACTGGGTCATCACCCAAGGATGGCAGAGAATTCTGACCTCTGCACAAAAATGACTCAGAATCAAAGAGTTGGAAGATACCATAAGGTCCAGCACCCTGCCATGAAGGAATTGCTAGCCCACCAACATAGGAGCTAACACGTGCCTCTGAACCCTTTTCTTTGACTTTTTCAAGCAGGTAAAAAACAAGGAGATCAATTTTTGCTTGACACTCAGGTGTACATGAACTTTTCTGGTCAGAGGTTGTTGGGTGTGCAGCTCTTTGTTGTTGTTGTTGTTGTTGTTGTGTGCTTTTAAGTCCTTTCAAACCAAGGTGAACCCTTCATGGGGTTTTCTTGGCAATATTTGTTCAGAGTGGGTTTGCCATTGCCTTCCTCTGAGACTGAGAGAATGTGACTTCTCCAAGATCACACAGTGGGCTTCTATGGCTGAAAGGGGATTCGAACCCTATTCTCCAAACTTGTAGTCTGATGCTTAAACCACTACCTCTCTGTGGCAGACCTATTTAAAACCAACTTCTATAGGGTAAAATTATGCAAGATAACTTTGCTGTCACCCCCCCCCAAAAAAAAACTCCCTGAAAGAACAGCAAGCTGATTTCTAATAACACACACAGTATGCTACACAACATAACTTCTCACAGAGATGATAAAAAATGGTATATCCATTTTTCTGTGTGTTCTTCATCTTCTCACAGTGGCCATAACAACATTATCAAATCAGATGAATTTGCCCTTCTGCGGGTGATCTATTTTGACCATTGGCCTTTGTCAGCAGCCGAGATATGAATAGTGAAGTAATATCTTGTATTTAGAGCACACATGGCAATTCCAAGTATGGGGTTTTTTATATGACCTCACATGAAAACTGATGCATTGCTTGCCAGTTTATGGCCTGATGAAATGAGTGTGGGCAAATAAATTAGTAGTGCAGTTTAGTTTATTTTTGATCAGAATTCTGAGTTTTTTTGAGTAAATGTCACAAAAACATAATTTCCCAAGCCCTTGATTCTCTCCCTCTGCCTCATACATCAGTTTTTATGGCAGGAGGGGTCTCATCAACTGACAGAGGCTTTCATTTAGGCTACAATGAAAACCTCACAGAAATATTTTATTTCTGCTAACCGACTGCACAGTCCAAAATGGCAATGTCTCCCTGGGCATGAAACAAGGCATATTTTACATAATTGGTTTAGCTGCAAAATAAGCAGATAAATAAATGTTAACGAACAGCTGTTCCCAATAAACAAGATAAATTAAAATTAATAATAATCTTATTCATTTAATGAACACGCTAGCCATATTTTTAAAGGTAAGGATAAAAAATGCATGAACCCCTGCAGGGAGATGCAAAGCCAAGCGAGAGGAATGCGTTTATGGGCACACCAGGGTTACCTTTGAGCTTCAGAGAAAGTAGGCATTTTGCCAAAAACTTAAGGATTCCTTCCTTCCTTCCTTCCTTCCTTCCTTCCTTCCTTCCTTCCTTCCTTCCTTCCTTCCGCTTCCCAGGAGGTGGAAGTGGGGAGATCTGTTGTTCCACTGTTTTAGTCTGTACTATACATATAGAGTCAGGTATAAAATAAAGAAGGTTGCCATCTTTCTTTTTTAATACATCCTGCTGTTGTGCCCTTAGCTACCAGAACCTTGACTGTCACATATCTCTGTACCAGGTAAAGCTTCCCATTTAAACTGCTTAAGTTTGTGTGCTTGGCTATTAATAAAGAGACTGGAGAGCCTTCCATAACATTGGTGCCCTATGGAAGTTTTGGACAATAGCTCCTGTCAGATCCAGCTGGCATGGCCAATGAAAGAAGTGATGGAGTTGGAGTTTAAGACTCCTAGAGGGCATGACATTAGGGAAAATGGCTAGAGAGAAGACTGAAAATTTGGATGCCTGCTCACTGGAACAGGAAACAAAGGAAGAGCAGATGAAAGGTCCAGGGTGCTCAGTAGAGAAGAGAAAAACAAATCCAGCCATGGGGACACAGTAGAGGATGACATGGGCAGAACAGGTGAGTGTTTTTAATTGATTTGTTTGCTATTATTATTATTATTATTATTATTATTATTATTATTATTATTATTATTATTACCAGTACTTGTTGGATTTTAAAAAAAGTGAGTGTGTGTGTTTGTGTATGTGCCTTCAAGTTGCCTGTCAACTTACTGAGATCCCAGGGATTTCACTGTGTTTTCTTAAACAAGGGATACTCAGAGATGGTTTTCCCAATTCCATCCTCTGAAATATAGCCCACAGCACCTGGTATTCATTGGTGGTCTCCCATCCAAGTACTAACCAAGGCTGACCCTGCTTAGCTTCCAAGATCAGATAGGATCTGGTGCCTTGCAGGTATTTAGGCCCTCCTTTAAAAAATTAAAGTATTAGGATTTTTCTACTTTAGAACCCTTCAGATCTTGCTGGACTAATCTTCGCCCATGAGGTTCCCATTCTTGCTAACTGCACCTTCAACCTGAGTAGAAGATCTGAATGGGAAACCATGTGCCTTCAGCTGAACAGGTGCATAGCTTCCTCTTACATCAGAAGTGGGAATCATTTAGTCCTCCACATGGGTTGGACTCACACTCCTGGATAAGGCCATTTCAGGGGTTTGTAGTTTACTAAGGTCAAAGAGCTCTCTGGGTGAAAATTCTAAGGGCCCCTCTCTAAACTGCAAACCCCAGGATTCCACATGATGTTGAACGGGGAATAACAACATTACAACAGTGTAGTGCAGAAATGGCCTAAGACTGACTCCTGAGTAGGTTCAGGTGTGAGTGCCATGTGGCTCCTTGGTGTTTGTTGTGAAGCCTTAAATACTGTCTTTGGCATTCTGAATTGAACTCAACCTCTTTCAGAATTTAGAAAAAAAGATACAGTGAAAATGAGCATTGAAATGTCCATCTCACATTTTGGATAAGCTTTAGGAGTTGCTGTGTGGAAAAGACTATTCATCATCATTTGACCAGACAGTGAGGAGTATCCTTTGATTTTTGAATCAGAAGAAGCATGTTGGATACACTAATTTATGTGAGGTAGTTCCTGACATTGTGAGTGGATTTCACCCCAGGGTATGGGAAAGTGAAATACACTGATCTAGCAGTACAACAGTGAATGAGATGGGAGCAGATACTTAAGTCCCTTATCAGCTGTGTGTGTTTTAATGAATTAATTGATTTGCCCTTCAACTAGGGCTTTTAATATCAGAACTAGTCCTGGCTAGCCCTTACCAGTCCTGGATCAACCTGGGAAAAATAGGAGCCAACAGAGGCTGTGATTCCTTTTGCATGATCTCAATGGAAATTCTTCATTAGAGGTTGATCAATAAGAGTTGATAGTTTTTAAAAAAGAGAAAACACTCCAAATTCTATAACCCAATAACGAAGATAAACTGAAACAGCCCCCGAGAATGTTTTGATTTCTGTAAATCAACTGGGTTGTGACTGATAGTTTTCAGGCACAGTAGCACTTGTAAGCATTGTTAGAAATAACACTGGATTGCTGCCATTTACACAAAATTAAATCTAGCCTTCAGTTTATGTGCAATGTCAGGAAACAGTGCAATGAAACGATGGAAGTTCTTTGCTACTGAAATGCCTAGGTTTGAAGTTCTCATGGATTTGTGGAAAATTTAGTAGCTGCATTCTCTGCCACCTTAACTACGAACAAAATTTGGAAAGGGAAAGTTTTGGTTTAAATCCTATTCCTCCTTCCAGCCAGAGTGGGCCCATGGAATCAATTGCTCATATAAATTGCATTGATTCAATGGGCCTTCTCTAGTTGGGACCAGCAGCTGGATTTAAGTCTCGGGATAGTTTGAAAGAGGCCCCACTTTACCCATTCATTATACTGCCCCCTCTTCTAGCTTTTCTTCCAATGATGTTGAGTGGTATGTCAGAGTGTAGCAATCGGGCAAAGAGGAAAAATGAAGACATTGCTCCACAAAACAGGAATTCTCCCCATCCCTGTGAAGTTTTCCTTCACTCCTTAAATTCCTAGCATTGTAGCAAAATATAACTTTAGTTGAGCACTGAGAAATACAGTTTAGGAATCCAAAATAAACAAGCAGGCAAAGTCACCAAGGGTGTGCAAATGCAGCAAATATAAGAGTTCTAGGCGTGAACAATTTCTCAATGTCTTACTCTGCAACTCTAGAAATCTGCAGAATTCTGTTTTGGGAGGAAGACTGTCCTCATTTTGTGTCCCCCAAGCTACACTCCTGGATACTAGATCCAACACTGCCCTGCTGCACGATTTATCCTCGTTATAGCCCCATGAGTTATGGTAGGGTATGTGTGAGGGAAGGGAGAAGGAGAGGAATAAAAACTAGTCCATGGTTATTTCTTGAGCTTTGTGCCAGAAAGGGACCTAAACTTGGTAAGGTACTGTAGTCCAACACTCTAACCACTGCAGCGCACATGTGTATTCGTACATACTTCTTCTGTTCACACTTTTTTTGGTTTTGGAAACCATGCAAACAGCCATTGTCAATTGTTGCCCAGGGGAAAATATATACATCCCCTCCCAGCAATTCCTCTTTGAAAATCACTGTTAACTTCCAGGAGTTGGTAGAACCCCTAGCCAGTGCTTTCAGTCTTCATCCTATAGTTCTATGAATTAGGCCCAATACTCTACCTCTCTCCCAAACTTTAATTCTTAATCTTTACTGCTCTTCATACACCTCAGTGTTCTACATTAAGCCTCCAGCTGGGAAGGATTTAAAATAAGTGTGAGCAACTCTGGAAGACTAGGGGAATGCATTAGTCCTCTAGCGGACCGTGGAGGGCTACACCCCCCAGTGCACTGACTTTCACAAAAGTCCTTCCCTCCCCCCTGTCACAATGGAGACATGAGGGCATATCCGGCCCCTTCCTGCCCCCCAGAGGGCATTCTGGGACAGTCTGAGGCATTTTTTAAAGTCACAAAATTTTGTTTTTACTTGGCGGCGGTTCAAGGGGGCTTCAATTGTGTTAGAAATGCCCTCCACAACCCCTAGAGATCATTTTTGGGCATTTTGGAGCAAAAAAGTGTTTTTTGTTTTTATTTTTTTTAGTCCCTGAGGGGCCTTAGGGCCCACAAAAAAAAAAAGGCCCTGGGAGGCTGCATCCATCCTGTGGGTTGCACTTTGCCCACCCTGATTTAAAATAAAGAAGCACCCAGTGGTGTCATTCAAAATAAGTAACAACCAGTTCTATTTTTCTTCTTGCCACAATGCATACAAATTAACCAAAATTTTTCTGTTGTTGACTGATTCATCATTTCCCTTACATCATGTGATGATGAAATGGTAATGATGGTAGCAACAACAACAACAACAATTTATTTTATATGCATTAAGAGGGGGAATTGATTGAAGAAATGTGTGTGGATGCCTGCTTGCCTGCAGCAGAAGGGAGGGGACAGACCAGGGCCAAGCCCTCTCCCCATTATACTCCCTCCTTCCCTCCCTCTCTCCTCTTTCTTCTTTCCTGCCTCCCTCTCCTTCCCTGATGGGGATTGCCCATGAGGTGGAGACCAGCTCCCTTTTCTCCTTTTCCTTAGCCAGAACTCACCATGAAAGATTTTTGGGTTGCTGCTGCTGTTGCCAGAGAAGATGGCTGGGACTGAATCAAAGTGTAGACCAGTTGGAGACAGAAAGCACAGTGAAACTTTCATTTTCTGTCCCCACAGCAAGAGCATCAACAAAATCCACAAATTTTAACAACCAGTTCAGGGCGACCTGGTGCAAACCAGCCAGATGACACCGTTGTCGACACCACACCCACCCTTATTGAAAAACAATGCTTTAGCAAAGAGGCATGGAAAGTTCTCATTGACTGGATGGGCTCTATCCCTACTGACATGGCTATTTAACTCAGGTCCCGTCTTATCTTGTCTGAATGAGGAGAATTTCTTCCCTCGCTGTCCCATTATTGCCAGTGACTGCCCTGGCATGCGTAATGCATTTTAAAAGATAGAGGAGGAGGTGCTTCTTCCTTGTTTGTACAGCCCAGCTAACTCTCTGCTTCTCCCCCTCCACTCCATCTGACCAGATTAATGAGAATTCTCATGGTAGGTCAAACCTGAGACAAAGTACTTGATGGTTTCTTTTTAAGTGCAGCAATTCGATTACAGATATCGCACTCAGTGCATTTTCCATCTTCTCTGCCTTTGTGGAGGCTAAAAATATCACAATCACTGAAGAGAGGTACTTTTGATCAGAGAGCTTTGTGCTGTTTTGAATAGACTGAAATGAACTGGTTGAGCTGCCACAAAAGGATGCAAAATACCAACCCAGTTATCTCCAAATGCATGGCCGGACCAAATGACTGGAAAAGACTTGATTGGTGTAGGCACAATTAACACATGCTGTTAAGAACCTGGAATATACTACTGGGAGAGAAGCAACTGTGATTATATATTTATACGGGAAGTCTTTGCTACCCATAGTAGACACCAGTTAATTAATCCTGAATACTATCATTAATAACTTCCCTGGAAAACAAACACAATCTAGGGGTCAAATGCTAATTAGAGAGAGGGATGAAAAATGTCCACAGCTTACCTCTGCACTCCATGTGGATGAATCCTAGAGTGGGATACTCCAGCTCTACAATTCTTTATCATATTTTCCTACTGAAGTATTAAATGCTGATTTTAGCACTTGACTGCCCTGAAAATGGGTATTTGATTAGAGGTAGTCTATGGAGTATAAAAACAATGCCAAGGCCCTGGTCTAATGCTACTTAGGAAGTTGGGGCAAAACTGCCACTCATTTGAATTACAGTTGGCCCTCCATATCCGTGGATTCTGTATCCACAGATTCAACCAATTGCAGTTTGAAAATACAGCAGTTCCTTTACTTTTGTGAGAGTTTAGGGTGCAGAACCCTCACAAGAGTGGAGAAACCATGAATAACTCTCCCCCCATGATTCCCTTCCCATCCCTTCTGGGGCTCCCCGCTCCCATTCTCTTGCCTTTTGTGCACTGGCGTGATAGATGCTGCTGCAGTGATTGAGGAGCAACTGATTGTGCACGGGACTGAGCCAGGGAGTGAGCAAGTCAACCTGCAAACATCCCCTGCACTGGAAGGTCAAACATAGACAGAGTTGCCCCAGTCAGCTCTTGACAGAGAGGGAACCAGCAGTGATGCAGAGGAGTTGTAGCCAGCTGTGCCCATCAGCCCTCAATCATGCAGAAGGCTGAAATGGGCTGCTCAGAGGGAGGCTGCATGGACTAGGCTGAGGAAACAGTAACAAGCAGCACCTGTTCACAGGGGCTATTTAAGTCTGCAGGTGTGGCTGCTCCTTGCTTGCAGCAAATTATTAGCAAGCCCTCATGACCTTTGTGTCTCTTGCTCCCTGAAGCCCTCTGGATGGATCTCTGCCTCCTGAACCTTTGGACTGGACCTTGACCTAGCTCAGCTTGTGTTTTCCTGGTGTTTTGGTATATTTGGACTCTCCAAGTATTCCTGACCTCTCTCCTCCCTTGCTGGCTGCGGCATGGCAGGGAGAGATTCCTGACATTTGGGGCCAGAGGCAAGGGAAAGGGAGGGTGAAGCTCCAGAGGGGAGAAGCGAGGTTCGGCTGAGCCTTCACTCCCCTGCATTCCCTTCCCTTTTGCCTTGGAGTGAGTTCCGAGTGCTGGAGCCAGAGGCAAGGGAATAAGAAAGGGGAGCTCTGGAGGGGAGAAGGAAGGCTTAGGCAAGCCTCCTTCCCGTTTCCTTGCCTATTGCCTGGGTGCGAGTTCTCAGTGCCAGGTCCAGAGACAAGAGAATGGGAGGGGAGAAGGAAAGTGCCCGCATGTCTCCCCTTCCCCCATTTCCTTGCTTTTTGTCTGGGTGCTTGCCTTTCTTCTCTGTGCCTGGCCAAACAGAAGGGAATGGAAGGAAGAGAAGGGGGGAAGGCATATAAACACACCTTGCAAATAATCAAATTCATGGATAGCAGCTCACAAATGTGGAGGGAGGACTGTATTCAAACAAACAAACAAAAAATCCAAAAAGCAAACTTTAATTTTGCCATTTTATATAAGGAACATCATTTTACTGTTTCATTACATATAATGGCACTTGAGCATCAGTGCATTTTGATACCTATTGGGGGGGTCCTAGAACCCAAGTGGATACTGGGGGCCCACTGTATACTTAATATCTTGTTTCTTACCGTGTGTCAGTGACTCTATAATGGGTATCATAAATCAGCTAATGAAATGTGAGTGAATGAGACTAAAATTTAGAAGTGAGGGGTGGAGTTTGTATTCCGACTTAGCCATAGTAAAGGTAGATCCATCAGAATCATTGAGTCAATTCAGTCATAACACTTAGTTGATGTTGTGTGCCCTCAAGTCGTTTCTGACATCTGGTGACCCTAAGGGGTTTTCTGTGGCTGAGAGTGTGTGACATGCCCAAGGTCACACAGTGGGTTTCCATGGCCAAGCAGGGAATTGAAACCTGGTCTCCAGGGTTTTAGTCTGATATTCAAACCACTACACAATGATGGCTGTCACTCATAATATTAAGCTGTATAAATTTCAATGGGTCCATTGTAAGCATATTTAACTAAGTTTGGATCCAGTCCAATGACTCTGTAGACATGTGAAGAATATTTCTTTGGGCATTTGGGAAATATCAGAAGGGTTAGGAGAAAAGCATTTATTTTAAATTGTAAAAGTGCATGTTGAAAAGGTGGAAAAAGACATTTAATATCCTCCATTGAGAAATCTACCCTGGTTGTCCTCCCATGAGAGTGCTTGCTTTCCATTCCCAGTTTGCCATAATAGGCAGACAGCTCTTTGTCACAGAATCTGTGATGAAATGGTGCCATCTAGTGGGCTTACTTTGCATATGAGTTTGCCAGGAACAGATTCTAGACATTGCTGTGTGACATTTTTTTGCTGCAACAAACAGACAATAGTACAAGGGTAATACCTATCAGGGCATAACTCCTTTATTAACAACATGACACATATGCAACTTGTGTAAAGGAACTCTTTGTCTACAGTGTGACAGTCCTCATTAAAGACTCTGCCAACAGCAACACATTTGTGCCATCTTTGAACCCACTTATCAAATCCACTTTGGAAAAACTTTTGGGCACTCCCTGGCCTAGTGTCTGATAGTATCTTCCACTTTGTCTTCTACTTCACCTAGTAGATTCAAGCTGCAGGAAAGGAGATTCCACCTGAACCTCAGGAAGAACTTCCTGACAGTCAGAGCTATCCGGCAGTGGAATATGCTGCCTCGGAGTGTGGTGGAGTCTCCTTCTTAAGAGGTTTTTAAGCAGAGACTGGATGGCCATCTGTCGGGAGTGCTTTGATGGGTGGTCTTGCGTAGTAGGGGGTTGGATTGGATGGCCGCTGTGGTCTCTTCCAACTCTATGCTTCTATGACTCGCCTATATCATCAAAGCACTTACCTCAAAGATTTTCCTTCAGTCAGCAAAGCAAGGGCACCAGATTGGGGCTTTATGGTGGATGACTTTGGTATAGAAGAGGTGCTGCCACTCCATGGACTAATTCTTGGTCTCTGGGTTACACAGGAAAGCCCAGCTCTCATCACCAGTGTAAACATTCCCAAAAAAGGTGTCCTCATAGACTTCAAATGCTGCTAACAGTTTCAAACACACATGCAGTCTTTTCTATTTCAAATCAGCTGTTAATTGATGAGGAACCCACTTGGCACACACTTTCCTGTATTCAAGATGGTGGATAATCTGCTCCACAGCACTATGATCACAGCCAAGTTCCTTAGCGATCTCTTGCACACTCATACGCCAGTCTGTGTGAATTGTGTTGTCCTGTTTTGGTTTTCATCGGTGACTGCTGTTGATAGATTTCCACTGAGTGGTTTCTTTTCAAAACCGGTTTCACCTTAAAACTTTTTCACCCATCTTCGCCCAGTACTCTCATCAACTGTCGCTGCGCTGTCCACATTTCCGAGCCTTCTGTGGATGTTGGCAGCAGCCCATCCTTCTGTGGTGAAGAACTCAATGACTGCTCTTTGTTTCTGTTTATATCAATGGTTATGCAACACCTAGAAGTACGGAAATTATGCCAGTCATGCGGTAAGAATTACTCTATCTGGTGGTGTAATAGCATCAGATTTCTGTTAATAGTTTAAGAGAAAATTGCACATAGGTATGACCCATGTACATTTGTTAAATCTTTGAGGTGCTACAAAACCCTTTGCTTATGTTTTTCCCAGTAAAAAGATTCTCAAGTTTCATTTTAGTGCTCTTTTTGAGCACTTTAGTGCTTCTTCATGAGCAAAATTTGGCAAGGAAGTTTATCATCTGAGTAGAGACACGGATAGTTCAGCATTTGATGCTGAAATGGTCATATGATGATGTTTAAACCGCACACCCAGCTCACCACCTGGGCTATGCTGTCAAGGGGGGATGTAGTCAATTGAATCAGGCAGTTACCAAGGACAAGCAGAGAGTGGAACTGAGGTCAGGAATTTCACTTTACATTCAGTGGGGTGCACACTGGGGAGGGGTAGAATATTTGAAATTATTCTTTCCCAGGTCAAAAAACTGGTTTTCCAACTGTAAGGAAACCCCACTGGAAAGAAAAAAAAACAAGACTATTCAGAATTTTACATAGTTTTCCCCTAACATTCCAATGTTTCAAAGTATTGTAGAAGAATTTTTCTGAGGGGAATATGTGGGTTTTCCCCCTGCAAAAACACAGTTTTCTGTGCAGAGAATGGGTTTTCTGCATAGAAAAGAAGAGTGTGAAAAATCTATGAGTTTTTCTCCACAGAGTAATTCCTCCATAATGTTTCATGGTGTAAACAATATCGGCCAGGAATACTTGTTTCCTCCCACAACACGGAGAAAACTGCTGTAGTAACCACTATTCATATGTGAAGATAAAACAATCAAGGACAGAGGCATATGTAAGGTAGGGCAAGTAGGGCATGTGCCCTGGGTGCCAATGCCAGGGGGGTGCAAAAAAAGTTGAACCCCCACTGTTCAACCTGGGTCTGGCCTGCCGCCACCCCTGCCACCCCCCTTGGGTCGTTCTCGCTAGGCCTGGTGCGGCAGCAGCGATGGAGGCAGCAGCAGCGCTTCTATCCGGCCCTGGCCTGTTGGCACCCCTGCCACTTCCACTGGGTCGTTCTCACTTGTCCTGGTGCAGCGGTGGTGGCAGCAGGAGCCCTTTCACCCAGGCCTGGCCCGCCGCCGCCGCCGCCGCCGCCGCCGCCGCCGCCTCCCCCTCTGGGGTCTTCCTTGGCCTGAGGTGGCAGTGGCGATGGAAGCAGCCCTTCCACGTGGGCCTGGGCCACCACTGCCACTGCTGCACTCACCAGGGCCTTCCTTGGCCCAGGGTGGCGGCAGCAGGAGAAGCAGCACTAGGGGCACAACTTCTACGCTTGCCCTAGGCACTGTTGAATACAGCAGTGATCAAGGATTTTTATCCCTATAATACACAGGCTATATATGACATGTACTTGTTAATGTTATATTATTTATTTAGTTAGAGCATTTATAGTCTGCCTCTCAGCTAAAAAGTCTCCTTTATCTTTGTTTCTTTCAGTTTGTTAAGCAGTGCAGTTTTTATACTATTGGCACTTCTGTTACTTATGTAAAGCAAGAATAGCACCTATTCACTGCAACAAGGCTGTTCTCTATTTACTGGCAGTTCCCTGCTCTGTATTTTTTCCCCTCACCCTTTAATTCTTTTGTACTCAGATGGCATAGTAATATCTGTTGGCAGTATGTGCATTTCACCCTGATGGGTGGAAACGGCTGAAGTAGATAGAAATCCTCACATGGCTGTATTTCATAATCATTGTATTGCTAGGCCTGAGAAAATTGGGGTGTGAGGCAAAGAAAAGCCCCAGTATACTGACTTAGGCTCAGCTCTATCATGTCATATTGTAGGGTGAATACCAGGGTTCATGCAAATCCCCATCTCCCAGACTGCCAACCCCACATTCCTCCCCCAAGCTGCCATATTTCTCTTCTTGAAATACTTGAAGTTCCCATTCTGGTGCAGAATTTCAAAATGTGGTGGCCATCACGAAAAAGGGGGGAAAAGGGACAGCTGCACACCCAGTTGCTTAGCCCAGAGATGATCTAGAATGGTACTCTGTTACGGAAGGGCCCTCAAAACAAGGTGGCTGTCAAATTACATGATACTTACTACTTCCTTCTGTTTTTAGTCGGATAAAGCAAGCCTTGGTGAAAGTTGACTGAAATCCAAAGGAAACCCCTAATTCATTTCAAAGTGGAGTTAAACTGCTTTAAAATTTTGTTCCAAGAGGCAATCCTGAGGAGAGGAATCCAGTCACTGTCCCCTGCACTCAGAGACAATAAGGATGCCCCTTACCCTAACATATGAAAAATCAGATGAGTGAGAAAACCTTTGAAAACGTGCTAAGGGAAGTTCTTGGGTTGCTGGGTTTGTGGCAGTTAAGTGGAAGAAAAAGTGCTGTCTCATGCTTTGATTTTCTAAGCATCAGTGCAAATCAGTCTCCAGCAAGCAGGAAGGGCAAGAATTTGACCAGTGGACAGTGAAGGAACCTGATAGGAAATAAAGTAACTTGCTTGAAATGTGGTGCTGGAGAAAAGGTCTATGGATTCCCTGGACTGCTAAAAAGACAAATGAGGGGGTCCTAGGACAAATCAAGCCTGAACTCTCTCCAGAAGCCAAGATGACAAAACAGAGGCTGTTGTACTTTGGAAATATTATAAGCCATGACTCACTAGGAAAGACAATAATGTTTGGCAAAGTAAGAGGCACTAGGAAAAGAGGAAGATCACATTACAGATGAATAGACTCAGGCAGTGAATCTACACAAGCTCCTAGCATATGATGTGTTAGAATGTGAGTGCTTCAGAATGGGTCCTTAAATATACAGTTGGGAGAAGCATGCCAAGCTAGGTGCATATTTTTTTCAGATTGACCTCCATCCACGAAGTAGGCTTATGTGTTGAGGAAGTGTTAGAGAAGAAGAAATTGTTCTCCCTTCACAAGACAGGTTGCTGAAACTAGAGGGAAAACATGATTATACCCAACTCAAGGGCTAGCTGAAAGATATAAGAGTTTAGAAAGTCAATTGAACTATTAATTAGTTACATAACCATTCCAAGTTTGTTAGTTCCAAGTAGTTAATTACAATATTTAGACAGTGGCTCACTTTTTTGTTATTCAAAAGTAACTAAAGTAGATACTATTAGCTTTTTTGCCAACCCTCCCATCCCTGCACTCTACAATCTGCTGGGCTGTGGTACAAAACCACCTAAGCAGTGAGGTCATTCACTCCTGTAACTGTTAAAATAATGACTAGAAAAGGAGTGACATTATCTGTTACATTATATTTGTTATGTAAATATTCAGTGATATAGCTGTATCAGTCTGTATCAGCATACAAAAGAATCTTTGAGCATCTTTGAGACTAACTGGGAGAAAGAAGTTAATTATCCCTGAATTATTGAAAAAGGGATTCATTACAAGTAACTCACTAACTGCAGATAGTTACCTCTAAGCTCTGGCTGCTATGTAGCAGGGCAGGGATACATACACATAAATCAGCTTGCACTCTGGGTGTGAAAAATGACTCCTATTTTCACAACACAAATATCATGATTGCTGTCAGACTATGCAAATTAATCAAATTTTTATTAAAAAATTTAAGGTTTATTTATTTAGTTTTTTTTTTAAAAAAAAATGCAGTATCAAACATGTATGAATCAGAGACAGTGGTGCAGAATATTTTATTGCAGTGTCGTGTTCACGGGAGGTTCATGGGGGGGGGGAGATTCCATCTCCATTTTGATATTAGAGTGAATGTCTAGTTCCTAACACAAAAGAAACCAATACACAACCCCCTCCCCATCAACTGCAATTGTGTGTTGTGGGTGGAGGAGTCATACCTCTTGGGCATAATTTTAAACCGCCTGCCTCTTTAGACAGCAGGGAAGTAGCTGAATCATCTGTACAACTAACCAGGTAGACAATGGTCTATATTTCGACGGAGTCTCTGGCGCTCCCATCATGTACTCAGAGGTAACAATCTTTACTCCCAGGCAAAACATTGCACAGAAAAGAAAAAAAAAGGAGCAGCAGAGATTGGTGCCTAGGCTTTCCAACAAGAAATGAATTATATACACATTAAATGGGCTGCAATGAGAATAATGTCCTTTGTCACTTTAAAAAGTGGCTCATTTGTAACAGCACCTGGGGAGCAGAGAGCGAATAATAAATAGACAATCCGCTTCACTTTATTCCTCAGATCAGAAGTGGGGGAAAAATTCTTTCCTTTGGCTGTTTCTTTAGCAGAGGTAGGAAAACTGGCAATGCAGCACTGACAGCCTTATTAAAATAGTAGTAGCAGCAGGTCCATTTAATATGCACAATCAAAACCCCATTTTCTAACTATTTGTTTTTCTACATGGTACTCAGCATTAACTCTCAGCATGGTTCAGCTGTTTATACGTATCTGTAGTATAAGCTTTAGTTGTAGGGACCTGCCCAATGCTAAAGAATAGTGGGCACGCACACACACCACTACAACATATCTGGTTGCCAGGGCCTTTACTGTGGGGTTCCCATCTTTCAGGAATACCAACGGTCTCTCCTTATTTATAGAATAGGTTGCAAAGTCATGAATGTTTTCAATCTGCTCTTAGATGAATGGATATCGCCCTTCTGTTATGTACTGGACTTGCTGCTGTTCCTGTTCTTTAAATATTTTCCACTGCTGTTTTATAGATTTATACTTAACCATTTTATTTACAGCATGTAAACCAGCATGAGAAGGTTCTTCTCAAAAGGTTGCATTCATATATTTACAGATTAACCCATCTTCCATACAAGATAGGTGTCTGAGTACAGGCTTCTCTCCAGCAAGTTCCACACTTGGCATTTGATAGTAATAATCAGCACCACAAGCCGAGCACTATTATTCCTCGCTGGTCACTAAAGGGTCAAGAGTTCTCTTTCTCCATAGCTTAAGCGGCATTCTATAACAGAACTTGGAAAGTTATAGATTGGAATCCTGTTAGTGACAAACATGCATATAACTCAGGCCCTTTTTGCACCTTACCTGGTGCCGCTGGCATTGCGTGGGGATCGCACAAAAAGCCTTATCCGAGAGGCACTTGCATCCCCTCTGCTTCCCCTCCGCACCAGCTCCGTGCTGGCCAGAAGGAAACGTGAGCGCTCCACCCCTTCCTTCTGCAGTGCAGTGGAGTACTTTCCCAGGCTGTGCTGGGGGAGGAAGCACGATGGCGGTGTGTCTGGAGCCTCTGAACATGAGGTAAGTGCGTGTGGGGCACGGGAGGGACACACGATCATGCATCATTTTTGGCAATGAGCCAAAAATGATATAATGTGCGATTGCCACCTGATGGCCTCGGGAGCATCGCCCGATTGTGAGGACGTCATTGTGATAACTGAAGCTCCTCTCAGGGCTGCTGATGACGAGCAGCAGCTGTCCTGTTGCTCAGGGTGGAGATGACGAGCAGTAGCTGTTGATCCCTGTGGCTCTGGCTGGAGGTGAGTCCTGCAGCTCAAGAGCTCCCCCTGCTGCCACGGACCAAGCAGGCTCGGACGTTCCTCGGCCTGCTCCTTTAGGGCAACAGGGATCCAATTCTGAAGATGGTTTGGAGCCTGTGCCGATCAGCCCACAAACAAAGCGGAGACTCAAGAGAGCTGAGCAAAGGGAGGCTTCCTTGTTTAAGTTCAAGAAGCGGTGACCAGCTACACCTGTGTCTGTGCTATATAACTGCCTGCCTGGAAGCTTTTCTTTGCTTGTGGCAAACTTTCTACAAGTCCTCTCCTTGCTTCCAGCACCTGGCTCCTGATACCTTGGTTTGATCTCCTGGTCCCTGGATTTTGGACTCTGACTATGGCTTTTGCTAGTTGTTCAGGCTTAGGTAAATAGACTGCCTATGAGTAATTGCTTGCTTTGACTCCTCCTGGTGCGACTCCACTATTTCTCCCTCTCCCTTCTCTGGGCTGGCTCGCCGCCCGGGTCTCTGACCTTGACAGTCATGTGGAACGGTCCTCGCAATCATGTGATGCTCCTGAGGCCATTTCACAACAGGATTGGCATGTGAAAAGGGCCTCAGTGTTACACATGCAAAGGTCTGTTTATGGATGTTGCCCATGGAGGTCTTCACTAGGCCCTCATGCAAAATCCAACCTCATTCCACAAAACGGGTGTTAAGCCCCCACCAGGGGCACTGCTTTGGCTGTTCACTGCTTGGGGTAACAATGTGGGAAATGACCCATTATTGCCCGTCCTGGCTGAAGTTCTGTGCATCACAGTAGATCCAAGTGAACAACCTAATTTCTCCTTCCTTCATCTGCAGAACTGCAGCCTGGTGTTGCCAAGTCATTTTCTCTACTCTCTGGATAGTAAATGGTAGAGACAGTGACACCCCCCCCCCACAAATTTCCAGCTGCCAAGGTAGGGGGAGAAGTATGGAGCTACAAGTGCGGAACATCATGCTCTGCATTCTTTGATTTAGGATCTCAGCCATAGTGTTTAAAAGGAGGTCTGTCTTTTCATTACTCATTACAGCATTTAAAAAGTAATGAGTTGTATTGCTTGTTATTTTAAAACAAACACACCATAGTATGGAATAGAGAATGGTGTAAAACTCAAAAAATTTCTATCAAAACACCTCCTAAACTGCCTAACAATGCCTTTAAAATGTAAGTTTAATAATTAACTCAGAAATGTGGCTTATTAGACCAATAAAGTAGCTGCTGCACCACCTGTTACTTTTAGGGCCTTTCTACATTACACAGTGGTAGCACATTGACTGCCCTGGCTGGGGCTTGTAGTTTGGTCAGAAGCACCAGCAGAGCCCCTTGGCCAAGAGTTCTAAGGGCCCCTCCCCCTAAACTGCAAATCCCAGGACTGCATAGGGTGGAACCGTGGCGAAGTTCCAGTTCTGGTTAGGTTGGCGACTGATGTGATCGAGTGAGCTGCTTGCTGGATCGTGTACCCCAAAGTGTTGTGCCTGACAGAGGGGGCTCCCCCTGTCAAGCTGTGGACTGTTTGACTCATGGAGGGGCTAAAGATCTCTGAATCAGCTGGATTTGGGAGCTGCAGGTCATCCATTTGGGAACAGAGTGGCTGCAGCTGTTCCCAAGGCTATGGAGTAGAATGCATGCTTTGGAGGAGACTGGTGATGAGTGATTTGCACTCCCTTTATGGACATTTCACTAACTGTCGTCTGGACCTCTTGGGCGAAGAAGATCTAAAGTTACTATTCTTTTGTAAACGTAAGGCAAGAAGCCCTTGTTTGCAGCAGTTGTGTTCATTTCCCTTAGCCCAAGCCTTCTTGTGAGACAGGGAATTTAAAGAGGCAGTACCCTTTTTAGATCACTATGTAAAGAATAAGTTGGCTATTCCTTCCTTCCTTCCTTTGTATGAAGACTAAAGTCTGTGGTTTTTGGAAAGAGGTCTTTTTTCTTTCGATGCTGTTTTCTTCTACCTGTGGAATTACAGAAACAGAAGACATTTATCTTTTGGAATGGAAGGAAGTAACTCTTTACTAAAGAAAATTGAAAGGTCATTAAAATGAAGGACCTTTCTGATGGACTTTAACGATGTATTTTGGATTTGTATAATATTGAATTGGGGACATTAATGGAGTGTTAAAAATATTAGGCTGGGACAGATGAAATAGATCCAGACACCACTTACTGGGAACTGTTGCATGAACTGTGAGAAAAGTGCCTTCCTATCTATTCTTATCCTACCCTGACAGATAAACATTTTGAACTAGTGTTCTGATTTGATTTTTTCTTTGACTTGTTGAATAAAATGGATTTTCAACTTGAATGTGAACAAGAAGATGTACCTGCATATTATTTGGACTTTTGGATGGAATTTAGGGTTTTTAAATATGAAAATATGAAGAAGATTGGAAAGACATTTGATAGATCTTTTGAAAGTGGAATTAATAGGATCTGATGATCCTATTAAAAATATCCAACTTGGAAAAGAAAAGATTGGAGAATTTTTTTGTCAAGAAACGTTGGACAAAACCTGTAGTCCAAAGAAAATACTTTGTGATGTAAATTGTCAAGTACACCTGTGAAAACTCATGTGACTCTAGCTGAGTCATGCTGAATCATGTTGATGGGCAATCAGGGGAGAAAGTTGCACCAGATATGGGGAGAATGCAAAGGTAGGCCAGGATTGCATCAGCTATGTTTCTATATAAATGTAGCTGAATGCCAGCCAACAGTGCACACGGTGCCTGAACGTGTATGCCGGAGCTCTCCTTGATGGAAGATAACAAGTGGCGTGGGTGAGTTTTTCCTGGCTACAGTGCATTGCTGCTAAGATATTCTCTGCTGGGCACGTTTCCACAGCTGTGTGACCAATCTCTGCTATATTTGGGCTTTTTATACACTTGACTCTGGTACAGCCTTTTAGCCAGAGCTCAGTGGTCGGGAGGGAAGCGTTATTGTGGTTTTGCGTAGCTCCCAGCATCGTCAACCCTCCCAGTGACATTTTTGTGGATGGGGATGGACCTAAGCCTGGTTAACTGCTAAAGTTATTAAGGAGATTCTACAAGAGGAAGGACAAGAGGAATTACAGGAAGCCCATAAAAGAATTTTACAGGAGGAGATCACCTATATTTCAAAAGAATATGGACCCTGCTTTTATAGAATTGATTGATCAAGAGGAAATACAAGAACTGACCCAACAAAGATCTGTGGAGCAAATAGACATTTTTTAAATTAACAGGAAAAGAAGAGAAAGATCTTACAGGACAAAATGTGAGAGAAGACTATGTCCAGATTTAGAGAACAATGGGATGTTATGGCAGAGCAAAATAATGGAAAAGCTGTCATTGAAGAAAAGACTATGAAAAGCTTTGGAAAGATAGGAGTGGGATAAAAATTAAATTTTTAAATAATAAATTTAAAGGTATGGGGAATACTTTCTTCTGACATGGAATAGCTGCATGAATAATGGATTATTGGCACAATGGCTAGAGATCTAAGTTGAAAAAGACTTTGGTTTTGATACTGGTTATGATATTTGATGAAGTAAGACTTTGAAATTATACAGAAATGATATAGACTAAAGGAAGCTTAGAGTATAGATGAATATTGATGACAGATGAATATAAAGTGATTCAATATTAGTGCGGAGAATTGTTTACCCTTTAAGTGTGTTTATTGAAAACAGTAATTTTTTTCTGCTTCTAAAGGAGAAGTGATATAACACTTTATCCACAGGAATAATGGAGAATATACAGAGATTTATTGGTTGATAGAATGGAAAAAAGAATTAAGGTGGTCATATGATACTAGGCTTCACGGCCTTAATTTGCAACCTTAACATTTTTATTTCTACATAAGAAGTGTAAAATTGGGACTAAATGAGCTATTTTGATTGTTGCCTTTGAAGATTATTTGTTATACAGTTTATTTGATTATAGATTGCATAGATGATGATGATGATGATGATTACTAATATTTTCTGATGGTTATTATTGTATATTATATGACTATATATTATTATAACAATGATTAATGCTAACTAATCATGTAGGTAGGTAGGTAGGCCAATAACTATGATGTTAAGTGATTAGCAACAAGTAGTGACTATGGTATAAAATGAAGAGACTAATAGGTGTAATTATTTGAATACAATGAACTGTTTGCAGTAAGGGTGGGAACCAACTTTTAGTTATTTATAGTTTTTAAAATGTGTTATAGTTTTGTTAGATGCTTGTAATTATGCTATGTATTCTTTGTCTGGTTTATTTGCATCGTATTATGTATTATCATTTAATTGTACTTTTACGTATTGTTATGCCATGTTGTTGTTTATTCTTTTTTGCTTTTTTGTTCTGTTTAACAAAAATGTTTTCATTAAAAAGGATGGAACCATGGCAGTTGAAGTGCAATTATAGAATTACAATTGTGTAGTGTGAAAGGACCCTTAGTTACACTTCCCCCACATAGTTTGTTTGAAGATGTAACTTGTTACATTAATTTCTCATAGGTATAGATTACTTGCAGCTCATGAATGAGTTGTACACCTAAGAGAATCGTCATCCCCCCCGATCATGAGGCTTAAAGTCTGCTATCAGGAAAAAAAAAAAAGGAAGACTCTAGTAGCGAATTCCAGAGGTTTTGGAAATGTTTCTTAATCTAGGCCCTAGACATTAGAGCTTTTTTTGTTTTACCTTTGGTGTTCTTATCCATGCTCATTAGCTCTACCCAGGAAAGAGGTATGAGCTAATACAGATCAACAAACTAAGAAGCAGCAACGGTGAGGCAATAAGTGTTCCCAAAAGACTCCTAGGGGTTACAGATCCAACATCTTGTTACTTAGATAAGTGTGAGAGCCAGTGTGGTGTAGTGGTTTGAGTGTTAGACTGTGACCCTGGCCTTTGATTCCCCACTTGGCCATGGAAACCCACCAAATGATCTTGGGCGTGTAACAGATTCTCAAACCTATTAACTTCTGTGATAGGTTTGCCCTAGGATCACCATAAGTTGGAAACAATTTGAAGCCACACCACCACCACCACCACCACCACCACAACAACTATCTCAGGCATAGCCACAGAGGCAGCATAGTGAGTGACTGATCATGAATGGTGGGCCAGGAAATACATTTTCCATTCTTATCTCCATGCACTCATAACCTACTCTTTTTGCAATATACAGTCATTCCTCCACATTCTCTAGGGTTAAGGGCATAGGACCCCCATGAAAGTAGAAAAACTGTGAATAACTCTAGGCCCTCCCAAACCATATTTAACACACACAAAAAAGTATGACACCATATTTAACCCACCATGGATTCCTTAGAGGCATCAGGGTTCCTTCACAAGGCAGAAATGGGTGGCTGGTGGGGCTTACTGCCACCTACACTGCTGCACCACACCATTAGGCTTGCAATCCCTATTAAAAATGGCATAGGGAGGCAGCAGAGGTGACAGTAAATAATCCATGAATAATCAGATCAGCAAAAGGGAAACCCACAAATGTGGAGGGCTGACTGTAATTTTAGTAGTGGTCTACCCTCAAGCAGCCTTGTAACCCTTTCCAACACATTTACAGAATAGTTTGAACCCTTTGATATAAAAATGCTAAGATCATAATCAATGGTTTGAAACAATATTCCATTCTTAGAATGTTTACACTACTGAGATTGATAAGTACTTAACAAGAGCTCCCTAGATAAGCCAGTCAACTTGCCCCAACACTTGTATATGTTTCCAGATGAAGCAAAAGGACAAGTCTATTTCCTGCAAGTTAAATGAGCCAAATAATCTAAAGCAGCTGCCAGTTCTCTCTTTTCCTCAAACCTGACACACAGCAACAAAAAGATGCAATAACAACAACAAAAAATCTTCACCAAAAGCACGATGGAGCTAACTATACTTCGCAGTCAAATGTTGTTCAATGGCTGTCATTAGAGAGAGTTTGTGCAATAACACTACCCTGTCATTAAATCTCCTAACTGCTGAGGCAATTTTCCACAAAGTCAAAATGAGATTTGCACCTGTAGTACACGGAATGAAGCTCTGCCATTATTTTTGACATGATTACAGAGTTACTTTTCTCTGTGGCCTGTGTTCACATTAGCATCAAAATTAGGGAACTATTCAGTCCCTCTGTTCTTTCTTAATAAATGTCTAGAACTGACTTACCAAATTACTGATTTTATTTTAGTTTTTTTTAAAAAACTGGAAACCAGGCACAGCATTTTTGTGTTTTTACATCGTTTATGGAAGAATCATTTTAATTACTCCACGGGACTGCTACGGCTGGCTATTAGACTTGCTAATAAGCAGCCGGCTAGGTGCTCCCACTGGGGGGGCCTGTCAATCAAAGCCGTTGCAGATATATAGCAAAGAGAAGGTCTGGCTAAATCCACATGTACTGTTATCAAGGCTCCTTGCAGAGGCTGCATAGTACAGGTGGAATGGTAGATTTGTTTCAAGCACAGAGGGTTTAAAAAGAAATAAGAGACGGACGGACAGGCATACAGGAAAAAAAAAAAACGGAGCAAGAAAGGACTGGGTGCATTATTGGAGTGCATTAAGAACCGGCACTTACTGGAGAGACGTTTGCCTTCTGCACCATGAACACCTCCCTGGCTCAACCACTCCATTATGCAGGAGGCTACGTACCCCAGGATTCCAAAGAGTGGAAGGTGGCAATTCCAGCCTTCTTGGGAGTGATCTCCCTGGCTGGCTTTGCAGGAAATGTGTGTGTCATTGGGATCCTACTGTACAACTCCAAGAAAGGGAAACCTTCTATGATTCATTCCTTGATCCTCAACCTGAGCTTCGCGGACCTTCTCCTCATCCTTTTTGTTGTGCCCTTCAGGGCAGCTGCTTACTCCAAAGGAGCTTGGTATCTGGGCTGGTTTCTTTGCAAAACTTCTGACTGGTTCCAAGATGCTTGCATGACAGCCAAGAGCTTGACCATTGCTGTGGTAGCCAAGACTTGCTTCATGTATGCAAATAACCCAGCTAAACAGGTTACTATTAAGTGGCACACCATCTGTGCAGTGCTGTTGGTGATTTGGCTGGTGGCCTTGGGGATCCCATTGCCCTTGTGGTTCTTTAGCAGCCTCCGGGAGCCAGAGGGAGGCTCTGCTTTGTGCATTATGGCGATCCCATCCCATGCTCATGAATTTATGTCAGCTTTTGTTAAGCTCTACCCCCTGGTCGTATTTTGTGCACCCCTCACCTTTGCTTTCTTTTATTTCTGGAGAGCTTATGGCAGGTGTCAGCGAAGGGGGACCAAGACTCAAAACCTGAGGAATCAAATCCGATCCAGATGTCTAACCATGATGCTTCTGAGTGTTACTGTCACCTCCGCTGTGATGTGGCTTCCCAACTGGATATCTTGGCTCTGGCTCTGGCACCGGACAAAGTATGGGCCTGCTCCTCCCCAAGGGTTCATGGCCACTACTCAAGTCTTGATGTTTGCCATCTCTTCCGCCAATCCTCTCATCTTTGTACTCATGTCTGAAGAGTTCAGAGAGGGCTTTAAAGGTTTGTGGAAAAGGCTCACGCTGAAAAAGCCTCTGCCTTCTCCAGAGGACCAGGAGGAAACGGCAGCTGATAATAACTTGGAGGGAGTCCCAGACCCTGTTCCTTCGCCAGAGGCAAAGACTCCAGATCAAGAGAAACAGCCCCCTCCTGTGCCCCAGGGCTCAGAAAGCATAGAAATAAAGAAGGAAATGCCTATTTTGCCCGACGTAGAGCAATTCTGGCACGACAGGGAAGCAGTCCCCGACTCTCAAGACAATGATCCTATTCCTTGGGAACATGAAGGACAAGAGACAGTAGGTTGTGACCAGCAAAAATGAAGTTGGAAAGCTGAACAGTCAAATAAGATAAATTAATATATATATATATATATATATATATATATATATATATATATATATAACCAAACTCATTGGGTTGGGTCCAGGCTTAGTTATACTTATGAAAGACCTATTTAGGTGACTTAGGTTAGTCAGTTCTAAGCATACAAAAGCCTGGATCTAACCCAATTTAATTTTGTTGCTTATTTGGGGTATGTCGTGAACCGGTATGTCAGGCATATGTAGCACTTCTGTATTGACAGCTATAGTTTTACTTTGCATGTATTCAGTACTGCCTCAGACTTCTCAAGTCTTTTGAAATCCATGCTATGTACAAATGCTGCAATTATTCCACTTATTCTACTTTTAAGATTTTATTACTCATCTTATTTAAAAGTCATATTATATACTTTCAGGAGGGTGACTTAAGTTAAAATTCCAGAAGGGAAAAATGCTTTAAAATTGGTGAAATTTGTAGAGTAGTATTGCTTTATTAAGTAAGTTGAAACGGAATTATCTGACTATAAAGATGAAGGGCTTCATGTTTACTTGTAATACACATAAAGTAGGTTTGTGTGTGCTTTAAGTGACAAGTTAAGTTGGTTTTGTTAAATTCCACAAAAATGCAGAGCAAATGAGTAACTTTTTTTAAACAAATGGTATACATTGCAAGTGTTCCTGTTATTGTTACACCAAAACATGTATTAAATGTGCTCAAAGCAAAAGTGGACTTGTTTCCTGAGTAACTGATCAGTGATACTAGTGTGCTAGTTCCCAACTATGAATGATGAAGTAAGCTTTATTTAGGTAGCATATTCAAAGGCAGATGTGAAGAAACTTCATTATGATTCTTTGGACATTTATGACTAGCACTGAGGCTAAATTAAAATGAAAGTGTCATTTCAAGTCACAGCAACCATACAAGAATTTCACATTATGTAACAGACTTTTTTAGAACCATATAATGTATAACTATATATCTAGATTCTTCCAGCATTTTCATTTTCACGTTAGTACGAGGATTTTTCTAAAGCAAGTGAGTTTCTGTGCAAGTAATACAAGACCTATCATCAGATGTGGCTCAGCTAGAAAGGCTAGAACGCTTATGTGTTTGTCTGTTGGTATATGTGCAAAGCAGAGTTACTTTTATTCCAGTGTTAGACAACATAGGAACGCAGGAAGCTGCCATAGAAATCAGATTGTTGGTCATTTTGGTCAACATTAACTGGCTAAAGGATTCAGACTGGATTTTTTTCTGCTCCTGGCTAGAGAAGCTGAGGGTTAAACCGGCATGACAAGCTCTACCACTGAGCTACAGACCTTCAGTCATTCAATATATGACAAAACAGTTCCTAGTCACTGAACCTTGCAAATCTTGCTTTTTAAAAGGCAGAAAACCCACTTGGTGATATTTAGTGACATTTTCTGTGTTTCAGGTGCAAGAGTGCATACAGCAAAACACATCCTTACTTATCATTCATATTTGTAGGTGAAATTATAATTTAACTTTTTCAAGCCCCACTGGAACAAACAGGTGCACACATTTTCTTGGAAACATTTTTAGTAGATTCTCCATCATCTGCTAACAGGCAGGTGAAGGACAGATTTTATTTTATTTTTGTAAAATAGTAACTTCACATATTTGTGGACTGGGTACCGAACAGGCAGTGATAGACTGGAGAGGGAATGCTGGGGTTGTGGTGGACAGCTAGATGAGAACACTGATCCAAAATGTGGCAACTGTGAAAATTCTATGCTTTGGGTCATAAGAAAAGAAATCAAAAATAAAACTGTGAGTCACGAAGTGTTCTTACAGAAATCAGTGGTGTGACTACATATAGAACACTGTATACATTTCTGATCACTGTAACAATAAACCGATAGTTTAGCATTGGAAAAGATGCAGAACTCTAAATAAAGCCATCAAGGGGCTGGAGGAACATCCCTACAAAGCAAGGTTATGTCAGGGTTTTCCAGCTTAGAGAAAAAAAACCCACAGTAACTGGGATGCTATAGAAATATGCAAAAATATGCATGGTGTGGAGAAAGTGGAGACTTCCCCCTCTCCCTCTCAAATATTAGAACCTAGGTTCATCCATCAAAGCTGAATGTTGAAAGATTCTGGAAGAACAGTTTTTCTTACAGCATACAGATAAACTACTGAGCTTGTTAACATAACAAACAGAGGTTGGACAGCTCCAGATAAACATAGCTGTACGGTAACTCCAGTATTGGAAGCAGTGTTTCTCATTACCAGCTTCGAGAACAAGGACCAATTGCTTTGGGCTTTCCGTAGGCATTTGGTTGGCCACTTTGGGAAGAGAATACTTGACTATGTAAGTTTTTGGTCTGGTCCAACATGGTACTTTACATGTAGCTCGTAGCAATCCAAGAAGATGTGGTCCTAGATTGTTAATAAGAGAGAGGACAGTGGAGAGTAATAGCTGTATATATTAGGAGTTGAACCTTCCATGACCCTGCAAACTATCCTGAGATGCACCTCTTGGATCATATGTTGCTTCTATTGTATCAATAAAAATAGTGCCATTGTAAGCAATTACTTAACTGCGTGGTGTAGCTTATCAGTATACTTCATAAAGGTGCCAGTGCATAACTGCACATATATTTGCTTGCTTTTTTATGGGTAATCACTTCGTCCATTAAAAAACTATTGCCCGTTGACAGCTGCTAGCTTGATTTTATTTGTGCTTCATAGTTTGTTAAACCCCTTGTATTTTCAGATGCTTAAACTGCAAGTTGCTTCTTTGAGCAAACACGACATTTGACAGAGCCAAATGTCAGTTTATTGTCCTACTTCATTTTCCCCTTCTTAAGGCAAATAATGGCCAAGCCTTTAGAAAGACTATGTTTTAAGTTGTCAGCTTTGACAAGTATACCCCAGATCAGAAATCTGTGCCAGTATGCTAGTAGTCATTGCCAATAATAATATTTATAATTTTTCACATGGATCTTGGGGCTTAACAGTGAATATCCCATAAGTTTTTACGTTCTTGGGATCAAAGCAGTTGTATAAACAACCTAATTTGGAAGAAAAAATGTTGCATGTATATATAACCCATGGAAAAACCTTAGAAATGGTCCTCAGACATTCTTTGGTAATAATAATCCTGTAGAATTTCTTTATTTCTATTAGTGAGGATGATCCATGCTTGTGTTCATTATGCTTTTTTTAAAAAAAGGGTTTGGAGCAAAGTGCTCTGTAGTACAGTTGCCTCTCCACATTTGTGAGAGTTTCGGGTACAGAACCCTTGCAAAAGTGGAAAAATCACAAACAACGCCCCACGGGAAGTGAAGGGGAGAAGCTCTGGAGGGGAGAAGGATGGAGTGCTTTACCGTTAGCCCAGGCGCAAGTTCTCAGCACAGGGCAGAGGCAGGAAATGGGAAAGGAGAGTGCCAGAGGGCGCAGGGAAAGTGCGTGTACCTTTTGTCATCCCACTGCTTCTCCTTTTGCCTCATGTGGGTTCTCAGCGCAGGGCAGAGGCAAGAAAATGGGAAGGAGAGTGCCGGAGGGCACAGGGAAAGCTCAAGTGCCTGCATCTTCCCCTTCCACTGCCTTACCTTTTGCCTCGGGATGCTTTCCTTCTTTCTCCACACTGGCAAAACGCAAGGGAAAGGAAGGAGAAGAAGGGAGAGAGGCATGGGTGCCTCACAACTAACAAAACTTGAAGTCAAACCTGCGAATGTGGAAGGAAAACTGTAGTTACAACTGAATGATATATGGTTTGAAACTTAAAACTCCCAGCAACAGCAAAATTTAAACACAGTTGAAGAAAAACACAGGAGCAGCAAGTAAAATCAATAATAATGGACTGAGGTATAACATAATGCTTATTAGGCCACAGGCTTGCAGGAATTAAAATGTTTTTAGCTGGTACCAGAGTATCAGCAGGGAGAACATTAGGTGGATCTCTAAGGACTGAGATTTGCACAGCCTGGGAGCTGCAACAAAGAAGGGACTTTCACATATACCGACTGCTCCTCCAACAAGAGGCAAGATGCACAACTCTTGACGTAATCTTCACCACTCCCAGCTGACTGGACAGGCAACGTCAGGAGGAGGTGGTTCTTTAAGCAACCTAGTCACCAGCTATTTAGGGTTTTCAAAGAAATAACCAGCACTCTGAATTGAGCCTAGAAATGAATAATCAGTCAGTAAAGCAGATATAAATAAGATGTTCTTCAAGAAACAACTGTATCAAGAAATTTGTACCAGCTTAGTTTGTGTGTGTTTTTCAAAGGAAGCCTCAGAGACCACATATTCATCCATCCATCCTTGATATAAATAAGTTGTATATCTGAACTCAGGAGAATATACCTTTAAAAGAAACAGACCCATTTGACACTTCAGTGTATGTTGGTTAAGCACACTTCCGGCAACACCTGCAGTATAAGTGTCCATGAGCAATGCCTGGTGCTCTAAAAACTGTCAATCTGAATTTTAAGGAGAATGGAAACCTATCCAGAATGGGATGAATCCTTATCATAAGATTAAAATTCCACACAACCAAGGACATCTGGGTTGCAAGAATTAAGTTTCCACTTACTGACAACCACTGTAATACTGACCTCAAGCACAGATCCAGAACCTCTCCCTTGGAGACACAGAACTGAGTTATCATCAACATTTGAATGACATCAAAAATGTGATCTCTGGGAAATCTTGACCAATTTTTTCATGTGAATGTTAGTCGCTATAGGAGAAAAGTGGGAACCCTGAGGGACACTATAGGTTGAAAGAGTTAACTACTGTGCAGTAATTGCCTAGCACAGCTCTTCAAAGTACTGGAATTGTCATGAAGCATTAGCTGTAAGACCAATTTGGACCAGGCAGTTCAGGTCAGTGGTATCTAAAGTCACTGACAGATACACTAGAATCGACAAAGATGCACCTCCTCTCTGCCACCAAAGTCCACCAAATAATACACCATTAAAATCATCAATGTTCCACACAGTGTTTTAAAATATCTGGAGTCACAGCTAACTAAAGAGTTGCTTCAACAGATATTATTTGAAGTGCTAAGGCAAGCAATATCCCTCAGTGTATCTTTCACCTTAGAAAATAAAGACTTTTTTTCCTAAATGCATTATAACCTTAGTTTACAGTTAATTTTATACGATGTTAGACGTTCATATATCTTACGATATGTTAGGCTGCATCCTATACCTGCCAAGAATAAATCCCACTGAACTCAACAGGATGCACCATCCACTGCCACAGAATATAATAAACCATTACTAAGCATGTACAATCCATATATAAAAATGGGTTGGTTTATTGTTGCTCAAATACGTAAACTGAACAATCCCAACATTTCAAAATTAAACTTTAGAAACACAAGTTTAACATTCAAAACAGGAATATAGTTTACAAGAAATACCCAGGAGGGAAATCCATATTCTAATCCAGAGATGGGTAGAGATCACTGTACGGTAAATAAAAGTGTTATTTTTACAACCGTGCTATTCTTGGGGGGGGGGGGGTTCAGTGCATTTCCAATTTACAGCAAAAACATTACCAGACTACTGGGCAAAGCAACTCGATTCTGCCTACCGGGGAGGAGGGGGAGAGGGGGGATTCAAAGCAGGCCTGTGAACAAGATCAAATGGTATTTATTCAATTTGGTCACTGCAAGGTTCATTCTCCTCTCTTGCTGGATCTGACATTAATGGAGTTAGTCCTGATTTATACAGGAAAGGCCACACATGAATAGAGAATTAGGCAGGTCCTACACATTTTCAGGTTCATAAAGCAGCCTAATCTTACTGTGGTTTTCAGCAGTCAATAATTTAATCATCAGAGTGCCTGACCTTGGCTCTCCCATTAGGACAACTGTGGTTGGTTATTGGGGGTTTGTGTGTATGTTTTAAGATCTTAATTTCAAACCACAAATATCAATCATCCCAAGGCTTTCACACATAACACTGCTGAGAAGAACATCTCCAAATGCTACCAACATCCACACCTCGTACACAGATATTGCATTGTTCTAGGATCTAAAAATCACTGGAAATAGCTGCATGGTTAGAATATTTGTCAGTCATGCAACAAAGAGAAAAAGCATCAACAATGCAAATGTTCTCTCTGTACAGAGACTGGTTTATGTTCACAAATGCTGCTTTTCTCTCTGCTCCTTGGATGGTTTTGCAATAGTTCATGGTAATGTATATGATTAAACCTGACAGATGGCTCATGCAATCTTCTTGACTTGAGAGATATTCTGGTTCAAGAGTTCTTTGTAATTACTTTGTTGTTCGTCTTGTAGGCTCTGAAGCTGTGGGAGGTGGAGGGGGACCTCTGCGATCTAAGTCATCTACATAGGACACGATGAGTTTGCGTCTCTCCTCTGGCACACAATCAAGTACCAGATAACGCTTGTCGTTTTGTAATATCTTTTCTATATCCTTCAGGTGTTGGTCAGATTCTTGGATCAGCTTTTTGGATCTGCAATTAAGTAAAAGAGTTAGTATTACCATCCGGTGACCGAGTACTTCCCAAGTGAGCTGGCACTGTAGTTACAATTCCACTCCCCAATGAAATCTCTCTTGACACAGCAATCAGCTAAGGCAACTGCTCAAAAGGACAGAGAGACTGGCCTTTCCTCTCTCTCACCTATAAAGTTACTCATTCAGATCAGAGGTTGACCAAAATGGCTCAGATGTGTGAGTGCAAAAATCTTGCACTGGTAATGTCTGTGCTGTAACTATCTGCAGGTAAACAGAAGATTTCAGTCTTAAGGGCTGCCAGTACCTTTTAAAATCAGCACTAAGCTGAACTACACAAATGCAATACAAGAAAAAACAAATGAGCACATTTCAAATTAAACACTGTTAATGCTGTGGAACATATAGAGAAAATAGTGTCCAATACTTTTGTGGCAGTCCAGTACAATCCAATCACAGCATTAATCTGATCATTACCTAAATTTGAGATAGCAATCTATTTCAATGGCAACAATCATCAGACCTCAATATGCTAACAGATAGATAGAAGAGATATACAGGCTGGGGAACTCATCTCATCACCTTTTGAAGAGACAACACCAGCCTGTGATAAATCTGTTGTTATACTGTCTTCTATCCTTTAGTTTTAATAGTTCAATCTGCAGGCAATATGTTGACAAGGCAGTGTGATATACATACGTGCAGTCAATAAATACATAATTACAGTGTCTGTAAAGAAAAAAGTAACCTACTAAGATCAAATTAACTTTCTCTATGTAGATTTTTAGGACTATTGGTAGACAAAGCAGTCAAAGTTTTAGTAAATGATCTAAATAACTGTGAACTGGGGGGGGGGGGGGCAGATAGTGTTGCTCCATAACCTGTGTAAGAGCTAGTACCACACCGTATTTGGATATGCGCTATCATATGAAAAACTTGTTAATGAGAAAACTAGAGGCAGTAGCATATAAGCATATGAGTGATTTAAAAAAAAGTTCTGGGACAGAAATTATGCAAAGAAAGGGACTTTCTCCTGTAAAGTTCTCCTGCTAAGTTACAAACAACACAACCGCTTCACAGCTAAAAACAGAAATTCAATGCTAGTTCTTCCCTTTTAACATTTCAGTGGTAGGCTATATATTACACTGAACAACTACTCTGAATGTTTCATCCAATTTTAAAAATAGTTGTTCCATCATCACAGTGTTAAACCAGATTATGTAAAATTTATCCAGTTTTTCTGGAGCTATCCATAACGAGCAATACTACCGAAAACATCCAAAGCTATAATGGAGAGTATTTCAAATTCATTGGAATATTTCATGGGAATCCTAAAATTTCCTCATTTTAAAAATCTGCTAAAGACAGCTAATCAGATATTGGACAAAGAAGGAGAATCAGAAAGTAGATTTTTTAAAAAAAAAACCCCTCTGTGTTGTCTGAATACACACCTGTATGTGATAAATTTGGTCTCTTTCAAAAGTGTTCTGAAATCTGCTTTGGCTGTAATATATTTGTCTCTGATGTACTCTTCAAATTCCCTTTGTTTTTTCTGTAGGAAAAGAAGCACATTTGGAAATCTCATCAGGATTCCAGCTCTCATTTTTCTTATATGTTACATATTCTTATTCAATAAAAGATGACTGCTGGGGCTGGGGTGAAGATGAGGAGAATTATGGCTAATTTAAAAGAAGAAAACACTACAAGATATCTTACCCTGTCACTGGAAGAGAATTTAATGCATCTGGGATCTTCTTTAATTATTTTCTTTACTTCTTTCCATGTTGATGTTAAAGTAATCTTTTAAAATAGAAAGAAAGAGAAATAGTATTGGTTGCTATTTCATGCAAAGGCTGAATGGCAGCCTGAAACATCTGCAGTGTCTAATGAATGAAATACAAGGGATGAGTCTGACATATAGTCGAGTATGGCCTAACCTATGATGACTTAAGATTAAAAACAAGTATTTGATAGCCCTGCTGCAGAGAATTGAAGTCCCTGTGTATCCATATGTATGGAGCAGCTCTCAGTGCAAGGTTCACACAGCACACGCATTTTATACTACCACTTAACTCAATAAGTCAATTCTACTTTATTCCTTCATTACTGTAGGAAAAGACAATCACGCCACCTCTTCACATTGTTCATTGTTAGGTGAGGAGAAAGTAGGAAGGATATACACAAGCTTACAAATCTACAAAGAAACAATAATTATTACTGCATTTGGCCTTGCTTGTGAGCTCAGTGTTATTGATGGCGCAGGCCTTTGGCCACAATGTGTTTCACACCACTAAGCCTATTAGTAAGCTGCTAAAAGCTACTGACACAAGAACAAAACTATTTTTTTCCCACTACTGTTTTCATGCTTCTTTGAGATCCTTCTGCTCCAATTTGTCAAAAAGGAACAGAAAATAATTTACAAATATCTCCTCCTTAATACCACTCCATGTATGCTCAGTTCTAACAGTACAAGCGTAATCTAGCTGGCCTGGATACAGACTTATTGACATTTTGTTCAAGATTTATTAGGCAGCAAATAACAGAAAATAAACAGAATAAACAGAAAGCAATTTTGCTAAGAAGGTGTAGGTGACAAGCGAGAAATAGCAAGAAAGACACAACTATGTAATTAAAGCCCTGGGAAAAAAGGCAGAACATCTGTCTTACTGATGAAGTTTCATCCAGAAGTTGGCGGAAATGCTCCTTCTTCTTCTTTGTAAGAGCCTCTATGTGTTCATTAAATAGTTTTTCCTTCTCTTCTCTTTCCAAAAGGGAGCCGGATTCCCACCGATGATCTTTCCGAAGCGTCCTTCTGGTATCTGACCATGACACATCTGAAGATCGCACCTAATAGAAGGAAAACTTTAGACTACTGAATAGTTCATTTTGTTATTCTTCATAGTTCAACATTTTGTTCTACTTTTCATTAAAAATTCTATCTAGTATTTAGACTTGAATGCGCCTTTGCTCAAGGAACCAGAACACACATGTACTTCCCACTGTGTAAGAGCTGATCCAATTTCATGTCCGCCGGTAAGGACCTCACTGAGAGGCTCCTAGGCAACGCTACTGCTTACGCAAAGGCCTATGCCAATGTCACAGGGCTTGTGCAGTTGTGTCTAGGGTACCATCCCTGGGCAATCACTTTTAAGAGCATTTACAACATAAAAGAACAGGTTGCTTACCTGTAACTGTGGTTCTTTGAGTGGTCATCTGTGCCCTCGCACACTAGGAGCTTTCGCGCATGCGCGGTAGCGTTCAGAAAATTCTAGAGCTTGGTAGCTTGGCGGGAACCCCTCCCCCATGCCGGTACTGAGCATGTTCAGCCCGCCAAGCAACGGTCTCTCCTCAGTTTTAGAGTCCGCCGATAAGGGACCTGAGAAAGACGGGACGGCTGGGCGGGTGTGTGTGAGGGCACAGATGACCACTCGAAGAACCACAGTTACAGGTAAGCAACCTGTTCTTCTTCTTTTTCGTGGTCTCTGTGCCTCACACACTAGGAGATTTTGTAGCTTACCAGTAGGACGGTGGGTCAGTTCCTAGAGTACGGAAGCCAACACCGCTCGTCCGAAACGGGCATCTCTACGGGACCGGCAGTCCAGTCTGTAGTGGCACACGAAGGTCAATGGACGAGACCAGGTCGCCACAAGGCAGAGTTCTTGCAGGTCCACTCCTCGCAGGAGAGCTGCTGAAGACGCTATGGCTCTGGTGGAATGAGCCCGAAGCAAGTCTGGCGGAGGCTGCTTGGCGAGTTCATATGCCAGCAGGATGGTCTGGGCCACCCATTTGGAGAACCTCTGGGTGGACACCTTGTGGCCTCTCCGATTCCGTCCGTAACACACGAAGAGGTATGGAGTGTGGCGAAAAGATGCAGTCCGATTTGTATAAAAGGCCAAGGCCTGACGAACGTCAAGGGAGTGGAGGGACCGCTCCAGAGGAGTCATCAGGTCAGGGTAGAAGGTCGGCAAAATGATGTCCTGACTGAAGTGTAAGCGTGAGACCACTGTGGGCAGGAAGGAAATACGGCGAAGGACTACCTTATCCCTATGGAAGACAAGGAAAGGCTCATCAGCCCGCGGCGCTGTCAGCTCACTCGCTCGCCTAGCTGAGGTCACAGCTACCAGGAAAGCAGTTTTGATGGTCAGGAGTCTGTCATCCGCAGTAGCCATGGGCTCGAAGGGCGGTTGCGTCAGCTGCGATAGTACCAGGGACAGCAAGCAGGGCGGTAGCAGCAGCAATACCGGCGGGTAGAGATGTTGTAAGCCCTTCATGAACTGCTTCATGGTAGTGTCCCAGAAGAGATCTGCCGATGGATAGTCTCGAGGTTGGTAGGCCACAATAGCGGCAAGGTAGACCTTCAGGGACGGGAATGCAAGTCCTTGCTGCCGAAGGTGGAGAAGGAAGTGGAGCACAGAACGCAGGCCAACAGGCGATACTGGTTTGCCTCGCGCCTCAGCAAAGGCAACAAACTTCTGCCACTTGTAGTGATAGTTGCGGTGCGTCGACTCCTTCCTGGCTGCGGTCAGGAAGTCCTGGATGGTCGGATCCTCTAAGGTGTTATCCACACATGGAGGGCCAGGAGGGGCAGGTCCGGATGGAGAACGAGACCGTCGGAGTGAGACAGAAGATCTGATGCTGTCGGGAACCTGAGGAGTCGGCTGCGAGCGGCCTCGAACAGGGGCCCAACCCAGTGCTGCCTTGGCCAGTACAGGGCTACGAGGACGTCGGCTTGGTCCGCGAGGATCTTGGCAACCACTTGACCCAGGAGTGGGAACGGCGGAAACGCGTAGAGGAACCCGTCGCTCCACTTGAACTGGAAAGCGTCGCTGAGAGAGCCCTGGCCCCGGCCGGCTCTCGAGCAGTACCAGCAACACTTCCTGTTCCGGTTGGTGGCGAAAAGGTCGGTCGTCGGCTCGCCCCACCGGTCTCGTATCAACTGGAACCCTGCCCTCGAAAGGGACCACTCGTGGTGGCAGGAGGTGTCCCTGCTGAGGGCGTCTGCCGTGGTGTTCTCTTGGCCCGTTAGGTGTACGGTGATCGGGTGGACCCGAAGCGACATGCACCAGTCCCACAGCTGAAGGGCGATGGTGAGAAGGGTGGTCGAATGGGTCTCCCCTTGTCTGTTGACATAACAGGCGGCCGTCATGTTGTCTGTTAAGATCAGAACTGTGCGGCTGGCGACCAGGTTGCGAAATGCCCTCAGAGCCTTCCAGATGGCGAGCAGCTCGAGGGTGTTGATGTGAAGGCCGATCTTGTTGATCCAGTGCCCCTGGACTCTGAGATCGCCGCAGTGCGCTCCCCACCCGAACAGGGAGGCGCCTGTCGTTACCGTGAGCCGGGGGGGGGGTCGGCTCTCGGAACAGCATCCCTGAGAGCAAGTGGCAGTAAGACAGCCACCATAGCAGAGAGCGACGCACCTGTGGAGGAATCCCGAGGCGGAGCCTCTGGTCGTCTAGGAGTGGGTTGAAGGCCCTGACGAACCAGTGCTGGAGCGGGCGCGCACGAAGTCGAGATCGGTAGGTGACTGACATGGTTGAGGCCATGTACCTGAGAAGCTGTTGAATCGTCCTTGCTGGTACCGTCGGGGCATCGAAAGTGGCAGATGCGGCCCGACGAAGGGTACGTGCACGCTCCATGGGCAGGTATGCCCTGGTGGAGACCAAGTCCAGGGTCGCTCCGATGAAGTCATAGATTCTCGCAGGCTCGAGGTGCAACTTCTTTGGGTTGACCCGGAGGCCAAGATGGGTCAGAAGAGAAAGAATCCGGTGGATGTCCTTGTAGAGTTTCTGTCTGCAGAAAGCCACCAACAGCCAGTCGTCGAGGTGGGGTAGATGGAGACGCCCTTCGTCCAGAGGTAAGATACCACAGGGGCCATTACTTGGTAAAGATCCTCGGAGCGGTGGAGAGTCCGAATGACAACACCCTATATTGGTAACAGGTGCTGTCAACCGCAAATCAAAGGTACCATCTGTGCTGCAGGCGAATGGAGATGTGGAAGTAGGCATCCTGAAGATCGATGGAGGCGAACCAGTCCCCTCGTCGAAGGAATGGGAGGACCGAAGAAAGGTTACCATCTTGAACCTTTTGGGGTGGATGTACTCGTTCACCCCTCTGAGGTCCAAGATTGGCCGCAGGGTACCGTCCGATTTCGGTACCGTGAAGTACCGGGAGAAGAAGCCGGTGGTACTGGCTGAGGACGGGAGTTCTTCGATCGCTTCTTTTTCCAACAGGGACTGGATCTCTTACAGCAAAGCTGAGCTGGCCAGGGTGGAATAGTAGACGCCTCACGAAGGTATACTTGCAAACTCGATGGCGTAACCAAGACGGACGATGGAGAGAACCCAAGAGTCCGTGTTGATGTGGCGCCATTTGGTGAGATGTCTGGCCAGGCTCGGATGGTCTTCTAGGGCTGCTGGCAGGTGGAAGAGTGGCTGTGGTGGCGTCCTGCGAAGGCGGTCAAAACCAAGACTTCGTTCCGGACGAAGACTTCTTCGAAGAGGAAGCTGGGCATCTCCGAAGAGGCCTCTGTGCCAACGACGAGGTCAACAGGCAGGATGGGACCAAACAAGGCGATCGCGATTGGAATGTTGACGCTGACGACGCCGTGAAGCAAAGCTACGGCGGGACTGTGAGGGCTGGTGTATGCCCATCTTCTTAGCCGTCAGGCGGGCTTTGACGATGTGGTCCATGGCCTCATCGGTCGTCGCACTGAACAAGCCCTAGCCGTCGAAAGGGAGGTTTTCGATTCTCCTTCTGTATCCTCCTGCAGACCCGACGAGCGCAACCACGCATAGCGGCATAAAGCTATGGAGCCCACCATCACCCGCGCCGCAACCTCCACGGAGTGCCTGGATGAGATGATTTGCTGATTGGCGAGTGCTACCGCCTTGTTAAAGAACTGCGTAGCACTCGCCTGATTCTCCTCGGGGAGGTTGGACAGGAGAGGCCAGAACTTGTCCAGCAGGTTCCTCAGGTAGGCCGCGAGGCAGGCCTGGGTGTTAAGACACCCTGGCAATTAGAGATGAAGCTGAGTAAAATCTCCTGCCGAAGGTGTCCAGCCTGTGGCCCTCTCGGTCCGGCGGGGTGGTGTGCGCTCTCCCACCGCCCTTGGTTTGGGCGGATTCAACAACAATAGAGTTCGGTACCGGGTGTGCAAACAAGAACTCGGCCTCCTCTTTTTGGGTCCGGTATAGATGCTCTAACCGGTGGGGTATCAGCTGGGCGGATGCTGGCTGAGCCCATGGATGTTTAAGGGCCTCCATCAAGGCCGGCAGGAACGGTAGAGGTGCCATCAATGGTGGACGGGTATCCACAGAATGGAAAACCGGATCCTGCACGGCCGGAGCCGGGTCCGCAACCTTTAATCCCAATGCCATCGCCATCCGGAGGAAGATATCCGAAAATTGCTTCACGTCCTCCGGTGCCGACTCTGGTGCGGGATCTCCAAAAACCAAGGGAGGCGACTCATGGGACGCGGGTGTCGACTCGTTGGATTCCGAGTTGGACTCGTAGGTCTGGGAAGACTCAGAAGGAGATTTCTCAGGAGACCCCTCTCTCGACGGCTGCTGAGATGGCAGCGCCAGGGTCACCATGAGCGCAGTCGTCATAGTCGGTGGAGCAACCGTTGCCTGTGGAGTCGTAGTAATCGGTACTACCATAGGCCGCGGGTGCTGGATCGCCTGGGTGACTGTAGTGGCAAGAGCCGAAGGTTGCACAGGAGCAAACTCCGAAGTTGGGCATGACACTGTCGAGGTGACCCTTGGTGGAGGGGAAACAGCCTGATAACAGGGCAAGCGCTCACGGGATCTCCGATGACGTGGTGATCTCGAAAAGGAGCGGGAAGGTGATCGCCGATATCGTGGATGGTATGTGGCGCGCGATGGAGAGCGCGAGCGGCGATAAGGCGACCACTGTCTCACATCAGAATGGTACCGGTCCCTGTACGCTGGGGAATAGGACCGGTACAATCCTGGATACTCCCGCCAGGAGTGTTCTCGACCGTACCTCGCGATATGGGATGCGGAGGAATATGGCGAAACAAATTGGGGCCGAGACAGGGCCCGTTCCGAATGGGTCTCTCGACGACGCGGGGACCGACGTCTCACCCTTCGTTCAGGGGAACATTACTCGCTCCTGGCCGAAGACCCCCGATGGCAGGGTGAGGCCGGAACATCCTCCGGGCGGTCCATCACTTCAGGGTGACCGAGCGGGGACACCGCGGCAGTAAGTAGCGGTGGGCCGGAAGGCACAGCCGAGCCAGCGGTCACCTCCTCATCGGAGACTTCCAGAATTTCCTGGGGTTCCGAGTCTTCGCCTGGGTCTTCAGGCTGCTGGGTCGGAGGAAGCATAGGAGGGGAAGGCCTCTTGGGAGGAGAGCGCCGCTTCTCCTTCCTCTTCTTCTTTTTCTCCTTCTCCTTCTCTTTCCTGGCTTCTTGAGGGGCAGGACGCTTACGTTGAGCAGCAGTAAGCGGCCTAGGTGACTTAGCTGCCTGCGAGCCTGCAGGAGCCTCCCTTGAAGCCGCCGCTGCTGAAGAAATCTTCAGAATTCTCGGCAAGGCCGATATCGGGGGCCGAGATGATGGTACCAGTCCTGGTACCGTTGATGTCGGGGCAGTAGCCGCCGGAACCGACGAGGAAGTGGTCACAGGTCGGCTTGATGTTGATGGTTTAGACATCATGGGCTAACAGACGGCTGATCCCTCGCTCAGAGAGACTCTTCCCAGCAGTGAGATTTCAAGTGGGCCAAGCGGTTCCGCAGAGTCTGGGCGGTGAAGTCGCGGCAGATAAGACACGCCTTAACATTATGAGTCTCTCCCAAGCAGAAGAAGCTGTCAGTATGTCCGTCTGTCAGCGCAACCTTGCGACCACAAGTGTTGCAAGGCTTAAAGAGAGAAGACATAGAAGTCCAAGGAGGGAAGACTCACAAAGGGGTGGCGGAGAAGATGGCGGAGAAGACGAGGTCAGAGAAGATGAAAGATGGGGGGTAGAAGCTAAAGGGGGTTAAAAAGATCCAAAGTCACCAAAACCAAGTCCAAAATCCAAGAAACGAAGTCCGATAGTCAATCCAAGCCAAAACCCAGAGAGAAACGATCCGAAAAAAGCCAAAGGGCGCTACTAAGCAAAGAACCTTCCATACACGATGGCAGACAAGAAAGAACTGAGGGGAGACTGTTGCTTGGCCGGCTGAGTATGCTCAGTACTGGCATGGGGGAGGGGTTCCCGCCAAGCTACTAAGCTCTAGAATTTTCCGAACGCTACCGCACATGCACGAAAGCTCCTAGTGTGTGAGGCACAGAGACCATGAAGAAGAACCACAAGATTCCAGTCCATATACCCACACAAGCAGGCAGTATGTTTAAACTGTGGACTGTAATACTACAACGCTTCAACTGATTTGTGCAAAGTAGCATTTCTATCCATATGCTATTCTATGTCATGTTTTCTGCACAGTGAATATTCAGGGCTTTCCCCTATGCACCCTGAAACAGGAAATACCACATTGGGGATATACAGACATTAACCCAACACACTGTTCCTGTCATGCAACTAGCTGCTCAAGAGTGCAACTCAGTATTCCAGTGCAGTAACATTTAAACTTGGATACAGCAAATTACCCAAGGATCTTTGATATAGAGAATACCAGCTATTACATAAAATGTAAAAACATGTTGATATATTCCCAAATTATCTCAAGGGAAAGGTAATTAATATTCAACATTGTTATTTTATTTATTGCTACATGGGGGCACTAACAATCTTAAGATGTGCATAGTTGTTTTTCAGACCTTTCTAACAGTAAAACAAGGCCATCTATTCAGGGTTTTTTTTAGGGGGGAGAGGTGAACTCAATAGTTCAACCGGACAGTTCCTGATTTCAGCTTTGACTCTGAAGCCACTACATGAGCTCGTATCTATCATGCAGTATAGTATTAAGAGAATGTGAGAAATGAGAATCAGTTCTGAATTATGAAGTCATCAGTTTTACTGAAAGGTGAACTGGTTGCATCATTCACGTAAAACACAGAATTGAGTTTCTGATGCAAAGAAACTGGGTACAAATACGGTGCTGCATTAGCTTCTTGGAGGCCGCAATTCCTTCTCTTCCTCCAAACACCCCAAATACTTCTAGGGGAATGGAGGCATTTTCACCATGTTTGGGTTTCCAGAAAAGGCCTCCCATAGATCTAAACTGGACCATGGGGCCCTCAAAATATGTTGGAAATGCACTTCACACACCTCAGTGGACATTCTGTAGCATTTCAAGGCAAAACATTTCCTTAAAAAAATTTTTTTTGCAAAAATTGTTTTTGACCCCTGGGGGCCCAGGCGGACTCCAAAGCTTGGTGGAAATGCCCACACAACTTCTAGAATGCATTTGGGGTCACATGCCAAAAAATGGGCCTTGGGGCCCACAAAAGTTGCTCTCGGAGATGCATGCAGTCTACAGGCTACACTTCACCCACTTCTAAGAGGACTTATAAAAACAATATCCCAAAACCTTATGCTCCCCAGATGTGGTGGACTACCACTCTCATCACTGAACATGCTATCTGAAGATGATGGGAATTATAGTCAAGTTCACCCGGGCAACATGATGTTGGATAAGGTGTTGCTGCTCCTGCTGCTGTTGTGTGCTTTCAAACTGTTTCTGACTTATGGCTACCTTACCATTGGGTTTTCTGAGACTGACAGTGTATGATGAGCCCAACGTCACTTAGTGGGTTTCCATGGCTAAGTGGGGAATCGAACCCTGGTCTCCAGGGCAACAGTCCACTGCTCAAACCACTACACCACACGGGCTCTTAGATAAGGCTACTAGTAAATTAACAGTTACATAGACTCCAACCTCTCTCCTCAAGAAACTGCTTGCTTGTAAGTGCCATTTTCTCTTTGATCTTTCATGTATCGCAACTGAGATGAATGAATTTTTATATCTTCCCTACACAAAAATTAATGCTCATTTAAAATGTAACGTATGGGACCCTGACCATATCAGATAGGAGAGCTTTGAAGTTCTGGATGGCTTCTTCTCGCTTGTGCTGTTCTCTTTCTCTATCAATCTCCTTTGTCTGTTCAGAACGAGCTTTCTGAACTTCTCTCTCTCGCTCACGCAAGCTTGCCTCAATGCGGGCCTGTCTTTCCAGTTCCTTTTCTTTTTCAGAGTCCACATTCTAAAATAAAAGTCAACATTACAAATTCTGTTTTGACTAATAAGACCATTTATTAATGCAATGTAAACATAAGAAATAAGATTAACGTAATGTTAACATGTTTAAAATATGACCATTTAATGGAAAAACTCTGGAAAACATTTTTGCTACTACCAATATAAAGTTTCAACTTAAGTTTTTTTTTTTAAACCTTTTATATAGTCACAATGCTCATGGGTCATATAAATTACAGTGCCTTTCAGAAATTATATGTCCCCCCTTTTGAGAATACAAATTAAATCCATTTCAGTTCCAAGTTATGTCACAAGAAAAAGTGGAAAATTCGAAATGGGGAATGAATACATCTGTAAGACACATGACCTCAACATACTTTTCTGCAGCTTTAAAGAAGTGAAAGACAGAACAAACAGTTGGAGTTTCTTTTTTTTTTTATGAACAGAAGATAAACAGTATGTGGGATTCAGAGAACAGCCTGATTAGTTTTAAATGATCAAGTAGATTTTGGATTTATATGTCTTGAACAGCAGCCCCCCAATGTCCCTATGACAATCTATCTTCGCAACTTCTAGAAACAATTTGAGTATTAACTAGAATATACAGTATCTCAGTCTCAAAGGTGCTATAAGATTTCTCTGTATCTTTTTATACTTAATCAGAATAACATGGCGAGGACCATAACTGCACAATGTCACCATCCCAGCATGGCAATGTGTTGCATGACATTATATGACATTGTGTCAGTCCTGCTACTGTCATGTCCCCAGTCGTCACAATCGCACAGTATACCATTACCAGAAAAAAAAATCCGGTAATTGTCTCCTTTTTCGTGATGATCCCATCAGCTGTGGGTGTGCAGGAAGGGAGGAAGCACTATCAAGCACTTCCTTCCACAGTACAGCGCAGGAAGAGGCTGCTAAACTGCAGAAGGAAGCAGTGTCTCAAGCACTACCCATCCACCAGCAGCTGACTGGGTGTGGTGGGTAGCTTTCAGGTCTCAATCCCATCCCAGCAATGGCACTGCTGGGATGGGATCGAGACACTGTGCAATTGGGGCATTGTGCAATAGGAGTCTACGTCTCTGAATACCACTTTACAGACATTATCCTCATCATTGATGCTTAGGTGTAGTATTGGGTCTTCGAAGGATGGAGGCTTTTTGCTCTTGGACTGCCGTGATGAAACTTTGATCAATCTGTGCTAGTTCTTTTAAAGATAAGAGTTTATTTGAACAGATTGTGTTGCATGTTACCTCTACCAAACTGAGAAGATATTTAATAAGCAAATAAATAATGGGTTCATAACTCGTTGCTCTGAAATTTTTCTTCAGTTAATGGCTCATATTCCTGTCTCGGTGGGTCACGGAAGGTATAACAGAGGTGATAAAGAGGGTAATTTGCTGAAAGTGAAAATGGGCAGAAACAGGGAGGGAAATTTTCAGGAGTACAACCAGCGCCCATTCTCAGGGTGCAACTATGAGGTTTTACTATGAAGTACAATCTAAAAATACCTCTTGAGAATATTACATGACATTTGAGAAGAGGTATTTCCCTACCCATATACAGGAGCTACTTCTAGCATATTGTACTGATTTACATGTACAGGATATATAAAGCCTATCTAGTGATTGAAATTACTCTAACAACTGAAGGAGCAGGATGCCAGTGTAAGAATACAAACCAGTGTCTCTCCACCTTTTGGGGGGGGGGGTCACACACTCCCCCTGCAAATGACTCTCCTCTAGAAATGCACTTCAAACTATTTTCTAAGTAAAGAGAAGAGGGAAAAATCATTTTTCTTGCCCTTGGGTCATGGATGTCCTGCAGCCCATCTATAGGTAATAGCTAACACCTACCACTGCTAAAATAAAACTTAGGCTGAGATGCTGCATCAGCAGACATATTTACGATGACAGTGTTCTGTTGTTGTAGTTACTTCTGCTGACATTACCTGCCCCCTAAAACCTACCTCCTAAGTCAGGCAGCATCTCAACCAAAGGCATTTCCGAGCCACAGCAGTTGTGGGGAGCACTGAGACATGCAGTTGGAGGAACCGGGGGTGGGTGGGAGTGGGTCCTGTCGCAGCTGCTTTTGTTTCAACACACCCCATGAGCTCTTCAGTCATCATTCAGGTGGGGCACTGTCTGGCTTAAGAGACAAGCTTTTGGGGTGACGTGATAATTAACAACCATAAATATGAATCCCAAAGGTTTCAAGATTCTAAGTCCAGTTTATGATCTCATAAATATTGAAAAGGATGCCAAACTGATTAGTGAAAGGAACTGCCTGTGGCAGGAATTCTTATCCTGTGGTCCACAGCTGTATTTTAAAGTTTTATGTCTACATTCAACGCTAATGATACCCAAAGCAGACATACTGAAATGATTTGTTATTCATAATTAACTGAAGTCTCATTGATTTCAATGGGTCTCCTCTAGGTAGCACTAACGTTGGTTGTAGCCTTACACCAGTTGTTCGAACAGTGAAATACTAAGAAAATGGAAGCACACTTTTCAGCAACATACGTACTTTGGCTATTTTCTCAATGTACTGCTTAAAAAGATCTTCCCTTTGTGAAGAGCTATCCACAGCCTTGTAGCGGGGATCAGTCTCTACTTTGTCCTTCACTTTGCTCCAACGAGACTGACTGTCCAAGTGGTGATTAGATAACAGTTCAAAGAAGTCCATTTTGATCTATATTTTAAACAGAAAACAAAAGAAAAAAAGGGCAGAAATGAAGCGTCTCTTCCAAATGTTTACACTGTTGTTCTTATAAAGCAAAATCAAACTTTCCTTTCCAGACTTTTCATAAGGACACTAAATTTTAAATCTGTATGTGCTTAGGCCATTGGAATTTTGGATAAAACTTTGTTCAGTGTTTCAAAGATAATAACAATAGAGGCTTCAAAGTGCAAGCTGAACAGTTCCTTAAAGGATATGGTCTTCAGCTACAGCATAAAGAGATTCTTTACACATGTGAGAAGATCTGATTCAATATTTGTGGCTTTCTTAGGATGTCTGTATCACAACAACTTGACGTTTCAAAGTGGTGCACCTACCACACATCTGATATTGCTCCTGCAGGACCTACACCAGGAAGTCTAGATTGCAAACTAGGGTCAGTCCAAAGATGTGGACTTTGTTTAGTTTATGATGTAGTGCGTATGCATGTGTGCGTACACACACACACAAGACTACACAATTCTTCCTCTTTAAGTAAATGAATGTAAGGAAGTGCAGGGAAAAACAATATGGTCCCTCCATCATTTGTACTGAGGACTTCCCTGGCTAAATAACCTACAGCTCTATCACATGTGTGTAAACTTAATTTTTGGATCTCAGATACTGTGTAAGCCACTGAATTTATGCTTTCACAGGAGTTATACATGGTGGGGTTAGATTTCTCATTGCATTTCAAGTATCATTCCACAGAACATCTCGATTAAGGAATGAAGTATCAAAATATACACATATGTTTCGAAACTGGGGGGTCAGTGTTGTGGAAACACTACGATAACAGCTAGTGGTGCACACTGATTTTAAAAATCAGTAAAATGGGCACAATTAAGCTTCATATAGAAAAGTGAAAAACTTGTCTTAACATGGCAGTTTTAATTAAGTTAAAATTAAAAGCAAGTAATAAGACCTAATTAAGAGTACTGCCAATCAATCAAGCCTTGGCAGGCCACGAACGCATTTGTTAAATATGTTTTTTTTCAACATTTTTTTAAATACCAAAGGACAACATATATTATGATAAATTGTATTTTCATTCAGAATATCAACTGCTATAAAGTAGCTATAATAAACGAGTTTTGTTTGTGTGAAAATGCCTCCTCATGTGTTTGCAACATTTGTACTCCCATGGTCATATCCCTTCCCTTGATGAAAAATGTGGATTTATATTGGTATAACTGAAATAGGTGCAACTACATGAGAAGCTGGTTCACACAAACAGCTTATAATGTGAAGCTGTGATTATGCAATGTGTTAACAGGCATTCAATCATGCAAGTGGCATTATGTGTGAATTTGTGAAACCATCTGAAATTTCACCTCTATCCTATATAAAGGGGAGAAAATTCTGTTAGTACCAAAGGAAACCAGCAGAGAAAACAGCCATATATTTCTGCTGCCTAATGTTTACCCAGAAAGGCAAATTGTCTTAAGAAACATTTCATATTAGCTTATTGTGTGAAACTGTGCTCAGACATAACAAAATCTCTGCCTTATGGGAAAAAGCCTTTCAGTGAGTCCAGTATTTTATTGAGTGAAATGGCCAAGTTTGTCTACAGAGCTATGTATATTCCCCTTAGAATTTCCCAATTTCAAGATCAGATAAAGAGACCAGGGTTACTCTGGCTATGTCATTCAGTTGTAAGTGTGACAAGATCACATATTTTTTACATCTTCTCCCATTAATCCAGAGCATACATGCACAGAATTTCACTGGAAATCTTAAACCTTAATGTATTAAATAACTCAAATCTCACTGACTCAGGTATGTTTATACTGCAGCTTGATGTACATGTGTCTCATCAGCCAATTAAAACTTGTGCCCTAGTTTCCTTCAAAGATTGACAGTAATTGCCACATACAGGATAAGGCAAGGAACATGTTAATTGCCTATCGACTTTCCTCAATTCTGGCATTTGGTTCTTGGCATAGTATCTAAATATCTCTGAACATTAATTATATTTCTGAAACCCACAGGTAAATAAAGGTAAGAACTAGCATCTCAGTGTTGTGAATGGTAAATTTATTAACCCTCCACCAATTTTACTGGTCTGATCTTCCCACAACAGTGTTTAAGATTATGTACAACAAATTCTAAATATTAAAATACTGGGTTGGATCCAGAGATGTCTTGCACTTCCATCTGCAGAAGGCTGCTTCACTTAATTCTCCTGATTTTTTTGTCCTGTCATATACTACTACACAGGTTCCCTCAATGCTGAGAATCAACTTTTGGCAGGCAGGGGCATACAAAGAATTACAGAGGGAGGAAGGAGCCAGGAAAAGTCGTTACATGAGCAGAAGCCTGCTCATCTATTTCTGGATCCAACCTAGTATTTGCTATTTGAAATGTGAACTTAAATATAACATGCAAGTATTAAAATATAAAGCTTTCTAAACCAGATATACGGAACTTTACACTCAGGAAATGAAAAATAAAGATTTTCTTGTAGAAATCTCTAAAGTAAGGGCAACTGAACAGGCACACTACGTGGATTAATGTTATTTTCTATACACTTTTTAAACTGCCTGCTAAGCTTATTTGTCAATCTCGAAATCAAAACAGAGCTGAAATTCATTCTGGAAAGACTAAAAACATTATAGCCATGAAGTCCCCCTCCAGCAAGTATTCTGCCTCACATTTACACAGCATGCATCCTTGTTTCTATAGAAACCAGCAGTTCACATCCTGATTCTAACCTGAAAAGCAGCATGATCCCACCACCTAGTGCTAATTCTTGTGCCAAAAGAGAACAGCCAGGTTTTTTTTAAACAAAACCACTGTTACTACTATCTTGTCTAAGAGAGAAAGGTTTTAGGGAACATGCAGGATTTTAGTTCCACACAAGTTATGAGAACTCCACATTTTAGTTAAAAAACAAAACAAAGCAAACTCTATATACCCTTTAGAGAAAGCAAAGCAGAAAACAATAAGTATGAATTATAAAAGTCAAGCGCATAGATAATAATCCCTAAGTGCAGCAGCACTACTGAAGTAGGAGGCAAGTATCCTTGACTACCCTGAATATTTTTTTTAAAAAATAGCTACAGTAACTGTAGGTACTCCCATTAATAACTGAGAGAGGAGCTGCAAAGTGTTAAGTCAAAGGAAAAGGTTATGGAAGTATTCAGTAAAGCTGCAGAAGTACTGGCTTGGAAACACTCAACTTAGTCAAACCTCACTTTACATGAGACTATAAACTGTATATACTTCTCTGAAAAATGTCTCTTCTGCTATTACCAATAATTGAAACTAAGTAACATACAAATCAAAAGATATACAGTGGGCACTCAGTATCCATTAGAGTTTTATTCCAGGACTCCTTATGGATATCAAAATTCATGGATGCCCAAGTCCCATTATATACACTGGTGTAGTAAAACGGCATCACTTGTACACAATGGCAAGATCAAAGTTTGCTTTGTTTTGTGGAATATTTTCAAGCTGTGATTGGTTGACTCTGCGGACACAGAATCCATGGATATGGAAGGCCAACTGTACTTTTTGTCTCTTCTTTCAGCATAAAAACGTTCCCATTCCTACCACTAAGAGATCTAGACTACATTCTCTCCTTAAGTCACTAAGCAAGTTGACTGAAGGATTGAATGATAAACAATTAATCCAAGCGTGGCATTTCAAACCTTTACTTTAAAGCCTTGTAAAGAGCTCATAAAATTTTTACATCAAACTACCTTCCTGAAAAACTGGTTGAGAAAGCTTCACTTAACATTTCAGACACTTTTCTGTTAACTTCTAGCTTTTTAATGGAAATACAACAAAAGCAAATATGGCTGATATACTGTGAGTGTATTTAGAAGGATTTTTCTCCTTTTTTGCAGTTTACACATTCTGGGTATAACTCTCATCACTTCACAAGGAAAGAAACTGAAAAAAATGTAAAGTACCGGAACTGCGGGAGGCTAAAGTCACCACACAGAGATACCAATTCTTTCCTCACTAGGGAATCCCATAATACTTTGCGTGTCAGTGATTGACAGCTGTCAGACTGAACTGATTGACAGGCCGCACAGCACAAAACTGTAAAATCTATCCACTTGTTACAAAACAGAATACATAAAATGGTTACAAGAGGCTTTGGGAGAAAAGAAATAATTAGTTTCAAATGCAAAGATAAATACAAAATTTAACACAAAATCTTGTTTTTTAGTTCATGCAATATTAACAAATTTACTTATGGATTAATTCATATTGCTTATGGCAATGAGGTAGCAACAATGTTTAAACTATGACTCTAGATAAAACAAACAGAGAGCAGTTTATGTTGAAATTTCAAATTACATATATTGATTTCTAGAAAGCTAGTCATTCTAGTGTAGCATACAGTTTAAGAGCATAATCATACACATGCCTACCGAGAAAAAAGTACCATTGAGCTGACTGGGGTTAAGTGGCCCCCAGGTAAGTGGCTACAGGACTGCAGCCTAAACAACTAAGGGATGCACTGGGAAGTCCCCGGTTTGGATCTTATTTCTGTCATGAACTCATGCACTGGGCTTAAGGAAAGCACTGTCTCTCCCTTTCCCTTAGTTCTTGAACTGTAATATGGAGATAAGAATACTGATCTACTTTAAAGAGTTGTTGTTGTAAGGCTTACAGTAAGATACTGTGTCTTAAGCAATTTCTGAATGTTCCAGTGTGATGTAAATGCATGTATACATTACGTACATACATACATACATACTACTACTAATGGAGAGGATGAACTGGGAAGCAAAATGAAGATCTACAATGAAGTTCTACAATATTTGTTTTTTCAAAAACTTGTAAATATTCACAGAAGGTTTACATTCTAATTGTGAATGTTTGCCTATTCCTGCACAACACACTTTTGCATAAAAATATTACATGCCTCTACCTGTATCTCTTCCTGTTTGACAGGACTTAGCGGTTCACGTACAGGGCATATAAAGAAGCATAAATATCAGAAACAATTAGGTTTCAGAAATATATCGTTCCCCCTCACCCACCCAATCACACAGCACACTAGAATGCCGAAAAAACCTGTTGCATATTTTGATGCTAACACCACTGAAGACACTTTATTTAGCATTTACCTTCCCCAGAGATGTGTGCTTTGTCTCTCGTACTGAGAGCGCAGACAAATGACATTTGGAATTCATTAATCTTTTATCGGTGACCTTTAATTCTGATAAGTACTCATACTAAAAAACATTTACTGGAAGATTAAAACACACTGAAGTGTTAGCATTTAGAAGTAAAACAACTATTTGAAATTTGCCCACAAAGTTCTCAAATCCTACACCATTGACAGAATGGATACATAACTGTCTATGTGGAGCAAGACAAATCTTTTTGTCGAACTCTAGGATTTTAAAATTTACATATTAATGTAGAAAAAAAATACAATAGTACTGGAATAGTATCCACATATTTATATTTGAGATAATTGTCAAAGATCAAAAACACCCCGAACAAATAAGTTATATAGGAAAATGCCTTAAAAAGTTGGAAAGGGTCGGTAGGGAACTTAGAAGACTTGCACAGGCCCTCTCTAACACTCTTTACACTTCTTTCACAATCCTGATGGAAAAATCTTACCTTCTCTCCTCTGGTCTTCGAGTCTTCTTTTTCTTTCTTCCTTGCTGCTGTGATAAACTCATTAAACAAGGCCTCTCGATCTTTCATTTTTTCAATTGCTTTGAAACGTGAGTCTTTAGCATGCTTGGCTGCAAATTCACTAAAAGTAGTTCTGTAACAAAATGGCAAGTGTACTGATTTGGCAGTGCTTTCTTAGCTGGAACATGCATTCAAAAGCACAACTGTGTGTGAGTGAATTGAATACCAATACACCAGTATCCTTAGCTCAGATAAAAGTCTGTGAAGCAAAGTGTATATTTTTCCTTTAAAAAGGGCTGCCTTGTTTTTAATTAAAAAAAATGCGTATTTAAATGCAATTCTTTCAACACAGCACAAACCTTGTAAAATATGAAATCTATAACCAGCCTGCCTTAATAATTCATGATTAGGCAACATAAAGTTAGTAAGTCCTCATTTTCTATCCAGCACTATTAGGAGTGGAACTAACAAAACAGAAAAATCTAGGATTTTTTTTTTAACATTATGAGATCAAGGACAGCCATGGCTGCAGGATTTGCCACTCTTCCTTCCTGCAGTTTTATTCTTACAATACTCTCTCACCTCCAGGGCCAGATTCCAAATCTCAGATGTGCAGTAGATATAATACTGCCACTTACCTCGAAAAAAAACCCACTACTGTGCTTTTTCCAAGATCTGATGCTAATCTGGCCCCAAGATAACGTGAGACATTATAATCCTACGAATGTTTTCATCACAGCATGGAAATAATTAGACTTGGGAAATCCCGCCTACTGTTGCTGTAGGGTAAATTAAAACAAGAGAAAAATTTGGTAGCTTATTCAATAGCTTGGAAGTGTATGTAAACCTATACTAAAGAAAAATGAATTGCAAAATCAAAGATGGACACAAATTCTAGAGCATACAAAGCACAGAGATGATTTCAAGGAGTGCCAACATCCAAAAGGTTATGATTTCACTGGATAAAAGCCCCCTAAAATTAAAAGATGATGTTAACAAGACATGCAGGTCCTTTGGTGACTGCCTTCCTCACTTACTATTAACTAAAAGTAAAGCATATGTAAATGAGAGAAACAATGGATTGTATCCAGATTTCCCATGGAAAGAACCCTGCTCATAAGATTCCTCTACTTGAAGAAGATGGAGGGAAGTTTGGTAATCACCAGTGGTCTCTTCCACTAGCAAGAGTCTCTGTTGGATCCCACTCTCTTCTGGGAAGAGACAGAGCAAGCTGGGATCCATATCTTTGAATCCTATGTCCTTTGGGTTAAATAAGAAATAGCTGAGGCTAAGTCAGGAAAAAGGCTACACTAGCAAAGAAACAAAACCAAATATGAATCCACTCTAATCAATTAGGTAACTACAGTGCAGCCCACAATGCAATCCCATCCATTTTTAAAGGTAAGATTCAGTATGTTCAGTAGCGCTTACTCTCTTAATACAAGTAGTTTAAGATCTGCAGTCTTTGCTGGGTAACTGTTTGCAGATATCAAGTTCATTCAAGCAGAGTAACAGAACACCTGAAAAAAGCTTGATCTTCCAGTATGTTTTTGGAGAGCAAATGCAAAATAAATGGCCAAGATCCTACAGGGTCGTTGTGCTGGATGGAAGTGGTTCTATCAGGACAGCCAAATCTGCAGCCTCTGTGGACCCTCAACATTTGTCCTGGGTGTTGGAAAACTCTAAAGCAAAGGTAGAAATTACATGGCCCTTTAGACATTGTTCAACTGCAGCTCCCAGAATTTCTCATCACTGTCCATGTTCCTCAGAGTTGTTGGGAGTTCTGGCCCAATAACAACTGGACTCCCAACTCTGATATAGAACAAGTTTTAAGGCAGCACAGTGGGCTGAACAGGACAGGAGAAGTAAGTTCCATTAGACTTGTGGGAGGGTATTAAGTTGAAGTTGTACTTAGGCCAATCCTTCCAAATTTAAGCAAAAAGATGAAATAAATCTTAAAAACGGGAGTCGTTATATACTGTCATATAACATATTTGTGGCACCCTGCTTTCAACATGAATCCAATCCAACAATCCAACTGGGCATTAGCAATTTGTGATTGCAATTCAGTAACCAGATACAGAGAACACATAAGGCTTTCCATTAATGACTGTGGAATGCCTTCTGCAGTTATGGCCTATTTGTACAGTTTGTACAAATTGCTATTCACTTTTAAAATTGCTGCCAAATTGCTACAAACAATTACAGCAATATAATCAACACAGTGACTGACAGTGGTATGGTTCATATTTACATAAAGCTAAAGAAACACAAACTCTTTAGGATACTGGATACTTTGTTAATGCTTTCAAAGGAGAGTCAAGGATGAAAAGATTGGGAACCTCACATGTGAACATTTTAGGCAAATAAATCCATTCTCCATGTCATACAAAATATGCGGAATTGCTTTACATCTTGAAATGCTTGTAATTTTTAGGATTCTTGTGAAAATGACAGAAAACTTGTTGAGAAGATTGCAAGCAAGACAAAGTCTTTTAAAGGAAACACTGAAATGTAGTGAGGAAGGAAGGATAAGACCCCAGCACTGTGTTATCTGAAGAACAGTTTTTAAATATGAATAGGAGAAAATATTCATACCTAGGATTAATCTTTGCTTCTTCCATCATTTTCTTGAAATCTTCCTTGGCCTGCATAATTTTGTTTTTCTTTTCTTTACGTTCTTCTTCTGCCCTTGTTTTGACATATTGATCAAATACCTATAAAAAAAGCAAAAAGTATATATTTAGTGAATGGGTCAAGCTGCAGGTACTACAGTCATATCTTGGCAAAATAAAGTTGAACTGATGATATAAGATAAATCAGGCCCCAATTCTTTTTCAGATGTAATTATTGTTGCTATATATCAAGGAAATACATGCTACTCTTCATATTATTGCAAATATTCCAATCGAATAAATTTCCACATAAATTCTGAATGTATTTGAATGTAACACTTAATCCAAGTATGCTAATTTAGACAACATTATTTAAAATGCCTTTTTTTTCATAGAACTAACACCACTGGATATAAATCTTAACAGTCCTCCTAATACCCAATTTGTGCCAGTTTTTGTGCGATGAAGAGAGCAAAGAGGGGGATTTGTGGAACAATGAGCTGATTTTGGGAAGAAAACTTGGATCTAGACACAAACGAAGCGAGTCTTTTTCAAACTTGGTATGTTGTGCTCCCCCTTCAGAAACTCTCCTAGCTGAAGCAGTGGCTGCTAAAAACAGTTATCTTAGAGGAGAGAAGGTAGAGAGACATGGACTTTCAAAGAGGTTTCTCAAGGTTTTGAAGATTGCATACATTCCAATAGTGGGAGCAATGAACTACTGGTGGACTGTATAATAAACACCCTCTTAAAACACTGTGCTAAAAGGAACTTCTTCTGCAAGAAGTTTAACTGAACCGCACTGATGATGGAATTAGGCTTAGGGTGGTGAAAAGGTCAGATGGAGCCTCTTTTCACCACTCTGCATAGACCCTCTATCTTCTTGGAGGTCAATGGCGTGGAGGATGGAGTCACCTGGGACTTCCTAGCTACCTAGAGCAAGGAAAGGAGAAGCAGTATGGAGGATGGTGTTACAGTTTGGCTCTGGATTGCCTGAACACAGGGTTGGAGATCGAAGGCTTCAACTGTGAAACCTTGAGGCTTAGATCCTTCACTATCTGGAGCATTTGGTTTGCAAAAAAGCAGACTTAATCTGCTGGAGAAGCTGGTTCATCATCTCCTATTGCAGCGGTGGTAGTGTGGGGGAGTCCAAAAAACGGAGGTCAGACAACTCCAAGGAAAAAATCCAAGTCTTCGTCCTATCCCAAGGATTCTGACAGTGGAACAGAGATGCAAATGGAAGCAGAGTGTGCCTTGGATCTGGTAATGGTACCAAGAGAGGCCTGGTACAAGGTGATGTAGGTGAAGGCATACCTGGATCGCTCAGAAGCGTGGCCTGAGACAGTCTTGGCGACAGATGCATGCAGCCAGCTAGAAACCACAATATGGGATAGTGCTGGAGAAGATAAGAGAGCTCAGCTAGGTACTGTGACCGTCAGTTATGATGTTGGTACTGAATGTCAATTGCAATAATGGACAAGTCAAAGAGGGTCACAGTCCCCGTGGAAGTGAGGATAGTTGCAGTCATGGCAGTAAAGTTTGTCTTGAGACGAAGATCTCTTATAATAATAGAAGGGAGACCCCATGTGATGAGAGTAGGCCCTGAGCTGTTCCATGTCCAAACTGCTATACTGAACTGCCCTGTTGCAGTGCCTATGCACTTCCCCTACAGGTTTGTAGTGGTAACTGTGAGTTAAGGAATCAAGACTGGAAGGATCTGAGCCACGGTAGGTCTCACAGGAGCCCAAGCACGATTTACTGTGACAATGGAGTCAGTGCTGTGAGTGCAGAACCAGAGGAGGAGGTTATTCCCAAGGTGGTGATGGGAGACTGCATCAAGTATGGTAAATGGGTGGGAAGCAAGCCACAATTCACGGTGAGGGCTCTACAATCTTCCCTTCTGATACTGAACCCACCAAGGGAGCTTGTGGGGACTGTTTTTGCACCAAAATATGAAAATTGCCTTCCAGCTGTACTGAGAAGCAGTGAGACTACATGGAGACAGAAACAGAAAGTTTATTGTCCTGAGTGCCTTGGCGAGGGGGCTCTGGTTAGACTGGAAGCTGAGGAGACAGTTCTGGATGCTGTGATGTTGGTGCCTGGGAACATGCATGAAAGATGTCACCCTCCTTATACTTCTTCTTGTGCCTCCAGTAAGTGGCAGATTGCTGAGATTCTACAGGAGGGCTTGTCCTGGTATCAAGGAATCTCTCTGGGATCAAAGGGGCTCGGGATCAAGAAGGCAGTTCCAATACAGGGTAGTCCATAATCATCTGGGTCCTCTTGAGCCTGGACACTGATTCTTGCAGAGATCTCAAAGGTCATTTGAATGGATGATCTTGGAAGTGATCGGCGCCTATGTGGAGCATGGAATCACAGGAGGCAACAAGACGAGATCCCAACAGAGGCTCAATAGAGAAGCATATTCTTAGCTGCACAGTCCGTGGCTTTCAGGGTGTTCTCCCACAGGACAGCCTTAAGCCAGGACAAACAATTACGTCGTTCCTGAGGGGTGAAAGCCTGATACTGCAACCAAGCCCCTACGCTGTGTCCTTTTCCGAGGCATAAAAGGCATTTTGAGTCTGTCCTTCTCAGGGATCTTACCCTGCAGGATGAGTATTTCTTAAAGAATTTGGTGGCAGCCGTAAGTCTCTAAGGGCATGTGCAGCCAAAGCAATGAATAAGAAGTCAAAATGCAAGATAAGAGAAGTCCATAATCTGAAGCAATGAACCAGAAGCCCAAACACAGAAGTGAAAACACAAGACGATAAGGGAAGTCAAGTCTGTCCGTAGTCTAAAATCCGTAACAGGCCAAAAGAGAAAACACTCTGAGAACAGTTCCTAACAATACTGCTGCAGCAGCAGACAAAAAGAGACTGAGGAATTGAGCAGGAACTTATTGATCATATGCACAATGCAAAGGAGAGGCTATTGTCAGTATGCTTATAGCTCTAGAAGGTTCTGAATGATGTACTGCACAGGTGCACACAACCCCATTCATATGAGTCACAGACACCACTAAGAACTATGCCATAAACCAAAATCTTTTTGTCACAGACCTTTACCTGGCCTGGGAAGCAGAAGGAGTTACCTCCTATTTCCTTGACTACGTACAGGAAAAGAGAATCATGCGCTTTTCCCTTTTAAACAAAGCATGACCATGCCTTCTTTTAAAGAAGAAGATTCACAGACATTACTAAACCCTATTTACAGGGGAAAAAATCCAAGAAAAGAAGTACAGGTCATGATTAATTTGCACTAATGTGAGATATCTGTGAAGATCTCACTATTATTATCCATATAACACCACCGATATTCACAGCACTTTTAAACATGGCTTTACAAAGCAGATATAGAGAAAGAAAAGAAACGGAAAATAGATATTCAGGTGGTATTACTTCAATTGCATTTATTTTGGCTTAGTGACTTTAAAGATGGTCCAAAAAGTACTTCTGCCTGATTCTGGCAGATTCCCCTTCCCTGTTCCCACTGCGCCTTCACATACACCACTGAACAGGATTTCCTCAACTTTACCTAGCATCTGTGTAGCCCACCCAAGGGCTAAAGTAATCAGTGGAAGTCCACTTCCGCTATCTCTAGTGCACTGTCTCTACTGTAATAACATGTCTCTTGATAAGAGTCCCTTTTGAGCACTATGGCATGAAAAAAGGGAATTTCTACAATTTAAGACACTTTGGGAAAAGAGCTATTGTAGCACCTCTGGATGTCACTTTACACGTCTGTACGAAAAAAATACAATTCTCATCAAGAGAAATGACAAGTATCTGTAAAGAAATTGTTATTTCTTTTTTTCATACTACGTATAAAGGAAACTCTGATAAAAATGTTGAAAAACCACCATAGCAATAAAAGTCAGGGGTTCAGGCTGGCTATTCCTACATGATTACTTTGATATGAAGTTTCCTATTCCTGAAGTGGACAACTCTGAGCCTGCATATGTTTGCATGTAAAGCTTTCCATTCCTTATAGAAAATGTCACTTTCTCTTAACTGAAACACAAACAGGAACCTCATTTTCTCCCCGCTCTCACACAGTGGGCCATTGGTATCCACTAGGTTTTGGTTCTAGAACTTCCTGTGGATTCCAAAACTTGTGGATGCTCAAGTCCCATTATGTACAACGGTGTAGTAAAATAGCATCCCTTATATAAAATGGCACAATCAAACTTTGTTTTTTCGGATTTTTAAAAAAAATATTTTCAAGCCATGGTTGGTTGAATCTGTGGATACAGAATCTGTAGATAAGGAAAGCCCACTGGGAATATGGAAGGTTCACTGTATCTATTATTTGAAACCCCAAATATGACCAAATTCACAGAAGATCAATCAGAATGGGAAAATTACAATGCATAAAGCTTCATAACACTCAGAAAATCAAATCCAACTGACTTATTTTATTTCTGTCCAGCTTTGAATATAGATTTATACTTTAGTCCTCGCCTTTTACCTGTTTCCTTTCTTTAGGATTAAGAAGCAAATATCGGGGATCAAAAACTATCTTGTGTAGCTCCTTCTCCCAAGTAGAAAAAGCAGAAACCTAAAGAAAGAAGAGAAATGGGAGAAGAATGGTGATTTTCATGGCAATTAAATTCATCCAAAGACACACAGGTTGTGCAATTCTGCTTGAAACCTACAGGACATCTGTTAAAAAGGAGTCATAACTGAAACCCTTACAGCAGTTTCATCACTAATAGATGATGAGCTGCAGGAGGTCAGCATGGCAAATCTCCACACTAATTGGACCTGAAAACGTCTACATAATTACACAGAACTAACACACACCTAATTACTCATTAAAATCACTACTACTGTGTGACATTTAAAAATGGATGCATCAAAAGAAACCCTTGAAGTTCTGTATTTCAACTTCCTATGCTCTCATAGTCCTTTCTAAATGATCCAGCATTCCTCACTGTCTGCAATAAACTGGAGGGCTTTGTGCAGGAAGCAATTCTGGGGCACTTAAAGGTGAAGAAAGAGCTGAAAGGTAAAGACTTAAATGACATTTCACAGACAGTCTGACATTTAAAAAAGAAATTGCATTTAAAAACCCAGGATTTTCCTTTCCTGTGAGTTCTCATTTAAGATGATGATGATAATGATGATGATGATGATTTTTCCATGCAGTGGTGCAGACACTGCAGTACTCTCTTGCATTTAACCCTGTGGGAGGCAGAATCTTTTTTAGTTGAAGATGACAAGCTGGGGGAGCTGGAATAAGAAACACCCTCCACATCCCCCAACTACTTTATAAGCTCAAATCATGACAACAAATCTAGGTTAGTAACCCTATAGGGCAGAAGTAAAACCACTGACAGAAAACAAACAAATGGATAATTCACAGGCAAGAAAAATTCTTGCTTCTTTCTCCTTGGTGCCATCCTGTACCTGTACACTGGGACATAACAAAACACCAGCTTCTCCTACATATGGGAAAAGTACAAGCTGGACTTATAGCTGAATTTCATACTGAAACAGGCTGTGGTCAAAGGCTATCTCAGCAAATACAAATACATAAACCATATCCAGGCTACTGTGTTAACTTAGTGTGAAGCAAAGAATAATTCACTTCTCTACAGGGAAGCCTTTAGGATCAGGAGTGAAGAAACTGTGTCTCCATGAATTCTGTCTTTCTACCCCTCTGTTCCTCCAGATCTTTTTGTTTTGTCTTGTTTTCTTCTGGGGAGAGGGAGAAAGACACTTGTCTCTTCTAGAAGCCTTTAGAGCAGCACTTTCTAAAGAAATTGCAGCCCTTGCCTCAGCACAATTTAACATTAAAAAATACACTTTTTTTTCAGCACTAGGATTGGTTTTCCAGCCACTTCTGAGCGGGCTAGTAGCCATTTCCGGCAGTCTGTGTGATTCCCCAGAGATTCTGGTCCCATGACTCATCATAGTTACCCACCCCTGCTCTAGATCTAAGGGTGCACAAGGCCATGGAGAGTATGAGCTAGGATCCCAAAGTGAAAGGTTCCCTGAAGGCCTATATCGTTCTGACTTGCACATGTCAATCCACCAAAAGAGAGAAGTCATCCTACCTCTGCCCCTCACTGCCCCCCACCCATACACAACTGAGGAAGTCTGAGAGCAGTAAACAAAATCTTCAGTGGTCTCCCAGCATTGCAACAATGCCATTCTTTCCATATGAGATCTCAAGAGTTTGGTCAAAGGAAGAGAAAATTAACTTTTAGAACAAAAGAGGGATGACGGCAAAGGATTACCCTCTATGAGTGGAAATGTAGACACACTTTTACCTAACTTATGTCACTGGATCATCGATGATGCAGACAATTGGTTGAAAATGGCTTAAGTCTTCAAAGCCGTGCTCTCCTAAAGCACTATTGCCAATATTATCTGTCCCTCTACTTCTTTAAAAGAGAGGACTTGATCATCCAAGCATCATCTATGTAAGGCTGAACTTGTATGTGTCTTACCAATATGCCTACAAAAACTACTCATGGGAACCCAACCAAAGTTTTCTTGAAGTATGTACTCTCAGGGGCAGAACACACTACTAGCTAGACCTCTCTCTTGAGGAAGTGAAATTCAAATTGATATACTTCAACAAAATACATATAAACAGCAAGTGAGATCCTTCCATGTGAAACTGCAGTAGGAACCCAAGATTTAGAACTAGGGGCTGAAGGTTATAAGCATTACATAGAACACTTTCCCCAAGTTAAGGAGGTAACATTGCTCCCTGTCCCTAAGGTTGTTCCCAGTGATACTTGAGGAATGACTATAGCTGGGTAGGTGGATGCTTTCAGGTAGACATTTTTGAACACAAGCACTAATTTTACCTTTGCGCTATCTAATCCTGACAGATGTCATCAGAGCCTAGAAATTCTTTAACATGAGCATCCATACAGAGTTCAGGGTATAAGCATACAAATAAGCAATTTCCTTAAATTATCAATATACCAATAAACAATAAAGTCTGCCCTCCACATTCGCTAGGGTTGGGGCACAGGACCCTTGCAAAAGTGGAAAATTTGCAAATATCAAAACATGCTAGTCTGCGAGAAGGATGCTGAGCCACGGTAGGGAGAACAGGCACCCAGAGTTCAAACCAGTGACGAGACAAAGGGGGAGTGGGCTGGCATGGTGGCTCTGTACTTCCTCCCTTTTGCCCATCTCCTTCCTTGGATGGGGGGGGGTCATTCAAGAGAGGGTTTGTAGTGCTGAAAAATTGGGCTGTGAGCCACTCTTAGCTATCCAAGCAGCAGCCGCTGGAGGAGGAGGTCCAGAAGTGGTTCTTCAAAGGGTGACGTCGCCTGATCAGAGCTGCCAAAAGGGAAGGTTCTCCCAAAAAAGAAGTGCAGGGAGCGGATAGGGTTGAAGAAACTCACAAATAATCAAATCCATGAAAGTTAAATTTGCAAATGTGGAAGGCCAACTGTGCTCTGCTATCATACTTTAAACAGGCCAAGACCTTTCCTTTTCAGCTGTCTTTGAGGCCTGACTGTTCAGAGAAAAAAGGGACTTTCAGAATGTGCTGCATTGTTTGTTTTCTTTTTAATGTTCACACTTTTAATGACTTTTAATCCTACTGTTAGTTAAAATAGATTCTTAACTTTTTTATGATGTATATTTTAAAACTGTCATCTGTTTTAATCTTTGTAATGCCACCCTGAGGAGGACTGGGAAAAAGGACGGAAGTAGCAGCAAGAAAGTCTCTTATTCTGTGGTGCATGCATGCTGGCAGGAAGAAAGGAATTCATGGATAAGAAAGGGGGAGAGGCATAAACCTGAAGCAGAAAAGTTTCTTTGATTTCCTTCTGGTAACTTTGGAAATTGCATGTAAGTGAATGTTTGTGGGGTGGGGCTCCAAAGCTTACAGCAGATTCTAAAAGGGTCCATGACCCAAAACAGGTTAACAACTACTGCCTTAAACTGTACCAAGTGTGTGCAAGTACAACTTCTCAGCTAAAGATTAAGTTACCAACTAAACTTTTAATTGCTCAGGCTGAAATTTCAGTGTATTCTTACCACAGTGTTGAAGTTTTGCCCTTTCTTTTTCTAATCTCAATTCAAAAATACACATATGTATGGCAATTAATAGCCAACAACAAAGCAGCAATTTACAACGTCCCTGTTAATTTAATAAAATAATAGTTTCTGACCCCTCTCTCTAGTAGCATATCCTTGAACTGTTTCATTCGAGCCTCCAAAGGAACAATAGCTCTCTCTCGAGCTGCTTTAATTTCAGCTTCCATGGCAGCTTCCTTTTCTGAATCAATGTCTTTGATATCTTCTTTCCTACAAAATGAAAACATACAGAATTCATATGAATACAAAAGGACCATCAATACATTCAAATTTCTGTTTTTCCAAACTAACAAATGCATAAAGCCTGGTTCAGACTGAAGAACTAATTAAGTTTAGGCTGTAAAGCTCATAGGTGAGCTGATCATGGAATATTACTCTTGTAAAACAATGCTCTTTGTTTTCCATAGAACTTACTTCCGCTTCTTTGCTTTGATAGGTTCATCATCATTGGTTTCTTCTAGCATTTCATGTTCTTCTTTTACTGTAAGACAGATTTTTATTAGCATTCTTGCAGGGACAATTCGGATCAACGTCACCATGTATGCTAGTTGTGCCCACAAGCTCTTTTGCTCAGCTGAGGCTAGTGCCAGCTATGCCCCTTCCCTGAACTGACTGATCTGGCTAAAATGACAGATGCCTTACTGACAAATACATTTCAATTATTTCAGTGTCTGGTATACAGAATTGCCTTTGAAGACTGTTCAGGAACCTCACTGATTCAAAACAACATAACAAGGCTGTGAACTGGGCCAATACAACCATTTTGCTGCCTACTGATTTGTTTCAGAGCACAAGTGCTGGTTATGACTTAAAAGTCATAAGTAACTTATGACTGTTTTACCTGGATGACTTTCTTCCACAAGTATCAGTATAGCTGTTGAGATCTTCAAAGTGGAACTTTGTCCTACTAATGTGACGTTCATTGGGCTGGAACTCAAGAAAGGGCTTTGCCACTGGCTTCACTCAGACCAGAAACCCCTTACTGAAGGAGGCTCTCTGTCTCATCTTACTGAAGGAGTTCTGGTGGCATTCAAAAGCATTCTTGTTAACAGGGAATTTATGGAGATGAGTGGTGTTTTCTGCTAAGTTTTTTAACCTGTATTTTAACATAACAAAGTTTTAATTTGTAGCTATTTTTTATCTGTTTTGTGGTTTTATTTTTAGATGGTATCATACTATTTGCTATTTTTTTAAATTTCCAGTTTTATTAAGCATATTTTATGAAAGGTAGAAAATAACTCTAGTGGATTTCCTAATATGCAAATATTAATATTAAAATGTGCTTGGCTTATCATGTCAACAAAAATGGATTTTCATTTAATCACAGTGTAGTGCCAATAATTACCTGTGGATCAATAACGTTATGCAGTCCACTTTTATATTGTGCATAATATGGACAAAAAGGTAAAACGGTATTTAAAATGACAAAATACTGAAGAAGAAAATCAGGATAACAGTGACTTTTCTTACTTTGTTTCTTCCCATCATCCATTCCTTTTTTGTGAGGAGGTTCCTGAATAATTTTGTCCACATCAGCTCTTCCTATTAAATCATCTGGTCGGTCCCACATAGACAGACGAGTGGTAGGATTGTAGAAGAAAACTCGTTCATCACCAGTCCACACCACACACCTAGAAGAAAAATGCCACAAATTCTCAATTCTGGTGTATTCTATTGGATTTTGTTTCATATTTGTGAGTAGTCATCAGCAGACAATTCTGCACCTACCAGTGGGTCCATAATCCACAGGTCAGGTTTCTGTTCATAAAACACAGGGCCCTCAATTCCTTGTGTAATGCGCACTTCAGCACCTTCAACACAAACCTAAATATGTTTACTCAGAAAAAAAGCCACACTATACTTGGTGGTCTTACTCCCAAAGCCAAAATCTTTGGTATTTAGTCGCACCTGACTCTCTCGGATTGTGTCCCCTCTCCTTCTCTTTTGCTGTTGAGATTCAGATGCCAACTGCTCAGCTGACAGCAGAATGGGGACAGAAAGTGATCTTGGATGATTTCCATTGCTCCCTGCAGTCCCCTATGCCAATGGATATCTGCTCTGTTGGGAGCCTCTCAAACAGTTTGGGAGATGGGGCAGAATCAATAAAGATCACCTCTTCAACAATTCTCGCCAGCTGGAGTGTCCTATATAGAACTGTAATCAGGTAATATGTCAACTGGATTAAAGCAATTAGATGTGGACTGCGCCCACTTCTGCCATCAACATCTACTAAGTTGTCAGTTTGACAGACAAAAAAGCTAAAGTCATTTTTTCCATTATTTTTTCCATTATTTTTCCAAAATGTTTTATATAAATTTGCTCAATACTATCAATATGATTTCCGTAGGATTTTAAAATCCAAAGTTTATGTTGATTAGGTTGCTTGTTGATTCCTGTATGAAATTTTCACAGTATCACGTAAATAAAACTGTCTAATACATTCATAAATTTGAAAAAGAATGTTATATACCATGGAGTACCAGGAATAGGAGTAGTAGCCACAGGTTTTGCTTTCTGAGCTGCCTTTTCTTCTTCAGTCATTTCTTCTTCTTTTGGCTCCTGATGAGAGATCAAAGGCTATGGAAATCAATTACACTTCAGTACCAGCTACTCGGTTTTATTCAACAACAAAACTAGCAGAAAAAAATATTCTTGATTGTACAAGTACTAGCAGAATTACTAGTGCAAGCAAAATCTAGCTTAATTAAGTCACAATGAGGGCTAGAACAGCTTGAACAAGTAAAATCAAATCACAGGATACAGCTCTCTCCAAATCATCTCATAAAAAGTAAAAAACAGATGTCTTGGAACATAGTCAAACCCAGGCAACAATTAAACACGGTGAATACATAACACAACTTTTCTGAAATCAAAATTGCTTACTTATACTAAGGTTCATATATACCCAAGTTGTAATTTTTTTTGAGAAAGCATTTCTTAAAATCTTGACAAGACATGAGCTGACAAAGCTGTGTATGTCTTACCATCTTCTGTATCTTCTGCCACTTGTTCTGATAAAATGTTTAGTATTTTGTTTTTCATATTTTAATTTCTAAACATAGTTGTTTAGTATTTCAGCTACTGGAGCTACTCTTTAAAATGTAGTTGTTCCTAAATAACTCTGCTATTTATGCACAGTAATGGCTGTATTCTCTTTTTGAGAATAATTCTCTCTCTCCAAACAGGATTGCCTGCTATCAGTGTTCCTGCTTGTCATAGCACTGGATCCCACAGACAGGATATTGTTCAAAGAGTTAAAGCTGGCAAAACCTGCCTAAAATCTTTCTTACTGACCTTAAAATGAAGACTAAGTAATCGCTCTGAAAACTTAAACCACTTAGATCAGTGGCAGGGTTGCCAAACAATATGGATAAATCAGAGGCGCTATGTACTGGATTGTCCAACATGTGATACAAGACTTAACACTAAAACACAGGTTTGAACTTATAAGTCAGGCCAATAAAAGATACAAGGATAAAACTCCCCAAATCTTAACGATTTGTAGAATTTATAGAAATTTATAGAATTTAAAGAAATATAATCATAATAAAATGATGAAGCAAATTAATTTAAATTTGAAGAATGTGTCAAAACTTAGTTTGTAATTAATGGATTAGGTAGTGAAAATTAAAATTAGAGCCCTGCTCAAATCAAATTTTCTTTTACAAGTTCTTCCGATAATACAGAATCTCAAAAACTGTTAATACATTTTCAATTCATATATTTTTAAAAACAAAAAGTTTAAAACTGGAAAAAACTTGATTTATCAAAATGTAAAAGCAGAGGGATGGGGTATTCCTGAAAGCTACAAGTATCACACTGTATTTCAATTGTCCCTTCTTCTATTATTGAACAATGATGTAGGGAAAGTGTGTATTAAAATAGCTTTTAGAAGAGGAATTTTTGTTTCACTTCTTGTTATTTAGATCAAAGAAATCTGTATCAAGAACAAATCATCCCTGTCTTGAGCCTACTCTACTAGTTCTGGAATTTCATCCTTAATCCCTATCTTGTTATATTCACCTTCTTTTATCCAGATAAAATATTTCTATTCAATAATTGTACAATATTTATACATATTCATTGACACTCTTCCTTAAAGTAAGCCTCCCCCAAAAGAGAAAAGTAAAGAGAAAAAAAGACCAGATCGATAAATTAGAGGTAAACTCTCATCTACCATAAAAGTATTCTTTCAAATACATTAGATCTTCACTTTCTGAGTCTAAATACAGAAGAAAATGATTGTGAAGTATGTCTCTAAATCTAAAGGAGTGGTTTCAATCATATATAAATTACTGTTATTAGCTGCTGATTATAACATGCAATTCATAAAATAAAATGGTAGCAGAACTAAAACCCTTATTAACTTGGCATGAACATAAATAAAACCACTTTGATAATATGTTGGAGATCATGTGGTTATATTCCAGAATTATTCTCTATGAAGGCAATGACCAATGTCCAGGAATTTTTGCAACAGAATACAAAAGGAAATTAGTTAAATTAATTCTCAAAACATTAATCTGAATCCTGGTCTAATTAAGTTTGAATTATGATACAAGTTGAAGCACTGCCAGTAAGGATCTTATCTTGCTGGCAGAAAGACAAGTCATCAGAAGCAAATGGAAATCAACAATATGTACAGACAACTGATGTAACTGAGTTTTGAAATCAGCTTCTTACAGAAAATGACACACCAAATTAGGCAAGCAAAACGACTCCTTTAAAATGATGCGGTTGCCTTTTATTGGCTACAGGAACTACAATGAAGTAAGGGAACTGCATTCCACAATAATTTATTGACAGGATTGATATACAGCATATAAAGGACAGTATTCAACCTCCTGAATTTTTTAAACCATTAACTGATGTAACAGGTAAATACATCTGCATCCTTGCAATATCCTCTATAGGTACTATCCTCTCTCTCATTCACTTAGACACGTATCACTTTGTTACATGGTGATTTAACTGTAGCTTTCCCATAATAATACTCTTTACCCGTAGCTTTATGGCCAAATCTAGTGGGGGACATCCACTAACAGAGCTGCTTCCATTAGCAGAACTGGGAGGCAGAGCGATTTTTCTTCCCCACTGCAACTGCCTGTTCACCCTAAAAACACGATCCAGGGGGCTGGGAAACTACCTGAAACCAGGTTTTGAGTGGTGCTAATGTGGTGCAATGTGGAGAGGAAGGGAAAAAGGATCTGTTGTACTGGCATCACATTGCAAATGCAACATTAGATTTAGGCCTATTTTCAAACATAAACAAAATAAAAATGATAAGTTCACCTGTATGTGTGTTACGTCTTTTACCTCCTTTATGAGCTCCTTGATAGGTTCAACTTTGGGTTCCTCTTCTTCTGTCTCCATAGGCAAAGGATCTTCAGTGGGTTCTTTAACATTTTCTTTCATCTTTTCTTCTACTTTCTCTAAAAGAAACAAATAGAAAACCCCCACCCATCTTTATTTACTTTCTATGTTTTGTAAATTCGAAATTACCTATACTCTTATGAATACAATGTTCTTAACCAATATTCAACAAACACAACAATGGGTGAGAACATCTTTGATTTTGGCAAGCAAGAATGATTGGGGAAGCTGTAGAGAGTGGAAAAAGTGTGGTCTCTGCACCATGTGTGGTTCCTGGGGTGATCTGAGAGTCCCTCAAAGCTCCCAAGCACCTCATCAATTCCCCCCCCCCCGAATGATCCCCAGTGGGTATGGGGGGATTTTACTATGCCTCCTTCACCTTTCTTAGTCCAGAACAAAGCTTGTTTCCAACAGGAACAGCCCTGGGGAAAAAGGCCTCTTCTGGGTCTAGGGCGACCATGATTGGAGGCCCTCTGGTTGCTCTCAATGTTCCCAAAGGGGATGCTGGAGCAGAAACACTTTTAATCTGGGGGGTTAGTAGTAGCGCAAAGTCCTGCAAGGTACCATGGTGGAGGGGGGGCTAATGCAGCTCCCTGACCCAAACAGATACAAGACCTAAAATTGGGCTGTCAAAAATTTAGAGGAGGTTTTTTTTGAGAAAATTATCCTCGTATGACTATTCTGTGGGATGCTTCTCTGTCACTTCCCAAAGTGTCAACCTAAGCTACTTAACTAACTGCACATGGTTATCAGAGATAAAAATGGGAAATGAAGCAGCGGTTTGAGGGAGAAATGATAGATATTAGATGGATTAAAGAATGAAGCAGCAGTGTAACCTAGAATTTCTTATATTTTGACCAGATTGGGAAAAAGTTCAAAAATTACACCACAGCTGCTTACCTAAGAAAGAAAACACAACATCAAGAGACATGAGAAGGGATGAGTAGGTAGAAAAATTAGGAACTCTCATCTTTGATATTCAGTTTGAGATACTGGCAGAACATTTAGAAAAAGACATGACAGGCAACAGCACAGATGGCTTTTTGCCACCTGATAAAAATTAATCCATTTGATTAAGCATTTGCCCATTTTAGTATTATCGTAGTAAGGTTTTCCATTTCACTATGGGTTTTTGTATCCGTACTTTAATTTTGATTCTTGTTTCATTTATTTTGCATGTTCCCCTAGAATTTTATTTAGGAGGAGTATTTATATGGGCTTCTGTATGAATACAGAGCAGCAGACATGCTTTCATCAGTTAAAAGCTTTCCTTATTTTACAAACCACAATGTCAATTGCATTTTTGCTGTTGTTAACTGCCATGAAGTCCATCTCAACTTATGGTGACCCTACAGATAACAGACCTCCATTCTATTATCAACTGAATCTTGTAGATTCAGAGGTGTGTCTTGACAGAGTCTATCCATCTGTGATGCAGTGTTCCTCTTTTCCCTACTGCTTTCTACCTCGCCAAGCAGTATTGTCTTTTCTAGCGAGTTACGTCTTTTTATGATACGGTCAAAATACAACAGCTTCAGTTTAGTCACTGGCTTTCAGGGAGAGTTCAGACTTGATTTGCTCCAGCACCCATTCATTTGTCTTCTTAGTAGCTTAGAATTCTTCTCCAGCAGCACTTTTTGAAAGAGTTGATTTCCCTCCTATCAGCCTTCTTTACTGTCTAGCTTTTACAACTATAAATAAAAATTGGAAATACAATAATATGGACAACACTAACTTTAGTATTCAATGATATATCTTGGCACTTGAGAATCTTGTCTAGTTCTTCCATAGCTGCCCTACCAAGTCCTAGTCTTATTCTGATTTCTCGACTGCAGTCTCCATTTTGATGAATGATTGAGCCAAGGTATGGAAAATCTTCCATTATTTCAATGTCTTCATCACTTATTATGAGGTTATATAAATCATCTGTGGTCATTATTTTTGTTTTCTTAATGTGCAACTATAAATGTGCCTTTGCACTTTTTTCCTTGACTTTCTTCTTCTTTTTTTTGTATAATTTTTTATTGAAAGTTTGTCTCAAAAATAATGCCCCCCCTTCCATGACTTTCTTCAGTTGCACACAGAATCCACAATTAAATACTGTACCTTTCTCCTTCAGTTCTTGCGGCTTCTCCCATGTTGATTCAAGCGTCCTATTGTTATAATAGTAAGTCTTCCCATCTGCTGTTTTGTACTCTGTCCATTCAGAGACTGTGGTTGCTCCAGCCAATGTAGCAGGTGAAGCGGCAATAGCAACCTGAGGATGAATCATAGGTACGATAGGAGGAGCCATTCCTGGCAAGACACCTAGGTAAGAAGAGGCAATAAAAGCAGTGATAAAGTAACATTCTGTGAATCTTCAGTACCAAACTGAATCCTGCACTTATGTCAGATAAAAGAAAGCAAAACTACTAACACTAGAAGTTGACAAATTCTTTCTAAAAGGTATTCCCATGTTAGTAAAAATCACACTTGTTACACACTACTTAATCTCTAGTGTCTCTTTTTCAATTGTATACCCAATTGTTTACAACACAAAATGTAGTCAGGATTTTACATATCATGTGAGGTCACACCATATTATAAGTTTTCAGGAATAAACTAGTCTCATTTCCATACACTGTATATAAGAATCAAGATTTAATTATTCTTCTCTGCATCATCCAGAGAATAATGTATTCTCAATTCCATAACTCTATATACGGATTAGGATCAGCATTCATTGGAGAAGAGACTGGCTGCTCTGAAAGAACTAACACTGGCTATGAGTATTAAAATTTAAAAAGCCAGTTTGTACAATACAGATGCAAAGTTAATATTTATCAACAAATAATCTCTCTTAGTTCTTTCTTTTGACTGATCAGAGTTTGTGATCCAGCAGGGAAAACTCTGTTCAGTGAGGTGAACAGAACCCAGCACGCTTACTGAGCTCCATTTATTATTATTAGCAGCAGCCATTCTGGGAAGGCTGGATCAGATGTTTAGATACCAATGCAATGAGCTGCCTGGTTGTTCCCCCTCTCCGCCAGTTTGGTTAAATGTTCCAGAAAGTTTGTGAAGATTTTTTAGCAAAAGTCTTTACTATTAAAAGATTTTTTAACCTATACTTTAGATGGAAGTTTTAGAAAGAAAAAGGTATAAAGTTAAATTAAGGAGAGAATGATTCCCTCACTTTATTTAAGCAGCACAAGGAATAAACTGATAGCACTTTAACATTTTTTTCCTCCTTGGGTGGACTATAGATTAGGATCTTGGCATATGGAATAGAATTGGTGACACAACTCTAACTTTTCTATCGAGTAAAAGTGTATGCTTCTGACTACAAACTGATTTTTCTTTGAAAATCTGTGTATCTAGAACAACGTTAAAAGTTTAGTTTAAAAATTAGACATACATGTATATACACATACACAAGCACACTAACATGCAAACAAAGTCTGATCACTGTACAGATGGCAGGAGAGGAAAAAAAAACCCAAAACACTGTATCCCACAAAGAACAACAAAAGCAAAATATGGACATGGAAGAGATTCACATGAATAGAGTAATTTAAATTGAAAAGATTTTGTACTAATTAAGGTAATAATGTCAGTTAATTGGGAAGGTTTCTTGCTGGCTACATGTGAAATCTGTATTTGTAAGTGTACTTTGAAAATAAAGATAGAGATCCAGTTATTGGGAAAAGCAAATAAAAGGTAAAAACAACAACATTCACTACCATGCCAACTTACAGACAAAACAGACTAAGATGGTTTTAAAAAATTACCGGTCTTGGTGGTAGCGACTGTCTTTACATACGGGCAGCTGACTATTTGCATCATTGCTACACCTGTAAAATGGATAAGCAAGCATGTTGGAAAGCTGCCACTGTATGTCAGCTACCACTGGGAATCTGAGCAGCTATAAATTTAGCATGCCATTTTTTCAATGGCAATAAGCAGCAAGTAAGAATAACATTTTATTAAAGTGATGCCAGATTAATCACAGTCTCTGCCATAATCTTGGTTTATACTGAACAAGAGGACTCAAAGGACTACAGATAAGGTCCTTTAGAAAATGTTGGATGACCTAGCGATTTAGATTCAGTGTGGGTAGGCTCCTTGACCTTTGAGAGACAGTGTCAAGAAGAAAGGCCATACTTATTTTACTCTGTTTACAGAAATTCATCCAGCATTTAGGCAAAACAGCTCAGCCTAATCATTTGCATAATTACTTGGAAGGAAACCCCACTGTATTCAATAGGGCTGAATTCCAAGTACTCATAGAACTGAAGCTGTAGGAATGTATTTATTTGGGAAAAGAAGAAGAAACAGTGGTACTGAAAGGACAATATCATATTATGAGTCACAGGTGTATCATTTTGTAGGGGAGGATACGGAAGCAAACTGAAATAAGAGGAGACAAGGTACGGGGGAAGAACAAAAATGCTGAGTTGATGGCTGCTTAGCAGCCTATATTTGCTCTCCCTTTCATCTTCTCTCACCTCTCCCACTCCTGTGTCTATTTAAGGATAAACACAAGTTGCAAGTTAGCCTTTCACATGTTATTCAAGCCAAACTTGAACTACTTTTCCGCCAAGTGATTTCCCTAAGACTACGATAATATTTACCGAGTTAAGAAGAGAACAGATTCAAGAACTGTTTTTTAATTGAAAATGATACTGACAGGTCACACAGGATAAGGTAACCAGAAAATGAGAAGGAAAAAAAAGGAAGTGGAGTGAGATTCCTTATAAGAGGTCATTTAAAGGAGGCTACTGCATGAGAAGAACCAAGCTGTTACAGTATCTTCTAACACTTGAAATCCAAAATGTACGTCTTCTCTGAATTCCTTTAGAATATTTTTACTCTCAACACAGGGGGTGGGATGAACTAAAGGAAATTTCTAAATTTGAAACATAAAAAATCAAAATGTTTCTCCAAGACAATTCCCAATGCAATGAACTATTATATCATTCAAGGGTTTTTGTATTTTATCAGTCTTCAAGAAAGTGTTTTATACTCTAATAAGATTCCCAGCCTTTATTCATGCATGGAACAAAATGCAACCTGGCAAGTCAAGCACAGTATTTGCTGATATATATATATATATATATGCTAGGGTAAATTAATGCTATAAAACTTGTAATAAATGCAGAGGTTAATCTTGTTAACCATATTCTGAACGTGCCTGAAAATTAAAGCTAGAGCTGGAATCCTAAACATACTTACTGGAAAAGTAAGCCCAACTGTGTATATGGAAATTCTCCATAAACATGCATAGGATTGTACTATGTGCAAATAAACATGGAAGATGACTGTACTGCCTAAGGTTTCACCTATAAAGATTTCTGAGCAAAGCAGCCATTTTCACTGTTAAGCTTACTTTGTGAACACTAAAAAGATGCCCACTGTTCCATAGTTAGAAGTATAATGTCAATTACAGAATGCTAGCCCGGCCTTGTTAACTATAAGAGATTTAGAAATCTCTACATGGTAAAGGCACTGTTTAATCGAGCATTCCTTAAGCTTTAATTAGTTTATGAAATTACTTAAGTTTCTAATCTTATGCCAAAAAACATATAAAACTTTGGCGTTTCCAAATAATGCATGCTTCAAGGGATAGATGTGCTCTCATTTTTTATCTCTGCACTTGCTATAATAATGGAAATGTAGAACACTTCTAGTACCAGGACAGTTTTACAGACTGTTCATGCCCTTTTATTCTTTTTCTTGATATATTAGTACTCTAACTTGGCTGAATAGATATTTGTGTTAGGAAAACAGGATTCAAAAAAAGGCACACAGAAATATACTGTGGTAGTGACAAAAAAGCCCCACAACAACCCTGTGCTGTGGAACCATAGCTACTCTCTTGAAGTTGACTGATCTAATTGCACTATACAGCAGATCAGAATAACATTTCACAAGGCTAAAAGATTATTTACTTTTTACATAAAGATTTCAAATAGACTTTCTTTGTTTGATCACGTCCTAGCTTAATATCAGAATACACCAGAACATGCAGAGCCATGATTTAAAGTTGATTTTAAGAAAGCATTAATCATCATCCCCAATTCACACAGCTAATGTGTGATCTCCTGACTTTTTTCCTTGCTTGTATGAAGGTTACAAATAAAACAGAAGCAATGGGGGCAATATGCAGCTGCCCAAAACTTCTACAGATCTAGGCTTAGTATGCCAGCATTTAATCATCTCAACATGGTCACAATGTAGCAATTCTTTCTTAAATCATACAGATGTGAAACTTTGCTCCATTTTAGAAATAAGAGGTCCACTTCTTAAGAATTTAAGACCGCCTGTAGTCCCCTCAAGTATAGTTTAAGAATTACAGTGTGTTCTACGCAGCTTGACTAAACGTTACTCCAAATGCTAACATTCCAAAAGTGACAATGTATTTTGCATCTGTAAATTTCTTTACAAGCAACATTAAACTGGAATGAAACACCTGATATCCAAAGAACCCTGTGCTTAGCCAGGAAGCATATTTTCCATGATTACAACACCCAGGTATATATACATATCCATGATCTGAACTGGCATTTTAACCTACAACAAGGGTTTCTACAGATAAATAACTAAGAATGTATTTGTCACAGAGCAGGTTAAAGCAGGTTTGGAGAACCAGTGGATCTCTGAGGTGTTATTGGACTACAATTGCTCACCAAGTATATCCATGGTTAGGGATGATGGGAACAGAAATACATCATTATCTGAAGAGTTACAGATTACTCAACCCTAACGTAAAGATGTTCACATGTTACTTTATTTCAAGGGTGTAGTCTACTCCTACCAGACATCATTGAATTTTAAATGAGTAAGGCCTAGTACAACACTTTTATGGCACAATCCTATGCATTGGGTTCAATGGGACTTACTCCTAAGCTAAGTATGTACAGGATCACAAGCTAAGTACTAGCAACAAGATGAATTTCTTCCAACTACTAACTGCAAAATCAATAAATTATGTTTTTTGAAGCACAAGATGTATTCTGCTCATGCCAAAATAGTATTTCACATGACTGGATGTGGCTTATTTCCAATAAAAATAAGTATTGGAAATTCTGCTTTTAAAATATTGTCTAATAACTCCACATTTGTTGAAGAATAAATTCTAGATGAAGAGATTCAGGCAGATTCCATACATGGTGGACACATGAGTGCAAACAAATTGACAACATGGACATGGGGCTGATAAGACAGTTACAATTTTCCAATTTACCTGGTAGTGGAATAGGCATGCCAGGAAGGGGAACACGAAATGGAGGTACCATTACTGGTGGAAAAGCAGGAATTGCTGCTGTTGGCTGAGGAACTGCATGAGGAACTGCAGGAGGCAATGTCTGTGGGACTGGCTGTGGTACAGTTTGCACAGGCGTAGCAGAAGGAGCAGAAGTTGAAACACTGACTGAAGGTGAGGCAACTGAAACAGCTGAGCTGGGGGTCTGGTCTTGTGTTGTAGGTGCTGATAAAGAAAACAGACATCTGAAACCCCGTATCATACAGTATGACTTGTATACTTAATAGAACTCATCAACATTTCCTTGTGAACCAATGCAAAACTAGCTCTGATCTCAGATGACTTATGAACATAATATATCTATATAGTTTTCAGAGAGACGACTTAAATAACACATATTTTTTCACTTCAGTGGAGACTTCTACTGACATCTCCTTCATAACAAAAGTATCTTACAAATATAGACTTAGGGTGTTCAAGCTACACTATTATTGCAGCCTCCTTTAAAGGAGATGTACTGTGACCAACAAGTCATGAAACAATCTCTGCAGGTCTGAACATTTATTCCATTCACACACACACTCACCTCAAGAGCCTATGTAAAGTAAATTTCTGAAAAGAGCTGATACTGAGATTTTTCAGCTTTCTTCAAAGGACAGTTCTAGCATTTTATTTCACCTTCACATTTTCCACATAATGCACCTAACAAACCTCCAGAGCAGTGGCAGAAGTTTTCTGTTGATTCACCAAACAGCAAACATGGTCAGTTTATGGATCCATTAGCAACTTATATAACACTAAGAAAAGAAACTGAATAATAAAACTACTCTTTTGATCAACTTGAGCGTACATGACATGTGCAACATAACACAGACATTTAAAATATAATGTAAGCAGTGCAATATATACACGTTCACATCACAACAAAATGTTGGTGTGTTCAAGGTTTTAGCCCTCAAATCCAGACACTGTAAGCAGTCTAAAATCCTGTAGCACCTCCAAGTGGCACTACTATTTAATAGTGAATTCTGCAGCCTGGCATTTAAGGAGTTAACGTTGCTGACAGCTATGCAAAACAAATATGCAATCTCATATGAACATATGCTTCCTGGCTCTGGATGTCTGGGTGTTATGGAAAAATCCTGATTTGCACCCACATGGGAGTGCATGTGGGGCATTCTCCTACCCTGCAATACGTTGGATTTGTTACTCAGGTCACAGAGTATCTCAGATTAAGTCACTCAGTACAAGTTTTCTTATCTGCCTAGATGAGGGCTAAAGAATTAAAATTACGAATTTACCATACAACGCTTTCAGTAAGATCCTTGTAACTAAACCTACAGAAGAATTACAAACATAAACAACTGTTATAGTACAGGGGCCAGATATATTGTAGGGTCTTCTCCTTATACTGTAGAAACACTTCAAAAACCAATGGAAACCAAAGCAGACTATTTATAAGTCCCATAGCTTATTTGAATTTGATCGTATGGATTGCTTCTGTGTGAGACACTCTTCACAGACAATAAGCCTTGGAAATCTGACAGTTCTATAAAACTGTCTGCAAGTATTAGCTTAATAATAATGCACAGACAACGTCAGAAAGCTTTTGAAGATAAGTAAAACATTCTTGTCTTTACTTCTATTGACACAACATGGGCATGCCACCAGAAATTCAGATTAGAAGTGGGAAGATTACAAAGGGAGTCAAGCACCAAACTGCAAGAAAAAAGGAACTGTTCACCCTCCTGCTGATGTCACTCACTTCATAAGAAAGAGAAGAACTTGACCGAGAACCTAGATGGTGGGCACCTTTCCTCAAATGCACAGTGTCAAGTGCTCACCACAGATATAAGGGCATTCCATCTCCCACACATGAAATCAAAAGAAGGGAAACCAGAGAAGTCCTAAAGGTACTCATGACTCACTTCAGGCTTATGAACTGTCTTTTCAAAAAAAGTGTGTTTTTTCCCCTCTGAAATGGTCAAATATTTGGGTTTTAAAATATTCATAATTTAACTCAACTTTTATATCTAGACCCTCCACACAGATAGCTACCACAGAAAACAAAATGTTCATGTTATAGATCAGATCTTTGGACCAAAAAGGCAGTTTACAAATGTGATCCAGGGTTTGTTTTCTTCCACTTATGCACAGAAGGGACCAAGTGAAGAGAAAAGTGGCAGGGATGCAGACCAGGAGCAACCTACATGTTTCAAAAGGACTTCAGCTGAGCGCAACAAATGATGCAGCAGCATTCCCCCTTCCCAAAAATAAAGGCTATTTCCTACCCCTCCCTTCCTATGTCTGCAAAATTTACTCACTGGAAACTGTCTGTGAAACAGATGTTGCCGTAGTAGTAGTGGAGGTTGTAGAGGACTGACTACTTGATGATGCAGACGGAGATACTGCTGATACAGGACTACTTGTTGTAGGTGTGGAAGCACCCACAGCTTGAGCCTGGGCCTGGGCTTGGGCTTGTGCAGCCAGAATTGGTGTCAGTTCAGACTGCTGAATAACTTTCACTCCGTCAGGTTTGGTCCATGCTGATTCACGTGTTCGTGCATTATAGTAATAAACCTTGAGGGGGGAAAAACCCACACAATTTTAGGTTACATATATGACCCAGTCCTTTAATTGATGCTTGAAGTTCACAGCTAAAATACCAAATCAATCTATCTATTGATTAAACTTAATGAAATTACCAAACCACTTGAATCAATAAGGGTACTAACTTCTTTAATATAATATGCATTCTAAATGTGGCACAACAACAATCACTATGATTGTTACTAGAGATAAATCTGACCTTTCCATCTGGAGTTTTGTTTTCTACCCATATTTCTTCAGTAGGTGGCATTGTTGGAGTTCCAGGGGCAGAGACCGGTGGCATTCCTGGAGGAAACATCATGCCAGGAGGTGGTGGCATATTTCCCATAGGAGGAGGCATGAAAGGGGGTCTCTGTAAATATATATAACAGTCAATAAAAATATTACATGATGTATTCCAATTCAAAGCGTCTTCATAATTAAGAAGAAACAGCATATATTCTGGTGAGCCTTAAAAAACTGTTGTTAATGTAAAATGAACAGGTTGTCACTGAAGAAAAAAAAGGACGTACTCCAACAGAGCACTCCCTGTTATAAGTAAAAGGAAGAACAAAACCTAGGTAGTATAGCTGCAAACTAAGCATTATGAGTAAAACTCAGAAGTGGACTACAGTAAATGCAAAGCTATTAGCAATTTCAGGGGTTAAAACAATCCAAGCTGACCAAACCGTTTTAAGAATACCTGGCTTCAGCTTTCTAATGATTTAGGACAGAATCAAATATAGACTCTCACGGAAGATCTTGAGGCAATACCTCACATTAACCTTCCCACTTATCATACAAAGAAGTATTCCAGTCATGATTACTGCAAAAATTCTATTACACATACCAATACACATACACATACATATATATAAAATCTGTTAATGCTTGTGTTCTAAGGATAGAAGAGCTTCATATGCATATTCCATTAACACATACATTATTTTAACAATTTTATGCCACCTATAAACCAGGTTATTTGCAGTTTACAAAACTTCAGCACTCAAAATACAAAATGAAATCAGGTAATCTTAAAACAGACTTAACACAATATAACCTAAAAAAAATCCGAAAAAATAAAAATTGCAACCTCCTGCAGAAGCCCTTGCAGCACAAGACATCAGACAATAAGTTAAGCATCAACATTCTAAACTGTACTAAAACATTTCACTAAAACATCAAGGAAAGTCTTTGTTTACTGCCAACCATGCCGCCATGTAATGTTTTTTTTTGAAGTCCTTAAAATTTGCTATCAAATAATGACCTCAACATAATATAATCAGCCCTCACATTCACTAGGGTTAGGGGCTCAGGATCCTCACAAAAGTGGAAATATTGCAAATATTAAAATATGTGTGTGTCTGTGGGAAAGAGGCCAAGGCATGGTGGGGAAAGCAGGCATGCAGGGTCCAAATCAGGTCAGGGAAATGTGGTGGGTTGACATAGTGGTCCTATACTTCCTCTCTCACCCATCTCCTTCCTTGGGTATGGGGAGCATCAGGAGATGATTTGTGGCACTGAGAAATTAGGTTAGCTGGCCATGCAGTGGAGGACCACTAGGAGCAGGTTTTTAAAGGGTTGTGCAGCCTGACTGGAGCTGCTGAGAGGGAAGATTCCCCTGGAAAAGAAGAGCCTGAGATGGGGGCAGTGGTTGAAAAAATTAGCAAATAATCAAACCCATGAAAGTGAAACCTATATATGTGGAGGGTCAACTGTACAATTACTGCAAATATGTCAATCACGCCTTCACCACTAGCTGGGATCCTTCACATCAGAGAACATTTATAAGGATTCTAAATGTTCAGGGAAACAGAAAACACTGCAATGCTACAAATGTTCGTAAAGGAAATAAAAGATTAATTGCCTGAAAAATGATCTCTCACAGGCTTCACAGAAGTAATGGAAAAGGATATTGCATCAAGACTCTAAACAGTTACAAAATCGAAAGCAGTGCCCCTCTCTGTTAGAAAAACGAAGCATGGGTGAGTTGACATATTATAGAAGCGAACCTCTTCTACCAGACTTGAATGTGTCTAGTCGCCATCTTTGATCTGAAAACAAGAAAAGCTGCAAGGAAGATCCAGTTAAGTTAAATTTGAAAAGATAAAGAGAGTAAAGGGAAAATGACAGAAGAAAAGACATGTCACATCCGACTGATGGTGATACACGTCACCAAGAAAAGCACAAATGAAAAATGAACAGCAAAGATGTTGAAAGGACAGAAATCCAAAGAGGGCATAATGCTGTAGAAAGAAGTTGACAACTGGAAATGGGAGGATTGAGAAAACTCCACACCGGGCCCTGAATAAGAGAAGGTGTTTTTAGGAAGGGGATGACACACAGATAAGTGTGCAGGGCTGACAGGCAGCTTGAGAGTTTGGAAGCTTTTTCCTTTCCAACTGATTTGGTTTTTAGTGGCTTTTAATGCTGTTATATGTTTTATTTTCAGTTAGTCTGTTTTACGTTTGCAACCAGTACTTGTTTTAATTTTATTGTTAAGATGCCTTGGGTCTCTTTTTCAGAGACAAGGACAAGTTAGAAATCAAATAAACCATACATTAATATGGTCCAAACTGAAGAAAAACTGGAGAGGACAAACAAATGAAAAGTAAAAATCTTTGTTAGACGGTGAAATCAGAGAAGGAATAGAGACTAGAACTGAGCAAATGAGTAGCAAAATTGGAAGAAACCCTGAGGAAAACACTTAGGGACTAAAGACAAAAAGTTGGGTGCTGTTGTTAGAAAAGGAAACTGAAGTTTCATTCAGGCAGACAGGTTGTAAGGTAAGTGAATCAGGATAAAGTTTAAAATATTAAGAGTAGATAGAAGGATTAAAACCAGACACAATTATCTTAGTTTACTGCAAACCTTTTGACAAATTGCTATCAGTAAAGGAATGACTGCATATTTCACCACATATTTGTCCTATTACCAAAAGGAAAAAAAACATGTACTGTTTTAAGTGCATATATTTACCTGTAGGTGCGGAGGTCCCATAGGCGGAGGAATTCCTCCTGGTGGTGGCATTGGAGGCATATTTGGATCAAATGGAGGCCGTCCAAAGGGGGGCCTAGGTGGTGGTGGTGGTCCTCGCATCATACCAAAAGGAGGAGGTGGACGCATAAGAGGGGGTGGCCCTCTCATGACAGTGTTTGGTGGAGGAGCCGGACCACGAAATCTCAGTGCTTGCTGTTGAGCCATCCTGTGAGCAAAACCAAAAAGAAACAGTTTTATGTTCAAGATTGTTGCAAAACAAAAGGGTGCTGGTATGATAAGTGGATCAGAACTTTGTGACATAAGCTCTCATGAACAATGCTAGGGTTCAAACTTCTTGGGAAACTCTGTCCTCAAAATTTTAATGTATGAGAAAACAATATATAGATTGGGCCTATTTAGAATGGAAATGTGCTGTGCAAACTTCCCTCCCACAGGCCTAACTACAGAGCACCTCCAACACAAGATGTGATACCCACAGCTTCTATGTACCCAAGGCATCTATATCATTTTGTATGACAGTAAATGGGAAGGCAACCAAAAGTACCACAATGTGAATGGCTGCCCAAGACTCACTTGAATGAAGCCATCTATATCCTTTCATTTGTAACCTAAATTAAGATTTGAGTATGCTGATCCCACTGTGCCACCCAGCCCTCTAAAAAGGTAACTTAGAAAATGTATATATAGAAAAAATGTTCACCTTTGCAACCAACAAACGCTCTTCTGATGCTCTCAGGAAAACAATTTTGCCCACCATTTAGTGCCAGTGCAATACCAATGTTGGCATGATGACTCAAAATTGAAAAAAACAAAGGTTATAAGGTGGCGAATGACAACAGATACATAATTCAACACTCATTACTCAAACACCTTCTAATTTAGAAACTGCATACCATTATGGTATATAAAAATTCTACTGCTATATATAAAAATTGTAAACTTGTGACACAACACCTCATGGGGTCTCTATCAACTGAGATGTTCTTGGCCACACCAGGTCACTGTATCCTTGACAAATCAAGGTGCAAAATCATGCATATAGCATAATTTATGAAAAACATACACATGTAAGTATTTCAGTGTTCGTTTTTAAAATATAAAAAAAGTTTCTTTCTAGTATGGTTCCAATGTATTTTTTTAAAAAACCCACAATTGATACATGTGCATAACAAACATGGTGTACACATATTTTTTTATTTTACTATTTGTGGACATTCATGTTACAAATATCTTAAAAAGAAGCCCCCCTGCCCAAGACATGCTTTTGGTAAGGAACTTCTTTTGACAAGTCTGGAAGATAGTATCTACAACACTACTGTAGAGCATAAGATTATGACAACCAACAAGTACACTCAAAATTGATTTTGGTTTGTTATTTTATTCGCACCTTTATTTTTAGGATTCTATAAATAAATGGAGATGGCAGATAGGAGTCATAACTTTTCAACAGCTTCTAGAACACCTTAAGTGCTATTTGAGGATTCACTGCTAGACATTTATATGGAAAGTATTTTCACAACATTTTCAGATAAAGATGTTTATGGTACCCCTTTTAAATGAGCACATTTATAAGTACTAACGTAATAAATGCTGGCTTCTTGGTCTCTTCCAACAAATATGGACATTGGGTCTACATGAAAGGAAACAGTTGTTTAAAAGTGTTAGCCAAGTGTTAGAACTTATTTGGGGGGGGGGGGCAATCTGTCCAATAGGCATTTACTGCGGAATTCAACTTTCATTTGACTGTTAATTCTACTGTTTTTATTAGAAGATGATCAGTGAAGCGAATGTGCTATGAGATAATTTGGTTCTATCAATTAAGTTCATGCTGGTTTTTCAGGCTCAGACAACCTGCCAAAGAGTACACAGTGTTCTGGTGTGGTACAGGGTTTTCTCAGCTCCTCAAACATCTACTAGTCATTAAATATTTGCCTCTCCACAAGACCTGGTACTTGAGAGAAGGGAAAAGTTGGCAGCAACTTAGACTGAGGACATATTACTACAGGATTTGTAAATTCTAGCTGCTGTAATTACTGTTATTATGAACCGCAGAAAGATATAGGACTAGTGTACAAGGGCTATCCCACTTGTATACTATAGCCTTGTTTCTTGGTCATAATTCAGTACTTCAAAAAGTATTTTTTTTTAAAAAAAATCTTAGAGCCTGATGATAAACATCAGGAATCAAGTTTCTAGTCAGTCATAAAAAAGGTGTTATGCTTTTCACCACCCTCATCATCAGACTCTGGACAACCCCCTTTTCATCAGCATTAGCCACAGGATATATTCACACACAACTAGCAAGTGATCTGTGGAAATTGTAGCTTGTCCTGAATGAATTTGCAGCAGAAGTAGATAAGCCATCTGGCATCTGGAAGTGGGCCCTTTGATACTGGACATCAGTATTTTGTTCATTTCTTCTGAATAAACGGGGGGGGGGGTCAAAGATCTGTACTTGAAATCTTTCTCTGGTTTATTGGGAGGGAATCCAGAGTCGGGAAGCCCACACTGCAGCCAGATAGGACAAAAAGCCATTTTCACTGCAAGCAGAGCAATGCAGTGGCATGCTGCTAATATCTGAAAAGCTAGAGTTCTCTTTTTTGAGGAATAAGAAAAATAAACATGTAATAATCTGTGGTTATGGTTACTAGCAATTCTAGTTAGGTCAACTTAGATCTGTAATGGTAGAATAATTCTCTCTCTATTAATCATTTTTTCTCTTTCATTACTGTTGATGGGGAGGGATCACAGTTCTCTTGTGTTTTAGTTAGTGATTGCTTAGGTTGTGTTTATGGTAATAGATTAGTGTTTTAGTAATGTCTTATAGTTCTAGTTTAGCTTAGTTTTAGCTTCAGCTATACTTGTATACTGTTTATGTAGTTTTTTTCCTTTTTTGCCTGAATGTTGATTACCTTGTTGTGAATTAGTTTAATAATGAAATTAATAAATATGACTTTTTTAAAAAAAAATATGGGCAGCTAGGGTTCCCAAAGATGCCTGGCTTGTCACGTTGTGTGAAAATATCAGTTGTCTTTTACAACCTTGCACTTGTAAAACTACATAACATCCTGTGAGCGGACAGTAAGAAGTATGTTTGTTTTTCATCTGACTTTGCTATAAGTCAGCATTAAACAGCACTAACTATTGTGGTAAAGTTTGGGTTTACTGCATTCCTATGCACAGAAATGGACAAAATCTGCATGTAGACTACAATGTATATGTCAATTATGCATATCTTATCTGCATCCACAGACTAGTTAGCTGCAATACATTAACACAGCTTTCTACCATATGAACACTACAATTTCTTCAAGCAAAACATGGGAATATGCAAATATCATACATGGCATTTGGGATTTCTTACATGGAAAGCTCTCCCTACGCAATACAATAGTTCTGTGCAAATAAAATTCTAGCTGAGCTGTTTATATTGCAAGAAATGAAATATCAGTTACAACTCAAGACCAAATGTCTTCTGTGCTTGAGAGATGCCACAGGAAAACAACCCCAAATGACTTTCCTTACAAAAAACCACACTTTCCATTTATTCAGACAAGTAGTTACACTCCGCTAATTTCAGGGGCATCTTGTCAAGTACGGTGTGCCACAGCAGCCTCCCTGCCTCCAATCGCGCTTGGACTACAACTCCCATCATCCCAAGCAGGGCAGTGTGGGCTGGGGATGACAGCAGCTATAGCCCAACGCATCTCCAAGGCACCCGAGTGAGAACAGCTGGTCTCTCGCGACTGGCGCTTCCACCAGGGCTGGGTCTTTCCCCAGGCTTCCCAGGTCTGAGGATTTTATTTTTATTTTATTTATATTTTTTTGTTTTGTTTCACACATTTTATTTCCACACACTAACGGGGAAGAGAGGTGCTCTTGCCCCCCCCCGCTCTCTCCTGGATGCTCTGCGGAGAGGGCGACCGGCGCCCTTCCTCCCCGGCTTTCCCGGCGGAAGCCCCTCGCAGCCCTCAACCCCCTTCCTACGTCAGCGCGTAAGAGGGAGCCGCCATCCCATTGGCGAGCAGGGCCCTCCACGGACGGGCAACACAGGAATCCCGCCCTCTGAGGGGGAGAAAGCATTCCTCCTCCGCCGAAAATTTCGAGCGGAAGAGACGAGTGGCTGGAAAAGAAATAAAACAACACGTAAAAGGACACCCGAGGGCGTCTCCGTGTGACGCTGACGAAGGACTGCTAACGGCCAAGAGGTGTCAGTTAACGCGGAAAGCTCACCAGGGCAGGAACGGGGCTCGAAGGGAAAGCGGCCCTGTCGGGGTGAAGCCCGCCCGCCTGCCTGAACGGCCACTTCCGCCTCGAGAGGCAAAACGGGGGGGGGGTAGGAGAGCGAGCGAGCGAAGGACTGGAGTGTGTGGAGGGGTGGCGGCGCGTGCAGCCGACCCCCCGAGGCCACAGCGCGAGCTCCCGCTCTCTCTCTCGCTGCCTCCCTCTTTCTCCGCGCGCGCTCACAAAGGCCTCGTGCTCCCGGCTACTGCTACCCGCCCCTCCTTCTCCTCCTCCTTGCCTTCGGGCCGCCGTTTCAAAGCAGACTTGCCGCCTTACCTGATCTCATTATTGTAGCGCTCCGCCACCCCTGCGTCCCCTTCTCCGCCTCCAGCCCCTCCGCCGCTAGAACCGCCACCACCAGTGCCGCCACCTCCTCCTCCTCCTCCTCTTTCCGCCATCACCAGCCAACACTGCCGCCGCACACGCCCACCCTCGCCAGGTCTACCTCCTCGTCAGTGGCTGCTCGGAGAGTCAGTTACGGGACGTCAGAGGCCGGACTCTTCTTGATTGGCTGTTGTGGCCGCCGATTTTGAATGAGAGGAGGAAAGCGAGCGATGACTGGGTGGTTTTGCTCAAAGGCCATCAAGGAGCGCCGTTGAGCGCGCCCTCTCGCGGCCCCGTTCTGCGGCACCTACGTGAACTCTGACCCGGAAGTGAAGTTAAAACCTTGGCTCGGACTGTACAGGCAGACGTTATTTGAAGGCGGTTTGGTCGGTGTGTGCCTTCAAGTCGCTTCCGGTTTACGGCGACCCTAAGGCGAGCTTAGCACGTTGTTTTCCGGAGGTTGACGGCGTGTGACGCGCCCAGGGTCCCCCAGTGGGTTTCTACGGCGGAGCGGGAATTCGAACCCTGGTCTCCAGGGTCGTAGTCCAATGTTCAAAACCACTCCAGAGAGACTGCTTTGAAGTGAACACCGGCCGTAGAAACCAACAGAGAAACGGAGGTGTTTTACCGCAGGGGTGGTTGGATCCCAGGCGACGGGGAAGATCAGGCTCGCTCTGGCTCAAAACTTGTTTTGTGTGAAGCGCTTATGAGAGCTTAAATTTGTTTTCACATTTTAATAATAACCCTTCTGTAAATTCCAAACCCAATTCAATCCATTGCCTTCGTGTCGCAGATCACGTGAGTCAAAAAATAACTCATAAAAGTTACGAGGCCACCCCGCAATTATTATTGCAAGTTAGAGGTGACGCCGCTTTAATTTCCAGAAGGGGAAAAAAAAAAGACCTCGGCTGTACCAAACATTGGCTTAAATTACCTTCCTGAATAAATTTCGTCCGTGCAAATATGTCATATTTTAAATGTTTAATTTAAAGGAAAGCTAAAAAAAAAAAAGACATCAGTTTAAAGCAGGACCATCTATATTTGCTCACTGCTTTTTTGGTTGGACATGATAATTGTCCGTGCAAAGCTGCCCTAATGGTAGAATCCAGGATTTGTCCGTTGATTTTTATGGGTAAGAGAAATCTTGCTCGCCTGAGGCGGGTGGGGAGGGAAACAAGCCTATAAAACGAGATTCAAGTTCCTAAATTTTCCATTCTCTTTCGGCACAATGGAATCTCAGCCAAATGCGGATTATGGAGAGGTTTAAGGACAAATCAGTTACAAACAGGTCAATAGCCATCCCAGGTGGGCAGAAAAAAGACTTTGGGATAGTGGTGTCCGATTGGAAGGTAGGACAGGGGGAGTTGCATCTAAGAAGGTAGAGCTAGTATTCAAGGACCTATCCTGTTAGTCTGTTTCAACATGAAAAAAAGATAAAAGGAGTCCTATGCCTGCAGCATCTTTGAGTCTGACAAAAAGCCATTTCTCCCATGAGCTTTGTTGGATGCCAGTCTTGCTCACATCTCATGAAATGATACCAAAGCTTATACTAGAGATTTCTTTTTCCCACATAATCTCAAAGGCGCTACAAGATTCCTTTATATTTTTATGGAAGGAGAATCTTTATGTAGGAGGAGAAACTGAATGGCTGAGATTTGTTTCCTCCCCAACTTGAGGTTGGTTAGCAGTTCTAAGATAATGGGATGCCCATTGCAGGTGCTCAGAAATGTTAGAGGTTTTTTGGGCTAATTCCCCAAGCCCCTTCAAGCCAGCTGAGCCACTGGCTGAGTATTGTGGGAGCTGTAGTTCAAAAAAGTAACTCTCTCACACTGCCCATTACAGAGCTAGGGAGGTAACTTCAAAAGAAGCACGAACACATTAAAGCCATCCCTGGCTGAGCAGTGGCAAGATCATGCTCTTTGTCCCGAGTCATGGATGACTTCACCATGGCATTATATTCATTCTTCTTTAAAAAATCAGATCATGGACCGCTTTCTTTATTTTTCTCATTTTTATCAGAAACTTCTTATGTTAGCCATCATAAAAGAACTTTTGAACATTTAAATTTTGAATTATACAAATGTTCTTTTGAAGTAACTCATTTTCAGTATGAAAATAAGACCTAGTGAAAACAAGTCTACTGTTCCTGGTAGACATGAACCAGATCTACCAAGATAGGACAATTTTCTGAGAAGTCTTTTCCAAGTTTTCTTCTTTATGGATTCTCAATGGATAGAGGTGGTGTCCAGAATATGCTCAGTTTCTTTCCTTCACTCCATGTAATGACTTTCTGTTTCCTAAAACATGATACTATTGTTATTTCACAACATCACCCATTCATTTCCCTATAAAAAGTCAGCAGACCAGGGAACTGAAAAACCAATCTGGCTTACACTGTAGGATTGTACACTTGGAAAAAACAACATTGAAATTTGCTAGAGAAGTGTAGTTGCTTACAAAATAAAAGGGCAGATTAGTGTCTGCTAATTTTGCCTCATATCTTGACTTCTGTATGAAACTTGGAAAACTAAGAATATAGCTGAGAGTAAGAAGCAATAACTCCTGTGTCCTGCAAATGGCTGCAGCTCCTGCGTTAACCTGTTCCATTAATACAGTGATTAGCATTCTGCACGCTGTTTCCTGCAGTTTCCAGATTGTAAAAAGGAGGGTATGGAACAGCACAGAAAGCCTGAAAGCTATTGCCTATTACTGCAGAAATGCCAACACTAAGATCTAATTTATACACTATTAATTTCCACTGGGTTTATCATGTTGTATTTCTAAGGTGTCCAAAGTGTGTAACACTTGCAAAAACTGAAGAAATTATATTACGATAAGCAGCATTCATTTGAGCGGCCTGCTGGCTCAGAAAGGCTGTCATCCAGAGCACTAAAGACCCTAAGTCTGGCAGCTGGATTCTCAGTGGGAGTAATGAGACTAAAACTTTTCCTGACTAGTTGCTTCTGTTTCTTCTTGCACGCATTAAAATTAAAAAAAAAGGAGGGGATGGGAATTTTCCATTTGCTGTACCCACCTCACATTGTGGACACCCATAAATATAGTGGGAAGCACCAATGTGATTAGAGACTGAATTTTATTTTTAAAGAGAGTTGTCTAAGAAGTGCTTCTCAGTACAAACATTTGCTTTGGTGAATCAGTACATGCGCTTGGTCTTCTCAATGTTAATCTGATTTTACAGCAACAACTGAGATCTTCTGTTAGTCTGCATTTCCCCCCTACCCCAGTTCTAAATGTATTTATTTAAATATATACATAGTCACTTAGCCAGCTAATCAGTAAAAGATTTGGCTGAGCACTCCTACTGAGAGTCCAGCTGCCAGACATAGATTCTAGAGTGTTCTGGAGGAGAGCCTTTCTGAGCCAGCAGTGAGTTCAGATGAATGCTGCTGATTCTAATTTAATGATTCTGCTTCTGCACATGTCACAAGCCATGCACAAGTGTCTGTATTAGAAAGCTATGCAGCCATAAGTGTTTTGCATGTAGTAGAGATGACCTCAGTGAAGACTGAGGACCCCCAAAACCTGCGTTTGCAGTCAGAAGTGTGGTTTTCTAAAAAGAAAAAAAAAGAGGTCTGGATTTTTTTTGTTTTTTTCTTGAAATCTGATGAGTCTTTAGAACAAGAGTTCAGGGGAAAGAACAACGTTCTAGCCTTACCTTATGAATGTAACTGAGGGAAGAAGAAAAGAAGCTGCCCATGAATGCCCAGCAAATTGATTTTAGATTTCCTTAAGCTGCACTCAAGTCTGCCTGCTATCATTGGATAATACTAACAGTAAAGTACATGGAGGAGTAGTTGTGGGCAAAGAAAAATCCTGCAGCTAGCATGCCGTTGGAGGTGTGTGTATATTGCATGCCACTTAAAAACATTTTACACATTTTGAGTTCTCATCAATAATGCTTCAACTTATAGAATAATCTTACTGATTTAAACAGGAGTATATTCTAGAGTCAATGTTAATAAAGATTACAGCTACAGTCACCAAAGCTTCCCTAAGTAACTTCTATTTGTAACTCATAATTTCACTCCTCTTTTTAGCCACTAGGAGACCCCCTTCAACAATTTTAGAAGATGGAAACAGAACTTTTTCATCAATATCACCATAGAATCCTGCATGAAAGTCCTACATTTACTTGTTTCTGTCTCTCTGGATTGGCTGACTGGTGGAATGCTCTGAAGACCAAACCAAGAGCGTTCAGGAAATCTGACATGTTCCTACCATATATGTATAGTCAGTACTAGGTTTTTCCTTTGGATAGCTTTACTACCAATTTAGGCTAGCCTAATGATTTAGCCAGATTTAGTTCAGCCTTGTAATCTGCCACTCATCTACCACTTAGAAAGAACCTTACTTGCCTTTGGGTGAAGACCAAAGTTCCTCCTTTTAATCTCTTTCCCTCTTAATTGCCATCAGTTACTTCATAGGCTTTTTAACTGTGGACAAAGCAGAGATAGCTGTGCACAAAAGGACTGTAGCCTGCAGTCCAGTTTTTATATGTCATGGCTTTGCTTAGTTCTTTTGTAGATGATGTGGAACATAGTGATCCACTGGTAGATTTTGAAGTACAGTTTGTGAATGTTTACCACTTTACTACCATTTTTCCACCAGGTATAAGGCCCTGCCTAAACCTCCACTGCCATCAAATGTGAAGACTTCCCCTAATCTTGTCCACTGTTACCAAATATGAAGACTTCCACAAAATTCACTGTTAGGAAGACTGATGTCTTTTCCTTGTCCCCGCTTCTGCCACCAGAGTAAGAACCTCCTCCTGTCCAACTGCTGTGGCCATCAACTGTGGGGACCTCCTAGATGGTTTCAAGATATCTGTTTGAGATATGCAACTTCTATCTCAGCTGGACACCAACCTCTTTATTCACTGCTGCCATTACAAACACCTTGTCTGAATCCAAGCTTTCTAATATAGAGTGTTCCCGGAGACCAAAAGCCTATAAATACAAAAGCAATACTTTATTAACAGAAGTTTAACATTAAAAAAGATTAATTATATAATACATTTAAAACACATAGCATACTCTTTCTCACACTCCACTCCTACCTAATTCACGCTCATTAATTCCTAAACCTGAGTAACTGTCTCTATTAACCCTAATCCTCATTTCCTTCACTCTTTTCTGTTTTCTACCTGATTATTCTAACTACTCTATCAACTCTCATCCACTAACTGTCATTCACAAGCCTTATTAAAATCTCCCCAGACATTTCAACAATAACCACTCACTTTCAACATTCCATTCTCTCATCCTGTTCCAACAGCTGTTTGCCTTATTACACAATGCATACATGACAGAATTACCTTAATATCTATAGTAAATTAAATGACACCTTACACCCGAAGTCCATGATATCACACAGCCACACACCAGGAGAGTCTGTATAGCAATACCCTCAGTTAAAAGAGTAAAAAATGCAGGCAGCTCTGTTGATCTAAATCAATTTCCAGATGTTTTATTCTCTAGTAGGAGTGATTACTTTGTAAAGCTGATGGGTCAAGCAAACTCAAGACCAAGGACCTTTCTGCCCTACACTGTTATAGTGCTATTATTCCACTTTCAACATCCTGTGGAACTCAGGGGTTTGTAGTTTACTGAGGTCAGAGAGCTTTCTCGCTGCATATTTTAAATGCCCCTCCCTAAACTGCAAATCCCAAGATTCCATAAGATGTTGAAAGTGGAATATTAGCACTATAACAGTGTAGTGCGGAGAGGCCCTTAGAGACAGGGGTGGGAATGTACTAGCAAATCCCATTGAGATGGGAAAAAACTTCCCCTGTGCCCCTGATTCCTACACTGTGTGAGGCAGCAGTAGCAGACAAGTCTCCCCAATGGGCATATTATTTCTAAAGTACAGTTTATTTATGCATATCTTCAGAGTCCATCTCTTTGTCTGCAGAGTTTCACCTTTGGGTTCTGTTTCTTGATCACCTTATAGTATGATAGAATACTGGGGACTGATTTTTCTGCACACAGTTACAGGGTAGGGCATGTTTGGTCATCCCAAAGTTGTTGGACTGCAGACTCCATCAAGCCTTGCCAGCATAGCTAATGGTAAGGATTGGTGGGATTTGTAGTCCAATAACATCAGAGCAGGCAGAATTTGCCTCCCCCAACAAAGCTACCTTTCTGAATCATTTAACTTGCTCCTTTAACTAACTTGCTCATAGAGATTACCATAGAAAGTGTGACATTGTAGTATATAATGTTACTCATTGTAAAATGATCTCCTCTTTGAAAACAAGTGTATATTTCTGTCTAAACAATGATTTCCCTTGTTTTATGCAAAGCAGTTGTATGCCTGACTCAGAGCAGCCTCTAGGCAGGCAGTGTTTCAACAAGCGAGTTGTTAAACTTGTAAGATGACATTAAGATTTGAGATAAGGCAGGATAGGAACACATAAAGAATAGATGGGGAAGCCAACCAAGGAGAAAGGAAGGGGAACAGCAAAGGATAGTTATGTTTATTCAATTGAAAAACTCAGTTAAACTATGTTTTATATATATTTTTGAATTAGTGAATTGCTTATCTGAAATTGTCCACTCATAAGATCAATAAAAACAGTAAATCTATATCTCTTCATGCTCTTCCTCTATCTCTAAGCACATATGCATCTGCTCCTTTGATGTTACTAATGAATGAGTCCTTTTTAACTTACTCTGATGGCTGATAATTGTGCTTTAGCTTCTGGGCAAAAGTTATCAGTAATGTTGGTATGTAGAATGGCCACTGGCATCAAATATTCATAGAGTCACAGATGGGAATGTACAAAGAGCACAGAAACAGAGCATATTCCCAACCATTCTATGGTGATCATGTCAAAACATCAAGAGGAACTGGTGATTTGTTGCTACAGCTACATAGATTGGTATGGTTTGGCTTTTTAGGGGAATCTGAAGGAAGTGTCTTTGTCAGCTGGTGTTCCTTGTGTAAGTAGGTCAGGATATGCCAAAAAGAAATATATAAATAAAATGAGTGGCTTCAGAACAGCAGAGATGTTGACTATATCTTGTTCTTTTCCAGACTATGGTTAGTTTTTCATTGTACGCATTGTTATCTCTCAGTTCGAGAGCGGTGTAGGCCTCCAGGCAACTGGAGTGCAGCCCTGTCTGCCACCATATTCCCCTACCCAAGATGCTAGCAAAAGAAGTGAATTATAAAAAAGAACATGGCAGTAGCTTGAGCAATCAAACTTTAAATACAATTATACAATTGTTGTAGCAGTAACTGCCCCACTTTTTCCCCCCTCTTTGTCTTCTGAAATAGTTCACAACACACCCTCCCATTGTGAAAATCGTTGATATGACTATCTCCTTGTGCCACCTGCAAGTTGACAAACTGGGCAAGCCATTTTGGCTCAATCCCAGTTTATGAAGATGGGGTTTGTTATCAAAAAACTGTGATGATCTCTCTCAGAGGCCAGATTAGTTGGCATGTTGTCTTGAATCCCATCTTGCGAATTGGGCAGGATATAAATATAATTAATTAATTAATTAATTAAGTCATATAATATACAATAAAAGTGTTGTGTCGGGTGTTAAGTCTCACCAAAAGCAACAGAATGAACAGAAATCCTAAACAACCTTAGGACAGTGTTGTTAGATTTCTTTAATCGGTGGCAGCTCTGTTTTTTTGCTTTTAAAATCAAGTAAGAATGATGGAGTTTTATGGGACATTTCCATTCATATACTGTATAAATTAAACTGGATAAAACTGTGGTTACTAGTTCCATTCTGTTCCACCATGCCTGCTTCTTATAGTAGGTCCCGGGCACTACCTCTTGTAGCATACATTTATCCAGTCAATGTGAAGGTGATTAAAGTCACCTGTTATTGCAATATTCCTTCAGATGCATTCCTGATTTCTTGATTTCAGTCTCCATATTAATATCACCCTGAACATTTTAATCAAGGGGATGACAGCATGTCCCTAGTACTAAGAATATTTGGTGCCTGTAATCACCTGCAGCGATTCTCTACAGGAGTCAGTTATTTTTAATTTTTACTTACTTGACACAATGCCTTCCCCAATATAGGGAGCAACACCACTTCCAGTACTCCCTATAGACTTTATATCCTGAGATGATCATATCTCATAGATTATCTCTGTTTCAGCAAGTTTCCATTATTTCCACTAGATGTTCTCCCTTAAAATTAAGTGGTCTGATTCTCCCATTTTGGCTTGAACATACATGGCATTAGTATAGGAACACCAATATGCAATGTCTCTTTTCAGATGTTTCCAGTCATAGATCTTTGAGTTAAATCTCTTTAATTGCTTGTCACCTTCTACTGCATGCTCACGACTCTTTTCACTCCATCCCCATTTGGGCAATCAGAAACATTTCCATTTTCATCTCTTGGAAATGATTCAGCCTAAATGAGATGTTTTCCCACTCTTGTCAGCTTTTCCCCAGACCAGTTTAAAAGCTGCCTGGCCACGTCTTTGATGACAAATGATGGAAACCTGGTACCACCCTGGTAGAAGTGGAGCTGGCCCCTTTTTTACTGGCCCATTTGCCCCACAATATTCCCTAAAGCCCTTGCACCGTCATCTTATCCACACACAGAGGCGCCTCAACTTCACCTGTCTTGCTGTGTGTGAGGTAGGCAGAATTTCAGAGAAAGCTTTCTTGGAGATCCTGGCGTTAAATCTCCTTCCAATGAGTTAAACTCAGCTTCCAGGATCTCACCACTATTTTTCCCCATATCACTAGTGCCTACATGCAATGGAACAAATGGTTTCTTGACAAGGAGTTGTCTAACAGGCAGATAACTGTAAATATGACACTCAGTGCAGTAGCTACCATACTCCTGCTGGCTTTCTTCTTTATAGGTAGGCATGTTTATATTTTACTAGATTTTAAATATAATATATTATATTTAATTGTTGGTTTGGTTGCCTGGAGAACTCTATTACCCGCTAGCAAAAGGCAGAGAAGGGCTCTGTGCCTTGCTGTCTTCGCCACATGACTTGACTCACATGGGTATTTCACTTGCATGGGTACTTACCTCCACTTCATCTGCTGCTTTATCCCTGGGGTCCTCCTTGCACTCCTTGATGACTGCTTCGGAAGACTCACTTATGGAGGTCTCTCTGCCTTTCCTTCATGAATTTAGCTTGTAAGCCTATGGGCAAGACCTGCCTTACTTTATTGACTTCATTTTAGTTGGTCTGGGAACTTTGACTGGAGTATGGGATTTTAAAAGTGCCTTAAATCAGGGGTGCATAGTTTTCTCGGCTTCCTGAGTGGCATGTGGTGTTGGCAAGGGTGGGGCACACAGGGGCATATGAATACTTTTTCTCCCTCCCTACATCCACACACATGAACACTTTCCACCCCATATCTCAGCAAGGAGAGTTGTTGTTGTTACTGTTGCTGTTGTTGCCTTCAAGTCATTTACAACTTATGGTGACCCTAAGGTGAACCTATCATGGGGTTTTCTGTGGCTGAGAGTGTGTGACATGCCCAGTGAATTTCCTATGGCTGAGCAGGAAATTGAACTCTGGTCTCAAGGGTCACAGTACCAGCGCTCAAACCATTGGCCATTTCAGCACGACGAAGCTCTTCTGCGTCATCTCGCTGCAGTCTCGGGTCCAGAAGGGAGCGCGTCAGCAACGCTTCCCAACGCACCTGCTCAGTCCATAGGGAAGAGAACGCAATGGCGCCATGTCTTCCTTCCGCAGTGCAGCCGGGCTTTTTCCATTGCTGCACTATGGAAGGAAGCATTGCCAATGCGCTTCCGCATCTTCCGCATGGCCAGAAGTGACAGGAGCGCCACGCGATCGCAGGCGTGAACCGGATTTTTTCTGTTTTGCAAAAACTGTGCAAGTGCGGCGCTCCATAACAGGATGGCAGCAGGACGGCAACGACGTCATGCAGAAGCGCGACCTGCCAACTGCTACCATCCTGTGGCAAAAAAGCAACAGCGATGTCGTGTGGAAAGGGCCCATGCTGGAAGACATAAACCTCCCTTCCATATCTGCTGAGATCTTGGGACTGCTGGGACAGGGTAGAGATGAAAGCCAACACAACTACACATGTAAACACACCAGCCAAACCTTCTGGGACTTTTGTTTTTCTGCAACAACTATTGTTGGAGAAAAAGCTGTCTCAGAAATACAGGAGTGTTTTTGTGTCTCCAAGGGATCTCCATCAGCATAGCTGTTTCTTTGCTGCTACTAGCAATCTTCGCTGAGTGATCACTGTCCTTGCAGCCCACCACACAGCTGATCAGCTGGGAGATAGGGAAGTGGTTGATACCCGTACTCCAAGCACCCATGGGCTGTGTTCATCCCTCTTTCAAATAAACAAAGTCCTACAAACATCTTGATTTGGACTGGGCTTCCTTGCCTTGCTGTTTCCTTTTTAATTGTCATCCAGGTAATTATTAATTGCACCAATGTCATTTCATCAGGTTCGACCCTTAGTCAGAGAACAGATTAAGAGCTTTAGAATTAAATCCTGCCCTTGTCATTCCCAATGAAGCCATCCATTATTACCAAGTTCAAATAAAGGTACAATTTGAACAGATGGTGCACAAAACCTTGAGATCTTTCTATATCCATAACCCCAGCCCACTTTCTCGTTATGTGTTCTGTAAGGAGAGTAATTCTGTCAAGCATAATTTTCTCCTCCTGGCCAAATGCCACAAGTTAAAGGAGGAGAATTTTCTTTTCTTTGCAAGGGATTGTGGGAAACCTATGCAAGCATCCAATTCATCCCTCGTCTCCTGTCGGAAACCTAGCCATCAGGGCTGCCCGAGGATAGGAAGGGCCCATTTGGCTTCCTGACTACCTTGAGGTCACTGGATTGCATCCTATGATTGAAGCAGCATGCCTGGGGAATCTGTGCATTGCACGAAGGCTTCTGTGGGAGCCAGAGGCAGCATAAGCCTCAGGCATACAGTCTTGAACTTGGCAGATTTCCCCTTTCAGCCTTGTGTCAGCTTGTCAACCCCATCATCCAAAGCCAGTTAAGCAAAGAATTTATTAGCACGGCATTTGGTCTGACCGCTGACCCTGTATTTCAGTAACAATGCAGTGTTCTTGTCTGATAACCCTTATTTGGGTGTGTAAAAAAAATATTACTCTCTACATGTGAGTTGTTGTGCTATGCAGCTCCATCTACCAATGCCATATACCAATGCCTAGCTATATACATCTGGATGTAAACAGGTCTTATTTTGGCAGATATTTGGGCTAAACACCCACTGAGACCTGCATAATGCACATTATGTTGGAGATAGGACTACAATAGTGTGGAGATGTAACCTGCTCATCTATAGAAAACAGGTAATTTTTGCAAAGAGATTTCATTACAGCTCAATCTTATGGATGGTTTCATGGGGATTTACTTTCAAAGTAAGGATGCATAGAACTACGGTCTAATTTCACACCCTCAGTATATCTACCTGGAGAGAAGTCTCATTAAATTTAGTGGGACTTACTCTCTAGTAGGTTTGCTTAAAACTGCAGCAAAAAAGACCAGTTCTGTGCAGAGATAGACACAACAAAATCCATTGAAAGCAACGGGATTGAGACCATTTAACTCTGCACAGATTTAAGAAGTTAGACATATTTTTGTGAAGCGTACAGAGGTATAAGAATTGTAGTAGTGGACATGTCAAATAGGCAGGGTTGGAAGTAACTGGTTAGAAATAGCATGTCTGTTACAGTTATTTGCTTTTTCTGATAACAAAGGTATAACTGATATCATTGTGGTTCTGACTTAATGATGAAGAATGTCATCCCCCTTGCAGTTCAACTGTAGTTTTTATTGAATTTTTTAATTACAGACATGTGGCCTCAGTAAATGGTGGAGGAAAAATAATCACATGGTTCAGGCATGGAGTCATCCTGTGTTCCCTGCTGCTTCATTCATGTAGTTTCTTTAAGAGTAACAAAGTTACTTTCGAATAAGAAAAGTAGGTTTTTACTTTTAAAACTATAACTGTAACAGTAACTAACTTTTGGGCATGGGCACCATGGGGTAACTAACTACTTTTAAAGGTAACTTTCTGATCTTTGTAATTATGAGGCATGTGTGACTTCTGAGCTACACTTTATTTTCACTATTTACTATGTTTAGATAGTGCTTTCCTCTTAGTTTGTGCTGATGTGTAAAGCAATCATATATGCGTGTAATAAGGCCACTGTTTTCTGTGTAAAGTATCATAAGCCAGTACCTTAAAGTAGCAGCCACAAAAATGGCAGGGAAATGAGTCTTGGTAAAGACTCATAAAAGTAAATTAGTCTTGTTGAGTTAATTAGTTCTACAGAAGATACAATGACAAGTGATGGTAAGACAGACCTAATCTTTAAAACAATAGACCTAAGTAAACTGCAAACCTGGATCATGTAACTATTGGGAAGCAATAGTAATGAACAGAATTTACATACTTCCAGGTGTCATGAAAGGATTCCCTCAGTTTCTACAAAAGCCGGTGAAGCTTTCAGTAATAGATTATATTTTGATATTATCTCATGAAAATGTTGGTGCTTTGGGGACTCAAGCTTGCTGAGAAGACTATTATGAAGATAGACTATTTCCTACTAGAGTTGCAAAAATGATTAAACAGCAAGTAGGTAAGCAGACCTACCAGCATGTTTAAGGGGAAATCTGAAAATGGTTGTCAAATTAAATTTTTACCCTGAGGACTGCTTGCTGTTTTGAATATGATTCTTTATGGATGATGTATCCCAAGTGATAACATAATAATTCAACCAGCAATCAGAATTTCTTGTGGATTGATTGTGGGTTTTGTTTTTATAAAATAAAGACTAACGGAGACATTTACTGGTGAACACGAGGCTTTCAATATATGAGAAAATGAGGAAAAAAGAAATTGTTGAGAATTGCCCTATCACACACCTTCCAACTGTTCTGATTTTGCAGGAACAGTCCCAATTAATCTTTTGCCATCCCTCTTTCTCAGCTGGTTTTAAAATATTCCTGTTTCTCTCTCCTCCTCCCACTTTCCCTCTTTGTCCTCACCATACATCAGTTCTGCAAAATGAGTTCAATGCAAAAGTAGTTTGTACTCAACTCAGCATGAGGGAGCAGAGAGGATTGGCGGAATTTCTCCCTTCCCAGTAGACTTAGGCAAAAGCAAACTACCACAGCCTCTCCTAACTTCATCATTAATAACTTTCACCATCTTAACTAGACTCTAATGTTGCTCAGCTACACATCTGTTTTCATCTGTGGAGTGTTGGAGGGTGTGCTACTAATGCTGGTGGGGGGATACGGCGAAGCTGTCATAAAAAAAAGTAAGTTTCTCAAGCTCTGCCAATCACTGACCCACCCTACAATGGCAACAGGGTCAGTTCTCTAACTTCGTATAAGACATCTAAGAAGAGAAGAAAGTATTTGCTTTTTGGTTTCCATAAACGGAAAAGGAAAATAAATCAAATGATGTACCACCACTCTATTCTAAGCTGGAGGTGGCTGAAGTTTAAGCTTCCTCATCTTTGTTTGAAACCAAAAAGTATCAAACATGTACCATTGTTATACAAGATTTATTGTGGGAAATGGATGCAGCAGGTTATCTATATCAGAAGCAAGCATCACAGCTTTTCAGCTGATGGCTTCTAGCATTCCTTCACAGCACACGGTAGAATTGGGCCCTTAAACACTGTATTCTACCCAGATTATACCAAAGTTGCCACTCCTGATCCCAAAGGTTGGATGATGAGTTCCTGGGGCCTTGTGGGTGAGGCATCTGAAATACGGATCACTGGGGTTATATAGGGCAGAATCAACAGAGAAAAATTGAATTCTGCAGATTTATCCCATCTTCTATCCTGATAGTTATAAAAATGGTATAACTAAATTGTTAACAGGAAGGTTTACTTCCCTGGTCTGTTGCTAGCCACCACCATGGCCTTGAACTGCTAGGCTGAAGTGGAGCTAATCTAGCAGGGCCTACTGAACACAAAATAACCTTTTTATGCTACTGGACAACTCTTAACTTTTGGCCATGGTGCTGATAAGAATATTGGAAACCAGCTGCCCGGTGCCAGAAAATTACCAAAAGAAGACTCACTTAGTCATGTAGGGAGATGGGGGGGGCGATTCGCCCAGGTGGCAGTGTTTTGGGGGCGTCCCAGCCCGTAGCCATGCCCCTGTGCGCCCTGGCCATGCCCCTGCGCACTGCAGCCACACCCCTGTTCGCAGCGGCTACACCCCTCGTGCCATAGCCCTGTCCCGTCCTGCCCTCGTTCCGCACACTCCGAGCTCTGCCACTGGATTCACTTATACAACTGTGGGCCAGTTTGTTTTCATTCACATAACTTCTATCTCATTATATATATATATATATGTTTGTATGTGTGTGTGTGTGTGTGTGTGTGTGTGTATCTGTCTGTCTGTCTGTCTGTCTGTCTATCTATCTATCTGTCTGTCTTCACAGCATTATGTAGCTTGTGTACATCAAGTGATAAAAATGCCAGATAAATCCATTTCAGCTCCAAGTTGTAACATACAAAAATGTGGAAAATTCAGATACGTGTGTGAAGGCTTCTACAAGGCAGAGTATTCATAGAAATGTTAGACCTTTAAAAGCTGTTCCCTTCACAGAAACTAGTTGTTGTTTCAACTAATTGTAAGGAAAGTGCCATTCTTATTTAGGTGTTACTGGATGTGAGTAAATAAAAGCTCAACAAGGGAAACTTATTAAACCAAGCTTCTTTTAACATATTTTATCACTCTTCTCATGTGAATAACAGTTTTCTGAACAGGACAGCTTCTGTGGAGGCTTTCTGTTTGATCTAGAATGCTTGGAAATCAGTATTTCTGAATTGCCTGGAGAGAGTTCACACGCAGAAGAGGTTCTTTTCTTCAGAAAGCAATCCTCCATACGTGTGGGATAATGAAAATGACAACAGAGAGGACAGGGACAGTGTGCTCACTGTCGTATGATTATCAGTATCAGTATTATCCGATTATCAGTATTATCAGATTATCAGTATGAACAGGATTTCTGTTTGCCATACAAATAGCCTTGGTAGCATGTGAGAAAGTGATATAATGCAATGCTTGTTAAGCCAGCCAATTAAACCAACTGGGAGAGGAAAGGGATTAATTCCAGAATGGTATATTGTGACAAAAAGCCAGGATATTTGCAGAACTTGGAAAATAACTTTTAAAAAGTACTTATTTACAATTAGAGCACCTAAGCTCATAAAGCAGTTAATTCTTCTTCCAGTTACCAGCTGGGATCCCATAGTAGCAAACCACTCATGCAGTGATCTTTACACAAGTGATTTGGTACTTTCTATGCTTGTGGAGGCAGCAGTGGCAATGAGAGAAAGTGGGGTGGGGGGCAGTTCTAGGCCACTTGTTCCATCAGTGATTGGTTTTTGGGGAGGGAGTGTCCTAACAGCTAAAGATCTGTGGAAGGAGCAGCTTGGTCAATTACCTGATTTGTGGCACAGGCAGCTGTCAATGCCAGCCCTCCCAGAATGCCTTGCCTATGAGGACAGCCCGTTTCCAACACACGAAAGGCAGCTAACAGCTGCCTCTCTCCCTCTTCCATTGCTGCTGACTCTGGATTTTCATTGCCACCACTACTGCCAAAGGGGCTTTTTCTTTTTGTTGATGCTATCTGCTTTTTCTCCGGGGAAGATTGGGATCCCAACTATCCCTTTCAAAAGTAAGTTTTTACTTGTCTGTTTCTGAAAAGTAACTGAAATGATTGCTTTCAATCACTTTAAAAACAGTCTGACTCTTTTTCATTCAGCAGTAATATGAAGCACATGTATACTTGAACCATTTGATTTTCCTTACTCCCATGACTATAGTGTTACAGTTAGACCACAGAAGAGTGACCTTATTCTCCATTCAGTCAAAAGAGAGATGTAACGCAGTTAGATACAAATTATTAGGGGAAGTAATTAATTACAAGGAACTAGTCATTTGTAACAAGCTCCTTCAAGCTGTGGGTGTCTATCTGTTGTAGATTTCCAGAAACCTTTTTGGATCATAAGGATTCCAAGGGAGCTGTGCTAATCTTAGACTTTGTCATTCAGATAGCAGTATTTAACCATTTCAGCAGACTTAACATATTTTATCAATGACTGGAGTTTAGAGGAGGCAAGCTGAGAGACAGCCTGGTGTGGTGATTTGAGAGTTGACCCTGGACACCAGGGTTTGATTCCCCGCTTGGCCATGGACACCCACTGGATGACTTTGGGTGCCTCACACTCTCTCAGCCCCAGAAAACCCAGTGATAGATTCAGATAGATACATAAAGATGTAGCCATAAGCTGGAAATGACCTGAAGGTGCAAAACAGTGGTCTGACATATTTGGATGGATTAAAAGCACAAAGGGGAGGGAGTTATGGAAGGGGGAGCAAAGCTAGATGGAAAGGTTAAGCAACCCTCCTCCTACCACTTCCTGCAGGGTTGTTTTTTTTTTCCCCCCTCCAAAAATCACTCTGCAGCAGAAAACAGGGGATTAGGGCAGAGCATTTAGTTCTGCCTCTGGAGAGGGGTGGGTAACTTCAGCAGATCTGGGGGCCAATTCTTTCCCCCCAGAAACTGGCAGTGGTCACATTTCCCATGCCACCATGCTGCTAATGGCACAATACTTTGCTGAATTTCAGCAGCAAATTGGTAAAATCCCTATAAATGAAGCTGGAAATGCTTGTTTTAATAAAGTTTTTTTTAAAAAACAGTTTACCACCCAATTTCAGTGACTTTTTTTGGGGGGAAGTCTGGGCAATGCAAAAATAGCCATAGGAGTTGCATATGATCAACCACTTACTCTCTCCTCCAAATTCAACGTATTTTGAAATATTATTCTTCACAACCATGGAATCTAGAAGGAAGAGAGGTTAGAATGGAATGTAAATCTGTCCCCAATTCCACAGCAGAATGTACTCCATGGCTCAGAGGCTGTGCACATTACAGGCTTCAGATCGCTTCTGTCCTCTCATTCAATTTTCTGACTTGTACTGTTGTCTCTGCTTGCTTTTCCCACCTGGAAAGAGCTGTCTGCCTTGAATAATCAGAATTACTGAGGGAGCTTTTGATGGGACTCTGATAAAAACAGCTCTCTGTTGCTTTCCCTTTGATATTATGGTTTGCTCCCTTTCATTTTTATTCATGTATTTTGCTTAAAACCACTAGCTCTACAAGAGTGTTGACACTTCAGAGGGTGATTGTCAGTCATCTGTACAGATCGAACAATCCACTCTGCTCCTTTCCTGTTCAAAGGGGCCCCTGGGGTCCCAGGAGCCTGGCTTTTTTTCTTCATCAGCTGCCACATCTTCAGCGGGTGACACAATGCTGCCGGTGCTGGAGAAGTCTCTGGAGAGGATGAGATTCAGAAGCAGCCTCTTAGGATCAGCAGGAAGGAAATTGGGAGAGAATGTTGACCGGTTCTGCCCTTACGCTGAGATGAGGAGTATCTTGTCTGCCGAACTGCAAAGGGGGACAAAAATGAGATGGGAAAGAAACAGGCTACAAAGGCTACTTGGCTTCCATTGTCTTCCATCAAAACTGTCTCCTCCATCTAAACACTTCCCATGGCAGACAGATTAAAGCAAATTTTGGACAGGATAGCTCAGCCCTGAAGTGTGAGGCTCTCCTTCTTTGTCTAATCTCACCCATCCCCTTATTTGACAGGTTCAGAATGACTTAACAATTCATTAATTACAAAGAAAGGCACAAGACATAATGCCAGAAGATGACAACCCCACGTTGGAAGGCACTCAACAGGCTACTGGGGTATGGCAGAGGACAACTGCAAGTAGTGTTGTGGTTGATGATGCAACTGAACTCAAGCCAAAAGGACAGTCAGTTGTTGATGTGCTCAGAGGTGAAAGGAAAATCTGAAGCTGCACAACACATGTTATAGGGATGTGGAATGTGGGAAGCATGGATCGGGGAAGCTGGACACAGTAAAACAAGAAATGGAACATATAAACATTGCAATACTTGCGGTGAGTGGGCTAAAGTGGACAGGAATGGGACATTTTGAGTCAGATAATTATAAATTGTTTTACTCAGGAAATGAAAATCTAAGAAGAAATGGGGTGGCATTAATAGTGAGGAGAGATGTAGCAAAAGCAGTTAAAGGATACAGTACAAAGTCTGACTGAATAATATCAGTGAGACTTCAGGGAAAACTAGTGAAAGGACATAGCGTAAAGTCTGACTGAATAATATTGGTAAGACTTCAGGGAAAACCTATCAGTATAACTATAGCCAAAGTTTATGTTCCAACCGCAGAGACAGAAACAGAAGAAACTGGAAAATGCTGTGCGGGAGTCCAGGAGGAAATGGACCAAACACCAAAACAGGACTTCTTGTTAATCATGAATGACTAGAGTGCAAAAATAGAAAACACAGCAGAATCAAAGATTGTAGGTAAAATTGGCCTATGATCTAGAAATAAAGCAGGAGAGTGACTGAATTTTGTGAGGCCAACAGTTTGTTCACTGCAAACACATTCCTCAAGCAACCAAACAAGCCACTGTATACATGGACATCACTTCATAGCCAATATAAAAATCAAATAGACTACATAATTGGAAACTGAAGATAAAGAAGCTCTATTCTCTCTGCAAAAACAAGACCAGGGGCAGATTGTGGCACAGACCATGAAGTACTAATACGAAAAATTATAGTAAAATTAAAGCAAGAACACTAAACCAACCATTGTGCCAAAATGCAACCTGAAGAACATCCCTGTGGAATTTAAAGAGAATATAAAAAATAGATTTGCACTATAAAGCTTAAATGACTAGAAGCCAGAAAAATTGCGGGCAGAAGCAAGCAACATTGTCAGGGAGCAATGCTAAAAAAACCTTTCTGCAACCAAACAGAAAGAAAAGCCTCAATGGATGACACATGAAACTCCTCAAGCAGTTAAAGACAGACAAGAAGCAAAAGCAAAAGTTTACAGAAATAGGGTCAAAACCCTGAATGTGACTATTCAGTAACTATATAAAAGAAATGAAAGGAAGAAAGATTTATTCCAAGGAACTAGAATTTTAGAAAGTATAGCAGAAGCGACACTCAGGGCATTTGGGAGAATAAGTCTCCAGGAACAGATGGAAAACCAGAGGAACTGTTTCAAGTTACGGAGACAGAAGCCATTTCCACATGGCGTCACTAAAACGTAGGAGCTACTGGTTGTATTTGTTTCAGGGGGCACAGTTCTGCATGAGGTTGTAATGATCCAGTACCTGTCTCATCTAAAAGTGGTAGCTAAGACTCATTATTTGAACTATGGAAAAAATCCATTTTGTGCCTCCTCATCCACATATATCCCATATGCCGCCTCAATGCGGAAATGTTAAGTGTGCTTTATGGCGCTGGCAGGAGGCCAGTCAGGGCTGGCAGGCCAGAGCAAAATGCAGAAGAGAAACTTCACTACAATTCCATTAATGCTAAGAGGTGCAGAATGCAGTGTCGCTACTGTGCTTCAAGAGAATCCACCTTAACCGCGGAAAAGATCTGTTTATGGTATCTCGTGTAGAACTAAAATCTGTCAACAAATATGGCAAACAAAACAATGGCCCACAGACTGGAAATGCTCCATATACATTCCATTCCCTGAGAAATGGGACACGAGGGATTGCAGTAACCTCAGCCATCTCCCGTGCAAGCAAAGAGATTCTAAAAATTCCACAACAAAGGCTTTTACCACATATGGGGCAAGAAATGCCAGATGTCCAAACTGGGTTAAGGAAAAGAAGGAACACTATGAATCAGATTGCAAACATGCATTGAATGTTGGATCACACTAAAAAATTAAAGAAGAAAATCAGTCTGTGATTTATAGATTATAGCAAAGTCTTTGTGTAGATCATGAAAAAGTACAGATTGCACTTTAAAGAAACAGATGTGCCACAGCATTTGATTGTCCTGATGTGTAACCTGTACTGAGGACAAGAGGCTACCATTAGGAAAGAACGTGGAAAAATGGAATGGTTTCCAATTGGCAAGGGTGTCAGGCAAGGCTGGATTTTATCACTTTATCTGCTTTACTTGTATGCTGAACATATCATACATAAAGCAGGATTAGACTCGGAACAAGGAGGTATGAATATTGGAGGAACATCAACAGTTCAAGATATGCAGATGACACCATGCTACTAGCAGAAAATAACAAAGCCTTGGAACGATTACCGAAGAAAGTCAAGGAAGAAAATGCAAAGGTAAGTTTACAACTGAACGTGAAGAAAAGAAAAATAATGACCTTAGATAATTTATATAACTTTAAAGCAGATGATGAAGACATTGAAATAGTTCAAGATTTTCTGTGGCTTGGCTCACTTATCAATCAGAACGGGGACTGCAGTCAAGAAATGAAAAGAAAACTAGGACTTGGAAGGGCAGCTATGAAGGAACTAGACAAGATCCTACAGTGCAAAGATGTATCACTGAATATTAAAGTTAGGATGGTTCATGCCATCATATTTCCAATTTCTATGTATGGTTGTAAAAGTTGGGCAGTGAAGAAAGCTGCTAGGAAGAAAATGACTAAACTGAGACTATTAGCATTGGATATTTCGTGAGAAGACATGACTTAATAGAAAAGACAGTAATGCTTGGTAAAACAGTAGGCAGTAGGAAGAGAGGAAGACTGCACTACAGATGGAGAGACTCAGTTATGGAAGCCGTGGATCTGAGTCTGCAAGGCCTGAGCTGAGCTGCTGATCATAGCATTACATGGAAGTCTGTCATTGATAGGACTGCCATAAGTCAAAGTTGACTTGGCAGCAGTTAGCAACAAGGTCTCCTCTCCCCACCCTGCAAAAAAAACTTGTTGTGCCCCATTGCTAGTATCATAGTCCTCTCCCATTTAAATCTAGTTATTGCCAACTTAACATTTCCTCATAGCTAATTTTCTTTCAGACAGATTCCAGGGAGAGTCACTGCCAGCTGTAAATTAGTCTTAAGTTGTAGTGTTTGACTTTTCTCTACAAATACCACACAGTTTAGGGCAGAGGTATAGAAGGTGTAACCCCTGGAGGTTTGGGACTTGAAATTACACAAACCCTAGTTAAGATGGTAAGGGATTATGGGAACTGTAATCCAAAACATTCAGACTGCCCTAAGTTCCTAACTTCATTTAGAGCCAACTAAATCAGTTGACACAGTTAGCGCACGTTAAACATCCCAGTTCTTTTAATTAAAGAAGGCACAGGTGCCTCCAAATTAAAATCATGATTGAAATGAGTGTGAAAGGCAGTTTAATCCTTCCTTCCTCTGCTACAAGCCTGAAGAAAATGTCCCTTAATTGATGCCAATAGGAGGATTCCTTTTTAAAATCTAGCACTGTTTTCCAATACACACCACACTCCTTCTACAGGAATGCTATGGAGAGGAAGGTGCTAAACTTGCTTTCACTATGGTTCTGAACCTGAATAGGGTCCTTGTGCTTGGTTTCAGTTTAAGCACTTAAAACAAACTGTATGTGGTTACACTAGGGACATTTCCACACGGGGCGAGGGAATCGCCCCATGACACAACTTACCGGACTTTAAGGCTCCCCTGTCCAGTCCACGCTGCTCTGGAGCAGTGCGTGCTCATCGCTCCGCACTGCTCCAGCATCAAAAATGGTCACTTCCGGTTGGTTGAGGGTCTCCAACCGCTGAAGCTCGCCAGCCTAAAGTCCACCCCCGGCAGATTGCAGGCGCACACCAATGCGAGCCTGCGAATCTGCATAAGGGAGCAGGCTTGCAGTGGCGCGCTCCGTGCTTTTGAAAGACCAGTTTTTAGCGGTCTTTCCAAAGCACGCTGGACGACCACTTGGGGTTGTTCTGGAGCGGGCTGGGTGCGGATCTACGTTAAGTAGGTCTGACCCAGTCCGCTCCCAGGTGCAGACGTCCTCCCTGAAGTACTCTTTGCCCCGTTTTAAAAACCTCGTGTGGAGGTATCAGAGCCTGGGTGGGAACTGCATGGCTCTCCAGACTTTGTGCAATGGCAACTCTCAGCATACCTCACCATTTGCCATTCTGGCAAGGGCTGCTGGGAGATGCAATACTAAAACATCTGGATGGCTGTATTTTGATGCCCTCATGTTAAAGGGACAAAATATTTGTATGTGTTATTTAACTGCAAATTAAAAAAATGTAGGACTAATTACATGTTACATCCAAATGCATGCAATGCAGCCCTGCTACCATTTAAAATAAATAAATAAAAGGAAAGTTTCAGGCAGGGGGAATTTGGACTGTTTTAGTCCTTTTCCTTCTCAGGGCTTCTCTCCTCCAATTTCCCTCCAAATGTATGTTTGTCCTTGCATATCTATGAAGAAACAGTGAGGTGTTTTTGCATGAATCAATCATTCACAATACCATTGTGCCTGGATATATTATGACTTTCTATATAGTGCAGAACTCTCTGCAGCACATAAGAAAGGATATCAGTGACAAGAGCCCAGATAGGTGGCGTATCTTGACATTAAACTGATGAACGTATCTGCTTGGAAGAAAACAGATATCACCCTTCCCCATCACAATACTTTAAAAGACAAACAATAGAAGCTTACTTAGCTGACAAAGCTGTTGCTCAAGTGCAATACAGTGAAAAGACTGTAAAGCACTTTGCACTTGAAAAATGTTCCATAAATGAGAGTCATCAGTGGTCAGGACCAGTCCTACCATTGGACAGAGTGAGGCGGTCACTTCAGGAAGTAATGCTGCGAAGTGGCAACAACTGAGTTATATAGAGTACAAGCTTGCTGCCTTCAGGGGCCTTTTCCTACTACACAGTTATAGTGCTGTGATTCCTCTATAACTGCCATGGCTGCATCCTGTGGAACTCTGGAGTTTGTAGTTTTGTCAGAGGCACCAGAGGAACTCCCTGGCAGAGGATTCTAAATGCTCTTCCTTAAACTGCCAATCCCATGATTCCACAGGATGTTGCCCTAGTGGTTACAGTGGACTCACAGCACTGTAATTGTATAGTGTGAAAGGGCCCCAGATGCAGCAGAAGACACAGGTCCCGTCACTAGTGTTGAGGAAAGAGCCAAATTCCGTTACAACATTCAGAACATTTGTATGTAGGAGGGGAAGACACACACCCTCAACTGTCCTGATTTGGCAGGGACAGTCCCAATTAATGCTCTATTGTCTCATTTTTTTCAGATGCTTTTAAAAAGTCCCACTTCCTCCCTTCATCTTCAGCTTATTTATCTTCAGCTGAGTCCTCAGCTAGTTTGTACTCAGTTAATTCAGTAGGGGAGAGAGGAGAGGCAAAGAGGAAGCCTTGTCCTTCCCAGCAATGTCAGGCAAAAGCAAACTGCTGTGGTCTCTCCTAGGCCCTTTGGGTACCCTGCCTTCTTGTGTGGTCCTCTGGTGGTGATCCCAGCAGCAGCTCTGCTGGGAAGGGAGTGCGATGGTGTGCTCCCCTCCACACCAGACCGGTTTCCTTTGGAAGAGAGTGTGAAGGACACACTTCTTCCTTCTGCGGTGCAGCCAGGTACTTTCCCCGGCTGTGCTGGGGCAGAAAGTGCTGCCATCGTGCTACTGGGCCTTCCGCAGGACAGGTGAGTGCAGGATGATGGCACAATCACAGGGAAGACCTGTCAATGATTTAATCTGCGATTGTACCAGCTGGGGGTGGGAGAGGAGCAGGACCACGATGACCTCATGCAGAAGTGTCATCATGGTCCCACTCCTCTCTCATCCCCATGGCGGGATGGGAGGCTACTGCGGAAAGGGCCCTAGTTTGTGTTTCTTCCTCCTTAGTAATTTTTGTCATCTGGACCACACTCTGATGTTACTTGGCCATACACGTCCCAAGTTACATCTGTGAAATGTTGGAGGGTACGGAAGAAACCACAATTTTGTTCTTTTCCTTGGACAGTAAAATGTCTTGGACTGTTCCTGTCAATAGTTTGAAAGTACAATTACCTGTCCTCATGGAGGCTTCATAAAGACAGTTCAGGCTCAAGCCCCTAGTTCTTGCACTTGTGTTTGCAGCTATTTGATAATCAAAGTTGTTTGCTTTGGCTTCTTAAGTTAAAAAACCCCCATTTTTATTATATTGACCTTCAAGGCAACAGGCACTGACACGTACAGCTCACTAAACCTCTGAGTGGCTTACAATTAAAATCTGTTACCCCAGAGTTCTGTGATCCAGATCAGTGAACTTTCAAGCACAGCTAAATAGGTTCAGAGACATTGACATCTTGTCATTTTTACCCCTAGATTTCAGATTGAAGTTTGATGTTGAATTAAAAATTTTGCCCTGGGCTGTCTGGAGGGCCTTTAGACTACAGCAGTGGCAGCATCTGCCATGGGAGACCCACAGGTCCTGTTTTGGACTATGGCAACCTTCAGTTGGCAGATGAATACAGTAAAGGATGGGGAGAGGACGTATCTGTGATGAGCAAGTAGTTCAGGAAGGGTTGAATAGGCATCTGCTTCTCTGACTGTATGATCCCTGTTTTACAACATCCTGGTTAAAAATAGTATTTCAAAATATATTTTTGGGTGAATGCTGGGTGTGCTGTGCTCAGCAGAATGAGGACTAAGGCAGCAGGGACAGCGCTTACAGTATTAGTCAGACAAACTAACATATTAGTTGCTACTTTACAAAAGTGTAACAGCTTTAGCATTAGTCATTATTTTATTAATGACTCAGTAGAGCCTTGTTACTAATGTATTGTTTATTTAATGAATTGTCGTATATTTGACTTTTTCACACAGAAGATTGGATAGTAACCTCTCAGGAATGCCCTAGCTGTGGATTCCTGAATTGGTAGGGGTTGAATCTTATGCTGCCTTCCAAGTTTGTGATTGATTCTATATTTAAGCCTTAAAAATAGAAAAATGCTCTCAAATGGTCAACCCACCCAAACAACGCCTTAAAAGCCTACGTTTTATATGTAAGAAGTTGTTTTCAAGTTCTAGGAAGATAAATCAAAAAGTCTTCTTTCTCTTTCCTGTCTTCCTTTCCTCCCTCACGTCTCCCTCAGATATTATAAGTATATACAGTTGGCAAAATAGATTTCCACTAAACACAGAAATTATTCTGGATCAGTACAAAGAGTCAAATTTACTATGGTCTGTTAGTTACCCCAGTGTTTTATTCACCATTAATGCTGCACTTTCACTAGGAAAAGTAAAGAAAGTTGACTGTGGATTATTTCATTTTCCCTTTTCTTGGCAGGCACTTGATGTTGATTGGGTATCACTCATTCTGCACATCAAAACACCCTTTGTGCCAGCCTTTGAGCAATGTTGATGGGATTAATGGATGGCCTCAGCGGAATTCTTGACAGAATGCTCAGCAGACAATTGCCATGAATAGGAAAAGAAACCCAAACAAAGAGAGGGTTTTAGCAGATGGATCTATTCCATTATGTTTTTTTTTTTTTTTTTTACTTTTGGACATCTTTTCCTCCTGTCTGTTGCATTTACCCATGCGGTAGGTCTTACAACTATGATTGTGCAAAATTTTTTTCTCTAGGTGCATTTGCTAATAACCTTTCTGAAATATTTTATTGTCTAATGTTCCTTATAGAAACAGCAGCATCACTAGCCTTGTATCAACTGCACTAGCTTCTGGTGGAAATACTTTTGAGCAAAACTGAAGGTGCCAGTTTAGATATACAAAGCCCTAAATGGCTTTTTGGGCAGGATATTGGAAAGACTAGTTCCTTCCATACCATACCATCCAATATTTCACAGATGAAAACTGGGACTCGTGTGCCTGAACAACATCAGAGTTTGGTCAAGATGACAAACATTATTAAAAAGGGAGAACACACAGGTTAGGAGTGGCTGCAGTAGTTTGCCTTTGCTTGAGCTTTTTGGGAAAGACAAGATTCCAACAGCTCTTCTCTTCCCTCTCCACCATTGAGTTCACTGAGTGTAAAATTCTTTTGTATTTTGAACTCAGGCCATTGCTGCACTACGCTGTTATAGTACTACTAGCGTATCTACCCAGTGTTCCCTCGGATTATATTTTCTCATAGGTAATACTTGTTTGAAAGATTTGAGATCCTGTGTCTCTAATTCCCCAAACTGTCTTGTCCAGTACCTGTAACTTTTCCCCATATTCCCCAATCCAATCTATATTAAAAGTTATCAGTAGTATAGGGATGGGGGGGGGCGGCGGCGATGGAAGCGATTCGCCCTGGGCAGCAATGCTTTTGGGGTGGCTGGGCCCATAGCCACGCACCTGCACTCCCTGACCACACCCCCACACACAGCTGCACAGCCCATGTTGTAGCCCTGCTCCCCCTCCACACACTCCAAGCTCTGCCACTGAGAATTATTAACATACAGAGGTTGGGTTCCTGAGGGAATACATTGCCCTCTTCCTTGCTGCTAAGCCTCATCTCCATAGCAACTGACCAGGCCCAAGAGCTCTTTGGCTGAGAATTCTAAAGGTCCCTCCTTAATCTGCAAACTCCAGGATTCCATAGAATCTTCTTAGGCAGCCGATCATATGAGGTCTTTGCCTGATGCAGCCAATCATATGAAGTCTCACCTGCAGCCAATCATATGAGATCTTTGCCTGACACAGGCAAACACAAACTTTGAGTTTTATATATTAGATTATTCCACTTTCAACATCCCATGGAATCCTGGGGTTTGCAGTCTAGGGAGGGGCCTTTAGAATTCTCAGCCAGAGAGCTCTCTGGCCTCAGTCAACTACAAACCCCAGAACTGCACAAGATGTTGAAAGTGGAAGAATAGCACTATAGCAGCATAGTGCAGAAATGGCCTCAGTTTGCAGGAATTTAAGTAAGCTGCGAACAAACAGGGGGAGGGGGGGAGGAGGAGGAAGAGGAGAGAGAAGTTATTCTTCCCAAATTGGAATAGTGGGAGGGTATGGCATATGAGCTGGCCCAGAATTTGAAATCTTTGATCAAAGCTCTGCTGCATACCACCCCAAGAAGGTTGGTAAGGTACATAAGACAAGGTTTTCTCAGCAACCTGTTTGTAGAATACCTTCTCAGTAGTGATCAAGCTGCCTCCTGACCTGCAGAGCTTCCAGGGGGCAGTCAATACTATATTGTTTCATATGGCCTTTGGTTCTTCATTGTTTTAATTGTGTATGTGTGTGTGTGTCTTAAATAGGTGTTTTGATTTGTTTTTAAGGCATGTTCTTAACCTGTTTTGTACCATCCCGGGAACTCTGGTGTGCAGAAAGATAACAAAGAAATACCTTTAATTCTCAGCCAGAGAATTATGAGAATAAATGGATTAACTGTGTAAGAAAAATATAACGTTCATCATTATGAAGGTTATGCTACTGGTATCCTTAAGCTAAACAGCTACATTGATATCTGATGCAAAGTAAGCAAGTCAGAGTTGGCTAATTTCACTGGTTTGCCTCAAAAACCTTTCCAGAGGATGTTTTATTTATCTGCAGCTGCCATGAGGGATTCAGTCATTTTCCTCAAGATGATACTTCAGTTGCAGATATACTGCATTTTCCCAGTATTCAGACTGTGGCATTTTGTTTCTGAGAATTTTTCTTCTTCTTCTCAGCATATATGTCCTCTGAGATTTGGAGAGCTATGTGGGATGTGGGTTGGATGTTGCATGGTGCCTAAACATCGCTAGTAATAAGTAATATGATTCTTGGTTTCTTCCTCATGATGAATCTCTTTTGTAAACAATTTTTTTAAAAGTTTGATTGTTACAGTAGGGATAGTTGGTGTGAAGGACAAGTGATGTGAACAATCAGTCGTAGAATCATTGAGTTGGAAGAGACTACAACGGCCGTTGAATCCTGCCATGCAGGAGACTCTTGGGATCAACCACATCACTTGGCCGCTATTTCCACTATTTCCTGCATATTTATAAGATCTGTCCAGTGGAAAATATTGTAGGAACATGTCCTTTGTTTAATTTATGTAACTGAACACAACATAATACACATATAATTGATACTTATTTATTAAGTATTTCTATTCTGTCCTCATGTCCAAAGATCTCAAGGTGAGGTTGCTGTGATTAACTGCCGTTGACTTTGACTTATGGCAATCCTATGGATGAGAGACCTCTAGCACACACTATCATTAACCACCCTGCTCAGGCCTTGCAGACTCAGGGACATAACTTGCTTGATTGAATCCGTAATACAGGCCATTTCCGCACTACACTGTTATAGTGCCAGTATTCCACTTTCAACATACTGTGGAATTCTGGGGTTTGTAGTTTACTGAGGCCAAAGAGCTCTCTGGCTGAGAATTCTAAATGCCCCTCCCCAAACTGCCCCAGGATTCCATAGGATGTTGAAAGTGGGATAATAGCACTATAACAGTCCAGTGCAGAAAGGCCCCTAGTCTTCTGATTCTTGACTGCAGTCTTCATTCTCATTAATGACTGAGCCAAGGTATAGGAAATCTTGAACTATTTCAATGTCTTTATCATCTTCTTTAAAGTTATGTAAATCATTTGTACTCATTGTTTTCATTTTCTCAATTTTCCATTGTAAACTTGCCTTTGCACTTTCTTTCTTCAATAATCATTCCAAGTCTTTGCTGTTATGTGCTAGTAGTATTGTGTCATCTGCATATCTTAAACTGTTGATGTGCCTTTCTTCAGTTCTCATACCTCCTTTTTCTGAGTTTAATCCTGCTTTACATATGATATGTTCGGTGTACAAGTTAAGCAGATAGGGTGATGAAAGGCAGCCTTTCCTGACCCTTTTGCCACTTAGAACCCATTGTGTTCCTCCACATTCTGTCCTGATGGTAGCCTCTTCTCCTGAGAACAGGTTGTGGACCAAGACAATCAAATGTTGTGGCACACCCATTTCTTTAAAAGCAATACATAGTTTTTCATGATGTACACAGTTGAAGGCTTTGATATGCAGTACGAGCTGATTTTCTTTTGAGATGAGATAAACAGCTTAAAATTAAACATCATTTCTAAAACAGTTTAAGCAGTTTTAAACAATTCAGTGTAGTCAAAATAATGCCCACTGTCTAATGGTCTGTGAATAAGCTATGATTAATAACCCAGAGACCTATCTAGTATAAATAGTGCCTAGGGCAAGTGTGGAAATTGAGCCTCTACCTCCAGCCCTCCTCTTCCTCTTCCACCAGTAAATCTTCTGGCACAATTTTTTTGCGCCCCCCAGCATTAGTGCCCACGGCACATATTCTACATGTCCCACCCTAGATATACCTCTGCTAACTCCTCAAAACTTGGTGAACAACCAAGTTTTAACTCAATGCTAAAATGAGGCCAAAATCAGCACCAGAGCCTGTTAGATCTCTAAGGAGTGGGGCTTCCGTAACTAGGCCATTATAGCCAAGAAAGCCTTCTTCTGCATCTTCATCTAGTGCACTGGTGGGACACAGAGGATGGCACTCTCAGTACATCAAAAAGGTTCAAAGGGTGGATGAGGCTCAAAATCAGCCTATGGTCCACACTTTGCCCACCTTTTACACATAGGTATAAAGAGGGAGAAATTGAATTTCCCAGCTCCTCTTTTCCATGACTAATGCTGAAGAGAAAGACTCTTCCTAAGGGGCAACGTGAAGACACTTTGGTATGACATCAGCCTGGAAATCATGAACTACAAAGAATCTGCACATCGTGGATATGTTTTTCTTCTCCTGAACACTTACCAGAATTCTCTGATCTTAGGACTGAAAACGCAGATGTTTGTTTTATTCATTTTTGTATCCTGCTTTTCTCCCTCAAGGCAGCTAGCAACAATATACATTAAAAACAATCCAAAAGCATTAACAAAAGCATAAATGTAAGATCCAAAAAAGCAAATATACAATTTATAAAGTTAAATGTGAAACATTAAACATGTAAAATTCATTAAAAGACTACGTACAAATCTTAAAAACAGCATCGCACAGCATTAAAAGCCCAAAATTGTTGATTCAGTTGGTGATTTTGGTAGTTTTTCATCAGGTGTACCAACTCAGTGAAAGATTTTGTTGTTAACTGCCATCAGTTGACCTTGACCTATGGTGACCCTGTGAATAAGAGAACTCTAAGTCACCCTGTCATCCACAGCCCAGCTCAGGTCTTACAGAGTCAGGATCGTGGCTGGCTTGCTTGAGTCTATCCACTTGTAGTGCAGTTTTCTTTTCCTACTGCCTTCTATCTTGCCAAGCATCATTGTCTTTTATCCTGAGTCGTGCCTTCTCATGATATGGCCAAAGTGCAACAGTTTCAATTTAGTCATCTTGGCTTCTAGGGAAAGTTCAGGTTTGATTAGCTGTAGGACCCATTTCTGGGTATCTGCAGAACTCTTCTCCAGCACCACATCTCAAGTGAGTGGAATCTCTTTCTATCAGGAGAATTAGGCCATTTCCGCATGAGGTAAGGAAATCGCTTCGTGCTGTTACTCACCGGATCTTCTGGCTCCTCGGTCCGGTCCAGGGTGAATCGGAGCAGTGCGAGGTCTTGGATCCGCACTGCTCCGGCTTCCAAAATGGCGGCTTCCGGTTGGTTGTGGGTCCTGACCAACCGCGAAGCTTGCCACGCCTAAAGCCCGCCCTCTGCAGATTGCAGGCTCGCATTGGTGCGAGCCTGCGAATCTGCACAAGGGAGCAGGCACGCAATGGTGCGCTCCCGAAAAAAGAGAAACCTCTTTTTTCTGGTCTTTAAAAAGCACCCTGGAGGACCAGTTGGGGGCGTTTCGGAGTGGACTGAAGTGCGGATCTCTGGTAAGTAGTCCGAGCCTAGTCCACTCCGAGGTGCAGACGACCTCCGTAGAGGACGCACTGCACCATTTTAATCCCCCCATGCAGAAAAGGCCTTACTTTTGCGTTGCTTTTTAACCTTCCTTCCCTCTTTCTTTTAATATTGATCTTGTTTATCAGCAAAGACTGATTTCTTGCTTGGCTACTGTCCCAGCAACCCTAAATGAAGGTGGGTCTGAGGCACCAGTGCCTTGGCTAAGGCCCCTATACATTTGTGGCTGAGGTATGATTCAAATCAAAGACAGTGAAGCCATGAGCTGCCCTTGATCTGTCACTCTGGCCACCTTACTAGGCCCCATTAGCCAATAATAATTAGATAAGTCAGCATCATTTTTCTATCACATTTTTGTTACTTGGCATGATTTTTATTTGTCTGCTGGTTTAATCATTTTGTGCCAAATAAGTAGATTTTGTGAGCTACCATGAGCTCATCAGTGGAAAGATAGGCTATAGATAGAACTAAAACAATAATTGTCCACTTCAATGTGTGCTCTACACCCACCCCACCCATCACTATAATCCCAGCAGTTACTTTGTCTCTTGTTCTTTGACAACTGAATGCTTGGAAAAATTACCTTCTGGGCTACAATTCCCAGAATCCCCCAGCTGGCATGGCCATTCTGCATGTCATCTCTGGAGAACCTTTAAAGAAGGCCTTTCTGTAGCACCCACCATGCAGCCACACCAATCGTATTCCACTTCTGAGACCATGAATTGCAGCAGCACATGTGTGCAGTGTAGGAGGAGACAGCGGTACACGATTTAGCTTTTGTCACTGAATTCCATCTGAGTTTTGGAAAACTCCCACCTCCTGGAAACATGGTCACCACTCTGACATTAATAGAAAAAGACCATTAAAGAGCTTTATGCTATTCTGTTCCCCTAGTTCTGGTCCCTCTTTCCCTTTGTTGCTGCTGGCATTATATGCATAATTGATGTGTCTAGGTGCTTCTGCTCTGCTGTTTCCTCCGCTGCACTGCTCCTTATGCCTGCTTCACATCCTCCCTTTGAGGAAAGGATCATGCCGCATAGAACCCAGATCAGTTTAATTAGCGTCTGTCAGGGCTGCCGTGTCAAGATTGCTTCTCTTCACTGATGTGGGTGGTACTTTCAGCCAGCCACACTTTTCTAACAAAAAGTTCCTTGGCCTGGTTTGCAACGGACAAGGGGAAAACTTAACAGCTTTTCTTCCTGCCACCAGGGCCTGCACAGAGTCTCCAAATTCAGTTATCTCACTCGCCTCAGTTGCTTTGAGACATTTTCCCCAGCCCAGGTCTGATGAGAGAGGTGAGCTGGAGGGAGGGGAGGAAAATGATGTAAAGCAGCAGAGCATGGTGAAGGAAGATCTGGGAGTGGAGGGACTACTTTCTCCCGTGCACCTTAGGCCTCACTGCTATTTTAGATGTAATTTGGGTATTCACTCAAATAATAAGCAATTTGGAAATATTTATAATAAACAAACATTGAAATTAAAAAGAAAATTAAATAAATAATACATGTTTATTTTGGCAAAGATGAGAGACACCAGAGCTATAGCATGTTTATTAAAAGAGTTTTAAAATGAGAAGTCATATTAACCATGGTCTGAGGAACATATCATTCAAGAATGAGTGCATGCTTGTCACGCTTCTGTCCGACTCTTGCACCATGGAGGGCAGAATATGTGGGTTTCTGTCATTTAATCCTTACAGCAACCCTGCAAGGTAGTCTAGCCAGACCACTCCATGAGTTTCATGGCTGATCAACTTCAGTCTCATTGGCCCAAGTTCCATTATGTGGCAGTAGTTCAGAATAACAATCTGTAAGAACTGAGATGGAGTTCTTGGGGAGAAGAAAGAGGGTGAAGGGATATTACAGCATCAGATTCTGGCAATAAGAATCAATAACACCAAAGGTGTATTAAACTTAGAATAATAGAATCATAGAGCTGGAAGAGACCACAAGGGCCATCTGGTCCAACCCCATGCCATGCAGGAATATGTAATCAAAGCACTTCCAACAGAAGGCTGTTCAGTCTCTGTTTAAAAACCTCCAAATAAAGAGACTCCACCACACGCTTGAGGCAGCGTAGCCCACTGTTGAACAGCTGTTATCCTCAGGAAGGTCTTCCTAAAGTGTAGGTGGAATCTTTTTGTAGCTTGTGTCCCAGTCTTTGGAGCAGCAGAAAACAAGCTTGCTCCACCCTCCATATGATATCCTTTTAAATATTTAAACATAGCTATCATGTCACCTCTTAACCATCTCTTCTCCTGGTTAAATATACTCAGCTCCCTCAGTGGCTTCTCGTAAGGCATGGTTTCCAGGCCTTTTATCATTTTGGTTGCCCTCCTCTGGACATGCTCCAGCTTGTCGATATCCTTCTTGAACTGAGGTGCCCAGAACTGGACGCAGTATTCCAGATGAGGTCTGACCAAAGTGAATAGAGTGATACTATTATTCCCTTGACCTAGAAACAAGACACCTATTGATGCAGCCTAGAATCACATTGGCACATCACACTGTTGACTCATGTTCAGCTTTTGGTCTACTAAGGGTCCCAGATCCCTTTTACATGTACTGTGGTCATGCCAGCTTTCACCCATTCCATATCTGTGTATTTCAATTTTTTTTTCTGCCTAAGCATAGTACCTTACATTTCTCCCTTTTGAAATTCAATTTGTTAATTTCAGCCCAGCTCTCAAATCTGTGAAGGTCATTTTGAATTCTGACCCTGTCTTCTGGGGTACTTAATTGTACCTCTTTAGGTTCCCAGGCTAGAGTCTCATCCTCTTGGATCCAATGGATAAAACCAGTATGTTCCCCAGCTTAGCAGTACGGAACATGTAGCCATCCCAATGTTGCTGGAGAACAACTCCTAACATTCCTACAACCCAACTGTGCAATTGTTTGGGTGGGATGGCAATCCAACAACATCTTGAGGGCCTCATATTTCCCATTCCTGTTGCCCTCTAACAGACTCACTCCCAGAGCACAGTGAAGTGTACTGCCAACAGGCAAACCTGCATTTAGTATCTCTGGGTGTGTGTGCGAGGGGAGCAAATAGGAGATAATTTGGAATGGGAGGTAGGAAATGACTACCTTACCTCCACTTTTCTCTGTGGCATTGTTCATTGTTCCTTTCTAAGCTTCTTTTCTTGCACATACACATGTGTACACATATAAAGAGAGACTGTCAGAACAAGAGGTACCCAAGCTATACCTAACACTAGGGGATACTTTGCTCCCTGCAGGCAATAGTCCTTGAGTCTTTATTCCCTACTGTTTCTTAGATTAGCTCCCTCTTTCCTCAAGGCTTCTGTCTTAGATTAGCTCGTGCTGCTGGTAGTCCAACAGCTTAGATCTCTGCTCTAGGGTTCTGCTTGAATCTTCAGAATTTTGATCCAGAAACACTATTATCTACCTTGAATGGCAGCTGCTCTCCAATATCTAAGGCAAAAGCTTTTCCCTTTACCTGATACTTGATTCCTTTAACTAGAGGTTGAACTTGTGACGTTCAGCATGGCAAATACATGTGTTCCCACAGAACTGTGACCACTGTCCACGACAGCTGACTTTACTGCAGTTGTTTGAAAATAAGATGTTTCCACCTCCAAATAAGGTCTCCACCTCCAAATTTGCTAATCTTGTAGGGCTGGGGTGGGGAGGAGTGTGTGTGAGACCTTCGCTTTTTGATCAGAGTGCCGCCGTTATTATGGTGGAGTCCTTTTCATTGCCTTTATGCCTCCCCTATTTCGTTTGTTAGCTTAGCCCTCATTTGGGGCCGTGCAACAATGATAATATGCAAAGGTTCTTCTGTGCAGTCCCACAGACAGAAGAAAGTTGGCACCAATTCCTTCAGTAAGCTTGAAACCACGAGAGTTTAAAAAAACATTCCTCCTGATTCCAGTTGCTTTTGCCGCGTATCAGAAAAGCTGTATATATTTCAAAAGCTGGACCAAATGTCTCCTTCTCATAAAGCCAAGCCCACCATCAGACAGAGTGAGGCAGTCACCTAAAGCAGAAGATTTAAGTCTTGTGAAAGGGCAGGTGATTGTTATTTAATTTGTTATGCTGGTATTTTTACTGTGCAGGAGGGGGAAAAGGTGCTTGTGAGATTTCTGTTTCATGTACCAAAATAACTTGACAGACTTTAGGTACTGTATGCCACAGAAGACCCTGTTGGCCCCCTCCCTGCTCTCTTTTTGCCAGGAGGTAAAGACCTTTTTTTATTCGAGCAGGCCTTTGAGATTTAGATTATGTAGCAGTAGTGTGTGAGAAGTGGTGTGCTGTATTTCTCACCTTCTATTGGTAATCATTTTTTAAATGTATTGTTAACTGTGGTCCTTTCCACACCATACCTGGGTCCTGTGATGTCCCAGAGTCATGCCAGCAGTGCCATTGCTGGGATGGGAGTGTGTCTCGAATGCTCCCCTCTGCACCTGGCCAGTTGCTGGTGGATGGTGGTGTTTGGAACATGCTCTTTTCTTTGTCAGTGCAGTCGGCCTCTTTCAGTGCTGCACTGAGGAAGGAAGCGCTTTGATAGCATTTCCACCCTTCCCACATGGCCCCAGCTGACATGATCATCATGCAAAAGGGGTCTATTACTGGATTTTTTCCAGTAATAGTATAGCATGTGATCATGATAGCTGGGGACGGGACAGGAGTGGGACTATGATGATGTTGTGTGATAGCATGCATTGGGGACCGGCTTCAATGAAAGCCAGGATGGGGCTGTAGTGCAGAAATGGCGTACGTTTTTAAAATAATACTGTTATTTAATTATTTTTAAACTTTTTAAAATAACCAGGCTACATGACCCATTGCATCACATAACTTTATGTATACTTAGCTATGTAGCAGAGGTGTGAAGAGACCCCTTTACTCAGTTGCAAAGGTGTAAAACAAGATGCCAGACAGAGCGTAACTGCACAGTTCTAATTCCTGCAAACGTTTAAGTCCACTTACAAAGACCTCCAACAGGATCCTGGTCTAAGATTTTAACTTAATATTGTTTTACGTTACCATTTACATTACTGATCTAAGGAGAAAGGCGGGGTATAAATTCAGTAAAATAAATAAAGTATCATCATTTGCTTTCCAACTTGGGCAGTAAAATATCATTATCTAGTCCTGTATCCTCATTGTTCAGACCCAAACTTTAAAACCTGGACAGGAGAGGGGAAAATATGGCCTTCCAGCGCAGTGATTACTCCTTGGGCCTTTCCGCATGAAATGGCAGAAACACCTCGTGGTGTTGCAAGGGCAGCGTTTAAGACTGCATTTCTGTGACGCTGTGTTCCGCACCCCCCTCTTCCCTTTGAGGCAGGGGAGACTGCTGTTTCCTTCTGCAATACAGCGTCTGTGACCATTCCCCTGCTCCGCCTTTGCCTCGCCCCTGCCCCTTTGATTGGATGCTTCAATTCTTTTTAATGTTTTTTTTCACTTTACCGGATGACGTTTCTACGTAGTAATGTCTCTGCGTAGAAATGACATCACATAACTTCCAGCCACGCTTGAAATGGGACAGCTAGGTGACATTTCATGGCACATCATTCCTGGTGTAGTGTCTCTCTCTCTCTCTCTCTCACCCTTGACCGGCAAAAGGGTTGATTTATTAGAAAGTTAATAAAAACTTACTCATTGTTTTCTCCCTGCTTCTCTTCTCCTCCATGATTTCTTACGTGGAAGAAAAATGGCAACAACCTCTGCTTTGGTGGGCAGGGGCAGATTGGGATGGGAAGTGACGGAGGGACAAGCCAGGTACGCCCTCAGCCCGCCCATGGCTGCGTTAAAGCACATCAATGGCGGTCTGGGGAGGTAAAAACGCATTTTTTTCTGGAGTTCGAATATGACGCTTTAGCAACGCACAAGGACGCACCAGCAACTTAATATCAACTAACTAGCGATAACATCATGCAGATGCACGTCGCCTCAAGCTGTCGCAGCTACACAGTAGCGACACCATGTGGAAAAGGGCCTTTGTCTTCTCCGTTACGCACTCGATTATTGGCCAAAAGCTGGTTTTCAAACCTAGCTCAGAACAGTAAAGAGCAGAAAGAGTTTAACTGGGAGTGTACTGGTTCCTCTGCTCAAATCTGTTCTACCTCAGCTTGCAGCTAACCTAGTGCTTCTGTGCTTGCTCTAAGCTTGGATGTAGTACAAATAAATAAAATTCATTGTTCACTAGATGCCCCACAGCCGAGCCATTGATCTTTGCTTTGTTCCTTGGGGGCATTTCAACTGAGGTATGTCTTGGGAAGAGAGTCTTCAAAACAGCAAGCAGCAATCAATTTATATGTCAGTCTAGAAACAGGGTATGAAAGAAGAAAAGTCAGTAGGGCCTGTGGGCACACCAGACCTGATTATTGTTCAAAATAGTCCTAGTTTAATGTAACTGTTTTCAAAATAATAAGTGTTCATTGGTGAAAGTGAATGGCATAATTGCCACAGCGCGACAATTGTAATCCCACAGTAGATGGGGTTTTTAATTTCTCCTTCCATTTAAGTTTACCTCAAGTGTCCCCTTCCTTTAGAAAATCAGTATAGCCTTTTCACTTTTAGAAATGTACATTCTGTGAGGTATTCTGAGTGGTACAGGGAAAATTACAGCCTAAGAGGCTATAAAATGTGCACTGCTTCCCAGAGAGAGAAGACATTTTCTGTCTCTTGGGTTAATATTAAATTAAGCACTTTTTAAAAAATGCATATTATTTACCTCAGGGAACATCAGGCTCTACTCTGTCGTCTCTCTTACCAACTGATATTAGGGAATTCTGCTTTTTTTCTTTCTTCATCTTCAAACAGAGTTAGTGTTGCAACAGTGTGCCAAGCAAATTGATCAGGCTTGCTGTGGATTTTATTAGTGTTCTGTTGGCTCAGTTTTCACTCTACCATTTCACAATGGTGATTATTTAGACTGGTGCAATGGAAGGATAAATCAAAAGTCTCTTTCTATTCACCAACTGTTCAGTGGTGGAGATGACGATCGAAGATGGAAAGCAACAAAAATCACTCCCTCCACCCACCTCGGGTTTTTGTGCTTTTTCCCACCCTCAGATGTCAGAGCTATTTTCCCGAGAAAGGCAAAGCTGTGGCAGCAAGTAAACCTTGGATTCAAGGTTTCATTTTTGGATTTATTTTTTGGTGAACAAAATTTTTCCCCACAATCCAGATTCCTTCCACCCACACTCTGCTAGAGAGAAAATAAAATTGTGGTTAGAATGGCCTAAGCATCTTGTTGCCGAGAGAAAAGAAAGGAAAATGGTCTCTCTCTCTTTCTCTCTCTGTCGTTCTTTCTCACATGTACAGGCCAACTAAACTGGCAACTGAACGTTCAACTGAACATTCAACTGAACATTCAACGTTGTCCTCCACCCAGTTATGTTCAGGAAGATAGTTTGAGAAGTTCAGGGCTTCCATTCCCTCAGCATTGCCCCCAAACTCCCAACATCCACGACGCAAGGTGGCTGTTTCACTCTGCCTCATGGTTGGGCTAGCCCTTCAGGTGGATGAAGCAAGAAACGTAGGGAAAAGGGATAGACTACCAATAAAAGATTTTCAGCACCAGTTAAGTTCAAGGATGTTGTTCAGGAGCAAGGGGGAATAAAGTAAGTGTGACCTCTGTGGTGCGTGAATGACAGTGGGATGAAACTGAGGTGTGAGCTTATAATTAGAAACTGTTAGCACATTTTCACTTCAGTGACAGAATTATTTCAGAAATACATGTGTAGGCACTCAGACTTGAAAATGACTCCCATGTTTACATTCCAATTAGCAATCAAATTTTGGCTGCTATTCCAAAATTTTCTCTTTCTTTCTTTCTTTCTTTCTTTCTTTCTTTCTTTCTTTCTTTCTTTCTTTCTTTCGGTCTGTACATCACTCTCTTTGAGGCTTTTATCCACTGGCAACATAGGACCTTTTCACACCTTACCTCGTCCGGGTGTCGTCGCGAGGGGATCACACGAGAAACCTCTTGCGAGAGGCACTCGTGCCCCCTCTGCTTCCCCTCTGCACCGGCTCCGTGCTGGCTGGAAGGAAGCGTGAGTGCTCCACCGCTTCCTTCCGCAGCACAGCCGGGTACTTTCCCAGGCTGCGCTGGGGGAGGAAGTGCGATGGCCGCGTGTCCGGCCACGTGTCTGGAGGCTCCACACACAAGGTAAGTGCGGGTGGGGCACAGGAGGGACGCGTGATTGCGCATCATTTTCGGCAATGAGCTTAAAATGATATACTGCGTGATTGCTGTGGAATGGCCTTGGGAGTATGGAATGGTCCTCGCAATCCCACAGCACTCCTGAGGCCATTTTGCAACAGGGCTGGCGTGCAAAAAGGGCCCAGGATTCACATCCCTGCTTGGCCACAGAAACCCACTGGGTGACCTGGAAAAGTCATGCTCTCTCAGCCAGAGAGGAAGGCAGTGGCAAACCCCCTTTGAACAAATCTTGTTAAGAAATCCCTGTGGGTCACTATAAGCTGGAAATAATAACTTAAAGGCCCAGGAAAAGAAGAGTGCCTCTGTGTGTGATATACAATCCTATCTGAGCAGGAAAGGAAGAAATAAAAGTATTTCACCATGCATCTCTCTACTGTTGTGATTCATAGTTGTAAATGGGGAGCAGGATAAGTAGAGAAGGTGGATTTGTCCTCTGTTTAATAGTATAATAGAATACTTTGTCAGATACTGTGGGTGGAAAGGGAGAGAGAACTAGCATTTGTCTATGATTCTGCCTTCTTCTATAGCAAACTAAACAGACGGGAGAAATTATTCCCTCGGGTTAACACATTTTCCCTTCCACAATAGAAATCTCATATGTAGTGGGGGAGGGAGGTCAAATTCTTCCTAAGGTTTCCACGCTCTTCAAGGACAAATACAATGTTCAAGTATAAAGTATAACACTGGTCTTTCTGCTTGGAGAAATAATTGTTGCAGACAATTCCTTTCCACTCAGCTTCCCCATTGGTTTTTCTTTTTAAAAGAGGATAGGTAGTCTCACAAGCTCACTCTATCAGAGAAAGCTGTATTTGGCAAAGAAGAAAAAGAGACAGCTAGGAGAGGAATTATCTCTCAAGGTACTGTTAAAGCTAAGTTGCAATACTTTCTAAAGAGTGGGAATGGGGTTGGAGATGGGGATGGGGATGGTAATTTGGATCCTCTGTTGCTGTTGTTGTTTTTAATCTCTGTGGTAAGAAGTTGTGATGTGAGATTACAGATGGCTGTAAAAAGGCACAAGAAAGGCAACATGCATAGTTGAGTGGAATAACATGCTTTTATAATTAGAAGACTTTCACCACTTGAGGAAAGACTCTAAATATAGGCTCAGGATCTCATCTATTTTGACCTTGAATAGAAGCCAAGGGAAATAAGTTATTTCCTCTGATGTAGAATATTTTAAAATGGCGAGACAAGTCCTTAAAAGAAAGATCTGTGCCTGTTAACTGCCAGAATATCTCAGAGAAGAATTGCTGCCTTCATGCGTTTCACATGTCCTGCCTGATGGAGGATAAGGCTCTCAATGGCTACTAGTCATGATGACTACCTATTATGTCAAATATCTGTGTACCATTTGCTGGGGAACATCGGCAGGAGGATGCCATTACACTCTTGTCCTGCTTGTGGGCTTCCCGTAGGCAACTGTCTAGCTATGGTGTGAAAAGAATGCTGAACTAGATAGGCCTTTGATCCGACCCAGCAAGTTTCTTCTGATATTCTTAAGAGGCATCCCAGAGGCATGTGGCCAGCTGCTGTTGTAAACAGAATGCTGGACTAGACGGTCCCTTGATCTGATTCTGCAGGGCTCTTCTAAAGCTCTTGTGTTCTTAATCTGCAGAGAGTGCCAAGGAGAGAGAGACCTGACTGAAAAAGAAAATTGAGTGGTTTGGGTAATGTTTGCCCCTCTGCTTCATCTTCCTCTGATGTTGCGGCTCACTCAGTTCTAATGCTAGCATGGCTGTTTTTATTCTCTTTCCTTCTGACCATACAGTCAAGTGTGCATAGGCATACCTTCCAACATTTCACAGATAAGACTGGGACACATCTGACCTGGATGACAAAAGTCATTAATGTGGAAGAACAGACAAGCCAGGAGAGGCTGCATCAGTTTGTTTTTGCCTGAGCCTACTGGAAAGAGCGACAGCTGGAAAAGTGGGATGAAAGAGAATTGATTGGGAACTGTCTCTGCTAAACTAGGACAGGTGGTTACAGGTTATGGTTACAGGTCCCAGCTGAGCCAAGTGACAGCTAGGGATGCCTAAGTGATCTGTTCCTTTCTTCTTCTCCTCTCCCTCTCTCTTTTTCCTCCCACAGATTCCCAAGGGTGGCTGGACAGGACAAGCATCAGCTCCCCTAAGAATGAGTCAAATGATGTCACAAGAGGATTTAGGGGAAACAGAAATCACTACCTGAATCACTCTATGCATTTCTCTAGCCTTTCCTGGATTTTGAGCCATTTAGATTTACAAAAAAAAAAAAAGTTGCTATGTACTACAGCTTGTTCTACTATTTTGTTGGACCACAACTCCCAGTATAACCCAGAATTAAATTCTGAAAACCCACAGAACAGAGGATTCCAGGAGCTGTGTTTCAAAAAAAGCTTGGCCCTGAACCATGTAGTTTAGGAAAAAATGGCTGTGTGGTGATCCTACCAGAACAGTCTAGAGTTGTTGCTTTTGTTGTTTGTTTTATTCATTTATATCCTACTTTTCCCCCTATACTGAGATTCAAAGTGGCTGCTGATAGACTATTAAAACCAGGACCAATTAAAAACATATAAAGCATCAGATCATAAAGTGTGAGCTTTAAGATCTGCAGGGGAGGGCTTTCTGTCAGTCCCACCACCTTCACAGGTGAGGACTTGGGAGACAGCCTTCTCTGTGGCTGCTCCTAGGCTGTGGAACTCCCTTCCACTGGAGATCCAGTTGGTCCCGTCTGTGCTTTCTTTCTGCCAGCAAGTGGAGATGTTTTTACTGAGGCAAGCTTTTTGAATTTTAATTGTGTAGTAGTAGCATATGTGTCGAGTAGTGTGCTGCCTGTTTCAATCTTTCTTGGAAATTATGTTGTAAATATGTTTTAAGCGTTCTTAATAAAGTTTTTAATAAAATTGTTGTTTAATTTTTTTCAAACTAACTTAACTTGATCTTTTTAAATTATTGTAAGCCATCTTGGAGTCCTTCTTGGGAGAAAGGCAGGATATAAATTCAATCAATCAATCATTCAGTAGAAACTATTTTTAAGAAGCAATTAAACAATCCATAAATTTAAACCATTTGAACCATTTAAAAGAGAGGATTCAAAACAGAACGAAACAACACAATCATTAAAAGCACATGGAACAGGCATGTTTTCGCTTATCAGCGGAAGGAGAGCAAGGAGAGTGGGTGCTATCTTAGCCTCCCTATGGAGAGAGTTTCAAAGTCTGGGAGCAGCCACCAAGAAGCCCTCTCCCTTTTACCCTACCCAAATGTGCCTGGGAAGGCAGTGGAATTAAGAGAAGGACTTCCCCCAAAGATCTTAGAGCTGGGACAGGTTCATATGAGGTTCCTGTTGTTCAGGGCCAAACAGCATCAACAACAGAAGAATTTCTGTTGGGGAAAAGGTGATAGCCCCTACTTTGGCTTGTGAGCATGCAGGAGGCTTTTTTTAGAGGGGGGTGTCCAGAATCCGTTCTTTATCCAGTGCCAGTGGCATGTAGAAAAAACCCTTGATTGAGGTTTCTCAGATCTGATGTTTCTTGGATCTATGCAGGCCTGTCAATAGGAAGAACTAAGGTACCCTCCCCTAGCAGCAGATTTTAGGTTTTGTGAAAGAGTAGCAAATTGCTAGTGATTTGCTTTGTTGCTATATTTTTAAATAGACCTCCTCTCTACTAATTTTTAATGTCCTTGTGGGCTTTTCTGCACCAGGTGGCAAAGTAATTTGGCTGGCTTTGGATGCTTAGACTTGAGTGAGAGGGGGTCTATTTTAGGCTGTTCTTCTTCAGGCCACAAGATGACTTGGGCTGTACCAAGCTCATTGCGGTCTTGACTTCTGTATGTACAGGAAGAGCATGTTGGCTTCCTCCACTTCCTCTTCAAAAATGCATACTGGGAGGAAGGTGTAGTGGAACCGTCATTGCTACTTATACAACCCAGCCTCCGAATAAACAAAATGAAATAGGTTTTCCTTGTTACTCATTTGATGCAGTGGCAAGGCAATCACTGGTATGTGTCGACAAGGCTATTTTCTCACATGTCTTCTGCCATTGGACTCTGCCTGTCTGCACTCTTAAGCGCTCACAGCTTTGTGGCCGCTGTTTAACAAGTCCCTTGCCTGTTCCACTTCCATCTTTTGTCTCTCTTAACTTCATTATGTATCCAAACAAAGAGATGAAAAGAAATGGCAGGAAGAAAACTCTGTTGTGTGGCTCTTAGACTGGCACTGGTCTCTGGATGCCAGCTGCCAGCCCCTCTCAGTGTAACAGAGGAGAAGCACACTGACTGGACCACCAGGGACACTATTTGCTGTCGCCTAGTCATTAGCCATCATTCTCACTTCTGAAGCTTGCCAAACCATGACGAAAGCCTGACACTGGGGGAATTCGAGTGAGGACATGCTTTGCGGTGGGGTGAAGCAACCTTCCTTCTGTCCTTCCTTGCTTGCTTTCCTTCCTTACTTCAAAAATGTTTTTCTGTACTCATGTATCTTTTGCTCTCTGTTGTTTGGACTGGGAACAGAAAGTAGCAGGAAAAACCACATAAAACTAAGGCTCGGAAAAAACAGACATAGGTCTCTAGACTCCTGAGGAAACAGCTTTGAGATGAGCAGTTGTGCCTGTGGCTGTAAGAGGATAAATGCAACAGCAGCTCTGTAGGCACAAAATGGTGAAACTTGAGGAAGCAGGCCCCGGTGGCAGCTGATGGCTTTTGTGTCACTGAGGCAGTGTGTACCTATTTTGCATTTTACTCTGAACTTTAAAGGAGCTATTCAAGGTTTTGAACTCATTTTTAGGATTCAGCACTCCAACAGCTCATTTAAGGTTCAGACTAAAGTTTGGAACTGATTTACCATTCACTGACGTGGAAGCTATCACCTGCCACTGACAGGTTGGGGGTCAGCAACCAGGAAGACTCAGAGTAAAGATGGTGGAACTTTTTTTTTTCAGTCCAAGACTGAATTCAATTTCAGAAAAGTTTAGAGGAGGGGAGTGGGCCCAAAGGCAAACAGATGGGTCCAAAAATACAAACATACAGTAGGTGAAAGCTTTCACTGTCCATAACTAAGCCTTGGGAAGGATATTTCAACTTTTAGAAAAGAGAAAACTCCATTCAAAAGCTGGAGAACCAGCAAATGATATCATGGGAATAGAATGTGGTCACTCATCCCCTATGGAGAGATGTAGCCACTGAGGGGTATTATCTACCTTATCACCCTGTACCCCGCCACTAGTTACTCAGTGCAAAAGAGCAAAAGAGGATGCTGCAATTCTATCCATCTTCCATCCTGTCCTTGATGCACCCTTCATAACATCTCATTCCTGAAACAGAATGAGAACCACTGGCCATGGATCTTGGCCTGCCAGGTGCTTTGCATTCTCTAGGCAGGAAGCAAAACTAAGATCTTTAGTGTGGCCCTGGATGGCCATCACACATGGCTGGATCTCAAGCTGAACAAATATGTGGTGGCCTGTCAGTAAAATTGTCTCTAGCAGAGGATGGAGGTGGTTCAGATAGCTATGTTAAGTCTCTCTCATATGAAACATCTATATGTTGTGATTCTGTTTTAACTGCCATGGTTCCCTCCTATGAAATCCTGGGATTGACAGTTTACTGGGCCAGGGGTTCCTCTGCTGCCTCTGACCAAACTATAAAACCCATTTTGCAGCCGTGGCAGCAAAAGTAGTGTCAAGCTGCTATTACAATCAACTGTGAAAGAGACCTAAGTCTGTTGTAGCAAGAGCAACAGTCTTGTAGCACCTTAAAGACTAACTTATTTATTTGCAGTAGAATATTTGTCCATTGTAGGAAAAAAAAAATAATCTCCTGAGATAATATAATGTACCAGGTGAAGAGGACTGCAGTTGACAAAAGCTTATGCCAAATAAATCATGTTAGTCTTTAAGATGCTATATGTTTTATTTGGCATAAGATGTTCTGGACTGCCAGGCACTTCATCAGATGTAGGTACAAGCGGCTTGCAGGCCATGAAAGTTTATGCCAAATAAAACCTGTTATTCTATATTAAAGAAGCACCAGGTATGCTCAGTATACCTGCAGATGCACAGAGGAGATACAGTGTTTTTCCAAGCAATGGTGATAATCAAAGGCTCCCAAGTCACTAGGGTAGTGAACCTATTCCAGCTGTTCATTTGAACTATAAATGAGTTGTCCAGGGTGCTGAACATGATTTGGTATTCTACACCTCCGGTTCTTTAATGTCTAGACTACAACCTTGAGTGGAGTCACTGTACCGCTGACATGGAAGCCAGCAGCTGCCACCATTGAGCCTTCCATTTCTTAAGTATCCAGATGCTTTGAAGGTTAAAGCAGAAAGCATAAATGGAAACCTATAGAGTACAATCAGTCCACCTAAGCAAGATGAAATGAAACATAGTGGCTATAGTACAATGAAGAGATTGGATGGGAAGACACAAGAGCTTTGGCCCTGCATCTTTTCCTTCTTTCCTTAAATAGGTCCTTGGCATATTTAGTTACCAGCCAAGCAGTTTAAGGGAATTCACTAATGCTAAGAAGAAAAATAGTTTGCATGGTTTTCCATGTTTTTTTTTAAATGTGGTAGTTTGGTTTTAATATAAGATCTTTCAGGTCAACTAAGGCTAAATTTCAAGCTTGCTGCTATCAATGGGACCATTGATTTCAGCAGGGAGTTGCCCATTTGCCAGCTGTTCAGTTGTTGCCGGATTGTTCTTTAACGTATGTTGAAATCGTTATACTGCAACATAATCCAGTAAGATGGATGGCTTGAATAATGGATAGGCTATAACATCTTTCATCACTTTCTAGATTGTAATGCTGAATTCTGTCATGATTGTTAATATCCCAAATATGCTCCTATCCAGCAGCTGCTTTTGTATATTCATGTAAAACTATCTTGGTGGTCTCCATCTTGGGCCGATCATATGGATGTCTGTCTCATTATCAATGATATCATGACATGGAAGCCAGTTTTTGATGCTTGGCTTGTCACTGGCCCTCTCAGATTGTGCCATCACAAACCTCTCAAAGAAAAGCTTTCCTCAACAATAAAAGAAGGAAAAATGATGTCTTGATCTCTATAATTATTTTTTAGAGCAGCTTATACTAAGCTGTAGTGTAGCTCAATATAAACTGTAGAGTCTTTTAACCATCTAATCATAATAAGAATATATGAGAAAACCTTCTCAGTGGCTGCTCCTAGGCTTTGGAAGTCCTTCCCATGGGAGACTTGGTTGGACCCCTCTCTGCTCTTTTTCTACTGCCAGGCACAGATCTTTTTATTTGTGCAGGCTTTTGGCTCTGAATTTGTTGAGGTAGAAGAATCATTAATGGTGTGTTTGTTGAGTGTTTCCAGTCTGCAAGCCATTGTTTTGTATTCCATATTTGTTGTCAGATTGTAGTTAGAAGTAGAATAGATTCTGCCTCTATAGCCTGAAGCAACTGTATTGGTATGCCATTTGTTCCTGGTGATTTATTTCTTCCAGTTGCAGCTTCTGTAATATATTGTTTTAGCTGCACTTTGTTTTAACCTGTACAAGAACCCACTTTAAATCCTACATTGGGATAAAGGTGGGAAGGTGATTAAAGAATGAATGAATTAATGAATTAATGAATGAACGAATGAGAAGGCTCTGGACAAGCAAATGCGAAATATCTTTCACAGATTGCTGGATTGATACTTGAAAAAGATTCTGAGGAAGTTTTAGTGGAGGCCTGCTTGGTCTTGGTCTTTGTTTATGTACAAGCCCTTCCCAACACATAGTTCTTTCAGGATTGCAACATACGGTATGGGTTATCTCTATTGTACATTGAAAATTTGTCCTATTCACCACTTATCTTGCCTTGTGTGGTTTACGGACCCTTTTAAACCAGCCTTCCACAATTGACTGGCCTGCAGCCAGATTGGACTACAATTCCCGTTATCTTGGTGATGGAAATTGCAATAAAGCACATGTGCAAAGTGCTGATTGGGCAAAAGTGATTTAAATGTTTTGTTGCTGCTGTTTTAATCTGTACAAAACTACTTGCAAATGAGACTTTTAATATGCAGGGATGATGTCTTGCTCACACAGTTTTGCAGAGCTTCCAGACTTCATCCACCTGTAAAGCACTATGTTCTCCCACTGTTTCTCCCACTGTTCAGTGTAAGGTAATGTCTCTGGGAAGATAGATTCTGGTTTAGTAACACCTCTCCTTTTTTTAATGCCATTTCTAATTGTGCAGTCGTTTGACTTGCATACCAAGTCTTTTTCTCTAAAGAACCTTTTGCCTTCTTTGCTTTTTGTGAATCCTTTACTCAAAAAGGGAAAAAGGATACATTTTTGTCTGATGCTTCTGGTGGTAACATTAGCATCCTGTTAATTAACTGCTTCCTAAAGTTTTTCAGTGCCAGAATTACGTGTGCTCAGTGCCTGCTTGAAGTTAGGAAATTAAGTAACAGATTAAACTTTGTCATTTGCTCTTTTTAAATCTTTTCTTTTATAAAATTGTCATTAATGCCAGATTGCAAAACCATATATAAAGCAAAGCCTGGTACTATTTATTCATCTGTGTGCTTGTGTGTGTGTTTGTGTATCTCTCTCTGTGTGTGGTATTGTGGATGGCACTGGAGTTACCAGGTTTCTCTTATTGTAAGGGATGCGCCCATTAGAATGCTGGAAAGCTTGTCCCTTATAGGACTGACAGAAATCCCCTATTACGAAGAATGTCCCCTATTTGAGGATTAGAAAACTTTCCCTTTAATATTGACTGATCAAAATTCCAAAACTCTCACCCCCATATGGATGTGGGTCCTTCGTAAAGACAGAAAAGCATTCATCATTCAATGTATTAATGTGGACAATATTTATTTTTATAGAGAAATGCATGGCTAAGTCAACTGAAATCAGTACTTTCATTTGTTACTTAAGTAGAGCAAAAACTTGTTAATACTTGCTTCCTGACCATCAACCCTGCGTGCCATGATTTTTTTTTTAAAAAAGACAATCCAATCCAAACAAAACTACAATCCAAACTAAACAACAAAACATCAACAGAAAATACATCCATACAAACATTAACAGACATCTACAAATAACTAAAACAAATACTAACAAAACATAACTAAAATAAGGTCCTGCCCTCATTGCAAATTGTTCACATTACTTAAACGTTTCCACCTAATTATTAAGTCATACATTTTATCTCATAATGATTATTCTTTATCACTTATGATTTCAATTACTTACTTAATTTTTCAAGTTCATAATTAATTGTTAACTTATGCTAAATTACTTTATCAATCATCTAAAAATATGCACATTATGAATTTTGACTGTCCCTTATTGCTATTTTGAAAACCTGGCAACACTAGGTGGCACTGGCAATGCTTTTCAACTACACTGTTAGAGATTTATGAACTCTAACAAGAGGCAGGGACACTGTAGAACAGTTTTCCTCTCACAAGCCTTAGCTGGCCAAATCTTGGCTTTTAGAAACCAGGCAAAGATCCCATTTTACACAGCATACTTTGGAGTAAATCTGTATGTTTTTACTTTAAGGCTGCAGTCCTCTTGTCCTGCTTTATGGGAACTCACTTTTGTTCATTTTGTAGCTGAAGTGTACCTGCAACCTCTCAGGTCCATAGGTAACACTGCCAAAGAGACCCAGAGTCCTGTTTTCCGATGTCCTCCCCCTTTAACTTTACAAATCTAACCAACAGTTTCTCACAGAGTCCTCTCCCATTCCCCCCAATTTTTGAACCTCAAGAATCTTAGCAGTCTCAGTGTGATGAATCCTGAGGGAGGGGGGATTAGCAATGGAGGCACCCTAGATGGGAAGAATGGGCAGTGGAAATCTAACTGAAATCAGAGAGTTGAGATTCAGAACAGACAAGGTGGAATAGAGAACGGAGTTGAGAGTTGATGTAGAGAGTTGAGTGTTGATGTTAAGAGAAGGGTGTGTTTGGAGCTGAGAGAGAGAGAGAAGTATTGTGCTGGTTTATGAATCCTTACTTGCCAAATATCTATTACCTTGACAGTGTGTTAAATAAAGATTTGTTTATATTTCTTTATAAAGAGCTGTCTCGATTGCCCTGTATTAGGTTACACATGCTACCACCAGTACTATCAGTACCACCGTCATTGGAGAGGTAAGTCTCTGCTTGTCCTTATATCTGAAAGGATGCAGATTTTGGGAAAGCAGTGGAGGGAGATAAACTGGAAGAGGAAGCCAAGGGGGGGAGAAGTTAGAAGGGTGCTACATTCTCTAGGGAGAGAGAATAGAAGCAGATCTGGCTGTCATAGCCCTGGCTTATCCAGAAATCTCCCTGGTTGTTCAGACCTGGACATAAAGCGGTATCAGGCTAGGCAGACCCCTGGGTTTTCACACTTAGTCCTCTCCTTTTTTCCCCTCTGCCACATTAATCACAACAGCAGTGCCTTGGAGACACCAGTCCTGTTTTCTAGCTGAATGGTATCTGGGTTGCAAGGATCTATACTTAGTTCCCAGAATTTTCTTAGCGCTTGCTTTTAAAGTTCAGAAATCTCAGATAGCATGGATCAGATATACCACAAGGTAGTACTCTTCCTGCTAGTCCATTAAACAAGGGGTAGGGGAGTGCATTGATTGTTCTCAGGACCCTACAAGGCTACAACCCATCAATTTTCACCTCACTCTAAATCTAGAGCATCAGAATTTTAAAATTCGTCTCACACATTTGTCAATAGCACCTTCCAAAGTTTTGTTTTGGGGGGGCAGGAGCGGGGGAGGCACTATGAGACATTTTGCCAATGTAGGATGGAGAATATTGAATCCTTGAGAGGAAAAAAAACAGAAAATGTTAGAAAAGTCCAATATTTTTATTCAATTTCTAATCCAAACCTAGAAGACATTAAATCAAAATTATTTGAAATTTCAAAATAATGCAAAGTGTTCAGTTACATTAAGTCAGTGATTAGCCCTGGCTAATGAAAATGAAGTATCCTGATTTTGTTGCAGTATACAAAAATATAATGAAGAGAAATTGGATATTGACCAGAGCTGACACCGGTTGGGAGATTCTGGAAACCGTAGTTCAGAAAAGTTGTTTTTTCTAAGATCTCATTAGGATTCCTCCTTGATTCATGGATGGTCACCAGTAGAGGGTTCTCAGATCAATAAAAGAGGAAGGGAGGGAAGGAGACTAGCAAACTGGGATAAAGAATAGTAAGAAACAAAATTCCGTGGGGAACGTTTGGGACTGTCTGTTTCAAACAGAAATGATGTATTGATATGGTCATATTAATGTTTAACATTAATTCGGAATTGACATTTTCTCATGAAATATCAAGAATGGAATGGTACTGACAGAGAACTGTGAGGCAGACAGGATTCCAAATGTATTTCAGAAGCTTGGCGTTGAGCAAGCATTAAGCAGACATTGTGCCTCAGGCAATCTGGCCAGGTAGTAAAAAGTACAATTTCTTATGTGCTTCCCTTGCCATACTGAATGTGGAATTCTACTATTTCTTTCCACATTCACTTTCTCACCTGTGGTTGAAGGAAATGTGGACATGACAGATCTGTGCCTAGTTAACTGGGGGTGCAGTATTCATGCAGAAAGGAGGGATTTCCGCAGTGTGCTAACAGAGAGACATGCAAGCACAGCATCTGCACAGTGCAGCCTCCTGTGTGCGTGGTCCATTCAGTTAAAGGTATTCAAGACAGGAATGTGGAGAATGGAAATAGTAACATAGGGAATTGGGAGCAGCTGGCAGGCCTCCCTGTTTCTGTTAAAAGCCTGATACGGGGCTAGGAAACCTTATTTACCTGTTGAGGTTTGTATTACCTCAGTAAAAAAAACCTGTTGAGGGCTGCTTTCCAGAAAGTGGATATGGCCATAGTTTAAAATGGGGAGGATTATGGCTCTGTTTCTTACCGTTATTTAGTTTACAGCATGGAGAAAAGCAATATTTGCAATCAGACAAAGAACTTCTTCCCTCACAGGTGTAACATTCTGTCCACTAGCTTTGTAGATGAGGGATGGAGACACAGCTTCAGGCTCTGTTATGTTTTGTGGGTAACTGTCAAGGTGCAAACCCTGTGTTCATGGTGGATTGGATCAAGCCATACATAAAAGACATTTTGGTCTCTTGTCTGTTCCGCTATACATTTGATCATGCATCCACTGCCTCCTACATCATTTCTCCAACTTTTCTGCCTGCACTGGTTGCAATACCCAGCTCACCCCAGCCGTACAAGCTCCTGCCCTTGACACTGATCTGTTAGAATGAGCCATATCCCTTAGAATAACGTTCCCATGGCTATAAGAATGGTCTTTCTTAAGGTAGAAACTGACATACATCTAGCTTGTATTTGAATCCCAAATGTGTAATCTTTCTTTTCTAAGTCACGTTTGCTTTTCTTCTAGGGGATTTATCTAAGAAGGTTTTTTTTTTAAAAAAAGGAAACATAGTTTCAGTTGTGCGAAACATACAGCATATTCAGGCATGCTCTGTGCATTGTTTTCCCATAGGTAACACTGAAAGAAATTTCAAACACCAGAGATGAAAGAGATGTTCGCCTGTCTCCCATAAATACTGCAGTCTTTACTTTTGGCATTGCTCTTTATGCATATGAAAGGAATGCCTACAATCTCCTTTCTTGTCTTCCTTTTCAAACACAGGTGGTACAGGGGAAGCCCAAATATATTAATGTCTGATCAGAGTCTGCTGTCTTTTTTATGTTTTCCCAAGGATCCAGGCTGCAGGAAACAAATGTTTTATTGAAAGCTAGATATGGAACTTATAAAGGGGTTGCCAAATTTCCCACATTCACTCAATGGCAAAATTTGATCTAACTCTTTTTCAGAAGCAAGAATGAGGAACACTAAATATAAACAAGACACAAAGGGCAATGAATTTACAGGGACCTTATTTGCATAACTTACTGGTCTCTATGGCCATTTCTGCACGGGCGTAAAGAAACAGTGCAGAGCGTCCTTCAGGGAGGACGTCTGCACCTGGGAGCGGACTGGGTCGGACGTACTTAGTGTAGTTCCGCACCTCAGCCCGCTCCGGAACGACCCGAAGTGGTTGTCCAGCATGGTTTTGAAAGAGCGCTTGAAACAGGTCTTTCAAAAGCACGGAGTGCACCACTCCGTGCCTGCTCTCCGGTGCAGATTTGCAGGCTCTCACCAGTGCGAGCCTGCGATCTGCCGGGGGCGGGCTTTAGGCTGGCAAGCTTCAGTGGTTGGTGGAGAGCCTTGACCAACCAGAAGCCACCATTTTCGTCCCCGGAGCGGTGCGGAGCGGCGGCTACTCACTGCTCCATACCAGCCTGGACCCAAGCGTGGAGCCAAGAAGTCCGGTAAGTACCGGCACGGGGCGATTCCCTCGCCCCGCGCAGAAATGGCCTATATTTCATAATGAGGAAGAGTATTTGGCTGTCTCTACTTATTGAAGTTTCTTTCTGAATTTTAGCTATAATTCAATGGTGAACTCCCAGATACTTTTCATACCAAATTACAATCCTCCAGAACCTCTAAAATTGGTTCTTCTGCTTTTGCAAATAGTTGAGAATGGCTGCTGTCTCAAAAACATTCACCAGCATAGTAGATGGGAGCATTTGCTGAGGGTGCAAATCAGAGAAAGTTCTACATCTGCCTATCCAGTCCAGCATTTCAAAGAGGAAGCAGATTTGCTTGAACTAATTGCTGTGGACTTTGTAGTTATGATATTTATCTTCCAACTTTGTTTGACTTCCTTTGGTCCCCAGTTTTTTTCTAGACTCAGTCCAAGGTGGTGATTTTAGCATATTAAGCCTTAAACAGTTTGGGATGTGGACACCTTAAAAACCACCTTCTTTTATATTTTCTTCCTCACCTACTCTGGTCATCATGAAAGGCCATATTCTAGATTCCTTGACCATTGATGACAAGTCAAATGGAAAATAGCATGAGAGGTTTTTTTCCAGAAATGCCCTGCATCCAATAGTATTTTTTTCTAAGTGGGATCCACCTCTTCCCAGATTTGGGACTTGGACTGAGCACTCTTCAAGTGGAGAAATGTTTTCTATAAATGAAGGCTTGCGGCCATTCTATTTAGGACAGAATGATGTTACAGGCTAGCCCACCCAGCAGGTTTGATATGGTTTAATTGGCAGCATATTATTTAATAGGCAAATACATTAATTGGCATGGATATAAAATGGAACCTGAGGTGGCTGGAAGGTCAAGCCGGGCAGAGGAAAATTACTGACTGAACACGTGTGATTGTAAGGCAGGTCAGTCCACATTCCCTCTAGAATCATAGAATCATAGAAATGTAGAGTTGGAAGAGACCACAGAGGCCATGCAGTCCAACCCCCTGCCATGCAGGAACACCCCCAAAGCACTCCCGACAGATGACCATGCAGCCTCTGCTTAAAAACCTCCAAAGAAGGTTTTTAAAACCTTTTAAAAACCTCCACCACACTCTGAGGCAGCATATTCCACTGCCAGACAGCTCTGACAGGAAGTTCTTCCTGAGGTTCAGGTGGAACCTCCTTTCCTGCCTCTTGAATCCATTGCTCCTTGTCCTAGTCTCTGGAGCAACAGAAAACAAGCCCACTCCCTCCTCTACATGGCATCCCTTTAAATATTTAAACATGGCTATCATGTCCCCTCTTAACCTTCTCTTCTGCAGACTAAACATACCCAGCTCTCTAAGTCTATCCTCACAGGGCATGGCTTCCAGGCCCCTCACCATTTAGGTCGTCCTCCTCTGGACCTGCTGCAGCCTGACCATGTCCTTCTTGAATTGGGGTGCCCAGAACTGCACACAGTATTCAAGATGAGGTCTAACCAAAGCAGAGTAGAGTGGTACCAGTACCTCCCTCGATCTAGACACCATACTCCTATTGATGCAACCAAGAATTGCATTGGCTTTCTTGGCTGCTGCATCACACTGGTGGCTCATGTTCAGCTTGTGGTCTATTAAGACTCCTAGATCCCTTTCACATGTCCTGCTATCCAACCACGTGTCCCGCATCCTATATTTCTGCGTTCTATTTTTTCTACCTAAGTGTAGGACCTTACACTTCTCTCTGTTGAATTTCATTTTGTTAGCTTTGGCCCAGCTCTCCAATCTATCCAGGTCATTTTGAATTTTGATCCTGTCCTCTGGTGTATTAGCAACCCCTCCCAATTTGGTGTCATCTGCAAATTTGATGAGCATGCCCTCTATTCCTTCATCCGAGTCATTGATGAAGATATTGAACAGCACTGGGCCCAGGACAGAACCCTGTGGCACCCCGCTAGTCACTTCTCTCCAGGATGAAAAGCAGCCATGGGTGAGCACCCTTTGGGAATGGTCAGTCAACCAGTTACAGATCCACCTGATAGTAGCCCTGTCCAGCCCACATTTTACTAGCTTTTTTGCAAGAATGTCATGGGGAACTTTGTCAGAGGCCTTACTGAAATCGAGATATGCTACATCCACAACATTCCCTTCATCTGTCAAGCTAGCAACTCTATCATAGAATCATGGAATCATAGAATCATAGAATCATAGAATCATAGAATCATAGAAATGTAGAGTTGGACGAGACCACATGGGCCATGCAGTCCAACCCCCTGCCATGCAGAAACACCCTCAAAGCACTCCCGACAGATGGCCATCCAGCCTCTGCTTAAAAACCTCCAAGGAAGGAGACTCCACTACACTCCGAGGCAGCATATTCCACTGCCGGACAGCCCTGACTGTCAGGAAGTTCTTCCTGAGGTTCAGGTGGAATCTCCTTTCCTGCAGCTTGAATCCATTGCTCCTTGTCCTGGTCTCTGGAGCAGCGGAAAACAAGCCTGCTCCCTCCTCGACATGGTATCCCTTCAAATATTTAAACATGGCTATCAAGTCCCCTCTTAACCTTCTCTTCTGCAGACTAAACATACCCAGCTCTCTAAGTCTATCCTCATAGGGCATGTCTTCCAAGCCTCTCACCATTCTGGTTGCCCTCCTCTGGACTTGCTCTAGCCTGACCATGTCCTTCTTGAATTGGGGTGCCCAGAACTGCACACAGTAATCAAGATGAGGTCTAACCAAAGCAGAGTAGAGTGGTACCAGTACCTCCCTCGATCTAGACACCATACTCCTATTGATGCAGCCGAGAATTGCGTTGGCTTTCTTGGCTGCCGCATCACACTGGTGACTCATGTTCAGCTTGTGGTCTATTAAGACTCCTAGATCCCTTTCACACGTACTGCTATCCAACCACGTGTCCCCCATCCTATATTTCTGTATTCCATTTTTTCTACCTAAGTGTAGGACCTTACACTTCATAAAAAGAGATAAGATTAGTCTGACATGACTTATTTTCGAGAAATCCATGTTGACTTCTCGTGATTACTGCATTGCTTTCTAAGTGATTAGAAACTGCCTGCTTAATGATCTGCTTGAGGATCTTTCCAAGTACTGATGTCAGGCTGACTGGGTGATAATTATTTGGGTCCTCTTTTTTTCCCTTCTAGGCATAGCTGAAGTCATTGTCAGGCAGATTACTAAGCAGCTCCAGAGATAATAGTCTTAGGCTGAAGCTGGAACATCTCTGAGCATACAATGGTCAAGGGAAGTTCCCACCAGAACAATGACTGTCTCAACCCTGGATGTTTCCCTGCATTATCCCCTAAACCTCTCCACAATGCAGAGCTATTACAACAGCCATAACCTCTCTGTCACCTAGACACTAAGACCATTAACTCTGTCTGGATCTCACTATCTGTGTTCCAACTTCCATTGTCCGCTCTGTCGGGAGAGCCATTCACACCCATACCTGCAGTGTAGATTTTGGGTATAAGAACCCTTGGTTCTGAGTGGTTTGGTACAGTACTTCGCTTGCTGGTCACCACACTGTCACTCTGATTTCTGAACAAGTACTGTCCTGAGGTGCTCGTCTAACCCACATCATTGCTTTCTTCACTGCTCTCTGGATTGGTAATTATCACCCATTCCCTAAAAACTCCTCTATCCACAACTTTCCTCCCTTTATCCTTCAGTTAGCTCTTGTGCAAGTATGTGAGTGTTTGGATCTTTTGCATGTGTGTGTGAATTGTTCAACAAAACCCCCCCACATATTTATTTATTTTATTTATAGGCCACCTTTCTCCCAGAATTGGGACCCAATTCTTTTGAATCTCTGGCTGGTTCTTTCCTGCGAGGACCCTATAAATGTTGGTGGAAGATTTTGCTAGGTTATCTCCCTCTCGCAGACCTCCTGATTAATTAATTAGTGGCCTAATTAATTTCCTCTTGTCACATGGAGGTACTGGCCTTGTGGGTGGATCCCTGAGTCACCCATGTTTTGGGGTAACATCCTTGTGCTGCCTAGACTAGAAAGAGGCCAAATCTCCCTCTGCTTTGCAAAGCCCCCATATTATTATGTAGCAAAACATGTGCGCCTATGTCGCAAGTCAGATGTCTGTCATCAGGAGACTTCCCTCTCCACCTGAGTTCCCTGTGACACCCAATGTGCTTCTATTGATTTCCTCCCCACATTTGTTTTCATGATTCATTATTAATGGGATCGCTTTTCCGTCCTTCGAGCACAAAGGCAAATTTTGTGTAAAAATCAATTGAGTGAATGCCGCCGATGGCGTGTTTGGTTTTCTTTGCTTTCATCTCCTATGCGCTGTCCTCAGGAGGCACTGAGCAGGATATTAGGAAACAAGCACAGAAGAGAGAGAGAAAAAATCAATTGTTAGTGACTCATGTAAAGGGGACTTCTGTGCCCATCTCCTCTCTCTTTTTCTGTTGCTCTCGACTTTGTAAATATGTATTTCAGGGCTCTGACCACCATTTGCTCCATCCTGTCACAACCTAGAATGGGATTCCCTTTTCTGTATTGATCTCAACAACCAAAGCTTAGTTGAGGAGAGCAGAAGTGGAAGCTCTAAACATGGAGAGGGTTAAAAAGGCTGTCATTTATACACAGAGGTCCTACTATGAATTCGGTAATAAAAATTCTGAATTGCTGGCTAGAGCAGTAAAAAGAAAAGAACAGAAAAGAAATAAGTTAATACTATTAAACATGGGAATGGGATGTAGTACTCTTCATCTAGGGAAATATGTAGTGTATTTGAAGAATATTATAATCAGCTTTACACAGCAAAAACCTCCAATTTAAATGTGCTGTCAAATTTTACAGATACTCTTCAAATTAAAAGGTTGGATGGCAATCAAAAAAGTTTTTACAATGGACCATTCAGAACTTTAAAAATGACAAAACACCAGAATGTGATGGCTTTATAGCTACCTTCTATAAGAAGTTCAGCATGGAGCTGCTTCCACATGTAAATGAGTTATATAATGGCATACTTAAGGCATATACCATCCCACAGTCTTGGAAGCTTGCTTGGATTTTAGTTATGCCCAAGTCTAAGGATAACTCAGAGTTAATAATGGCCTACAGAGTAATTATACTATTAAACCAAGATCATAAAAATTTTACATCTATAATTAGTGATAGACTCAATATTTTTAAAAATCCGTTCATGCACTATGATCAATTTGGTTTTATCTCTGGAAGAAACTTGTTGATGCCATCAGATGTGCTTTAAGCTTAATGCATTTTGCCAAAAAAGAATAACATTCCAGTTGCATTGGTTGCCTTAGACTCACTTAAAGCTTTTGTGGACTGCAATATTTATTTGAACTTGTTAGATGCATGAGATGGGGCAAGAGTTTGTGAATATGCTCCAGAAACTCTACAGAGGTTCATTCACTGTTGTGAACATCAGTGGTACCGATTCCCCAAAAATTTCACTATCCTATAGTACCAGACATGGGTGATCTCTTTCACCTCTGTTATTTGTTCTAGCGTTGGAACCTTTAGCCAAACTAATTTGCAAGATTTCCACATTGAGGGTGTGATGATTTGGAGAAGACGAAGACAAGACTAGTCTTTCTGCTGATGATGCCCTGCTGTTTTTTTCCAGTGCCCAAAATGATGCCATATTTAAAGCTTAAAACAATTTTTAAGGATTTCTGCAAACATTCTGGCCTGAAAATCAACTATACAAAGTCAAAATTGTTCTGTATGCACACCTTAGTGGAGGAACAGAAACAAATCCAGGTAATCTCGGTTTTGTCCCTCGGCTACTCTGAGAGCCAGAGTGGAGTAATAGTTCAAGCACTGAACTACAACCCTGGAGCCCAGGGTTCGATTCCCCGCTCAACCATGGAAACCCACTGGGTGACCTTGGTCGTGTCACACACTCTCAGCCCCAGAAAAACTCCATGATAGGTTCACCTTAGGGTCAGAAAAGACCTGAAGGCACACAACAACAAGGTGTTTCTCTGACAAAGAATTTCAGTCTATTGATACTTTGAAATTATAAGCAGCTATATCCACTTATCAAATTAAAATTGAAGGAATGGTCTGATTTAAAGCTGTCAGTATTAGGTAAAATAGAACTAGTAAAAGCTCATATTTGGCCTAAACTTATGCTTTTTGAAAGTATTTCCTTAAACCCTGGGACAAAACATCTGAAATACTGGCAAATAAATGTTGAAAAGTTTATTGTAGAAGGGGAGAACTTAGATTTGTTAATAGGGTGAAATATAATCAATTTAAAACAGGAGGGCTTGCAATTTCTAATTAGAGAAATATTATTTAGTATTTCAGTTGTTATAACTTCTAAATTTATTAAGGATAATAGAATAGTTGCATGGGTTCAAAGGGAAAGGGGTGGCAGTTTAGGTATAGGTGATGGCTTTATTTTTCTACCAGTTTTCAGGACAAAATTGGAGCAAACAGAAAGTTCCTTTCTGTTTGAGATATTCAGGATACAGTTTTGTCTATGTTAAAATATTTGCTCCACTTCAGTCTCCTCTGTGCCCCTTCTTAATGTAACCTGATTTTTCAGTAAAATGATAAATTTAATCAATTTGTCGTGTGGAAAGAAAAAGGGGTATATAAGCTTAGCAAGCTGTTTATAAATGATAGACCAAATATCAGTAGCACAACTAACAGAAAAATTAGAAGAATATACTCCTTGCTAGCTGAACAAATTTCAGGTTTCCATTTTTGCCTCTACTGTATATAGGGATACAAAGTCCACCCCACTGCTTTACGATCTTGGCTTGATAACTTCTAACAGAACTAAGTGGCTGGCCTCTGAGGGGTTACACATGGGTCCTATAAAAGATGTAAAGGTGCATGCAAAGCTGAGTATAGAGTACAGATTTCCAAAACGAAGTAAGATAGAATTTGGAGATCTGTCCCATATAAATTGCTGTCAGCAACTGTAAAAGAGGTTGCTATGAAACACATGGACAACAAAAGAATTAGTGGTGATAACAGAAGAAGAGAGAGAAAGAGATTAAAAGAGAGACTAAGCAGGGTTGTATGTAATATTAATTTACATCTTACTACATGTATCATTTTTGTCCATTAAATAAAGAGTGGTACATTAAAATAACTTTTATAGTTTCACAACACAGACTTGCTGTCCTGCGTGGTAGATGAGGTCCGATTCATAGTGGTGGCAATGACTGAAAAAACAAAAGCACAACTCATTTGTTAAGAACCTGGTTCTTTTGAGGCAGAAATGGCCTCTGACTGGAGTCCAAACACTTAGCTTTCAGAAGAGGAATCTAAATATTGAAAGGTTTGCTGAACGTATTTCTGAGAAATGAACTTGTTGGGTATTGTTGCAAAGAAGATCTGAGATGTTTTGTTTTGTTTCATGCATCTATTCTCTCTCTGTCTCTGTCTCTCTGTGTGTGCATTCATTCATATCCCTTTAGTTTATGTGTTTTCAAAAAAATTATACAGTTGTTTCTGCCCCTCTCTAGCTCACAACAGGGACAATGAGGTGGGAGAGAAGTAAAATCATGTTTCTTTTTTTCACTTTAATCCTAGTAATGTTTCTACTTTCAACATTAAGCTTAAGTAACTTATGTTTAAAAAGCGTTTTACTAATTAATGGAACATAAATTGCTTTTTCCACTCATGTTCCTATTTCTGCCTGACAACCTGTGGGCAGCTTCTCAGGTAAGCTTTGTAGCAGTTAAGAAATTGCATTTTACTGTGCTGGATAGTTCTCCTTCTCCCTCTGACTATCAGAAGATAAAGAAGTCATGCAAATAAGTGTATTTTATTTATCTAGTTATTAAAATATTCCTATCCTGTCCTCTGTTGTGAGATCTCGGGGTAGCATGTAGTTAATACAAACAATCTGAAACAATTCCAGATAAAAACAAACAATCAAGTAATTTAAATAAAACAAAAGCATATGAAACAGTTAAAACAGCTAAAACAGCAGAAAAAGCTAAAACCAAGTTAACCAAGTTAAAACAGCAGAAAAGCCTACATTTATATTTAAAGAAAAAGATATTAGCCCCCCAAAAACTTTAACAAAAAAAAAAGTTTTAATTTGTTGCCAAAAAGGAACCAGCATTGGTACCAATTGGGCCTCCAAGGGAAAGGCATTCCATAAACAAAGGGCCTCAACAGAGAAACTCTCTCCCTGCTTGTCCCTGCTTGATATCTTGCTCTCACTGTGGGACACGGAGGAGGTCCTCTCTGGTAGATCATAGTTCTCAGGCAAGTATATGTATGGGGAAAGGTTCTTCTTCAAATATCAAGGTCCCAAGCCATTTGAATGTCATCACTAGCACCCTGAATTCAGACCAGAAATGAATTGGCAGCCACTGCAGCTCCTTTAAGACTGGTGTTGTGTGTTGTCTGTATATTTCCACTGTGTTCCACAATCTTACTGTTGCACCAGGTGTAGTTTCCAAGTCACGTTCAAAGACCGCCCCACATAGAATGCATTGAATTGGGAAATTACCAGCACATGGACTACTATGGCTATGTCATTTCCATCCAGGAAAGAGCATAGCTGGCACACCAGTCAGAACTGGCATGAAGCACTCTGAATGATGGAGTCCACTGAGGCCTCCAGCGACAGAGATGACTGTCAGCACCTGCTCCTTCAGGGGGAGTAGAACCCCATCCAAGACAAGTTGTTTACTGAATTATCAGATTCAAGAATCACTAATCCACATAGCTTCCATCTTATTTCAGTTCAGCTGAAATTGTTTGGCCCTCATCCAGCTCATTACAGCACCGAGGGCTGGTCTAGCACTTGTATAACCTCAGCTGACTCCAACAAAAGGAGGTGTATGTCATCAGCATACTGATATCACCCAGCCCCGAACTCCAAATGACCTCCCCCAGCAAGTTCATGACGATTTTTAACAGCATGGGAGACAAGCCTATGACACTTGGAGAATGGGAGATGTCCTAGCACACTGGAGGAGGGCAAATAGTGTCCTCCTCTTCAAAAAGGGGAAAAGGTCAGCCTGACATCAATACCTGAAAAGATTCTAGAGCGAATCATGAAACAGGCAGTCTATAAGTGCTTAGAAAGGAATGCTATAATCACAAAAAGTCAGCATGGATTTCTTAAAATCAAGTCATGCCGGACTAATCTTGTCTCTTTTTTTTGATAGAGTTACAAGCTTGGTAGATGAAGGGAATGCTGTGGGTGTAGCATATCTTGATTTCTGTAAGGCCTTTGATAAGGTTCCCCACGATACTCTTGCAAAGAAGCTAGTAAAATCTGGACTAGGCAATGCTACATTTAGGTGGATTTGTAGATGGTTGACTGACCAAGCCCAAAGATGCTCATCATTATTCTATGAATCTGCCTCACAGCTTAATGACCATGGGGCTGAATCTCCAAAGTGGTTCTCTTTGGAACCAGCCTCAGAGGTAGGAGTATAATATAATGCCTCCTACTCCTGTTTGAAGGAGCCAGTCTGATAAGATACTCTTATCAATGGTATCAAAAGATGCCAAGAGGACTAGGAAGATCAACAGAGTAGCTTTCTTACTCTTTCATCTAGCATAGGTCTTCAGTCAGAGTGACTAAAAAGCTTTCAGTGCTGTGCCCTGGTCTGAAAACAAACTGAACTGGTGTCATGTCTGAGGCAAAGCAGGCAGTGAATCACAAGTGGCACAGCTCCTACTTACAAAGCAACAGTCAAAGAATGTCCAGACAGAAAGGAAGCCTAGAGCAAACAAATCCAAAGGGGCAAATCCAAACCATAGTCCAAACAAGCAGAGTTCCAAGGCAACCAGATCCAAGAGTACAGCACAGGGTTTCAGGGCCAAAGAGACCAGTTGCTGACCCTGGGAGGAAAGGCCAGCTGGAGCCCTCTTTTATCTATGGCTGCTGTTGCCACAGGTGATCCCTCATTAGGGCTTGCTTGCTACTTAAATGGGCTGAGCGACACAAGCTCTCCTTTTCATGGCGTCTCTGCTGCAAGCTAGGTATGTCGGCTATGTCTTCCTCTATTTGTTCCCCTGGCTCAGGCCCTTGTTGTTGTTGTGTATTATCTCCCTCTGAACCAGCTTCTGGGGACACTCTAGCCTCTAGGGAAGCCACTGCCTTGGAGTCAGAATCCTCCTCCTTGCTGCCACAGTCTCCAAAGCAGGGCATGTCAAATGGGTCCAGATAATTTGTTTCCTCCAAGAGCATTTGAAATGATTCTTCCACCATATGCTCAAACACCTTGCCCAAATAAGGGATGTTAGTGATAGGGCAGTAGTTCTCACAGACCTCTGGGACCAGAGAGGTCATCTTCAGGAGAGGACACACCACCACCTCCTTCAAGCCAGCAGGCACCTCCCTTTAGCATAATAAGGGATTCGCCATGTCCTGGACCCACTTGATCAATCTGCTTCTGATAGATTTTAACAGCCAAGATGGTCAAGTTTACATTGCTGTTGGTGGCGATGTTGCTGTGTTTTTATTATTACAATTATGTTGTTGTTATTCTTATTTACATTTATATCCTGTCTTTCCATGATAATGGGACTCAAGGTGGCTAACAATATATTTAAAACAATACGCATTGAAAACAATACAATACATTCATAAAGGTATGAATATAAGATTCAAAAATATTGCTATTGTATTTATTTATATCTGTTGAGGGACAAACTAATCCAAGGTCTTGCCCATATCATCAGGCAACAACAACTGATCCCGGGAAACCTGACCAGTTGGCACACTGGACACTTCCTCAGACTCTATGATAAGTGTGGCATCAAGTTCTGAGCAAATATGAACTACTTTCTCATCAAAGTCCCCTGGTGAACTTGTCACACCAACAGGCTCCTCACCACTCAGAATAACTCTGCTGGACAGCATGTTGAGGCCAGGTGCAGCAGAGAATGCATAGTATGACTTCTTTGCCAACTTCACCGAGTCTTAATCTGTATTTCTGTAACCTGTATTGGTAATAAAAATTAAGTAGAAATATGTCTTGGTAGTAAAGATTAAGAACATTTATTTATCTAGCTCCATCTTTTTCCCTGTTTTTTTTTTCCTTGTATGTTATGTCTTTTAGACCGATACTAGTCAAAGTAGTGGTCCTTGCACTTGTACTGGTCCACAAGCCATTGGCTGCTGAACCCTTCTGAGTTCCCAGGAAAGAATGAAACAAGTGTAGCCAATAGGTACAAATGTGGTACCAGTCCTTGACATGCTGTGGAGGGGGGAAATAACTGCCAATGTCCCAAATCAGATAGCTTGGAGAATGCTTCCTCTCTAAAATGTACTTGTTACTCCCTGCGTTTAATTTCTTCCTAACCTCATAGACTACAATTCCACCCCTAACCTTATATATTATGTATAAATCTGAAATTCTGCGTAAAACATGTGCCAAATGAAATATACTACAATCTACAAATGCTTATGCTAAAATAAATTTGTTAACTTTTAAGATGTCACAAGACTCTTTGCATTTCTTATTGCCCGCTTATAGATTTTCTAAAGAGGTTGTCAGATCCCAGCTTGGTGGCTCTAACTTTTGATTCAGTGCCTGTAGCTCTTGAAAAATTCAGTGCCAGGCCTAGATAATTCTCCTTTGGTTTCTGTGCTTCAAAAGAAGTGTTATTCATTTCTATTGCATGCCAGAGTCTATAAAATGTAATATTTAAATTGAAAGTGCAGATTCTGTTTAATTTTAAAGTAGAGCTGTCGACATTGATAAAACAGGCCGCCAAAAAAAGTGCAACTTCTTTGGCTGTATGGAAGTTTAAATTGGGACAGATTGTTGGCACAACAAGCTGCATCAACTGTTTATGTTATCAAAACACAACATGTGCAAAAATAACCACAAGTTAGCATTTTATTTTACAAAATATGAACAGTCCCATGAAAAACAACAACTGTTCCTCAGGGCATATCTGAAACTGATTTGTTTCTTGGGGTGCTATAATCGGTGAACAAAAAGCACACAGCTCTTCCTATTCAATTCAGAAACAAGAGGACCAAAAAATAAAGAGGTATGTTTGTCCTACTATTGCTTCTGAAACCAAGAAGAACTACCTTCACTGTTACCTTCTATGAAAACTAGTGGGAAAAATCATAAATAAAATACTCTTTTCAGTGAAGAGAAAGTTTGCTTGGAGTGAACAACATATCTGGGACAGGGCAGATACTGGCTACATGACAGAGAGAGAAAGGAAGAAATGTGTGGGATGACATGAAGTTTGGGAACATCATGCTCTGGGTTTGGAAGCAACAGTTCAGCAAGACAAAGATGGACTATACCAAAGGTCCCCAGCTATCTGTTTCTATGTTATTTGGCTCCTGATAAAACATACTGAGCAAGTACAGTTGCACATTTCTCTACTTCCAGCATTCATTGTGTGCATTCAGATTTGGGTGGGCTATGAAACCAAGCAATATTGAAAAGCTTACCTGAGCACCTTAAAGTTAGTTTGCATGAGTCATCCTTAACCCCTTAACTCTTTGGAGGAAGCATGAGATATACATATGATACATCTAACAGCTTCATGAGGGGCAGAAATTCTAGTGAAATTTTGGATGAAATTTTGCCCACCAGTGCCTCCTCATATAAGGAGAAGGCTTATCTACTGAAATTTCGATATGTCTACTTGATAAGGGCACGCAGGCCCCATCAAAAGAAAAGCTGGCAGTGTTGCATAAACAACATTCCATGATCTTATGCATACATTCATTTCACTAAATCATAGCAATATTAGAGATGATGGTTCGATTATATTCAGAGATTACTCTTTTTCTCTGTCTCTCAAATTACCATTTCCTGTTTGAACCAATGTGTAACCATTACCTGGTTCCCATCAGTAGAGCTGGAGGTTTGAATTTGAAAATGTTAAGTCTGTGCGTCTACCGGAACCCACTCTGTGGGTGGAGGGAGGGGACACAAACCATTTGATTTATATAGGCCAACTGGGATTCCTTTGTTGTAATAAAATCAGGGGTTGGTTTTAATTAGGGTTGCAAACCTTTTTTGCTGGCTCTATTCCTGATATTTTCTCCCATTGCTAGGAAAGGCTGCTTCTGATAAATGTCAACCAGCTACTGATAAAAGCACAGTCAGTAAAGATGAAAAAGAACAAGAATACAAAAATCTAACAATGGTTTATGCATTTTTTTTAAAAATGTCCTTTTGTACATTAAAAGAAGATTGGGAAAGAATCGTGTGTGCATGTGCATGTGAATTAATTTCAAAACCTGGAGAGATTAAAATACAGATAAAATATGAAGGACAGAAATCTTCATTTCTTACAATGCTTGTCTGTGCTTATTCAAAAGTAAACCATATGAATTCAATCGGATTTATCCCTCAAGTACAAACAACAAAGAGTCCTGCCTTCCTCACAGGCTAACAAATTTATTAGAGCATTAACGTTCCTGGAATGTAGCTCTCAACATCAGGCATAAATGCAAGAAAGTGCGTAGAGGACTGTGGCTTCAAAGAGATGCTCGATGGAAGTGTTATGATAAGGTGGAACTACAGTTTCTTTCTCAGGGTCTAAACTTTGTCTAGCAACCAAACTGGGTTCAGAAATAGGGGGGAAGGGGCTAAAGAAAGGCCACCTGAGTGGCTCAGAAAGAACCAGAGCTTGAAAAGGGTTTTATGGACTACAAATCCCATAATTCCCCATTGGCTGTACTGGCTATTGGATCGGGGGAGTTATAGGCTGGACAATTCCACAAGCTGTGGAAAGAACATAGTTTCTTGCTCATTTTTATTCCAGTAATAGCATCCTGTGCCTGTTGGATGAGAAATTTTGCACTCTTCTTTCAAACTGCTGACATGTTATAAAATATTGATTTATGTCCAGGGTACTTAAAACAGAACCAGAAAATTGGACAAATATGGCAAGACCCCTGGCACTTTACAAGTCTCATGCAGAATGACTGTTTTATGTATTTTCCCACAGCTCTATAGTTTTCCTAAAGAAACAGTGAATTGGCAGCTTTGTTCAAATGTTTTTTGTGAAGAGTATAAATGAATGTTGTAAGCTTCGTAGTAGATATGCTATCATGTCTCTATATGTAGGATTGACTTGGCCACCATGGAGACTGGATTCATCTCATGGGTGAGCCAGTATTTTTAAGAAAGCAAAGCTTTCCCCCCAGTTGGTTTCTGGCTCTCGCTCTCTCTAACTTAAGTTAGAATTAGGCTCTGTCTTGTGTCTACCATTTAGACCTAGCCCTTCCTTTAAAGAGCTCAGGGTGATTGTCTGCCTGGGTCTTCCTTGCTCCGTTTCCTTACACAACGGCCCTATAAGGTAGTTAGGGTGAGAGGAAGAGAGATTGGCTCAAGTTCAGGCAGACAGTTTCATGGCTGACTGAGTGTCTGAGCCCTAAATTCCTAGGTTCTAGTTCTGTGCCTTTACCACTATGGCATACTGGCCCTTAGTTTAGCAGCAGCGTTGAAATGAGAAGTGTCTTTGTTGTTGTTGTGTGTCTTCAAATCATTTCTGACTTATGGCAACTCTAAGGTGAACCTATCATAGGGTTTTCAGGGGGCTGTGTAAGTTGCACACCTAGTGGGTTTCCATGGCTAAGAGCAGAGAGTTGAACCCTGGTTTTCAGTCCAATGCTCAAACCAGTACACCATGCTGACTCTCAGAGGTGTCTTTACCAGGAGGCAAAATTGAGAAGTTGCTTCATAGGGCAGATTTGCAAGAAGGTGACTGAATGAATGAGTGAGTGAGAGACAGACAGATAGATCTTTCTTATCCAAAGGGCATAATCCACTGCAGAAATCTTTTCCACAGCTTCTCATTGATTCCATTTTGAAATAGAATTTTGTGCTCCAAACACCATTTGGGTTGGCCCTGAACAAAATAAACAGACTTCTCTAAACTTTCTACTCTGGAATCCAGGCCTCTTGGTATATATTGGTCCCTCCTTTGTTTCAGTGAGCTCAAGGCAGTGTACACAGCTCTCTTCCTTCTCACTTGATCTTCATAATAACACGATAAGATAGATCAGGCTGGGCTGGAAGAGTGTGACAGGTCAAGGGTCCCCAATGGGTTTCATGGTTCAGTGAAGTCTTGAACCCTCCCAAGCCTCAGTCCAACAAACCACTAACATCAAAGTGGCCCTTTAAGGACATCAGTTGTTATTAATCTTGAATCCTTTTAGTAAAGAGGTGGAAGGCAAAAAGAGAAGGGATCTGAAAGTCAACCAGTCCAGTCAATTTGATGGAGGAAAGAACAGCCTCCTTGATTACAGGGAGACCAAAATTCCCACTGGTTGCTACCCAGCTCTGATATTTAACCTCTCTCTCTTTGGAACTCTGCCAAATTCTGAGGGTGATTTCAAAAAATTCAGGAAAAGGACGTCTTTGCTGTGTGTCCATTTTATGTCCCCCTAGGTTTCCACATAGGTGATAAACAAGGGCTGACTTCTGAGAGAGAGAGAGAGAGAGAGAGAGAGAGAGAGTACAAGGTTTCCAGATACCTGTTCACCATGAAGAAATACATCTCTGCATCTGTCACTAACATATTTTACTGTGGGGAAACCGCACAACCAGCACATGGCAGACGTTCTTCTCCTGTGAAGTGGAGTGAGCTTAGGTATTCTCAAGATGGAAATTATCACTTTAAAAAAAAAATATCTACAGGTTTGTAGGCAGCTCATCTGCTTTCTTTTTATAATGGTCCATAATGTCTGAACCCCTATCTGAGGATATGGGTTCAGACATTATGGACCATTGTAAAGAGAAGGCAGATGAGCTGCCTACAAACCTGCAGACATTTTTTTAGGTTAGCCATTTACCCAGAAGTAAACCCCACTGAGTTCAACAGGGATTCTTTTGAAGTAGATGTGTCATGGGAAGGAAGCCCAGCTTTCCTGCTGGCTGCAAGAGGAAATAACCTGAGGCTGGGTTCCAGCTTTCCCAAAACTTTTGGCAGTAAGTAAGGGCCACTGCATCTAAGTCCATTGTTGCCAGGGCAGCACTGATCCGCTTCCCCCGCCCCTCCCATCTTTGCACTGATAAATGGCATTGTTTTAATTCATGCATGCATACACACACACGGAAATTGACATGAGACATTTATATTAGGGAGCTAATGGAGTCACCTAATGACTAATTGATTAGATTCCCCAAGTGTGACTCCAGTCTCTGAGAGGCCCATAGGAATAGATTGAACTACAAGATTGGGTTGATTGGAAGCCTCAGATCAGGGTGGGGGAGGGAGCGAGGGGGATCCCTTAATTGCCTGGATTTCTGAGAGGTGACCATCAAACCTCCGTCAAAGGAAGAGGAGGAGGCGGCAGACTCCAAGAGGAGAGGAGCACACACAGGTCTTCTGTAGGTGTAGGAAGATCGGATACAGGAAAGAAACTGGGGAGAAAGGGAGGGACAAGTTAATTTGTCTGTGTTGGTGGACTAGGGGGCTTAGGAGGAAACTAGGAGGAGCAATCCAACTTTAGACTTTCCTCAAGCGGGGCTTAGAACTGAAAGAAAAAGCCATAGGGGAAAATCAAGAGCCGCTGAAAGAAACACCTTAGGATATTCACACGCTCTGACCTCACATGTATTCATTTAGAGACATCGCCATGTTAGGCTAACTGAATGAAAGGAGTCTGCAGCATAAGTTTTTGTAAGTTCCGTCTGTTTCATCAGACGCTTCTGGTGAAGAATGCTGCGTCTACGAACGTTTATGCTACAAACCGCTTTTTCTCCGTCTCAAAGATGCTACAGGGTCCCTTTGCATTCACTCATTCATTCCCTCCAAGTCCCATTCATTCAACGACCCCTCCCCCCTCGTCCTTCTCCAGTTTGTAAAATAACTGTGGGAAACGAGAAAAATCGACCACAAAAAAACTGTAGTAGTTTCAATCTGACCCTAAAGAAAGGTCTTAAAGTTTTTAATTATTTCGGCGTACTACATGGAAGTCCCGCTGACCTCGGAGCTGCTAGAGGGTTTCTGGTGAACCTGAAAAGGTTAACAAGCCTAGAAAACCTTGAGGTTGTATCGTCAGGAATTATATTGTCGATACAGGGCACAATCGTCAAAAGCCGCCAATGGAAAGGGACATCGGCCACCCAATCGCTTCTCTGTGCTCTTGGGCATAGGGAAGGGTGCCTTGGACTTTCCTGAGAGTAGATCTATTTGCAATCAGTTGAGTTGGCCGCCCAATAAGTATGCCTTGGCATGAATCCCTTTGCAGAAAAATGAACGAGATCCCCCTTAATATTTTCGGCTAAACAAAACTCAGACAGAACACTCTTGAAGTCTGTAAACAAATTATTTCACATAAACGGGAGGCACTGTCTTACACATATCAAAAACTGCGAAACAGACACCACACCTCTTTCTTTCTTTTTCTTTCTTTTCCAATATCAGTTTTCTTTCATCTTAACTTTCTCCTGGTCAATTCTGAAGTGGATTCCCTCCATAACACATCAAGGTTTATATTTAACTCACTGCGTGCTCCCTCTGGCAAAGAGTCGATGGGAAACAATCACCCACTTTATCCCCCTTTCCTCTTTCATAGGTCCTAAGTCGTAGCTTGCCTTGCCTTTGGAGACAGAGTAAATGCAGCCCATGACTGCTTGCCCTGGTGCAGACGAGAAACGGATAAACTAGTAATATCCAATGGCTATTTATAAATTAAAGATGATTGTGTCTGTGTGTGTGAAAGAAGACGTCAACAAAGAAAACCGTTCCAAAAGGATAGCACCTGGCATAAATGACAGAAATTCAGCGCGAAGGGAAACTCCGGTGCTCTCTGGGTTTTCAAAACCGCGAGGAGCTGTCCAGGTGCTGGAATCGAGGGATCCGGTTTGGGACTGGGAAAAAACGGTTCAGAAAGCCGCTTCCCCCAATGTGAGAGGCTGGGGACATTTTCAGTCTCGAACCCGTATTCGTACGTCGAGAAAGATAGACCAGAGAGAGACAGATGCAAAGACACAGAGAGAAAGCCTATCAACACCACAGTTTTGCAAACTTTCAATTCCCTGCTTGTTTCGAAATTTTCACAAATTTAAAACAAATCTTCAAATATGAATTCTAACAATATATATTTATATATATATTTAACATACCTCCTTCATTAAGCTCAGACTTAAAAATTAGCTCTCCATTTAACAATTCTAACCTAAATGGTGTGAAGGACCAGCTGAGTAGCACACAAAAAAAATTCATTGAAAAGAACATTGCACAGTGACAGGGGCAAAAAATCCCAATTTCACAACAAAATATAATGGGTTACATTAAAATGAAATAAACTGAAACATAAATGTATCTTACCTGATTTTAAAGAAAAAAAAATTAAAATCTCAACAAGCAACCCTTAAAAGAGCTTTCCTTCAAATCCTCCCGGAGAATGGAGAAAGGATGCCGGCAGAAGTGCTTTCTGCCCTTTTTATACCACCTTGCCCAATTAATATTGCATCAACCTTATTTTAAAATTTCAGAACCCACAATATAATGTAATGACACAAGGGCATTTATTATTAAAGGACATTTGATTGGGGGAAATCACTGGGGCTCATTCGGAAAACAAAATGCAAGTAGGACTTTCAAAGGAAGCCAGTGTTCTCCAGAAAGATTAACAAAAACAATGCCTTGATTAAATGCTTTTCTAAAAAGTGAGTATACTCTAGTTTGAGTTTTATTACTAGATAGTCACTGAAAAGTGAAGGTGATATATTTCAGAAGATTGCTAGGCTTTGAACATTAATTTTTAATGGTTGAAGGCGCTTCTGGGATTCAAAAAAACAAAAGCCCATTTTTTCCCCGTTTAAACAGAATTCCAAATGAACCTTTGAAAGCGCTATTTGGAAGGAATCAATCTCTTTAAAAAGAAACGAAACGAAACTTCAGGGAATGTAGTTCCATTCCTGTGGTGGTGAGAAGACGAACTTTATTTACAGCTGGCTGGAGGAAAAAGTCGGTCTGAATTTTTTAAAAAAATGAACAGTGATATTATTTGGATGGGTATTTGTCAGGACTGGTAGCGTTTAACCACAAAAAGCTTTCAGAATCTGACAAAGGGTATTGTATTAGTTGTTTCTCTCTCCCTCTCTCCCAGACCTCCTTGTGTAAAACTTCGGAAGTGCAATAAAAAGTTGGCTCATGAAACTAGTGCCAAACAAGAAATAAAAATAAGTGAACATAAAAATGTGATATAGAAAAGAGACTCTATTAGCTGGGATGAAAAACTGGTCTAGAATTACCTGTATGAAATAATGTGTCAATAATCTAAGAGACTTGGTAGTAAATTTGCCAAAATTAGACTCTATGGGCTAAATCCAGTTCTTAGTCCTGACTAGGGTACAACCTTTAAATCAATGGAATTTATACAAAGTCCATGGGGAAGTCCACAAGTCCCATTGATTCAATGGGCTAATTCTAGATGCGACCAAAACCCTGGATTTTTCTCTCAGTGTGCATAAAATAAGTTTTGATTCTGTTTCTTTAAGGTCACATTTTTTCTCCCTTATATTGCTTGCTTCATGTTTAGCCTCGTCTAAAATATGTCACAAGAACAACAGCAAAGTTTGGGAGTACAGAAGAAAATAAAACGACTTTGGTTGAAAAATAAAGCGTTTTATTTGAGAAGTTTCAGAGTGTATTTCCAGGAGAGAGGGAAGGGAGAGTGCAGAAATCATGGAGGCTCACAGCATGCCCAATTTATAAGAAGAGGGAAGCATGGGTCGGGGGAGAGAAAGGGTCAAAGCTGTCAAAACGTTTGACAAAAACAACCCCGCTCATTTCGCAACTTTCAATATAAAGTTGCGGTGGAAGAGGAGCAAGTGCATTTTCAAAGGATTGGCGACTGAGGGCTTCCCTGTCAGCCGATTCTCTCGGCCTTTTAGCCCTAAAACTTACAGGAGCTGTTCAAGGTGCTGAAACCTATCCCGGAAACAGGTTCCGTGTTTGGGTGAACTTTCATTAAAGTTCGGATTAAAACTGCAGGGGACACAGTTTAGACTGTGCTATTAAAACTAGCTCGGTGAAAGCCTTCCTATTTCAAGCCGGCCAGACCCACAAAATTCTAATACCTTTGAAAACCTTAAGCGGATCATTCCTTTGATCTTCTTGTAAGTTATCTAACCTGCTTGCGTGCAAGCCTGGCTTCCTAACAAAGGCCATTTCCGCACGAGACTGTTAGAGCGCTATTATTCCACTTTCAACATCCTATGGAATCCTGGGGTTTGCAGTTTAGGAAGGGGCTTGAGGCCTCTCCCTAAACTGCCAACCCCAGGATTCTGTAGGATATTGAAAGTGGAATAATAGCGCTCTAACAGTTTCGTGAGGAAATGGCCAAAGTACCCCTTTCGAGGGGGTTACGGTTCAGAGGCTGAGGAGGAAAAGGAGGCAGGACGAAATTGCGCCTGGTGCGCTCAGTCCTTATCTCCCGGAGGTCAGTGGCAAGATCTTTTTTCTCTCAGGACTCGGGATCCTTTCCAAACCCATGTTCAGAGAGAAACCCCAATGAAATAATGGAACCCCGTCTCCCCCTACAGCGATCTCACATTCGGGTGTCCGTCTTTTTGTTTCTTTCTTGTTCCGATTGGGAAGCGGCCATTCCAATTAACCTTACTTTCCCTCTCCCTCCCTCCATACAAGAGAAGAACTTTCTCTCGAGTGAGCCGCACATAGGCGCGCGTGAACACTAGCAACAACCCGAAGGGCTTCCCTTTATTGCGCTGAGTTTACCGAGCTCGTCTCCTTCTCCTTTAAAAAAGCCTGGGAGGTATTTTTTCTCTCTCGAAAGGACGGATAGATCTCAGGAGGCAGGCAGTTGCCCAGGCCGGGAAAAGGAGGCGAACCGAAATGAACTACCCCAAACTTGACGGAATCGCTCCTTTTGAGGGAAATCACCTCCATCGCCCCCCTGCCAGGAATATATTTTCACAAATCGGAATAAGGCCATTTCCGCACTAGACTGTTATAGCGCTATTATTCCACTTTCAACATCCTACGGAATCCTGGGGTTTGCAGTTTCAGGAGGGGCCGGCTGGCTTCCATAGGGTGCTGAAAGTGGAATAATAGCGCTTTAACAGTCTAGTGCGGAAATGTCTTGAGTCTCCACGCTCTCGCGGGCTTCGTTTTTACTTCCTCCATTACATATGAACCCACTTTTGATTCCTTACCCTCACTTGGTATCTCATCTATTTCTCATCGCGTTTTTTTTTAAAGAAAAAGTGATCAGTACCTCTCTCTCTCTCTCTTTCACACACCAGTGCCAACTCTTCCACCCAAAGTGCCAAGCCAGGTGTGAACAGGAAGGCAGCACGAAGAACAGGGTGATGAGGGGGGCTAGGAGAGCGGGAGGGGGCGGGGAGGCAGGTACAAGAAATAAAGTTTCTTTTTTTAAAAAAAACCCCGACTGGTCGGTGAGCAGCGTTTTGCTTTTCTTTCCATCCCAAAATCCGGAGAAGCTCCACGAAGGAGGGAAGAGAGGCGCTGGATGGAAGCCTTCGCGGCTGTCCTTTCCCAGGTCCCTGCTGTCTTTGTTTCAACCGTACAGTTAGGAGATCTCTATTCTTTGATTTTCACATATATGTTTATATGCATATATATATATATTTACACGGGTGCGTTTCTCTCCCTCCCTCTCCTTTCCGCGAGGCGCGCCTCCTCCCGGCCCGCTCCCCCTCCTGCCGCGCGGCGGGCGCCGGCCCCGGGGGTCAGTGGACGGCCGAGTACTTCATGCGCTTCTGCTTCTGCCGCTGGTTGCAGAACCAGACGCGCACCACGTTCTTCTTGAGGTCCAGCTTCTCGGCGATGGCGGCGATCTTCTCGGAGGAGGGCCGCGGCTGGATGGCGAAGTAGGCTTCGAGCGAGCGCTTCTCCGGCGCCGCGATCGAGGTCCGCTTGCGCTTCCGCTCCGCGCCCGGCCCGCCGCCGCCGCCGCCGCCGCCGCCGCCGAGGCCGCCGAACAGCTCGCCGGCCTTGGCGCTCCTCTCGCGCTGGGCGGCCTCGGCCTCCTCGAGCCAGGCGTGCAGGACGGGCTTGAGGGCGATCATGTTGTTGTGCGAGAGCGTCAGCGACTCGAACCGGCAGATGGTGCTCTGGCTCAGCGAGCCCACGCCGGGGATCTTGAGGTTGGCCAGCGCCGCGCCCACGTCCGCCTGGGTCACGCCGAGCTTGATCCGGCGCTGCTTGAAGCGCTCGGCGAAGGCCTCCAGCTCGCGGGGGTCCGACTCCACGTCGCTCAGGCAGGCCAGGCCGCCCCCTCCGACGCCGCCGCCGGGGCCGGGCGGAGGCGCCGAAACCTGGGCGGCCGAGGAAGGCGGCGGCGGCGGCGGCGGCGGGTGGCTCATGCCGGCCATGGCTTGGTGGAGGTGGCCCATGGCGGCGCCCAGGTGGGCGTGCGGGTGGATCTGCGCGGCTATGACGGCGGCGCCGTGGTCGGGGCCCCCCATCAGCGCGGTGGGCGAGAGGTGGTCCAGGAGGTCGCCCCCGCCGCCGTCCAGGCCTTGGTGCGCCACGGCGTGATGGTGGTGGTGGTGGTGGTGGTGGTGGTGGTGGGGATGATGGGAGTGGTGCTGGGGATGGGGGGCCGGGGCCGAGATGGGCACGGTGGGCGACGAGGTAGACGTGCAGGGGACGCTGCTCATGGTATGGTAGGTGGCGTCGGGCTTGAAGGGATGGCTCTTGCCGTGCGACGAGACCAGCTCCACCGCCGCCAGAGCTTCAGCCCGGGCCAGCAGACTCTCATCAAAGCCTCCAAATATATTGCCCTGGAGCTGCAAGCAAGAACGCGCAGAGTCGGGTCAGTGGGGAATACTGTCAAGTCTGGATTCAAAAACATTTTTTCCCTCTCTCTCTCTCCCTCTCTCTCTCTCTCTCTCTCTCGCTAGCACAGAGATTCCTCCTCAAAGCTCAGGTCATAAAAATTAATATGAAAGCAGAAGATGCTTTGCTTGAATAGACATGTGGATCGCAGAGGGAGGAGGCGGGGGGAGGAGGGGGGGAAGAGAGAGAGGCGCGATTGTTCTGGTGGCGACATGAAAAAAACATTAAGCCCGGGCCTGTCAAAAAATTGTGCCTTAAAGGCAGTAATTATGCCTCATCTACATACCTGCGGGGCCGAGAGGCACACGCGGCGCATCGCCTCGGAGCCGGCGTGGAGGCTGGGCGGGTACTTGGTGGCCTCCTGCAGGGCGGCCGGGTGGACGCCGAAGGGCTGCTTGGCGTTCATGCCCATCATCGCGGCGGCGGCGGCGGCGCACCTGGCGGCAGGTAGGCAACGGCAGCGCCGGCAGCCCCTGACATCGGCTCGGGGTTGGCTCTCTGGCTGGCGACTGTCAAAGGGAGCGATTTTCAATGACAGGCGCCCTCCCGCGCCTCCACCCCACCCCCACCCCACCCCGCCCGCTACCCCGCCGCCGCCGCCGCCGCCGCCGCCTCCTGCTCCCCATCCCGGCTTCTTCGCTCATTTTACACGCCAGCCTTGCCTTGCCTTGCCCTGCGCTGCCCGCCCGCCCGTTTGCCCGCCCGCCTGCCTGCCTGCGAGGGGACCGCGCCCTGTGCGCAGGCGTGGCGCTTGTGCACCCTCTGGCCCGAAGAGGAAAGGAATGGGGCGGCCCAGCAGGAGGAGGAGGAGGAGAGCGGTGGGACTCTCGAGGGGTCCCCAGTAGGATTCGACCAAGGTGGGGGAAAGAAGAGTGCGGGCACAAGGGGCCCCCTGCCCACCCCCGTGGAAGCTTTGGGATGGCGTGTGAAGAAAACCCCCTCCAGCTCGCCACTTGGAGGAAGGTGCTAAAGCCAAGGGGCCCTCCGGCGGCTACAGAAGCTTTTTTTTTTGCCCCCTTCCCAGCTGCGGCCGCAACAGATCATGTTTTAACTTTTGCGTGATGGGACACTTTCGTGTTGTGTCTGTGTTCGTAAGCCGCCTTGAGTCCCGGACTGGGAAAAAGGCGAGGTAGAAAGAAATGCAGAGAGATCAGAGAAAAATACCAGGAGACAGGGATCAAATCCCAGTGTTTGAGCTCCTGCTGGGCCGTGGAAACCCACTGGGTACCCTTGGGCGCCTCACATTCTCTCAGCCTCAGAGGAAAGCAAAGGCAAACCTCCCTGAATAAGTCTAGCCAAGAAAACCCTAAGATGAGGTCGTTATAAGCTGGAGTCAACTTGCACGTGTATGACGACGACGACGACGACAACAGGAATAAGAAAGTTATGTGTAACCGGGGCTTTTACTCAGAACTGTTGGCGAACATTTTAGCTCCACAAGTTCTTCTCTGAAGGGGCATAAAAGGAGGAGGAGAAAGAAGATCAACAAAGGAGGGAATTTTATCTCATGATATGGAAAAGGGTAAAAGCTGCACCTGCATAAGCGAGCACCCGCCCATGCACACGCGCGTGGGCGCGCCGTGGAGCTACCTGTTGGATGATTACACTGACGCCTCACTCTCCGAAGGAGTCGCTGATAACCTACGACGTAGACCTGGGTTTTGAAAAAGCCCAACCCTCGCTTATGTACTCCTTTGGGTTTCATGCGAAATGCGCTTTACTAAACTCCTCTCCTTTGGTTCCTCCAGCCGTTCATACATCCGATTGCTATCGAGGAGGCTTAAGGTCCACTTGGATCGCGGCAGATCAAAACCTGAGGATGTGTCTACATTATACAACCACAGTGCTTTGATATAACCACTGACCATACATCCCAGGCTTCCGTAAAATGGAGCCATAGCAATTAAAGGGGTGTCAAACTGCTTTAATTTTGCAGTGTGGATGCACCCTTAGGCTAGGCGCGGCCAATCTTTCCCCTCCCCCGCCTTGAAATAAGACGGCTCCCGTTTTTCTTTCTCTTCGCCTGGGTTGTATCTCCGGACTAAGACCATTTCTGCTCCACACTGTTAGTTTTATTCCACTTTCAGCATCCTGTGGGAATTCTGGGGCTTATAGTTCACTGAGGCCAAAGAGCTCCCTGGCTGAGGATTCTGAACACCCCTCCCTAAACTGCAAACCCCAGGATTCCACAAGATGTTGAAAGTGGAATAATAGTGCTATAACAGTGTGGTGAGGAAAGGCCTTATACTAAAGCCCGATGCTGAAGTTTAGCCTTGAATGATTACTATTTTGTCCCGTTTCCAGAGATACGCGATTCTTTATTTCTGGCCTAATTACTATTTCCAAGTCGAGAAGCCTATTGAGCCGTAGGATATAGATCAGTATTGACTTATCATTCAACAGGTCCTGCAGTAGGCCTCCCCTCGTTGGGACTGGTAAGTGGGGCCAGAGCAGCGTATTTAACAGTGCCTTCAATTTGGTGCAGCGGCTAAAATCTAAAATGAAGAAAGAGGACGTTGCCCTTGGTTGGATTTCTAAACTTGCTTTGGAAAACTTCTCCTTTTTGTTAGGGTAGTCAGCCAGGGAGACAGAAACTGAAGGGGCGTCCTGAGGGCCAGAGAGAAAGTATTACTCGGCTTAGTGAGACTTAGGAAGTCTCGACTGGTCGGGGGCAATCCTGAGGACGCACCACAGGGACTGCGGGGTAAATTAGCTCCCAGATGTGTTAATGCGCCTTACACGTTCTGAGCTTAATTCGGGGTTGTAGCTGGGGAAGAGAGGATGTTGCCCTCTCCATAAGCATTTTGGTCCCGCAAATGAAATTTTCCTTCAGTCCGGACGTTTCTAGTGTTGCAGAAAGTGAGACACTGAAAGTCACTCCTGCACAGAACTCGTAATTTCCTACATTTCCCTTTCTTGCCTCTTTTCTCCGGATGTCTAAGACTGTATTTCTACTCAAAAATGTAAGAAATCTGGGGCCTGAAGGAAAAATTAATTTGGAGGGGCAGAATTCTTATTTCAGGGACACATTTCGCCCCCACCCATAGCCATAGGGCTGGTGTGCCCAGGGAAGCGAGTTAAGTCTGTTTGCGCCCCTCTCCACATTTCTTCCTGCAGAGGCCCCCGTATGCGTAAGGAGTCAGATTTGCAGATGTCCCTGATCTGTGGAGATGGACGGTTGCGAAGTGGGGTACTTATCACGGTAGTTACTCCAGATAAATGAGTTTTGTTTTGTTAGTTTTGCCAAGTTTTCAAAATAGCAATAAGACAGTCAAAATTCATGACACGGAGGTTTGACAATCAGGAAGTACTTACAAACACATTTGTGCTCTACCTAAATGCCAAATGAAAGCACTGACTTCACTTAAACTAGCCATGTATTTCTCCGTAATTACATATTGTCCTTATTCATAAATTACGCGAAGCATACATTTTCTGTCTTTATAAAGGCGGAATTTTTATAAATTCTGCCCATACCCCCAAAATACAGGATTTTTGGGATCTTTTTCAGTCATCGAAAAAGGAAAAGTTTTCCAGCTCTCATAGGAGAGCATTCCTTATTAATAAGGGACGCCTGGCAAAACCTTAACTCCAGGCAAAGTGGCAGGTTTACACCTACAGGCCCAAGAGGGGCCATTTCCACACTAGGTTGTTCTAATGCTATTATTCCACTTTCAACATCCTATGGAATCCTGAGGTTTGCAGTTTAGAGAGGGGCCCCTCAAAGGCCCCTCCCTAAACGGCAAACCCCAGGATTCCATGGGATGTTGAAAGTGGAATAATAGCACTATAACAGGCTAGTGTGGAAATGGGCAGGGTCTGGCTTCCGGCTGTCGATGAAGGCAGAAAGCAAGGAAGACTCACAGGTAGCCCAAATATTCCAACCCGATGGTATTGGTTGTGGCAATCGACCCAGCCTCCAGGGCACGACGGCGGAGAGGATCAATCTCTCCCAGCCGACTTTTTTGGCTCCTGCGTCCAAACCCAAAGGGCGCTGCCCAAGCGTCCCCTCAGCTCGTTTTCATTCCAGCAGCCAGGGAAGCGCGCGGAAGGCAACGCAAGAGGCGCCCATCAATAATGGATGCGCAACAGCCAAGTGGAGCTGCGGCCGCCTGTTCAAAGCGAAGGCCCGCCGGGACAGCGGGGAGGGGGAGACAGCGTAGCCCTCCCGGATGGAGGGCGAGCGCAGAGCAAGGTACGAGGAACCCGGTGGGGAGGCAAAGGGATAAGGCGTGATCCTTGGATCGTGGATGGGCAGGTGTGGCTTCCTGTGGCATACGGCCTTCCTTGACCGAAAATCACTTCGTGCACCAGATTACTCGGATACTAGACCACGACAGCTTATACCAGTTCGTCCCGAACCCGGTGCCTTCCGTTAGTCCCCACTACAACTCCCCCACTGTAACCCTCTGGCACACGCAGCTCGAAGTATGTGGAGGGTTGGCAAGAGGCTAGCTTAGGTGCCACGGTGCATCTTTCCGTACCCCTTCTCCCAGTGGCTCTTAATCATATCTAGAGAGAAGTTTGGACGCCACAGAAAAGGAAAGGACGCTCTTTACCCCTTTCCCTGTCTTTCTTTTAAAAAATGCCTGTCTGAAACCAACCACCACTTTAGCGAACAGCACAGGTAGAAAAGCAAAAAAGTCTTGACGGCTGTGGTATCGCTGAATGTCACGTCAAAGATTTTTTTTAACATTAGTAATCAAGGTCAGGGCGCGTCTGTGACACATGGGAGGTTGTGCACTCTTAAACCAAGTTGGTTCAAAGTAAGTTTTGAATTGTTCCATTTTAATTTTACCTACGTAAAATGCGTGGTGTAGTGATCTGAGCCTTGGACTACGACTCTGGAAACCAGGATTCGGATCTCTGCTCAGCCAAGTCACACACTATCAGCCTCACCGGAAGACCATGGCAAAACTCCTCTGAACAAATCTTTCCAAGAACATCCCGTGATAGGTTCGCTGTAAGGTCGTCGTAAGTCGGAAGGCACACCTTTCATTCAGTCTACACTGCTGAAATAGCTGTTAGGAGGACATAAAAAGTGTCTTAAAGTCACACTGAAGCCACAAAGTCCAACTTTCCTCCGTGAAGTACAGTGCAATTGATGCCACCCCCTTTGGGCCAGGAAGGAAGGTTTCAGTTTACACAGAAGCCTGAGGACAAATAAGAGCTCAGTGTAACTAGGAAGTCTGCATATCCTGAAGCATATCCTTTTCTTAAAAGGCAGGAAGATGTCATAACTCATCTATAGTCCTTTGTAGGAGAAAAGTCTCAGATTCAGTTCCTAATATCTCCACTTTGAAAAGGATCAGGTAGCAAGTTGTGTGAACAATCTCCCCGCAGAGCTGCCCCAGGTCGAGAGCAGGGAATACTGGACAGAGGAAAATCTTGATCTGAAGAAAGACAAGTTCCTAGCTGGTTTAGTTCTCTGATTTTCCCTGCTCTGGGATCACAGATGCCTTTTCCATTCCTATTTTTAGACTACATACCTCTGGCATTATGGGAGTTGTAGTTCAAAACATCTGGAAGGTACTCGTTTTGGAGTCGGGGGAGGGCTGGTCTACAACAGTATACTGCCTCTCCTATTAGGAATTCCCTTCTGGATGATCCCATCCTGACTCAGGGCTGGAGCAGATGGAGGAATCTGCCTTCCCCTTGGTTAGTTTTACGGGAGTGCCAAACTGAAGAAGGTCAAACTGCAAGAAGTAATGCATGGTCCCAAGCGTGGACTGTGCGCATACTGTTGGCCCTGTTACTCTTTCCACTACTCTTTCCACACATTTTTAATGCCTTCGGTGTGACTGCTTGGGTTCTTCAGCCCTTTTGGAATCCAGCTGCCGAAATCCTCCTTCCAGCCAACATGGCCCCCGGGAGAATCGCGAAAGTTGCAATCCAAAAGGAAAGAACTTTCCCAGGTTCTGCCTTTAAGGGATATTCCAAGGATTGTATCTACTAGTCGCTAATCCCTAGAGTTCGCCTTTGATGGCACAATGGAGAAAGTCTGAAATCTGAAACACTCCTCTTCCCCTATCCACCCGCCCAAATACGGCTGGTGAATATTGCCTGGATGTTTTCGAACTAGGCATGGTCTAGCTCTTCGTCGGGGGAGAAGGTTCAGCCGTTGCAGAGCGCCTTTAAAGTTCGGGCTGAAACGGATCCATTGCTTTGCTGTCCGGGAAGCCACTAGCCTGGGTTTCCGGTCTCACCCGGTGACCCTACAAAAACCTGCCTGAGCGAATGGGAAATTGTCCTGAATCTTTCTCCACTCTCCGAATCTCTTTCTCGCTCTCGCTCAGCCAGGGCTATTAGCCTCGTTTTCTCCCTGGCGGTTTGCCTCGGGGGCAACTTGACGCTCGAGTTAAGCTTCAGGCTCCGATGGCCGAGAGGCGGTCAGCCGGGTGATGGAACCGAGCGAGGCAGATCCGACAAGACAGACGCCTCGCTAAACGGAACTGCGTGGCAAAGGGTCCACAGGATCTTCCAAGGGCCACTGAGACTCTTTGCAGTTGAGACGTGGGAGAATGAAGCCCGGAGCTTCTGTAGCCAAAGCAGATGCCCTGGATGGCCTCTGCCTCCAAGCCTTTTTGCCTTTGCTGATTTGCTCTGCTCAGGGCAGAGACCTGCGACCTCCTTCCCGCCACTAGGGCCACAGAAGCCTGACTGCACAGCCCAGAGTTTGGGAAGTGGTCCTGTATTTTCTTGCTCTTGTAATTCAGCAGGCTTTCTCTGCTGCCAACACTACAGCCCTCTTTCCTTCAGGGGTTCATTTCTGAAACAGAAGTAGCAGGCCCCAAAGGAAGCTGTGATGTAGCTAAGGCATGGTGGTGGTAAGGGTTTTGCCCCTCCAAATAAGAATTTTGCTTCTACAAATGAAATTGTCCTTTGGTACCCCAGTTTCTAGAATTGCAGAGACTGAGGGCATTTCCCTCCTACACTGTTACAGTGCTCTTATTCCACTTTCAACATCCTGTGGAATTCTGGGGTTTGTAGTTTACTGAGGCCAAAGAGCTCCCTGGCTGAGAATTCTAAACGTCCTTCCCTAAACTGCAAACCCCAGGAAGCCATAGGAGGTTGAAAGTGGAATAATAGCACTATAACAGTGTAGGGTGAAAAAGCCCTGAGACACTGGAAAATCATTCCATACCTAGAACTCTTACATTTGGTGTGTTTGCAGCTCCTTGGTAATTTTTGTGCTTTTCTTCTTTGTCTAAATTGTACTTCTAAATGCTCAACTGAAATTCTAAGTTACTGCAGTGCTACAAACATGGGGAACAAAGGAAAATTTCATGGTGGGGGGAATAGAATTCCAATCAAGAGACAAGCTGTCATTTGCCCCCCCTTTCATCCTGGTGGGAATAAAAGCTCCCTCTTTGCTCCAAAAGTGTCGACATCTTTCCCTCTCCCTCTCTCCCTCTCTCTCCCTCTCCCTCTCCCTGTCTCTCTCTCTCTCTCTCTCTCTCTCTTTAGTTCACCTACAGAGTACATGAGCACCCAGGGTTGTAGCTCCAGTTAGACTATTACACTAAAGCCAGCAAATATTCTTGTGACATCTTAAGGATGGACCAGATTTTCTTTAGCATAAGATTTCACGGACTCTGACCAACTTCTGCAGATGCTAGGAAAAGCAGGCTTCAGTCCATAATAGTTTCTGCCCAGTAAAGCCTGGCAGTTTCAAAAAACCGATCTGAATCCTTTTGTTATCTCCAACTAAATTAAACCTCTTAAAACAACAGTATTCACCTATGTGTTATTTCACTATTCAACAATTGATTTGGCGGGTCTACTCTAGCTGGAACTAACCAATGAAATTTAACCCCTGTGTGGATGGGTGTATCTATAATTCTGTGTTTTTTGTCTCTCTTAAAATGCTATCATAAGATCTCAGGGCAGCATACAGGTAAAATCAATATTAAGATTTTTTTTTAAGTTCAAACAATACAAAGAATTTATATAGACTAAAAACATATTAAACAAAGTTGACATATTGAAAGATTAAGAGAGTTAAAACAATTTAAAATCAGGTACATAAATATTTTGATGTGACGTAGTTAGGCCTCAAAGGCTTTGGGGAATAGCTATGTCTTTACCCTGGAGCTGAATAATGTCAGTGTTGGCAGGCACCAGTTAGACCTCCAAAGGATGAGATTCCACCATGGAGCGCCACAGCTGAGAAGGGTCTTCCTCATGTTTTCCCACAGTGTATTGACCTCCCTGGTAAGACACAAAGGAAGGCCCACCCATCCATATTTCTTTCTTTGCATGCTCATTATCTGCCTGTAATCATGCTCTTTATTGAAGGGCATTGTTTTGGGAGGGTTTTTGTGGCTCCTTTCAACAGGAAACTGGAGGAAAGGACAAGCTGTAGGGTGGCAAGAACTTCTGTTCTCTTGGGAGTCAAGCTAGGTGTAAGCACCTAGATGTAGACATATACATTTGTGTGATAAAGTGAGTCTGAGATTGGGTGGTTAAGATTCTGGTGGGGAGCAGGCTGCAAATCTCAACACCCTGGCTTTTGGACTTGACCCTTACAGGAGTGGCATCTCTCTACTCCCTTTCCAGTCAGCAACAGTAAACCAGATGTCCCTGGCTGAGAGCTATGCAAGATGATGTAGCTGTTACTCTGATTTCTAGAGTCCCTTGGGAGACAACTTAATGTGCTCCAAGTGATGGGGAATGGAAACTAGCCAAAGCACACTCAATAGCAATGCAAGAGGCAGGGTAACCTAGCGGGGTCTTTTACCCAGTTTTTACGGGGTCAGGCCAAGCCAAAAACCAAACAAAAATGTCCAATAAATGATTTTATTAAAATAAAGGCTTGCATACATACGCACTTACGCACTCACTCACTCAAGACCTAGCGAGGAGTAAAAAGAGAGGAAATTGGATAGGGGGTCTTTGGAGGGTTACAGCTGGGGAATACTGCACCTGGTCCTGAAGTCCAGAGATCCGAGACAGCAGTGGAGAGAGGGATGAGACTCACCACATGGAGGGCTGAGGGGACAGCTCAACGGACGGAGTGACAGTTTCATGGGAAGCCAGGAGCGATCCAAAGATCCACTCAAAAACTGGGTCTATTTATGGGGGAAAAGGTACCTGGAGGGCTAATCCTTTCACGGGGAGAACAATAGGTGGAGGAGCTAGAACAAAGCTCCAATTTGTCAACGTCCTTTGCATGATTGGATTTGTCGGGGTTGTCAAAGCCTCGGCTGTATGCAAATCGTCCTTGCTTGATGGGCGGTGTGTCAGATGCGTTAATCCATTCAAGCCGGTTCCTCGGGGCTGAGGACTCTTTTTGTATTTTATGTTTTACATGTCTGGAGGTCTCCTGGGGCTATGTGACTATGAATTTACTGGCCTGACCGGGTTTTTCCTGTTTTTGGCCGTTCGACCCTGCCTGCCTATGTGCTCGTTCAGGGGACCTCTCAAGCACATGGAGATATTTTTAATATTAAATTGTAGACCCTGGGATAGGGTGTACCTACCGCAGTAACATAGCTCTCAAATACATGGCTTCGGTGGTGAAAGCTTGCTGCTCCATTGCATGTGGCCAAAGAAGGAATTCTGAGCATGTGGCACTTACCTGGAGAAGCTTCCTGCCAGTTGGTGCATTTTTTTTGTGCAGAGGCACAAAAGTGCTGTGGATATTTTAGGTTCTTTTAGACAACGAGGCGCCCCCAAGAACTAATTCAGGATGGAAAGGACAGATGTCAACAGCTCACTGCAATTAGGTCTTATCTGGTCAAATAAAAGTGCCCACTGTCCCACTCCTACCCTTGTGGAAACATGAAAACCATTCTTATTGTTCCATATACTTACTGAAGGGGAAAGAGTCTGCAAATGAGGATGGAGGAGCACATATTGGCTGTAGCCTACTGTCTCCAATGGTGCAGTGAAGTAATTTTAGACTTTGAACACCATCGAGCAAAGCTGCAATATGAAATTCCAACAGGGATCCTGCTTCTGATTGTTGCAGGCTTGCCTAGTGGTAGGAGGGGCTGGAAACATCCTCTTCCTTGAGCTCCTATTGGTATCTGAACAGACTTCCTTCACACAATGCAGATACTGTCTGTTATGGTGGACTGGGAGGGAATTTACATAGTCTCACAGTAAGGCTGTGTAGTCTTGTTGAATATGGAGCAGTTATGGATTGGCAACTTTAGGTAACAAATCCATAACTGCAATGCAGAATGCCAGTCTTCATTTCCCAGTGCCCCAGTCTACAGGGACTTGGAAACTCTTTGATTGAGGTGCTTGCAGGCTGAAAAGGTAGGGGGTTGGGCAGGGGAGGTTGGCATCAATAGATGTGACTGTAGTAATGGAACTATGTCGTCATAATTATGTCTGGTGATGCAGGATCTCAGCCCAGGTTTCTGGGTGGACTGTCATAAGGTGAAAGAAATTGATAGATAGAAGGACAGATAAAAGAAAAGTACAACTATGTCTTTGCACAGCACATAGTTAAGTTGTGGAATTCATTGCCACGAGATAGAGTTACAGTTGCCAGCTTTGATTAATTTAAAGAGGGGTTATATAAATTCATGGAGGATAGAGCCATCAATGGCTGCTCATTAGGACAGTATCAGAGGCAATCTGCTTCTCTGTGTCAGTTGCTGGGAACTGGAAGATAGAAGATGCACTTGTATTCCTGTCCTGCTTGTGGTCTTCCTCCGGACAGCTTATGGGCCACTATGTGAACATCATGTTGGAATGTATAGGCTGTTGGACTGATCCCTTGTTGTTCATTTCTGTCCATCTTGTTCCACAAAAAGTGGGTGACTCAGAGGTCCACCTGTGATGCTGTGCCTCCGTGAAACAGTGGGGAATATTAGTTCAAGGAGGAGGCCTGTGACAGGAGAGTAACCTTACAATAACTTTTACACTTGCATTTACCAGTACTTCTGCAAGGAAGAACCAGCCGGAGATCCAAAAGTAAGCTTAATGTGTTTTATTGGGTGAATTGCAATCATGAACACAAGATCCAAACAGTCATAAAATCACACAAGGTTAACTGACGGAAAAGTGATGAAAGTTTGGGATAGTGAGATTTTAGGGCAATGTGAATAATGTTTACCAATCCAGAAGAGCAGCAAAGAGGTAATGTGGCTTAGACACAAGTCTAAGAGCAGTACACAATCATAAATTGGAGTGGCAGAGTGGAGACCTGCAATTGGCACACTTCAAGCTGACTGGCCAAAACCTGAGGTTTAAATACCCTATTTCTGCCTGGAGGCCTAAAGTGTTAATGGCTCTCCAACAGAGTAAACAATGAAGTTCACAGAGTGAACAACAAGATGCAGGATGGACTAATTGTCTTAACATTAGTTGACAAAAGAGCTAATGGCAGTCCTGATAGCTCGTTACTTGTCAGACAGGTGTGAGGGCAAAAGGGAAGCTTTCTTGATCAAAAGGAGAGGAGTGTCCTATCTCAGTCCTAGCAGCACAGCTGACATGACCCCTACAGGAGTGGCATCTCTCTACAAACAAAAGAAAGCAGAACAAACTGAATAGCTCCCAGCTCATTACTTTTATTCAGTAAGCAGAAGGTCAAAAATAAAGTCCAACAGAATTTGAAGGCAAGTAAGTCCAAAGCCAATCAAGGTAACCCAAAGTCAGGCACACAATTCAGCAAGGCATCCAGCAAACAGAGAGGTCAGATAAGCTCTGACAACTCCTGGTGGGGAAGGGCAGCAGCTATATAGGTCAGTCACTTAATGCAGCTGTTGCCTGATTAATTGTTGCCAGTTATAAATCTCTGGGATTAACATAGGCTCTCTTTGTTGTCTGTGCTCAGCAAAGGTAGGTGAGAAGGAGTTAAAACAATCAGCCATCTCAAGAATATACCAAATGTTGCTTAAACTTGATCTGGAAGATTAAAAAAATTAAAGAATATAAGGTAAAATGGTCAACAGACATAGGACACAATATTGGACTTACAGAATAGGAAAAAACATGGAAAAAAATCAGTAGGATTACAAGATCATATAGCTTACAAGAGAACGCCCTGAAGATTATGTTCAGATGGTATCTCCCCCCTGCAGAGATAGCTAAAATGTTCAAAAATACAAATGACAAATGTTGGAGATGTCATAAAGAAAAAGGTACTTTCTTTCACCAATGGTAGCGTTGTAATAGAACACAGAAATTCTGGTTTATGGTTCGAGCAGTCATCCAAAAGGTATTAGAGATAAAGCTTGATTTAGATCCTAAACTGTTCTTATTAGGAATAATTGATCTAGAAAAGGAAAAGAGTGATTGCAAAGACAGGCTTATATAGCATATGGTCACAACAGCCAGAATGGTATTTGCTAGATATTGGCAAAAGGAATCAATACCATCTAAAGGGGAATGGTTGGAGAAACTCCTAGAGGTGACAGAAATGGACAAGCTAACGTACTTGTTAGAAAACAGTTCTGATCATAAATTTTTCCAAACATGGCAACCACTCACAAATTATCTGCAGAGGGAACTATAAAACAATGTGTAGGTACCAAGCAGGTATAATTGTGTAAAACACTCTTTCAGAAAAGGAAAAAAAAAAAGGATATATTACAGTAATGATGGAAAGTTATCATTGGAGATAAGGAATAGAAAGGGTGAAACTAGAAGTAACTGTGGAAAAGGAATTTTCTTAAGTATGAGACTATTATAATATGTAGTCGATTAGAAAATGAATTAATTAACCAAGGGTTAATACATAATTGGTACGATGGGATAGAGGGAAAATTCTGAATAACTACTGAAGATTAGCAAACAAGGATGGATTGATGAATAATTAACCCTAGAGTGCACCAAAACTAAACTGATATGAAAACCAAGTAGAACTTTGAAGGATTTAGAATAAGACTTGAATTTGATCCAATCTGAGGCATGACAGCGTGTGAAGTCTAAACCAATTTTTTCTATGTTTTGTCGGTTTTTTTGTTGGTTTTTTTTACTGTATTTTTTTTCCTTATGTGATATTGTGATGTATTAGTGATTATTTGTCCCTGCTATTTTTTTCAATGGATATTTCTGTTTTATATCCTAAGATGCAAAATTGTAGAATGTGCTAGAACTGTGATTTTGACTTATGTAATTACGTTCGCTAACTTTATTACAATGCAATGAAAATAATAAATATAAATTTGAAAAAAACAAACAAACAATCAGCCATCTTGTGTGAATCTTCCAGACACTATTGTCTAAGAGGTTGAGTCATTGGAAGCTAACTGCAAGCCCATTATCACTGGAGTTTCCTGGTGATTTCCTGACTATGACCTGGCTATGCCTGGAAGTCTCTTCTGATGTAATTTGCAACACATGTGTTCAGCCCCTCTTTTCCTCTTATTCAGCATGGCTATACAGCCATAGCAGGGTATAATGTATATTTATGGTAATTAATATATTTTGCCAATTAAGTCATATTTCGCCATTTATACCATATCAAAGTGTGGGGATGTATGACCTGGCAACAATATGTTGTTAATATCATCAACAATAATATATAGCATGAATCTATGCTTCACTGATGTATTTCCTATAAAGCTTATGATCCTTTGCTAATCTTATTTCATACATTATATCTTTGTTAAACTACATTACGTTATTAATAAGAACCAACATGGTTTAATGATTAATGTGTTGGACTGGGACTTGGAAGACCCAGATTCTAGTCCCCGCAAACTCACTGGGTAGCTTTGGGCTGGTCTGTCTCAACATGACCTACATTACACTGTTGTTGTGAGGATAAAGGGTGGAGGACACACTCATGTATGATGCCTTGAAATGGAAAGAAATGGTAAGACATAAATTTTGCAACTAACTATTCAAATCAACTAATAAAAAGTACTACTAGGCTTCTAAAAGTAGCTGCTTTTGTGCAGTTCCAGATAGCAGCAAACTATTTCGCTGGAAGTTTTAGTTCTTCAGAACCAAAGTGTCTCTGATCCATCTGGAGGGGTGTGCAGGATAACCCAGAACTCTGAAAGAATGCACTATCTGCTTGAGGGGAAACTGAAACAGGGCTGAAGAGCTGCTTGATGCTGAAAAGATCTGGGTCAGCATTTCTGAAGCTCATCTCTTTAAAATGTCTCAATAGGTTTACAAGCATTCTGATCCAAAATGTCTGGAGCAGTCATTTCCAAAATTGCATCCCTTAATGTTGTTGCCATGCTGGCTGGGGATTCTGGGATTTGTAATACAAAAGCATCTAGTTTTGGGATTCCACTGGTCACAATCAAGAAAAGAGCACTTCTCTGTTTTGCTGTAACATTTGGTTGCAGTCCCCACTGGCTTATTTCTAAGTCCCAAGCAAGTTTAATTTAATGCAACAGAACTTGGGAGTTGGTTGTTGATTTCATCCTTCGTATTCGAGAGCTATCTGCCTAAATATTCTAAAGGCACCAGACCCTGTCTGCTTTTAGAAGCTTAGGAGGGTCAGCTCTGGTTTGTACTTGGATGGGAGACCAGGTGTGGTAGGCTATATTTCAGAGGAAGGAACTAACCAAACCATCTTTGAGTATCCCTTGCCTAAGAAAACCCTATAAAATTCATGGGGTCACCATCAGTCAACAGGTGACTTGAAGGCACATACTATACATTTGAGAGTCAGTATCTGATGCTTCACAAAAAGCAAATTCAATACCTTCCACCCATTTGAAATGCATGCCAAAAGTTTGAAATGTCTCAGTATTTCATTTCAGCTCCTAAAGTTACCAGGTAAATTCCTGGTACAAAGGAAACTGACTCTCTCATAATCCATCTACTGAATGGGAACTCCCAATGTGGAAAGCAGAAGGAAAGAGAAACAATAAAGATGGTGGCAACAAGAAGCACCTCCGTTCCTGCCTTTTCTAACCTAGTATTCTGCTCAACTGCAACTCTCGCCATCTCCAGCCAGCAGAATTGGTTCCAATATTGTCTGGGGACAATGAAATATTCCAACACATCAGGAACATGTCAGGGAGAGGGGCATCTCAGCCTGTTGAGTTCTAGTGCTATTTACCACCACCACCGTCACAACAACAACAACAAACAAACACCCAGGAAGGACACCCAGTTAGGACAGGCACCTGAAACAGACCTTTCAAAACCGGCAAGGTAGCCTTCTCCTGCTTCCCACCATTCACATATTTACACTGACTTTCTGGCCATTTCCACATGGCATTGCAGTCCCGTGATGGTACGTGATGGCAGCAGTCTGTGGGTCATGGGCCATTTCCGCACAAGACTGTTATAGCGCTTTGATTCCACTTTCAACATCCTATGGAATCCTGGGGTTTGCAGTTTCGGGAGGGGCCATGCGGCCCCTCCCGAAACTGCAAACCCCAGGATTCCATAGGATGTTGAAAGTGGAATCAAAGCGCTATAACAGTCTAGTGCGGAAATGGCCATGCTTTCATATGATGTTGTTGTGGTCCCACTGCCAACCTGTCCCCACCCATCACGATCATGGGATATTTGCTTAACGATCGTGCAATGCTTCTGTCACCCTCGGTCACGCGGAAGGGGCAGAAGCATTATCACATGCTTCCTTCCCCATCACAGCATGGGGAAGAAGCCAACTGCTCTGCAGAAGGAAGGAGTGTGTTGCTCACACTCCCTTCTACAGGGAGCCAGCCGAGTGCGGAGGGGACCGTTCCTGTCATGCTCCCTTCCTGGTAAAGGTGCTACTGGGACCCCAATGGGATGTCATCAGGAACTGGTAAGGTACAGAAATGGCCTCTGTCTTTTTCTGGCCACAGCAGCAACAATGGCCCTTTTCTTTTAGTGGGAACGGAGGAATACAGAAAAACAGGCTAGCTTTTCTCAAAAAAATCCAACTAACCTCAGTCTCTAGTGCAACTCACCTTTTTCAATATGTCTCTTTCCCTCTCCCCTTCTCACTCCCTCTTCCCCTCCCTTGTTGCTGGTTCCTCTTCCCCTTTCTAGCTGTGGAACTCCCCTGAAAGAAGGGAGTCACCCAGGCGACGGTTCCTTCTCTTTTTACCATTGCTCAAATAAAGTCAGAGCATACTCAGTAAAGAGTGCAAACAGACAACCCCATGGTTACACTGAAAAGTAGTGAATTACAGTCCTGATTATTAAGAGGTAAATAAAGTAACAGTGTTCCAGTTTGTTACAAAAGTAATTAGTTACTAAAACAAATCATTATGAGTAACATGTTACTTCCAAGGTGTGATAACTATGTAGTGCTGAAAATGGGGATAAGTATGTAGATGAAAATTTTTTCATGTCACCACTTTCAGCGCTAATAAGGACTTGCAAAGTGATTGTGATGTTGTCTTGGCAAATGTTTTATCTAAATCAGGTATGGGCAACTGGCCCTCCAGAGGTTTGGGACCTACCATTTCCCTGTTAGCCCTGCTGGCCAGCATAGCCAATGGGGAGGGGTTATGGGACTTGTCAGAGCATTAACTTGGTGGTCACGGTTTTCCAGCCCTCATCTAAACCTTGGCCAAAGGGATTGCTAGAAGCAAAACGGTAACAGTCATGGAGGGTTATAGTTCCAGGCTGTCCTCCCTTGGTTTAGGATGGTAAAAGTGCTCTCTTCCCCCAACATTCCTTTCTCTTTCTCTCCCCTGAGAGCTGCTGGCAAAAAAGCAAAGCAGCCAAGACAGCAGAGGGCCTGTTGACAAGCTTGCTGCGTGCCGTCACTTCCCATCAAGGCCATGAGCCGGGCAAATGGAAGTGGAACACGAACTGGTCTTTGAAAGGCAGAAAGGCAGAGAGACGGAGTGAAGCCGCTTCCTGCCATCAGGGGGGAAATCGGTGTGTAGTCGCATAGCTCCATGCCTTGATTTATGATAAAAAATTTAAACGAAATCATTTATATTTCAAAGGGCCTAAATAGCTGCATGAAAGTTTTATCTGAAGTGGCACTGTATTTACACACGGCCCCACCATGCCCGTGGTAATTAATAGATGGATAAATTTCAGGCTTTTGTCTTCTTTTCTCTTCCTCCTCCTCCTCCTCCTTCTTCAAAATACCCTCCTGCCATTTGGGACTTGTGAGTTATTGTAATAAATGAAAGGGAAATGTTGAGTTTGAACGCAAGAATCCTTTCAGATGTATAATGCTTGGTGTTGGTCTCCTGCTCAGCTTGCTGCTATTCATTGCTCTAGTAATGAAATTGACACTTGATCTGAGCTTCATACACCATAACTTAAAATATCCATTTCGCCAAGTTTCTCGGGTCAGGGACAAAACAAGGCAAGACTCATATTTCTTTGAGATCTTAAAAGTAAGGCAGTGTTTTAAGGACTCATTCCAAATGAACACTACAAGCTCAAAACATGATATATCAGGGAAATATTAGGTCTTTTCAGATAGTCTTTATTTTCCAATAGCAAATTCCAACCAAGTGTCTTCTCTCTTTCTCTGAATTCTTTTTAGTTTGTGTTTATAAAAAACAAGCAGCTTTAGTTTAACTGAATGGATTCTTCATTACACATGTAAAATATTAATGTTTCTGGCCCTGACTGTTCTGTTTGCACCTTACAAGCAGGGGAGTCCAAAGGATAAACAGGGACATGTTAAGATCACAGATGGTTTGTCATCTAGAAATGATATTCACACGAATAAAGGGGACACTGCCATTGATTTGAGAGATCATTCACCTCCCAGTAAATTATTGATGGTATTTCAGAAGAGAGAGAGAAAAATAGCACACTGATGAGACTCCAGTGGTGGCTTGTTGTGACCAGAAAGTAGATGAAAACTAGATGGATCTCTCCACTTGCCTTAAAAAAAATTATGGGGCCCAATTCAGAGGTTAGGAAAGGGAATGCAGTAGCATCCTGGAACACTCCTCTTACGGTTACAGCACTGGAAAAGATGGAAATAGAGATCCAAGGGCTTTCATGGGCTCAGAGTTCAGTGTGTATAGAATTTGACACAAACATTTGAGGGTGGAAAGTACTGACATTTCCATGTCTAAATCTCTCATTATGCATCTTGTTTCAATGGTGCCATTCATTAACAGCACACATTTTACGTGACTCTATACCCCCTGGCTTTTAGTATGCTGTAGGGCTGTTAGCTCCTAAACTGCACACTTGGATTCTTGCAGGTCATTGACTGTGTGTGTGCACACACATGCACATGCATGCACCTGTGTCTCTGCCTTCAAGTCACCTGCCAACTTCTGGTTGCCTCATGAATTTCATAGGAATTCCTCTGAATATAAATTACAGCACCTGGTATTCCTTGGCAGTGCCCCAATCAAGGTACTAACCAGATCTGACTCTGCTTAACTTCCAAGATCAGATGGGATCTGGTGCCTTCAGGTTATTTGGGATAAAAGCGGGTCATCGAATATTCATTGGCAAATACTCATTCACCACTACCTATCTCAGAGATGGTTCTGTCAGTTCCTTCCTATGAAATATAACATACAGCACCTGCTATTTGTTGGCAGTCTCCCATCCAAGTACTGAACAGGGCTGATGCTGCTTAGCTACCAAGGTTAGGCAGGATCTGGTGCCTTTATGGTATTCAGTGCCGTACAGTTCCCATAATCCCTTCCCACTGCACGTGTTGGCTGACGCTTCTGACAGTTGAAGGCCAAACAGTACCTGGAGAATCAAAAGTTGAGAGCCACTGATCTATATCTGGGGATATCAGATATCATACATAAAACTAGTCAATTTGAGGCTGCAGAGAAAGGCAACTAATACAGTGTGTGCCATTTTGTGATTGCTTGGTCCTAGGGGACCCATAGTTTCCTAGTAAAATTTTTACAGCCCTTCTTACTTCTAAACCCCAATACTGAGGGTGGAGGTGGGGCTCAAAATATATTTTTAAAAATGGGTTCCTTTTTCTTTTTGCGTGTACTTGGTTTCATAGATGCTGCTAATATGTATTTTCTTTCACATTTTTAAAATTTAAATCTAGTTTTTTAAAAAGTTTTTTTCTTAGACAAGTATTTTACCAGCGTTTTCTGCTTTATTGTGTAAGCCACCTAGGGTGCATAGTGACAGGTAGGAAAAAGGATTATTTTTTGTGAGTATAGTTGTGTCTCATGTCTGTAGTGATAGATGTCTTATTATCTGTTTTTGATATGGTATTGATTGTGCTTTCAGGCTATCTTTCATGTAGTAAAACAAGTAATGAATAAGGATGATATTTATGGCAATTTCTTCCTCTGTCTAGCTCCATTAACTATGAGCTGTTCAATATGATGTTGACTAAGTACTGTTTTCTTTGGTGTTAAAAAGCAGCATTTATTTTAAAGGGATCCTTTATTTATTCCCCTCTGCCTCCTCCCAAAGCATGTTGCACATTTCTGTACATATCTATTTTTTTGGAAAGAAGAAAGTGCAATACCCAAAGCTTAAGACAGTAGCGTAAAATGAAATCACATTTTAGTAGCTTTCAAATGCAGGTTCCAATACAGGGTTTTTTCCCCCATTCTCAATAGTGTGATATCTTTCTTAACCTAAACAATTTGATCTGATACAGCAAATATTCTTCATCTGGGCCAATGGATTATTTGCTTGCCATTTATTTGTTTGAGGAGGGTGAAGTAAAAAGTAAGATTTTCGGTGGAATTAGTATTATATTTGTGGCATGAGTTTTGAATACATTTCTGTACTTGTGCAATTCAATCCTATACAATTTCATTCAGAAGCAAAACTTTACTTAAGTGAAGCTTACTTCTAAATAGCTAAGCATAATATTGCAGCATCTTCTGCAGAGAGGCAAACTCCTTTCTAAGAAATAGTGTATTTCATGTTATTATAACTTCTCTTTTACTGCCTGACTTAAAAAGCAGATTTTCTTGACGTTAGAAAATGGAGAGCAGCTCCACACAAGAGATGACAAGTCTATTCCATTGTACAATCTGATCGAGGAAATGTCTAGTATTACCCAGAGCATCAATTATTTATCAGTTAAATAGCCAAGCATCAATTACCTGGCTTGATTCTCTTATTCATTAAGGAGATTGAACAGCCTAATTTAACAAAAGCAAAAGGAAAGTTGCTAAGTTACAGGGGCTACTTGGCCAACCGGCCTGCACCTGATGAAACTTACTAGTTCTAGAGGGGGTAAAGAAATAGGCAAACAATAGGGTATGGAATTCAAGGAACTTTTATGACAGCTACCAGTTAAGTCAGATTACCCTGTAACCATGTAACTAAAAAAAAAAAAAAAAATGAGATGGGGAAAATCAGAGGGGAACCTGCCCACCCACCAGAATGCAGTTATTAGATATATCAAACATTATTTGGTGCATGAAACAGATACTAAATGGATACTAAAGGGATGCCTATTAATTATGTAATAACTTTGCAGGTGCTTTTTCAGGCTCTACCCTCACATGATCTGAATGATACACCATAAGTAAGACAGTCCAATGGCAAGGCAAGATAACCCATGACTAAAATGACCTTCAGGTAGGTGTCCATCTGGAATATGCTGGAAGATTTCTTGGAAAGGGCATTCAGCCATCTTCACAGGTGTCTTGATTGACTTTTGAAGAGAGTAGAACAGGTGTATACCCCTGAAGTGGGTGATCAAATAGCTAATTTTAATATCACAGCCATGGTGTGTGCAAATGTGTGTGTGCAATTTCAATAGCAAAATGCAAACAATAAAGCTTGAAACTGGCAAAATGTGGATTACAGAATTTGAAACTGCAGAACAGTCTCCTTCTTCCAGTGATCATTTTCCCACTGTCTCACAGGGAAGGTCTTTCTGTGCCTTTGCTAGCTGCACCTCCTTCATTCCACCAGTACATCTGGGAGAGCTGGAGGAGAAAAGGTGGTAGGTGCTGGACCACCTGTGAACTTCCACCTGTGAGAAAGCTATCTCCTCATACATTTACCTATTAGGAACTACAGTAGGTATGAAAATAGATCCTTCTTCCAGACTGCTCCTTTCAGTCTTTTTCTGTCTGGGGTGCAGGTCTGCAAGTCTGTGTCTGCAAGCAGCCTCTTTTCTTCTCTTAGGGGAAAGCAGCTGCCCTCCAAGTCTCAGTGTGTTTGTATTTGGCCCTTTGTTAACTTGAGGGCTGTCACCTGGATTCAAGGGGACACCTTCTAGGAGGGGCTAATATGACCTTAATGATTTGAATATGACCTCTCTTCATTATCCTCTGAGTATTGGTAAAGACTCTTTAGTAGTCTGAGGAGGTGCAAACAATAGATTCGGCACACGTAAGACAAAGTCAGTCCAATAGAGCCATCCTGCTCTCTTTCAAACCTGGATAGGATTTCCCAACATCTCTGGACAATGCATATTACATTATCTGAAATGGGAGTTATACTAGTCTGAACCAATTTTGCAGGATTTCTATTCAGTGGAAGTGAACAAGTCAGTTAAATACTGAGTGTTCTCCCAAACATATCAAGGAGACATTTTCTTGTTAGGGTGTGGGAGTGAGTGGGAAAGTTCCAGCTTGTATTTTAAAATGACACCTGACTTCTCCAAGATGGATATGGGGTCCAGGCAACTGGTTGCCTTACCCTGCATGTGTGCAGACTACAGCTAGAGAAAATCTCTTTCTGATGCATCAAAGTCTACTTGCAATTAATATTTACCAAGCATAACTCATAACTACTTCTCCCCCACCACCACTACCTCTTCCTCCTTCCACAGGTTCTAATTCAAATACAAAATATAAAATCAAATACAAAACCAAGACAACTACTGACCAGACATCCAAATTCCAGGATGTGGGAGAAGTGTTTTAGAAAACAACTAGTTATCTAAAACTCTCTATAGTAGATAGAGCCGTAATGTAACATCATTCCAAAGGTTGGTATGAGAATGTGGAAGCATTCATATATCTTTGTTATGGTTGCATAATTAATAAATGGAAACCACACAATTAAAAAGTATCTCCATAGTGTTCATTTGTACAGTGCCTGATTTTACCAGCAAGTTTCTCCATAAGGGGAAGTGACTACATTTTCTGATGGTAAGTTATATACAGATTTCCACTGTTGTGCAATTAAAGCCTTATTGCTAAACAAAAGAACAATATTAGTTGTTGCTCCTTTCTTTACCAGTTTCAGCTCTCCAGTATCCATTATGGGGTGTGGTGTCCAGAACTGTACGCAGAATTCCAGGTATAGTCCCACCATAGGCATGCATAAAGGCTTTATAATATTACCAATATTGTTTTTCACCCTTTCCCAAATGACATCTGACACCAAATTTGCGTTTTCCCCCTTATGTGCTATATTGGATCAATATTTTATTGTAACCTTTGTACCTTTTTCTGGTCAGTCACAGCAGCCAGTTCAGTTTGTATCAGTGTCTATGTGAAGTCCAGATTTTTTTGTGTCACATATTTGATTTTACTTTACACTTATTTACAATGGAATCATTTGCCGTTATAGTGATTTCTCACAGTCTGGAGAGCTCCTTTCAGAGCCATTTGCAATCTCATTTTTGTTCTGGGCATTTTGAATAATCTAGATTCATTAGAAATGTTTTACAGTCTTTTCTATAAAATATTTACATCTAAGCACTCTTGTGACTGATGCATTTTTCAGTGCATGGAACATGTGTTCTGAGTGCCAAGTTTCAATTTTATATGATAATACAAAATATTCCTAAAGCAGTTCTGGAGGTGGAAGATAGGACCAGAACTTTGATGGGGTTACACTCCCCTTGAAGATGCACTCCCCTTGAAGATACAGGTTCGTAGTTCAGGGATACTCCAAGGCTCAGCCTTGATCCTGGAGGCCCGGGTTTCTGTAGTGGCTAGGAATGTCTTTGCACATTTAAAGTTTGATACCAGCTGCGTTCACTCCTTGAGCTGCCAGATCTAGCTATGGTAGTACATCCCTTAGTTGTATCCCATTTGGATTACAAATAATGGACTTTACATGCACTTTACTACCTTTGAAGAGTGTATGGAAACTTCAGCTTGTATAAAGCGCTTCAGCCAGAGTGTTAACTGGAGCAGATTATAGGCACCATAATACTCCCCTATCACAACAGCTCCACTGGTTGGCAGCTTGTTTCTGGGCATAATTCAAAGTGCTAGTTATGACCTATAAGGTCCTATATGGCTCATGTCCCGGCTATCTGGTAGACTGTATCTCCCTATATAAGCCTGCCAGAGCTGTGAGATAATCAGCAGAAGCCCTTTCCTCAGTCCCACAACATCACAAGCATAAATGGTGGGGACACAACAGAGGGCCTTCTCAGTAGCTGCCCCTGGACTCTGGAACTCCTTTCCCAGCAAGAACAGAATGTCCATTTCCTTGTTGTCCTACCATTGGCAGGCAAAGACCATTTTATTCTAACAGGCTTCTAAAATGGAAATTTTTTAAAGAATGGGCTGAGGGTGCTTTAATATTTCAAAATGAATTGTTTTAATTGCATTATATCTTTTAATGGTATTTTAGCTTTTTAAGTGTGGTTTTAGATCATTGTAATACTACCAATAGTTTAATTCTTTTTTAATGTTCACTTTTTTCAGTTGTATAGCATTTTTTTAAAAATTGTAAGCTGCCTTGAGTTCCAATTTTGGGAGAAAGGTGCGATTTAACAACAACAATTGGAAACTATGGCCACTATACTTAACCAAGTAAGCTCTCCTGGCCCAGTCCTACCAAACCTGATAGATATGTCCTTCACCCATGCTCTGATCACCAGCGGAATGGACCCCCTTTTCCTCATACAGCTGATGTCCAATAAAGTAGGTTGGGGTTTAGGGAGTTATGATTGTGACAATACTGACACAATGGTGACTAAATAGCAACTATGAAAATGGGACAGTTACCTAGATTTACTGATCCACAACTGTTTCATATTTATGGTTGTTATATAGACATGATTGTGACACTGTTGCTGCAGTTGTTAATCCCCTTCCCAACCTGCCACCAATCTAAGTAGCTGATACAGAATACTGGCCATTATTTTTTTGGATTACAACTCCTGGAGTCTTCCAGGGATGGTCAAGATAACTGTAGGATACTAGGAACTAAATTCCAGGCTCCAAATACAGTTGTAGCACATTCAGATAGCTTCTTTGCCCTGAAAATGTGGTCAATCTGAACACAAATGGTGACAGAACAAGTGGAGTTATGGGCCATTTCCACATTACATTGTTATAATGCTATTATTCCACTTTCAACATCCTATGGAATTCCGGGTTTTGCAGTTTAGGGAGAGGCATTTAGAATTCTCAGGCAGAGAGCTCTTGGCCTCAGGAAACTGCAAACTCCAGGATTCCACAGTCATTGTCCCACATTCACTAGGCACAAGATGAAACAGCCATGTGTTAGCCTCTATGTCTTCTATAAATGTGCATCACATTAACACTGGATCTGCTCAAACTTTTACATTAATCCTCACTGAAACCTTCATTAAAATTTGAAATTAAAATGTAACAATCAAAGTGGGAGGAGAAGAAATCCTTGTCACCTAAAATTAAAATCATCCATCCTCACATTTGAATTCTTTTAATTAATTTTAAAAAAAGTCAAACAGAATGCTGTGGCAGTGGTGGTGGTGGTAGAGTCAGAGAAGAACTAACAGCTGCTGCTCGCTGACCAAACAAAGGTGTACATTGTTTGTCGCATGCATGCTGAAATCCCATTACAGTATCACTGCTGACAAGTTTGAGCTTCCTGTTCCTTTCCACTGTGTTTTATTGAGGGTGAGGACCTGTGGGGCTTTGTTGCCAGCATTGCTCCCTTCTCACACATCAGCCGCACTCCCCTTGCTGCCTCAGACACTCTCTAGATCTATACATTACACAGTATTTTTAGAAGCTCAGTGTACTATCTCCTATCAAATGTCTTTCAGGATTTTACACTTTTCTTTCACTCAGCAAACATATTCTTTTGTTTTATGTGGGCTTCAGCATTTGGAGGAAGAAAATAGCTAGTTCTTAAACCAGCCTTTCCCAGCCTGACACTTTCCAGGTGTTTTGAAGAACACCTCCAAGAATTCCTTACAGTTAGCTTTGTTAGCTGGGGCTGATGGGAACTGAAATCCACAAAATCTGGAGGATTCCTGGGCCATTTCCATACTAGACTGTTATAGCGCTATGATTCCACTTTCAACATCCTATGGAATCCTGGGGTTTGCAGTTTTGGGAGGGGCCAGTTGGAAATGGCCCAGGTTGCTGGAGGCTGCCTTTGACCATCTTACATTTTTGTGTGAATTTGGCAGCTATATGTAACGCAATGAGATGTTTGCAACTTACACATGTTATGGAGGAAAATACCTATCAGGAAATTTTCAGACAATGTCCAAGAAATTCAACTTCATAGGATATATGACAGGTCAGTAGAGCCTGTACAATGGATGTATGTGGTATCTTATGTCTACAGGCAAGGATCCAAGCTTAATATTCAGTGGTAAAGGGGAAAATGAGAGCCAGTGTGGTAGTTTGAACATTTGACTACAATCTTGGAGACCAGGGTTCAATTCCCCATTTGGTAATGGAAACCCACTGAGTGACCTTGGGTGCATCACACATTCTCAGTGTCAGAAAACCGCATGGTAGGTTCACCTTAGGATCGCTATAAGTTGGAAATGACTTGAAGGCACACAACAACAACACAAAAGAGGAAAATGAGTGTAAATTATTATTGGAGAGGACTCAGTCAGGGTAGCATTGTGATGGTTTCTACATCATCATTCGCTGTTAACACTAATGGCAGAGACAGAAACAGAAAGGAGATGGTGTGTTTTAGGGACCCGCACTTCATCTGAACAGCTTGTGGTTTGTAGTATTTAGTTCATCCTAGTTTTCTTTCAAGGACTCTGCTAAGCTCAGATAGAATAATTTCTACAGCATAAATGTTTTGGTGTATTGATTTTTAAATTATTACCTGAAGATCTATTATACAGCTTTGACTAACAGTATAAAAACAACTGGTGGGTCACACTTGTCCACCCTAGTGTAAATCTCCTAGTACTGAACAGTCTGCAGTGTATAATTTGTACAAACCACCACAGGCATAAAACATATAAGTAAGGAGGTCCAGAGTGGTGTTGTTACCCCAAAACATGGGTGACTCAGGGGTCTATCCATGATGCCAGTACTTCCACATGACAATGGGGAATTAATTAGCTCAATAAGGAGGCCTGAGAGGCAGGGGGTAACCTAACGAGATCGTCCTATTATCTCTGGAGTTACCTGATGATTAGCCTGACAATAACCTTAGCTATGCCTAGAGGGGATCTTTTGATCTACTTTGCAGCACCCGTGTTCCTCCAGTGTTTTTCCTCTGCTCAGCCTGGCGTTACGGTCATCTCACGGTCCATTTTATATCAATGCCAAATAATGTATTTTACCAATTAATTTGTATTTTGCCATTTAAACCATATCAAATCTTGGGGGTGTGCGGGCTGGTAACAATATAATACCCTGGTAACAATGTAGTAGTTTGATTGTTGGACTAGCATTTTGGAAGACCAGTGTTCAAATCTTTCTCATCTATGGAAACCCACTGGGTAACCTTGGGCAAGTCACACTCTCTCCGCCTCCTAAGAGGAAGAGAATGTCAATAACAAATTCTGTCAAGAAAACCCTATGACAACTCAGAGTTGGCTTGAACAAATAAGGAGCTAAATAGCTGTGTAAGTAAGTAATAAGTAAATGAATGAATACATGAAGAAATAAATAAGGTGTTTCCCTAAGTAATGGTGAAAAGTAACCTGGATGACATTGCCTGCCAAAGCTGTTGCAATTTTGAACACAAAAATACCATAAGTACAGGATGATGGGAAGGGGGAAAACTAACTCTCACTTCAGATGCTCAAGGTCTGCTATGTTAAAAGTGTTCTTTATCTCTTGCTGACCTGAGCATAACCCAAAGCAGCTCTCTAAAATGTGAATCCCACAAAGTGGATGGACTCGTTGTTTGACATAGTTTTGGCCACAAGAGACCATACTGGGAGTACATTATACCGAGTTGACTCCAAATAATTTTCACATGAATTACTAAAGTACCAGAAATGTATAATTTATTAGCATTTAAATAAATCACAGACTAGAAGTGCTTTAAGGTTATTGGTATGTAGATGATGCACAGAATACCACAATATAAATTCTTTTTCTTTTTTAAAAAGACTATCTAGTTTGATAGCCTTATGTATACCATGTTGCATGATCAGAGGAAGACAAATGGATTTAAGTAGCAAAATGAAAGAATCCTCATTTTCTTGCCGGTGTTTCCAGAGAACCCCCAAGTAAGCTTAGCAGAAGCTCTTCCTCAATGCAAACCAGGGTAAACCACGTCCTGCAATTTGCAGCTGCCATCAGAAATGTTTTGAGATGTCATCTAGAGCAGTGGTCCTCCAAACTCCTTGGACTTCATCTCCCAGATTCCCTAATCATTAGCCATGGTTGCTGAGGATCATGGGTGCTGAAATCCAAAACATCTGGAGGTTCTAATGAACAGAGAGCCACTGTTCTAGAGAAATTGTGGGCAGTTGTGAGGCTTGAGGGTTCTACAACAATGCCATCCATGATGGAGGATATGCCAAATCTGTATAGCCCTGTGAGCTTTTTGAATGTGCTAGGGGACTCGCCTGACCACACGAGCATCTCTTACATTTATCCTACTAAATTGCCCAAGTAAACTGATGCATTTTAGCAAGGAAATAAGAGGAGGATTTATATTCAATGTATTGTTTTCTCCTATTGTTTGGAAACTGATATGTTGCAAACACACACAGCTTTTTTTTTTTTGAGTTTGTTGTTATGTGCCTTCAGGTCAGCTCCAATCTATGCCACGTCACAGGGTTTTCTTTGCAAAATTTATTTCAGAGGAGGTTTGCTATTGCCTTCCTCTAAAGTTGAGGCAGCATGACATTCCCAGGGTTACTCTGTGGGTTTCCAAGGCTGACTTAAGATTTGAATCCTGGTCTCCAGAGTCCTAGACCATTCCCTCACTACACTGTTATGGTGCTATTATTCCCCTTTCAACACCCAATGGAATCCTGGGGTTTGCAGTTTAGGAAGGGGCCTTTAGAATCCTCAGCCAGAGAGCTCTTTGGCCTCACTGAACTACAAACCCCAGAATTCCAAAGTGGAATAATAGCACTATAACTGTGTAGCGTGGAAAGGCTCCTAGTCCAAAGCTCAAGTTGCTATACCATGCTGAGTTTCACAGCTTTGAGTAGGGCCATGAAAATGTTGGGAGAATTACTTTTCTGGATTGCAGCTCCCAGAATCCCCCAGCCAACAGGGTCACAAACCATGCTGTCTGAAGGATCCTGGGAATCGTACCCCAAAGTCTAACATTTCCCAGTTCCAGGACCAAGTCATGCCGGTTTATCACTGTGGTTCACTCATTTTCTAGAAGATCAAATATACTTTACATACTGCGCTGAAATCCAGAAATGAACTCAGCAAAATGCAGCATCCTGTTCCACCCAACATTTGATAGAACTCATTTGGATTAAGATGAGGTAAGCAGACAGCCAGCGTGGGGGAGTGTTTTGAGCACTGGGCTATGACCCTGAAGACCAGGGTTTGATTCCATGTGTCCAGCCATGGAAACTCACTGGGTGACCTTGGGTGCCTCACAAATACTTAGCCCCAGAAAACCCTGTGGTAGATTCACCTTACGGTCGCCATAAGCTGGAAATCACTTGAAGGCATACAACAATAACAAGAAGGTTGAGTAGGTAACTGCAGTTGGGCCAGGGACAATTTTCACCTTCCTCTGCCACAAACTGATCAAAAATAAAACCTGGAAGTGGTTGAAAGTATATTCACACTTCTGAATTTTTCAGACAATTTTTTGACTGAGGGTTTTGGAAAACTACAACTTGGGAGAGTTTTGAGCATTATCATCACTCCAGGCTGTATATGTGGATGCTGAGGCCCCTGAAAGTTAGCCAGGGGTGTGTGTTTGTATAATTTTGAGGGATGCAAATTTCATAACAACCTTGAAGAAGAGGAATGTAGAAACAGCTTAAAATGAATATATTATTCTGCTGCTAGTCTCTGTTGTCAAGGTAGAGCCAATACAACTTTCATTTTTTTATTTGTAGAAATGTAGTTGCTTTAATGTTTTGTTCTTAAAATATTTGTTGGACACGGGTTCAGATACAAACCTATCAAAAGAAGACAGCAAAACTGCAATGTCTGGCAATGTTTTGTTAGTCCTCAGGAACTATGTTGGCTGGGCAAATTATTAAGTTGTAGTCCCAACAATAATATTATCAAGCCTGAAAACTGATACTAAAACACAGTGCAATCAGACATACTGTTGATTTTAGGAGCTAAGACAGGTATGGGAATTATGCGAGTCTCCAGATGTTATTGGACTGAAACTCCCAGCAATCCTAGCCAGCAAAGTCAACAGTGACGAATTCTGGGAGGTGTAATTCAACGATGTCTGGATGGCTAAACACTGCTCATCCTTGGGTTAAGATGATTCTAGAGTAGAAGGAGTTTTGTTTTGAATATAAATGCTGTCACAAATTACAACTCACATTCTGTACCCTCCCCACCGAACTCAGTGGAGACTCCTGAGAGCTGAATCTGTCCCTGATTCTGTAAGCCTATCTTGGTTTCTATTTATTGGTCATATTAAAGCTGACCTCCAGCATATGCTTGACCTCCCTCTCCCTGGTTCATTTTATCAGGCCCAGCAGGATCCTAATTGTGAAGCAAATGGTGGGCCACATCCTTTGACTGGTGGCTGATGTTCAGCTTGGTGGGTTGCAACCCTGAGAGGTCCAGATTTCAGACAATGAGATGAAATTCAGGAGTATGATGCTGCCTGTTTTTTACACAGCCCATGACTGGTAACCAGGCATTCATGATTTCTGGTGCCTTTGGGAGTGATGGGTTGGATTTTGTAAAATTATATTGGTTATCCTGAGAAATGTTATGCTGCTTCCATTCTGCATGTAGTATTTTGAATCTGACCCTTTACAAACTGTTTCATGTGTTGTGATTCCACTAAAGAGGCATAGATGTTAGAACACTGTGATGTTCCCATTTAATTTTTTTTGTGAACGTGACCACAAATACACGATGTGCTTTCTAAATGTCCTGCTGACACATTTTTCCTGAAATGCTCAAGTGGTTCATGGCCAGAAGGCTTTTCCTTAAATTGCACCTTCTCGGTCAATAATAGTATCAGAGTTTGGTTTGTTCCTTTTAAAAAGTAATTAGTCACAATTACTAATTACTCTGCAAAGTAGTTATATAATTATAGTTTCTATTTCAAAAAAGAACAGTTTGTTCTTTTGGTATTCAGAGTAAGTAAAACAATAACTTTTGGTTATTTTTCAAAAAACTCCAGAATGCTACAAGCCACTGGGAAGTGGTGAAAAACACATATAGTGAGGCCAACTATTTTTAGCTATTTAAATAAAACAGTTACATTATAAATAGACTGAACTATAGTATAATTCAGTTATCTTTAGTTACTACAAAAAGAGATTAGCTACAAGTTGCTCATTATTTGTAACTGGTGACTTTCAAACTCTGTGACTAGTTAAAGGACATGTCTACTAGTGCTGAGAGAATGGAAACAGCATTAGGAAAAATCTTTGTTATCCAGGCTATATCAGGGCAGTGTAGTTGAACATGCTACATCAGCCTTTTTCCAGCCACCACGAACACTACCAACCAAAATTGAAATCCTCAATAACTGACATCGATGTATGAATTTTTATTTGACAGCATAGTTAAAAGAAAAAAAAAAAAGCTGAAGAAACAATGTAAACTTGTATAGGCAATATCTAAAAAACTGAAAGATCATCACAATCTGTCTTGCTACTTGCAAAGGTTGCACTGACATTTATATTAAAAATAAAATAAAACCACCCAAACATTATGAAGTGCATTACATTTTGTGGATGAACATCCTGGGGTCACGAGAGATACTGCTTTTAAATATGTTTATCTGCAGATTAACATAAAGGCTTTTCTGTACAGTTTCAAATAAAAAGGGATTTGTCCTGGGCTTCATCCTCTTCCCAGGAGAGTAGAAGTCAGGTTGTGCTTGCAAATGAAGATGGATGAAGTTCAGCTTGACAGACGTAGATGAAGTAGTCAAGTGGTCTGCTGGAAATGACAGCCTAGGCTGTGCAGGCACACCTGTTTTGGAAGGAAGGATGCAAGGATACAAGGAGACGGAGATGTTGGTGATGCTGATGAATATATGGATTTCCCACATACTTGGAGATCTTCTAGGTAAGCGTCTTAGCAATTTCTGTAATAAACCTCTATGAGTGTGAGTTAGCGCTATTGCTTCCACATGGCATAGAGTTAACAGTTAACATCGGGCAAGTGATTATGATGTTTTGTATTTTTGTTTTTTCAGGGTTTCTTTCCAGCACCTTTCATTTTTGTACTTGTGGGAAGGATGACTTTGTAGAGACAGGCTCAGAGAGTTAACAGACACGCAGTGCTGACCTAAGACATTTTGCTGCAGTTCCAAAATTCTGCCTGGCATCACTGAGACCATTGCTTTGAATAGTTCTACTCTGCCCACCATGCAGCAATAGTTCCAGTGCACCCCGTTCCTACCTATCCCACTCCCAAAATGGCACCTAGAGCGTGTGCTTCACTGTGTGGCATGGGAAGGGTCGGTTCTGTCGATTTAGAATCAAAATTTATCAGATACTGAAAGGGCATTTCCTCTACAAGACTTTTACAGCACATGCCACCTGGTCTGTCTGTCTGTCTGTCTGTCTGTCTGTCTGTCCTTTCTTTCTTTCTTTCTTTCTTTCTTTCTTTCTTTCTTTCTTTCTTTCTTTCTTTCTTTCTTTCTTTCTTCCTTCCTTCCTTCCTTCCTTCCTTCCTTCCTTCCTTCCTTCCTTCCTTCCTTCCTTCCTTCCTTCCTTCCTTCCTTCCTTTGAATCATACAGTTGGAAGAGACCACAGGGGCCATCCAGTCCAACCCCTTGCCATACAGGAACCCATACCAAAGCACTCCCAACAGATGACCATCCAGCCTCTGCTTAAAATCCTCCAAAGAAGGAGACTCCACCACACTCCGAGGCAGCATATTCCACTGCCGGACAGCTCTGACTGTCAGGAAGTTCTTTCTGAGGTTGAGGTGGAATCTCCTTTCCTGCAGCTTGAATCCGTTGCTCCTTGTCCTAGTCTGGAACAGCAGAAAACAAGCCCACTGCCTCCTCAACATGACATCCCTTCAAATATTTAAACATGGCTATCATTTCCCCTCTTAACCTTCTCTTCTGCAGACTAAACATCCCCAGCCCCCTAAGCTGCTCCTCATAGGGCATGGCTTCCAGACCCTTCACCATTTTGGTTGCCCTCCTCTGGACACGCTCCAGCTTGTCAATATCCTTCTTGAATGTCTTTCTTTCTGCCCTTCAACTGGTGCCATTTTTTACACTGCACAGATACTCGAACATACATGTGCAAGTCAGGACAGGGTCTGGCTTTTTGGGTGCCTTTTTGCAAACATAGAGAACTTCTTCAAATGGAAACTTTTCCAATGAAAATAAAACTTGGGAGTTAAGTGGGTGTCACACTAGGGCTGAATATGGAAGTCCCTTCTGAGGGAGACTTAGATGGCTGCCTCCTTGATGTATTTCTGACCACGGGTAAAGGCTGTTTTGTTCAGGTAGCCTTTTGGCAATGGATGAGCTGCCATGGAAAGGGCTTGTTACGACTTGGCCAATGAACTCTCCTCCTTCTTCTCCTTGTTGTTTCACTCCAAGTTGACTTTGACTTATGGCAATCAAATGAATGAGAGATCTCCAAAAGCCTTGGACATCAACTGCCCTGCATGTGTTTTGCCAACTAAGGGCCTCCTCAGTTGAGTCAATCCATCTGTAATGTGGTCTTCCTCTTTTCCTATCGTCTTCAACACGGTTGTGCATTATTCTCTTTTTCACTGAATCATGTAATCTCATAATATCCCCAAAGCGTGATGGCCTCAGTTTAGTCATTTTGGCTTCTAGGGAGATGTTACTGTGGTGCATAGTCTGAGCCCGAGGTCTACTAAATATAATTTTATATCAAAGAATTGGCCATTCCAAACTGCTCCCTGCCACGTGCTTGCGAGGCCCCCGGACAAGCACGCACACGGAAACGGCCGAACAAGCTGAAAAATACAAAACAAATCCAGGCAGGCCAGTAATTTTCAGGCACGCAGCTTCAGAAGACCTCCAGGCAAGTGCACTTTAAACCTACATTAAGTATGCACAAGGCATACAAAGGATGCTCTGCCCTGAACAGGCAGCTTGACGAGATTAGCGCTTCTGACTACTCAACTGTCAAGCACTCTCCATTTGCATACTGTCTGCACTATTGACGGTGCCGTCAAAATCCAATCATGCTAAATACTGACCTTTCGGAGGCTTTGTCTCCAACCCGAAACCCATTGTTTTCCCCGGGAACGGACTACCCTACAGGCACATTTTCCCCTATAAGAACCCCTGGTTTTGAGCGCTTCTTCGGATCACTCTTGGCTTCTATACCACCTTGCTGCCGCTCTGTTCGCCGAGCCTTCCCCTCAGCTTCCACATGCTGAGAACCTCCGCTCCAACAGACTTTCTTCAGACTACCCGGGCTACAGGATTAGGTGTCGCGTTTCCCCAAAAATCCTCCTTAAAATCCCCTATCTACTTTCCTCTCTTTATTTCTTTAGGTCTGTGTGTGTGAGTACGCAAGTACACAGTATTTCTTAGTTCCGTGTGAGTGAGCACGCAAGTGCGCTGTGACTTTACAAATAAAAGAACTAAATTAGAACTTTATTGTGTTGTGCTCTTGACTCGGCCTGACCCCGTAAACATTGGGTAAAAGATCCTGCTAGGTTACTCTGCCTCTTGTAGTGCTACAGCTTGTGCTCTGGCTAATTCCCATTCCCCATTATTTGGAGCACATTGAGGTGTCCCCCCACGGGATCCCAGAAATCAGGGTAACAGAGAGTTTAGGCTTGATTTACTCTAAGACTCATTGATTAGTCTTTTGACAGTCCATACTATGTGTAGGACTGTCCTCCAGCACCGCATTTCAAATGAGTAGATCTTCTTCCCAGCAGCTTTCTTCAGCTTTCACAGCCATACACAGAAATCAGAAATACTATGACGTGAGAGAGATGGATGATTCTAACTTTGGTTAAGAACTGTTCTTAGGGATATGCTTTTAATTGGGGTTTTTAAATAGTTCTATAACAGGCAAACTCCATTCTCCTTTAATAGTTTGTTTTATATTTTAATTGTATTTGCTCACTTAATATTACTATGAGGTGCCTTGAGTCCCATCTTTAGAAATCCAACAAATACATATATGTAAATATTTGCTTTAGACATTGATCTTTAGATGTTTAGGAGCTCTTTATTCTTTATCAAGATACTTGTTCTAACAGGTGATTGTTTTAAGATGCTTGGTTCATTTAAGATATCAGACACTTTCCCTTTCTTTCGGGAAAGAACTTTTGACATTTTAATAGAGGCCTCTTGTTGGGTGGATGTTAGCATGGAAAACCATGCCCTCCACAGGGTAAATTTGGTAACTGCAAGGCTTCCAGTCTTCCAGAACTGCCATCCATTGTTAGCCAAGTTTCTTAAGTGGTCTGCAGCAAATCAGAATCTACAAGTAGCCAGGATGCTGCAACTAACATTCAGGCCTGGTTTCCAAATTAGTCACTAGCCAGCAAGATGGCTGGATGGACAAAAACCAAAGTGTGAGGTCAGAAGGCAAATCTTCCCATAGTACATGTGCTGAAAGGAGCCTAAAGTCACTGTGGAATGGGTGGTATCTTCATTTGATTGTACAGTATACTGAAATACTAAACTCTGATAGCAGCCGAATATCTGGCTTTTTCATAAAATACAAACCTTTGAAGTTATTCAGTGTAATCTTATGTTATTCAGATGTAACACTAAATGAATGCAATTGGTCTGTCCTCCCAAAGACGTATGCATGCAACCTTGTAAGTTCTTCTAAAGGAGAACTATGGAAAGAACACATGGACATGTGTGCATGCCCATATCCATGCCTCTTTAGCCAGCTGTAATCTCACATGGGGCATGTACAACCCCCCAGCTCTTGTTGGACTGAAACTGCTATCACCCCTAGCCAGTATAGATGAGAGTTAACATAAATTGCAATCCAACATCATCTGCAAAGTGTACACATTCCCTACCCTGATATAAACAATTGCAAAATATACAAGTTGATTAATAGTTTTATGACAGCCACAAGAGATCAGTAATTAAAACTGTGCTAGGGGGAAGGGAAGGGCAACTGCGTGGACCAGATCTGTGTGAAAAAAATGCATTCACACCCTTTTCTCCATGGCTGTAAAATAGAAAGTGATTCAAAATATAGGGCCAATGGAGAACTTTCCCCAAGACCCTATTCATCCACCTATTAACCCCAAAGTCATTGACCGAAATGGGCAGGAATCTCTCACTAGTGTTCAGAGATAGCTAATGGGATCACAAGTGAGTTCTGATAAAGATTTAGGAACAGACCAGCACCTGTAGGATGGGACAACAGTGAATCTCATGATGCGTGAGTGGTTCCTCGAAGGCTTTGGGGAATTGAAATCCACTTAGAAGTATGGAGAGCCACAACACCCCAGGAAGTTTTGATTTCTTTCCTACACACTTCTCCACACACTGTCCCTTTAGCCATGGCTGCTACCATGGTTAACAGTCACAGTCCCAAAATTGCCCAATTTGAGTGGGGAAACTCTTCCAGCCTTAGACTAGAATTTAATTTCAGACACAGTTTTGAGAGGCTGCATTTCTGTGGTAGGCACAGGAAAAGGGTCAGACCAAAACAGCGGCATGTGTTAGAGCTCTCCCTTCCACAAACTAGAACTTAGGAACTTCAACCTTTTAGAATGGTGGAAAGCTATTGATGACTGCATCACTGGGAAGGTGACACTCATTTGGGGAATCCTAACAGAGTGGATTTGATCCCAAGGCCTCACGTTCCTCAATAGCCTGATTTCTTGGACGTTTTACCCCCCCCCCCCCATAACATCACCAATTCCTTCCAGAACACCATGCCTTTATGCCTTCACTCCCTTACTCTTCACTGTGGATATAAATTTGTGGTACAAAAATTAAAAAACAAAACAAAACTGCAGTTGCAACAGTTAATAAGATGTGAAATTGTAATCAGATGTGAAAGAGGCCATGCCAAATAGAAGGCTAAACACGGTCTTCAATCATGGAAGCATTTTAAAAGGAACGCTGATAATGGAGGACACACAAATGCGTGTAGCTGGCAAGTCCTTTTGACAGTTTGAGAAACACCAGGTGGTGATCCAATCTGTGGAACACAAGTGGCCACAGGACCTTGATTAAAATAAGAAAAATGCCCGACTAGAATACAGTATTAAAGACATGCATATGGAAGAAAGCAAATGTTGAATACTCTTATCATTAAAAAATCCATCCTTCACATTCAAAGCAAGCACAGGGGGTGGAGGATAAAATCACGAATCTTCAAGAAATATTCATTTGATACGTAGAGAAATAAAGGATGGATGGATGAACTCTTTCTCACCCATAAGCTGAAAGCAGCACAGTGGCCCCTCCATTTTCATAAGGGCTTGAGGTGCAGAACCTTTGTGGAAGCGGAAAAATCATGCCGTCCTTCTCAGCACCTGGGCCAAAGGCAAGGGAATGGGAGGGGGAGCTCTGGAAGGGAGAAGGCATACACATGCCTCCCCCACCTTCCCTCGCCCTTTGCCTCAGTGTGTTCTCCATGCTGGGGCCAAAGGCAAGGGGATGGGATGGGGGGCCTCCAGCGGGGAGATGCGCATTTGCCTCCCCCCACCCATTCCCTTGCCTTTTGCCCAGGCAAGCTTGCCTGCCTTCTCCATGCCTGACAATATACAAGGGAATGGAGGATAATGGAGTGGGAGGAAGGAGAACAGGAGAAGTCCCAGCAGACTGGAGGAGGGCAAATGTTGTCCCCATCTTCAAAAAGGGAAAAAAGGAGGACCCAGATAATTATTGCCCAGTCAGCCTGACATCAATACCAGGAAAGATCCTAGAGCAGATCATTAAACAGTTTGTAATTACTTAGAAAGCAATGCTGTAATCACTGAGAGTCAACATGGATTTCTCAAAAATAAGTCATGCCAGACTAATCTTCTCTCTTTTTACAATAGAGTTATAAGCTTGATAGATGAAGGGAATGCTGTGGACATAGCACATCTCGATTTCAGTAAGGTCTTTGACAAAAGTTCCCCATGACATTCTTGCAAAGAAGCTAGTAAAATGCAGGCTGGACAGGGCCACCGTCAGGTGGATTTCTAATTGGTTTACCGACTAAACCCAAAGGGTGCTCATCAATGGCTGCTTTTCATCGCGGAGAGAAGTGATTAGTGGAGTGCCACAGGGTTCTGTCCTGGGCCCAGTGCTATTCAACATCTTCATCAATGACTTGGACGATGGAACAGAGGGCATGCTGATAAAATTTGCAGATGACACCAAATTGAGAGGGGTTGCTAATATGCCAGAGGACAGGATCAAAATTCAAAATGACCTTGACAGATTAGAGAGCTGGGCCAAAGCTAACAAAATAAATTTCAACAGAGAGAAATGTATGGTCTTACACTTAGGCAAAAAAAATTGAATGCACAAGTATAGGATGGGAGACACCAAGCTGGACAACAGTACATGTAAAAGGGATCTAGGAGTCTTAGTAGACCACAAGCTGAACATGAGTCAGCAGTGTGATGCAGCAGCCAAGAAAGCCAATGCGATTCTTGGTTGCTTCAATGGCAGTATGGTGTCTAGATCAAGGAAGGTAATGGTACCCCTTTATTCTGCTTTGGTTAGACCTTATTTGGAATACTGTGTCCAGTTCTGGGCACCTCAGTTCAAGGATATCAACAAGCTAGAGTGTGTCCAGAGGAGGGTGACCAAAATGGAAAAGGGTCTGGAACCCATGCCCTATGAGGAGTGGCTTAGGAAGCTGGAGATGTTTAGTCTGCAGAAGAAAAGGTTAGGAGGGGACATGATAGCCATGTTTAAATATTTGAAGGGATGTCATGTTGAGGAGGGAGTGGGCTTGTTCTCTGCTGCTCCAGAGACTAGGACAAGGAGCAACGGATTCAAGAGGCAGGAAAGGAGATTCCACCTGAACCTCAGGAAGAACTTCCTGTCAGAGCTGTCTGGCAGTGGAATATGCTGCCTTGGAGTGTGGTGGAGTCTCCTTCTTAGGAGGTTTTTAAGCAGTGGCTGGATGGCCATCTGTTGGGAGTGCTTTAATGTGTGTTCCTGGACTGGATGGCCTCTGTGGTCTCTTCCAACTCTGTGATTCTATGATTCTAAGGCACTTGCGCACCTCATGAATAATCAAATTCTCAGAGGTGAAACCCACGAATATGGAGGGAGGACTGTACAGCCAAATAACATGTACTATGTAGCTTCTCCTTCTCAGTTCTAATACCAGGCAGGGCTGGTAGGTTCTACAGCACCGGGATTCTCAGATGTCGAAACGATTTTTCCCCTTGTAAAAGCAGAATAATACATTTAATCCAAATGGATTATCGTTAGCCCAACTTCTGAGTCATTCCCATACTTGTGGAACATTCTGGCAGGTTTGTTCCTCATGAACTACTATATTACAATCTATTATGTATGTATATTACCATTTTCACTACCCTTCCCACACCCATATCTAAAAAGGGTCTGGGCTAACAGAAGTCTCATGGCCACTGAATGTACAAATCCCACAAGAGACAATCCCAATCTAAAATTATTTGAGGAAGCCTTAGATTGCACTCATGTTAAATAGCAACTTCACAAGTGGTTACAGGCTCACTGTTACAGAATCAACCAACCCAAGCTGCATTTTCAATACTGTTGAATTCTGGCCCTAAATACTTTCTTGCTTATGCACAAACATTTCCATTCTGAAACTGAGGGTTGGCATTCAGAAAGCAGTTCGAATGAAGAAATTCTCTACAATGTCCAGTAGTCTCTGTTTCAGAAAACACTTGCTGAGACATTTGGTTAGATCTGTGGCAGGTCTAGTCAGAAATCACTGACGATCTCTTGCTTTTCTCTAAAGTGTTGAGTCAGATTATGAAAAATATTCTTTCATTATTTACTCTTCTCATAATACTCAACTACTTATTCTCTCCCTCCCTCCTCACAACTATACGCTGTTTAGGAAGAGACACTATCAATATTTTCAATGCAAGTGTTCTATGTTTGATTATATAGTATTTCTAAGTAACCAGCTACTAAGGGCTTCTACTCATAATTCTATGAGACCACACACACTGCTGTATCAACATTCACACAAGTACACATTCAAGAAGAAACAAAGCAATACAGCTCTTTTAGTGATTATAGCTTTTTTGGAATGGTTATTTTTCCAAATTTCAGTTCCAATTTCTTTACACCTTTTTTGTTTATAATTTTAAACCATTCCATATTACTTCTTTATTGCAAAAAGTCAACATGCATCTTAGAAATTCAGTGTAATCAATAAAACAAACATTACATGTATGAATTTAAATGTATAAACAGTTAGAAATCCAACAATATCTCCTAATATACTATTACACAAGTTCACAATCTTGTAAAAACTATAATACAAGTTTACTATACACTGAGAGGAATTTAATATTCCTTTTCACATGATTTTGCTAAAAACTGCTGAAGCATCTCCACTATTATGTGGGCATACATTTTTCAAACCAGTTTTTAGATGCTGTTTTTATGCTCAAGGATTAAAAAAAAACCAAAACAAAAAGATTTCACACCACAGTTAAACTGACAGTTTATATACTAGTAGCATTTGCATTTGTAAAGCTTCAGGGTAGTGATTCACTGACCATTTATATTGTAGCATTTGTCTGCATTTCAATGGGATTACACACTGCTAAGTGGTCAGTGAGGTATACTCCACATGTGGTAACATTTTATTTTAGGTCAACTTACAGTTCTCAACTCACTCGGCAGGTATATTTATGCTATTATATTGTTGGTTATGGCTTATGAATGTGAAAGTGACAATTTCACAGCTATTAGAAATAAAGTGTTACCAGAAATTACCTACCTGGTAACACAACTGGTGTCCTACTAACTTCTAACACACACGACACAGGGAGATACACAGCCATGTCAAAATGAAGGTCACTTTGAACTAGTTTCCCCTTCTCCTTTGTATTAAATAAGTTACCACTATGCTGCCCATTACTTATATTCTCCGTAACACAATAGTATGCTTTCATTACATGAGTTCAGGGGCACCAACTTAGTTTTGTGCTTCTGAGCTGAGAAATCACATTTAAGATGTCACTAGAGGATTTATGTAAGTCAACATACTCTTTTTTTAAAAAAATAGGAAAAAATGATTAAATAAAATCTTAACCTGCTGGCTCCCCCCTCCCCCTAAAAATCCTAACCCTTTGAGCAGGGACATTCATCCTGTGCTGCACAGTGTGCTAACAAAATGTATTTAAAACCATATGAAAAGGAATCCCATCCAGTCTAACTAAGCCAAAGGCTATGGAAATCTCTCTTACAGCTTCACTCAACCACTGTAATCTTCCAGATACAAAAATACAAGAATTCTTATGGAAATCTAGATGCTTGTAGTTTTAGTACACAAAAAAAGCAAAATTATTTACAAAATTATACAGCTTTAAGAAAAACCCTGTACAATATATATATACACACATATGTAAATTCTTTGTTCCCTCTGTCTTTTGATCAAACTGTCCAAATTCAAGCATTTGGCTGTGATGGGTCAATACATGTGATGGCCATATAACTGAACCACAGGCATTCCAAACATTACAGGCAATGAGAGAAGAGCAAGGCTTTGCCCTATTAGGGTGTGCAATATTCGTGCTTCTTTTTTCTTTTATAACTGAATTCACTGAGATTCAACATTAGTAGGAATGTAGCTATGATCTAGAAAATGAAGGCCTTCATGTAATGGGCAAAACCCCACTGATAAATCACACTTACTTCCAAAAGTGAGTGGGATCTAAACTGATAACTGGTTGGGAGTTCAGACATCACACTACCCACAACAGTACCCAAAATGAGAGGAGAAACAGAAAGAGAGCTTCTTTTCATGTAGCAAGTTGAGACTTAGAACTTCAGATACACAGAGTGAATCTAGTATCGGTTGTGGCAATACACTTGGATATAAGATGTCTTAATTTTTCTATTTGTTTGCGTTAAGTGTTTTCATACCACAGGAGGTGATATAGAATTTTTTTCCCTACCTCTTTGACCTAAACATTCAGAATCCAATAACAAACCTCCTTCTATAACATGATGCTATAGTCTATGGGGTACAGTATAGAGGCACTAAGAATGAAGCAAATGCCCTACAGGATAATGTGTTTAGGATTAACAACAGCAAGAGATGAAGATCTGTTGTCCTGGTAAGTTAAAACCTAACAATTTGGTTCCCGCTGTAATCTACCACATCTCTGGTGCTTTAAGAAAAGCTAAACAATAATTGAACAGTATGCAAATAAAAGACATCTAAGTAAACCAATGTCTCACATGTCCCTCCTTAGTTTAAATATTCATTTTATGAATTCACTGTGTGCAGAGTTAAGCACAATACCACACTATGCACTGATTTAGTATTTATTATTTTAACTTGGATATATTTTAGACTTGGAACCTTCTGGGCCAAAGACAGCATTAATTTGCTTGGAATACTGCACTGACTTAAAAAATTAAAAATAGCTAATTTTGTCACGAAGGACAGAGAATCCGTCCTAATGACTGGGTCCTTCAAAAAAGGACTAACAGACTTTCACCAGTGCTGGCTGTTCATGAAGCACTACTGTGTACTCCATCTTAAACTGGGTAAGCGCCGAAGACCCATGCATGTTCCACTGAAATAGACGTTGAATTTACATCAGCGACTGACGAGCTGCACCAATTAAAATATCTTGACTGGACTGCTGCCAGGGACTAGTTTAAACCGTCTTACATTATAAATCTGTTTAGTATCAGGTCTCAGACAGAGAAGTACTGGAAAACGGACTTCTTTCATAACCATAATATATGCAATTTTTTATAGTTTTAAAACTGAGCAGTTACTTAAACTAATTATTTTCAATCACTTAATAAAGGGACTTTGGAATTAGCAAACTTCAGGCAATGTTGATGTACAATGAATTTCACAGACAGCTCTCATCTCAGATTCCACATTACTACATAAAGGCTACAAAGTCATTGACAGATGAATAAAGGAACCTTTTTTTTTTAAAAAAAAACAGAACTGACCTGAGCCTTGAAAGACTGAGACATTTTATCTTTAGAGGATCATAACCATCTTTGCAACTCTGCATAAGCTTTGGGGTTCTGGCTGATCATGGGACTCATCTGTTTATACATAAAACTCACACTTATTCTCTTGTGTATATGAAAAGAAAAACAAAACCAGGGTTTTTTTTTGGCTCATTGACTTCCTTTAAATAAATTTTTAAAAGCTGTACTCAAACAATTCTAAAATTATATGATTCCAAGTTTCATCTTCTCCAGGAGCGAGATTCATCTTCATCTTCATCATCATCGTCATCATCTTCAGGCAAAAATAAATCTGAAGTTTCTGTTTCCTGAATGAAAAACAAGATATAATATGGTTATTAGAAAAGGGACACCACTACAGGAGGTGACTGCCAATGAAAGTTTGGTTGAGTCAGTGATTCTAATGTGGCCCAAACTGTTCTTGGACAATGTCCAAATAGACTACACACTATGGTCAAACCATGCAGAGAAAACATAACAAAAATGTTGGGATAATTGGGATTAGAGTTTAAATTGTGGACAATTTTGAACACTGTGAAGTGACTGTGAACTTTCTCCATCACCAGACACATGTTGTGAAGTTACTTTATATGTAATTCTACCAACCTCTTGGCCAGAAAGATTTAGTCACAAAACTGAGCAAATGTGAACAACTTATAGGTTACAAAGGGATCGTGTAGTTCTTTCGAGACTGAGAGACAGAAATTTATCTTTGAATATAAGGAACGGGTTGCTTGTCCAAAGACACCTATAAAATTGCTGTCAGTGACACATTTAATATCCAAAGAAAGATTATGTTCCAGAAGCTTTGAAAGGCAATATCTTCAAACCCTGGTCTCATACCTCTTCCTTGGGTTCCTCTTCCTCAGTTTCTGTAGACACAGAAGGTACCTTGGGTTTATGCCATGATATCTGAAGCCGCCGGTCTTTGAATTTTAACCCTTGGTTGGCAGCCTAAAATGGGGAGTGGGGAGAGAAACAGGAATGCTGAGATTATTCTTGGGTATATACCATCTGTTGGCAAACCAGAAGGATTTCCATTAAATCTAGCACTGATATCTTTCCAGTGTAATAGGAGCGGAACCTACAAAATATGCCTAAAGCTTCCTATTAAAATGGGAATACAAGAGACAATACAATGTATCTGGATACTGAAATAATACTGTTTTTGCTTTGACTATTAAATAATATTATTGTGAACAAACACGAAAGCCCAGGTGACCATAAAGGAGCACTAGCCAAATACCAATTGCCAAATATATGGCAAAGAACCTTCAGTTTTGTACAAAGAAATTGTAAGTGGAGAGACCATGTCTGTTTTACTGGTTTATACTTTCTATTCTATTCTATTCTATTCTATTTTTTTCTGATAATTTTAGTTGCCAATGATCAGCCTGGAGACAGCAATGGCATTAAAATATTCAGTGCCTGGAACATGTTTGATCTGATGTCAAAACGAAAAAATGGCTTGTATTAACTACATGAAATCCACTAAATATTGACAGTGAAGTAGATCTCTGAATTTAATGCAGTATGTTTTTTAGAACCAGCACACAGCTCACTTTAAAATGTTAACTGATTGTATCACCTAACTTACATTTTCAGCTTCGGAGCGGGATTTAAATGTCAGAACAATGCTCAAAGGGGAATCCTCTTCTTGAAGGCCTTCAATATCCCCAAATTTCTGGAAGACATAAAAGGATATGAGTAAAGATCACCATGCTCATTTAATGTGCTCCATGTCAAAACACCATAAGGCATTGAGAAACAATGTGCTATAGTTGTTCAGCACATCAGAGTAAGATGAAGGAGATCCACCTTTTAAATCTTTGCTCAGTCAGAAAGCTCAACAGATGACTTAGAACCAGCCACATTCTCACAGTGTTAGCTAATCTCCTTGGAGGATGGGACAGGTTTATGAAAGTAAAAAGCAATAGTGATTTATCATTAGCTGTCTCAGAATACGAGTGGAATGTCTGTGACATGAGTTCCATTTTTTTTAAAAAAACCTGTAATCCAAGAAAATTAATTAAAAAATTGTCAGTGTCCAGTTAAGATTTTTAAAGTGGCTGTCACACAATGAAACACGGCAACTGTCTTTCATGATCTGTAAAATGGAAGATGAGGTCAAGTGTGAAAAAATATGTAATTAATACGTTTTCAGCTGCTTTGATGTTTATAGGATGTTTACAGACAGTGTGTCCATAAAAGGCTGATTTTTAAAAAACTGCTCCATAACGTATGATCCATAACAGTAAACTATTAACTGTTATGTGTTAAGATAATGGTATTGGCTGGATTGCTATTTTTATAATCCTTTTTAAAAGCTGTTTGTCAACTTGGGCTCAGCTTCCTTCATGAAACCCTGCATGAAATCTTACATATTCTTGCCACCATAAAGAGCAAGCTGAAGCCAAGTTATACCCTTCTCACTGGGAGAAAAGACAGTGTTGAGTTCAACAGGAGTCCTATTACCAGCCAAAATGATGACTGTCTATAGATGTCCAGAAACCCCTACCTGTTTATCTGTAAAGGAAGAGCCAATATAGTCGCAGTTGTTTGGTGTTAAGCTCTAGTGTGAAAACAAGGTTCACTTGAAAGTGTAATGTCACCCCACAGTGCTTTCAAAGGAGATAAATATACAAGGTCAGACAGCACCACTGGACTCAAGGCAGTTTCACTGAAAAGTATTGGGGTATGTCTTAGTGAGAAGCCTCCCACAAATCAGGGATTTCAGAGGCATGACACAGTGAAAACTTCACACAGACTGGTGCCATTAGTTTCCTCCAAAAGTAAATTAAGTACATATAGACATGGGATAGGATCCCATAGCAATTAGATAAATTATACTAACCATAAAAACAACCAATACTGCACATAAACTGAAGGAAGTTCACTTTAAGAGGACTAATACCTTTACATTATTCTCAAATACACAACAGAAATTGGAAGAAATTTTCATTACAAACTGATCACTTACTGAAAAATGCTGAAGCAACTCATCTTTCTCCTCTTCCACAAAACCTCCGATTGTCAGTGCTTTGGGACGGTGATCCACTACCATGTGATTCACTATTCCTCTCCCTCTTCCTCCCCGTCCTCGTCCCCGTCCTCTGCTCTGAGAAGACATCACTTTTCCACGACCAACAGGCAAAATACCTAAACGGGCAGCCTACAGACAAAATAATACTTTACTTGTTAGGGACATTGTGCTGTATAGTACACACAATGCTCAGGACAGTAGATAACATTGAAAACTCACCTCCACTTGTAACTGGGTCAGCTTTTTCCTCAATTCTGTTGTATCTTCCCCTGAAGACAGTCTTTTATGAAAGTCCAGTTCTGCATCTAAAAGTTCCTTTTGTGCCTTTAAAATGTAAGGAAGGGGGGGGGGGAAGCTAATTTATTTGTGCTTTATTATAGATCTAGCTATATTAACTAACAAGTCTTGAGATGCTACCCCTTGGTTTCAATCGCCACCATTCTGGGGCTCAGATCCTTTCCAGGAGGGAAAAAAAAAAGGAAAAAAATGGAAGTTTTCAGACTAAAGAATGTGAGATATTCAATGTTAAACATTATAAAAGTAGAATGTAACTGTGGCAGAACAACCTTACAGTGCTGATACTAGGGATGAACCAGGGAGCCTAAATCTGCATGCAATGGCAAATGGCAGTGTCTAGGGGACTCACTGAAAATCTGAAGATTAATAATAAAAATACCAATGCTGAGTTTTTAAAAAAAAAGAAATAAAAAAAAATACCAAGTACTGAAACAACGAGGAATATTTTCCTAAAGCTAAATTCATTGTATCTAACTCATTCCTGATATCTAAGACTAACAATATACTTTTCTAAAGAACAGCAAACGTCTGAATGGCTTCAAAACTGTAAGTTCAAATAAGCAGATCAATGTAGCTCGCTTTCTACAATGTGAACAGAAAGTTATGAAGTTAAACAAACCAAAGAATGTGCCTTCATTATCACTGGGATACTTTTCAGCATTGATCTTAATGGTGAACATGATATTTCTACACAGACCAACAATTTTGTGGGATGATACCCACTAACATATTGCAGTTGTACTGATTTGCACTAGGCTCTTCTGACTTTCCTGACTGAAGCAAGAGCACTCTTCATGTTAGATAACTTTCAAAAACATGTCTATTTATTGCAGTTCCAAGGCCTGCTTCTTCTGCTGTGCATGAATTTGTTCCATAATTATACTGCCTCACTGGGTTCTCAAATATGGAAATAAAAAGTATTTTACTTCATTTTCACAGATGAAGTAAAGATCTGAGTTGATGCTACAAGAGAACATTTCAAAACATGATCCAAATGGCATAATCAGGTCACTTGCTTTGCACTGACATTGTTGTATCATCCTGTTTTAAGATCCATCAGGGAATACTTTGCATTCTGAGTGTCATGTATTCACTACACAGATAAGAAAAAACAACTACTGTATTTGCTGGCATATAAGACGCACCCCATTTATACACTGGCAAATACTATTTGCTGGCGTATAACACGCGCTGGCATATAAGACACACCCCATTTTCAAACAGTGTTTTTCAGTGAAAAAAACTGAGTCTTATACACCAGAAAATACAGTACATTTTTTTTTCACTGTTGCTGCTGTTGTTGCTATATTTACATTTTGTTTTTTTGTTTTTTTCAAATTTAGGACTCAAGACAGCTTATGACAGTTAAAAATTAACTCAGTTCAAAACAAAAACAAAAGCATTTTCATCCTCTGGAGCAAATCATTTTTTTTTTAAATGTGTCAAACAGAGAGTCCAGCTATTGATACTCTCATCATGCAACATACCATAATATGATAATCTCTTATAAGAACCTCTGTCTAGTCCATCATTCTATTCCCACACTGACAAATTAGTAACTTATGAAGCTAACAAAAGTGTACCGCCTCTAATTCACAAAATATTTAACCATCAGTAATAGCATCCACTACTTACAGGCAATGCCTCCAACTACTTAGGTTCAGTGTGTAACCACATGTTCTAATATGAGGAACAAAACTTGCCACTCTTCATTTTTCCCACTTCATGTATGATTTCACACACCATCATGCCCCTCCATGTTACTCAGTTTTTTTTCTCAACTGAATCCATGAACACCATAACCTGTCCTGGTAGGGAATTTGTTCTAGCTCCTGGATCACTGTCATTTTTTTAATCTTTCCCAGTTACATGAACATAGGTTCATTAAATGAGGCTGCATTAAGATTCAGGATAGAAAAAGAGGCAGCATTTCTTCATATAGTGCATTGTAAACTGCAGACGGCTACTGGCTGTATAGATATATTCATGAAGAATGTGGCTATCAATCACTACAAGCCATGACAGTTACATATGATACCTAGAATCAGACTCCTGCCTCATCAGCTGGCACATGGGGAATAACCCATAAGTGTGTGGATTGCTCCTCTGGACCATTCTGGACTAAACAGGTCTTTATTATGATCAAGCATGTCCTCTGAAATACACCTTATGAGATGTGATGTGCAGAACTGCACAGAACATTTCCAGTGTGGTCCCCTAAAAGATAGGTATAAAGGTATTATGACACAAGCAGTTTTACTTTCCGCATATAATTTGCCCTTTTCACAACAGGTGCACATTTGATCGATGTTTCCATTACTGAAGTCATGTTTTTAGCACAACCTAAATATTCCTTTCCTGGTCAACCTTTGCTAGCTCAGACTCTAACTACAATATACCTCATTATATATGTAATGATCTCTCCACTGATTATTTCTGTGTAATTCTCAGAAGGTACTTAAAATCAATGCCCAAGAAAAAACTTATCACTGAAAATCTACCTGTGAATATCTGATATTTTTATGAGTTAAAATCCCAAGAAATTTCTCAAATAGCCTCTGTGGTGGTCTAATCATTCATAGAGGTAATTTTCTACAGGCAGCAGACAAATAGCAGATTTTAAAACGAGAAACCAGCTTGAGTTTCAAGATCACTAACCTCTGTTTTGGACTTTAACTTTGATGTTGCAGAAGCAGCAGATGTAGTTTTTAATTCATCTTTCAACTGAGAGATTTTTCCTGTTAGTTCTTTCAATGTCTTCATGAGCTCTGCTCTTTCCTCTGGTTTCATGCTTTTATTCTTTTCTAATTTTGATATTAACATCTATAAAAGATAAGGATACCATATCAGACTGAAAAGATTTCATCCAAATCTACCTAAAATGCTTATATGCGTTTTCTCTCCACATCCCAACTTAATGCTTTTTTTTTCAAACCAACCTTTTGACATTCTATTTGCTTCTCCAGCATTTCTTGTTTTTTCTTCCTCATGTCCTGTTGCAGTTTCATTGCCTCCTAAGCAAGGGGGAAAAAGTTTTTAGTATGTTAAATTGGCACAGCCTAATTACTATGGCCAGGGAAATAGATTCAAATTACATCAAGCCCAAACCAGAAAGAAGTGCAATTCAAGTGAATGCCTAAAGGGAAAGAATTCTCCACCTGCTCACTGATGGTGCTTGGTGGTCATGAAAACAAGTGTCCAGCTACACTACAATAAATGGGGCATTCAACACCAACAGGAAAACATGCCACATATTTTATTCAATTTCACAAAGCTCATAACTAACAAACAAGAGTGAAAAATATGCAAATAGTTACCTGTTTCTTTTTAAGAACTTCTTGGACGTCATGAGATTTGTTTCCTGTACCAGATTTTATAGATGTCTTCATATTGGAGGAACTGTAAATCATCTTTGTGTGGCCAGTTGAAGTGGGAAATACCTGAAAATACCAACATCATTTATAACAACTCCTCTATGGTGCCCTGAAGGTCTCCTCAAACAACCCAGCTGCTTTGACAAAGTCCTTTTAAAGAGCAAGTAAAATTCTAAGAATAAGGATGGTGACATTTTGCAGGACATTTTAAGGAAACTGGGAGAAAAGTTCTAAAAAGAAGTATTAGGGAAGAAAAAAGCGTATGAGCGATATAAAGATGAACAGCAAGGACAGAAATTATAAAATATAGAATATAGTATATAGAATGAAAGATGCAATGAATTTAGGATATGTTCTAATACCTGTTTAATTTATATTTTCTCTTCAGAATACTATGTAATATTACAACTGGTATATTAATTAATTTTTGGATTTTCGCTTATGAAAATAAAGTTTAAAAAAATAAAAAATGGAGTCAAATCTGTTAGATCTTTCGAAGATGTTTTAATTCAAGTACCTATCTCATAAGTCCATCAATTACATACTTCACAGGGTATGTACAAGATAACATGAACTACTGATACTCTTAGAATTTTAATGAAATGTACTTTCCAGTTAGCCTGGCATGTGGAACTCACTTAATTTGGGTTGCAGATTATAAGGAGGGTTTCATGTTCTGTTCCTTGAACTACTGCAGATCACACTGCAGCAACTGACCTATGTTATCAATCTGCTGTCACCTGGCGAGTAGTCCCCAGTTGCAGTCTCTGATGATGGGTGGAAAACATGGACTCTGATTTTTCAGCTGCTGTGAATGAGCTGGACTTCCTCAAGAGTCCTAATAAGTCAGCTATCACTATGCAAGTCACTATGCAAGCCACAAGTTTAAATATTTGAAAAGATGTCATGCTGAAGATGGAGCAAGTTTGTTTTTTGCTGCTCCAGAGACTAGGACACAAAGCAATGGATTCAAACTACAAGAATATAGATTTCACCTAAACATCGAGAAAAGCCATTCAACAGTGGAACATACAGCCTCGGAGTGTGATGGGGTCACCTTCTTCAGAAGCTCGATGATCATTTGCTGGGAGTGCTTTGAGTGTGTGTTCTCTGTCAACTTACGGTGACCCTATGAAGTTTATAGGGTTTTCTTAGGCAAGGAACATTCAGAGGCAGTCTTGTCCATTCCTTCTTCTGAAATATAGCCTACAGCACCTGGTATACCCCACTTATTATTCACCTTCACTGAAATGACTGAATATTCCTTCACATTCAGTATGAACCATTACATCCTTGTTGTGTGCACACTCACCCACTCGCTGATTCTCTCTCAATTAATGAGAGAACCAAGCACGGTTAATGCATAAAACGTTTTAAATACTTTGGGATTCAGAGATGGTAAAATACACAATCAATGGTCTTAAGAGAAAAGAACTCTGGACTCTTGCCTCAGCAACTAGCATGGAGAATAACCCAAGAATATACGGATTGCTCCTCCACACCATCCAGAGAATACAGTATTTTACACACACACACACCTGAGCATCCTCGGCAGATACACCAGACTGGTTAAGCAACAGATGTTGGGAGTCTGGCTGATTTCCACCACTTGCGCCAAGACGTTGTTTACCTGAAACCTTGTTAAGGACATAGGCACCTGATGTCAGTGGTTTAGTCACCTGCACAAATGCATATTAAACAGAAAAAAAATATGAGTGCACATTTGAAATATATTCTAATTTTGAAGCATCCCAGACCCAGAGTATTCTTTTAAAAACTTATGAAAGAGAAAAACACTCAGGTTTCTACAGGTGCACTATACCTTTGGCATACTGCTGTGCACTGTTACAGCTGGAGCCTGACTCGGCATTGGATGCTGCAGGTGAAGCTGGTGATGAACAGGTGGGGGCTGCTGCTGCTGCTGCTGCTGGGATGGCTGCAGGGGCTGCTGCTCACTGTTTTCCCGGTGCCACAGGACTCGTATAAACCGATTGTTCAACACTGCCTCTGTGCTTGAAATTGCTTTTCTAGCTTCATCATTTGTTAAGTACTGTATTAAAGCAGCTTCAGGATCATTCTTGAAAGCAACCTAAGGAACAGAATACATTCAGAATACATAAGTCAGCATTATCTAACAATATTATATAAGAAAATTCAATAGCTAGAAAATAATCATTTACAAAGCTCCTTTAGCTCCTAATCCAGCTGTGCATACTGCAAACACTAAAGCTTACAAATAAATAAGTAGATGCCATTTACATATAGAGCTTGATTTTCCTAATGTTCCCAGAAGATAGCATTAATGTAGTAGGTACTTAAAAACCAGCAGCTTCCTCAACAAAACAAAAATTTTACCTAATACTGTTAAGGAGATAAACCTTCTTAATATAATAGAAATTTCACAGAGACATTCTCCATGATTTTTTGATAGATCATCAGCACAGTAGTCAATAAATCATCAAAGTATGGGTTATTGGACTGCAACTCCCATCAGCCCTAGCCAGCACAGTCAATAGTGAGAAATGATGGAATCATAGCCCAACATATCCTGAAGAGTCACAGGTTTCACAACCCTGCTCGAAACTAGATATATTCGGTCTATAAAAGTAATAAAAGTAATTCAGTAGAAGACAAAGCAGATAATTGAGTTCAGGATTTTCCAGTCCACCCTGTCTTAAAATAACAGAATCTTAAGAATTGGAGGCAAGCTTACAGACCATCTAGTATAAACCTGCACAGTGCATTAGCTGTTATACAGAACTACAGAATCTGTCATAGACAAGTTTCCAGTTTAGCTTACAAGCTCCCACTTCACAAGATCACTGTTCCATATGTTCTGCCACTGAACAGTTTGTACTGCTGGGTTGTTTATCCTACTGTGTAGCCAATATCTGTTTCTTTCCTAGTTTTGCTATTGGCTCTTGTCTTGCCCCCAGATGCAATATTGTAGCACAATTTACTAGCAGATGCCAACATATGTTTTACCTGAATGTTGACAATTGTTCCAAATTTGCTGAAATGTTCATTAAGTTGAGTAATATTGTTCAGTTCTGGTGGTATTTTACGAACTTCCAATTTTGTGTTTGTATACTGATTCTTCTTCAGGAATCCTGGTTTATTTTGGCTGTTATTAGCTTGTCTAAAGGAAAAGAAAAATAAGGTTTACAACATGTAAAACTGAGTGTTTGAAGTGTAATTCTTTTACACCTTTGAAACTTCTCATGATAAAGGAAGACCTCTAATAACAAAGGCACATTTGGTTGACATCTGCCATAATGGAACACATAGTCTCCTCATATGGAGAAGAAACATTCCGATAGAACAATCTTAATGAATATTTCTGGGTTTGCCAACTGAATCAAGCCTCCAAAGGAGAAAGAAAAAGGGGGCAGTTGAAACTTGGTATCAGTCTGAAAGAAGGGGACAATTATGTTTATTAACAAGGTATGATGGGCTGTGCAGCAGGGTTGTTAATTGCTAATCCCTCCCAACTTTTGACTACAAATCTGATTTTAACATACTCCCATTTGTGACAAAGGTGGTGTTTTATGATGGAACATTTCACATTTTCTAGAATCTTTACATTTATAAAGTTTTAAGAACTTATAAAATGGATGCATGATTTATGATTGTTACTGCTCCTTGGGCAGTGCTACAGGGACAGGTATTGCATTGTGTACGTATAGGATTATTAAAACTTTGCTGCTCTTCAGCTACATCACGTTATTTAATTTATTTTCAATAGTGAGAAGTGAAAAAGTCCCAGTACCACTGTTCTCAGATCAAATGCTAAATCATATTCAATTATTCAGCTTCTATCTTTTATAAGGTTGTGTCTAAGAGACACAGATAACAATTGGGAGTGAGAGGTTTAAACTGGCTCTTGAGATAAGGAAATAACATGATGGCAGGGTAAATTTCACATGGCTGAGAAAGAGCACAAGACTAAACCCTCTGTCCTCCTACCCCTCACTAATGTGATGCTGACAAATGTTTCTTTGCTGGTAATAAGCAATAAGTAATAAGCTCACCAGCAGGAAGAAGGCTTCAACTACCCCTTTCTCCCACTGATTATAATACAGATAACTGTTATGAGCAATGAGGAAGCAGCTATCTGCCGTCTAGGTTATAACTGATCAAGTTGGGTGGCAAAGAAAGCATGCCGGGCCTTCTATGGCTCTGGGGATGTTTTGGCCATTATGTAGTAGACAATAACCTGTCCCGAGCCTTGGGAACAGAGAGAAAGTTAAGCATCAACTAACTTGGCGAGACTATGACATGAAAGACAAGGATATGAATATCACTGAAGACTGGCAGACCAATATAAAGTACATGAAATCACAAAGTGCAAAATCCTTAGCTTTTCCCAAAGAGTATCTGTGATATTATTAAAAACAGATAAGGAATTATCCATTGTTCTTCTTAAATTCCCTTAAATCCCAAATTATTATCTCAAATAATTTTGAATAATGAAGACAGCGAACTTCAGTTTATCAAGTCTTTATCAGCAAATAAAGTTCTTACTTTCCAGTCCAGGGTTTCTTTGGAGATGGCCCTTCTACTGTGTTTGAAACTCTCTTCCTGTTGTCTGGCTCAAGCACCACCCTGGATACATTGCTGCTGTTACCTACAATGCCTGCTGGAGGCTCCGTCTGGATGACAATATTGGCAGCTGGGGAAGAAAGCAAAAGTTTGTATACGTGCAGTAGGCTGGAAACATTTTATATTCATAAAATATCAGACTGAGAATATTTAAAGCAAGCTTTTTAAAAATTGATAGCTATCCTGCCTGTTACACATCAGAGTACCTGAGAAATACACGTTATTAAACTAGTTAGTAGGATTTTGAAAGCGCAATATTTCTGACAGGCTCAATCTCCTGAAATGTCCAATCATACCTGAATACCTGATCCACTACATTAACACAATGACAGTGTAAATCACTCTGGCATAAATCCAACTGCTAATCCCTAGTAAAACAGGCCCACTGAATCAACAGAACTTAAATATTAAATAATTAGGTTCCCACTAACTCAGTGGGTCTACTCCAGCTTATTGAGTATGCTTTACATTAGCAGTTTCCTGGTCTAGTTGTCTGCTCCACAGGCTTAACAGTTTCAATGATCTCCAGAGGGACTGAAGCAGGTGCAGTTAGCTTGATATCACAGCCAACACACAATTTAGTTGTCTTGGTGATAAGAGACAAAGGAGCCCTTGTATTCTTAGCAAGAATATTGGCATCTCAACAAGTCACCTAACTTATGATTAAGGCTGGCACATCAAGAACTGTGCAATCAGTATACTGGACCTTAATACAAACAACATACTAGGGGGACACAATTACACATCATGGATGGACATGCTGGGTTTCTAAGGATAATTTTGCATATATAGTTCTAAGACTCTTGTGAAGAAGTTTCAGGATCAAGCTATTATTAGACACAAATTTTATTTTAAATCTGCAACTCCCGATATTGGAAAAACTAGATTTTATCCTAAATTAAAGCAAAACAAACAACACTGTAAAAATAATAGGTTGATTTAGACTCTTTCTGGATGTAAATCCATTTATAGGACTTTTCACTGAAGAGAGAGAGGAGACAGAGGCGATTTCTGCTGAATGTACTCCTTCTCCAAGGAATTATTCCAGAGTATCATCTGGAACAGATGGAAAGTGGGGTAATGATAAAGGGGAGCTGGAGAAACTGCTTCCTCCCTCTTTCTCCAGCAGCCTCCAATGAAATGTCCATTGGAAATGTCCATTGGACTTTGTCACTTATGTTCTAGAGTCTGGAAAAGTGATTTCCCCTCAAAGACTCTTCAAGTTAAAGGTCAGAAGGAAAGCAAGGTATGAATAAACAATATAAAGACAGCATTTTGATTAGCAAGGGTTCATTTTCTGAGAAAGTACAAACTTTCACTGCTATCTTACAAAACAAATATTGAAATCTTCCAAGTTTGGCTTCAGTAAACATGATCCCACCTCTTGGATTTGTATCCATCTCACCCGATGTTAACCCAATAAGATTTGGACGCTGCATTGGTGTCCTTGAAAAGAACTGCCTATATTGAGATCTACCAGTGCTGGTAATACTAGGGGCTTCTGGATTATAGCCATCTGGTTCATATGTATCTATTGTAAAAGACAAAAGAAAGATATAAAATGGATTTCTGATTAGTTAAAAAAAATCCTCAGGTCAACAATTCTATCCATTTTAGGTTAGGATTTCTTTATTATCTCCACCACAAATAGTACTCTCAAGATAGAGATTTGAAAATACAATATATAAAATAGCAAATGCAATATAAAGTGAAATTTAATTAGAATGTATCTAGTTAAACAAAATCCACAGAAAAGAGAAAAAATACCAGCATCAATCAAAATACACTTCATCAGGCACAGAACTTAAGCCTCGCATGATATATTTAAGTTGTAATACACATTCTGTCAAATTGTATTACAGGTTATTCAAAAAAGTTTCAAGTGCCATTTCAATAACTACTTCATCTTCGCAAGCTTCATGAAACATCCCAAATGAAGGCCCAGATAAGCAACTATTGGATGAAGTCATCAGCTTGAAAAACCACTAGGTTACTAACTTACTGACCTCATAAAATATGGAAGTGCATGATTTTTGAAAAGAGGTCAGGTACAGTATAATTATGTATGAAAGAAAAATATAAGTTATTATAGAATAAGCACTTATGCCTAGACACTTTAGGTCATCATTTTCTTTTATATTCACATCTCAACAAAGAAAGTTCCAAAAAAAAATTCACATTCATCGCCTAACAATATTATCTTTAATTTTTTTTTTTTTTTACAGGATAGAAGTATATCATCTAAAATGTTCTGACCAATTCCACCAATGATGGGTGTTAGGGGAGGCAAACTTGTCTGAAAGAAAAATTGGGTAAGAAAGGGAGGACTATCGGTGTTTGGGAAGCAACTAAAGAGCTAAAATTCTCAGCAAAACTATCAAGTGAGCTACAGCTTTTCTAGATAGGCAAAGTATATCTTACTATACTATCAATCATTAATAATGAGTGCTAATATGTCACAAGGAGAAGAAAAGTGCATCTGCTTACGTTCTGATACTGAATATAATAGGTTTTGCGGTAATGGAGGAGGTAGTCTTGCTCCTGCTGGTGCAAGGCTAGGCACTGTAGTTGTCCCTGGCTGGTCACGACTGTTGATCAAACTGGACTGTGTTAAAGGAGGCCCTAGAAAGGAACATTAAAAATGCTAGAACATTAAGACAGGCCATTTCTTTTGGAACCCATAAAATAATCTAGTTCGCATCCGCAGCATCTCTCACCTCTCTTTTGCTATTTCACAATGGTCCCACCACCCCTTTGTCCACAAAGTATTTCACCTTTTTTATTGTTCTGACTACAGGTCATCATCAGCATCATCACCACCATCATCATATCTATATCCCACTTCTTCCTCAGTGCTGGATTCAAGGTGGCTTACAACAGTTTAAAAAATATCGTTAAAGATTCACAGCACACAAAATCCCTAAATCCTTTATCCAGCAGAAGCTCTTCATTCTTGACCTCAAAGCACTCCATGGCTTTGTCTAAAATCTCTCTGTTCTTGTACACTAATCCATTCCTGCCCATCACATCTGTGTATTCAGCTCCAACCACCTGAGACCCAGTGGTCTCTCCAATACTCCATCATCATCATCCCCCCTCTTCTTCCTCTTACGCTTGAACCTCCTTCCGAAATAGCTGCATGCTACCACTTCTCCATTCAAATCTCACCTGTGAAACCACCTCTTCTGTGACATTTCTAGCAGAAGAAAACAGTACTGGCAAATAACTACAGCTCTCTCTCCACAGCTGCGGGTTTGACTTTTGCGAACTTGATTATTTGCGAGACATGCCCCTGCCTCCCCCCCATTTTCCTCCTTCCATTCCCTTGCCTTTTGCCTGGATGCGTATGCCTTCCCTTTCTGCACCTGGGCAAAAGGCAAGGGAATGGGAGAGGGGGGACATAGTGCACAGAGGAGGAAGGCACATACATGCCTTTCCCTTCTATTGCCTTGCCTTTTGCTCAGGCACAGAAAAGGAAGGCATCTGCACCAGGGCAAAAGCTAAGGGAACTGGAACGGGGAACCATGGAAGGGAATGGTAGGGGGAGCATAGGGGGGAATTATTTGTGGGTTTTTCACTTACACAATAGTTCTGCACCCCCAACCCTCATGAAAGTGGAGCCTCACTGTATAATGATGTATAGATATCTGTGATCTCTGTTTACACTCACGTGCATAAGCTCCTCATAGCAATATCTTTTTCTCCTGTAATTCTTTGAAGTATTTTGTTACATTTTCTCTTTTTTATCAAGTACAGATAAATTAAAAAGCATTTGAATTCTTCTGCCAAGGAGCTCCCATTCTAACAACTCTATAAGATACATTAGGCTGATTGATATTGGATGGCCTTGAGCCAATGATCAAGGTTTGCAGCTGGATATATATTCTAGTTCTCTCACATAAAATCACAAGTACCCCTTTCACGACAGAAGCATAGTTACACAATTTTATAGTTTAAATTATGTCAAGCACAGAATGAAAGAGACCCATCTTCTATTAATGGGGGAGGGAGAAACATCTATTTTTTTTTATCAAGTTTGCTGCTAAACATTTATGGTACACAACCCCTTATTTGGCTGGAGAGCTAAAGCAAACAAGTATTACTCTGGTACAATTTGTTTCTCTGACGGTTTCAAATTATACACTTAGTTTTCCAGGTGTATTTATTTTAAATTGTTTGTACCACTTAGCTCTGCAAATTCACCTTTACAGCAGGAAAGGACCATACCTCACTCAAGAAAGGGTACTGCCAGAAACACTGGATAGGTGTTGCTAGTCACCGCTGACAATGTTGAATAAGATGGATCATTGTTCTGACTCAATATATGGGAGTTTCTGGAGTTCCTATAAGGTGGCTTGATTTTTTTCTATTACCTTTCAACTGAAAATAGTATAGTGATTTTACAGAGTTAGGAGCTTTTGTCAGGCATCCCAACAAAACCAGTTTTTAAAGTACTAGGCTTTTTATTAAAATGTGTCGTTGTGTGCCTTCAAGTCACTTCTGACTTACGGTGATCTTAAGGTGAACCTATCACAGTGTTTTCTTGGCAAGATTTGTTGGGAGGGGCTTGCCTTTGCCCTCCTCTGAGGCTGAGAGACAGTGACTTGCCCAAGGTCACCCCATGTGTTTCTGCAGCTGAGTGTGATTTGAACCCTAGTCTCTTAATATCCTAGTCCAACACTCAATCTGCTACACCCTACTGGCCCTCTTTCATTAAAATAATTATCACTTTTCAATAGTACTTCTAGTCTTCCTTAAATGAAACAGGGTGACATTATTTCCTTTTATTCCTGAAACATTCCTCAGTCTATCAGCGTTAACAGAAAAAACAACAACACTGAACAGGGCAAGAAAAACCTGGGGAAATAAACTAGTTTTAAATGTTAACAGAACTGGACCACACACAAAAATAAAGGTTTGATGGAGCATATAATTTAGCTGTGTGCAGTTACTATTATGCAGTTACTAATAGGTTGACACCATTGTAAACAAGACCACTATTTGGAGAAAAATACACAATAGTGCATAATTCTTAGCTTTCATTGTTCTAGTGGTGCAGTTTTAAGTTTTTGGAAATAATTTGTATGGTAATTATAAATTGTAACTTAGTCTTCTGTGGAAATCAGAAACAGGAAGGGTCAGTATAATGACGAAAGAAAATCGTTAGGAGACCAAGTCCTATCTAGCCTTTCCTCCTTAGAAATATAACATTCTATCTGTCTTCCTTTAATCACAGTCTTCTCTTGCTAGATCCTCCATCGTTTCTATGACCATGAGCCAACCACATCAGCCAGGAAATTAAATGATCCAGTTGGCACGCAGAGAATAAACCAATCATTGTGGATTCCTCCTCTTGCCATCCCAGAATGACCATTCATGGTAAGTCCAATCTCTTGATCTGATATTTTCTTGTTATTCAAATTACTCTACTCAGTTAAAAAGAAAAATATACTGCAGAGAAGAGGATCTTGACCAAAGAAAAATATTTATCTCTGCAGTCTGAACTTTTGCCTGTCCTTTTTCTTCCTTTTTAAACCACACAAGGAACATGCATATGACTCTGTACTTTTACCAATGACCCACTTCTGATTTCTGGCAAATCAATCTCAAACTCTTTTTGGCAAGCTGCTCTCTGTGTTACCAGTAGCATCTCAGAGTAAGCTTTTTTTTCTGCCTCCAATAGCCCTTATTCTTTTATCCAAATAGCATCCACAGTTGCTAAACAAATACCCCAACTAGTCACGCTTTGGAGAGGATGCACACTGAAACTCAACCCATTTTTTCAATGCCAAACGGAGGAAGAAAGTCAAAGCAAGTCCACTTGAAATTCCAGGTAAGTTTCTCACACAGGTTTTCCATGATATTAAATAGGACCTCCATGTTGCACTATGTCTTTAAATACCAGACGTAGCAGGACTGTGTGGAGAGAACAGACCAGGTTCCTGGAAAGTTTTTAACTGTCAATTTACTACAGTAAATGCCCTGATTTATAATTGTGCATGTGTACACATGAGCACTCATGTTCTAATTATGACACTTTGCTTACGCAGCTATCTAGTCAAGCTGAATTTGTACTTTGTCCCTACCCCCCCGCCCAAAAAAAAAGGTCAGGGGGAGAAACCAAACCAAAATAAAAAAAAATGAATGAAGACAATTTCAGTGTCTGTCAACTAATCTGTTTCAAGGTTAATGATGTTTCCACTATAGTTCAAATTATACTTTAAAAAATAATTACAACACTATTTGACTTTCCACCTTTTGTTTTTTGTTAAAAGCTAATGGCTCTATTTTTCTTTAGTTACTCTATTAACCTAGGCAATTACTTCTAAGGCCTCTGGCTATTTTCAAAAGGAAAGGGGAAAAAGTGCTTTTATTAATTACAAGCTGTAAAATGGGCCATACTCCCAGAGCTGGGCTGCCAGTTGAATATGTGTTGAATGTATACAAAGTAAGCATCTCTACCACCAGGTTATCCTTAGCAGGCTTCAAAACAGCCATCAAAGACCATCATATGTTTCTTCGCCCACCACTAACTGTGGTATATTTTTCAGTTCCCACATCTGCCTTAAGCTTCTACAGTGCAGCATCTCCAGCACAGATATGGGTTACAAGTTTGTGGATCCCACGTTCTTACCCATTCTATCTCTGATTCCTCATTCCCAGCTTTAATTTAATTATATTTTACTCTATTCTATCTCACAGAGGAACTGGGCCTGCTACAGAACTGCTTTCATTAGGAGAACTAGGAAGAAGGATGATTCTCCCTCATTCTCTGTGCAGCTGTCAACAGGCCCTCAAACCTTGTGCCGGAAGGCTGGCAAACCCTCTGGAAAATGCGTTTGGGTTACATGGAAAATGCTCAGAGAAGCAATGAAAGGGTTGTTGCACTATCCAAAACTCACTGGTGGTATACTGGATTTGGGATTAGAAATCAACGTCACTCCTTTTTCATTCTAGGTATTCTCATCTCATTCAGGCATCACTCTCAACTCTGTACCAACTTTACAGTTATCCGACAACTTTTAATAAAGATCTTCTCAAATCCAGAGAGGCTGGGATCCAAATGAGGAATACATATTTATGCATTGGATCTTAGCTATTGCATTCATTTGGAGGAATGTAAAAAGTTCAACAAGCTCAAGGCTCTCTTCTCATACTTCATCTATAAGATTTTATTCAAACATCAATTTCTAGGAAGCTTTAAATTATCTTCTGCACCCACTACAGATGGTATATTAAGACTGCAATTTTGCACAATCATGTCTGCAAGCTTTCAACTTTAGTACAGGTAATAGATCTCAATTCCCATACTACTGCTACATTTTATAAAAAATAAAGTAACATTTATTACTTATTACTTTCAGTTACTATTACTTTAGTTACATACAGCGAATTGGAACAGTATGAAGAACTCTTACTTGGCATAGGAATTCTAACAGGTGGCGGCGGCCGAGGATGTACTTGTGGGCCTGGCATTCTGATGCTGTGAGCTGGACCTTGTGCGGGTGCCATCAGCATTCCAGGAGGAGGAAGTCCTGGTGGCGGTGGTGGAAAAGGAATCATGCTTGGCAAAGATACCTCATCGACAACTAGTGGGTCATTTCCATGGTCAAATTGACAGAGGTCACCAAGTACACAAAACCCCCGCTCTGTTTAAAAAAAGAAAAAAAGTTACCTGTAGGGTACATTTGCAATAATTGCAGCTAACACTTTTGTGACTGGCTTGAGAATCTTCAAATGATTAAATAAAAGAGGGCTTCTGGTTACATGATGCATTTACTAATTAAAAGTAATTCATTTCCTAAAGGCTGGACCTAATTCCATTTCCAGCTTTGAGTGATATACTGCATAGCCCTAGTGATAGTCTATAGTGTTTCAGACATAAATAGGTATCTTGGTCCAAACAGAATGTCTTTTAAAGAATTGGTTTTTTTCTGCATAACTGCTGTACAAATCATGAAGAAGTAGTTAGGACAGCAAGAAAGAAAGATTTGTCGAAACAATGAAGACTGCATGCTTCATAACACTGCACAAAGGCATATATGTATTTTAAATGAGCAGTATGACCCCTCATGTTGTTTAAGTTAGAATATAACATTTAATTTGACATGAATATTTCAAAATATTTACCATATTTGCATGCATAAATAATATTTAAATACTGTTTACTCCTATTAGCAAGACTGCTATTTGCACTGAATGCAATGGGGCACACAGGAAACCTATGCTGATAAAAACACCCACCACAGATCCACAGACTTTGGTCCGGCAGCTTTCCCTCCTTACTATTGCTGCCTATTCACCTGACCTCTCCATGCATTCTAACAGTGACAAGACTGAAGAAACAGATGGCATCTTCCAGGCACCCTGCACTCTCTCTGTGTGTGGTTGTGCAGATTGGTCCCAAAGGAAGAGAGCACGCAAATAAGCAGCTGTAACACTGGTAACGAGGGGCGGTCTACTGAGGACAGCTTGCTAAACAATCTCCCCAAACCTGGAGTCAGTACAATCCCCAGAATGAAAAATGCAAGAGACCCACCTGTTCAGCAGTCCTTGACCCAGAGAAAATGCCTTAACATAAAATGTAGAATAGAAACCATGCGTGATCTACATGACTTCACTCGTTTTGCTGTAAATAATATTCAAAAGAGAAACATCTGAGCAAGAAAGAACATTTACCGTCATAATCACGACAACGTCTTTTCGGTGGTGCATTCCTGCCAAAGGAATTAGGAGCAGAGTGATTGCTGTAGTAATTTGACCAGCTTTCTGTTGTGTTTTCAGGGTGGTGAGCAGGTGCAATCACAGTTACAGCACTGGGAATACACTGTGCTCCAGAGGAATACTGCTCAGAGGAGTTAATGGAAGACAAAGATACTGAATTATATGAGCTCTCCATGTCACTCCTTTCACATTTGAATTTGGCTCGTTCTCGGTGCTCTGTTTGGGGAAAAAAAGTCACATTAATTATAAAGTTTCCAGTCTGTCAGTACTCTGAGTTTCCAAAAGCATGTAGAAAATATAACAATGATAAATGCACGCTTACTCACTTATAAAGTCTCAGCACTAAATAGTTAACCCTGTAGCAATATCTGAATATTATTATCAAGTCAGTTGCTACAAAAGAAAATGAACATTCTGTCATATTAACTAGTCATATTTCCTTTAGAAAGAAGAACTACCTTTCTAAAAATAATTTCAACGGTTAGATTTTTTTTTACACTAGCTAATGTATCACAAGGTGAAACTCTGATTTAAAGGGACAAGGAATCTTTAAAAAGAAATAAATAATATCTAGTACATCCTCTCTGACGAAAGAAACTAAGCAGTTGAAAGCAACTGCTTCTAAGAAGAGACAAAGTACAATACAAAGTAGTCAAATCACAGAATACACATGAGAACAAATTAAAAAAAAATCCCACAATTAGAATACTCTATAGAGCATAGATTTTACCCTGTTTTAATCAAAGCAATTGTTATTTTTCTAATAAATTATTTTTGTTGGATAAATTCTCCAGAAATCTAGATGAAAATTATTACATTCAGAGAACATCTGGACCATGAATTATTTGACTAGAATGCCTCAGCAAACTCACCAGCATTTCTGTTTGTATCCCTCTCTTTGTTTGCATCCTGGTCTTTACTTCTCCCTCGGCTGCGACTGCGACTCCGGCTCAGCCCTCTGCTTTTACTGCGACTCTTACTTCTCCCCCTTCGCCAGTCATATTTGTCTCGATACAGGTCATTCCGTTCATAGTATCTATCATAGTCTCTCCATTTACCGTCATCTCTTTTTCTCTCTCTATTTCTGTTAAAAACACACACACTACATACATGTGGCCTTCAATAACAAAAATCTTGAAAGGGATTACAGCATCTAAATGTGACGATCAGGTTTTCAGAGCAGGCAATGTGTGCAAACCTAAGCTTTTTTTAAATACAACGAATAATACTTATTCTTTATTGTATCAAAAAAAAAAGACTCTATAGTAAGTAATTTGATTGTAATCCAAAAGGAGAGGACACACATATTAAAATGCTGAAGAAAAATACTAACCTTTGCTCATTGGGATCTGAACGATTTTTCTGTGGGCTAGTGTATTTCTTCTTTTTGCTCTCTCTCTCTTCTTCAAAAGATTCTTGAAATGTCTAAGAAGAAACAGTAAAGTATTACCTCACACCACTGGTATCCTACTCTGGTGAGCAGGGAAAAGGTACAAAAGAAACTAAAATTCTAATAAACTGGAAAGGAAGCCAGGCTTGAGCAAAGTCACCATGCATATATTTAAATTTGACGACAGCAGGAAATGTTACAGCAGGCTACTATGAAAAACAAGTACTTTGTAATGTTTTATTTTTATTATTTGGATTTCTTAGTTGTCTGCTGTCTTTAAAGCAGTTTTAATTTCATAACTGCTATGTGTCATGATTACACTTATAATTATGGAAACCATAGTGATTAGTGTGGGGCACTCACACAGTTTGCTACAACATTCCTTGTGTTAAATCAGAGTAAATTACTACTTTAAAGAACACTAGAAAAATGCAGAAGGAACTTGGGCACCACAATTAATCTATATACTTTATGTGACACTCTTTATCCCATTCTTACCTTGTGGCAGAGAAGATATGGTCCTGGTCAGCCCCAAAGTCAGTTGGTTTCAGATATGTAATGCAATCTGGTACTTCCAATTCATAATATATCTTAACAATACCGTTATAATAAACTTACCGTTTTTGAGGACATAACCTGTTGTCCACAAATATGAAAAAAGTAAACCAACCTTGAACAATCTTCAAAAATAAACTGAGGCCATTTAGGCAATACACTGTTATAGCGCCATTATTCCACTTTCAACATCCTGTGGAATTCTGGGGTTTGTAGTTCACGAAGGCCAAAGAGCTCTCCGGTCGAGAATTCTAAATGCCTCTCCCTAAACTGTAAACCCCACGATTCCACAGGATGTTGAAAGTGGAATAATAGCACCATAACAGTGTAGTGCGGAAATGGCCTTAGAAACTAAATTAAGTTGTATTTTATTTGATTTGCATCTTAGTTTCTTCACCTTTTTGGCTTCACTTGCTCTGCTTTATTGAACACAGGAAGTCCACGAAACAATTTCCATCTGAGTAATCATTTTGGGCTGTATCTATGAGTGAGGAGTAATTTTGCAATTACGCTAAAAAGTCAGAACTGGTACAAATGTATCAACACAGTATTTCTTTTGCTGTTCCTTCTTTTGCAGTTGTCTACTTTTTGAACCGAGGCATTTTAATTCTTTTCTTTAGCTCTTTACTTGCTTTCATGCAACTTGACAGCCAAAGAAAATTGCCTGTATTAGACACAACAGTTCAGCTATCAGGCACAGATTTCTTAGAAAAAGGAATCAAGGACCACTCTATGTATGTGCACATGTGTGCACAGGACATTAGTTTTCAGAAGCAGAAAAGCTGATTCCCTGAAAAGTTGCTGAGAGTATTCACCACAAAATGTGTAGTGGGCTAGCTTCATAGTATCATATTGTTTAATGCTGGCTACATAATGAAATTCACACTTCCTTGTCTGTGAAGGAAGCACACCAAGAATTGAAAATACTCATCCATCTACAGAAAGACAAAACAGCTAGTCAACACTTGACTAAAATACTCCCCAGTTAAACATCTGACAGCAAAGAAGAGAACATAGAACAGGACTTTTAAAAATCACTTCTAATATTACATGATTTGCATACGTACTAGAGGGGGTAGGATAGAACTGTGTGGTGCAAGGGTATCATCTCTCATTTGACCTTATCTAAGTATAGCAAAGTTCTTTACTACATTCATCACTGAAGTCTGGCCAGTATGTCTTAGCCAAGAGTTACACACAAGGAACTCTGGTTTATTTCCTCCACTACGCTTTCTCCTGTAAGTCTAGGACCACGGTATAAGCTTGGAATGGTAGCATTTGCCCTGGCGTTCAAGAAATCAAATCAGAATGACAAGTAAGGGAATACAAGCAGAATCAAGTGATTCTTTGCACTATTTCTTTTCCACTATCACAAAACTAATGTTCACAGTAGAAAACCACACTAAGTACATTGTGAAAAAATTTTTTCTAGCATAAAATACATAAAAAAGGAGTAATGTTCAACCTTCTGGAAGGCATCTGTGACGGTGACGCTTGGAAACTTATCCAAAGTCACACCAGTTTCTGGACCATATATATTACACACACTCCTCAAAATCAGAATACCTATTGGTCCTGATTATTTGAATTCTGTTTGTCCAAATTCAGTGCCTGACTTTGGACATACATAAGCATCATAACTGATGGATGCAAACTGAACACAAAGGAACAGCAGAGCCAGGCGTCCTCGAACAGTGTGACAGGACAGGAGCTAATTTCAGCCAGCTTTATTAACCACAAAGTACATGGTTTGCAAACCCATTTAAGTACAAGTTTCACTACATGATGCTAACAAAGGGATTAAAAGAAACGTAAGAACAGTCCATCAAGTTTCCTAAGAAAAATTTTAACTCTATACTAAGATTGTTTTCAGGTTGACTGACTTGTATCTTCGCCTAAGCCAGGGTCAGAATGTTCTGGAATTCTGTAAGACAGCGTTTGTGGTCTGGAGGTGATCATTAATTCATCTTTATTGAGTAGAGGAAGAAGTGACTCTTTGCACAGAGCACTCACTAGCAGCTGAGGCTGGAACTCCAACTAAAATCCTTCCCAGACACGGACACTCCAGCTTAAGTTATTTATGCTTGGTAGCCCCTCTCCCTGAATAGCTGCACTGTGTTTCATCTGGGACTCCTTTTGAAAACAGTCCATATAATTTAGTTTTGAATAAGGATGCAAGGTAGCCAAGTGGGACTGTATCACAGAACTATGTGGGGATGACAACACATTCACACAGTGCTCTATTTTTACCTATTCCCAGTCAGTTTTCAGGCCAAACTCAAAATGCTGGCCTTGAACTTCAAAGTTCCCAACAGCCTGGAATCAGGGCACCTGGATGGCCTCTTGCTATGTGTTCCTACCAAAAATAACACACTTGCTACACTTAAAGCTCTAGTCAGCTGTAGCAGGGATAGCATCCTAGCCATGGAATGCATTCCCAGGACCCAAGTTACCTTTCTGAAGTCTTGGGTTTTTTTTTTGTAGGCCTTTTAAGTTTTTGAAGAATTAATTCTGTTTTTTTCTTACCCCCTTCAAATTTTAGGCTGTTTATTTTTAATATTAAGTTTATAATTGATTTTTCCCACCTTATTTCATCATCTGCCCAGATAACTTTTTTATTACAGGGCGGTCTGCAAATATTATAAATATAGACAACTCAAGTTTACCATACTTCTCATTCTATAAAAGAGGTTCACAACAGGAGTAAAAAAAGAGAGGCTTAATTTGGTAGTTGAAATGCATAGCTCTCTAAGAGGCTGTGCACAGGACTGAGGCTGCAACATCAAATTCAGTGAAATCTGTTATCTGCAAACACATTCATATTTCTAACCAGCATACCTACTTCCTCTGAATATTCAAGAAAAAACAGCAACTATATCCTATCACACTCCCAGGGAAATTCCACTGAACTCAGTGAAGTATATTTCATGCAGATATTTAAAGAATTTCATTACTAGAATCCTATGCACAATCTGGGAGTGAGCCTCATCAAATAAGGGGGAGACTTAACAGAAATATGAATAAGCATACAATTGCACTGAGTCACAAGAAGGCGACACTGAGAAATTAAGTATTACCTCCTCTTTGATTTCTTCTTTCACCTGACCTGCAGGTTTCGCCTCCGGTTTTGCTGGTTCACTGGGAGCAAGGTAATCCTTGGTGTACAGGCTCTCAAAGAGTTTATTAACAAAACCTGATGTTTCTGGTAAAGAGAAATAAATACTATCAATCCATAATGCACATCAGTCTTTAGCTGAATCAAAAGCAGTTTTGTTTCTCTGATACTGGCCAATTAGATCTCTGTGTGTAAAATAGCCCAGGGCTTGCTTATCAACAAAAGGTCCCCCATGCCACATTATGATATCTTGAAATTCTGCAGTATTTTAAAATCAGTTTCTGATGTGACAAGTTAATTGAATGGAAGAAAAGATTAGTCTTCAAAGAGCATATGCTTGTAACATGATGTCCCTAAGTATACCTGATATACTTCTTTGGGTATGATTTCAAAATATGTTAAGAATCTATTGGCTGTTCATTTTTATGTACAAAAAGAAGGTGTAAATGTTTTAGAGCCAGTAGAATTTTTTTAAGGCACTGGCTTTGCAAAGGAATGAGAACTTATTTAAAATGCATAGAAGCCACCGTGAAATTTTCAGATTTTTTTTTCTAGCCTTGAACCAAAGTAATGTCGTTATGCCCCTTGTTGTGCTGCTTATGTAGAATACAGCAGGACAACTTCTTTACTAGGGCCTTGCTTGCCTTCCTCACTATGGCAAGTGGAGGATGGGAAGGTGAGCAAGAGAAGTCCTATGCTTACACGCAACTGTGGTTTTTGTAGGGGGAACGTAGTGTGTGCAAACCCTGCCCAAAGATAATTGCTAGTCCGGGTTTCGTTTTGGCTTGGAACTCGGCTGAGCACAAATGCAGAGACAAAGCATAAATGTTGACAAATCAAGTTCCCATTGATACAGTAGATGAATTTTAGCTGGAACTGAAGAGATAAAATTTCCAGAACTATAAAGCTGAAATCTTGAGAAAAAAATTGAAATACATGCCGCTTGTATTTTTTCTATGCTGAGCCCAAACTTATTTCCTTGCTTTAGGTAGCACATAAAGTTTTAGTGTTCAACATACTTGTGAAATTTATAATATACAGCCTTAGTACTGTGCAAGTAACATGGTTAACATACCACATGACAGTTGCAAACTGTTACATCTTATGCCCTCTGAGCACATATATCTTAGCCTCTGCCATATGAATAGTAGGAAAAAACAAAAACCAGTGATTTTGCACCAAACAGAGTGCATTATTTGGACAGAAACAATCTCATAAAACCACAGTCTTAAGGACAAGACCAGCTGTATGTGTGGATTTAATGTTTAACTCTTTAATAATAATGTGTTAGTATCAGAAGCAATGAAGGACTCCCTCATGCTCCTCTCATGAAGAAGACAACACTCAACACAGGCAGAAATGCCTTTCAGATTTGAGCATCTTCATATATAAGTGAAACTCAGTTTGTGCTGCCTCAGTTCACAACATTTCAAATTTATGTTTTTCAAGATATTAATACATAAATAGATAAGAAAGGCTTACTCATAATGCATAGCTCTCCCAGCATGCCTATGTAATTGAGTAAAGTAGGAGAGGCAAGAGAATACTGAGGGTAAGGCAGAAGAACAAGGATGTTTGGAGCATTGGCAGGAAGTTTTGAGTGGCAAGAAGAGGTGACTACATTGGTTTTCTTCTATCTTCCTTTGTCAGAGAATGTTAGAAATCAATTGCACTCTTGGTGTTTCTGGAAGTAAGGGATTTCCTTTACTTGCTTAAAAGTGAGAACATAAGAAGGAGGAAGAAACTGGAATCTTGGCATATCGGTGTGGCAGGAAGAGCTTTCCTATGCTTGCTGGGGGTGGTATGACCAACTGGAGTCTGCCTTTTTCAGCTGGCAAGCCTGCTGGAGAGGTTACAGTAGGAGATGCACTGTGTTGCCCTTCTTTCACTTCTGATGGGCTTTTTTTTACCTAGGAAGCCTGCTGGAGAGCACACAGTACATGCAGTTCTTACCAGTTCTTCCTCCTCTGTATGTTCCTCTGAAGCAGAATGGTTAATGGCAAGCCACTTCACCAAGCCAAGGATCACCAGTTGTTTTATTGAGTGAATCATTGCAAATGAGTGATTCTAAATTTTAAAACATGCAATTCTGCAGTAGTTTACTCAGAAATTCCACTAAAATCAATGGCTCTTACTGCCAACTTACTCTACCACAGAATCTTAATGTCAGATATTTAAGTTATATCCCTTCTTTCTCCCAGTACAAGATACAAGATTTTAGTGCTCCTGGAAGGGGTTTATAGAATACTCTGATAACATTACTGGAACAAAAAACCCTACAGGTATCAGCCTGGTTCAGACACAACACTAAATCATAGTTTAATGTCAGTTCATCTGTTGTTGGACGTGTACGTGTATCCACCGCCTTGTGTTGTTGCCACAGGAAGAATTCTGAATCTTTTTGCTTCTGTTTTATAGGAACCACAACTTGCTATGCTCTCTAAATTTGGAGTAAGAGAAGCTGGCTTTTTTTCCACTTACTTATCACCTACAGTTTTTAGATTCAGATGGTATGCTAAACTGCGGCTCACTTAAAACAAGAAGTCATTTTTATCACCACACTGGAGAAGGAAGCTTGGGTAGGAGGTAGGCTCAATTTTTTATCATTAAATTCAACAGTTAAACCTGTGGTTATCCAGTTTGTACAAATACAGCCTGTATTCTGCATTCAGATTCCAGCACTTTATAAAACCATTTTATAGCTATCAAGATGTGCAGTACCACCTCAAAAAAAATATGCCTTATTTCATAGTGAACAAGTTGTACTTGCATTTCATTTTTGAAAATGTATAGCTATTCTTGTGGCAATTTACAGGTGCCTTTCATAAATGAATGTACTTACAGTGAATGAAAAACCTGACCTTTCAGCTCCTTAAAGATGTACGCAATTCTTGTCACAAATATGAGTATACCTGTTTTGTAGAGATGGTCAAGCACTTAAAACATTTGCATTTCTGCCATTCAGCTGAGTGTCTAGCTCTATAACCTAAAGGGGCAGACCATATCAGCTGGGGATTAACGGAAATTGTAATATCACACATTTGGAGGCCACCAGGATGCAGAAAGTTATAAAAGATTTTATAAAATATTGCCATTAGTCCAACCTATTCACATAATACCTTTCTGCAGAAAGACATCCAGTTGATCAGCACAGAAAGCCTTCAACTCTTTCTCTGGTTTGTCTTTCTTGACCAATGCCACAACATAGTTAGCTAACGCTGAGGGATCAGCATCGCATCTAAAGAAAAAAAAATCAGTATCAAATGCAATTTTACAAGTTTAACATCCAGTGAAGAATTAGAACAGCCTCATTTTAAGTGGAGGCTGGAATTCTGTTAACATTTTATAAATTTTGCCCCTAGTTAATTTTTGATTAACATAGGATAAACGAGCAATACAAAAAGACTGAAACACACACACACACACACACACACACGATCAATCGGTCAAAGCATTAGTTTTTCAGATACCTGATACAAATGATGTAAGAAAGAACTTGCCCAGTATAGCAAATAATTCTTTTTGAATTAGGACTTGCAGAGAATCTAACCTAAAATAACTAGAAAGCTGTACTCAAATTGCCTGATTATTTTGAATTAAGATGGGAAATTCAGCCTCTCAATCCATACTTCTTGGCTCTTGTTGCATAGCTGCCATGTCACAATGTTGCAGATGACAGTAGAAACAACTGCCAACAGAATACACTGTCATGGCCTAGAGTCTCCGACTGACCCTATGTGGAGTTCTAATCCTAGCCAAAACTGAGAGAGCTGTCTATTTCCCTCCTGGGTGATGTAGTACAAATGACTTCGTTTCCTGATGGTGATGAAGTCAATCATCATCTACCATAATAAGTACAAGTAGTCAGAAATCCAACAATACTATAGCACTTCCCCTTTACTTGACTACACAATACAGTTTGAGAGCATTAGGGTATATCTCCACAGTCACTTTGGGAGTTCAGACACACAGGCAACACCCAAATGCAGTTGGGCAGAGGGATTCTTGATTGGCCATGTGGTGCCTGCAGCTGTGGAAGAGAGGGAAGGCAGTGAGTAAGGAAGTTGTGTACATTCTTCTGCAACACGCATTAAGACACTCTAGCATATGACACCTACAGGATTCTAGCTATGTTATCAAATACTACAGGGTAAAGAGGGAACAGATGTCCCTTTTCCATGGGGTGAGATGACCACAAAAGCTTGATTTTCTTTTGTTTCCCCAGTTATATCAGTCCTTTGAAGAATCTTTATAATATGATTCTAGCATCTCCAGATGATAACTGAAATACAAAATGCCAACCCACAAAATAATGTTCATAAATTGTAGTTTTCCAAAAAGGCTTTTCTGGCAAAGTATTTCAAAAATCCTGAGCATTAGCATAAACACTGTTAAAGAACTGAATAACCAGGCCCCATCGAGTCCTCCTACTATTCAAACTATTGGTCTACATACATATATCAATACCAAAAATATTTTTAAAAATAAACACAGAAATTCAAAGAGACAGTTTCTATGAAGAAACATATTTTATTTCAAAAACAGTATTGTTTTCTGTCGAAAATAGCTTTAAAACACTGAAATTACATCACTCTTCAATTTCTAAGCAAAAGAGATCTCTCAGATGTCCCTTACAAAAAATTATTCTTGAAACTGCTTAAGAATAATCAGTTCCATCATGTGCTTCAAAATAATTCAGGTTCTGAAACGCTTTAAGGTAAACTAGAACCAATACTGTTACTAGAGAAAATGTTAGGCTGTAATTCTAACACAGTGCCAAGAGGAAAAAGTAATGTTGCATCCAAAGAAGTGTATCCCTATGGAAATACAGAATTGCATAGGATAACTGCTAGACAAAATGGTAAAGATTAAATTTTTAAATCATGTTTTTGAAAGGATTTTGTAGTTAAAGCAATACTAGGAAGCATCACATCCATTTGCTAGAATCTTCTATCACGGAGAGAAGCATGGAAAGATAGAAAGATGCCAGATTTCTAGTAGATGGATATAGCAAACATAATAGTAGTATCTTAATCAAAGGAAAAAAAATTCCCATTAGCAGACTGTATTAGCAAAGACTGAAAGCCACTTTTTAAAAATCATGCAAGGGTTGGGTGGGTCAATGCTTAATGGCAGAATACACAGTTTGCATGCAAAACGTCTTAGGTTCAGTCTCTGTTATATTCACTTCAAAAACTCTCAGGATACAGGTAGAAGCTCAGTATAACTGAGAAGAAGTGCTGCAAATTAAAATTAAAATAAAAAATACTATGAGACGGATCACTGACAACTTTGAATGTTCTAAGAACATCAAATAAGTACTTTTTTCTATATGTATACTATTTTCAAATAGTATGCAGCCTTACTCCTTCAACTTGAAAAGATATTTGCTGAGATGCCTTGCTTAAGCTTTACATAATGATCAGAATGAGAATTCAGCAACACTCTCCCAGTACAACCATGATTATAACTGTAAGTTACACTATATCAATGTTAGCTCAACATGCTACTTAAACGAGTAATCAAAATGGTCTGTCCTGAAACAACTGTGTGTGTACATGCCTTGAAGTCAACAGTCAACTTCTACCAATCCTGGGATCTAGAAGCTTTCTGTAGTCATAGGTATGTAAGCCTATAACCGTGGAGAAAATGTTCAAATCATCTAGAATTTTGCACTAATGATTATTGTAATATTTATAATGATGGTTGAGTAATACATTAAAATTGTGTGAATGCAGTTGCCCATAGGAAATTCATACAGCAGTTGGCTGAAATAGTAAGCAAGCAAGCAATTAAGACTAATTATTTTGAATGAATTACACAGTTGTAAATTAGTGTCACAACACTACGTGGCAGAAAAACAAAATTGTATTAGGACTCCACCACCAAGTCAAAGGTGCCTATTTAATGAGACTACAAATTCTAGATCAGTGGTCCTTAACCTTTTCTTTAACAGGGACCCCCTGCAAACATAATTTTTTGCTGGGGACCTCCAAGACTTAACTCAAGAGCTGAATATTTAAATTTAGATTGAAATATTCAAATATTTACATTTTCAAATATGCATTTATTAAAGGCTTCTGGAGAACAGGATTCAAACCTCTGCTCAAACACTGGGTGATCTTGGCCAAGTCACATTCTCTCAGCCTCAAACCCTCTCTGAACAAATCTTGCCAAAAGAACCCTGTGATAAGTTGACTTTAGGGTTGCTCTAAGTCAGAAGTGATTTGAAGGCACACAACAACAAAGTGCCACTAACAGGGGGAGGTTCTTCCTAGCCACTATATTGCTTCCCTTTGAAAACTGAAATATGGCAACCCTATCATAAGGGTCTTCTTGGCAAAATTTATTGCCTTTGCCTTTTTTTGAGGCTGTGAGAATGTGACTTGCCTGAAGCCACCCAGCAGGTTCCCATGGCTGAGTGGAGATTCAAACCCTGGTCTCCAGACTCATAGTTTGGGCATGCGCACATGCCTGCTGCTATGTTTCTTTCGTCAGGGACATGGCAGTGGGGGTACATGTGCATGCACCCAAACTACTCCCTTCTTTGCAAACAAGGGAGCAGTTTCAGCACCCGCAACTCCTCCCACAGCCACGTCCTTACTGCTGCTGCTGTTGGTGTCCAGCAGCAAGGCTTCATGGACCCTCTGTGAGGGCTCCGCAGACCTGCAGGGATCCCTGGACCCCAAGTGAAGTACCACTGTTCTAAATTACTTTAACCTCAAGGAAGCCTCCATATGTGTGTGTTTGTGTGCGCATGTGTATTTGGGGTGTTTATGTAAACAGAGTATTTCACTGGACAATACTTGGAAGTTAATACATGAGATGCATTATTCATAGCATATACTTCAAAGTTTAGCAAAGTAGCTGACTTAACATTGCTAAGGCAGCAAAGAGACCATTAGAGGACAGACTTCGAAAATCTAAGAGTTAGAACCATTTAAGGATCTAGTTTAGGATTTCTGTCCAACAGAAGTAACGATATACACACAGAAAAATTCTGAACTATCGGCTTTACAAGCAGCAACAACCTCTAGTTATAAGGATGCATACACTGGAGTAAAAATGGAACACAAACTATTCAGGAAACTACTTCCTATCATTAAAACTAGAAAAACAGATATTAATATACTGTAGAGGATAAGATTGTTTTTTTATTACCATTCTCAAATGCTTTAGACTGCAATCCTATGTATGCTTATCTGGAGTAAAACCAAGTGAACCTCTGTATAACTTTTTTTCCAATTAAACATGGTCAGAACTCCACTGTAAGATACCCTTATCTTGCACACTGTAAGACCGACTGATTGTCTAGAGACAAGTAAAATGGAAGTGTGCACCAGAATCCTCTGTGCAATCTAATGGGATTCTGACACGTATTCTAACATTGCACAGGGGTTCATTCAGATTACTGTATAGTCAAGCAACCTGAATAAGGTACCCACCAAGACCAACTACCTACCACAACCTTGTGGGTCAAAACTGAAAAGGAAGATGTTCCCTTTCATCACAAAAACACTTAAAACTTTTTTTCCCATACAAAATCAACACATGCCACTCATTTTAGATTCTGGAAAGGATGAAGAACGGCACAGGATGGGGCAATATTTCAACTCGACTGTGGAACTCAAGCCGTGAAGTGCTGCAGCAGCAGCAGCTACGAAGACCGGCTCTCTTGTCAAACGATACACTGCAATCCAAATATATTATTAAACCATTTAGCCACCAGATTGCTTTTGTCGAACTAGGACGAAGCGCACGAGGAGAAGGAAGGGACGAGAGAAAAACGCAAGGAAGGAAGGAGGGACGGCAACCATCGCTACCACACCCGCAGGCTAACCCTGGAGGGTGGAGGACCTGACTCCCTTCGCCCCGCTGTCCTCACGCTCTCTCCCCCCTCAACCAGTTAGTACTTTATGCCTGAAAAAGTTGCCACCCGCCCTTGCTGACTGCCTCCTGCACCTCCCACCTGCAGTGCACGGCCGCTCTTCAGGGGCGCTCGCCCACCCCCCCACGGCAGCAACCCCCCTCCCCAACACCCCGCGTTCCCCTGCAGACCCCAGCCTCCTCCACGCCCGGGGAACCCGCCTCGCCGAGCCTTCCGCCCGAGGCTCCGAGTTCTCTCCCCTTCCCCCACGTCAACCCTCCCCAACGTCCCTGAGCCCCCCAATACCCCCCGCCCCGCGCAGTGCTCCCTTCACAGCCCCCCAACCCCTTCCCCTCTCCCCCCACCGCTGCCAACCCGGCCCCCCGCCCCCTCCCCGTACTCACATTGGCTCCAGTAACTTGGCCAGCCAGGACTTGAGCGCGTCCACGTTCTCTATGATCATGATGAGGAGGAAGCGGCTGGTTCTGGCGGCGGCGGCGGCGGCGGCGCTGCGGCGGCGGCTACACTCCGGACAACATGGCCCCGCGGGCCCCTCGCCCTCCCCACAGCAGTTACTCGCCAGCCGCCACTCCTGCCCCTCCCCCTCCCTTGTGGCCGCGCTGAGGGCCTAGAACCAGACCAGGAACTAGCTGACCCAGGGCGCAACCGAACCTGCTGGGTGCCGGAGAGAGGGGGGGCGGGGGCCCGGTCTCACGGAGGAACCAATGGCACGATGGCGCCCCCGAGCAAAGCGAGCCAATCGCACGGCGGGACTCTGAAAGGCCTGAGCCAATCCGGAGCTGCTGGGAGCGAGGAGTGACGTGAGGCGGGTGTCACTGGTAAAAGGCCCCAGCGGGTTCGGTTGAGCCAGAATGCGTGGAGATCCTTGTGGTGAAGCGGAGGAGGAAACGTAAAGAGGCGGAGTCTTTCTGACGAGGGGGCGGTTGTATTTGCACCGGGCCTGACTGAGGCTTAGGCGCGACGCCAGGGATCCCGTGAATTATTAAAGAAGCGCGTTTCTGAGCATGTGCGGCATATATTCCTTCATATTCCCTCACGCAGCTAAAGTGGGGAGGACTGTCGCCGAAGGGGAAAAAAACGCTTCGGAAGGACTTAGAATTCTTTCTTACCCGCGACAAAACACAAATTCACACAGCGTGGAAGAAGAATTTCCTGTTACTCATTTTCACCAAGGGTAGAAGAGTTTGCGAAACAAAACCCCTATTAAGGCTGGAGTTCTGCGCATAAGTAATTGGGACCCTTAAAATTTTTAAAGAAGCCATTGCTTCGTGGGACAGCGCCTGAGGAGTGCGCATCTCGCATTGCTGTTGCCCTGTGCGGCTTGAATCAGCGTCTTAAGACCATGCGCCCAGGGGCGCCCAGCTGGAGACTTCAGTAACTGTTAGGCATCTCTAGAAGTGAGAGGACAATGTGGGCAACGTTGCGTGTTGCAGCAAACAGACAAGGACGTTGTTTCAGGGGAAAAAAACCCCCCTTGTGCTATACTAATTTCTTTAGGCTTTAATTTGTCACAGAAATCTTTGTTATTTCAATAAGTGTCGGAATGGAATCAGCAAACAGAATAAAGTTAAAATAAATATTAGCAATATGAAGGCTTTATTGAAAGTATATTTAACATTATGGGACTGCCTATGGCATACGTATGAAGCTGGTCATCCCACGAAGCTGGGGACATACTGAAAGCAGAGCAACAGCACAAAAGAGGCATTCTAATACAATGCTTGTTCAAAGTGGGAGAAAAATTCAATTTTACAAGTGCTGAACTCTGTCTGTTTAACCTCTTGTTATGGGTCAATCCAAGTATCTGGACTAAAATATTTAAATTATGAAAGTCATTATAATTTTCTTTAATCTCGGTATATAATACATATAGGGAAAATGATAAGTCTAGTCTGCTCATCTGAAATGGCCATTTTGAAATGAGATTCTTATGATAAGGTAATACACCAGGAATAATTCAAAGACATAGCTGTGTCAGTCTGGATCAGTATGCAAAGGAGTCTTGTTGCATCTTTGAGACTAACTGAGAGAAAGAAGCTGGTAGCATAAGCTTTTGTTAGTCTTAAGTCCGTGCATCTGATGAAGCTGACTTTAAGTCTACGAAATCTTATGCCAGCAACTTCTTCCGCTCAGTTCATCTCAAAGGTGCTATAAGATCCTTTTCTATATCAGGACACGTTACTGTATCAGCAAGGCAATTACGTGACTGAAATGCATTTACTATCATATTACTATGTAGGCCCCTCTGCAAATATGTGTTGGTGTTCGAGGGCAAGTGTTCAGTCCCTGCTGTTTTAGCAGGATCCACCATTGCTGACCCCTCTCCTGGACCAGATGGCTGGAACTGTGAACTGCCATTTGTTTCTCACAATGTTCTTGAATGATACTGTCTGAGGTGGTTTGGGGAGAAACAGACAGGCAGCTCTCAGCTAAGCTTAGACTGCTGCTGCCATTCCCACTACCACATAAGCTGAAAGGTGCCTGCTGACATGAGAAAGAACCCTTCTCAAACCTGTAATTGATTTACTTAAAGACACGCCAGGTCTATTCATGAGAGAATATTAACCGCAAGTGATTTTTATTTTGTATGAGTTTTCATGGGTATAAATCTATTTTTTCAGATGCAGTACAGCGTGATATCTAGGCTTCATGATATAAAGCATATTTGCACATTTGTAGGAGTAAGATGGAATGCTAACAGGATCCAGAAAGATGGAAACAATGACCCTTGATGCAACAAAACTGCAGGCTCATGCAATATTAAATCTGATTGAATTAAATTGACTCAATAGTGAGTTTCTCATCACATGCAGGACTGAAGGTGCAGAAACTCTTTCTTTCTTTTTTTTGTTTTGTTTAAATGAAGTTCAGGTTGAAAAGTTGCTTTTAGTACTTGGAACTGTATGGGAAGGTGTCTTGTGTCTCGTATCTAAATGAACTCTTCTCAGTTTTTATTCTCATGTCCAGTTTTCCTCGCTCAAAGCATTTGACGCATGGGGGGGATATTTCTTGCTCAGTTACATCCTCTTTCTCATGAACAGCTTTGAAAGTCTGCATATCGTTGTTACCAAAAGGAGATGGTTCGACACTAACACGGACATATGAATGCCCTGTAGTCTTAACGACTAAAAATAGGAAGTGGTTACATACCAGGCATACGTTTTGGTTCTGAAAACGTAGGATTTAGGTTACTAAGAATGTATGTAGAGAACATAACATTTACAGAACAATCGTTTGCAGTACTTCTGCTACTTCTCAGTGAAAAGCTCGGGCAGCAGCGAAACACTGCCCAGCGAAAACAAGCTCTCGAAAAGAAAAGCACAGCAGAAATAAAGGCGCCTTGGAAATCCTCAATTTTTCATGGCCAGCAAGAACACAGCACAGCTTTCCTACCTTCCGTCTCACCGGTTCAAATCAACCAGATTTGACTTTTACAGGTTCCCCCGCCCCCGCTTTCTTGGAACGTGCTAGTCGTAGTAGCGCCTAATAGAAGTTGTAGTATTCAGTTCCAGGAATGGGCGGGCAGTGAAGCGCTGCAATCCGCGATCGAGCAGCGCTTTGCCTTCGGGGAGTCGTAGTTCAACAACCCTTCGCCAGTGCGTGCCTTAACGGTGTAAGAACTCTACTTCCCGACGACCTTTGCGAGGGAACCGGATTTCATCTTCGCTTTCGTTGCATTGTGGGAGAACCGGCGGCGTGGAGTGGAGTCTGGTGGAAAGCCACGAAGCAGCTGTTGGCGGAGGAGGTGTCAAGGAGCGATGACGGTGAGAACTCGAGCGGCCTTCCCTTTTCCCCTGCTGTTGATCTGGGATGGTCAGACGTGATGGCGGGGAGGGAGAGGGCGGGTGGTTGGGGTTCCAGTGAGGACCAAAGGCTGAATTCTTTCCTGTGAGGAGAGGGAAAGGGTGGGAGGTAGACAGCAGCGCATCCGTTGGCTCATTCCGAAACACGCTGTTTCTTGTGACGCTTTCATTCACTTGGAAGCCGGCTGGTTGGGCCGCTTCTGGGCAGGATTGCTAACTCGGGTTTTGCGATGAACAGGCAAGTTTCATCCTTATTGTTTTAAGGCTAGATGGTATGAAATGCTTTTCAGAGGGATGAGTACACAATTTGCTTTAGCAAGAACATCAAAGACAGTCTCTGGTACCTTAAAGACTAACAGTCATATTTGTTTTGATCAGATCAGATGCATCTATGACATTTGATCAGATGCATCTATGACATTTCACTTCAGATATCCCTTGCTTATCCCCAAATATTCAATTACTCTCCAGTTAATCCCCCTTGAGTCTCCCACCCATATTTCTTCAGTGGAAAAGCTATTTGCCAGTTGGTAATAAGGAGTGAGTCTTGTAAAAAATAGGAATTTTCTATCTCACACAAAAAGACAGTTTGCGTCAGAGAATGACACAACACCTGTGTAGCAGATCCAAACTGACATTCAGGGATAAAGTAACATTTAGCTGCTCCGCCTACTTAAATTTTCTCCTTTGCAGCTATGAAAAACTTTGGATCCATGTTCTTATTTGGGTCTGGGAACCCTAAACGGATGGAATTTGCCATATATTGTTCAACCAAATGCTCTAAAGACCAGAAAGGGCGCGGGGGGCAGCTTGTTTGTCTTGTATATGTCAGACTTTATTCATTCAGGAAACTAGGATGACCCACTTAAAATGACAATTTGCTTGTAGCTTTCATAGCTGTTTTGGTAAGCATACATTTTTCCCTGCTTTTTTGGGTGAGACAGCTGTGTTCTGTTTTGTATCTGGTTACTCTGCAAATATGTTTTGGAGCGATAGCTATATTAGCATGCTGGAGAGCAATAACAACAAGGAGTCTTTAGGCCCATTACAGTTTAATTTATATGTTGTATATTTAATATGTTTGTAGCCTTTGCAAATCAGAATTCATCAAAATTATGATAGCCTGCATAACTGAGCAGCTTGAGGACCAATATAGTATATGTGCAGGGGTGGGGAACCTTTGGATGTCCAGATTTTTTGACCTGAGACTCCCATCTGCTTCACCCAGCATGGCCAGTTATATGAGATGGTAGATGCCATAGTCTAAAGTAGTGCTACTCAAAGTGGTGGTCCATGTACCAGTCCTTGGCCTGGTTCATGTGCTAGTGGCTGCTCATCTGTAGCAAATTTCCAGGAAAGAGAGAAGCAGTTGGAGACAATGGGGCACAGATATGTTACCAGACCCTGGCATATTGGATGGGTGGGGCAATTGCTAGCTCCTCACATCAGATAGCTTGAGAAAGTCTAGTTTAAAGAATATGAAGGGCCAAAGGTGTCCTGGTATAGTAGAGGAAAGCTGAGCTTGTATGTTTGGAACTTGTTTGACAGTTGACCATGAAATTAAAATGACCAGAAATACAGGATAGAACACTTTGAATAGCTGTGGGAACAATGAAAAATACAGTACAGTATTGTACAGTAGGTAGAAAAAGTATATTTGTTGAAATTGTATCTTCTGTCAATTATTAAAGGTAGAGCCCCGCCATCCTCTAAAACTGGTAAATGTAATTTCTTTTCATCAAAATGTGAGGTCGTTAAGTAATATTTAAATATAATTTGTTGTCATCACATTGTCTAAAAGCTAGGTTGGTAGTTAGTTTTTGTTAAATTAGTGTTTCGTATCAAGCTGTTTATAATGAAACAGTTGACTCCCTACCATCTTATTAGCAACACTGGATCCATTTGCTTGAGTGCATGGCGAAAAACCTTTCAGTTATTAATATAGCTCGTCCTCTGCTGAAAAGAGATATAGTAGATTCATTTTTGCAACACTGTACAGTGCAATAGGAGGTAGCTGTAGTAGTAGTCTTGAACCCACATCAAATGGCTCCAAAAACCATCTGTTTGAGATGTCTGTTGATATGTTAAATGCTTCTTCCAAGATAATAATAGTGCCTGTGGCCCTGGAAACTTAGAAGCTTTGTCTCTGACATATTACTTTTGTTCTGTATCCACTGCATTATCTTTTCAGTGTTCCCAAACCAGTGTCAAGCTTCTCTTGATGACATCTGAAGTCCTGACAGTTTGGGACTTCAGTATCTGAAAGGCTGTCATTCCTCCCATGATCTTGTTCACACATTGTAGTCAGTGGGAAGGGATTTATTTAATTTATTTGTTGTATTTTCCTTCCCTAGGAGAGGTGCAGGATGTAAAAAGACAGGTTGGACTTAATAATAACTAGTCAGGCATAACTAGTCAGACATATTTTGGGAATCACTGGAGGCGGAGACTGGTCTAGGTCCTTACTTGAGTGTATTCAGATGACAAATGAAGGTAGTTTGTTGTGAGGCTGCTTTTTTTGCTGCCTTCCTGCTTGCCTTCCTGCCTGCCTTCCTTCCTGCTAATTAGGTTTTATAGCATTTGCTTGCCTTTTTGGTTTGTTGTTATGATCATAAGCTGCTGTATATTATTTGGATTGAAGAGCTAAAGTAAGCACCATTTTACAAATAAGATGTTTATGTAGGTTGGCTTGTGATACTACCCACTGCAAAGTGTCTCATGAGTTTCCATCTTGTTCCAAGGCTCTGACTACAGTCACTTCCCCTTGGAAATTTGACGTTGTTTCCAAATGGAACGCAATGACCCTCTGGGATGCAATCGGTCTCTTCTTGCGGAATTGCTGTTAAACTAATTCAGACATGCTCAGTCTGATTTTCTGATTGTGAATGTGACACTTCCTTGTCTCGTTAGGCATAATTTGACAGGCTGGGTTTGAAGCATTCATGCTTGACTAAACAAGAACAACTGTCAGATTGTTCCTAAGCTTACATAATACTTCAGTTTCTAACTTCAAGCCTCCAAGATTGCCCAATTGACAAAATGTATGACTGATGCAACTCTCTTTAGGTTAAACTATGTTGTCAGTTGACATGGTGCAGACTGAGTTTGTGGTGACAAGTGTTTTATAATTAAATGTTTTGTTACCACATCATACTGTGCTTGAGTCTTCTTCATGAAACTTCCTCAGAAGTACCTGTATGTTTAAAGTCTCTTGCTATCCCAATTCCTATAGAGCCAGCAATATATGGCGTTTTATTTTTTTCGGCTATGTTTTTGTCAGGATAAAGCCTTTCAGTTAAATGTTTTGCTTTAAAAACAGCTTCTTAAATAAGGCATAATTATATATCTATTAACCAGACCAAGAAAACCTGAAAACCTTGAAATGCCACACCTGTGATGGGTATCCTGTTTAACACCTGCTATATTTACACCCCTAACTGTACCCCTTTTACCTTCTACCATGCAAGTCAGAGCTTTCCAAACTTTTCATATTGGTGACACACTCTTTAGACATGCATCATTTCGCGACACAATAATTCAGTTTTACTAGCAAACCGGAGGTTATACTAACCCCTTACAAAAGATACAAACACATACATAAATTGTAATATATGATATATAAATAATAACATACATTTCCAAGATTGTAGGTGACACACCTACACACTGCAGGCGACACACTAACGTGTTGTGGAACACTGTTTGGAAAGCCTTGCGCTAACGTGTCGTGGCACACCATTTGGATGCAAATGAATGGTTACATTGATTCTTCTGGTGAAAATGTAACTGCTGTGCTAGGGACAACGCTGTATTTCCTTTTGAAGGTGAGTGGCTCTGTCCCTCAGGGATATATATCTCTGTGTACAGAGTCTACAGAAGAGCACAGAACTCTGAAGAGAAAACGCCATTATGATAGATAGGCTCTCCTTCCATACTGGACGCCATCCATCAGACATCCTGATAGTTTTGAGTGACGTCTGTTTTGCTGTATTTTTTGGTAGCAGCTTTTGTGTTTGTTGATTTTTGTTTTCTGTGTTTTAGTGTTACATTTTTAGCTAATTTGGTTTTGTTGTTTGTGAGCTGCTGTTTGTCCCACACTAGGAGAAAGAGAGCATATACATGCAATAGATAATCATATTTGTTGCATAGAGTGATTGAAAAGAAAAAAAACCACTAATAAAATCAAGTTTTCTTGTTTTTCTTCTGTGAAAACTGGAGCCAGAATAGCCTCAGCTCATTGTTGCAAATTGAGGTTGTCTGAGAAGGATGAAATATAAGCAATGGTCATTCAATTTAAGCTTTCCTGAGAATGCCTGAGAGCTGCAGTTTCTTTAATAGTGCCTGTGTAGAACATTGCACACAGCATTTCCCATGCATGCATGTCTATTAGAATAGATGTACTGCTATGTTGAGTGTTTTTCATGGTTGTCCATATTTATTGTCTACTGCTTTAACACATGATGATTCATAAATAGGGACTATGGATACTTTTAGGTTTTTGATTATCATGTAGGATGAATACACTTTCTGGAATGAAATGCAGCAGCTTACTCTATATATTGTCAAATGATGCTTCCATTTTTAAAGGAGCATTTTTTAGCTCAATACAAAATCACAAATGCTGTCAACCTCCACTGTTATTTATCAGACATGCCCAATTTGCCTAGTTTTGTTTTTTCCTCTTCAGATAATTGATTTTCATCTGTCCATCCAGTAATGGGATCTCAAACTATAAGCATCCCAGTGATAATTAATAGAAGTTTTCAAAGTGCAGCAGCAACTTGTAAATACGTTGCAGTAATAACTGACTTTTGAGACCTTGTAATCTTAATGACTCTAACAAAACAAAGTGAATTTGAATGCATATGAAAAAGTGGATAGAAGTGCTAAATGCTTTCTCATTATTTTTATTTAATGCATTGCAGTATTCTCTAACTTTATATAAGAAGTGTTTTGTTCATGACTACTGAGGCATTAAAGTGTCCAGGATTAAATTGTGGTAAATTTTGTGTAATCTGGAGAAGTTCAGTTACAATATTCTTGTGAGAATCTTTATTGACATTTACAGGCTAATTTAGCCAAACTCTCTAATAAGAGAATTTTCTTCTGTCCTAAGGAACGGAAGGGAACAGCTAAGGTAGATTTTTTGAAGAAGATCGAAAAGGAAATCCAACAGAAATGGGAGGATGAAAGAGCATTTGAGGTTAGCGCATCAGATGCTGCTAGCCAAAAAAGGTAAGAGTACACTTTCTAGAGGTCACAGAAAACTGCAGGAGGTGTTGATGAGTGTGTGAAACACTGCAGTTTTGGATAATATTAGCTGTGTAATCGTTTCGTTAGTCAAGGTTGGGACTTAGACTGCTGACGTTGGAAAATCGGCTTAGCTTTGGATTAGGTATGCAACTTCTGGGTTTAATCTTCTACATCGTACTTTATTCATGGTAGGAGGAACACCTAGAAGTTACTGGATATAAACCTGAGTATACTTTAGAAACTAAATACAGACTCCTGCTCCCTTTGCTAGAGAGTGTGCAGGGCGTTGTACCTTCATTGAAGGACCTTAGCTCCACCAGAAGGGATATGCTGAGATGCAGCAACAAGGTCCAGTTTTCCCTAACAGACTGGGAAAACCCAAGGTCAAGCCTTGTGTAAAACCTCAGTTAGCATCTCTTATGAGAGAATAGTGGATAAGCCAAATACAGTGCTGAGCAGTGTCGATGATACTGGTAAATTGTATCAACATATATTAAGATAGTAAGAACTAGTATCCTAGATTGGGGGCTTCCAGCTTTGCACAAAAAGTCTGTTTGTGTTAGTTGCCAAAATGATTTGTTCTGTTCTCTTGGAAGAATAATGTTTTTGAACAGTGTAGGCTACAACCGGATAGCAAATGGCATAGTGTCATGAGATAGCAATAAAGTTTGCTCAGCCTTCATAGCTGCTTCTTTAGATTTTCCTACCAAAGTTCAGGCAACTGCAACATAAAATGTATAATATTCTTAGTCTTAAATTTTTGTGATACTCTCCTCAGAAAGACATAGATCAAAATCTAGAACTTGCATTTGTACATCTTGCATTTGTACTCATGGGTAGTGGGAGCAGGATTGGAGTGACGGTGCAGAATTCTTTAGTTTTCCTGATTGGATTGATTTCAGTTGTTTCCCCTTCCCACTGTAACCTGCTAAAACACAGAACACAATATTTGGTCCTTCTAACTCAGGGGGTGGTAGGTATGGCCTGTGGGATGTATGTGGGCCCCCAGGGCTGTTTTGCTGCCCATTCGGGGCTGTTTTAGGTATAGGAGAAAGGCCTTTTTCTGACTGGAAGTGGCCCAAAAGTCAACTATGGGGTCATTTCCTGCTGTAAAAAAGGCCTCTTGGCCTAAAATGTTCCCGGAGGCTCAAAAATATGGTACCATTGCCCCATGTCCCCTAGGAATCTTTTGGGAGTAAAACATTTTATATTTTTTTCCCTTTTTTTGCCCGGGGGGGGGGCTGTGGAAGTGGATGCAGCCCTGTAAGGTCCCACTGGGATCAGTGCCAAACCATTGACGGTGGCCACTCCTACTTTAATTCCTTAGAGAGGCTTTTTGGAGGATGAGGAGGTGAGGATATCTTGGGTGAGCTTGCTGTCTTGTGCAAAGTCCTGTATTGTTCATTGTGTGCAGATTAACTGACTAAAATTCGTGTTTGATTGACTATTAAATTGAGTGGGATAACCCTGATTTATCAAATGTTTAGTCTCTCTATATGAGTTACTGTATTTGTTTCTGATTCAAATGCCCACAGAGGTGGAACTGTGATTCTTTTGAATATTTAATATTATTATTATTACAGTATTCTGCTGAACACTGCTGAATTTATCTTGTTTAATTTTTTGCAAATTAGTTGATATATATATTTGTTGATTTGTAATCTCTGCTTAGCAATGGGAAGTACTTTGCCACCTTTCCATACCCATACATGAATGGCCGGCTCCACCTAGGACATACATTTTCTTTATCTAAGTGTGAGGTAAGTGTGTGTTTTTTTCTGTTGTTGGCTGCTTCAGCAAGCCCTTCCAAAGAAAACAAAAGTTTCTTATCTAGTCTTTGAGCCTGCTGAATCCATATTCACGCTTTCATCCTTCAGAAATAAGAGTCATATGTTAATCAGTTTGGTATCCTCTCTTTAATTTCCCAGATTCAGGGAAAACATACATGATATTCCACACATGTAAATGTGGAGACAAGCTGGGAATGCCCTATGACTATCTCTTGCCTTTCTCCAAGTCTTACATGGTGGTTTTTCCTTGTTTTGGTCCCACTATGCCTGAGAGGCCAGTTTCCATTTAAAAATTCGATCTGTTCTCACTGAGGTGGTAGTCCCTGTGCTCGGTCTTTACTACTTTAGTTTCACATGTCTGAATATTCCTCATTATAAAGTGATTTCCCTCATATAATACCTGATATCAAGAAGATCTAGGCTAACCTTTTCTCTGCCATGCCAGATTTCTGTGTGCAAGGCATTGTTTTGTATAGGTAAATAGCCAATCATTTTAGCCTCCACCTGCTGTTCAAAGTGGTACTGTCCAGACTTTTTGTATTCATCTTACTTGTATGTGCCCTTTTCAAATAGAAGTTCCAATAGAGGATGCCAATTAAAACAATGGATTCAAAAGCAGAGCAATAATTTAATAATAAAATTGATATTTAAAATATTTATAGATTCCAAAAGCTATCTGCAGTGAACTCAGCACAGTTGGATAACACTCTTCCTCCACCAAAGGCAGACAAAAGTAAAAAGATCTTAAGACCCATCATAAGCCCTACTGAGAGCCATCAGGGTGTAGTGGTTTGAGTATTGGTCTTGGACTTCAGGAGACCTGGGTCTGAATTTCCACTTGGCCGTAGAACCTTCTTGAGTGACCTTGGGCAAGTCATGCTCTTTTAACCTTAGAGGAGGGCAATGGAAACCTCCTCCAAGCAATTTTTTTCCAAGAAAACCCTGTTGTAGGTTTGCCTTAGGGTTACCATAATTCAGAACCAACTTGAAGGCACACACCAACAACAATGGGGAAGCCCATCTAAAACCTGACAGGGAGACAAAGCTATAACTTGGTAGAGGGAATTCAAAATTTAAAAGAAAAATATTTATGATGTTTATATTGATGTAGAAAACTAACTCTTGTATATCTTCCATACACTAATACAGGTATGTTCTCAGTCGTTCTATTGCAACTGAAGTTCTTATCTCTAGAGCAGGAATGATCAACCTATGGGCCCTGAGATGTGGATGGACTGCAACTCCTGTCAGTCTTAACTAGTGGTGAGGACTAATGGAAGTTGTAGTCCAGCAACATCTGGACAGCCACAGGTTGTCCACATGCTCTAGAAACTCTTAAAACACCCAGATAACTAGAACAAATTTTTATTTGGGCATCCCTTTCTTGCAGAGTAACCAGAGGCATTGTCATTTAGTTTTATCAGTTTCAATGTGATCAGGTAATATTTTATACAAACTCAACACACTCAACAAACTGGAGGTGGATTGAATAGAATAGAATGTATACCTGAATAATGCTTAGCCAGGAGTAAATCCCATTGAACTCTATGGTACTTCCTTCTGAGTAGGAACCTGAGATTAGACAGTGCATAACTGTAGAATTAAGGCTGCTTCTCGTTTCTTTGTTGTAAACAGTACTTGCCAAGGTACTTCTTTCCCATTACTTATTGTGGGGTTTGAAAATTAATGCATTTTCATTGTGTTTTACTATGTTGGACAAGTAATCATCACACTATTTGTTTCTCTAACGAGGGGAGTTAGAATTGTTAAGAAATTGGCATAAACTTTTAAAATTCCTGTCAAAATAATTCTAAAATATCTTTTAATAACTAGAAAGCATGCATTATACCCATACAGTAACTTGATTCTTTCTTGTTACTGTACTTGTGAAATGTGATTTTGTAACATCCTCATTACCTTCTCAACCCTCAACCAATAATGTTATAGGTACTATATTGCCTGTAACATGTCACTTCCAGTCTCTGATCGCAGAAGCATTAGAATGAATGATTTTACTCTTTTTATTCTTTTCACAGTCTATATGGAGTCTATACACAATCTATAAGGAAAGAGGGCATCTTCAAAACAATTTAACCTTTTACAACTAAATGCAAAGACTTCTTGAAAGTCTTATTCCACCCACTACTGTTTCATCCCTCTCCCGTTCTCTTGTTCCGTTTTTTTTTAAATGCTTGTTGTTTTTGTGTTTCCTGTAGTTTGCAATTGGATACCAGAAGTTAAAAGGAAAAACTTGCCTATTCCCTTTCGGACTGCATTGTACTGGGATGCCCATTAAGGTAAAATTAAGGCTTTTTCTATATGTGGAAGAAGCTATTCACTTTTCAGTTAAGGAAATACACATTTTGTATTCTAAGATACATGTTCATCTGAGATTTGCCTGCCGTATTTTATCTTTGGGGATCAAGTAATACATTATGTACAAATTCTGTGAGTGTGTTGTGGTGAAAGGTATGGGAATCTCTTGCATATCCTGGGAACTAATTATCTGCCATAGTCATTAGTGCTCATGTGGATGACTTAACCAATAGGCTGCTTGCTTAAAGTGATAGGCTGTAATCAACAAGTGTGCCCAAATATTTGGGCGTGACCAATGAGTTATCTTTTTTGAACTGCAAGTCCACATGCTAGTCTTGAAAGTCACCTCTGTTTTCATAGATTAAGTATAGCTTTAAAAACTATTACAATAAAAAATTTAAAAAGAGCTATCCTATTAATATAGCACCAATTTAAAATAGTATAAAAACATTCAAACGTAACAATGAGCAGGCCCTCTCCCATTAAAAGATGCTTTAGAATAACCAATTAACAGTGAAAAGCCTGTCTTTAAAAAAGCATTTGTCTGTCAGCAGCAGGGAATCAGAGAGGGTGCCAGCCTAGGTACTCATTGGAGAGAAGTGCAAGAGCCTCAGAGCAGCCACCATAAAGAGCTTCTCAGGTGTTTTCATCAGGTGTGTCTGTGACAGTGGTGGGACTGAGGAAGGCCTTCTCCTGGGGATCTTAAAACTGAGACTCATATAGGAAGATGGTTTGTTTTTTTTTAGACAGGATGCACTTAAGTTGTGTAGGGCTTTTTATGTCAATGTTTTCGCATTGGGCATGGAAGCAAAAATGGTAGCCAGTGAAGCTATTATTTGTTCCCTGCAACCACCCCTGATAATGAATTGGGTCCAGACATGGACTCAGCAGGACGCCAGTGGTGCTAGAGGATAGGGATAGGTGGCCCAATTTGTCCTCCAGACCTTAGTGACACCTCTGGAGCTTTAGAAGGTTGGCTGCCCTCTGAAACAGTGTAGGAGATATTGGTCAGTTCTGTAAGGAGGAAAAGATACAGGAGAAAATAGCTCCCTCAAATGGATCCTATTTCCTTCTACTTGCCAGAGTTGTGGAGAGGGAAGAGCTGCTTCTTATTTCCTTGCAAAGCAAAAAGGAAGGGGGCCTGTTTTAATAAATTTGCTAGTTTTTAGTGAGCCAACCAACCAAACTTCTGAGGAAACCAGCCTGAGACTTATACACCATTATTACCGTCCATGTTGACATAGGAGGGCAGTAAAGCGATTTTAAATCTGATGAGTATAAACCATTACCTGTTTTATAATTATTTAGCTACTCTGTGTTTCTCATAGGCATGTGCAGATAAATTGAAAAGAGAAATGGAACTGTATGGTTATCCACCAGAATTCCCTGATGAAGAAGAAGAGGAGGAGGAGGACTCCAAGGTAGAAGAAGAAGTAGTCATCAAAGACAAGGCTAAAGGCAAAAAGGTATCACTTAAAGCAGATGCGTAGAATCTTTTTTCCATTGAGAGCTGCAATCCTTTAAGGGAAATTTGTTGTCTGTATTCTGCCAATGGGTGGGATCAAACTGAAAAGGATGGAGGAGCACCCTTTTTTGTTCTCTCCCTGCCTTTTTTCCTCAGTCTCTTTCCCTGCTCCCTCTTCAACCCAACAGACTGCAGAGAGAGGGAAACATTACTCTTAGATAAGGCCTAAGCTGGTTTTATAAGCTTTGGAAGATTATTTGCATTTCAGCAATACAATAGTACAGTTGCATATATTCTTAAACATGAACAAAAAATGTAGTGAACCTATTTCTTACATCACTTTTGTTGCTTGTTACAAGGTTCCTATGAACCTAAGTAGTCTCTTTCCCTTAGCCTGCTGGAGGTTAACGTTGTTTTTTCCTCATTGTCTTTAAAGAGTAAGGCTGCTGCCAAAACTGGCTCTTCAAAATACCAGTGGGGAATCATGAAATCTTTAGGCCTTTCTGATGAAGAGATAGCAAAGTTCTCAGAAGCTGAACACTGGCTTGATTACTTCCCACCTTTGGCCATTCAAGATTTAAAGAGTATGGGACTCAAGGTACGCATTACTTCTGAAACTCTTTTGGGAAAGGAATGTTTCTCTTAGGCCAGAGGTCTTTTTTCTTTGTGTGTTCTTGTAATTTTGGGGTTAAGCTGTAGACCTTTTAAAAAATGAAATATTCAATCATATACATTTGGCTGATATGTAAGAATGTTTCCTAAATTTATATGCATATTCATGACAAGCATTTTAAAAGTTATTGTTATATTTAGGAGAAAATGGCTTTTAAGAATTGGAGTCAAATAGAGCAATTAGTGTTGCTAGAAGTCTGACTGCTGTTTGAGTTCATGTAAAGCTCTTGGCTAGCTCTATTGGGGAGGTTCATTTTTTTCCCCGTTTGAACAACTGACACCTGTACCATATCACATTCTACTTTTGAAGAAAGTTTTAAAACATGTTTTAAAACATGTTGAAGTTGTCAGATGGCAATTAGCCAGTGTAGCTAATGGTGAGGGCTGATGGTTGCTATAGTCCAACCAACAACATCTGGAGAGCTACCTATTCCCCATCCCCATTTTAAAAAGCAGTTTCCCACTTGGAATCTGGGGCTGCTTTTCAAGATATTAAGATGTAAAGCCCTCTTGTGCGCAAATGATTACTTTTACAGCAGTCATGGATTCTGGCCCACAAGTGAAATGGGATTGCATTTCAGAATTTCAAACAAAGTTTGGGAACATGATTAGACTATTCTTTTTTTCTTTTCTTTTTTTTAATTTCCAGGTTGATTGGAGGCGTTCTTTTATTACCACTGATGTTAACCCCTATTATGATTCTTTTGTGCGGTGGCAGTTTCTCACTCTGAGAGAAAGAAATAAAGTTAAATTTGGAAAGCGGTAAGTTTAGTTCATTGGTGTTTTCATTCTATAAATGTAGGGGTAGCCAGAAGACTCCTTGCTTACCTGCTTGTTCTGTTCCCTAACAGTCACTGGTGGGATTTTTTGATTCTAGGCTCCCTGAGGGTATAAATGCACTTATTGTGGATGTTTTTGGCATGAGGTCTTTGGAGTTTGGCAGAATGCCAAGGCATTCTTAATATGGATGCAATATACCAGTGTTGTGGAAAGGACTCTTGCCTCGTTCAAAACTGTGGTTACTCATTCAAGGCTTCCAAATACGTTAAAGGATAATCAGAATGTGTAGTCAGATTGTAAATAACATTTGCATGCTTGCTGTTAAATGGACAGGACATTGATTATACGGGTAGCTCCTGCAAATGTTAAAGGAGCCTAGGATGTACAGTTCCTTTTTTTGAATAAATAAGTATATGAACATATAATAGAGAAAAATTGAGTTATGTTACCTAGTCATAGTGGCCTAGTTTTCAGGCTTTCTGCAGTAGTTGAAAGGAAAATGGAGTAGCTGCCTGTTAGTTTCCTTCTAAGCAGCAGCTTACTTGGAATGATTCTGCACAGGACCCTACTAAGTGGCAAGTATTAGTGGCATATGTGTTTAATTATATGTTGGGATTAGGTCCATAGAATGCAATATGTTTTTTGAGTCTCTAGGCAACATAGCTAAGTGATGCTTTCATTTGCCTTTTAGATATACTATTTATTCACCAAAAGATGGACAACCATGCATGGATCATGACAGACAAACAGGAGAGGTAATAAATACTTTCAGCATATTTAACTGCTAATGATACACACAGTTTTTGAACTGAGGAGGAAAAGCAGATGATAGTTGAATCTAAACATGCACTGAATAGAACAGCATGGGAAATGACATTGGGACTTGCAGAAGGAAAGAATTAGAGAAGATCATCTCCCCACTCCTTTTCTCTGTTGAATTCCATTCCTTTCACAGATGGTACGAGGGCTTTCATTTCTTGGATCATTTTCAGTCAGGCTTTAGGTGTAGTTTTGGCACTGTGTCACCCTGGGTTTCCTATGTAAGTTGATTGTATCCCAGTTGATACTTCTTGATCTCTCAGTGGCTTTACATACCATCAGTTATGGTATCCTGCTTGAGTGGGTCTCTGAGTTGGGAGTGATGGCAATTTTTACAGTAGTTCTTCTCTTACTTGGAAGGTTGGCTCTAAAAGTCAATGCTTTGGCTGCACTGAAGGCCCCATGGAGGCTTCCATATGGAGATCTACAGGGTTCAGTCCTTGTCCCTCATGCTGTTTAATATCTCTATGAAAGGGCTTAATGGCAATCATCCACACAGTTAGTTTCTTCTTTACATTGCAAGTAGATATGGTGGTGGATATGCTGAGCTTTTGCCTGGGTATGGCTTTGTAAGGGATGGAGACCAGTTAATTGAAGTTTTGTTCTGATAAGGCAGATTATTGCTGCTTGACAGTCCCTCAGTCCAGATAAGTGACTTGCAACCAGTTCTGAGTGAGATCACATTCTCTTAAAGGAATAGATATGCAGCTTGGCTATATGCTTGGGTCCTTCACTGTCATTGAGGATACCAATGGCATCTTGGTTTGGAGTGTGTTCTCCCAGCTTTGGCAGGTAACATACGATGCCTTGCAAAAGGATTCACCCCGTCTGACTTTTCCATTTCCCAGCAGAGAAGGATCAAACCTCCTACAGTTGAGTTGACTCCTCCCACTGCTCCTAGTAGGCAAGATAAAACAAAACAAAAACTTCTGGTCGTCATATGGGGGGAGCCTTGGAAGGTCAGACTTTATTCTGTCTATGCTCCTAGTTGGACATGTTTTTGTGAGCCAGTCAATCCATTGCCCCCCTTTATCATACCTTTCTTCTCTTACCCTTTTCTTTGTCAAAATCGCCTTCTTTTCATCGCTTAAAAAACCTTTCTCCCTTGTTTCTTCTCTCTCTCTCTTCACCCCTCTGCCTCCCTCCTCGCCCCCACACCCATGAGTATGTGGGGAGAAAAGGAGGAAGAACACTATGCTAAGCAAGGAAGGGAGAGCCGCTGACAGGCACCAGATTCTCCCCGACTCTTCTCCCCTCATCTGTATTGAGAATGAGGCAAGTGCTCAGGAAGGAAGCCAGACTAGTGGAGGGGGCCTTTCAGGGACCAGCCAGGGGAGAGGAATTCTCTCCTCATTGCTGCGGAGTTCCAGTGCCAATGCCCAGCCTATATTTTGGGGCAGGGAACAAAAAAACACTCAGGATCAAGGAGGGAGCCATTGCAGACCACAGGGACAGTGCAGTGAGTAACTCTGTGCCCCCTCAAGCCCCCAGAACCAGGCAAGAACACTGTCCTAATCTGACAGACTGGATCTGGAAACTGGTGGCGAGGGAGACAGCGGCAGCAGGTGTGGCAACATGACCGCAAGTATCAGGAGAGATCAGGGAGGCAGAGAATGCACAGGCAGTTGCTTGGTCTCCCTTTTCCTTCCCCAGGCCTCAGAACTCCTAGGCCTTAAAGGGGGAATCTTCCACTCATGAGAGGATGCGTGAGGAGTGCAGCAAAACTTGTTCCCACTCCCGTTAGTGCACTAGCAGTGTCTTGGGGGGAGTTCAAGCTCCCTCCTGCTCCAGTAGCTCCGTCTTGGCCACATGGAGTCCAGAAGTCAATGAAGCTGGCCCTCTTTTTTTTTGTGAACATTATTTGAGGTTGGGCAGTCCTGGTCAGGACAAACAATATCACAACAAAGGGCCCCCAAATTGTTATGGTGGGACAAGATCTCATTCACTGATGATCGAAGCCTGGGAGAGAAACCTGATCACACTGGACGTGGAACACGTGCAGAGAAAACTGAATTCCAAAGCAGATTGGCTGAGCCAGACAGACATCGACCAGGGAGAATGGAGCCTCCACCCAGCAGTGTTTGACCTGATTGTAAGATTCCTGGGTCACCTGCAAGTGAATCTGTTCACCTCTGTGGCGAATGCCAAACTTCCACAATTCATCTCCAGATACTGGACATAGGAAGCTGAGAGCATGGATGCTCTCCCACTTTCCTGGCCCTCAGGTCTATAGTATGCCTTCTCATCAACAGCTCTCTTTCTTTTCCAAGGTGATGGGAAAAATCCGAAGAGAGAAGACCATGGTAATTTTGGTGGCCCCAGCATGGGCCAGGAGAGCCTGGTTTTCCAAGATTGTCAACATGACAGAGGACTCCATGGCTCTTCTGACCAGGATAGACCTTCTCATGCAGAGGCATGTTGGTCACCCCAATCCAAACTGGTTATAGTCGAAGCTTGGAGATGGAATAAGACATGCTAAAGGCTTATGGCTATTCAGATAGGATTACAGATGCCATCCTCACTTCCTGGACAGCCTCCACTAATAGAATTTACAAATACACCTTCTGAGTGTTCTGCAGGTGGTGCAAGCTTAAAAAAGTGAACTTCTTGCAACCATTGATCACTGACCTGCTGGACTTTCTTCAGGAGAGCATTGATTAGGGCCTAAGACCAATCATGGCGAAATGATAGGTTGCAACTATCGTAGTGACTCTATCCTGCAGTCAGGTGGCAGAGATCTCAGGCTATTCCTACTTGCGCAGGTTTCTGAAGGGCTTGTCAAACAGGGCCTCTCCTACTGCTTCCCCTCATAGAATCTTCATTCAGTTCTGAAGGCATTAATGGTACCCCCCCCCCCTTGAATGCTTGAAGTATCTCTCTTGTAAGGTGCTTCTGCTCACAGCTGTCACATCACCTTGCAAGGTATCCAGGCTGGGTGCACTGTCAGTTTACGAGTAGCTGGTGTGTTTTCAGGCCAGACTCAGTAGTTTTACAGCTGGACCAAACACTCATCCCCAAGGTTACCTCCATTTTCCACAGAGAGCAAGAGATGATCCTTCTGTCTGAAGCCCAGAAAAGAACTGGGAAAAAAATGGCATGTGCTGAATGTCCACAGAGCCATCCAAATCTCCCTGAAGAGGACCAGCAGCTTCCGAGCTTCTGTGGCCTTGTTCATCTCCTTCCAACCAAGAATAATGGGAAGGAAGGTATCTTCTGTCATCTTGAGCAGACGGATTAAGTCTTACGTTATGGCTTGTTATGAGTCCCTGGATATGACGGTTCCAGAGGGCATCATGGTGTATTCCACCAGAAGCGCAGCCACCTACACCCCTCTCTCCACCTATGCCCCTCTGACAGAAATCTGCTGGGCTGCTATTTGGAAGTCCCATATGCATGAACCTTTGTCAGACATTAGAAACTGGACAGCCTCGACTTGGCCAAGGCTGCATTTGGGAAGAGCATACTGCAACAGGTGGTGAACTCCTAGGATTAGGGGACACCAGCACTTCCCGCCCTAGTAGATGGAGGCTTTGGCAAGTCCCAGTTGTAGGAGGTTAGACCCTTCTCTACTGGTAAAAGAAATATTGGTCTTATCGGTGATCTTAAATAATCTGTGTGTTCTTGTTCTTGTTGAGTCTTTTCCTTTATCTTGACTGGCTAATGATTGACCTTCCAAGGGGTTGCTCCCCCTACATGACCACCAGAAGATTTCTTGTTTTCATCCTGCCTACTAGGAGCAGTGGGAGGAGTCAATCCAATTTTAGGAAGTTCTTTCCTTTAACTACAGGCAATGAACGTATCACAGGTAAGACCAATGGCCCTTTTTCTTGCTTTTATAGCCTGGAAGTGAAATGGATATAATTGGGATTGTTACCACAGAAGTCAAAGAGGGGTGTATAGTTTTGGAAGGCACTGCAATTGCAATCTTGGCTTGAAGTGGTTAGCTTGGTTTCATTGGTCTGTGCTTTGATAACCTCTGAGTCAAATTACTGCTGTGTGCTTCATGTTGTTGTACCTTTGAAAATAGTTTGGAGACACCAACTAGCGGCAGTTAGACTGTTGACCAGAACCAAGTGCTTTGGACCCAATTCTGGCTTTTCTGTAGAGTTATTTTCTGAGCCTAATTATTCTGACCTTGACTCATAAAGGCATCTGTGGCATGAGACCCCAGTACCTCAAGAACTGCCTTTACATAGAAACTTGTCCAGCCCCTGAGATTAACATATGACTTCTGCAAGAGATATTTAGAGGGTGGAAGTGGGAGGACTTGCCTGTTCTGAGGTAGAACCATGAGTATAGAATAGGCTCAACAGAGGTGCTTGGCTGGCACCAGTGTCTGACAGTTCTTTGCTATCAGGTGAAGGCATTTCCTATTTTTCGGACATTTAATTAATTTAATGGCTTAACTTTTCTGGCTGCTGCTTCTGCATCCTTTATTGAAATGTGCTTGATGGTTGTTTGGGTGAACAGGTCTAGTAAATGTATATGGTTTTTATATATTGCTTTTCTGGTATTTTATAAAAGCATTGGGACTTAGAGTTATATAAACCCAATATGTAGAGAAGAAAACAAAGTCCCAAAACATGTTAAATTTATTAAATATCATAAATTAAATATTTACAGGGAGACAAGGCTTGCTTGAGCCTATCATATCAGAAAATTTTCTTAATTATCTTTGCTATCTTAAAAGAGAACCTAAAGGGGTTTAGTCAAAATACAGCTATAGTATTGGAATTGCATGCTGAAATTAAAGGAGTTTTATAGTTGGTGGAGTCAGTTATTGAGAGAAAAGAAAGGTATAATAAAATTCTCTGGGAACACAAGCTTTTGGCAAAAACTGTTAAGATAACTGACTTCTGTGTTCAGATGGTGGGTAGCTTGCGTTGTTTACTTTACATTAATTTACATTGTTTGCTTCCTACAACCACCACTTTCTTCATTAGACATGCTGGAAATTTTGTTTGGATGCATTTATTTATTCGAAATAGATGCATCATTCCTTAAGTGAGCAATGATCAGTGAGCAGGGTTTATACAGGTTCTGGACCTTGCTATACTGAACACATTATTTTTTTCCCTAGTAAATGAAGGCTAGTTTAAGTTAGGCTGTCTGATCAGACTCTGAAACACCCATGGGAGCTAGAGGTAGAAGTATTATACTCACTGTTTGTCTATTGGCTCTTAGGGTGTAGGACCTCAGGAATACACTCTGATCAAATTGAAGGTGATAGAACCTTACCCTATAAAGTTAAGGTAAGTTTCTGGGTAATTATTCTTCTTTATGTTAGGAAAACTCTAAAAATTGTTTAATAAAGCTTGAAAGTTTCAAGTTCTCAGTAGAAATGTAGTAAGATTTATATATTAAGGTATTCTTTCCCACGGACAAAGTCTTGCATTTTCTAGAACAAGCTGGGGATATTGGTGGCCTCTGGCTTATATAGCTTTAGAATATGTGGATTACACACATTCATGGAAATGAGCCCTATAAGTGGCAGTAAACCGTGACAGAAATTGGAATTGCGGACTACCAGATCTGGGAGAAGAACAGTGGTGGATGTCACTTGACTTCATACAATCATAATTTTGGACTTCCCAGACATAATCTGGTTGATCACTGTAGGAAACTAGATGTTGGACTGTATGGATCTTCAGTCTGATCCTGCTGTACTTTTAAGTTTCTAAGAATTTTAATACCACTATAGGTATACCTCAGTTAACAAAACTGATGTGTTCCTAGGTATTACTTGTTTAACAGAATATTGGGTGTCAGAGGCAAAAGTAAAATGGAAAGAGTAAGGATAGGTTCCTACACCACAAAAAAGAAGAGCAGTTCAACATGTTTCAGTAAACATTTATTTCAAAACTAACAATCAGGTCAGGTAAATCTTACATGAGTAAAGAAAATCATTTAAAATCTTCTGCAGACCACTTGCAGTCTTCTTTCAAAATGCGTCCTGGAGTACCTTTTTCTTTTTCCTTATGAGTTCTGTTTTAGTGGCCAAACTTACAGGTTTTTGCTTTTTTGAAAAACCTGTGCGTAGCTGGTGGGGCACACTTATCTGTTCTCCAACTTGAAACTTGATACTAATCTGATTATGTGCCATATCATTAACTAATACATCTAAATTGCATTCCTAGATTGACTCAAACAAAATTGAATAATCTTATTCCATTAGTAATCGTAATGGCATATATAAAGGGATATTGACAATAGGCTTTTGAATTTGTATTATGTAGATTGCTGAATTTTATTCTTTGTGGGTCATTGTGGTTTTTTTCTGAACTGTCTTTCCTTTCTTTTACAGTGGCCTTAAGGGAAAGAATATTTTTTTGGTAGCAGCGACTCTCAGACCAGAGACCATGTTTGGGCAGACAAATTGTTGGGTTCGCCCTGATATGAAGTATATTGGTTTTGAGACCATGAATGGGGATATTTTTATTTGCACACAGAGAGCAGCCAGGAATATGTCCTATCAAGGTTTCACAAAAATCAATGGAGTAGTGCCTGTTGTGAAGGAGCTAATGGGAGAGGTGAGCAACTTGGCCAGGGTTATTTGCATGGTAGGGGGTCGTTTCTGTGTATTAGAAAGAAAATGTTGAAGAACATTTACACAGGTTTGCCAGTAATGTTGTATGTCATTTTTAATCTTAGTTCCATTCCCTTGGCCTTTGTGCCATCTCACAGAATCAGAGCAGTCTCTCTGCAAACCAGTGTATAGGTTGTTAAAATGTACTGTGTTAATGGACAAATTTCCATCCTAAAACACAACACTCTGGAAAGAAAAAAGTGTATGGAGAGAGATTCACCATTTAATGCTTTACTTTGACCTTGTGGCTCTATTGTGGTCCAGTCTGATCTGTGAATGTTTTTCCTACTGCATGTGGTCTTTTCTCTGAGCACAAAAAGTAATGAAATCTTCCAGGGTACCATTTGACTTACAGTAAAACTTCTTTCAAATGTCAGTGGTTGAATTCAAAAAATTGAATCAAAGCTGATGTGGAAAGCATTAGAATGTTTTCTTTCCCCCTTTCCCAGTCCAGCTGGAAGAGAAGAGAGGCATGCAGCTAGCACCGAATGTGTATATGTGATGTCTTGTGATCCGAGCCTTTATGCTTACCCTTATTTATTATGCCTTAATTGGAAGTATTTATAGGCAGCTTATATTTAAAGTTTCAAAGCAGAATGCAGTAAATATGTGTTGCATGTACATATAATAGGCAACGTGCACCAGCATATAAAATCAATGTACAATGTTTATGTTATCCAGTAATATTTAGGCTAGATTTATTTATTGTGCCTGCTTAGGTTACAAGTGATCCTATAATCATAACATGTTGACATCCTGTTTCTCTGTTATGTAGGACATTCTTGGGGCTGCAATTTCTGCCCCTCTAACAACCTACAAAGTCATCTATGTTCTTCCTATGTTGACTATTAAGGAAGATAAAGGTGAGGCTGCTGCATCTTCATCTGTATTATTTTCAGGTTATGTACCTGTTGGGCTGCTTTTTGCCCAACCATTGATCATTAAAGTGACTTGGTCAGCAAGTACCTTTCTGTATTGCCCTTCTTCTCTGCTTGTGGCAGTCTGTAGACTGGATTCCATAGGCTACCATGTGAAGTGATGACGACTGTATTATTTTGCTTCCAGACAGAAAGCAGGTATGGCTATACTGCTGATCCCCTTAGAACTGCTTCCTGTTCCTAAACAGAGATGTAGAAATTGGGCAGTTTCATTTTTGGTGCCTTCCATTGGCATTCTTGTCCTTTCCCAGTTCCCTACCTGGCTGCACAGAAATTCCTGTCTATTGTGTAACACGTTTTTCTTGATGCCTATATTTTTACATATTTTCCCATTGGTTAAAGTTGTGACAGGGTTCCTTCTACCACTGGACTTTGGAGGGTTGCACTGCACTACTTTTTCAAAATGTTGTACTGAAAGAAGGCTCATTATGCCTTCTAGGGAATTATGAGAATGATTTTACTATGCTTTTAGATCCCCTGACTTATTTTTAGATCCAAGACAGCTTTTTCTTCAAAACTATAAGTGAAAAGAAGTCACAGTGCTCTTTCACGGTACACAAATACAGTGCTGTGATTCTCTTTTGTTTGCTATGGCAACATTCTATGAAGACCTTGGGTTTGTATTTTTTTTTTTTTTTTTTTTGAGACAGGGGCACTTTGAATTCTCAGGGAGCTCCTCTAGTGTCTCTGACCAAAGTACAAAACACAGGATTCCATAAGATGCAACCAGGGCAGTTGAGAAGTAATGAAAGTGCTATAATTGTGTACTGTGTGCAGGGTGAAAGGGCCCATAGTGAAATTTCCCCCATGTCCTTTAGAGGATGGGAAGAAGGGACCCATATATAGATGTTTTGTTAGTGATGTGGTTGCAGGCAGGCTGTAGGCCTGCAAAAAGGGCGTGAGAACAATGTGTGGAGTTTGGCTGCACTTTGCTCACTCCAGATTAAAGTGTGTCACTGTACATTTTTCACCTCTGAATTTTTTGTTGTGCATATTTTTCACATATGCAGATGGATTTGTGCGCATTTCTTCTTTGCTGAAATAAATCACATGTCTTAGAAATGTACACATTTCAATGTTAAGGTGCATTTTGTTCAGTTGCTAATCTCAGGAGATGTGAATGAATATTTTCATTGGAAAATGAAGTCCAAAAAATTTATTTTCCATTTTGATCCCAGCTTTTATTTTCAAGCATTTGAAGACATCGGAATGTTACCTTCTCTTCCTCTCTTGTCTTTTACTTTGGGCTGTTTACTCCATCCTTTCCTTGTGTTGACATGACCCTTTATTGTCTTTGCAAGCATTTGGTCCAAGTCCTGTGTTGGAATTTCAGGGAGAGAGCTGATGGCAATTGGATTTGGTCAGGAAAACCATGTACATGGAGACTCCATTTGTAATTTAGAAACCTTATTTCTGAGTCCTGTCTATTCTTAAAATATTGGGGTCCCATATTCTTTCTAATAGAAAGAAGCAACTTATATACAAAAGGCTGAGGAGACATGTAGCTCCACCATGTGGTATCAACTCTTCCTGACCTCTCATGTTTTCAGGGGGATAACCTCTGGAGCTGGGAACCTTTTCTTTATCCAGCAAGGCTCTCTGTGTAATTTGAAACCCTAGTTTCCCAAGTGTCTACACTGGAGTGGAGAAAATGCAGTCATGGGTGTTTCCCCCTGTTGAGCCACCCATCCAGTTCAAACATTTTGTTCAAATTATATTTATCAAACTTCTCTTGACTCATCCGCCCCATGGCAACTGTGTAGAGGGTCAATCTCACTTGTTTTAGATTCTCCCTTGCTTGTTTTAGGCCCAGGAGACACCTTTGTTTAACAAAGAAGAAAACCAAGGTCCTGCAGGAGACTAGCATTACACTCCTCAATCCCTGATAGTTGTCCACCCTTGTTTGAAATCGTGTGGAGATCCTTCCCACTTAGAAAATGCTCCTTTTTACAGAACATACCCCTCAACACATGAGCTGTGTAAGTTCAGGAGTGACACTAAATGCAAAATCCTTGAGCTCCTCATATTCGTGCTACTCTTTCACATGAGTAATGCTGGCATAGGACTATATCATTGCTTCAGTGCAAACTTAAAACACCAAGTGTAGTAAGTTGTGAAAGACTAAGATAGTCATATGGCTGAAAGGCACAATAGCCTTGTCCTTGTTAGTTTGCTTAAAGATTTTGGCTGGTTTTTGGTTTTCATTTCTGTTTTAAACCTGTGTTAAAACATGTGCACCTGTACACAGAAACCTGTTAGGTAGAAATGTTGTAGCTACACTGGTCTTTTATGCATGGATTTTGCTACAAAAATGGGATAACTGATGTTTTCTCAAAATTTCTTGCAAGGCACTGGTGTGGTCACATGTGTTCCATCTGATTCTCCGGATGATATTGCAGCCCTGAGAGACTTAAAGAAGAAACAGGTGGGTCTTTTTAAACCTGAGAGAGTCTTAGTTGGCAAGAAGTTGATGGGTAATTGCACACAGATAACAGCACAAACTTTTTTTTAATAAATATACCATGAATAAAAAGTTATTTTTATAGTCAGAAGATTGAATGTATAGTCTGTGTGCATCAACAGAATCCTTTCTCTTGGGCAAGAGCCCCCAATCTCCATATTGTACAAAGAAAAATAAACACTTTAGCTCAGTGTCAGGGAATATATGGTTTTTCAGTGCTGTTGCTCCAATTTTCATCATCCCTAGCCAGCATAGCTAATAGGGAAGGTTGACCAGAATTACAGACCAAGACTGTCTGGAAGGCCTTCTGTCTTCTTCAGGTGTTAAAGGAGTAGTATGGGAACTGCTTTTTTTGTGGGATCCATCAGCTGGGTTTGGGGTGGTGGTTAGATGGGCAGAAATTTCTGCTTTGGCTGTGCCTTTAAAGTTTGGTCCTTTTCATGTGGCAGTGCCATGGAGTGAAAAAGTGACTGCTGCTGAGAAATGTAAAACGGGGTAGGGAAATTATGGCCCTCCAAGTGTTACTGTAGTTGCTCTACCATCAGCTTTAGTAAGCACAGTGAGCGGTCAAGACTGATGGGAATTGTAAAAATGTCTGGAGGGCAAATTGACTAAATTTGCATGAGAAAATATGCTTTATTTTTACATCATGTATGGTTGTGTCGTAGCATGTATCATACTAAGATGGAGTGAGTATGTTCTGGAGCTTGGGCAGCAGCACATTTTTGGTTCCTCTGGGGAACTAGAGCATCTCATCACAGCCACTATTTTGGGCAACTGGAAGTCAAATTGCGTAAGTCCCATTCAGCTGGGACTGGGGTATTTTAGTTTGTTTATTTTTTTTTTGAGGGGTGTCTTTCCTTTTCGAGCAGTTCTTAGTATTTTGTGGGGAAGCTTTGCAAACCAGAATTTTATTCAATGTAGAATTTGTTTTTAGTGTTTCTTTTTTTCAGCTGAAAAATTGTGGGTTTCTGCTAGATATTTTGGGGGGAAGGTTAGTGGGGTTTCCAGGAGTGCACTATACTTTCTCTCCCAAAGCACCCTGAAGTGACATTGGATCACTATTGGGAGAATGTCTTTTCATTTTTGGAAGACATTTGTATTGAATTTCAAATATATGTTTAGAGGTTTTTAGCTAAATAATTTGAGGACTGCCAAATTTGGGGGCCGGGGGAGGAGAACTAGTGGAGTTCCTAAGAGCTGCATGTAGCCCATGGGCCAGACAATTTCCATGCTTGTAGTAGAAGAATAATTTCCCCTCTGCGAGATTGGAAGAGAAAGGTATTTTGTTATCTGCGGTTCTTTATCTTTTCTTTTCTTTTCTTTTCTTTTCTTTTCTTTTCTTTTCCTGTTCTTTTTTTTTTTAAAGTGCAGCTATTCTCCATTTTATTGGGCACCTCTTGGTTGATCAGCATTTTAATTGGTTAACTTAACTGATTGTTTAATCCGCAAGAGCAAAGCCCTGTTTGTGTTAGACTGTTGTAGATTTGATTTTTATGTTTGATCTCTAATTTCTTCGTAGGCATTTCGAGCAAAGTATGGCATTAAAGATGAAATGGTCCTCCCATTTGAACCAGTAAGTGCAGTAAAAAAATGATTGTGTTGAATGTTCATTCTGGTTGCCAACATTATTTCTAGTAGATTTACATGTCCGTGTTATATCGTTTGTGCATAGAAACTTTACATTCTGTGTAAATAGGCCAGCGTGGCATGTGTTTATTTCTCCCCTAATATTTTAGATGCCAAATCTCATTTTAAAGGGAGTGTTCTTGGAAACACTGAGGCAGAAGCAGGGAATTTGTAGCTTTCTAAATATTGGTCAACTAATGCTCTTGTTAGCCAGAGGGGTGGGAATTGGAGTCTAAAAACATTTGGAGGATTACAAATCCCCCAGTTCTGGTTGAGAAAGGGTGGCAAACTTGTATGCCAACGAAGAACAACTGGCTAGGAATGTGTGGAAGAAGCACCATAAGGTTAGGAAGAAGCATTTGCTGATGGTAAGATGTAGTTCTAGCCTGTGCCTCATATTTTACCAGATGAATAATTTCTAAGGAGTGAGCAACAGGAGCACAAGAAAGCTGGCTGGCTTGAATTGGGCAGTTAAAGTTTGTTTGATGTTGAATGCACATCTCAAAGCCCCTTGTGTGCTCTGCTCAACCTTCTACCTTGTTGCAGTTGTACCATCTGGAAGCACCCCAGTTTTATAGTGTGGCAATTACTCCCTTTTGTCATTTGCAAAGAGTTTGCAGGAAAAGTGGCTTTATGAAAAAGATTTTTGCCTCAATGAAAGGTTGGCCTCCTTTTCCAGTTTGGAACAGGTAAAGGCTTTACTTCTGCTCAACCAGAGCATAGCCAGCTGACATGTACAAATGGTTATGGATCCCAATAGCTGTGTCTTTTAGTCCATCAAGAGGACTAAGGACAAAGTCAGTCCCAGTAGTTCCTAATCTTCAGCTGTGCAATATCCTTTGAAAGTCTTATTTGTCTGTCTGATCTGGGACTCTGTTTTCATTCAATCTTCTGGTGTTCTTGCATAGTGCAGGCTCAGGCCAGGGCTGCAAGATTGAAAACGGAACATCCCTTGAGTAATTTGTGAAACTGCCTTTGTGGCTTCTGTGTAGAATATTGATTGTTCCAACAAGTTTGATCACTGAAGAATAACATGGTTAAGAAATAACCTCAGCAACCCCCATGTTTGGCTTGAGAACTAACCACAACAAACGCAGTTCTGGAATACAAAATGCCTGTATAGTTCTACAGATCTAATATTTTTACATTGGAGTGGAATTAACAAGATTTACTTCATTTATTCCCTTCTGTAGTTTAAATCTTCAGGCCACTGGACTGTAAACAAGATAATGTACTGTTGATAAACTAGATTGCTTTTATTTGAAGGCTACTGGGGTCAGCACTGAATTCCCTGCAAGACTCTTGATTCACTTGCATGATTGAGAACAACTGCTTTACAGTACTTTTGTATATTCCCAGGTGCCCGTCATTGAGATCCCTGGCTATGGCAAACTTTCTGCTCCAACGATCTGTGATGAGTTGAAAATCCAGAGTCAAAATGACAGAGAGAAACTTGCAGAAGCCAAGGAAAGATTATACCTGAAAGGATTTTATGAGGGTGTAAGTAAAGTTTTTGTAATTCTGTCTTGCCCCTTCTTCGTTTTTTGTGTGTTGCATTTGAAAATGTGTCCCTTTCCTTCTCCCTACAGAAATTGAGAAGAAAAGTATTTAAGGGAGATGGATTTCCCTGGTTATGCTTTTGCATGTAGGAGATGAAAAGGAGTTGTTTCTAGGTTAGCATGGTTGGTTGCTTGCTTGTTTGGTCATCATAGAGATCTGGGCTCTTTCTTCTCTTTATTTACCACATGGCTTGTTCTACTAAATATAAGATTCTTCCAGAAGGTCTTTCTAGAATGAGGCACTTCATTCTCTGTTGGTCTTTCTCTGTTAATTTGGAAATGTATTAGCCTGTATTGTTTTTGGAAATTTAAAGTTCTGATAGGTTGAGCTTCATTAATTTCAGACATTTTCAGATGGTAGAATGCATAGATCTAGACTTAATGATTTTTTTAAAGTAATTTTATTAAAGTTCCAACATATAAAACAAACAATTATCATTGTATTCTCAATTGTCGTATTACAACTGTCTTCCTTCCTCTCTGGATTACAATCTTTATCATTCCATTGAACTGTTATCAATGCATCACAATAAATTGTTAGTATTATCTACTTAATTCTTTAGTTCCTGTTTTTCTACTCAACTTTACTTGTTCCATGATATTTCTCTGAATTTTATCTTGTAAGAACCTTTAATACCATGAATTTTGTATTATTCCCTGTCAAGACCCCTCTCGCTTCCGAAATCATCTGCCATTCTTTATAGATATCATCATCTGATTTCCCTTTTAATCTCTGTGAAACAATATCTGCATTTCTATTTTCAATAAAGGTTGCCCACCATTGTTCTGTCGTTGGTATTATATCACTTTTCCAAAGCCTTGCAAATTCAATACGGGCAGTGGAGACCATATACGGTATTATTCTCCAATATTTCTTTACCCCAGTTCCCTCTAACATATGTGTCATATTTAACAAGTACATTTCAGGAGTCTTATCAATTTGAACCTGCAATACACCACATATTATCTTATGAATTTCATTCCAATACATTTTTGCTTTCGAACATGTCCACCACATATGAAATAGTGTGCCTACAGTCTTTTGACACTTCCAACATTGACCTGTACCTGTCTTATAAATTATCTTTAATTTTTCCGGTGTCATGTACCATCTATGAAATAACTTATAGTAGTTTTCTTTAAGGTTCTGAGCTACCGTGAACCTCTTTGTTCGTTGCCAACTCTGTTCCCACCATTCCAACTGAATTGGATGTCCAGTGTTCTGTGCCCATTGTATCATTGCTATTTTAATTGTCTCCTCCTCACATTGTTGTTGTAATATCTCTTGATATAAATGTGAAAGTAAATGAGGTGGATTTTCTCGTAAAAGCTTCAACAGATTCTCTTGTTCTTTCTGTTCTATTCCTTGAATTTTCACGTCCATCTGAAATCTTTCTGATAATTGTCTGTAGGGAAACCAGCTTAACTTTATACCTTCAATTTCCAATTTCTCTCTTGATTTCATCTTAAAAACATTTGTATTTGTGTTCATATTTGTTTTCTCCAATATATCTTCATATCGCAACCATTTTTCTGTATCTGACCATCTTCCAAAAAAAGCTTCTTGAGGGGAGACCCAAGTGGGTAGCTGCCTAATGTTCTTATTCTTATAATCATTCCATATTTTATATAATGATTTCCTTACAAAGTGATGCATAGAATCTTTATCAGTTGTCGCTTTTCCATAGAACATGTAGGCATGCCACCCCATCCTTAAATCTGCTCCCTCTAAAGCCAGCATTCTCGTATTTTGTAAATCCATCCAGTCCTTTATCCAAGTGAATGCCGCAGCCTTAAAGTATACTTGTAAGTCCGGTAATCCGAAGCCTCCTCTTCTTGATATGTCAGTCAAGACTTTCCATTTTATTCTTGGTTTTTTGCCTTGCCATATGAAATTAGTTATATCTCTCTTCCATTGTATGAAGGGCTTAGCATTTGTGATTATAGGAATATTTTGAAAAAGATAATTCATCTTTGGTAGTACATTCATTTTTATAACAGACATTCTTCCCAGCATAGATAATCGCATTTGAGTCCATTTCTCTAAGTCTTTAGATATCTCTTTCCATTTTTTCTCATAGTTATTTTGGAAAAGCTCATTGTTTCTCTTGGAAATCCAAACTCCCAAGTATTTTGCTTTCTGTCCTCTATTTCTGTCCAAATCCTGTTATCTGTTTGAACTCCATATCTTCTTTCTCTCTCATGTTTTTTGTTATGAACACTGTCTTATCCTTGTTTATCTTAAATCCTGAGTAATCTCCATACTCCTGAATAATATTCATCAATCCTTGTATACTGCTGAGAGGGTCCTCTAGAAACAAAACCAGGTCGTCCGCAAATGCTTTAAGCTTATACTGATATTTCTTTATCTGGACTCCTCTTATTGTAATTTCTTCCGGTATGATATTATTAAGAATTTTCAGTGTCTTTATAAATAACAAAGGCGACAACGGACAGCCCTGTCTTGTTCCTCTATGAAGTTCAATCTGTTTTGTTCTCTCTCCATTAATAATCAGTCTCACCATTTGCTGACTATAAATTGCTTCAATCCAAGAAATGAATTTTTCTCCTGCTTGTGCCTGTCTAATAACCGTCTTCATAAATGCCCAGTTAACCATATCAAAAGCCTTTTCCGCATCGACAAACACCATAACTAATTTCTTTTCATTATGTCTTTCATAGTATTCGATTATATTTAATACTGTCCTGATGTTATCTCGCATTGTTCTCTTCGGTAGAAATCCATTCTGATCTTCATGTATGTTATCTTGAAGAACCTTTTTAAGTCTCTCAGCTAAAATAGCAGCAAATATCTTGTAGTCTGTATTTAAAAGTGAGATAGGTCTGTATGTTCTTTTATTTCTTTTGTCTCTACCTTTATCTTTGAAACATCCTTTGTTAAAGTTTCCAGCTTCTTTCCCAACTTATCAATTTCATGTTTCATATCTGTTCTCATCTCTTTTCTTGTTTCTTTTAAGTCTTGTCTTATGTCTGTCTCTGTCTTCCTGATATCTTCTCTAATATTCCTCAATTCTTCCATCATTTGTAACATTAGGTCTTGTGGCTTCTGGGATGTATCAGTGGATGTCCTTGCTGGCTGGGTAGTCATTGTTGCTGCTGCGGCCGCTGTGGCCTTCCTTGTTCTTGTATCCATTAACTTTCTTAAAGAATAAAATTTTCTCTTCTACTTGTTCTTTCTGCTCCTCTCTGTTATCTTAATTAATTCAATAATCAATGAACTCAATGATCTTGGTACCAATTATCTTGAGACCTGTTATTTCGTAGTCCAGTGAATTGTCTTAATATGGTCTAAACATCATAAACTTTTATAAACAAATGAAATCCTAATTGCAGTATAATACTGTATGTATAAATGAAATCTTAATTATGTTATAATAATGTTCAACAATGTGTCTTAATAATAGAAAATATAATAATACAGAATATAATTCTCCACTTTTTAGATGAATTCACACAATATTGTTTACATAGTAAACCATGAAAAATCTTAGTTCTGCGTTAACCACTGAGGCTTCAACCACTCCAGATTCCCCCTCCCAAACGTGTTTATCCAATCCTCTACAGTTCACTCTTTTTCCAGTTCTGCAGCTACGACCTTGGATAAGGAATGTAGCTCCCCGTCACTGTCTGCGTGGGTGGGGAGTTTTCAGTTCTCACTGTTTTTCAAGGTGAAGAAGCCTTCATTTTTAAGAGTCAGATCAACAGGGTCTAATACCAGGTGCACTATATGAAGTAAATAAATGAAGATAGATGTCCTTTTAAAACAAAGTCCAATAAAATAATTTTAGAAGCTCATAAAGTTCCCAAAATCAGTTCCTTGAAATAAAGTTCCTTAAAGTTCAAACACTCAGAGTGTTACAATCAAAGTCCTTAATTTCTGCTTTTATTTCATTTAACTTCTTTATCCATTTAAAAGTTCCAAATCAAAGTCTCGGTGCCAAGTTTATTAATCCATTTGTGAAAGTTTATAAAAATACCGAAGAGTTTTCAATGGGAGCAAGTACGAGCAAAAGGAAAAAGAGAAAGAAGAACTCACTTTGTCCTGCGGCTTGCCAAATCCCACAAAAAACAACAACAACAACAAAAAAAAAACCACAATTTTCCTCAGCACCGAAAAAGAGTCTACTGCACTCCAAACAGTTAGGAAGAAAAGAAATTCCATGTATGTAAAATACAGATGAGAGAGAAAAAAAGCCCAGAAAAGAGCAGCACTGTTAAATCCCCTTCGTCTGCATTCAGCAATTTATAAGCTCAGTGTCTTCAGTCACTTTAAAACCATTAACAAGTTCTTACCAATTGGATCCAACTCCAGTTTACTCCAAGTCTAAATCCAAGCCCAGTCTAGTTAAATCTCGATAATCCACCAAGAGAAATACAGGAAAATTGAAGTTTATTCAAACTCACCACTCTGGTCTCTGTAGCTTTAAGAAATCCACCATTACCTTTCTGCTTCCTGCCACCAGGGTCTTCTCCAAGCTGCAGTTTATATTCGCTGAAACAGGTACATACCTCTTGTGTGTTAAGTTAAACTGTAATCCAAATCGGGCTGTTACTTGCTGTCTTGCCTTGCACTCTTGGTTAAAAGTCGGCGGCGGCGCTTGTGCCGCTAAAACGGCAATCCAGAAGGTCCCGTCGTCGTCCTGCGATCCTGCACAGCTCCTCCACTCTCCCCCTTCGGGGAGGGCTCGGTGCTGGAATTTGGATCCCCTTCGGACCTCTTCCTCATCCCCCTTACCGAAGGGATAGCCAGCTGGAATTTGATGGCCCCAGTCCAGCTGGAAACCTTCGGGTGGCGGTTCGGAGTTGCACAGTGCTACTCCGGACAGCCTCTCGCGCACGCCATGCGACCGGAAGTCTAGACTTAATGATTTTTAAAAGAATAATACGCTACCTTTTTAGTTTACTGTGTCCAGTTTGTGGCTAGATAAATAAAATAAAGCTGCAAGTGAAAGGAAGATATCCACGAGCAGTGTTATCTGCACAAATGCTAGAAGAAGGTTTATAGAAGGTTGTGTAGGTATGATTTATAGCAGCTCTCATGATTGCGCAACCATGAGAACTCTGCAATTAGTTTAATTTTCCTTACACAGTGCTCTAGCTGTTAGCATGATTTATAGAAACAAACACCCTTCTATGATTGCACATAGAAGGGCACCTTTGACTCTAACCCTCTTACTGCCAGCAGTGGTCGTCAGCTGGATATGGAACATATTTTTTTCTTCCCATAGATGCTAACAATGGAATTTGAATCTCTTTATACACGTAAGGAATATGTTCTCCCACTCATGCAGGGTTGAATATGTCCTTAGATCCCTTAAGAAGCTCTGATTTAAGGAACTGTAGCAATTGTGGTTCAGAACATCTGGAGGTCCTGCTCTTGTAAGCAGAGTCCTACTCTTAAGCTACAGCAGTTAAATGAACTTAAGTTTGGGAAGCGGAGTGGTCAGCCGGTTTCACTTGCCTTTGATGAGCACCTTAATTAAAATGAGTGTACAGTGGTAGTAATTATTTGGATAACAGGGATCTTAAAGTTTGTTGTTAGTCAGTGTGGGCTCTTATCAAAAAGAGCCATGTATAAATCTAAAGAGCCCACATTGACTAACAGTTGAGCAACGTGAGCTGTGAAGATGCCACAATCTGTGATTTTCTTGACCTTGCCAGTGCTCCATTTGTGTACTACTTAAGCAAGGACTGTGGAATGTTTGGCTTTCTAGATTTTTGGGCTGCAACTTAATCACCACCATCACCACCACTCCCACGTAGTTAGTATTAAGGTATCGTAGTCCAAAAGCCTCTGGAAGGCCAAAGGTTTCTGTAATAATTTTTAATTTTAAGGTGGTAGTTCTGTTAGTCTTTCACTGAAAACACAACAGTTTGGGGGCACCTTAAAGATCAAGAAGTTTTATGTGGCCTGAAAGATTATGCCAAATAAAATGTGTTAATTTTTAAAATTTCACAATATTCTTTATTGTTTATAATACCGTGTTGTTGCTGCTGCCTCTGTGTGCTTTCAGAGTGTTTCTGACTTATGGTGACCCTAAGGCAAACCTATCACAAGGGTTTCTTGGTAGTATTTGTTCAAAAGGGGCTTGTCTTTGCCTTCCTCTGAGGCTGAGATAGTGACTTGCCCAAGGTCACCCACTGGGTTTCCATGGCTGAGCGGGGATTTGAACCCTGTTCTCCAGAGTCATAGTCCAACACTCAAACCACTAGATAACACCTTTTTACTAGGCATTATAATGAACTGGGCAAGCAGTGTTGACTCAGTGCCAACAAGAGGTTAAAGGCAGATTGATAGAGATGACAGGAAGTGGTCAGACGGAATCCTTGCAGGAGCATTAAGCAAGTGAATTGCTCTGTGCTTGGATTCCTAAGTTCCTGCAACTGGAGGAGGTCAGTGTGCATGGCTGTTTCAAGTTACCAGGCCTTTTGGCCTAGGGTAGGATCAGGGAAAGCACAGCTGGTATGCTGCATGTGGCCCACAGGCTCTTTTTTTCAGCCCCTGGGGCCCCCAGTGGTCAGTGTTTTTATCCCTCATGCTCTCTAGAGCATTTTTCTCTACCCCCCCTCAAGTCAGTTTAGATGCAGAAGAGGTCTTGTTGTGAAGAAATAGGAAGTGTGACTTCCAGTTACTTCTTATTGTTAAGAAAGGCCTGTCTTGGCTTAATATGGCCAAGGGGTAAAATGTGCCCTACACCCCCTAGAGGGCATTTGGGGCTAAACATGATTTTTTATGGGGAGTGCGATGGGAAGTGTGGTTCTTCACCATTTCCTAAAGAGCTAATGTGCTCCCTCCATCCTTCCCTGTCGTTGGGAAGGAGGACCACAAAGATAGTGACAGAGTTATGAAGGCTAGGAAGTGTACAGATAAAATTAAATACTTGCAACAAAAAAGATTAGACAGGAATATAGAAGAAGGTTTAGACAAAGATTGGCAGGATGAAGTTATGGAAGAGGATGAAATCAGTGAGTAGGATTCCTTGGGGGAGGAAGGAAGACAGCAAGGAGATAGCTTCAGATAGGTTCTTTGAGGGAGAAGCTTTCTGTAGTCTGTTAAGGAGAGTTATTCAGACATTGGGATTGGGCAACAACTCATCTTCGTCTACAGAGGAGGACAGCCAAGGAGGGGAGAGAGTGGTTTCAGTAATAAGGAAGAAGGAAACCCAAAGTATTGAGATGCCAGTGCTGCAGTTGTTCAAATACCTGATTGAGTTGGAATGAATAACTCAGTGGAATCCAGAAAGGCTATTGGGGTTGGCCAGAAGATGTATTTCTTTCAGGAGAAGGATGTGTAGTTCCTAAAGATCCTGTCAGTGGATTCCCCAGTAGCAGGTCTTGTCTCAGGGACAATTGTCCCCAGGAAAGGAAATATGCAGTTGAAGGAGGTAGATGAAAGGGTGGCTGACATGGCGTTGAAGAAAGAGCATGAGACAGCAGCCTGAATGATAAGAGCATCGGTCACTTCAGTGTTTGCAAGGGCTGCAGTGCTGTGAGTGCAAGACATTTTGGACACTCAAGACTTAAATGTGCAAGCTTTATAGAAGGCAGTGGGTAGGATTCAAATAGTGCTAAAATATATGGCAAATGCAAATCACAGTGGCACTGCATTTGGAGCTAGAAATATTAATACAGTGTCCTTAGCAAGAAGATTGTTATAGTTATGGCACTGGGAGGCTGACCAAAAGTCTCATAACAATCTGGCATTTGTCCCATTTAAAGGGGAGTTATTGTTTGGGAGCCAGGCATTGGAGGAGGTATTAGTGGAAAGCAAGGAAAAGAAACAGGTTATGCATACCTTGCAAAAGAAGAGAAGTGAAAACAACCTGAAGAAATATGAACTATTCCTTTCCTGGAAGAAGGAATGAGGGAAGACAGGTGGACTTCTATAACAATAGATACAAATGAGGAAAGCAGACATCCCAATTCAGTAGGCAGAATCAGTATAGTTGTCAGGATCAGGGAAGAGGGGGAATCCTCAGTCTCTAAACAGGATAAGTCTCAATATTGATAAGGAGGAAGTGCCAGTGAGGGAAGGCTGCTGGTCTTTGGATACTGTTGGACACAAATTACAAATTACATCAAATCAGTGGGCGATCAGACTAATATCTCGAGGTTACAGCATTTATTTCCAAAGAAAACCAAGGAGCAGGTTTGTACCCTCACCGGTGTCCAAAGATAGGGCCAAACAAGAGATTGTTTGGGCAGAGATTTACCACTTGATGTGTATTAGCGCTATAGACAAAGTGCCTCAGGAACAGAGGTTCTCTGGGGTTTATTCCATCTTTTTTACAGTACCCAAGAACAACAGGAAATACAGACCAGTGGTAAATCTAAGATACCTCAATGGGTTTGTGAGGTACCAGAAATTCAAAACAGAGCCCCTGCAGACAATAAAGGACAGTTTGTCTGCAGGCGATTTCATGGGACCCATAGAACTCAAGGAGACATTATTTTGTTGCTCCAATGACATTGAAAGACAGGAAATATTTAAGATTTTGCTATCAGGATCACCAATTCCAGTTCAAGGCACTACCTTTCAGTCTGGCATCAGCTCCCAGAGTTTTCATAAAAGTGTTGATTCTTCTGGTGGCTTATCTTAGGTTGAAGGGAGTGCAGTTGTACCATTATCTAGATGACATTCTGTTGAAGGTCAAAACTTTGGACAGGATAAACTGGGATTTTCATTGACTATTCAAACATTAGAGATTTATGACCTTCTGCTAAACTACGAAAAAAGCCATTCGAAAACCATAACTACATTGACTCACTTGGCAGCAAGAATAGATACCTCAGTGGGGAGACTTTATTTATTTCAGGAGAGGATAGTGAAATTGAGGTGAGAAGTACAGAAAATACTTTCCATGAGATCAGCAGATGTGATGATGTTGGCCAAAGTTGTGGGCATACTCATAGTGACAGTCTGGTTAGTACAGTGGGATAGATAACATGCAAGGGCTCTGCAGAGACTATTAATTCCACATCAGGTAGCAATAGGATCCAGGCAACATTACCAAATTGTATTACCACAACAAGTAAAGGATGACTTGAGTTGGTGGATGAAAGAAACAAACACTGGAGAAGGTGTACTATTGAAAGTGCTCAACAAGATTCAAGTAACAACATATGCAAGTCTATTTGGAGGAGGGGCACATTGTGAGGGTTACTTGAACAGGGCATCTGGACTCTGGCAGGCAAGAAGTTCGATATAAATTACTTGGAACTGAAACCAGCACACTTGGTGTTGCTCAAGTTTGTCAAGAATCAACAGGTGATCATATGAATAGACATGGTGTAAAGGCACATGTGTGCAAACAAGGAAGTCTGTGCTCTGTTCCCTTGGTGGCAGAGTTGAGTAAGTTATTCAGATGGGCCAAGAAAAATTTACAGTCAATTTCAGCTGTATACCTGAAAGGGGTCTTGAACAAACAAGTGGACTACCTCAGCAAGAATTAGAATGGTTTCCATTGTTAATGCAGATGGTGTACGACATCTTCCAGTGTACAGGGATCTACTCAGCCAGGACCTAGTGTTGCAACCCAGTCCAGGCTGGTTGCATCTGACTGTGTGGAGGTTGAACAGAGGTTTATAAGAAAGCAGAGTTATACAACTGAAGTGGTAGAAATCATTTTAGCATTTAGGAAAGAATCCAATCATAAGGTATATAATACTACATGAAAGCCTTTTTTGAAATGGCACTGTGTTCATTCCTTCCTAATAGATGGAGTAAAGGTGTCTCATATTCTGCAGTTCTTGCAGGGTGGTGTCCATAAAGGACTTAAGACTGAACACTTTGAGAAGCCAAGTAGCAGCACTGTGGGCAGTATTGAGGTTATGGGGGGAATCTTTATTGTTTCACCCACATATTAAAAGGTTCTTGAAAGACACAATTCTAAAATCTTTTCCCATGGAACACGGATTTCCTGTGTGGAATCTAAATTTGGTGCTGAACACATTGACTGTCTCGCTCTTTAAACCTATGAAAGAGGTGTTGTTAAGGCTGATGTCATTTAAAGTGGCATTCCTATTGGCCATAACGTCTGCTTGGAGATTATCAGAGCTGCCTTATCTGTGAGTGCTAGCCTCTGTAAATTTGAACAAGACAGATTGATTCTGGATCCAACTTTTCTGCCAAAATGCATGCCCGCAAGAGTTTTAAATGAGGCAATATATTTACCAGTGTTCCGTCCAAGGCCAAGTCATCCACTGGAGTGTAAATGGTATACTATGGACATCAGGAGAGCAGTAAAGATTTATATTAGGACTAAACACATAAGATTTATGGATGTGTTTTTGGTATTGTATCATCCAAGATCATTAGGTCATAAGGCTAGTAAAACAGTGATAGCAAGTTGGATTAAAGCATGCATTTATTTATGCTATGATTATGCAAGGAAGCCAAGACCACAGAAAGTGTGGCTGCATTCTAACAGCTCCGTGTCAACAAGTGTGGCTTATGCAGTGACAACATCATTTGAAGTTATATATAATGCGGCTGGATGGATGGAAAGAGCCAACCACATTCATTAGACAGTATAAAATTGATAAACATAGTTTGCGCAGGTGGCCATTAGGCCGCATAGTGCTACAGACAGTGGTATAAGTCTAGGTTATTGGGAGTCTTACGCAGAACATCAGCCGTAGGAAAATCCCGTTAGAACATGGGTTAATCCTCTTGCCATCTGGAGAATGAGAAGTTGGTATTTAAGTGAATGTTCATCCTGGGATGACAGGAGGAGCAATCCACATTCACCACCAAAAATAAAAAATAAAGACATAAACAAAGAAATAGGAATAAACCACAGATAATAAGATCTGCTTGCCTGCCTGCCTGTCTGTCTGTCTAGATGTAATTAAACAGGAAAGATAGGTTAGGCTAAGGAATATAATTGTCTGAATAGGGAAGGAGTCCAGTGGAAAAAAACTGAAAAGAATCTTGGGGCCCCTGCATTGTCTTGCCCAAAGGGATGGAACCCTATTAGTCCTGTCATCCCAGAATGAACATTCACTTAAGTACCAACTTCTCATTCCAGCTTCTAGGAACTGGTGGGGGGGGGTGGTATTGAAGAATTTTACAGGGGGAGGGTGTCCTTGTTTGCACTTGAAGTACAGAATGAAGAAGTGGCTTGATGTGTTTGCTGTACATGGATTGTGATCTTTTAAGGACAGAGATACAGTGAGGAGAACTAAGAATACTGACCCGAAATTATTGGATTTAGGCAGGTGTCTGGATGAAGACATGCAGACATCTTCTGGGTATAAAAGGGAGAAGGTAATCTATCCCATAAAGCTACTAAATTTCTAAAACAAACTGTAATCTCTGCAATGATCTTCCCTTTTCAGGTAATGCTTGTGGATGGATTCAAGGGCCAAAAGGTACAAGACGTCAAGAAGCTTATTCAGAAGATGATGGTAGACAATGTGCGTAGTGGTTTGTATTGCCTTTTCGTATTGCCTCCACAGCACTGTTTTGCTGGCTTGTTGCTACAAAGCACTGCTTGATTTCTTGGAAGAGAACCACAACTGCATGAATCAAAGCAGCGCTGAGTAAAGTGCTTTGGTTTAGTTGCAAAAGAGAACTTATTACACTTGGCGTATCAAACAGAAATAATTCTGGTTTTTGGAATGTACTTAATATCCTGGCAGAGCTTACTGGTTTGTTTTGTGAAGTAATCCATTATCTGCCTGCTAAAGAAAACTCTGTGAGCCATTGAAAAAAAGGGTATAGCACTGCTAAAACTATCAGTCTGTGGTGGTTTCTTCAAAACTTTGAAAAGAAAATACCATTGTGGCTTCCAGAATTTGTCAGTTCTGAGTTCACATATATACAATATGATGGTTTAGCAGATGTACTTACATATTTCATTCACAAGGGGGCAGCTAAAGTATAGAGAAGCATGATTTTCTGCTATGAAGGAGGCATCCAGAAATGAAATATCTCCCCTCCCCACCAGAAAAGGCAAGGGCCATGGAACCTAATTTTTAGTACTGTAGTGCCATGACACTCCTCAGTTCATTCCCTCCTTTCTCTCAGATACCCTAGCTCCTGTTAATCAAGTTTTGTTCTGACTTTTAGCTGTTTCTAAGTGCTAACCTCATCTTTATTCCCAAGTTTTCTTTTATACCTTTAGTATTCAACAACAAGAAATCTGCTCCATTCCTCCTCCTTATCATCTCTGCTCTGTTTGTGGCTCTTGGGTAAAAGAACAGTCACTATGTTACATGTGTTGTTGTTGTGTGCCTTCAAGTTGTTTCCAACTTATGGCAATCCTAAGACAAACCTATTGTGGTGTGTTCTTAGCAAGATTTGTTCAGAGGGGGTTGGTCTTTGCCTTTCTGTGAGGCTGAGAGAATGTGAGTTGCCCAAGTTCACCCACTGGATTTCCATGGCCAAGTGAGGATTCAAACTCTGTTCCCTAGGGTCATAGTCCAGCGTTGAAACTACTACACCATGCTGACTCCCACAGTCACTGTACCTTCAGTGAAAAAATTAATCTGACCACATTCGAAGTATCGTTAGAAATGAAAGGATGAAGTTGCCTGATCCCTGCTAAGGATATTCACAGCATGTTAAATATTATGGGGAAAAAAAGATCAGTCAAAGAGCCATCTGGAGCCTGTACAACTTGAGTGAGTGAAGTAGCAAAACCTTCCACCTCAGGAGTAAACAAGTGAGAATGGAGCCAGCCCCCAATCCTCCCACCTCTGATGCCTCTTCTTCAGTTTTGGGGTCAGAACGAAATGCCCTCTTGAGATATTCGTGGTGAATGCTGTTCTCACTGGCCATTAGAGGGCAGTGCATGCTGGGAGGTGAGTCCCTAGCACAGCTTTCCTTTGATGGATAGCAAAGAGCTCTTCCAGTTCTTACAGAGAAGGTTTATCCCAGCAGCTTATGAAGACAGCATTGGGAAGGCCTCCTTAATCCTATTAGAGACAGGCCACCGCTATAGCTGAAGAATTTCTTCAGGAGGACAGCACTCACCAGCCCTCCTGTGGTATACAGTGGGCCTCCTGTATCCACAAAGGATTGGCTCCAGGACCCTTCCCAGATAACTCAAAATTGTGCATGTTCAAGTCACCCTTGTGAGGTTTGTAGAGATACTGTGAAGCTTTGCAAGGCAAGGCTTATATAGTGAGCCCGCACAGCATTAAAAATGGCATAGGGCAGCAGCAAGAGGCAGCAGCAGTTCCTAACTGTCAGGCATGCCACATTGTTTGAGCTCCCTCACCTCCGGAGAGTGTGCCAGCTGGACCTTGCTGGAGGTGAGGGAGCCCACAGAGTGCAGCGTGCCTGGCAGCCAGGGCTTGCCTCTGCCTCCACTACTGCCCTATGCTGTTTTAAATACTGTATGGGCTTACTGTATAAGCCTTGCTTCGCAGGGCTTGGAGAGAGAGTGTGAAGCCTCACAAGGCTGGGCGTATACAGTAAGCCCCTATGGTATTAAAAATGGCACCAGCTGCCTGCCTCTGCTTTGTGAAGAAATGCTGCTGCCTTGAAGAAGTGGGCAGCTAACATGCTCCCCAGTGCAGATTCAAAAGTACAGTATTGTGTATATTTGAATTTGCAGTAGATTAAATTCGCTGCTTCTGAGCTTGTAGATATATGGCAGGCCCCCTATATAGGTTTCCAGACTGGAACTTCAAACCTCTAAAGTAAGCGTGGGCCCAGGCTGCATCTGTCATATTGCACCTTGAGCTAGACCCAGTGAAAGGGGGTTGAACTCTCTGTCTTGTGATTCTGACTGACAGACTCCTCAGGTTATACTTGGTTTTATGTTTGATCTTGGGAGGATACAGAGAGAAAGGCAATGTATGAGGAGCCAAACAGTTCATCCTTTTGATGAATACCTTTACTGAAAGAGGTGTGCAGTTGTACTGATAGTCTATGTGACAGGGCTTTTAAAAATGAAACATAGAGGTTTGAGCCCTTCTCTGCCCTGCTAGTGCACCCTGCATACAGCACTTAAACCAAGAGTATATGAAATGTTTGGCTCTCTGGAATTTTGACCTACAACTCCTGTAATTCCGTCTTGGTGTTGCTAACAGTAAAGTGTTGTGGAAATTGTAGTGGAGAACGAAAGATTTCCCATCTCTGACTTAAACAGTATGGCTGTAGAAGGCAGTGTGTCCATTTTGAGAGAGTTAGCTGCTTTCACTTCAGGAGGCTAATAGCTCTTTGGCACTTTGAGGGCTGCTAAGTGTGTAGGACAGAAAAGTTCATGAGCTTCCACTCAATTCATCAGATAAAGTACCAGTGTGGCATGGGTCCTAGCTCACTGTTTGTTGTGTATTTGATCTGAAATTTAGAAATGTAATCCTCTTTCACATAACAACAGAATTTAAGAACATACTTCTGGAGTCTTAAAGAGCAGTTCTCTGTGGTAATGGGGAGTGGGTGGGTGGATCTTTGAAGGCAGAAGAATGGCCTTATCCAAAGCCTAATCAGGTTTGCTTTAGCAGCTTAAAATGTCCTTTTCTTTTTTTGCATTATTTCCATTTATGCTTAAATTGTTTCCCTCTGAGTGCTGCCAATGGGACTGAAATTACCTATGCCAGGTGTTGTGCTGGCATAGTTCTCCCCTGTATTTGGCATTCAGTGGAATTGAAATTAATGACAGCAGGTGTAGTGCTGGCGTAGTTCTCCTCCATATTTGATATATGTGAGGGGCATGGGAGGGCTGTAGATACTGTGGGTCCATAGCCACTCACAGAGCTCCCCTGGAATCCTTATTTTCATGTTCTTTGTCTGACCTTTGAGGTCTGGAAAACACCAGATGAGGAGGGAGCTTGAGAGTTCAGATTTTCCCCTCTGATTATAGTTGCTACTTCTTGCTTTCAGGGGAGCAGATGTGAAAATTCCTTTAATTTCTTGGTTGACCTCTCAGGATGACTTCTGGGTGGCACCTGAAGATAGTTATTACTAAATTGGAATTCAGAATTATAAAAGTGACTTGTTTAATCTAGAAAATGTTTTTGATGCCTCGCCACTGTAATTCTCCTCTCTTTAGGGTGAAGCTATGATCTATATGGAGCCGGAGAAACAAGTCATATCTCGATCTGCAGATGAGTGTGTTGTGGCTCTTTGTGATCAATGGTGAGTTGGAAACAAACACACAGCTAGATTAGTTGTATGTTTCCTCTCTTTACTATAACTATTTTTCCCCTGATATTAGGTACTTGGACTATGGTGAAGAAAAATGGAAAGAACAGACTTACGAATGCTTGAAAAACCTTGAGACGTAAGTTGTGGGCAGCAGGAACAGAGAAACTGTCGATTAATACAGTGCCAGGAGACATAGTAAAGATTAATGCTCTGCTCTTTCCAGATTTTGTGAGGAGACAAGAAGAAATTTTGAAGCTACCCTAGGCTGGTTACAGGAACATGCCTGTTCAAGGACCTACGGATTAGGTAGGAAGAATGTACAGTGTTGTTGGGGAATATTACTGTGCTATATGACTTCCTCTGAGCCAGTGTGCTGTAGCGGTTTTTGAGCATTGGACTACAGCTCTGGAGAGCAGGGTTCGATTCCCTGCTCAGCTGTGGAAACCCTCTGGGTGATCTTGGGCATATCACACACTCTTGGCCCCAGAAAAACCAGTGATAGGTTCACCTTAGGGTCACCGTAAGTTGGAAATGACTTGGAAGGCACATGACAGCAACATAAGACTTTCTTTGTTTGTTTTTTTAAAAAATCTGCGATATCTAAAGACATAAAATAAGACAATGGATACAGAAAAGTTAACTTTACCATATGTAGTGGGATCATGGCATTGTTCAGTTTTTCATCTAGAGATTTCCTGGTTCTTGAGTGGGAGTGCAGATTCAGAACTGGTCAGGACTGTATTTGTTAGTTCAGCTTCTTGAAGAACTGAACCATGTTCCTTTCCCCATTGAGGCAGCCTAACCCTGTAACATAGTGATTCTCATATGATGTCTGGTGAACCAATTTCGTGTGAAATGTAGAAAGTAATACACAACCCCTTTTTGTTGATAACTAAGACATTTAATAGATATAATTCCAATAATGTTGTCTCCATTCTCCCACCCACATCCCTACCTTGGTCAGTCTAAAAACCTGGAATGCTAATTCACAGTTAACATATTTTGTCACCTCCTAGGTACTCGTTTGCCTTGGGATGAGCAATGGCTGATAGAATCTCTCTCTGATTCGACCATCTACATGGCCTTCTATACAGTGGCTCATCTTCTGCAAGAGGGTAATCTCCGTGGACAAGGAGAGTCTTCACTAGGGATTAGGTGAGAAGGAAAAGGAAGGAATCTTCATCATTAATATAACCACTTTCTGTAGATTCACATTGCATAGCAAATGAAGAGCGTCACGTGTGTTGGATCTGTATTAATGGACACTTTGCAAGACAGTTGTAAATCTAACCACAGCTGGAAAAGCTGGTCATCAGAATTAAACCCTATTTTTTACACCAGTTTTGATTTTCCCAGAAAATGAATAAAGTGTCTGAGAAATGAGACAGATGGTTAATCCTTCTTTTTTTCTAAATTTTCCATCTACCATAAATAGATAGTAAAGATCAGTTGTCTTGTAAATTCTTTATGTGAATTCCTCTGTACATTCATTAGCTATTTATGTATTCATATCTAAAAGCTGTTATGGAATCTTTTAGATCCAAATTCTCTTCAGACTACATTAATAGAAGCCCTATTTGTGTATCCAAGAGTATTCCTGCTGAAAGATGCTAATCTTCCATGTTATAGAAAGTGGAGGAATAGTTTTTCTTCAAAGCAATTTATAGTCTAAACAATGTGCTCATAGTCAGCTGACCAGCACATATTAACTTCCTTTAAAAATTTCTCTTTCTAACAAACCACTTTTGAAGATTATTCAAATTATAGTATCAGCCCATTTATGGTCCACTGCAGTTTGCAGTTGAGAAGTTGGCTAGATGAAGGTGAACCATGCCTTCTTTGGCTGAAACCACAGAAGAAAGCTTTAGAGATTTTAAAAATATTCCAGCCCCCTCATTCCGTTTTCAAGCTGGAAGGAAATTAAAACTAAGAGGATTGGTTCAGAATAACACGTTTTTCCTATGGTGAATTTTCTTTTAAAGGCAGCCATGGTATGCCTGAGGAGTCTTTCTTCTGAACCTTTAATTGAGCTGGCTAGTAGTTGTCTCTTTTTCACACTCTTTTATTTTTTTTAAAAAAAGACTGGAATGAAAAGAATTTAACTTGACAGCAACCATGCTTTTTTTTTTTTTACTCTTGCTGCTGCTTCTCTAGTCAACAGTGCTGAAGAAGTCTTTATGCGAACTGCTACATTGCATTTGATGTTTTAATTCAAAAGTGTTGATTGAATTTTTAAAGGGAAGTAGAAAATGAATTAAGGTTGATTCAAGCAACATATCAAAGGCTGCTTGTGCAACTGAAGTCAAGAGGGACTTCATAATGAATCACCCACAATTTAATATGTGAATCTTCGTTTTGAATCTAATGACTTAACAACCTTCTCCATTTAAATTATACTTGCTGTTTGTGTTGCCCAAGACATATTCAAAGACTGCTGAAAGAGACGTACGGACACACACACAAAAACAGTGGAAAATTAGGATTGTAACTGTAGATTCCTGTACGTGTTAACTGTTCTCCAGTGGTAGATAATGGCTTTAAGGACTAGTTTGGCAGTAAAGCAGATTGAAAATGCAAGGGAGGGCAATTTGCTTCTCTGTTCTTTCATAGAATGTGCACTATGCAGACAATATATTTATGAGATTTATTACAAGGTAAAATGTTCATTGGTTATATCTTAATTGGAGAAGTGATGAGAGTACTCTGTCTATATCACACAGTTGTTGTCTGCAGTAACTTAGTAATGCCTGAGTTCATTTATCATGAGCACTTAGAGTCAGCAGTGCTATGTTAGATTCATTAGGAGTGTTATGAGAACTGATAATACTGCTTTAACAACAACAACGACAACAAGAATGTCTGGATACCCAGAGTCTCTAAAAATGATTTTATGAGAAAGAACAGAGATCACTTACTGTGTAAGTGCATGAAACAAGCTCATGCCTATGATGCAGTTTAATTGTGTGACCTAGTCAAGTAAAATACAGAAATTGAGCAAAGTGTGCTTAATGGTGTAATGGTATTTTAAGTGTAACTTTTGCTATTTCCTCCTTGTGACATTTTTTCATAACACTATAGGGCAAACCAGATGTCCAAAGAGGTGTGGGACTATATCTTCTTTAAGACAGCTCCATTCCCTTCAACAAAAATTCCAAAGGAAGCTTTGGATAAGCTGAAGCAGGAATTTGAATTTTGGTATCCAGTGGATCTACGTGCTTCTGGCAAGGACCTTGTCCCAAATCACCTGTCATACTACCTTTATAACCATGTGGCCATATGGCCAGATGAAAGGTTGGTCTGAACTAATGCATCAGAGTAAAGTGTGCCCTCCCTACCTGCACCCTCCATATGTGTGATCACCAGTTCACGTGAAGTGTCATATCCCTATACCTAAAATGGTGGTGATGTGCATGCAGATGCACTGAAGAGTCCGCATGCCCATCACTACCACTGAATATAATGGGACATGAGCATTCATGAATTCGCTATTCACAGGGGTTCCTGAAATGGAAAGCTTGCATATCTGGAAGGCCCACTGTATATCTCTTCCGTTGCATGAGTTCTCTCTGTGGTAGACCTTCTTTTAAGTCTAGCAGGCACAGAAATTAGGTGGGATGGTATGAAACAGAATTGCTTCTCTAGGTGCTCCGGGTACTAGAAAATAAATTAAGGCCACCCGTTTATTAAACAGCTGAAATTTAATAGCTGAATCCTTCTTGGTCATTCTCTTTTCCAGTTCCTTAGTGTAGATTTGCTAAGACTTGTGCTGAGGTTTTACCACCCACAGCTTTGAATTGTACTGAGAAGGGCCTGCCCTAGTTGCTTGTCAACATACCCAGGGAGTCATGGGAGAAGGAGCGTTGAAACCCAAAGGAGTTTTCTGCCCCAAATGCCTTCTAGCATGTTAATCTCAGAAGTTCAGTTTGGGTATGGCTCCCTTTGTCATATTGATGCCTTAGGCTGCTCACTAGTCTAGCCTTCCCCTTCACTTTCCCCTGTACCCTCCTCCAGTCAGATTGTCTGTTGGTAGCTGGTTAATCTTGCCCTGCTGAAGCACATGTAGGTGATGACAGGACTGACTCAGTTTCATCACAGTGTGTTGGGGGAACTTTTTAAATATCCTTTTATTTTAAGATATTTTCCTTTTTAAATGTACTTTCTTCCCTTCTCTTTGCCACAACGATAATGTAACCAATTTCTGCTTTTCTCTACCCTATGCTCTTTTCCAAGTTTGGGGAGGCTATGGCCCTCCCAATATTGTTGTACTCTGGTTTCTATCAGCCTTAACAAGCATGGTGAGGTATGATGAGAATAATAGATCCTCAGAATCTGGAAAATGAAAGATTCCCCATCCTGCTTTATTCCTGAGGAGCTGTTGTTTGCAAACAGCTATGATGTGCCATTACGTATTCTTTGAGAATCAGTGTGATGTAGTGGTTTGAACATTGGACTATGACCCTGAGACCAGGGTTCAAATCTCTCTTTGGCCATGAAAACCCACTGGGTGGCTTTGGACAAGTCATACTCTCTCAGCCTCTGAGGAAGTCAAAGCAAACCCCCTCTGGACAAATCTTGCCAAGAAAACCCTGTGATAGATTCACCTTAGGGTCACTATAGGTTGAAAATGATCTGAAAGCATGCAACAATAACATATTCTGTCGTTAAGCTTTATTGTACTTATTCAGGAGGTATTAGAATTTGAATACCCAGCCCATTGGGGAAACTTCTACGCCAAGACAAAGGCTCAGTTGTTCAAGTGTGATTCAAGAGATGTGTGTTGTGCTTCTACTACCTATACAAGATCAGAATTCTTAGCTTAGGTGTCTTGCAGGTGGAGTCAAAATTTCTAATGTGAAAACATCTGGCTCTCGTATTCTGTTAATGTTGTATTCCTTTGACATGAGTGTAAATTGTACTCTTTGGGGGTTTTTTTCTTATTTTTTTAGCCTTAACATGTACTTAGGTTTTTAGCAGAAATGAAGTGCTTGTTCAGCAGCCATTGCTGTCATTGTTGAGGAATGTAGTCATATCCCTGTGGTTAACTTTGTCGAAAGGCCAGTTAGAAAGTATGCTCCTGTCTTAACTAAAAATTAGGTGGTTGGCTTAAAGGTAACTAATGAACATCGTTTTGCCTTTCAATGCAGAGAAAAATGGCCTGTAGCTGTGAGAGCAAATGGGCATCTCCTCCTGAATTCAGAGAAGGTACGGCATTTTATTTAGCTGACATTATCTCTTTATGGTAGTCAAGAGTGACAGAACAAGTCCCTGTTTGAGAAATTGTGTAGTTATAGACCTTCTAGTGCACGTTGTTCTTAGAACATTTATTCAGCAGATACCCAACTGCTTTCCTATTTGCTTAACCATCCAAGCAGAAACTCTGTACTATCTTGTCTAAGAATGTATGTTCCTTGGCTGTCCTCTGTAATATCTGAATTTCATTTTTTATGTTTTTTTAAAAGCTCTTTTGTTTATCCCAAAACTATTTGGTCTTGTCTTACACAGCCAGCAGAAATTTTCTGCAGGACTTAGGCATTATGAAACTATGAAATTTACCTGAACCTCCAAGAGTGCAGATTGCTTAGCACGCATTTTTCCTTGAACCATTAGAGCTATCTTTAAAACCTGACCATAGAAATATTTAGCCTTGGGCCTGGACATGGTAACTTTTTCCATATTGGTTTGTTCTTCTATATTGGGTATATTAAATGTTCACACATACAGAATCAATCCATAGTGTTGATATTAACATGTTAAATCAAACCATGGTCTCCCCATGAATAGAATTAAATGCTGATCAAAGTTTGTGTGGGTAGAAGGAGCTGTGTATCTTTGTATTTTAAAGAGAGTTGAATTGCTCTGTGGTTCTAACAGATAAGCCATGCTTTAACTTTGCCTGTCTTTGATTCTTCACTTTGTTGCAGATGTCTAAATCTACAGGCAATTTTCTAACTTTGACTGAAGCTGTGCAGAAATTTTCTGCTGATGGTAAGAAGGCATCATATGTAGTGACTTCAGAATTCTGTCTTTTTTTGTCTCTGGAAAATGGAAACTCCTGTTCAAGCTTTTCACATTTCATGTGGAGAGATTATATTAGATATTGTTTGGGAAGCAAGAGGTTTGTGTAAAGGCCAGGGAAGTTCCTCTCATGTTTTCCCTACCAAAACACAAACATAGACAGAGGTTTCTCCCACTTTTCCTGGTTACTTTTTGCAGAGGGCAAGGCATGAGGACTACAGAATATTTATCTTTGCTCTTGCTCTAAGTGTATTTTATGCTCTTTAATGTACTGTGACAATTCCATCCTATTGCAAAACTTGAGGTGGGAGTCAGGCTTTACCCTCCTTGTATATGGCAGCTGATTGGCTGTGGTTCTGTAGACACTAAAACTTGTCTCCCTTTAGGCATGCGGTTGGCATTGGCTGACGCAGGTGATACTGTTGAAGATGCAAACTTTGTGGAAACTATGGCAGATGCTGGCATCCTCCGCCTGTACACATGGGTGGAGTGGGTGAAGGAAATGCTTGCAAACTGGGACAGTTTAAGAAGTGGGCCTGCCAACACCTTCAATGACAGGGTCTTCTCCAGGTACCACCAGAAAGCACCAGCTTTTAAAATTACTGTTTAAAAAGAAACAAAAAACACCCAGGTTTTCCCAGTTATGCTTTGTTGTGGTCCTGTTTGCATCTTAATCCTTCTCACTGATCTGGTCTAACTCTAGCTTTGCCTTCTCCTCCTCTCCGTCTTTCCACCCAGTGAAATTAATGCAGGTATACTGAAGACAGATAAGAACTATGAGAAGATGATGTTTAAGGACGCTCTTAAAACTGGTTTCTTTGAATTTCAGGTAGGCTGTCTAATGTCAGAGAGCATAATCGTAAACATTCAGTTTTGCCTTTTTAGACCAGAGGCTGTCTGCACAACTTACAGTACGCCTAAACCGTGCCATACTAGCTCACTAAAGCAGCTGTATTTTAAAAAGGTGTTGCCAGTGTTGCTCTTTCTGTTGAACTTCATGTGGCTGGAAGTTAAGGTGGAGAGATAAGGATATATGTGAAAATGCATCAGGAGCTGCCATAGCAGACATGGCATCTGTGAGTCACGTGTAGTATTATCTATTGGGACTGTGAGTGAATTCAGAGACATGTAAATCAGTGGGCTAAAACACGGGTGGACCCAGTACAGCCCTCAGGTCGTGTACCACCTCCTAGCTATTTTTGCAGCCTTTGACACCTCCAGAATACCTATGAGACTCCACTAGGGGCAGTCCACCTTTTAAATAGGCTGTATCCCCACCGCTCCTCCAGTATGTAACTTGTTTTTTTAAAAAAAAATGAAACAGGAAGTGGCTATAGGTCCATTTGTGAGGGTTTTGTTTTGTTTTTTAAGCATTTTGGTTAGCCATTGCAGCTCCTGAAGGTTCCTGGGGTGGAGGTATTTTCCTCCAGGCATGTTAGAGTCACCCATCCCTGTCCTAAAGACATGTGCAATGTCAAACGAAGAATGGTTTCATTTCCTCCTGATCCTTTAATGGAATTTAAGTAGCAGGAGATCTAGGCCAGTGATTGAGCCTTGAATCTTACCCATAATTCATATTAAACTATGGTCCATCCCATAATGGACTCCATGCTTTCACTATGCTGTGATGCACATATTTGGCGTGGTGCTAAAAGAGAAGGCATGAATAAAAGGAATACGCATGCTGCAGGTAATCTGCACTGGCTATTTTCTTTCCATAGCATACAATTTCCACTTTGGCAGTCAGTGGCTTAACAGGTAGCAAAGAGGGACAGCAAATAATTAAAGAAAAGTTTGTTTCCTTTGCTGCCCCCCCTTTTTTAACAAATCAAACTTTTCTTCAAGATGAATTGATCAGAAAATGTATTCATCCTGCCATTAAAGAATCAGTAGCCCATAAGCTCTCCAAAGTACCTGCAGCAGCATATGGTTTTCCTTAAGGAGTGAATTGCTCTGGCTGTGTTATCCAGCTGACTTTCAGGAGTATGTGGTTCCACTGGCTGAACTGTGTGCATAATAATAGATCATATTTATTGCGCTTTCCCCCCCTTACTACTTAATGGCAGCCTTTTATGTGGGCCATTCAGAATGATAGCGCCTAATATACAGTTACAGTTATCCTTGACTTTTATGTCTGTGCCGATAGATGTCTTTTTTAAGAACCATAATAATGTAAAGCTATATAATGTTCAACTGGCAGAATTTCATTTGATGCTGATTCCAGCTGTGTGTATTTTTTAAAAATTTTTTTTAAAAATGGCTTTTTAAATAATCTGTTATAGGATTATAAGTGGTTTATGTTTTAAGGATGGATTAAAACAAGGAAATTGTATTTTAGGCAATGGTTTTCCATGACAGACGGAATGCCTTAACAGTGTTTATATTGGCTCTCTTTTCAGGCAGCAAAAGACAAGTACCGCGAGCTGGCAATAGAAGGAATGCATAGGGACTTGGTGCTCCAGTTTATTGAAGCTCAGACACTCCTGTTAGCTCCTATCTGCCCTCATGTGTGTGAACATGTTTGGACATTGTTAGGCAAGGTACTGCTCTGTATTTATGTCACTGGTGCAATGCCTATGCATTTGTAGGTGGAGGACCTGCATGTTGTAGAGGTCTGGGGAGGGCAGTGGTGTTGCCAAGCAGTTTTATTCCCCACCTCCTTTAATCTCAATGTTTTGTTGTCAACTCAAATGTAAAGGCGGACTCCATCATGAAAGCTTCCTGGCCTGTGCCCGGCCCTGTAGATGAAGTATTGATCCGCTCGTCCCAGTACCTTACAGAGACTGCCCATGATCTCCGCCTGCGCCTCAAAAGCTACATGGCACCAGCTAAAGGAAAGGTTGGTGCCTGTGACTCTGTCCCTGTATTGAATTTTTAAAATATTGATGCCTTCTGATAAAGAGAGATCTTTACTGTTTTCTAGAAGGGCAGCAAAGAAGCACCTCCGAAGCCATCCCATTGCACCATTTACTTGGCCAAGAACTACCCACCATGGCAACACATGACACTATCTGTTCTGCGCAGACATTATCAGGTGATTACCCTGCCTGCAGTTCCTCTGTTGGTCGGTTGGCTCAAAATATTTATAGCTTGCCCTTCTATCAAATGATCTGTGAAGGGGTTCACATCCAAATAAGAACTCTGTTAAAGCCAGTACAGAATAATGCCAAATCTATAAAGCTGGTAAGAAAAAGCAAAAATATCCGTTATCTCCTGTTTTGTTTTATTATTCTCTCTCCAGTTCCCTGCTCCCTAACACCTTTTGCTACCACCGCCCCCACATCAGAAATAAAATCAACTTGTCACCAGGTTCATTGAATCCAAGAGAAGAAATATGTTTTTCCTTTTCTTTAATAAGATTGTGCAGGTATTGCAGTGTGCATTATCAAGTTTCCTGCATGATTTCACTTTTAGTGACAATTTGGAAATGGAATGTGGCCTCAGTTTATTATTAATCTTTTGCTCATCCAGAGCTTAGTAAGCTGTTTATTTCAGTACCAATTGTGCTGCAGAATTGCTGGCTTTTGTCAGGCTAGGACAGCTTGCCTTATTAGGCAAGGAGCCTTAACGCTTCACTCTAGTCTTTGAGTATGATAATTCTTTGGCTTAGTAGGAAATGTATTGGTGCACGAATACATTCTTCTGTGTTATAACTGACACAATGCAAAGAAATCTGACTTTAAAAGAAGGAGTCCCCCTAATTCTTGAGCTGCTGGAACTGATCCTTTAGCTGTTGTGGCACAGGAACAATAGAGCTGCTCAACTGGAACAGCTAAGTATCTGACTTGATTTGTGGACTCACTGTGTATTTTCCAACAGCGGCAGTGCAGTTAAATTAATTTCCTTTTAATTGGAAACAAGCTTGTCTTTGTAACTTGTTGCTCATTGCCATCAGTTCAAATTGGAGAGAGGAAATCTGAATTTTATTAACAGAATTGAATGAGCAGTAGCTTTTCATCACTTCTGGGGCTCCTGTCAAGGGACATTTCATAGAAATGTGAATACAAAGAGCAAGACATATTCTTCCTGGTGGTAGATACAACCCCACAAAGATTGTGAAGCTCTTTCCGAGTTGGGCCTGTATGGTACTGTACAGCAAGTTCTATTATAATGCAATAGTTGCATTCCTCAAAAAGTCCGTGTTATAAAAAAAAACCTGTTCTAAAAATATCATGACTTATAGTAAAAATAGAGTTAGGTGCAGATATCAAAGTGTATTACTGATAGCTAAGATATTTAATTTGCCACAAGTTTTAATGAATAAATTTTAATTATAAATGGTGATTCTTACCACTGAGAAACATGAGAATAAGTACTTATGGAAAGAGAAGGCAAAGTATGGTTCCCACGCCTCTGAAGTTCCCCTCTCCTTGAGCAAAGGAGAGGCTCCCAATACTTTAAACAGCTAGTAACACCTACTGCACCTTGGCACAGACAAGCCTCAGGTTGCTGCAGTAGTCAAAAGTTGTGGAAATGCTCCCTCTCTCTCCTTCCCTCTTACTTACTCCAGTCCTAGCTTAAAATCTTTTCCTTCACTAATGCCCTTTTCCACCCACTGGGTCTGGCTCAAGACCTCATCCTTGCCTTGAAAATGTTCCATCCACCTCACTTCAGTCCCAGTCTAAAATGTCATCCCTTACAAATGCTCTCACACCCTGTTCTCAACCCCTCACTCACTGTCCCAGCTTAAAATCTCATCCCTTGCAGATGCTTCCACCCCTGCTTCCATCCACCTCCCTCAGGCCTGTCTTGGCTTCAGATTTCATCCCTGCCTTGCAAATGTTCCTTCCCCCTCCTTCCATCCACCTCGCTCTGGTCCTGGCTTAGAATCTCATCCCTTGAAAACACTCCCACCCCCTCTTTCACTCCACCTCACTCACTCCTGCCCCATCTTAAAATCTCATTCCTAACTTGCAAATACTTCCTCTTGCTTCCTCTAGTCCCCTCATTTCTCAAACCCACACAGCTGACAAATTGAGAGGCTAAGATGAGGGAAGGCAGAGTTGCTGCTTAACAACTGAGATGCAGAGAGGCGCCAATTTTGAAGGCTCCAGGTGGAATTGCACTATAGCCAATCAAGAATTTGTGTTCTACAAATAGTATTCCTCTGTTAATTACCATGTTATTGCCAGTTTGAATTGTAAAAGCCCATGCTTTAGCAGAATGTACTGTAGTACTATAGCACTTCTTTCTTTTTCTTTTTAATGCTTAAAATCCACCTTTCTTCCAAGTTGTGCAGGGTACCGTGCTTGTTTCTCCCTCTCTTATCTTCACATTAACCCTCTGAAGTGGGGTGAGTCCCACATACTCTAAGCACACTTCCCCTCTACCCTCTGGTTCTACATATCTGGCACATAAGATGGGTCCAGTGCTGCTGAGATGGCAGGAAAATTACAGTCTGTGTTATGTGTTAAATAAACCTGCTTCCTTCCCTCTCCTGTCCTGTAGTTCTTGGCAGCCAGCAATAGCTAAGACTCTTATTGAGTTCCTTGTGAGCCAAGATACTTAACTGCTAAGCTGTGTTCAGTTTGATGGATGACGTGAATGAGTTGGTATTCTGAAATAATTTAGGGTAGAGCATGATATTTACAGCATATCCACATACAGAAAGATGGAATTTACAAAATAAAATTTGATGCTGTCTGTGTGACCTTTTTTTCTGTTCATTAGGGAAGCTTTCTAAAAAGCAGTGTTTACAGAAAACTGGAATCCAAGGAATTCTGGAGGAAAAAAAAGGATTTAATGTAAATGTATATGTATGTGTCATGTATAATAGCAGTAAATTGAAGGCAGAGGATTACAGAATCAAATTGCTCATCATGTGACAGAAGGTAAAATGAGAGATGTTAGATGTTGACTTATCAAATTAGAACTGTCATGTAATGATGTAATTGGAATTTCTGTGTCTTTTGTTATAGATCAATGGAGGACATCTACCAGACAACAAAATAATTGCCAGTGAACTCAATTCCTTGCCAGAACTGAAGAAATACATGAAAAGGGTTATGCCTTTTGTTGCTATGATTAAGGTCAGCCTTTTTTTTCTTTTTTTACATCTTACTTATCTATGGAAAAGCCTGTATCAGAATTCTGTTTACTAATAGACTTGATTCTAATAAATTAAAGGAACCCCTTTTCCCAAGAAATTATACAAATGTTTCAGTTCAAATGACACAAAGAAAGAAAGAAAACCTCAATGTATGAAACATCTTCAAAGCTGGAGGGAAACTGGAGTAAGATAATTGCAGAATCCAAATGGCCTCGAAGGTGTGTTTTGAGTGGCTGCAGTTTGGATGTTTTATGATCATTTTGATAGCTCTGGGTAACTATTCATAAGGATATTTTCACTGATTGCCAGCATGTCTACAACTAGCCATGCAGAATGATTTATGCAGTTCTCTCTGCTTCTAAGAACATAAGTGCTTTCTGGAAATAGGTCAATATCATCCTTTAGATTGTCATTATTGCCCAATTTTTGAGCCATTTCCTAGCTGACTACCTATTCTTGTATTCCTAATAAAAATGTGCTTTAAATTAAAACATTAACTGATCTGACAGTTTATAATTCTAGGTAATAGTACTTCAAGTTGTCTGCCCAGAGTGTAGAAATGTTATCCCAGAAAAGCCCAGCCAGCACCACCAGTGCCCATACTCATTGGTGGGAGGGTCCAATGCAAGTAATATTTCCAACCTCTGAATCAGTCAAGCAGCTTCTAAGATTGGGCCCCTAAAAATTCAAGTAAGAATAGGAAATTATATTGATGTGATCTCATTAACCTCGTTACTTGGGCTGAAAAATTCACTTCGCTGTTATCAGTGTGAATGATCTCCCTGCCCTTATAGTTGTAGCATAGATTCCCATTCTTGACTATAACCTGAGGTCAGAATTGCACAGCCATTTCTCTCGTGAGAAATAAAGCAAGGTATTATATAACTGCAAGAAATGACTGAATTACTTCTGTCATTTCTTGGTTTTACTTAAAAATGCTGAGTGACAAAATATTGTTGCTGTATGAATTAGCAAAAGTACATTAGGAGTGTTAGAAGAACATAGTTAATATATTCAAAACAGTTATTCTTTAATTTGCTTAGAGCAACAGTTCTTAACCTTTTCTTTACTGAGGACCCCCTGTAAATATGAATTGTTTTTGGGGACCCAAAAACTTAACTCAAGATTTAAATATTCAAATATTTATTTAAATATTCAAAAATTTGTTTAAAGTTGCTCATCTGTTGCTCACCCTTATCCCTTATTCTTCCAGTAGACAATGCAAAGGAAGAAGGCTTGTTAGTGATCTATGGAATAGCATGGTGAGATCCTTCAAGTGCCAGGAGACTAGAACAAACTGAAATTTCATTAAGGTTACAAATGGGAGACAGGCCTAAAGACTAATTTCCTTTGCCTTTTCTCTCCCAAAGCAGTGCTGGAAAGTAAAAGTCTCAGTGCTGCTTTGGGTGAAATTACAAAAAAACTGCTTTTTCCCTTGGAAGGAGTACCAGGAGAGTAGAGGGAGGGCAGTTAGGTGTTTCTAAAAGAAGCTCCTTACTGCTCTTTGTGCTCTCAATGCTCCTTTGTGAAAACGACACTTCTTTTGCCCTTTCTTTCTGGTAAAGCAGCACCTGCAAAGTAAGAGTCTCAATGCTGCTTTGGAGGAAAGTGTGTGAAAGAAATGCTGTTACCCTCTAAAGGAGCACGGAGAGGGTCGAGAGGGTTCATGCTTCTTTTGAAAGTACCTACCCTCGCTACTCTTTCGATGCTCTGTCAGAGGGAGATGGCACTTCTTTTGCGCTTTCGCCCAAAGGAGCACTGAGACTCTTGCTGATTTCGCTTCCAAGCAGCCACAACAATTAAGAGACTCCCTTCTGTGATCATGTCTGCTTGGAAGCGAAGCTGTGCCATGCTGTCTGGCTCTGGGCTCAAGCAGCATTGCCACACTCACCACACAAGGCCTTGGCTGGGCATCTCCTGGGTTCTCCTTTTGCCTTCCTGCCTTCTGGGCTCTCTGGCACACCTGCGCACTTGTGCCTGAAGCCTCCAGCACAGGATGAGATACCTGCCAGCATGTTGTTGCTTCTGCCGCTGCCACCATCACTACTGTCTTTAAAGAGTCTGGGACATGCTGCATCAACAGGCCACAACTGGTTGGGACATTTTTAGTCTCTTAAATCCGGGATTATTTCTGTTTTCCAGGATGAATGGCAACCCTACGGGACCCCCTGTGAGGGCTCTGTGGACCTCCAAGTGTCCTTGGACCCCAGGTTAAGAACCACTGGTTTAGAGCATAAAGATCCTGCCCTTCAACCAAAAAGGTTCCCAAAGTGGTTTACAGATTGTTAATTTGACAATTCCCTGCCCTCAGGCTTAGAATCTAAATAAGACAGGGCACACAAGGACAAGGGAATGGAAGTGGGGTGGGGGTTAGTCCAGCAAATGCTAGCTGCTGCTCTCTCCCTTGGAGGCTGGTGGGCATGGGGGGGGCCTTTCCCCAGCTGCTGTAATTAAGGCACAGTGGTGCTATACCTGGCTGAGTTGTATAGTTAAAGAGTGCTAAATGGATCAGACTGGGATTAATACCATTTTCCTATAAAGTAGGGTGAGCTACATGTTCCCCACCACCACCTTTGCAGCTCCTGAGCCACCTCCAGTCACACCCTTTCCCCCATTTATATTGTTTCTTTGGTCAAAACAAGGAAAATGACACTCCTGGAAACCTGCTGGAGTGGTGATTTTCCTCTGAAGCAAAATGAAGAGCTTAATGAAAGGGGTGTTTTCAGTTAGAAAACAAAGCAAGCCTTGAAGTCAATTTCCAGTTCCTGTTAGATTTAGGAGAAAACACACACACACACACACACACACACACACACACACACACACAAATATCAGGTGGGAGAGGCAAGTCACAGCAGTCCCTTAGGGTGTCATTGTTGGCTTCCCTCATATGTCAGAGTGGTTCACCCCTGCTGAAGAGAAGACTATGCTGTAAATTTCCAGAAAGAGTAATTTCAGAATTGCTGAAGGAGTATCGTTCAATATTTTGTTTTGTTTAGGAGTCAATTAGTCCTGTCAGGCTGCATAAATCTCAGATATACCATATTTCTCCAGTTCAGCACTGAGAACTGTCCTTTTTTGCTGAAACCCAAAGCTTAAATAGAAAGACAGAAGGGTGGGACAGTGGTTACTTAATCTCAGCATCACTATTTGTTTTTTTAAGCCAAAGTTACTGAATTTTGAAATACTGTTGAAGTTCATCTAAACTGCAGACTGACCATCTCCAACATTCACATCCCCTGCCAATCACAGTGGTGATGGCTGAAATAATATTCTGCTTGCTTGGTCTGACAGGAACTGGACTACAGCAAGTTTCAGAGCCCTGTTCCTAAATTACCTTCTAGCCTGGGGTGGGAAAAATGCATTCATTGGCTGTATGTGGTCTCAGTTCAAAAAGGGGGTAATTTCCCCAGATTTTAGGGTTATCCCAGGGCAGTTTAAGCTAGGAGAAGCCTCTTGTAAACTTGCTGTTGACTTTACATTTAAAGAAGGATCCAGAGCTCCTGAAAGGGTGGCAGAATTGCACCCCATGCCTCCAGGACTGTCCAAGACTGTTTGGGAGAGATTTCTTTGGAGAAGAAAATGTAAAAATTCGGGCATGCAGCTCTCCCAAACTTCCATGGAGGGCAAATTAATCCCTCCTTCAATCCTAGGTCGTTACCCATTTCTGCTTTGAACTGAGCGTAAGTCAAGATTTCTGTCTCATTTACCTTGGGCATACTGTTTCCCAGTCCTCTTGTATAGGCAGAAACAGCCCACCAGGCAGTCAGTGTATATATACTGAGAAGTAGAAGAAGAAAGCAGTTGCATAACAAGCCATAGAAGTGTTCAGAACTAAGTCCTTGGGCTAGTATCCAGAGCTGTGGAACTCATTGCCTAGCAATTTAAATTAACCAAGCTGTTCATATTCCTTAATCATATTGGATGAGAAAGTGTTTGTTGTGCTAAAGTTTTTCTGGGTTACAAAGTTTAAGTAAGTCACTCAGTTTCTAAAATATCCTGCATTATGGTGGGGGCAACAAATAAAACATGTGGTTTCTGCTCCTGGGTCTGAGTGAGCTTCCTGATATGGAAATATCCAGTAGGGAACAAATTATTCAGGCAGGGAAAGGCAAGGTTTGCAGCTGAAGGTGCCGTAAACTGATTCCATTCAGCAAGCCCTTAGGATTGCAATCTGAGCTGCTGCTGAAGGGGTTTTAACTGTTTGGAAACTGGCTCTGTGTTTCCTTATTGTGTCTTTAACTGATTGTTTTTCATGCAAGCCTTTGTTCTTCATGTGTGCTTTTCTATGGTTAGCCATTTTTGGCAGAGAGTAGGGTGGTAAGATAAATCAATAAGTAGGTTAATAAAAAGATATCAGCATTTATTCATCCTCCTACTTGGCCTCGTCAGAAAATTTCCATATCAGTCACTTTAAGAAAAGCCATACTGATGGACTGGAGAGATCCTTCATCCCACTAGTTTACCAGTGTTGTTGGCCAGCCCTCTGGCAACTGGAAGTAGGTAGCTTGAAGGGGACGCTACTGACACCTGTTTCTGGATGAGCTGAGTATTGGCCACATTGTTGCATGTGTCCTCTTTGGCTTTCTTTGAGTCTTCAGATTTTGCCCTTTCCATGACTTAAGGCAAAGCATTCTTAGGACAATTTTTTGGCCAGTACATATTTGTCTTTTTCACTAAACTGGATGTATGGGTATACTGAGTGTCAGTGGTCCACAACGTTGTTCTTGTTCTTGTTGTTTGCCTTGAAGTTATTTCTGGCTTATGGCAATCCTAATGCAAACCTATCACAGGGCCTTCTCAGCGTGATTTGTTTAGTGGCCTCTTGCTGTTGCCTTCCTCTGCGGCTGAGAGAGAATCATGTGCCTAAGGTCACCTAGTGGGTTTCCGTGGCTGGGGAATGTCTTAACCCTGGTTTTCCAGAATCCTAATTTGACGCTCAAATTGAAGTCAGAACGCTAGCAGGAGAGCAGTGGTCTGTGCTGATGTTTTCACTCAGCTGAATAATCACATGGTGTTGACTTACTCTTTGTATTGCCCTCTTCACACAAACAACTTACAGACACACACACAGTCTTCTGAGATGATAAAAGCTTCCATGGGTTAAAATATGGTCATGTGGTTTGGCACTCAAACTAAGTACTGTGAGCTTTCTAGGTAACAAGGAGGAATACAACTATGCTTCTAAGTGTGTTTTTTAACAAGTTCTTTGAGACAAAAAAAAGTAGAACAGCCATTTAGATGTTGAAAGTGTTAGTGTCTTTCCTGTTCCATGACAGGAACTACCATCCTTTTGTAAACTGTAATGGCTCTGCTGTGAACTTGGGACCCATTTACTATCCTCAGTGAAGTCTGTCAGAACTCTTTTCTGCCTAAGGTGTGCTCAGCTATGTTATTCAATTTCACAGTGGTGGTCCAATTTAAAATACATGCTTTCCCTACTTTTGGCATGACAGGAAAATCTGGAGAAGAAAGGGCCACGTGTTCTTGATCTGGAACTAGAGTTTGACGAACGAGCTGTCCTCAGAGAGAACATAGTCTACTTAACAAATTCTTTGGAGGTGAGTGTCTGTTAAGAATTAAGCATGTTGAAAGAGTGTATCGTTTTGCTTTCAAATATTTGCACATTAAACAGTGTTAAAGCTTGCAGAATTATGATCCAAAGATTCCTGCAAACAGTGTTTGTGTGTGGGGAGAAGGTATAGAAAGATGTGTGGACCATCTTCTTCCGTATCTGAGCCGTGATGGTCCAGTCTTGTGTGACACTCTGAATGTTGGAAATATTCAGAACTGGACTTGGATAGTCAATATCACTGACCAGATGTTCTGTGCTCTTTTGTAATTAGGTTATCCTTTCTAGTGAGTTTGGACTCTGCTACAAGGCAGGTGGATTTTAGAATCCTTCTTGTCATGGCCAGTTGTTAACAAATGTCCAGTAGCATAGCAAGGGTTAATATGTATTTAGTAGGGTTTCTTAGGTAGTTTAGTTTCAAGGGTGATAATAGACCAATGGCTGGGAATGGATTGGGGTAGTAAACTTTCCCTTTAAGCTACCTGCTTACATTGTTCCTATATAGTGCTTCTACTATATAACCCTGAGGAATCCATCTTCTAGGGGCCTTGTCCTAGAGACAGAATGCCCCCTAGCTCAGAGACCCCATTTAGCAAGATGTCAAAGAGTGTCAGCCATAGGACTGTTTGGGGAAAATTAATTGTTTTGGAGCCCAGATCTATCACTTGCTGTGAGGGGAAGCTGGACTGTACTATTTAAAGGACTGGATTGCCTGTCCACCATAGACCTTCTGCTACATCATTTACCACCAAGAGAGTTTATCCTGTAACAATAATGTATGCCAGATTTTAAGACAGTCCTATGGCTGACACTCTCTAACATCCTGAGACAAAGTCTCAGGAAAGCTAGGAACTGCAGCTAATTCCAGCTCAGAACATTTTCTTGCGAAACAAGAAGATTACTTGGAAGTTCTGCTATTTTAGTGATTTATTCAACAAGATTCCTTCTCCAAACACAACAGTATCTGGCTGTAAGTCAGATCTACTGGCAAGAGCTTAAAACATATTTGAATTAAATTGAAAGGATTTGAGCTTGCCCTGAGCACTTCCATCCTATGGCATGTTACCTATGCTACAATAAGGATGGTCACAAACTTACTCCAATCAAATGAATGGTTCATTAATCATACCAATGTCCATCTGTCCTGGTACTCATTCTGAACTACTAATATTATGGGAGCTTTTTCTCTCTTCTTCTCCATAGCTGGAACACATAGACTTGAAGTTTGCTTCAGAAGGAGATGAGAAAATTAAAGAAGACTGCTGTCCTGGAAAACCTTTCTGCACATTCAGAGTAGAAGTAAGTTTGCATGTTTACTCCCATCATTATTGTTCTTGTTTTGGTCCACCTTAACTTTGGCCCTTTCCGCACGAGGCCAGGAATCACTCCGTGCCTTTACTTACCGCTTCTTCTGGGCTCGAAACAATACATACTTTCCCTTAAGCCCTTCCACAGGGCTCCTCTGATTATTCCAGGGCGATTTGGAGCAGTGTGAGGTCTTTAGATCCGCACTGGTGAGGCTGACAAAATGGCGGCTTCCTGTTGTTTGTGGGTCCGGACCAACCGCTGAAGCTGACCATGCCCACAGCCCGCCCTCCACTGATTGCAGGCTCGCATTGGTGCGAATCTGCGCGTCTGCACAACTGAGCAGGAATGAATTGACGTGGTCCGGAAAATTTAAAAACTGCTTTTTTCTGGTCTTCACATAGCGCACTGGAGGACCACTTGGGGGCGTAATGAATCAGACTTAGGTGCGGAACTAAGGTAAATAGTCCGAACCTAGTCCGATCCAAGGTGCGGACGACCTCCATGACAGGACGCATTGGCCCGTCTTAATTTCCTCATGCGGAAAGGGCCTTCATCTCTTAAGTGTATTGCTTCACTGGTACCCTGAAAGAAACAATAGAAGCTGTTCATTTACATGAGAGAAAGTAATTTAGGCATGTTATTGTGATTAGGAGGTTAAGCCTGCCCCAGACTCTGGTTAGAAGCAGTAGCTGTTGCCCCTTTGACAGTGGTTTCTCAGAATACAGGTTGTCAACTTTGCCTATAGAAATTTATTAGGATCGATTTAGAATGGAACGAGAGCCTATCTGGACCAAGGATGAGAAGAATACTCATTAATATTCACGTCTTTGATGGAAAAAAAAGGCTGTCTTGACAGTTGAGATACCCTGTTAAGGAAAAGGAGACCTGCTGTGAGATTCTTCGCAATTCAGAACTTCATTTAGGTGGAAATTAGTGTATTTGGGGACAGAAGACTTGTATTTTGCACAAAAGACATTTGATTCCTGATTCCTAGGTTATTTTTTTAAAATGAGTTGTTTATTTATTTATTTGCGCAGAAAACACATGCTGGAAAAAAGTACCTTGTATCGCTTTTCTGTGCAGCAATCTGTGCATTGCACGGATTTTATAAATTTTACGTAGCTTACACAGTGTTACTGCAGTTTGGGCAAACAAATAGCTTCCTGTCCTGAGAGACTATATGTTGTTTCCTTGCTTGGGTTTTCTATACAAAAATCAATTTTTGCACAGGAATCAGTGTGTTACGCCGCTAAACCCATTTTCTGGAAAAAGAAAAACCATGTGCATTTTTGCGGAAATAGATTTTCTCCAGCAAAATCTCAAAATACAAATCATGCTTAAGAATTGCATGAAAACCTATTATTCACCTGGAGCAAGGGAAACTGGTCCAAATTATTTGTTCTTGCCTGTGGCAACCAAATAAGCCAGGATCTACATCAGTGATCTGGACAGACCCATCTCTTGATGTGGGTCTTTTCTCCCTTACTGTCCTGGTGTCCCTTCCATTTCTTGGTGTGACATGGTTGTGATGTTAGAATAAGATTAGCTTTTTGTATTGCTTGACATGTGCATCACTTTCATGGGCAGTATGCGTATGTAGAATATGGAACAGACCGTGTTGGGGAGGGAACAAAGTATCAGTTCTGGCCTGTGTTGGTATGTCATTGCCTATATGTAAATATTGTCCAGCCCCAAGGGAACAAAAGTGTCAAGCCTATATTTGCAAACCCCTGTATGAGTCAAGAGTAGATCAGAGAGACCCGGGTTCACATCTCCACTCAGCTGTAACACTCAGTACGGCTCATCGCTACCTATTAGCAACTAAGGGATAAGAATTCTGACTTGCAGCTTTCCAGATGTTGGAACACATCTCATTTCATCTCCCAATGTTGGCTTTGCTAGCAAGGGTTGATGGAAGTCGCAGCCCAACAACATCTGGAAGGCCACAAGTTTCCACATACCAGTTTAGCCTAACCTTTCTCACAGCATGAATGGAGGTGAAATATGAATGCTACCCTGAACATTGTTCTTGGGGGTGGGGGAGAGGAGATTTTAAAATAAAAAAAATAGATACATGCGCACAGTAGTGAATGCATCCATTGCAGTTTAAGTGCTTAGGCTTCATCTCTTTATCACTTGGTACAGATGGAATAAGTCATATTGACAAGTTTGACATCCAGGGCATATGCCATGGTCTAAATCCAATTCGATGCTTGTGCACATCACAGAGCTCCCCTCCCCACCCCACCCCACCCCACCCCACCCCACCCCACCTAAACACTGTCTCCTGAGGGTTTCCCAGCACTGTCTAGGGTGCATGAGGAACTGAATTGGGAGAGGGAGACCTCTTCTCCTGGATTATGCTGTTGAACCTGCCAATATCCAGCATTAAACATAGCCCCATTAGTTCCCCATTTCTTTTGTCAGATTGGCTACTGTTTCACATTTTGCTGAATTTCTTCTACCTTTTTATTTTCTTGCAGCCTAGTGTGTCTGTCTTTCTTGTAAATCCTCAACCAGCAAATGGCCACTTCTCTACAAAAATTGAAGTCAGGCAAGGAGATGGAAGAGATGCAATAATCAGGCGGTTGATGAAGATGGACAGAGGAATCAAAGGTAAAATTCAGGTTCAAAGTCACATTTATACTTCAGTCAGCTAGAGGTTAGCATTACAACAAAGTGGCTTGTCTAGCTAATTAACAATCAAACATTCATTTTCTTGCTTGGTGTCTCCTCATAATGAATGTAATTTATAGGAGAGGGTGGACGAAAGCATTCCTCTAGTCTGCAGCATTCCTGCAGCACAACACATTTTACAATCTGTGTCAATCTAAAGTTCATCAGAAGCTGTTCAAATGCATTTCCATTATAGTGCCTCCTGCATGGGGTTTACTTTAGAAGTCCCTTCTTCCAAAAGAGGCTACTTACAGCATTTGTTTTAATAGAAGCAGCACCTTTCCATACATGTTGGAAAAGTGACATGTCAACCTATTTTAGTGTTTCCAGAACTTTTTCATGTACCTGGAGGGAGAATGATTGCCTGGCCTCACAGATAACAGAGACACAGGGAACAGACAGTCTCGCTGACTGCTGGCTTATCTCTTGAGGCCTTGGTAGCGCCTTAGTGTATTGACAAGTTTGGCAATCTGCACTTAACAAACACAAACAGCAGGTGACAAACATAATCCTAAGAGCTTAAGTAAGACTAGTTTTGCCATTCTGATGGGGAAAGACTTAAATACCAGGAGGACTCCAAATTGAGATTCACAGATGAAATGCTATTGCTTACATTTCTACCTTTTTACAATATGGAGGTGGGGCTATCTCCTTAAGAATCTGGAGCACAACTTCCACTTCTCATAGAGACATCTGTGTTGAAACCCAATAGTAATAGTAATTATTTATTTACATGTTTATGAATTTATTCACAGTTATGTTTTATTAAGTAAAGTGATAATCATCAGGTACTACTGGTGACTATGTTGACTCAGAAGGACATCAACTAATTATTTTCTAGTATGTTGGTACAGAAATTGTATTTCTGAGCCCAGTCTAAAGCCAGTGATATAATTGGGAGCATGACCTGATTTTAGCACTGTTGTACCACAGACATCTTCTTGTTGTTTTTAATTGCATTAATTCGGCTTTGATTTATAGCGATCCTATGAATAAGAGACCTGAGAGAGCCCCCCGGTCATCAGGTGCCCTGCTAAGGTGTTGCAGAGTCAGGACAGCCATCCTCTAGATGTTTGCACAGCTAATATTCAGGAATTCTGAAAGCAAGAGGTTGAGAACGTTTTATCTGAAGCACTGATTCAGCAGTCCACCTGGATCTGTGAGGACAGGGTTGGAGGCAGGCTAACTGTCAAGCTAACTGTCGCTTGTGCTTGGCTTAGGGTTCTGCATCCAAGGGAGTTAATTTCCACCCCCCACCCCATCTAAGATTCAGCACTGCTGCTAGTTCCTCCAGGCTTATGCCGAGGTTGATCCTGTGACTAAACTGTGAAAGATGCATTAATCCATTACAAGTCCCAGGAGCCTTACACTCCCACTCCACCCACGCTTTTTCTAATGCATGAACTGCATTATTTTTCAAGCCTTAAATTTCAGACTGTGTCCTGTTAAGCAGTAGTAAGTATTAGCTCCATCTCTCTGAAAGCACTTAGGGCTCCCAGGCAGTAATGACTTGCAGGAGAAAAGCACTAAAGCAGATGCTCTTTCTTACTCAGGAGCCTGATTTGATATCCTGAGCTGCTGTGAAAAGTATCTTTTTCTAGCATGCAGTATGAAAGTTAAGTCAGTTTTAACCTCTCATCAGTAAAGTATGTAATCCAATTCGTAATTTTAGATTGTATCAATGCAGTACAGTACAAAATTACTTTGTATCTTTAAAGGTACAGATATTACCTGTGTTAGAAAAAAAACCTTGATGGTTTCTAGAGTTTGGGAATTGCTCTGTCACTATTCTGTATTTGCTGTATAGCCTCTCCCTAATCTTAGAGTGGATGTTTTGTGTTCAAAACATAGACTGAATGTGTTCATTGCAGAATCTAAGAATCTACTCATAAAAAACTAATACCAGTTCTTCTGGCTCAAATATTAAAATATTTATTGCCCGATCAGAGTGGCACAAGATCTCAGACTGGGACACAATAGTATCAGTTTTTTAAAAAAATAGCTTAATATTCTAAAAACGTACTAAGCTATGTAACGATGTAAAACATGCTAAAGCCATGTACACATACCAGTTAGATAGAGGACAAAGGCTGTAATAAAAACCTATATTTTAACTTGGTGTCAAAGTGAAACCCAGGTCAGTGCCACACCAGACAGGCTTCTTTCTTATGTTTTTACATGAGGTATTTCCCCCACTGGCAGGGCACAGAGGAGGGCCCCATTGTTTCTGAGAGATGTACAGGACGTAGCATACCTTCAGTGGGAAGAAGGTCCAGTGATATGTGGTCTTAGTTTGCAGTGGCGGATGCATGGTGGTATGTGGAGAACTCAGGTTTTAATAGTGTTTATTGTAGAGGTCAGTGTCTGAACCACCAGAAGAAAACTTACTTGCTCCTCCTGCCAGATTTCCAGCCTTAAAAAGGGGAAAAGAGGTATAGGTGAGCACCTGTGACGTACCACCTCCACATCTTGCTACTCTGTGTGATCTCCTAGCAGAACGGGTCACTAAACAGGAGTGAATTGCTTTCTGAGAAGGTAGCGGTCTTGGTTTCTGTTTCTGTTCTTGAATAAGACTCCAAATTAAAACATTCTGAGTTCCCCACTATTAGCTGGTTGGTAATGGTCTCATTCAGCAGACATTTTGTCCTTCTAGTTAAAGTAGGGAAGTCATCAAGCCTGAATGGCAGGTTGTTGGGCCGACCAGAGTTGACAGAATTCCCTTTAAAAAGCAGAGATAATTTCTTGTTTGCTTGGTCGCTTTGCTGATTCCAGCAGTTGTGAGCCAAGTCAGAAAATTATGTCCTAGTCCAAACTTTCCAAGTGGGAAAAATAATCTATTTTCCTCATCACTTTAACAGCTTGTGTGTTTTGATCTTAAGAAAAGAGTCAATTTTTATATTATAGTGTGGAGCTGTGTTTTCACAAAAGAGCTGAGAGGAAGAAATATATAACTTGTCTTGCAAAGCAAAAATAGAGTATAAAACATGTTTCGGATTTGGGCAGGCAATTACTAGAGATCGACAACCTGATTGTTTGAAGTGAATGAAAAGCAATTGAGAGTAAATCAGTAATTCTTCTACATCGCTGTTTCCAGAAGATGTCACTGTTAGGCAGGCACTTGAAAAGATTGTCTGATAAAAGCTAGTGGTGGAAAAGCAGCAACTTAAACAGGCTAAAATAGCTGCTCATTAGGAAAGTTCTGCTTTTCACTTCTTCCTGGGAATTTGTTTGAACTTTTAAAAGGGGCTTTTAAAAAAGCAGTTGCATCTAATGACAATACTGCAACAGCTCTGTTGTTTTTTAAACCCTTTCTAGTTTTATGTAAAGAACATTATAAAACTCCCTATAGCCTCCCTTCTCATTGCAGGAGCATGGAAGCTACACAGCCTTTGTGCTCCCTCCCTTCTTCACCTTTATATGTTAAATATTAGTAAGGTAAAGGAGGAACAAAAGAGAGGACTGAGAGACAGAGGGATGGCTGGAGGAAATTACTTATGAGATAGAGAGGAGTTTATTTCGAATTAGACCCTTATTCCTCAAGGGAAATAATCTCCATGTGTTTTGAATACATCCTCTTAGATTTCCTTAAAAATTTCTGCAGTCCTTTCCTGAAGTACATTATTCTTTCTGGAAAAGATAATATTCTTGGGTCTGTTTGCCATACTTGTTTATCTGGGGTATTTATATAGCAACAGGAAGAGAGACTTGGCTGTCAACAAAGCCTAAGAAGCTGCACGTGACAGAATATGAATAAATGAATCCTGCTTCACATGGAGGAGAATTGTAAACTGGGGGATTTTTGGGTTTCACATTTCTGAAAACCACTGCATGTTAAAAGATAGACTTTTATGTAGTAAGTATATTCACTATCATATTAAAAACATCCTTAAGATATATTTCCCTACACACACACACACACGGCACATACACACAGTGTTACAAATGCACGGCTAAAACAGGTAAAGTTTAGATTGAGGTGGGCAAAGTGGAACCAATGAATTGCATGTGGGCCCCAAGGGCCCCTGAGTTAAAAAAAACTCTCCTGCCTGTTTTTAAAAACAGGAAGTGACTCCTGACTCACTTCCTGTTGTAGAAAGGCCTCTCTTGGGCCTCAAATTTGCAATAGACTCCCCAAAAGCATGGCAAAAATGTCACCACAGAGGGCATTTGGGGCAATAAATCTGGTTTTTCCATTTTTATTTTTTTATTTTTAATTTCCAGGGAGGCCAATGCCACCCATTAGCCTCCAACAGTTGCCCACTCCTAGTTTAGATGGACAAAGTTGTCAGTGCAGCTGGGAGTGTGAAGATATTTGGGTCAGGTTCCAGTTTATTTTGGGAACAACACTTTAAATACCACAGTGTGGTTGTTATGAGACAGTAGAACCATATAGAGAACTAGAGATCTTGAAGAATCTTCTGTGAAATTCTTCATACACATGCAACTTTCCCTTGTTCACTCATCATTCTGTGGCATATCACACTGTGAATGCAGTCATGCTGTATATTCTTGACCCCACCTTGGCTTTTAATAAAGTCTTAGTTATTAAGGGCTTCTGTAGGCTTTGAAGCAACTGGCCTAAATACCAGCTTGTAAATAACACTCAAGGCACTACCTAAGCAGTCTGTCCAGTCAACATAAGCTAGTGTTGTTAAACCCATCCATCCTTGCTAAGTAACTTGCATCACCCTTACTGTTGTAAGTATATTTGTGTAAGAAACGTCTTACAAGTGCTGTCTTAAACTTTTTTCTCCCCAGATCTATCCAAAGTGAAACTAATGAGGTTTGATGAGCCACTTCTGGGCCCTCGTCGTGTTCCTGTGCTTGGAAAAGAAGATGCTGAGAAGTCTCCCATTTTAGATCAAGCTATCTTCCACATAGACCTAGCAGAAAAACGGGTCCGTCTCACTGAGAATGGGCAGACAACTGATATTGGAGATACACTTGTCTATATAGTTAATTAGGTTTTTCACAACATTGGTTTAATTAGTAATGAGTCATAAAAGCATGACTTTTCTAACATCATTGGCTTTCAAGATAAGTAGTGGACAAACAATTTCTGCAGGTGGGGCAAAGGAGGGAGCATTAACTTGCATGTAGACCAAGCACATGACATTTTCCAGTGTGGTTATAATAAATCTATTTTCCATCCTTGTGGCTTTTTTTGGAAATAAGAATCTCCTTAAATCATGAGGCAAAACTGAAAATATTTTTCCATGCCTTTTTTAAAAAATGAGAGACGGGGATCATATTGGGCTTCTTGTATTTACACAGAAGTTCCTCTACTGTGGTGCTCCTCTACTTCAGGTTGCCGTTCCCTGTTGAGAGAGGATAGTCAGTCCCATTGCCAGGACAGTCCTTCCAGTAGCTGTCATGTTTATGAAGAACCAGGAGGCAGAAGAACTGGAAGGATAATGCAAAATAACATGTCCATGAATATGAGCCTCTTATCTCTTGCCACCTGATGGGAGTGTTCTTGTTGGAACTTGGAAACTTGGAAAAATTAACCTTTTTGGATGCCAATACCAAAACTGATTCCTGAAGTTGTAGTCCAAGAAATTAATTTTTCCAAGCTTGGAAGTACATTGTGCTTGCGGCAAAGGTTTCCTGCTCCAGCAGAGTAAAGGAGGAGATGACAGCTGTGTCCCAACAGATTTCACTGTGATGTGGTAAAGAGTTGTCTCTTTTCCTGACACTTTGCACAAGAGGGAGGGAAATGCCACCCTTCTAGATGTTGTTGATCTGCAGCTCCCATCAGCCATAGCCTGGATTTTTGATGATGATGAATAGTGGGTGTCATAAAGGCCAACAAATCTGAAGGGCAACAGGTTTTCCAGCCCTGAGCGATGGTCTACCTGTTAGCTTCTGCAATACAGCATAAAACCTGTCAACTATCTACTTGTTACTCTTTCCAGCCGTGCAACAGAGGATAGGAAACTGTGTCTGGACTGACTGCCCCGTATGGATGAAAGAACCTCGAAGGGCATGGTCTCCATCCTTTTTCTGCCTGCACCTAGTCTTAGATGTTTAGGTGCCTAAGCGTAGTATGGTGAGAAAGGGGGATAATGTTACATTGATGAGGAGAGATTGAGCTTTGCTCTCTGCCTCACTAAAGGAGCCTTTTCATATAAAATATAAAATATTTCATGTTTCTTATATCCAAAGCAACAGGCAGAGGACCACAGTTCAGTGGCAGAGAACTTGTTTTAAATGTGGGGGGTTCTCGGTTCAGTCCCTGGGAGTTCAGTATCTCAGATAGAGCTACCAGTTGTTCCTGCTTGAAACCACAGAGAGCTACTGCCAGTCAGTACTGGGCAAGAAACATGAATAGTTTGACCCAGTAAGATGGCTTCTTCTTCGTGGTCTCTGTGCCTCACACATTGGGGTCTTCACGCATGCGCAGTAGCTTTCGGAAAGTTCTAGAGCTGAGCAGCTTGGCGGGAACCCCTCCCCCACTCGGTACTGAGCATGTTCACCGCACCAAGCCAACGGTCTCTCCTCAGTTTTCTTTCATCCACCGGTGTGTTAACAGCGGACGGAAAGACCTCTTCAGTTGAGCAGCGTTTTTCTTGTGCTTCTTACTCTTCTGGCTTCGTTCTTTTCTTCGGACTTTGTGAGAACCCTCCATTGTTTCTTCTTACGTCTTCTTTGTTTAAATATTGTGTTTCGTGTCACCGCAAAGTCACGCTTTCCACGGGCATTCAGAGTGTCTTTTTTGCCTCGGCGAGGCCCACAACATTCGGGCGTGCTCTGTTTGCAGAGAGTTCATGGCCCAGATGCTGAGGAACAGGGCTTCCAGATTAAAATCTTATTGTTGGGAGCAAGCCCTGAAGATTAAGGAACAGGCAGCTTCGAATACTGCCCTCTTCGATGGCTTCTCATTCTTCCGGAGCTCTGCAGCCTGTGGCCATGCCTTTATCGGTAGCAACGGCTGCGATACTGACCTCGACGGTACTGCTCTTGGTACGATCGTCGATGTCCTTGCCTCCGGTCTCCTCTTTACCCAGGATTCTGAAGCTTACCAGGATGCCGATTACCTCCTATTCTTCTGGAGATGCCCCTGCAGGCTCACAGGTGGCTCAGACTTCTAAGCCCCTCATGGCAGCTCAGCGGAAGCGGTCCTCTTCACACCTTTCAGACTCCTCCTTGAAGGATAAGAAGAAGAAGGAGAAGCATCAATCTCCATCACCGGCAACTCAGTCATCGTCCCTTCCCACACCTCCTCCGACTCAGCCCCCTATGGCTACTGTCGATGAGGAAGGGCCTCCTGATCTTTCTTTGGAGCCAGACGGAGCCCAGCTCCCAGTCTTGGTAGTGCCAGCATCGTTGGAGCTACCTTCTGAGGATCAACTGGCACAGCCTGAACCAGCTATGCAGGCTGCGGCACTTCCACCACACGCTCAGCCTGAACATGGGCTGGACCGTCAGGGTGCCTCCGACACTGCTCTTGACACTCCGCAGGTTCTTTCCTGAATGAGGGCTCCTTCCCGTGACCGCGCCTGTACTAATGCGGCGCGCTCTCCGGGCCGTGCTGATAGGCTTCGATCCCCGCGGTGGTGGGATGCTCACCTTGACCGAGGCAGGTCGCAAACGAGGCCCGATTCGCCCTTCTCATCAGCCTCATACATAGCACATTACGGCCACGAGCATGTCTGGAGGGAGCAGCCGGGTTTGTACTATTCGTACTCCCCTGCATACAGAGAGCGATACCACACCGATATCCATCGTTGGTCTACGTACCGCCATCATTCCCAGTCTCCATCTTCGGCATCCTGATACCGACCAACAGCTCAGTACCGAAGATCTCCAGATCGCGGTCTCCTTATCTCTGACGATCTCCGTCACATCGTTGCTCACAGGACCACTCGCCTCGACATGGGCCTGTCTCACCGCTTCCTCGGGTAACGGCTACCATCTCTCGTCCACCTACCGACACCCATCCGCCACCTCTGCAGTCATCGACAGCTTTGATTCCGACACAGTCTATCCTGCGTCCGATTCCGGCTGTTCTCCCGGTGCCAACGCTGACAGCGCCTCCACCGTCTGTACCACCATCGGTACCATCTTCGGTAACTGTTCCAGCCCCTGTGACTGCTGCCATACCATCTCAGTTACCTCATGGCCAAGGGCCGCCTTCCCACTCTTCACAGTCTTATGATTCCGACTCGGATTCTGGCGACTCCACACCTGCTTCACACTCTTCACCATCACTGGCGTTCAGGGAGCCTACACTGGACTCGGCGTCCGAGAACGTCAAACAATTTTCGGATATCTTGCTGCGGATGGCCACCACCCTTGGCCTTGATGTCTTAGGACCTACTCCGACAGTGCAGGATCTGGTTTTCCATTATGTTGACACCTGCCCGCCCTCGGCAGCTCCGATACTGTTTTTGCCGGTACTGCAAGAGGTGCTGAAACATCCATGGGCCCAGCCAGCCTCTCTCCAGCCAATACCCCATCGTCTGGAGCACCTCTACAGGACTCAGAAAAAGGACGTGGATTTTCTGTTCAACCACCCTGTGCTGAACTCCATCGTTGTAGAGTCGTTCCAGACGAAAGGTGGCAAGAGGGTGCATACCACCCCGCCAGATCGCGAAGGCCGCAGGTTGGAGCATTGCATCACCACGGACTCTTGGGTTCTTTCCATCGTCCGTCTTGGTTACGCCATCGAATTTCAAAGTATACCACCTCAAGGCGTCTTTTATTCCACCCTGGCCAACCCGGCCCTGTTAGAGGAAATACAGTCCCAACTACAGAAAGGGGCCATAGAGCGTCTTGTCCTCAGCCAGTACCACCGTTTTTTTCTCCCGATACTTCATGGTACTGAAGTCGGACGGTATCCTATGACCTGTCCTGGACCTCAGGGGGGTGAATTCTTACATTCTCCCCCAGAAATTCAAGATGGTCACTCTAACTTCCATCCTTCCCTTTCTGCAATGTTGGGACTGGTTCACCTCTATTGACCTACTAGGCGCCTACTTCCATATCGGAATTCGGCCCCACCATAGGAGGTACCTGTGGTTCGCAGTCGACGGCATCTGCTATTAGTACAAAGTGTTGCCATTCAGACTTTCCACCGCGCCCAGGGTCTTCACCAAATGCATGACCCCGTAGTATCGTACCTCCACACGAACCGCATTATGGTATCCCCGTACCTGGACGACTGGTTGCTGGTGGCACCCTGCAAACAGAGGCTGTACGAGAACATTCACCTTACATTATCTCTTCTGTCCAGCCTTGGCCTCAGGGTGAATCCCAAAAAGTCTCACCTCGAGCCAACCCATGTTCTGGACTTTATCGGTGCCACTCTGGACTCTGTCGCTGCCAGTGATTTTCTCCCAGTGAAACGTGCCCGCACTCTACGTCAGGCTGCTACCGCTGTCCTTCGAGCCCCAGTAGTCTCCGCAAGAACAATCCAACAGCTTCTCAGCTACATGGCGGCAATGATGGCAGTCACTTACCTCTCTCTCTTCTGTGCCTGCCCGCTGCAGCACTGGTTCATCAGGGCCTTCGACCCTCTTCTGGACGACCAGGGTCTCCTGTTGCGAGTTCCTCGGCAGGTGCGATACTCTCTCCTATGGTGGCTCTGTCCCCAGCACTAACTGTTAGGAATGCTGCTCGTCGACCCCTGTCCTTGGGTACGATCACAATGGATGCCTCCTTCTCGAGATGGGGAGCGCATTGCAACAGCCTCACGGTGCAGGGCCACTGGATCGGCCTGGAGACTCATCTTCACATCAACGCCTTGGAGCTCCTGGCCATCCTGAAGGCATTGCAGACATTCTGCAACCTCGTTGTCGGCTGGACAGTTCAGATCCTGTCGGACAACACGATGGCTGTCTGGTATGTGAACAGGCAGGGTGGCATCCACTCCACTACCCTTCTTCACATAGCCCTTTGACTTTGGGACTGGTGTGTACCGCTCCATATTCACCCCATCGCCGTCCATCTGGTGGGACGAGACAATGTCACAGCAGACACGCTCAGCAGGGCATCCTCTTGTCACCACGAGTGGTCCCTCTCCGATGCTGCTTTCCAGATGATAGTCTCTCGTTGGCTGTTCCATCCATAGATCTCTTTGTGAGCACCCGGAACAGGAAATGGCCCCGTTACTGCTTGATGGCTGGCCTGGGCTGGGACTCTCTCGGAGACGCCTTCCAGTTTCTGTGGGACAAGGAGCTGCTATATGTGTTTCCTCCATTCCCGCTTCTAGGCCGAGTTGTAGCCAAGATCCTCTCGGATTGCGCCAACGCCATCCTGGTGGCTCCGTATTGGCCAAGGCAACACTGGTTCGGGCCTCTCCTCACGGCAGCTCGAGGCCGCACTCTCAAACTTCTATCGGCGCCAGACCTCCTCTCACACTTGGATGGCCTTGTTCAGACCTGCCACTCCTGTGTCTTCATGCATGGAGGATAATCCCCTAGATGCTCCAGCTATACAGGAGATCCTCACGGCTGCCAGGAAGGAGTCTACGCACTGTTCTTATTGCTACAAGTGGCAAAGTTTCTTGACCTTCGCTAATGCCCGTCAACAATCTGCATCACCAGTTGCTCTGTCCACTGTGCTGCACTTGCTCCCCACCTTCAGGAACAAGGCTTGGCCTTTTTGTCTCTTAAGGTGTACCTCTCAGCCATCGTAGCCTACCAGCTGCGTGGCGCCCCTTCCGCTTCACTATTCCATGATGCGACCCTTAAACAATTTCTAAAAGGACTACAACACCTTTATCCTCCGGCCTCCCCGCCTCTGCCGCTTGGTTGCTGTCCTTCGTCCTCTCTCAACTGACGCGGCTGCCCTTTGAGCCTATGGCCACTTCTGATGACAGGCTCCTCACTATGAAGATGGCCTTCCTCGTCGTTGTCACCTCGGCTAGGCGAGCGAGCTTACTGCGCTACGGTCGGATGAGGCTTTCCTTGTCTTCCATTGCAACAAGGTCGTGCTGTGTCCAGACATCTCCTTCCTGCCTAAAGTTGTCTTGGATTTCCATCTCAACCAGGATGTCATCCTTCCCACCTTCTATTCTGATCCAACTGCGCCCCTGGAACGATCGCTTCACTCGCTCGACGTCTGTTGAACTCTGGCTTTTTACATCCAACGAACTTCGACCTTCCGCCAGACTCCCCACCTGTTCGTTTGTTATGGTGGTCGTCGAAAGGGCCATAAGGTGTCCACCCAAAGATTTTCCAAGTAGGTGGCTCAGACCATTCTCCTGGCATATGAGCTGGCTAAACAACCTCCACCAGCCCTACTGTGTGCCCACTCCACTAGGGCTGTGGCATCTTCAACAGCTCTCCTTTGAGGAGTTGACCTGCAGGAACTTTGTCGTGTGGCTACCTGGTCATGACCCTTGACCTTTGTACGCCAAAAACCATCTGGACTGTCGGGCTCGGTGGGATGCCCGCTTTGGTCGTGCGGTACTGTCTTCCGTTCTGTAGGACCTGACCCACCATCCTCTGGTAAGCTACTCAATCTCCCAGTGTGTGAAGCACAGAGATCACGAAGAAGAAGAAGAGGTTGCTTACCTGTAACTGTGGTTCTTCGAGTGGTCATCTGTGCCCTCACACACACCCGCCTAGCCTTCCCTTCTTCAGGTCCTGCTTCGGCGGACTTCAAAACTGAGGAGAGACCATTGGCTTGGCGGGCTGAGCATGCTCAGTACCGAGTGGGGGAGGGGTTCCTGCCAAGCTGCTCAGCTCTAGAACTTTCCGAAAGCTACTGCGCATGTGCGAAGATTCCAATGTGTGAGGGCACAGATGACCACTCGAAGAACCACAGTTACAGGTAAGCAACCTGTTCTTCCTGTGTTCCAGAGACAATTTTGGGGCCTTCCCATAAAGCCCTCATGCCAACTGCCCAACAGGAAAGAGCATCAGATATGGTCCCAGGAGGCTCCCCGCTGCGTGTTACATATCTTGTAAGGATTTGAGTCAGTGTGATACAGTGTCTTAAAAATTGGACTAGGATTCTCAGAGATCAGGGTTCAAATTCCATGGAACTCCACTGGGTGACTCGGGGCTAGTCACTCACTCTCTTTCAGCCTATAGATGAAGTCAGTAGCAAACCTCCTCCGCGCAAATCTTGCGCTAGGCAGTGGTTCGCAAACTTTTTTGAGCTGCACTCCCTTGGCTCTCAGGCCACACCCTTCCACATGAACACACACCTTTCTTGATATTAGGTCTGCTGTAAGTTCAAAACATCTAACACTAAAGACACAGGTATTTCACAAAGAAAAACCTTAGTAAACCAATTTATTTAGCTGTTTTTGCAACATGAAAGCATGCATTTACATTTCACCCATAACTACACTGACTTCACAGTTTTAATGGGATGGATGTGCTTGCTGCAAGGATATCAGCATCTCAACATCAGGCTGGGAGGGACTAAGAAGTCTTAGATCCTCATGTTCAGTAATTTTCAGTCTGTTTTTTTTATTGAAACGGTGACTGTGCTGAGGCCCTACTCTACTAAACGTGATGTTGAAAAAGCAATAAAGTGCAGGGTGGCAGTCAGAAATAATTTTTTGTAACCAAAAATCTTGATAAGATTGTTTGAACTTTAGCCTCAGCAAAATGACATTTTGGAGTGAAACCAGTTCTTCCTCCACCATTCCTGTCTCTTCATTGCTGATATCTATGAATGCATTGGACACCTGACAAAAAAAAAGGTCCTGAAATCTGTCAGACATGTCTCTATACAGTTCATCTAGGTGTGTACAATACAGTTGAAGGTCATTGTCCAGTATGCTCTTCTCCTCCAATTCAGAGAGGCTTGGAAACTGGAGGAGCTCACGCCACACTGTATTATATTTGAATAACTAATATGGACATAAACGTGGAGAGGACAGATTTGATTTTGATAAGCTTAACCTCATTTCCTTGCAGTTGCAAAGTAAGTCTGTTGAACTTTGTGAATACATCTGACAAGTGATGTCATGCTTGATGTTTCTTAGTTCATCATGGAGAACAGGATTGGAGTCTTGGAAGAATTCCACAACTGCTTAAAAAAATGAATAGAAATGTCTCAGGCAATTTCCCTTTGACAGCCATCTAACTTCTGTGTGTAACAACAAACATGCAATATCTTCATAATTATCAATGCAGAGCTGTTGAAACAGTCAAGAATTGAAAGCATGTGCCTTGATTTTATGTACTGCTGTGATAACAGTGCTCAATGATTTGTGAAGTCGAACACTTAGGATTTTTGCAACCAGATTTTGCCTGTGGATTACACAGTGCGCTGTAAACATACTAGGTACTGTTTTTTACCCCAAAGAAACTGATGAAGCCACAATGACAACCTATTGATGGTGCCCCATCTGTTGAGCAAGCAAGGATGTTAGTAAGTAGGATGTCGTTCTCTTTGAAAAAAATTCTCAGAAACACAAAATGCTGCTCTCCTTTCCTATCTGTTTCTAGTAGAATTACAAATAACAGCTCTTGAGCCAAACTTTCTTTCATCTTTGACAAAATGAGCATAAGCAAGGTGCAAAGATTCATTGTCTGGCAGAGTGGACTCATCTAATTGTAAAGTAAATTCTGTTGTCCTAAGCATGTTGCACAGTGTGTTTTCAACCATTTCATCCACTCATCTCTGAACAGAGTTATCATTGAGAGGAATGATTTGTTCAGGTGAGCTAATAATTTTAGTTGTATTAATAAGCTGTTCAAGTGAGTTGTGCAACAATGTGTGCACAACCCCTCTTACTGCTGGCAGAATAAGCTCTTCTCCAATTGTATGAGGTTTACCAGATTTAGCAATCAGCAATGAGATGTTGTATGATGCACACAAGCCATCACTGGATTGTTGTGAAGTGCTAGCAATCATATTTCCAATGGTTTTCTGTTTCTGAAAGTTTTCTTGAAGTGACTGAAAATATGCTAAGTTTTTGTATGCTTTATCAGAGTGTATTTGCTTCAGATGTTCAACAAGCCTGGAAGGTTTCATGGCTTCATTTGAAAAAACTCTTTCACATAGTATACACAGTGGTTGGTGCTGATACAAATCCATATTTCAGATATCCCACACTATATTGCCTGCACTTCTTTGCTGTGCTGTGGCCATACCTTATACTGGAAGCAAAAATACAAGTTCTTTGTAAAAGTCATGCCAATCACAACAAAATGGAGCAGGAAAAAAAAAGAAAAGGAAATGCAATAGCAATGCAGTACCTAGCAAAAAGTACATTACACAATAATACAAGTACAAATGTGAAACTAAAAACAATACTTAAGAACTACTTAACATTAGAAGTTACAGTTAAAACTGGTCTAATGAAAATGGATCCGCAGTCTGGGTATTCCCTATGGACAACATGCAGACCACATTAATGATGTCACAGTACATCCTTCCAGACTGAACATAAGGGGTAAACTGGTAAACAAATGTAAGCATGGGCTGCTGCTTAGTAATAATAATGATTTTACTTTTTAGCTGTTATGCCAAGTGATGCTTGGATACTTTCAATAATGTATTCATTATTTTATTGAGAGACAGAAAAAAAAAAGTGTGAACATAGCCTCTTCCAACATTCCATTTGGAAGCTGAAAAAGGCTATATTTACATTCTACAAACATTTCTAGCAAGTAAAAAACAATGTAAAAACAATGCAAACCACAATAAAATATGCCAGGAAAACAAGATGTTGCGGGGGTGCTGCTTTATTATCTAAGTGAGTGTTATAACTAACAAAATGCAGCAGGCACCTCCCATATCTGCAAGGGTTTGGTTCCAGACCCCCCCCCCACGCATACCAAAAAATGCAGATGACCAAGTCTCTATTAATGCAATGGCGGAGGGCAGCTGTGGAGGTGGTGCCAAGCCCCAGCTGGCAGGTGTGCTGCCAAGCAAGCATTCTTTGGGTAATGTGTAAATACAGAAATAGTAAAACAAAACAAAAACAGAAAAAATCCCATGCTTTTCCACCCCAGCTGCCATTGCCACCCCCTCCCTTCTGGTGCTGTAGGGACTTGCACATATGGAAATCGAGACACAAGGCTGCGGAAAGACTCCAGGCTACAGAGAGGGAGGCTGCAGAGAAGCTGCAATTAAACTGAGAGGGGATTGTTCAAATTAATGGGGCAAATGGCTTGGGATCAGCTACACTTCTTACCACATCAAAAAAGAGGCAAGATCCCAAAAGACACCAGCAAAGAGATGCAAGGATCTATGAAATGGCAGGACATGTGAGTGGAGGACAATGCTTGGATTCCCACCTTTTTCGTAGGTCTTCACGTCCTCTTCAAGTGCTAGCAGGAGTTACTGACTTGCGTATTCCTAAGTCCCTTAAGCTTTGAAGGGGAGTGGTGGAAAAATGGCAGCCAGGCAGGACAAGTCTTGATCATGATCCTTGTTCTTAATGCCACCCTGTCTAATTGATAGCAATTAGGAACAATTGTCCAAAAAGGGGCTTCTGTATATGGAAGTCAGTGACTCTGCTAAGAGAAAGGGGAGAGAGAGAATAAGGACCGATTGTCCAAAAAGTCCTTCTGTATTCCCCCCTCTTTCTATCGGCAGTCATTGACTTCCTTATGCAAAAGTCTCTATCTGGAACAAGGTTCTTGATTCTCCACCCGTTTTTGGCTAGTAGAATCATTTACTTCCATGTGTGGAAGCCCCTTTTGGACAGTCATTTCTATCCAACATGGAGGCAGGATGGCATAAAGACAAGGATCAGGAAGGCTTGCCTCACCTGGCAGATACTTTTCCACTGTGGCCCACCCCCATCCCCCCTGAAGTTGAAGGGACTTCAGCATATGGAAGTTAATAGCTCCATGCTAGCACACAAGGAGGAAGCAAGGGTCATGATCAAGCCTTGACTTGCTTGGTGGCCACTTTTCCACCATTGCTCCCCTGCAAGTTTGAGGGACTTGAGCATATGGAAGTCAGTAACTCATGATCATAGAATCATAGAATCATAGAAATGTAGAGTTGGAAGAGACCACACGGGCCATCCAGTCCAACCCCCTGCCATGCAGGAACACCCTCAAAGCACTCCCGACAGATGGCCATCCAGCCTCTGCTTAAAAACCTCCAAAGAAGGAGACTCCACCACACTCCGAGGCAGCATATTCCACTGCCGGACAGCCCTGACTGTCAGGAAGTTTTTCCTGAGGTTCAGGTGGAATCTCCTTTCCTGCAGCTTGAATCCATTGCTCCTTGTCCTGGTCTCTGGAGCGTCAGAAAACAAGCCCTCTCCCTCCTCTACATGGCATCCCTTCAAATATTTAAACATAGCTATCATGTCCCCTCTTAACCTTCTCTTCTGCAGACTGAACATACCCAGCTCTCTAAGTCTGTCCTCACAGGGCATGGCTTCCAGGCCCTTCACCATTTTGGTCGCCCTCCTCTGGACCTGCTCCAGCTTGACCATGTCCTTCTTGAATTGGGGTGCCCAGAACTGGACACAGTATTCAAGATGAGGTCTAACCAAAGCAGAGTAGAGTGGTACCAGTACCTCCCTCGATCTAGACACCATACTCCTATTGATGCAGCCGAGAATTGCATTGGCTTTCTTGGCTGCCGCATCACACTGCTGACTCATGTTCAGCTTGTGGTCTATTAGGACTCCTAGATCCCTTTCACACGTACTGCCATCCAGCCACGTGTCCCCCATCCTATATTTCTGCATTCCATTTTTTCTACCTAAGTGTAGGACCTTACACTTCTCTCTGTTGAATTTCATTTTGTTAGCCTTGGCCCAGCTCTCCAATCTGTCCAGGTCATTTTGAATTTTGATCCTGTCCTCTGGTGTATTAGCAACCCCTCCCAATTTGGTGTCATCTGCAAATTTGATGAGCATGCCCTCTATTCCTTCATCCAAGTCATTGATGAAAATATTGAACAGCACTGGGCCCAGGACAGAACCCTGTGGCACCCCGCTAGTCACTTCTCTCCAGGATGAAAAGCAGCCATTGGTGAGCACCCTTTGGTCATGATCCTTGCTTCCTCCTCACATGCTAGCACAGAGTAACTGACTTCTGTATGCTGAAGCCCGTTAAACTTTAGGGGGTGGCAGTCGTGGGAAGCAGCTGCCAGGTGAGGTAAGCATGATCCTTGTTCTGATGCCGCCCTGCTGATGCCCCCTACTCTACCGTTTTTCCTCACTAACTCCCCAGATCTTTCCACTGCGCCCATAGGGAGTGGTAATGCCCACTTTGGGAGCCACTGCCCTAGTATCACCATAAGTTGGGGTCAATTTGTAGGCACATAACAGCAACAAATGTAAAATAAATTTTAACAGGGTGCATGACTAAAGCATTGAAAATGATCAATTACAAATGAGCAGAAGCACCAAGAACTATGAAGCAAGTAATGATAGAAAATACTAAAACTACAGAGGACAGTATTAGATGCTTTAATTTTTTTTAAAAAAGAAACTGGCACCTGCATATTAGTATCAGCACTTTCCAGATCTATTTGGGAAAGTTGAGTACTGGGAGACAAGCTGCAGAAAACTGTCTGCAAGATTGGACAGGTTCATACAGGTTCAGACAGGAGCCTGCTGTTGTTGTTGTGTGCCTTCAAGTTGTTTTCGACTTATGGTAACCCTACGGCGAACCTATCATAGAGTTTTCTGGGGCTGAGAGTGTGTGACATGCCCAAGGTCACCCAGTGGGTTTCCATGGCCGAGTGGGAAATCGAACCCTGGTCTCCAGAGTTGGAGTCCAGTGCTTGAACCGCTACACCACACTGGCTCTTTACTGTAGCAAACCCAAATTTGTGACACGTTGAAAAATGGTAAATGCATTGTTGCATGAACTTTTTGTAAGCAGCTGAATAATCTGAGACATATATAAACACAACAGCCAGAACTGCATTATACTGCAGTAAAGGTAAAAGTAGTAAAAGTAATTCTCTTCTGTTGGATCAGTCTAAAGGCCAATCGAGTTCTGCATTCTCTTCCCACAGTGACCAATCAGATGTTGTTTGGACAGGCATAAGTAAGAGGAGGAACAATAGCAGCATCTTACTTGTGTTCGTCAATGGCTGGTAGTTTTTAGTGGACTATCATCCATCAGAACCCTGAGTTCCTCTTTCTGGTCACTCAGTAACAGTTCAGACCCAGTGTATGTATATGTGAAGTTAGGTGGGGATTTGTGCTCCAAAATGCATCACTTGTCACTTCCTTATATTGAACCATATTTGCAGTCTTAATGCTCATTTCCTTCAGTTGGAAGAGTTCATTCTGGAGCTCTTTGCTCTTTTTGAGCAATTTGGTGTCATGAAATCTGCCCACTGTACTCTCTACCACGGGTTGCTCTTTCCTTACTCTGGTCCCGACCCCCCATTAGCCCTTTCCATATGCATCTTGACACTTGCAAATAACTCTAAAATGTTAATGGGGTCTAAATACCCTAAAGGCATCAGTTGGGACATCTCAAAAGCTAAGCAAGGTCAGCCCTGGTTAGTACTTGGATGGGAGATTGTTGTCAGCTATGTTTCAGAAGACAGAACTGGCAAAACCACCTCTGACTATCCCTTGTGTAAAAAAACCCTATGAAATTCGTGGGGTCACCATAAGTCAATAGGCAACTTGAAACCAGGCACATGTTCACCCCTTTGTAGAAGCCATCTTGATTTTTCTTCAATAAAACATAGTTTTCTTATCTACTTAATAATTTTGCTTTTAAAAGGGCTTTTCATCAATTTATCCAGAACAGATGTTGTCTATGAGGCTGCTAATTTTCTGGACCTCCCCTACATCCCCACTCTATTTTTTAAAGGGCACTTTTTTCCTTAGAAGATGAGCAATGTCATATTTGAATTCCTTAAAATCCTTGGAAGAAAAAACACGAAAACCAAATGATTTTGTTTTATTTTCAGTTTGTAAGTAAAATATGAACTCCCTCATTGTCACTATTTGTTTCAGTTCCCAAGTTCCTTTCCTCAAATACTAGTATCTGCCCTACATCTTCTGCAGTGAAAAAAACAATTAGTTTAGGCTTCCTCCAATCTCCTTATCCTCTTTAAATACACGTTTAAGTCTGTTACAATCCAGCTGCCTCCCCAGCTGGTCTCATGCTTCTTATATATTTAAATTTTTACTATTACTCTTAATGGTATTAGTGCTGTGTGTTACCCTGATTTCTGGGGTCCCTTGGGGGACACCTCACTGTGCTCCACCTGATGGGGAATGGAAACTAGCCAGAGCACAAGCAATAGCAGTGCTAGAGGCAGGGTAACCTAGCGGGGTCTTTTTACCCAGTTTTTATGGGGTCAGGCCAAGCCAAAAACCAAACAAAGATGTCTAATAAAATGATTTTATTGAATGAAAGTCTCACTCATCAATGCAATCACTCACACACTCACTCAAGACCTATTAAGAAGCAAAAGAGAGGAAACTGGATAGCGGAATATTGAAGGGGTTGTAGCTGGGGTAGTACTGCACCTTTTCCTGAAGTTCTCGGTCCAGGAAAAACAGTGAAGAAGTAGAGCTCAGCATGGAGAGGGCTGAGGGGATTACTCAATGGGCGGAGAAACGGTCAGCTGGGATGACCAGGAGTGATCCAAAGAAACTCTCAAAAACTGGGACTATTTGTATGGGGAAAAGTACCTGGAGGGCTAATCCTTTCCTGGGGAGAACAATGGGTGTTGCATCGAGAAAGAAGCTCCACAATGGTAACTTCCTTTGCATGATGAGATTACAAGGTGTTGCCAGAGTCTCAGGATCTTCAGCTGCATTGGGTTGTGGTGTGACTTCATGTAAATGGTCCCTGCCTGATAGGATTTTGCTCAACTTGGGGCAAACATGCTAATCCCCTCAAGTCAGCTTCTCAGGGGCTGAGGACTCTTTGTCTACTGTGGGTTTGCACAGCTTGAGGTCTCCTGGGGCTACGTGACAGGAGATTTTACTGGCCTGACTTGGTTTTCGATCATTCGACTGTTGCTTCCTACGTGCTCATCTGGGCGACCTCTCAGGCACATGGAATCATATTTTAATATCAAAATTGTAGACCTTGGGACAGGGTTTTCCAGTGGGGTAACATGTGCTCCTCAAAAACCTTGTTGGTATTGTGTATCCCTTATTCTCATGTTTAGCTTTTTTTCATTTCTTTTTGGGAAGTCCTTTTTTCCCTTTTTGTTCTCATTTGGGCAAGAGCTCATTTTCTGCAACAAGTCTTTAACAAAATAGCTTATTTGACATGGCTTGTTAAGTATGCTGGTGACTTCTTGGGTTTGCTGGCACGTTTCTTGATTTTCATTGTACATTCTAACTACACTTCTATTAATACCCTCCAACATTTCACGGTTGGAGACAGAGATGTGCGGCCAAACAGTTGTGGTCAGAGTGTAGTTAAGATGGCAAAACTTATTAATGAGGAAGAATACGCTACCTAAGATTGGTTGCAGCAGTTTCCTTTTCCCTGGGCCTACTGGGAAGGGCATGACCCCATCCCCTCCTCTTCTCTCCACCTTACTGAGTAAATTAAAGTCAGACTACTTTTGCATCATGAATTGCAATGATGGAAGTAAGCTGAGGACAAAAGGGGAAGGCGAAAAGACAGAAACTGGGAAATTTTAAACTAGGGATGGACCAACTAAATCTGCGAATCTTCGAATCTTTGGGAAGGATTCAAGATTGATGAATCCGAATGCCTGGGCCAAAACAGGTAAATTGAATCTTTCGAATCCCTGCATGCCCCAGGGTCCGAGAGCCCCGGATCAGGCCCACGCGGGTGTGCAGGGCTGGCGAGAGCCGCTTTCCTGCACTCCAGGAGGCCTGAGCTGGTGCAAGCGCCCCAGATCAAGCTCACTCCTGTGGCTGCCTCCCTCTACAAGGTAATTATTCTATTCTTCCTATTCTTTTGACCTGAGACTGGAGAGTAGGGATTGAGACTGGACTAGAGGCTGGTGTTTGTTTTTGTTAAGTGCTTTCCTTGTTTTAGGACTTGAGACTGGACATCAGGGTAGAGAATTGAGACTGGGCTAGAGGCTGGTGTTTTTGTTTTTTTAAAGTGTCTTCCTTGTTGCAGGACTTGAGACTTGACTGGAAAGTACAGTGTTCTCGAGATTTCAAGGACAGCTGAAGAAGATTCCTTTGCATGGCTCCCTTGCAAAGCTCTTTCAGACACAATTCTGGGGTTTGTAGTTGGACAAGGTGTCACAGCCTTCTCTGCCAAAGTGTGCTGGTGCATCATCAAACTACAAACCCCAGGATGCCATAAGGAGCTATGCAAAGAAAAATCCAGTTTTGACCTGGATTATCTCTGTACTGTAGTATGTGGCCCTGTTTACACAGGCAGGAAAATGTGGGATTAATAATCTGTCAGGAGATGGATTTTACCACCTAGCACAAAATCCTCCCTGGAACCGCTGCGCTCTGAACAAAAATGTGGCTCAGAGGCAAGCAATAACATACAGCAGAATATCAAAACAGCAACAAGCATGAGCAGCAGCAGAGTGTAAACATACAGCATCAGCTCTGTCCCCAATCTACCCACTGGTTAGTAACACTAGCACACAGTGTTGTCATCCAAAAATACCTGGAGGCTTTTATTCTTCAAGTTCCAATATATACACATCTGTACAAGCAGGATACGCAGATCCTCAGTCATAGATTCAGCATCACAGCATCAGGCAGTGGTTCGCTCGGACAGAGTTCCGGTGTCATAGCATCAGCAAGAGTCAGGGAATAGTCAGAGAGAGAACCTGTCTGAGCAAACCTCTTATATACACACCTGCTGATAGCTCATCAGCTAGGGACATTGTCTGATGCAATCCCTTGCCAGGATTTCATATTACCATGACTCAGCCTTACTGTCCCCTAGGGATTACATCATGACTTGCCAAGTCATTCCCCAGGTGTATCCCCACATGCTCATCAAAAGTATTTTTAGTTAGGGCAAATGTCACAGTCCAACATAATCCACATTTTCCTGCTTGTGTAGAAAGAGTCTTCATGTCATTTTCAATCTGGTGAGATTCTTAGGCAAAACTATGACAATTGTCCTGGCCAGATTTCTTCAGACGCAGGTTTGCCTTTGCCTACGCTTTTGCTAAGGCTGAGAGAGTGTGTCTTTCCCAAGATTATCCTTGCTCTTTTTTGTTTTATTTTGTTTTGTAATAGTCAACCCAGGAGTCAACTCCAACATCTGGAGCTACTTCCAAATTACATGTAATTCTTAATTAGAAGTATATGGGTATGTTTTCCTGAAAGTGAAAACTATTATTTAATTTGTTTTCATTAAACAAAGATGTCAAATTCTGCTTCAAAACACTTTTTCAATAGAAGTCCTTTGTTTTCCTTGCTTTTGTAAAAAAAAGATTTGAAGGATTTGAGATTTGTGAGATTCATGGATTTGCAGAACCTTCCAGGGATTTGGATCTGGAACATTCTGGATTTGTCCCATCTCTATTATACAGGATTTATAGGGACTATTCCTGCCAAACTGGGATAGTTGTTGTTTGAATATCCCCTGCACCAGCATTTGGGAAAAAAATTCGAACCTCTGACTTCTCAATTTCTTTTTTTTTAATCAGGGCTTTTATTTTTGAAAGATTCCTTTTTTCAATTCAAATGTGGGGTGCCTTGCCTCAAATGGTCAGGGGGCTTGTAAACCCAGTTCAGAACTTTCATGGGTCCTGAAATAATTCTGAAGTGCTATTCATGAAAAGTTTCTGGAACACACATGATCTGTTTCCCAAATAGGTTGAAGATGACTAGTTTTTCACTAAAGTAGACTATCTGACAGTGAATATTCAAAAGCAGTCCTTCTTGTTTCTAGTCTCCCCCCGTTAGCTCTTTCTGTGTGTGTGTGTGTGTGTGTGTGTGTGTGTGTGTGTGTGTAAGAGAGAGAGAGAGAGAAAGAAAGAGAAAGTGTGTGTGAGAAAGAGAAAGCGCAAAAGTCAGAGTCTGCTTTTTGGATTTTTTTTTTAATTTTCAAGCTGTGGTTGGTTGAATCTGTGGATACAGATCCCGTAGATATGGAGAGCCGACTGTGCACCATGTGTCAACTACCTGGAAGTCCATACAACATAGTAAGAAGGGAAAAGGAGGGCATGGCATTGTTTACTTCACATCTGAACATTTTATTTTTGGCAAAGCCAAACTCATTCCTTTGCAGCTGCGGGATCTTTGGTAGCCAATATTCCATTCTCAGATACGCTGAGGGAACCAAGTTACTTACCAGCCCCTTTTTCTAGTCTGTAAAATGGAGAGGAGACTAAAAGACCCCATCCCTCCTCCTCCTCCTTCTTTTCCATCCCTTTGATCAGTCTCTCTGCAGCCAGCCAGCCAGCCAGTCTCCTAGCATCTCTCTAACTATAGTGCGGCAATAAGAAAATGAGCGGTTCTAACTCTGCAATTACACTGTCTGTTGAATGCTTGTCTTTGCAGCAAAAGGAACCCAAACTGTGTAGGGAGAACAAATTACAGCCAGGGCAGAAAGCTAACTGTGCCTTGCGGCTATGAAAGCTTGGCAGAAATGAAGAAGCTGTTGGCCCAGATACCCTGTTGGCACCTAAAACACAGGGAGTGCAGTGCAGGCTTTCAAAGCAACTGAGGGAATTCACAGTAAACAACACCATTGTTTTGCATGGGCTGTTCTCCAAAGGTGGAAAGTAAGTACATTAAAAGACAGGAAAAGATGACAACATACTTACTATCTGCTACCCATAGGAATCTACTTTGGCTACAATTTTGTCTTTGCAAAACAAGATGTTGTTGAACTGCAACACTCAGCAGCCCTAGCTAATGTAGCCAGTCATCAGGAATTATGGGAGCTGCAGTCCAGCAATGTCTGGAGAGCTGCCTGGTTTCTGTCCTATCGGTAAATGAAGACCACCTCACTAGCTGTCAGGATTTCTCCCTCACTCTTATCCATGCACTCCACCTTGTTCAGAATTTTTAAATCTTGTTCAAAGATAACCATATTCATAGTCTCTATCTTGATATTTTTTTTGGTCTCCCTGTAACAAAAAATGGGATTGCAGGAAAATATTACATTGTTGCACACAGCAGCCAGTCAACCCTTTTTTTTTTTTTTTAACTAATCGTCTTTTCTCTTCTATTCTCCATTAATTTCAGATGAGACATACCTAAGCATTATATAGAGACTGACCGTGCTAGTTTTTACTCGGCATTTTTAGGAAGTCTCTCTCTCTCACACACATAGTTTTATATTTATTTAAAAAGCATCACACTTTGGGCTTCTCCACACCTTGCCAATACCTCCTTTTTGTGGGCAGATACTGCTGTTTTGACTACCTAAATTTATGGATACTTACGTGCTGGACTAAGTGGACTGCCAGGACCTGTCTCTGAATGGTGCTCATGAACCTGTAAAAAAACATGCATGGCAGGGAGAAGTACATCAGTACTCTGTAGTAAGAAATGATGAAATGATGTTGTGGATGATCTCTGACCTGCCGTGCGACTATTGAAGTCGTGGGCAGGTCTGTGCCTTTCGAGATGACACTCTTTGGCTAATTGATATCGTGTGTTGTAAGTCCTCTCTCTCTCTAGCAGCCTATTCCCATATCTAACTGGTTCTAAATGTGGATACCTAAACACAGGCCTCAAAGTGGCCCATTTAATTGCCATTTCTAATCAAATAGCTATACTAGTTTCTGCCTCCCCCCATACTTACATGTCTTCTGCTCTGAGGTTTGGCCTCGTTAGAAATGTGTCAGTCCCCTTCAGTTTCCATTAGTATTCCTTGTCAACCTGAGTTACTCACAATTCTCTTGTTCCCAGTTCCTCAGGGCCAGGTCAGTTCAAGAGCTGCCATGTAGTCATTAACAGGTCATAGAGCAAACTGCATTTCTGTTGTGTAACTGCACTGCATAGTTGCCAGCGGGAATGGTCAACTTACAGCATATTTATTGAAAATGGTAACCCTTTCCTGGTTTGCTAAAATGGACACACCGATGTTAAAGATGCTCACGTTACCCCTTGTATCTGGGAGATCACCAGTCACGTTTTGCAATGTTTCATTTCTTTATTTAAATGTGTAGTCCATCTTTAGGTTTCTCAGCAGAGTTCTTAAGGATAGCTAATAGTATGTTAAAAGAAAAGGAGACAATTTGAAGCTGTAAACAATCATACAAAGAGTAAGAAATAAAAGCTAAAGCACACTGTAGCTTTTATGTTTGGACAGCCAATGTCCTTTTTTTGGACTACAGTTCTCAGAATCCCCCTGCCTACAAGATGATTCTGAAACATCTTCAAGCTTGGATTAATGGACAGTAATCAGCACTGATAATAATTAACATAAGATGAAAACAGATTACTGAAAAACTGAGTACTGGAAAAGATATTTAAATAAACAAATGTTTAACTGAAAAACAGATATAGCGGGGCTACTCAAATTTGATAAAGCAAAATGTCCCATAATTTGGGCACCACTGCAGAGAAAATAATGTCTCTCATGTACACTAACCACACCTCACATGAAGGTGGGATATAAAAGGGTCTTCCTCTGAGGAAAGATGTATATGTTGACAAGTTTATGTTGACACAGGTGGTCTTTTAGATATTCAGATCCCAAACTGGAAGGCTTTTAAAAGGTTAAAACCAGTGCTTTGAACAGGGTTTGGAAACAAATGAGAAGGCAATGGAGCTGGAAAGATACAGGTGCTATGTGATAACAGAAATTGGGTCTTTTCAACAAGCAGTCTTCACTAATGGGCATTTCTGGATGTTTTTGAAAAGGCAGTTTATCTGGAAGGAACCAGGCGGATTTCTCTAACTTTGTAGCCCCAAACGTGACAACTTCCACCATAAGCCATGCCAGTTGAGTTGGTGAGAGTTGTTCAACAGGTTGGGATGGACTGAACTAAGGCATGCAGAACTGTGGCAGAAAATCATTACATTTCACACTTAAGTTGGGCTTAAATCTCCAAAAGGCAGCAGGCTCCATCTGATCTTGAAAGCTAAGCAGGGTCATTTCTAGTTAGTACTTGGATGGGAGACTGCCAGAGAAGACCAGGTGCTGTAGGCTGTATTTCAGAGGAAGGAACTGTCAGAACTACCTCTGAGTATTCCTTGCCCAAGAAAATCCTATAAAATTCATGGGGTCACCATAAGTCAACAGGCAACTTGAAGGCACATACGCACACACATGAATAGTGAATACTGATTTGGGAATGCTTTTCTTTCATGAGCCCCTTTGTTAAAATAAGTATTGTTTTGCTTGACTACAATCAGAGAAGGTTTGATGCCATAGCCACAGTGCTAGAGTTGGATATATAGTGGGCCCACTAGGTTCTAGGACCCCTTGTGGATACCAAAATTCAAGGGTGCTCAAATCCCGTTATGATCAATGGTATAGTAAAATGGCAAAATGAAAGTTTGTTCTCTCTCTCTCTCTCTCTCTCTCTATTATAGATAGATAGATAGATAGATAGATAGATAGATAGATAGATAGATAGATAGATAGATTTTATATTTCCAAGCTGTGGTCGGTTGAATCCGTAGATATGGTATCTGCGGATATGGAGGGGAAGACCGTACCTGGCTCTAAGTCCCACTCATACACCTAAGCCTTCTCTGAAATCCTAAAGGGCTAGAGCTTCACTGTTACTTTGGAAGTCATTTTAAGTGCACAGCTATTTGCAGCTGTGTCTGTTCCTAAAATGAGTGGTAAGGTTTAGTGTTTATGGCTTGAGGCTGGTAGAAAACATTTTTTCTCCTTAAGAAGCAGGATTTTCCCCCTTTTGGCTTCAGCCTCTGCTTTTTGTAGAAAATCGGAAACGAACGAGGAAAAAAAAATATCTCAAGACATTGCAAATATTGCAAGACAAACAGGCTGGATTTCATCCAGCCACCAAGGCAATTGCTTTTATCTTTGTTGTTCAACAGCTTGTGTTTGTATTAATATAAATAGTACTAGTACCTTTTGTAGAAAGCTCCAAGGACTGTTTTATTAACATGGTGCAAAACTGGTGAAAGAAATCTCTTCTGTGTTCTGTGAGCATTTAGGTGCTTTCGAGAAGGAAAGCAGTGGGTGTGCATACTTGAGAAGCAACTGAGAAACCCAGTGGCTTGTTTTATGTATTTTATTTCTTTACCAGGAGATGGCACTGTTTAGCAGGCACTGGGCTGCTTGGGACAGGTAAGACCAAGTGATAAATGGGGCAGGAGGGGACAGATTTATTAGAGATAAAAGCCCCTATTCAAACCATTATTAAACTGAATCCGTTGAAGGAGAGTAATTCCGTACATGCTGACTTTGCTTCCATGTGTGCTGGTGCCACCTCTCATGACAGCTTAGAAATATTGCCTTTTGAACTGCAGCGCCCAGAATCATCATGTCTCCATGGGAGGATTCTGGGAGATGTAGTTCAGAAAGTAACTGTTCCAAGCTCTACATCTTATCTTACTGCACTGAATGGGAAGGTCTGATGAGGGATTTGAGGCATGTTTGCCCAGAAATTAAGGGTATTGGATCTACTCTTATTTCAGTCAAGGATATTCTATCAATAATTAGAACAAAGGGCTGCCTTTGGGACCTGTTTGAAAATTCCAGCCAGTCCAAAATGTTGCAGCCAGAATGCTGGCTGAGGTCAGGTGCAGGAAGCATATAACTCCCTTGGTGAAACAGCATCAGTGACTACCTATTTGTTTATGGGCACAGTTCAAAGTCCTGTTCCAGTGGCATTGCTTGGAGTGTGTGGGTGGGGGGGGGGGATGGGAGAGGGGCAGGGCTACAGCGTGAGGGGCGTGGCCACTGTGTGTGGGAGCATGGCCGCGGTGTGTGGGGCATGGCCAGGGCGCGGGGGTGTGGCCACGGGCAGAATGCCTCAAAAACATTGCCACCCTGGGCGAATGGCCCCCCGCCCCTGTCACTGCGCAACTGCTGTTCAAGAGCTACAAAGCCCTATATGGCTTAGATCCCGTCTATGTGAAAGAGCGTATCTTCCTATATGAACCTGCCAGAGCCTTAAGATCCTCAGGGGAGGACTGTCTCTTGGTCCTGCCACCATCACATGCCCGTCTGGAGAGGACAGAGGGAGAGCCTGGTCAGCGGCTGCTCCCGCCCTGTGGAATTGCCTTCCATTGGAACCCACTGCTTTCCGTCTGCTGGCAGACAAAGACCTTTTTTGTTCAAACAGGCTTTTAATGAGCAACTGCTTGCAGAGAACCTTTTTTATGTGCTCTACTTTAAACTTTGTTATGTTTTTAAATGATTTCATTCTCTTTAAAATTTAATGGTTCCTTAATTGTGTTTTAATTTTTATGGTCAGCTTTTTAGCTGATGTTTTTAGCTTTTGTAAACTGCCTTGGGTCTTCTGTCAGGAGAAAGTCAGCATATGAATAAAAAAAGTGATAGAAGCCCTATTGAAAAGAACGGAATGTGACAAAATTCTTGAATACTTCTACGCTGACACTTGTTCAAGTAGTTCATTAATTTTTGTTTTTTTAAAAATGGGCTTACTGTATTTTACTGAAAGATTTTTCCCAAGAAATATTGGGGGAGCGGGGGGACCAGTGGCCATCCAGATATTGTTGGAATCCAACCCTCATCACTCTTGATCAAAGCTCATGCAGATCCGGGCTGACGGAAGCTGTTGTCTGACATAGAGAGGACCACAGTTTTCCCACCTTATCAGATGGTATATGATTATATAAATAATTTTATTTCTGGCTTGGTGATTACATTAGGCTTAGGAGGGGACATTCTTAGAGAAAACTGAACTCTTGTATGCTACCCAGGTTGGGGCAAAGATTATACAAGTTTCAAGGTGAAAACTGATCTTGCCTCAAAGCTTTTTCCAAATGTATACTAAGTAAAGTTATTCAAGACATTTCTGAATTATCTGTATAGTTTTGAGGCAATTAAAAAGAGCAATGGGTCTTCCATACCTATTTGGTCTTATAACACACATTAATTTCTTTGTTTTTAGTGCCTTCTTTGTCAGTACAGAAAATTAGCTTGCCTTAAAGACTGTTAATTTTCTTGAGGTGCTTTTCTATATAGTACCGAAAGACCACCAATTAGCTTTGTGAAGGATCTAGGATTAATTATAACTGTAGAAATTAGTAATATACCACATCCAAAAGTTTCATTTCATATTTAGCCAGGTATCAAAGTCTGACACACCTGTATTTTAGATTTCAGCTGTACTCTTCAATATTTTGGAATGTCTGGCTTCAAAACTGAGAAAAGAAAACTATAAGGGATGAAGATATTTTTGCTAGGTGCATACTGGCCATGTGGAGAAACTGCAAAACAGTGATGGGGAAATAAATGTTATGGACACTACCATCTTGATACATTTGTATAACCAGCCATACCTCCCCACTCCCCCAAGACCACTGACCAGAGAACAGCCTGATCATACTTGTGGTACATTTATTTTGCAGTCCTGTTAATTGGCAATTTACCAGTCTTCATGACCATGTTAAAGACAAGCTAAGGAAATGTGGGTAGGAAGGCTGGCACTATCACAGGCTGAAGCCAATCTTCCCCTAAATGAGCTCTGAGTGAAACAGAGGGGGAACCTTCTTGCTCTGGTCCACCCTGAACCCCACCCCAAGGACTCAACTTGGCTGTTCTTTAGCACATGGGGCTTGCAGTGTATGTGTAATGCATGTCCTGATGCCACTGGCAACTGGACTGGACTGTTGCACTGCAAGGTCCAGGGATTTTTACCTTCATCTCCTTCACACATCCCCATAGTGGCATACATGAGGTTTCAGGTAAGCTGGGTATGTTACCCTGATTTCTGGGGGTCCCGGGAGGGACACCTCAATGTGCTCAGAATAATGGGGAATGGGAATTAGCTAGAGCACCAGTTAGCAATGCGAGAGGCAGGGCAACGTAGCGAGATCTTGAACCCAATGTCTACGGAGTCAGGACGAGTCAGGGAGCAAACAGAAGTTAAGAATAATTGTTGTTTTATTGATCTACAGTCAAACATGTGTATGCAACATGCTCACACGGAGAACTATTGAAATAAAGGTAGGAGTTGGATAGAGGGATTTTAAGAGGAAGTTTTGTATGGGGAATACTACACCTGTCCTGAAGCCCGGGTAGTCTGAAGACGAAGTTCGTGGAAGTGAGGATTCTCAGCACGAGGAGCTGAGGGGAAGGCTCGCTGGACGAAGTGACAGCAAGGCGGGATGGAAGCCAAGAGCAATCCAACGAGATGCTCAAAGTCAGGGGTTCTTATAGGGAAAAATGTGGCCGCAGGCTAGTCCGTTCTTGGGGATAACAATGAGTTTCGGGCTGGACACAAAGCCTCCGAAAGGTCAGTACTTTAGGTGATTGAATTATGACAGCGTTGTCAATGGAGTAGACAGTATGCAAACGCGGAGTGCTTGAGAATTATATAGTCCGCTCATCAAGCTGCCTGCTCGGGGCAGGGGATCTTTTGTAAACAGCGTGCATACATAATGTGGTACTTGCCTTGAGGTCTCTTAAAGCTGCATTCAGCAATTACTGGCCTGCCTGGATTGGGATTTGAATGGTTCAGCTATTTTTGGCCACGCCTATGTGTGTGATCGTCCGGGGGCCTCGCAAGCAAGTGGAGAGGAATGGGTAAAGAAGGCAAATTATTGATATCAAATGATATCTAATATACCACAAGCTTGGACTAGAAACTGCGGTAACAGGTATGAAGAGAGGGTGATTTGTGTGGAGGGGAATACAGAGGGAGGAAAAAAGGGTCTGACTTCTCTCATCTCCTGTGGTCTTGATGAGATACTCTTTATATGTTTGCTATTAATATTTTTAAAGACACAGACATAACTGATAATGATGCATTTGGCATCATACTTACTTTGTCCCTTTCTGGTTGACACCTTCCTTTTCTTAAAGCCACAGGCACACCTCTAAGAGTAGGGTGGAGAAATTTTTCCAACTGAAGGTCTGGATTTCAATTTTGAAAAGTAGGAGAAGGCAAAAGCAAAGTGAGTGGAACCTTCCTCCAGTCTTATTTAACTCTTAACAATTAAAGTAGGATGCAGGAAACTCCTCCACCTGGCATATGTGCCTCCACATGCTGTACCAGTCTCCCTATTCTCTACTGTCCTCTGCTTTGGCAGCTGTTTCTTCTCTGTTACAAACTGTGAAAGATGTGGTTGAAATGATGATGACACCATTCACAGCTGTCTTTCCGAACTGTCATCTCATGATCTAACAGAGGTTGCTAACAGGAGACAGAAAGAAGGTTAAACTGTTTAATATCCTTTTTGTCTCAGTGTTTTCCCAAAAGATAAACAGTACTAGTGAAAATGGAACAGTAAGAGAACTGCATCCCAGAATAGGTAAAGAGGCAGTAAAGGAATCCCTAGTTACTCTTAATGAATTCAAGTCTCCAGGGCCTGATGAGAGCCACTGTCAATTATCTTTGAGAATTCATGGAGGACAAGAGAGGTCCCAGCAGATTGGAGGAGAGCAAATGTTGTTCCTATCCTCAAAATGGGCAAAAAAGAGGACCTGAGAAATCCCTGACCAGTCAGCTTGGTATCAATACCAAGAAGGTTCTAGAACAGATCATTAAACAATGAGTCTGTGTGCACATAGAAAGGAACATTGTGATTACTAATAGCCAGCATGGGTTTCTCAAAATACAATTCATGCCAAACTAATTTTAGCACCTCAAGAATGAAACTCAGGACAGTGGTGTGTATGGGAGGGGCTTAAGGATGATAGGTATTAAGGAAGAGGCAAAATTTCTCTTTGTGTTTTGAGCCTTCAGTGAGAACTAGCCAGAGAGAGGGTGGGAATTAAATGAAGAAGTCTGTCAGAAATTCAACTGCTAATGTATCAACACTCTACTACAACTGAACTTTAATAAGATACTTTCCTTTCATTGCTATTATAATAAATGTTACAGTTTGTGGAGTCAAGGCAAAGTGATACTGACAAGCAGACTTACTGGATTGGAACTGCCATATGAATCTGAGGGGAAATAAAAGGCCTGTGGCAATTAGGAAAAACTGTTTTTTTTTTTACTGTAACAGTGGAATAGATTGCCTTAGAGGGAGTTGGAATGCCTGCCTTTGAAGGTTTTTAAGCAGAGGTTAGATGGGCATCTTTCAGGAATGTGCTAGTTGTGTATTCTTTCACGGCAGGTGGTTGGACCGGATGACCCTTGTGGTCTCTTCCCTTCCCATAAGATTCTATGATTCTGTGAGGTTTCTGTGATTCTATGATCTGGGAGGAAAGGGTTTCTTGTCTAGAATAAAATTCAAGAAGAACTCCTCCCCACGGTAGGTTTTGTGAAAGAGAGATGCTGTTGGCTCCAGACTGCTGGAAATTCTTCATTCATCGCACACCATTTGTAAAACTCAGTGACAGTTGTGCTGTATGTTGTCCCTCTCCTCCTCAATTCACTGTTAGTTTGCCGTTTTAGAAAACCCCATCAGAATCCTATTCCTGTACCATTTTCCTCAACAAAGTACAGTGCGGCAAGAAAGCCCATTTCTTGTTCCTGGGTCCCACTCACACTACAGAATTATAGTGCTGTGATTCCATTTTAACTGCCCTGGCTCTACCCTATCAAATACTAGGATTTGTAGTTTAGAGGGAGAGGTTTTTAGAATTCTCAGCCAAAGGGCTCTCGTGTCTCAGCAGACCATCAGTCTCAGGACACCAAAGGATGGAACCGTGGCAGTTAAAGTGGAAGGTAGTGCTATAGTTCAGTAGTGTGAATGGGCAGCACTTTGAATCATTCCTTGCATCTTTGAAGCAAGAATATGCACACCACTGTGGGCGTTGACTTTGGCTTGTGTTCTTGAAAAGCAAGAAATGAACTACCTAGTCTTAGCTGTCTTTCCCACAAACCTATCTGGGTCTTGAGCGTTCTTATATTTGAGTGAGGGGATGACAGCATCTGGTGTGGTGAGTCTGATGTGAGAATATTCTGAGGATAAAGGAAGAGAATGGAATATGTATGTGGCTGGTTACTAGGGAGACAGGAGAGAGTGGCTGGTAGGGAATGAATTAGCCTGGGGTGGAAAGGTGACAAGATTTTCTTTTTTTAATGGGAGTGCCATGTCAATTTTATTCTAAGCTTATGTCTATCTTCATGCTTCCCAGGCTTGTTTCGCACGGCACAGTTGTAGCCTTTTGTACCACTTTAACTGCTATGGCTACATCCTAAAGAAACCTGGGGTCTGTAGTTTTATGAGGTATTTAGAATTCTCTTGACTGAAACTTCTAGTGCTTCACCAAACTACAAACCCCAGGTTTCCACAGAATGCACCAGTAGCAGTTAAAGTGGTATCAAAGTACTATAACTATGTAGTGTGAAAGAGATGTTAGTCATTGGAAGCATAGTCTAGTTTCAGAGACAAGTCTGGAAATATACTTTTTCCTCAAACAGAACTTAGATAGAATATGAACAGAGCCCCAAGGCACCGACTTTGGTCTTCTGGTTTCAGACTTCCCTCCCTCTAAAAGACACCCGGTAGCGTCTGCAAGGAAACCTGGGTCACACAGCCATTTAGGATCACTCAGCAGTCTCTTCTCTTTGTTTCCGTGAAGATTTTAAACTCTTTCCTCAGTGTGTAAAATCAAATCCCCTGTTTCCAAGCCTGTCAACCACTCTTTTGACTAGTGTTGTTTAGTACTTTTGTCTTGGATGTGATAGCTTTCTTTCTCAAGGACTGGGCACAAAGATTTCCTTGATGAATAAGCAGTGACACACTACCATCCAATGTGGTAGAGTGGTCTGAGTGTCGGACTAGACTCTGGAGGCTAGGTTTCAAATCTCTGCTTGGCCATGAAAACCCTTTCTCTCAGCCTCAGAAGAAGGCAGTGGCACGTCCCTCTGAACAAAACTTCACCTTACAGTTGTTAAATCAGAAAAAAATTGAAGCCACCACCACCTGGATAGAATCAACAGTGAGGTATCTCACTTGAGTGAGACCTTTAGTGCCTCATCAAGGTATGTCAGTATGCACATGAACGCAGGTGGAATTCCACCACTACCACGCTATGTTTTGTTACCGAGAGAGAAAGAGAGAGAACCCCAACTGAAATTGATGGTTTAGATTATTCCTTGCCTAATGAAAAGGAGTCGCTATAAGTCAACAGGCTATTGGAAGGCGCGCGCACGCGCACGCGCACGCGCACGCGCACACACACACACGCACGCACACCAATCTATATTCATAGCAGAAGTGAAATGCATATAATAGTAAAATGGATGGCACTGGAATGGTTGCAGTTTACAACAAAAAATCTACGGAGAAGGTTGGTTTCAACCTTATTGTGACTCAAAAATGGAGAATGTTGTGATAGGTTAACATTCTAGAAACCTTCGTTTCACTTTTCAGCCAAAACTGGATCTTTGGCCCAGTGCTTTATTCGAAATGGATAAACTTATATGTTGTTGCTTTATCACACCTGAGAAAAATCATCTGTCTGATACTATACAGTCTCCATCGATCCTTTCTCTGTCAGAGTCTGCAAACTGGAATGACTTCTTATTTACACTGAGGTAAGATGTTAAAGAGCCACCCTCTGTATGGGAAGCCATGATGACATAGAGTGGCCATGTGCCCAGTTCAGGAGCCGCTGGTGGATCTATTGCGTCAAGGGGTAGCTACCTTCAGTTTTACAATGGCTCCGCCCACAGCTACTCTGGATTGTAGTCAAGTCTTCCCAGGGTCAAACTTCTTTTGGGAATGGGGTTCTAAGCCTGGATGGCTCCTGTGCTATCCAGCCCAGCTGCAGGAGTGGCTATAAAGTCAAGAGTGAATTGACCCTGGTAACTCATCTGCTGGCTACAGTTCTATTTAGCAGGGAGCAGTCTTTTTTGAAGGTGATCTCTCTGCTGTTTTGGGCTGTACGGTCCAAGTCAGAGTTAAAGATAAGGAAACCTAAAAGGAGAGAGCAGGAGCCTGGAAGAACACTTGCCACCTAGATAGCAACTGAACAGACACACAGGTCAACTATCCCCACTGACAGTGTATTTATTTCTATTTAAATTATGACAATTATCCCAGAGTCTGCATTTGTCCCTGAGTGTTCCCACACCATAAACTAGTGATGTATTTAAGTCTTTTACTCCAAGTCTTAAGTCTCTACTTCAAGTCTTAAGTCAAGTCTCAAGTCCTTGAAAATACTTTCAAGTCAAATCTCAAGTCAAGTCTCAAGTTTGGGGGCCAACTTTGTACCCCAACCGATATTTTGGAATTTCTAGACAGAGTCAAATAAAGTCAGTTTTAACAATTTAAGCAGAGTCGGCCCTTCCCATTTGTGATTTTGCCATCTGCAGCTTTGGAAGTGGGGGACAGGTTCTTTCCTACTCCTTCTCAAAGCTCAAGGCTTTTGTGCCAATGGGATAAAGGTGTTTGTGGTTTTGGAAGTGGGGAATAGGTTCCTTCTTTCTTCCCATTTTTGAAGATGGAGGACTTTTCAGAAGTGAGGAATAGGATCCTTCTTACTCCCCATTACTGCATTCCTTTGAGCAAGGGTGCAGTAAAAATATAGGACTGGATCCAGCCTCAGCCAAACTTAGAGTTAGATCCATTAAAATAAGTAAGATCCAAATCATGACTAACTTAAACCCCATAGATTTCTACTTTAAATATATCTTAAGTCTGAACTGAACCTAATATAAACAGTCTATTAGAAATGTAAGGATATATTTGCATAACATAGTAGCAATTTGCATTATGTGCATTATGTGGATGAATAGCATCTTTTTGAAACAGGATGTGGGACTGGTAAAGAAAATCTGGGGTTTGTAGTGTTTGATTTGAAATTTGTCTAATGCAGCATACTGCCAAGCTACTGACAAACAAGTTACTGGTAACAAGGCCTTCTGAAGTGAAGCATATGGGACTTTTAGCCAATATACCACAACTGTGGAATTTATTCTCCAGGGAAACTCAACTGGCACAAATATCTGAAAACAAGGTTCTCTAGGAAGATCTTTTTAGATAGAGAGATAGATAGATAGACTCTCAGACAAAGCCTTCAACAACAGGAAGCAGGTTCCAGGACATTAGTCATTTTTGCTTTGTCTGAGAGTTTTGGTGGCTATTGTTTTCTAGGTTTGGGCCATTGAGGGGATCATCTTCTACAACTAATCCTCAGTGAACTGGTCATCTTTCTAGAAGATCTGAAGGATTCAATCTCAAAATTGTTGGAAATCTTACAAGGATTTGGTCAGGTGACAGGATACAGAATCAATAAAGAAAAGACAGTAATAATGACAATGAATATGACAAAAAAGCAGCAAATGGAATTGGAAAAAAATATCAGAATGTCAATTAACTAACAAAATTAAATACTTGGGAATAATTATTACAAAGAAAAATCAAGAATTATTTGGAAATAATTATCAAAGAATATGGAAGGGACATGCAAAAATGGACTAAATGAACCTTATCATTTTTAGGAAGAATTAATGCTTTTAAAATGTTTCTACTACCTAAATTTATGTTTCTTTTCCAAAATCTACCAATAATTGGAAACAGGAGAGTGTTTAAAGAATGGGAAAATGAGCTTCAAAAATTTATTTGGTTAGGCAAAAAAACAAGAATAAGATTTAAAGTATTATGGATGCAAAAGACCAAGGAGGGTTGGAAGTGCTGTCCTTGAAGATGTATTATTATGTATGTTGTTTAGATTGGATTAAAGATTGGATTATATTAGAGAAATCTACTTTAAAAGATCTGGAAGAAACTGATAACAGATTTGGATGGCATGGTTATTTATGCTATAATAGAATAGTGGTGAACAAAGATTTTAATAATCATTGCATCCAGAAAACTTAATTAAAGATCTGGCTCCAAATAAAACAGAAATATTATATAAAACTCCCAATTTGGACATCTCCTCGAGAAGCTTATAAGATTGCACTGACAAAGCAAGGAAAGCTTTTGACTTATCAAGATATAATAAAATGGGAAAGAGACAATCCAAAAATGAAGTCGATATGAAGTCGATAGTCAATAAAAGCTGAAAATCATGAGCTAAACTGGTTCCCTTGGCGCCAGTTGAAAGAAAGGTACAAAATGGACCAAAAATTATATGGTTCAGAAAGACAAGAAAATGAATTAGATCAACTGTTGAAAGAACATCAAAAGAAGAGAATCTTGAGGCTTTATAAATTATTATTAAAAAGGGACTTTGAATCTGAGTCAATAAAGGACTCAATAATTAAGTGGGCCTAAAATATAGGTTGTCCAGTCGAGTTAGAGGCATGGGAAAAAGTATGGAAAATGGACATAAAATTTACTCCAAATTTAAATTTAAGAGAAAATTATTATAAAATGTTACATAAGTGGTATATGACTCCAGAAAGACTTCAAAAAATACCCAAAAACAGAGATGCGAAGTGCTGGAAATGTGGGGAAAAGGTGGGGACTTTTTTTCATATGTGGTGGACTTGTTCTAAGGCTAAGAAATTTTGGAAGGGTGAAATAGACTGCTTATATTGGGTTCAGTTCAAACTTAAGACATATTTAGAGTAGAAATCTATGGGGTTTAAGTTAGTCATGATTTGGATCTTACTTATTTGAATGGATCTAAGTTTGGCTGAGGCTGGATCCAGTCCTAAATTTTTACCGCACCCTTGCTCAAAGGAATACAGAGTGAGGTATAATATTACTTCACATTGTATCATCGCAACAAGCCTCTGCTAGTCTCAGTGAACTTAGTGGAGTAAAGATTTGAAGCAAAGTTCCCTAGAATCTCATTTGGCACTCTTATCACAGTACCGCACTGCCATCAGCTGAGTGATAAACCGACATTTGTGAATGTACACTATTACCTGTTTTGGCTGTCTGTCTAGCCTCTCTCGGTGTTGATGAACAGTGGCCCTCTCACAGGGTTTTCTTGGAAAGATCTAGCCAGAATAAGTTTTCCATTGCTGCCTTTTAAGGCTGGGAGAGTGTGACTTGCATTAGAGTCACCCAGTGTGTTTCCACGTTCAAATTCAAACCCTGGTCTCTTGGAGTCCTAGTCCAACACTCAGACATGCCACCATGCTGGGCACTTTCTCAATCTTGGTGTCCTTTTTTATAAAGTCTACATCCAGCAGGCTCTAGCAGCTCACTTTAACAAAGACATATTTCACCACAGATGCCTAAAGTATCATTCAAGCCATTATCAGACAGCAATGCATTTTGCACAAAGCTCATGTTAAAAAACACTGAGGGCTGTGTACAGGACTTCCCTCCAGAGTGTTATGGCTTAAGACCAAAAGCTATTGGTATTGGCATGTAAGTCAGCTACTACCTTGATTTAGGGCTCCTTTGGGAATGACTGTGTTCTTCCCTTGCTGTGAGAGGGTGGGAGGAAATAGTCCCCGCAGGGCATTTGTGGTGTCAGTTTAACTGTTGTGATTTACTGAGATCCTGCAGTTGTATGAAAAAGACAATCCAGAGGAAGAAGAGAGAGTGAGTTAGAGAAAGAGAGATCATTTTTCAGGAACATGAGAGGAGTTCAATCTTACTTTTTATTAACACTCTTGCTGTTTCTCCACAGGCATGATCCCCACATATACTGGCTAGGGAATTCTGGAAGTTTTAGACCAGAAAAGTAACTTTTCCAGGCTCTGGTCTAGCTCTGTATTTCATAGTCCAGCATAAACAAATATCTTCCTTTTTTTGCCACAGATGAATTATTGAAAGGCTTTTTGCGTTGAACTTGATCTAATAAGTATATAAGTTTATAATACTTCAATACCTTAAAAGCTATTATTCTGGTGGTGGGTAATTCTTGGTTTTTCTGCTCAGTAAGAAATAATCAGAATTTTGTGTATAAGAAAAAAATACAAATATTCATTAAAAAGTTTAGTAGGAGGGAGAAGGTTTCTTGCATTTTTCACAGCTACCAGTTTTGAACAACATGGCCCTAACCCACAAAATGTGTATTTTCTGATATATTTACATTGCATTTGATTAGGTACTTTATAGATTTTTGGTCACTTTGGTTTTTCTTGTTGGAAAGAAAGGGTGGCGTGTCACATTCTACAGATAAACATACTTTATGGAGCTAGATTCTTCTAATTTCCCTCTAAAGCAAGAGTGGGCAACTGCATGGAGGAGAATGTGGGTCAATTTTCATCCCTGGTTCCTCCCCTGGGCTGCATGAGCCAATCTGCCCCACAAATACTTCTGTGGCTGTATATTGGCCAAAACAGCAGCTGTGAATGATGCAGCATCACTTCTGACCCTCATTTTGGCTGACATAAGACAAAATACAAAGGTACTGGGTGGGGAGATTCTGAAGGGCAGGGGTTTTATATCTGTTTTGGGCAAGGTTTTGTATCTGTTTAGCAGGTTTTGGCATGGTTTTGAGGTTAAAAAAAAAATCCCCAAATTACACCATTTATTTTAAAAACAGGGTGTTTAGGAGGCTGCAGAGGATTTTGAGGGGTGCTTTGGGAATGTAAAAGTGTGATTTGAAGGCCACCAGCAGTTGACAGGTCACATTCTACCCTATCCTGCTCCAAAGGATTATGTATCAGCTGTAATTCCAATGGTCTTTGGGCAATGTGGACAGCTGAATTTGGGAGGTGAGGAGGAAAAAGCCCTCTTAAGGACATGTGTGCACTGTGAGGTCAGATTCCTCCCCCACTCACAATGGCATCAGGGGATCTACACAATAGAATTCTAGTCAAAGGACATCCAGCAGGTCTTCTGAAGTGCATTGTATTTTACCAAAATAAAATTTGTATCATTATTATGTACATCCCAACTTATCAGAGTGATGGGAAATCCCAGGAACACAGTGCTTAGCTGGGTTTTCTCTCCCGGGCAAGGGGGACACAAGAGACTCGTGGGCATCTTGTAATGTCTCAGCTTCTTTCCAAATATATGGGCTTAGCAAAGGTACAGCCACTGTCTACTGTCCGCAGCTGAAATCTCCAGAAATAGCGTCAGACTCTCACAGTACTTAGATTTTAAAGCTCGTGTTATTTCCTCTGTGTGTCTCCGAAAATGTCTTTTTATTTATTTATTTATTTATTTATTAATTTTACACACACACACACACACACACAACTAGGTCCCTCTGTCTGCTTGGGATAGGGTGAAAGGAATAAAGATGAGTCATCTTCTCTAACCTTTCTGGGCCATTTAGATGTAAATGTACTTGGCAAGTTTTCCACTGACTAAAATATTAAGGAAACCCCAATCCTTCAACAGTGCTGTGCTGTGCTATATTTTATATTTTACAGTATGTTGTATTATATTTATTTATAGCCTACTGTTCAAATAAATTCCCAGGGTGACTTACAATAAAAAGTCCAAAATGACTCTTAACAGCAAACTTGTGTGACATATTACGAACTGCTTTTGATACATTCTCACATTTCAACATAAACTTTTTGTGATGTGTGTGTGTCACTGACCGAGGGGACCCTCTCCGTTAAAACAAAACAAACAAAACAAAACATTGAACATACGCCACTAAATATGAGCAAGCAAATACTACCACACATTTTCTGCGTACACAAAAAAAAATATGTGTTTTTCTTGTGCAGAAAAGTACCAGGGCCTTTCTGCCCTACCCTATTATAGTGCTATTATCCCACTTTCAGCGTTTCATGGAATCCTGGAGTTTGCAATTTAGAGAGGGACATTTAGGATTCTCAGCCGGAGAGCTCTTTGGCCTCAGTAAACTGCAATCCCCAGAATTCCACAGGATGTTGAAAGTGAAATAACAGCACTATAACAATGTAGGGCGGAAAGGCCCCCAGACTGCAATGATTCTTGAAATGGGGGAGTTCTCCTCTCTTCTTGACCATTGATCAAATATTTTCATATATTCTTTCCGTACATCACTCATATCCTTCACAATGACACAAGTCATCAAGCCTGGTTAATAGGCATTCCTTGAAAAACTATATCATTCACTTGGAAAGGGATTTTAAAATGCTACTCGGAATGAAAATTAGTATGTGCGCTTCAAATTTCCTTCCTTTCTTTAAAAACTATGAATAATTTACAGGAGTATTTCTTAACTTTTTCTTTACCAGGCATCCTCTGTAAATACAATTTATTGTCAGGGATCCCCAAGACTGAACTCAAGATTTAAATGTTTTAATTTAGATTTAAAATATTCAAATATTTGTTCCTTTATTAAAGGCTCCTGGAGACTAGGATTGAAATCCCCAATCAGACACTGGCTGAACTTGGACAAGTCATATTCACTCAGCTTCAGAGGAAGGCAAAGATGAATCCCCTTTGAACAAAACTTGACCAAAAAACCCCCCCAAACCCTGTGATAGGTTCATCTTAGTGCTGCCATAAGTCTGAAATGCTGCCATAAGTCAGAAGGCACACAACAACAAAGTGCTGCTACAGGGGGAGGTTTTTTTGTAGCCATCACATCTCTCACCTTTGAAAACCGACCTGCAGTCACCCTAAAGTGAACCTATCACTGGGGTTTTCTTGGTAAGATATGTTGCCTTTGCCTTCTTCTGAGGCTGAGAGAATGTGTCTTGCTTGAGACCACCCAATGTGTTTCCATGGCCAAGTGGAGATTCAAACCCTGGTCTCCAGAGTTGTAGTCTGAATGTGCACACATGCCTGCCACTGTGCCTCTTTCATCAGGATTGTGGCAGTGGGTAGGGGTGTGTGGGCACCAAAACAGCTCCCTCATTTGCAAACAAGGGAGCAGTTTTGGCACCCACCCCCCTGCCACGTCCCAGTTTCTGCAGTTGCTGGTGGTGTTGAGCAGCAGGGCTTTGTGGACCCCCTGAGAGGACTCCATGGACTCCAGGTTAAGAAGTACTGATTTACAGCATCCACTGTGTTGAAAGAAGATCTGGATTCTGAACAGATGTCCCGTTTCTTAATGTGGAAGAAAGAAATTACAGTTGAAGAGGTAGACACAGAAGTCTATGGAGATACTGCATATTAATTTAGAGTGCTTTGATCACTGGTCACTTGTTTCTTCATTGGAGACTAAAGTGGACCTTTTTGGGGCCTTTTTGTGTTTCCAAGTGCTGTGCAACATAAGCAAGGAGAAATATCTGAAAGGAGGGCAACAATTACTATAAGACAAAGCAATTTGGCACTAGAATAGTGAATTTCTTTCTTGCCTTCTTCAGACTACAGATTGCAAGGTTTATGAGCTACCTTGCTGTGAAACCCCAGGTTGCCTTTGATTTCAGTGTGTGTCTCTCTGTGTGTTTTTTTTCATCAGGAGCAAAAACTCAACAGAGCCTGTGACAACTCAACCAAGTCCCACAGCTGCTGCCACATCCAGCATCACCACCATCATGCGTACCGGAGGCAACTGGTCTACTGGTCTATTTGATGTCTGCAGTGACAAGAGAGTGTGTAAGAGCTGAATTGTTCCTTTTAAATCTTATTTCAAAGCTGCATTCCCTGGTGACTTGGGAGAAATAAGGTATTTTTTAACAGATGTTTTACAAGACTTCTGATTGAAGAGCTTGTTGTTGGAATAATAAAGAAGCTGAGATACTCTAGTGGGGGGAGAATGAAAGGCTGGTCTTGATTCCTTGTCCCCAGATCCCTCGATGTTAGTTTTCCTCAAGCTGGTGCCCATCAGATGTGTTAGACCAGGGCTACTCAGTGGTGGTCCCTGGACCAGTCCTGGTTCCTGAGCCACTGGCTGGTAGTCCCTGGAGAATTTCCATGAAAGAAAGAAACCATAGTCAATGGGTAAAAACATGGTGCTTGTCCCTGGCACATTGGCAAAAAGATAATTGCCAGCCCCCTGCCCACATCAAATTGCTTAGGAAGCAGTGTCAGGCTACAACTCCCAGCATCCCCAGCTGGGAGAAGTTTGATCTATATCCTCATCTACCCGATGCTGTAATATCATTCATGAAGCAGATGCTTGCTCTCTTATCAACTGTGTTAAATCTAGTTTTGGTCGCACCCTCAAGAATTTCTCCTCAGAAACCAGTTCTACTGGGTTCATTAAGGCTTTTTCTGCCAGGTAAGTCAGTATAGGATTGCAGCCTTAATCATGCTAAATTGAACAATCACACAAGTACTATGGAGTACTTGACATTTTGTCCTTGTGCCTTTTTAATTTGTAGTAAACAAGATGAAATACTTAAATTCTACCTGTATGCATATGTTAATATGTAGCCACATCTTACCCAATCCTTTAATAATGAAGATAGTTTGGCTCATAAAAATATTACTTGGATAGAACATTTAACATGGACATCTTCATTTTATACATGCTTCCCAGTGTCAGGCTGCTGGTCTGACCTAATAGCTGCATTTACATGAACAAAACAATGTGCTAGAGCCTTCAGCACAAAGTGGTATGCTTTCAGACTACAGATTAGAAGTTTTATCTTTCATTTCTTAGCTACATAATAAACCAGTGGTTCTTAACCTGGGGTCCATGGAGCACTCACAGGTGACCTGCACAGAGTTGCCATTTATCCTGGAAAATGAGGAAAATTCCACATGTGCAGTACTGAAAATGTCCCATCTGGTTATGGCCAGTTGATGCAGCATGTCCTGGTTTCCTCGAAGGTGGCAGTGATGATGGCAGTGGCAAAGATGTACTGGAGAGCATCTCATCCTGTATGCAGGCCCTGGGCACTACTGTGCAGGGTACCACAGAACCCAGAAGGTGGGAAGGCTAGAGGAGAGCAGCAAAGATGAGGGAAGATGCCCAGCCTAGACCTTGTATCGTAAGTGTGGCAACGATGCTTGAGCCCAGGGCCAGGCAGTGTGGTGGACCTTTGCTTCCAAGCAGCTATGAGAATAGAAGGGAGTTCCTTTAACTTTGTGGCTGCTTGGAAGTGAAGCAGTGAGGGTCTCAGTGCTCTCTTGGGGGGGAGCACAAAAGAAACACCATTTTCCCTGAAGGAGCATTTCTTTCATGATTTACTCCAAAGCAACACCAAAACCCTTAGGCCTTTTCTGCACTTCACTATTCTAGTGCTATTATTCCACTTTCAACCTCCTGTGGAATTCTGGGGTTGTAGTTTACTGAGGCCAAAGAGCTCTCTGGCTGAGACCTCTAAGTACCCCCCCCTAAACTACAGACCCCAGGATTCCATAGGATGTTGAAAGTGGAATAATAGTACTATAACAGTGTAGTATGGAAATGGACTTACTTTCCAGGTGCTGCTTTGGAAAAAACAGTGAAAGAAATGATTCTTTAGGTCTGTCTCCCAACCATAACCCTCCTTTAGGAAATTCCAGTCTATTCTGCTATCCTGACACTTGAAGAATTTCAGCATGCTATACCACAGACTATTAACAAACCTCCTTTCCTTTGTATTATCTACTATAACAGTTGCATAGGGACGGGGGGAGCGGTTCACCTGCGGTGGAAATGTTTTTGGGGCATCCTGGCCCATAGTCATGCCCCTGCATGCCCTGACCATGCCGTCGTGTGCCCTGTCCACACCCCCATGCACCACAGCTATGCCCCTCACACCATAGCCTCGCCCCCCTCCCGCCCCTCTCCACATGCTCCAAGCTCCACCACTGTACTGGAAGAATAAGGGATAAGGATGAACAAATGATGAGCAACTTCAAACAAATATTTGAAGATTATTAAATTTTAAGTCTTAGGGAACCCCAGCAACAAATTACTTTTACAGGGGGTCACCGAATCATAGAATCATAGAAATGTAGAGTTGGAAGAGACCACACGGGCCATCCAGTCCAACCCCCTGCCATGCAGGAACACGCTCAAAGCACTCCCGACAGATGGCCATCCAGCTTCTGCTTAAAAACCTCCAAAGAAGGAGACTCCACCACACTCCGAGGCAGCATATTCCACTGCCGGACAGCCCTGACCGTCAGGAAGTTCTTCCTGAGGTTCAGGTGGAATCTCCTTTCCTGCAGCTTGAATCCATTGCTCCTTCTTCTGGTCTCTGGAGCAGCAGAAAACAAGCCCTCTCCTTCCTCTACATGGCATCCCTTCAAATATTTAAACATGGCTATCATGTCCCCTCTTAACCTTCTCTTCTGCAGACTAAACATACCCAACTCTCTAAGTCTATCCTCATAGGGCATGGCTTCCAGACCTCTCACCATTTTGGTTGCCCTCCTCTGGACCTCAGGGTCCTCAGTGAAGAAATGGTTAAGAACCACTGGAATAAATCTTCATGCATGTAGAAAATTAGTCAGAGTAAGAAATGCCAGTTAAAATACGGGGTGCCATGTAATTAAAAACATAAAAGGAGACATACTGGATCCAGCAGTGTACTGTACTGTTTCCTCTGGATTAAGCTGAGGACTACAGAAGGGGACATGGTTAACTTTTGGGAGGTATACACATTTACAACTCCACAGGAGTCTACACTCTGATCAATCTGGATTCCAATCTTAGCTCCAAAGTATGTGATTTCAGCATTCCTACAGACTTCCAGTGGGTTTATTTGGTCAGCATTCCTGTTGGTTTCCAGTAGGTTCATTTTGTCCTCCTTATCAGACACTGAACTTAATGAAAAGTGGTCTGTTTTTCAGTTCATTTTAGTGCCATACATCTTGCCTGTGCCTTCAATCTGCTTGGACTGTTCTCATAATTTGAATCAGGCAGTTTGCCTATTGATGATTGGTGTATCAAGGATTTGAATCCTCCAGTGAGAGGCTGGCCATAGTGATTTATGTGGATCCCCTCTAGTCAGTAACTTCTGTGAATATTCACTGCCAGTCTAGCTTTCATTATCTCCTAACAGCATGCTTATGGTTGTGCTTTAATGCTAGGTGTGTGTGGTTCATTGTGCAGCCTGTGTTTGGAATGTAGTCTTGCAAGTCACTATGGAGAGTGCTTTTGCTTCCCACTGCTGCTGGGCTCCACCATGGCATTAAGAGTTGGCACCAGAGAGAGATACAAAATACGTGTAAGTCTGCGTAAGTGTTCTATCCCACTCCCACAGTGCACTGGGATGTTGGCAACAGGCCTTATTCCTTTCACCTTGACTTACTTCTGGTACAGCCTGAAGCTGTAGCCTGGAATCTCTTGACATGGCAGGAAGCAAGGGGAGTAAAGCTTGCTAATGAATACTGATGACTTTAAATCTTCGCAAGGGTGAAAAGTTCATTTGAGATATAGCATAAAAAAACCTCAGGGCTTCATACTTGCTATTATTTTCACCTTCCTGAATGTCGCCCATCTCTGCTCTGTATGGGGCTGAGATCTCTTTTACTGCTAGCACTATGCCTTCTTAAAGGAGAGCAAATACATTAAACCCTTGAAACCACTGCTGCTTTAGCACAGTATTTGTTTATAATAGCATGGCAGTGCCAAACAAATCCCCATGTTTTTACAACCTTGAGTAAGAGCAGCTCTATTTCTCTTCACTTTTGCTACAAAATTGCACTGTCCACAAGTCCATAGTAAGGGGAAAATAAGACATTTCTCATGAAATTATGAAAACTTACTATGCCTCTTCTATTTTGTCTTCAGCACACCATGCAGAAAAGCTTTTCTCAGAGGAGAGAAATCTAGTGGAGTCAGGCTCAGAGAGGCCAGGTTTAGAAAACTTTGTTGCCTGTTGTGATACATTTGCCAGGCACTTTGAGCAGCAAGTTATTCATACAGTTATCACCTCATCTAGGGGTCCATCTGGGACCATCTGGTCAATTTTCGTTTTTGTAGTTTGGTCAGAGGCACCATAGGAGCAATTTGGCTGAGAATTCTCCTTCCGAAACTCCCAGTTCCAGAATTTCATAGGGCCACAGCAGTTAAAGTGGAATAATGGTGTTATAAAACTGTAGTGTGAATGGGTGGTAAGTCCTCACAGGGATGGAAGGAAGCCTGACTTACTTCCTATTCCCGGAATTGTGCCAGTTCTTCCTTCATTTTTCTTCTTCTGCAACTCACTTCTATGGTGATAATAGCTTCCAGGCACTGTTAGGCTGGATGAAAACACACAAAGGCGTTGTCTCTCTTTATTATATTTGCTTGTTAGGAGATATCTGTAAATGAATGTCCTCTTTCTTCAGTAAATCAGACTGGATTCTAAGAAGATATTAAAGCTGTAAGACAGGGTTGGGCACTATGTTTTCCTCCAGCTGTTCTAGAGCTTCAACTCCCATCCCTTACCATTGGCCATGCCATGTACAGCACAATCCAACAATGTTTGGAAGGCCTCATATTTCTGATGTGTGATGTAAGGCTAGAGTGTTTCATTGGTGCAGCACAGCAATGTGGGTGTGCCAGACCAATGGATCTGAGTACTACCAATAAAAAGGGTTGGGTTTTTCTGTTTTTTGTTTTGCTTTGTTTTGTTTTTTTGGTGGAAGTGGGAAAGCATAGAAGAAGTGGTTGGAAAAGATGAACAAACTGGAAATGAGGTACATGCCAAAACACACAGCACTGTATAGAGCTCCCTGCACTCCTCTATCCCCATTTTTTTTTTAATCTTAGGCCCTTTCCACATGTGGGAGGGGAAATGCCTGAAAAAGCCCAAAAACGGAGCTTACCAGTGGCCTGGCGAGTCCGTCGCCACGAGGAGCAGCGTGAGTTCGCTGCTCCGCAGTCCTCCGGCGTTCCAAATGGCAGCTTCCGGTTGGTGGAGGCTCTCCGGAGAAGCTCGCCAGCCAGAAGCCCACCCCCGGCAGATCTGCAGGCACGCACTTGCACGCGCCTGCAAATCTGCTTCGGAGCCGGGCGACGGAGCGGCATGGGGTTGCGCACTCCGTGCTTTTTAAAAACCTCAAAAAAGAGGTTTTTAAAAAACACGCCGCTCAACCAGTTCCGGTTGCTCCTGCATGGATTGAGGTGTGGAACTATAAAAAGTAGTCCACCCGAGTCCACTCTATGGTGCAGAAGACCTCCGTTGGAGGTCACTCTGCACCATTTTAAAATACTAATACGGAAATGGCCTTAATTGAAATCAGAAGTTGAGTTCTGGTCACTTCTGGCTTTGCTTTTGGCAGGTCTGGGGAAGGGAGGCAGAAATTATCCCCTGGACCTTGAGAACTTGATGATCCCTGAATAAAAGGGTCAGTAGAACTTTGCCAGGCCACAGTGAAAGAGACGTGCTGAAATTTTGTTCACTATTTTTTTTAACACCAAAACGCAGACAACATTGAATGCTATAGATTACCAACATTGTCATCAGGGCTTTCTGTGTTCAAGCATTCCCTATCCAGATAGAGAGCAGGATGCTGGTTCCAGCTCCTCCTTCACTGTTTCCATGACCCTCTGCACATGGATGTTGGTTGCCTGAAGAGAAGAGCCTTGACTATCCATGAAAGTTTTCCTCCATGTATACTTGAAAGCTGAAAAGCATAGAAAGTATGTCCATTCAAGATGTACTGGTTAGTGTGGAAAGAATCTGTGCCTTCTCTTTATTTTTAAGATTTGAATCTGGGCAAGGAACAAACATAGAGGGATTCTAATTAGATCAGCGCTTAGTGACGTGGAAAAATGGTTTCTTAGTCATCCTAATGTGGAGAAGTTCTCTTCTTGTTTTTCTCTAGGGAACACTCTGTGAAGACTGGATGGCTGTTCATTGCTGTTGGCCTTTTGCAGTCTGTCAAATGGCCCGAGAAATGAAGAGAAGACCTATATTCCAGCTCTACAAAATGCACCAGTCTCCTCCTCCACTTCCATTCAGAGATGCCCTTGTTTAAAAACTTTCCAAAAAGCATGGGTCACAGGGCTTTTCCCCACAATATCAAAACTGTTTAATGTAATAAACATTTTTAACCTACATTTTTCTCTGTGTAAGATTTCCCCCACTGCTTCCATGATGCTCCTGTTGTATTCCAAGAGAAAGGTGTTAAGTAACAACCCCGTTCCAAAAGTAGTCGGCTGTTGGACTAAAGGGCCAGTTAGAGCAGGACTACCTTCAGGGGTTGGCATTTCCAGGCATCTTCTGAGGCTGATCGTGTGCAGCAGCAGTGCTTTCCAGCTTCTTGGAATGGCTCTTCCTTTTGCAAAATGAATGACATCCCTTTAACTGTCCAGTAATACTATTTTTAGGTTTTGTTTTTAAACATGAATTTTCTCATGGACATTAGCGAAAGAAACAAGACAATTATACAGAGATGGGATGGAATGGATTCTGACATGAACATATGGAAACTGACATAGAGCAGAGATAGCCTTATCTGCTCAGTGGAGGCCTTTCTGCATTTCATGAAAACAGGTTGATTTATGGAAAAGCTGGTACAGGGCAACAGTTAGGAGTGAGCTGTAATCCCAGAAGTCTCAGCACAACTACCAGGTAATTAGGCAAGCTACTTTATTCTGGCCTCAAAATTCATCTGTACTAATTACAGGGTAAACATATTAGCCTACAATTTAAAGTACTAGTACTTAATCCTACTTGGTTTTGACCAAGGCCATTTCTGCACTCCACTGTTACAGTGTTATTCCTCCACTTTCAAGATTCTGTGGAATTCTGGGGTTTGTAGTTTACTGAGGCCAAACAGCTCTCTGGCTGAGAATTCTAAATGCCCCGTCCATAAACTACAAGTCCCAGAATTCCACAAGATGTTGAAAGTGGAGGAATAGCACTATAATGGTGTAGTGTGGAAATGGCCCAAGTCACTTGTGGGCCACATGAACCTTCCTTGGATCAGGGATTGGCCACAGAGGTCCTGCACACATTCCTTTCTCCAAGATCAAGAGTGGTAGCTGCCAGAGTCAGGGTCTTTTCTACAGTCATCCCATCTTTGTTGAATTCTTTCCTATGGGATGTATTTGATAGACCTTAGAAGGCAACAATTTCAAAATTTAAAAAAATAAAAATTTGAAATAAAAAATTTAAAATATTTGATTTCTTAACAGGATTGTTGCAATTGTTCATTAAAAGATGCATTTGTCAAAATGCTTAGTGTTGTAGTAAGTCAACTTATGTGTGTTTTTAGAGACAGAGTTTTTAAAAAGTGACTACACAGAAAAGTACAGTACTGCTGCCTCCTTAGAAGAGATAGGCAAAAGTGCTGCCACCACCAGCAATAGGCAAAGAAAGTGATGCAGCAGGATTTGCTCACTTGCTGTGCTCTTCTTCCCTCTTCCTTTCACCTGCCTGCCTGGGAAACTGAAAAAATGACATCGTTGGATCACCACTGCCATTAGGAGCCTGCTGTGCTGTAAAGAGATGGCTGTTTCATGAGAGCTTGGCACTTTGGGTCTTCAAAGCACAACATGTGAGAGAGGCGAGGCCTAATGGAAAATCATTCATCAATACTTGCTACTGTTAGGCACTGTGTGTGAAGTTGCTTTTGAAGGCTATTTGTAAACTGTAGCTTGTTGAAAGTACAGCCACTAGGCTGCTGACCCAAGGACACTGGGGAATGCCTTTATCTATGGCCATTTCTGCACTCCACTGTTACAGTGCTATTTCTCCACTTTCAACATTCTGTGGAATTCTGGAGTTTGTAGTTCACTGAGGCCAAAGAGCTCTCTGGCTGAGAATTCTAAAGGCCCCTCCCTAAACTGCAAACCCCAGGATTTCACAGGATGTTGAAAGTGGAATAATAGCACTTTAACAGTGTTGGGCAGAAATGGCATTTATTTTGCTTCTGAGAAGTTATTATTAGAGTAGAGACAATGGTACCAAGCTACGGAATTAAGGTCCTGCATGGAAGTCTCAGTAAGCTGCATGGATCTGTACAAGACCAGGAGAGCTGTTTCTGCATGCTTGAACTGGATAAATGAAAGGTTGGGGAATCAGACTTTCTATTAGGAAGAGTATAACCAGTGGGATGGCTTGCAGACCTGTTGGGACAGGGGCAATGAACAGCACTCTTTGTGTTACCATTGTTTCCCTGCAACAGCTCTAACAGTAGTTGTGTAGGGACGAGGGGGGGGCAATGGGGCAGTTTGCTCCAGGTGACAATGTTTTTGGGGTATCCCGGCTTGTAGCCACACCCCCACGTGCTGTTGCCACACTCCCACATGCTGTGGCCACGCCCCCACGCACCGTGGCCCCTCCCCCCTCCCTTCCTGCACTCTAAGCTCCGCTGCTGTCTAACAGCTGACTATCTGTCAGGAAAATGTCCTGCAACAAGGGAGCATCGTATGACTTGGAACAGCTGAGAGAGGAGTAGCCATAAGACCAAGGTAGAGGTACTGTCTCTGTGACAACATTTCTATTGGTTACCTCTTGGTAGTCAGATTTAGGAAGAGGTGGCAGCAGCAGCACCCCAGCCATTCTCCACGCTTAGGCAAAGGGATGCATTCCTCATGGTCTGGCCTTTGCCTCCTAACGTAGCCTGCTCCTCTTAGGTTAGGTGTGAAGAAAGACCCCACCCCACTGCCAGTGCTGAGGATTCTGTTGCCACTCTGGTTGGCTTCTGCAAATACTGCAGAACAGGCATCTTGTCCTGTGCTTCAAATATCTTGGACAACTCATACTGGTGACATTTGGGTGCTCCTTACTGTACCACCTTTTTTCCCAGGGTCAGAAGTGGGAGGATGGTGTGACCGTGCTGCAAGTGAATCAGAAGCAACACATACCTCTCTCTTCACTAACAGTGATGACAAGCCAGGAACGCTGCATGTTGTCCTTACACAAATGGATAGCTTTGATACTGTGTTTCTAGAAAAACCAACCATTTTGCAGAGGAGGGGACTATTTTTTTTTCTCTTTCCCCCTTATTTAATAAAAAATCAGGAAGCATGACTCTGGTTTCAAACTCACAGGGTTAGACTACTCAAAGATTTCTAGGTCTTTGAGCTGTGATGCAGGCAATTACCTCTGACAAATGATCTGATGCAAACAATTCAGCTCTGTGGCAATTCATTAACTCATCATATAAGATGAGTTTAAACTCTGCTCATCATGAACTTGTGCTACTGCTTACGCATTGGGCTGCTTGCTGTGATATGCTACATTTGGCTCACTTCTGCAAGGCTTTTTTCCTCAGTCCCTCATTACTTGTAAAAACAATGCAGTCTGCTTAATATTTCTTACCTAGAAAGCCCTTTCACATAACAAAAAAACGCAGGCACTTGTGGAGCGAAAAATGTGCGAGGAAAAAAATTGTCAGCATCAGGTTATAACTAAGTATGTGCATTTCAATATCAGATCAGACCCAGGTAATCTTGTCTACCAAATACCATCACAAAAAATGAGATTTCAGAGGAATCTTCTATTTCTTTCTGAAGGTGAAAATGTTAACAGGTCCTTCAGTACATGGAACAACAATTTTGCCGGACAATACTGATTGGATTCAATAATGATGGAAAAGGCTTCTTTGCTGCTGCTAGCACCACTACCAAATAAACTGGATTCTCAGCTCTAAACTAGGACTAGACCTTTGTTTGTCCAGGTATTTTGGACTTGGGGGGCCCATGCACAGCCCTGCAAGTTACAAATGGCAGTCACTACGTGGCATAGTATTGCAAGCATCTTTTCTCCACTGTATATAGCAGGTGCTATGCCATGATCAGGATTGCTAGCATGCAGAGAGAAACAGCATGGTATAGTGGTTTGAACATTCAATCAATCAATAATTTTATTAAGGTTGTAGACCAGCATGGTGTTACTGCCCTGGCTAGTCCGAGCGTTGGGGATATTAAAAGATATCCTCTTGATATCATAATTCAGCTTCACTTCTCTATTCCTCTCCATGTGCTTGCTAGGCCGCTGGACAAGCACGTAAACAAGCTTGGCCGTTAATAGCCGTAATATTCAAACTACAATACAGGCAGGCCAGAAATAGCTGACTCACTGCTTTAGGAGACTTCCAGGCAAGTACTCTAATTAAGTATGCACGCAACTTACAAAAGAGCCTCTGCACCGCGATGGCAGCTCGATGGGTAACCTATACAATACCCAAGTACTCTGCGTCTGCATACTGGCTACTCTATTGAGAACCGCTACGATAACTCAATCATTCAGATTCTGACCTTTCGGAGGCTTTGTCTCCAACTCCAAATCTATTGTTTTCCCCCAAGTACGGTGTAGCCTGCAGTCACAATTCTTCTTATAAAAACCCTTGATTCTGAGACCTTCCTTGGATCGCTCCCGAGTTTCATCCCGCCTTGCTGCCGCTTTGCTTGGCGAGCCTCCCCTCAGCTCCATGCGCTGAGCTACATCGCACCCCAGCTTCGTTCTCTATTTTTCTGGGCTTCAGGACAGGTGAAGTATCACCCAAACCAGCAATCCCTCTACAAATCCCTCTATACCACTCCAACCTTTATTTTCTTTAGTTATCTTGCGTGAGTGTGTTGCATACACTGTTTTGCTTGTATTTAATAAACATCATTTATTATTTCAACTTTTGTGTGCTACTTGACTCGACCTGACTCTGTAGACATAGGGTTGAAGATCTCGCTACGTTACCCTGCCTCTTGTAACGTTAAGCAGTGCTCTGAGCTAATTTTCCCCACCTTTAGTTGAGCACATTTTGGTGTCCCTCCTAGGACCCCCAGTTCACAGGGTAACAGTGGGTTTGAACATTGGACTACAACTGTAGAGACCAGAGTTCAAACCCCTGCATGGCTGTGGAAACCCTCTGGGTGACATTGGGCAAATCACTCTCTCTCAGCCTCAGAAGAAGGCAAAAGCAATCCCCTCCTGAACAAATCTTGTCAAGAAAATTGTGTGATAGGTTCACCTTAGGGTTGCCGTAGGTAAGAAGTGGCTTGAAGGCATTACAAGAACAGTTCTTCACTTCCCTGTTTTTCAAGAATAACTAAAATGGTTACTTTTTAGTTACTTTTTAGAACTCTAAATGTGACAAGCTTTCTGGCCTGGAATACAATAACACACTTATGTAGCCTTAGGCATCATTAAAAAATAAATGCACACATGATAGGATCTCAGCCTTAACAAGCTTGGTGAGCTATGAGGAGCATGATAGTTCCTTAACATCTGGAAAGCCAAAGGTTCCCCATCCCTGTTTTATTCCTGAGCAGTGGTTGTGTGCAAACAGCAATTATGCGCCATTACATATCCTATGAGAGTCAGTAGGGTGTATTGGTTTGAGTGTTGGCCTACAACCTGGGAGACCAGGGCCACTTCCGCACCAGGCTGTTATAGTGCTATGATTCCACTTTCAACCTCCTATGGAATCCTGGGATTTGCAGTTGCAGTTTGCAGCTGGCCCTTCCCGAAACTGCAAACCCCAGGATTCCATAAGAGGTTGAAAGTGGAATCATAGCGTTATAACAGCCTAGTGTGGAAGTGGCCTTGGTTTCAAATCCCGACTAGGCCATAGAAACCCACTGGGTGGACTTGGGCAAGTCACACTTTCGCAGCCTCAGAGGAAGGCCAAGACAAACCCCCTCTGAACAAATCTTGCTAAAACTCTGGTGGGTTCACCTTAGGTTCATCATAAGTTGGAAATGACTTGAAGGTATACAAAGACAACAAGAGGGAGGGCAATGGTGGGTGTAACCTTTTCTTCTTATAACCATGGCGCTGATAAAAGTCTCCCATCTTCCCTCAGCAGAAAATTGCCAGGTGTTTGACATTGGAAGGTGTATTTCATTGATACTAATGCGTGGTCAAGCAATCCCTGATTTGTAACCAAAATTTGTAACCAAATGATAAATTAAATTAAAAATGATTTGTTGCTTGTGATTGACTAAATGTGGCCCCATCTCTTTTGATCTTTTGTACCAATTTTGTTAAAATGTGTTAAAATTAAAACTGTAGTTCAGAGTAACTAAACACCTGATAAATAAAACATCTTATTGAAAACTGGAGTAATTTGATTGAAGGAAGGTAGTGGATTGCTGTGTTGATTACATGTGCATAACTTCATGCTTGTTCTTTTGTTATGAAATTATCAGTGTTTTGTGATTGGGCGATGTTCTAAAAGGGGTGACCAAACAATCTGTATAAGGATGTTTTCTTGCCATCTGTATGATAATTGGATGTTTTTATCTTCTGCCCGATCAAGGCAGCTGTGACCCTCCAAAGCCTTCATACTTCTGGTAGAAAATGGTTTCATACAAAACAGTACCTTGAAATCTTTCATTAGTTATACATCTCTTGGCATTTTCTGTGACAATCTTTTGCTATGCGAACTCCTTGTGAGTTTGGGAAAGCTTACTTTGTTTTTTTACTCCATGGCTGTGGGGGGATTTTGGGATCTATAGTCACTACAAAAGCAACATTTCCAAGGCCATTTCTGCACTAGACTGTTCTAGCACTATTATTCTGCTTTCAACATCCTGTGGAATCCTGGGGTTTGCAGTTTAGGGAGGGGCCTTTGAGGAAATGGCCTCAATTTTCTTTCCCTTCCTTTCCTCCATGAACGAGCATGAATTTTGCAATTTCTGAATTGTGCAGCCTGCTGTTTTATGGACCAGAGCTTGGAAAGCTGTTTCTAAAAGCAATTAGCTCCAGTTATATTTTAAACACCCCAAAGGTAGTTAGTTACCATTGTAACATTGTCATAGTTACAGTTTTTGAAAATAACTCCCTACTTTCTCATTTCTTAAAAGGAACTAAATCACTGCTGCCTTATGCTACAAAATACACTCTCTTCCCATCAACCTCTTTGTCACCTCAACGCCCACAATACAACCCAAGCCAGCACTTGAACTCTATCCTTCAGCCACACCTTGTAACTATTTGAGCAATTAACAATTATGTCTCAACAGGATTTCACATTATCCCTAGTTATGCTATGTAGTCATGCCTTGGTTATTTGAAAAAGGAACTAGCTGTAGCTATCAAGGAAATAGAGAGGAACTGGCCTCAATGCTTCATTGCATTTGGAGCTGGGTATTCCTGAGTTGCATGAAACAGTATTAAGCTCTGCCATGTTGTACTATGGTCAGCTGCTGTGGAACTGGGAGGAAACTTGGAAACACATTTCTGATGAGTTGAGTGGGACGATATTAATTAAGAAGACATGTAAAGGGTTCATCTTGAACACTGAGGGAGAGCTGGACCAAGGCAGTGTCCTGCTGGAGGCAATGTAGGAAATAACTCCCAACCCCACCCCTGCTTATACATAATATCCAAATAGGTTATTCTGACACCGGGGACAGAAAATCTCGGACATGTTTTGCTTTTGGTGGTGCAGAAATAATGTAAGAAATCAAATCAGGTAACCAACAATTTGTTATCTTTCTCTGACACCTGAAATCTGCTGCCTATGTTGTACTCCTCCTCTGCTTAAACTGTCATAGCTGGCAGACCTACATTGTGGAATTCTGCTTTGGTTGGCCTTCTGTGCTGTAGTGACTTAAAAGCATTGTGACCAGTTCAGGTGGGAAGGCAGAAGAGGCTGGGATCTTACTTAAGAATTTGTCCCTCTCATGTTATTAGTAATCTTTCACCATATTGCTGTTTCTTCCCACTATAGGTGCACCAGCAGCTCATTCCTTTTCCTTTTCCTTTTCCTTCCCTTCCCTTCCTCACTAGAGGACCAAGGCCATTATTAAACAGGGAAGTGGGTGTATTTTGCAGTCTTCAAAAAAAGATCCATCACTGTAACACATGTCCACCCCCATTCTGAACTCCTCTCATCCATCTTGCTCTATTTTGGTCTTTCTAAGGAACCCATCACCATGGTATCAGAGCACTGTAGCATCCTCCACAAGCAGCCTACTTTAGATATCTCCTGCCCTGGCTCAAAAATAGCTCCATGCTGTTCTACAAAAAGCACTTTCCCCTTCTTTGCTTTCTACTCTTATGCTCACATTAATCTTGCTGAGCAACCCCCCCCTCCACTTTCTTTTCCAACCTGATCCTGCCACTGCTGTGAGTTGTCACAGTGCAGTGAGGGAGAGCATTTCTCAATTTAAAACTGGCCATGATAGGAATGCACTCCTCAGAGTTTTGGCATGAGGTTGAGCATCTCAGTTGTGAAAATGGATATTTGTCTGATAGGACACATGAAACTTATTTCATATCTTGGAAAGTTTTTCACAAAAAGAATGATGATTAAGAATAGCATGCTGAAGCCATCCATAATTGAGCAGTGTTAAAATGATGCTCAAAGTACCAGAGCATCATCCTTAGGGATGCCAGGTCAGGGCTATCCCAGCTCCTGGGATTTCAGGGCTAAAACCTGACACCTGGGAATGACTCCTTGTGATGCCTGGAGAGGCAGCCCCTGGTAATGTCATTAAAAACGATACTTTAGACATCTACCAGAGTTGCATGGAGCACACCATTCAAACAGTTGCATAGCGGCAGGGGGCCAGATTGCCCCAAGTGACAATGTTTTTGGTTTGTCCCAGCCTGTAGTCATGCCCCCACACACTCTGGCCACACCCCCATGTGCCCTAACCGTGCTCCCATGCACACTGGCCGTGCCTCTCATCCCGTAGCCCCCCTCCTGCCCCCCTCCACACACTCCAAGTTCTGGCACTGCATTCAAATTAAAAACAATCCACAAAGGTGAATGAACAGGTATGTGTAAACGCTGCCAAACACATAATACATACATACATACATACATACATACATACATATATATATATATATAGTTTTCAAGGCAGTGGTCTCACTTGGAGATTCTCCCCCTGCCCTGTGGACTAGAGAACAGATGCCATGATACTTGGCAACCCTGATCATCCTAGAAGTGTCTCCTTTTGAATGGCTTTACAATTTCATTCAATGTATTCTTCATAATAAGCTCTGTTCTTAGATTGTATTTGTATGGGGGTCTGTGTGGGGGTTTTCAGAATGGAATGATTGTGCATCCAGTACACACACATCCCTCATGTGACCCAGACCTGTCCTAATAAATTCATTTTACCTAGTCTCTTCTACTGATGCATACCACAGATTCTGTGACTGCAAGACCAGAGGCCCTTTCACACCACACATCACCATGATTGCACTTTTGCTGACATAGTTTCATCCTATGGAATCCTGGAATTTGTGCTTTGGTCAGAGGCATCAAAGGTTCTCTCTGGCTTATACTTATAAATGCCTTTCTTTAAACTACCAATCCCAGGATTCCATAGGATGCAACCATGACAGTTAACATGGAATCATGGTGCTAGAATTGTGTAGTGTGAAAGGGCAATGCTACAGTGAGTCCATCACAGCATCGCAGCACTGGAGCACACCAAGCTTTAGTGCAGGTGTAATCTTTGTGTTATGTTTCAACTGGGACATCCTATATCAGGGGTGGGCAGTTGCTATAAGTCTGAGGGCCAATTTTCTGCCCCAGGACTCTCCAGAGGCTCACACAAATTGCCCAAAAAGCCAAAAGATTGTAAGGGGTTAAAGATACAATTGTGGCTTTGAAAAGCAGATGCTTTTGATGTTAAACAGTGCAGGGGGGCTGCAACCCACTTAAAAAAGAGTAAATTGTGATCCCTAGGGCCTTTCAGGAGAGGTAGTTCATCCTCTGTTTTTGGCCAGAAAAGGGCATTCGGGGGAAGTCTGGAGGGTTTGTGGGCCACCAAAACAGCCTCAGGGGCTTCACATGGCCTAGTGCCACACTTTGCCCACCCCATCCCAAATTGTTACTGGTAGAAAATTATCTAATTATTTCTACACATTTGAACACCGAGAGGCTGAAGACTGCATTACAGAAAGATTGGGGCCCAGATATTGTTAAACTGCAGCTCTCATCAGCAAAAACAAAGCTAGCAAAGGGGGAAATGGGGCGCTCCAGTCTAGCGACATCTGGAGAGCCACATGCTTCTTTTCTTTGGCTTATAGCCTGGAGAACATGTCTAGACATCTAGACATCTGCCCCCAAAGCTGCCTCACATTTAGCACAATTATAGCGTAGAGGAAATACACAACATAGAATTGGTCACTATTATGTTTGAAATAAGGGTAGGTTTTTCTTTTTTTGCTAGCTTTGCTTTGTTTTTATATCTTGATCTTTATTTTAGAAGTTCTGGTTTCCTGCAATCTTTACATCTGTCCTTGGCAGCTTAAACTTTTTGAAAGCTAAGTCCTCAGGGCCTTCTTTGAAATGTCTCAGCAAGACTGGTTAAACTGAGGACACAGAGAATTCTTAGTGTGTTTCTATTTAGCTTGATTGAGTCTATCCATCTGTAATGTTGTCTACCTTGTTTCCTACTGTCTTGTACCTAATCAAGCATTATTGTCTTTTCTAGTAAGTCATGGCTTCTCATATGTCCAAAGTGCAACAGTTTCATTTTAGTCATCTTGGTTTCTAGAGAGTGTTCAGGCTTGATGTGCTCTAGGACCCATTCATTTGTCTTTTTAGCAGTCCAGGGTAGCTGTAGAACTCTTCTCCCACAGCACCACATTTCAAAGGAGTTAATTTCTTTCCTATCATCTTTCTTCACTGTCCAGCTTTCACAACCATACATAGAAATTGAGAAAATGATGGCATGGACAATCCTAGCTTTAGTATTCAATGATACACATCAGGATCTTGTCTAGTTCCTTCATAGCTGCCCTTCCAAGTCCTGGGCTATTTCTGCACTACATTGTTATATTGCTATTATCCACCAGCATCCTGTGGAATTCTGGGGTTCGTAGTTTCCTGAGGCCAAAGAGCTCTCTGGCTGGGAATTCTAAAGGCCCTTCCCTAAACTGCAAACCCTAGGATTCCATAGGATGTTGAAAGAGGAATAATAGCACTTTAACACTGTAGTACAAAAATGGCCCTAGTCTTCCTCTGGTTTCTTCACTGCAGTCTTCATTCTGATTAATGATTGAGCCAAGGTATAGAAAATCTTGAACTTTTTCACTGTCTTCATCATCTGCATTAAATTTATGTAAATCATCTGTGGTCATTGTTTTTGTTTTCTAAATGTTCAACAGTAAACCTGCCTTTTCACTTTCTTCCTTGACTATCTTCAGTAATTGTTCTAAGCCTTTACTATTTTCTGCTAGTCGTATCATATTATCTGTATATCTTAAATTGTTGATGTTTCTTCCTCCAATTTTCATGCTTCATTCCTCTAATTCTAATCCTGTTTTACATGTAAGATGTTCAGCATATAAGTTACTTCAACAAAAAGTTACTAATTAGGGTCGGCATTTGACAGCACAGTCATATTTTGTTGTCAACCACACTGATTCTACTACGAAGCCCAGAGGTGATAACAGTCCTTACAGGATCAACCTAAGACATTTTACTGCGTAAGACAAAAGTTAAGATAGTACCCTCTTCTCATTCATTCTTTGTTCAGAAGCTGCTTGTAATAGTGGTTCGGTCTTACTTCAGCACTTCTGGTGGGTGAATGTCCTAAAATAACATCAGGGTAGTATATCTCTCCATGCGTGTAGCTACAGAAGGTCCATATAAGAGCATTCTCTCACTGTTACCCTGACTTCTGGGGGTCGCGTGGGGGACACCTTGATTCACTCCAAGTTATAAAGGTTGGGGAAATTAGCAGAGCACTGGCATTAGCAAAACAACGGACAGGGTAACCCAGCAGGATCTTTTACCCAACTTTACAAGGTCAGGCCAAGGAAAAAGCCAGACAAATATACCAAATAAATGGATTTTATTGAGTGAATATATTATCACGCCCCAGCGTACTCACTCATTCACGCACACAAGGATTATTGAAAAGGTGAAGAGGTGAAAAATGGATAGCGGATGTAGCAAAAGGGAATGTAGAGATGGTGATACTGCACCTATCCTGAAGTCTTCAGTCCAGGAAGCGGCGAGAAGAATGGAGCTCAATGAAGAGACGGCTAAGGGGATCACTCAATTAACAGAGTGCTGGTCTGCAAGCAGGGAGTTCTCTGAAGACACCTTCAAAAACTAGGACTACTTATAGGGCAGAACGTACCTCGAGGGCAGGTCCTCTCCCGGGAAGAACAATGGCCACAACAAAGGAAGGAATGCCATACAGTGGCAACTTGGTAGTTTGCATGATTGTTTCATGTAGGGTTGCAGTATTGGTTTATGTAGATGGACCTCACCTTGTAGGATTTTCCAGAGTCAAAGTTGCTCAACCTGGGGAAAACACGCTAATCCCCTCAAGTTGGTTACTCTTGGCTGAGGACTCTTTGTTTATGTGGATGTGTATAGCCTGAGGTTGTCAGGGTCAGAGACCCGGGCAGCGAGACAGCCCACAGAAGGGAGTGGGAGAGCTAGCAGAGTCCTGCCGGGAGGAGTCAAGGAAGCACTTACTCAAGGGAAGTCCATTTACCTAAGCCAGAGCGACAAGCAAAAGCCGTAGTCAGAGTTCCAAAAGCCAGGGGTCTGGAGCCAAGAGATCAATCCAAGGTATCAGGAGCTGGGTGCTGGAAGCAAGGAACAGTCAAGGAGAGGGCTTGTAGAAAGTTTGCCACAAACAGGGGCCTTTTCCACACCAGGCTATTAAAACGGTGCAGAGTGACCTCCAACGGAGGTCTCCTGCACCGTAGAGTGGACTGGGGTGGACTACTTTTTGTAGTTCCATACCCTCAGTCCACTGCGGAGCAACCGGAACTGGTCGTACGGTGTGTTTTTTAAAAACCTCTTTTTAGAGGTTTTTAAAAAGTACGGAGCGAGCAACCCCGTGCTGCTCTGTCGCCCAGCTCCGGAGCAGATTTGCTGGCGTGCGCAAGTGCATGCCTGCAGATCTGCTGGGGGTGGGCTTCCGGCTGATGAGCTTCTCCGGTTGGTGGAGAGCCTCCACCAACCGGAAGCCACCATTTAGGACACCGGAGGAGTGCAGAGCGACGAAATTGAACTCCTCCTCGTAGCGACGGACTCGCCTGGACGAAGTTAAAATCCGGTGAGTAGCTTGTTCCATCGTCCCCCCCCCCCACGTCGGGAAAGGGCAAAGGAAAGCTTCCAGACAGGCAGTTATATAGCCCAAGACACAGGTGTGGCTAGTCACTGCTTCTTGAACTTAATCAAGGAAGCTTCCCTTTGCTCAGCTGTCTTGAATCTCTGCCTTGTTTGTGGGCTGATTGACACAGGCTCCAAAGCATCTTCAGAATTGGATCGCTATTGCCCTAAAGGAGCAGGCAGAAGAACGTCCAAGCCTGCTTGGTCCATGGCAGCAGGGGGAGCCCTTGAGCTGCAGGACTCATCTCCAGCCAGAGCCACAGGGACCAATGGCTGCTGCTCGTCATCGGCAGCTCTGACAGGGGCTTCAGTTATCACAGAGGTCTCCTTGGGCTACGTGACTGGGGATTTTTCTGGTCTTGACCTGTTTTTGGTTGTTCGACTTCTTTGCCTATGTGCCCATCCGAGCAACCTCTCTGGCATGGTTGATATCAAATTTATAGGCCCGGGATAGGGTATGCCAGTGGGGTAACACTACCCTACAAATAAGACTTCTACTCAGCAAATGGATTTTTTCTCCATTTGCCAGAAGTCTAGAAGTCTAGCACTGCAAAGAGTGAGACACTGAAATTTGTTCATGCCTGAAACTCTGATATTTGCTGTCTTTACATTCACTTAGTAACTTTGCCTGTCTCTTTTCTTTGGATATCCAAACTGTATTTCTAAATGCTCAGATGTGGTTTTAAGTTATTTCATTACTAGAAATTTGGGGGCTCAAGTAAAAATTCATTAGGGAAGCAATGCCCTCTTTTTGCCCCTCCCTCATAGCTATACCCCAGCCCCACCAAGAACATGTTGGTGTGATAGCAGGGAGCAGCTTGGTTTTCAAGAGCAGAAGTTGAGAGGCTGAATGCCTGTTGTCTGAGGAAATTGCCACCCTGTGCCTAATGGTAAGGATGATAATGGTCCTCACCACCACTATGGGGAACATTACTGGGCCATTCAGGCAAATACCCCTGACTTCATCTATTCCCCTGCCCCATGGTCCCTCCTGAAGCATGACAGGGCTGGGAATGCCAAAATGAAACAAAACAGAACATAAACCACACAAAACCTGCCACCTAATTTGGTCTGAAAGTGTTCCAGCATCATTCGAGCAAAAGATGTCCCTCTCCCCATACCCTTTCCTTCTCCAATGCCAGCTGACTTACCACCTGGGTTTAGGCTGACGTGCACGCAATTTACTTTAGAGTACATTTGTCCTCTTTACACTGGATCACACATCTTTGCACTCTACACTGGTAATCTTCAGTCTTTCTCTGTCCTGGAATCCACCTTCAGCTTTAAGATGCATACTCTTGTTGATCTCCCTGTATTTTTACCCCATGCAAAACTACTTCAATTGCACAAACAGGAAAATGGTGCTGCTGCTGCTTCTGCTGCTAGTACTTGCCATAACATTGCCAACCTTCTAACCAGCCCCGACCATGTTGTTGTTTCTTCTAATCATTAGCAAGTAAAAACGTGGGCTCCAGGCAGCTATGAAATCATCACTTTCTATTCTGGCATATATTAAAACTCTGTTACAGGAATAGAAGCAAGGTAGGGTAGGATTTCTTCCAGATACAGTTTGCAATCCATCAAAGATCAGAACATTGATTTTTACACTCTCTCTCTCTCTCTCTCTCTCTCTCTCTCTATACATACATAATAATAATAATAATAATAATAATAATGATAATAATAATAATAATGATAATAATATATAATATAATATGGACTGTTCACCCCCCTCTTGAATTCCAGAGATGTAGCTACCGGATGGAGGATAAAATGAGGACATTGTACTCTAAATAATTTAAAACTTCAGTTGGATATTTTTTTAAAAAAACCCACAACAATTAAGGCATCCAAAGAAAAGGGAGAAGCAATGTTACCAAGGAAATAAAAGTACCACAAATATAAGAGCTTTAGGTGTGAACAAATTTCAATGTCTCTCTCTCTGCAATGCGAAAAATGTAGAGTGAATGGAAAATTAATAGAGGAACAGAATTCTCATTCTGAGATGCAATACCTTCATTTCTCCTCCCCTCTCCCATAGTTACATTCCTGTTGAATTCCATACTTAAGATCAGTAATTTTGGTTATAATCTCTATCACACACACCTTTGGCTTAAAATCTAGTGTTGTGCTAGCACCTGACCATTAGTGCAATGGGAATTTCTTCTTCTCTCCATCCTCCCATCTTTCATGTAATCTGAAAACTTGCTCTGGATTGTTTTCCAGCCCTCCAGAGCAGCCAGAAGCAGCGCATGGGGACAGAAGCTGTGGGGAAATATTGTCTCACTTTCCAATTCTGCTGATAGAAGCAATTCCAAAAGTAGAAACACTCTGTTGTATTCCGGCCCTATGTGCTGAAGTTTTTAAAAGGGTGGAAATATTTATCCATTTACCACTCTTTAACCAACCACATGTCCTGCTGTGAATATATCAGAGTATGAAAGATAGTTGCCAGATAACCTTATGTACCTGAGATTTCAGTTCCAGAGATGGCAAGCCATTTTGGAGTAAGGGGTACGGCAGCGATATTCAGTTTTATCTTTCATAATGAGTTACCATGACTACTTTAATTTTTTAAAAATAGTCGGATGAACATGTTACAATATCGGGGAAGCCAAAATAAATAAATAAATAAAATAAAATAAAATAAAATACAGGACATGGCTATGGAAATAGCACTAGAAACCTTTAAGTGACCCTTGGATAATTGCATTTTTTTTAAAAAAAATCTAATGCTCACATATTGTGAGCACAGTTATCATAGCTTCCAAAATATAATTCCAAGAATTACTTGAAATTTGTGGATTTCAACATTTAGGTATTCTTGGAAAGCCATCTAGTGGGGTGCATTTGCTAGAAATGGACATAGGATCTAGGGAACTTCCTCTTCTAAGCCCAGTCTGCCTCTGCATACAAACTGATACGGTTTAGATGGTGGTGGGAACCATGCAGCCCTCCAGATCTCATTAGACTGCAACTCATATCAGCACACCCAGTGATGAGGAGTGCTGTGGAGCTGTAGTCCACAACACCTGAGAAGCCACAGGATTTTTACCCTTGCCCTGGGAGAGGTCACTCTCAGCTACTTTTCTGTAAAATGGAAAAAAAACTTTGAACTCTCTCTTTCTCTCTCTTTTGCTCCCTGAGTGTGAGGTCATGAGATAACAAATGCGAAGCACCATGCAAATGACAAGTGTTGTGCAAATGGCAAATAACAGCAGTTGAGCCTTTCTCCACTGCTCCTTGATCTGTTCATTTAATCTACTGTCTTCCCACAATGGAATGCCCAGTTTATGGAAGGCAAAAGGGTTTTGTGTTTATATCTGTCATAGCACCAGCACTGAACAGCTGCTTCTGTTGGTCTGGGAACATTTTTCTTTGTGTTCAAATAATTCCTCCTGGTGAATAGTTACGGTAGCAGGTAGAACACCCACCTTGTGCAAAAACTTTGGCTCCTTGGGAGCAAACAATCCTAAGGTTCTCATGGTGTGGCATCAGGGCTGCCAGCTATTTGGCCTGTGAGCCTTCTCTGATGCAGCAAAATGACCCATCTGGCTTAGCAAAACCCATCTTCACCCTCATCACCATGCAGTTAGCTAGGCTGCCAGCTTTGGTTTTTGAAGCCAGCATGTTAATGCAGATGGATGGAAGACATTGTTTCAATGGTTCTAAACCTCCAGCCCCAATTTTTGGTCTGTTTTTCCAGCTGGCATCTGCCCACCTCTATTTTCAGCAAACTTCACATTTGCCAGTGACTCCATCTGCATAGTTTATTCTTGAGCAAGGGATATTTTTGGCTTGCGTGGCTTTCACGAATGCATATGCACATGTAGATGCAGATGAGCAAGGTATAAATAGGCAAGAATCCCAAATGATTCCCTATCCCTTCCACCCTACAAAGATTTGGTTTCAGAAGAGTTCATTTGTGTGATTAGATGCTATTGTGGGCACTGAAGGAGGCATAATTATCCTTGCCTGATTGTCTTGGAGCAGGGATGCCTTCATGTTCATTGTGTTTGTGCATGTGTGCATTTGTAAAGGTGAAGTTGATATAGATATATTCTTTCTCCAATACACGTATTAGTCTTTGGGCTAAACTGGATATGATGCCTATCATACAATTAACAACTCTATATTTTTTCTTTCTTTCTAAAAAAAATAAAAAATAAAGAGCAGGTGCTGGTCTGCCTGGATCTGGGTTTACATTACATGACCAGGGGCCAAGCGAAGTAAAATGTAAATTATTTGCCTCCCACAATGGCCTCAATACTGATTGCCTTTCCTACTGCACTTGCTATCTGCAATGGGAGCAATGCTCTCACTACTTCATATGTGTCTGTTTCAAGATAGCATCTTCTCCTTCTTTCTCAAGCAGGGTGGACAAATCCCCCAAGTTCAGACCTGCCCCCAAGCTGGACCTGTGAAAATTGAACCTTACTCTACATCTGTGATTTTTAAAAATTACCTTGGAGAGGTAATTATAGGAGTTTCTTTGGAGGGGAATCATACCACTTTTTGCCTTCCTGGATAGAATTAGTCTGGGGGAGGTCTTTTTTTCTCAAAAATGAGAAAGCCCAGAACAAAAGTCTATATCCCCCTACAAAAAGTGGTAAAATTTCATCCCATGGCCCCAGAGGACACAGGATTTTTTTTTTCAGTTTAAAATGAAGGGAAGTGTTGTGAACATCTTGGGACTGCATGCTGACCATCCCTGTACTGAAGCCAAGATTTTCTGACATAGCATAGGCACCTCTTTGTACAGCTTACTAGTTTTGAAGAAAGGTTTGTGTTGGTGTAGAAACGGAAAAGCAAATTGCATAAGGACCACAGTGCTATAACCAGAGGTTTCCTCAAACAGGGTGAAAAGTTGCTGATGGGGCCACTTGCTTGAGGGAAAATTCATGGGAAAATTGTCAAACCTCCTCCCCCCCAAGACTCTAGTTCTAATTTAATTAACAATTACTGCCACTGGCTGCTTTTAAAAAGTTTATTTCTGCTGCCTTTTGGCCAAAAAGGCTCCTTAGAGACAAGGAATCTGATTATCTCTATAATCTCAATGAGTTTATCCTTCAATCTAGTGCTTGGGACAGGAGAAGCCAGTTTTTAACTCCAGTTCAGTCAGGAAGGTTACTTGGATGCCCCCAGGCTGGTCTCTCCTTGTCTAACCTACAGCACAAAATTCTGAAAAGAGAACAGGAATTTAATATATGTCATCTTAACCCTCTTAGGAGGAAGGCAAGATAAAATGTCAAGGCCGGTCATGCCAGAAGATAGGGTAAAGCAACCTACTTCAGATGAATATGTTCACTTCATGGGAGGGATGAGATGTTAGGGCAGCAAAAAGTCTTAGGCCAACACTGACAAATCTGCTAATAAGTTGTTCCCTTTGTTTCTATCATCCTAGTCAGCCTGTTTGTTTCTTCACACAACAAAAAGATAGTGGGGTGATTTTTAAAACATCTGATTCTGTGTGGAGGTGTATATCCCCACTCTGCCCTACAAAAACACACAAAAGTTATTTGTGAAATGGACTGGAATCAAATGTTGGTTAATAAGAACCATCAATTTAATTTATCCAATGGGTTCTTACTGTTCCATACTTGGCAAATCTCCTAACTGCTGTGGTGGTACTAGGAAGATTTCAGCATGCCTGATCTTGCAAAGCTAACATGGGGAAATAAGATGGCACAATTCTATGAAAGCTAGAGGAGATCTGAGTTTACACGCAATGTGGGGATTAATCTGGACCTCAAAGATAGTGGAAATCAGAACAAAAGAACAATATTGCATTTTGCTACAAATTGAACCAAGAAGGTGGTTGATGAGAGCCAAGCCAATAGATCATTGTGCCTCTCACTTGCTCTTGATTCAAAAGGAAAATGTTTGTCCTCAGGTGCTGTCCAAATGCTGTATTACCAGTTTAAAACATCCAATGTGTCAGTTTCATTGGTTCTCTGCAGTCATTCCAGAAGGTTAGTTTCCAACCTTTATTGAAATGGCATAGCAGGAGCCATCACAAAATCTCACGCTCCTTACTTTGGCTGGAATGCATGGCCTTTGAAAGAGCAGTGGGAATCAAAAATAAAATAAAATAAACAAAGCTCTATCACACGGTAGTATTCTAACCAACATGTCACTTCTAGGTTCATATGATTTAACATACTGATGCTGCTTCTTGCTGAGGTCACTTGGGCAGACAGAATGAGAGAAGCTGGGTGTAAGTGAGCATTGTGTGAATGAGGTCTGCTGGAAATAATCAGGCAAAATGAGAGAAAGGAAAGGCTATACGCAAGGGGAGATGGATTGGTGTGCCCAGAGCACTGGGTGCAGCAAGGGGCAGGAATATCAGAAGAGTGGTTAGCTGTGTGAGAGCATCTTGGTATAATCTGGATGAACACTGGGGTCACCAATAAGTTGGGTCCCCACTTCCATGTTCACTAGAAAAGACACATGCTGCAACTGCTTCTAGCCTAACCTTGTGCTCATTTTCTCACAAGCAAATACCATTGAGGTCAATGAAACTGGCTGCTGAGTAGGATTGATGACCTGGGCCATGAATTAGTCATCATAGGCTGACAATGTCTTAATCTCTGTATAGGTCTCAAGGATGAATTTCTCAAGTCTTAAAACACAGTTGTTACTTAATTACAGAATTAGTGTCACTCTTGAATCACAGAGCTACTAGAAATGCTTGTTACATTGCACACTATGATGATGTCAGCCAGCCAACCCATAGAGAGAGACTCCATCTGGTAGATGGACTGTATTTTCTAATCTCCCCAAATTAACTGTTTTAGAAGCTGGGAAATACTTCATATTTCTAAAAAATGCATTTCAGATTCTAATAGTAATCAACCTGAAAGTCTTTAAATGTAAACAGAGTTAAACGGAATTTGATAACTCAACTAGAGAGGTGGGGAAAGCAAGGATTCCATTTTATCTACTATAAAACTGAGCAGTACAGAGAAGACCAAAGAACATTTTTTAGGGACAGGGTTTTGTTTCTGTTTTCCTTTGCATTCTGCAGTATTGAAACTTAAATTAGAGAAATGTGGCTTTTGGATTTCCTTCTGTATCCAAAATAATCTATTTTCCTTTCAGTCACATTTTGTATTTAACTATGCAATCAAATTAATTTTACACTGCCACTGTGATCGTCTCTACATATGATGAGAAAGGCATGTCCATGGTACACATCTGCAGTTTGAGTCGTAGATCAAAGTTGCACAAAACAAGATTTTCCAAAGGAATAAGCAGTGTCCATTGATAGGCTATGGTTGTGTAGCTTCCTCTAAGAGCCCTAGCTGTTCTGTGAGATTTAAACTTTTTAAAAAATGTTGGTAGATTCTACCTGAGATATACAGCATATCTGGTTATTGTTTGCTTTTCAAAAAAACAGTGACAGGAACTGTCCAAAGGGATGCAGTTTAAACAGGATTAAACTTTTCATTTTTCAGAGATACTACTGTAATTCTTTTTCGTAGGAAAGGTCATGTGGCCTGCTAGACCAGAAAGGTCCAGTGAAGAGGTTTTGGGATGTCGCATCCTTCTCTGGTGAACTGGAGTAGAACTAATATGGTGAGAATAGAGAGCTGACATTTCAGGGCCTTTGTTTACATCTGTCGGCATTGCTTCTGTAGCTCCTCCTGGCTCAGGTTTGCCACCGAGTGACGACAGAGAATTATGCCTCTTGGATGGTGGTGGGCTGTAGTTCTGAAATCTCACTGTTTTCACTTGCTGAAACAGAACAGAAAGCAGGAGTTATGTTATTCCAAAAAGGCTGTCAGCAATCCTGTCTATGTCATGTGCTGAAATAACATAATTTAGAACTTCTCTGGCAATGTACTAGACTACTACCTATCTTGTCCTTTCCTCTTATCAAACAGCATCTGTGAAGCTTTGGAGATGTACCATCTTACTAAAGGTTTGAAAGGTACGTTTCTGGAACAATCCTTCTGGGTGAATCTATAAAATGGCATTCTCTTGGATGCAATACATATTTCTGTAATGTGTATAATATATGCAAATAAACTTTTATGGTCAGAACTGTTTCCAGTCACCTTTGCCATCCCAGCAATCTCAAGAGATTCTCTATCCATTTAAAGATGAGTTTATTTGAGAGGGACATCCAATATAATAAAACCGAGTAACAAATGTTTTAGTTCAGAGTTTTCAGAGTAGTGAGAGTTTCTCTAACCATTTTTCCTAACTGTCCCACTCCATTTTACTCTTCAAAGTATTAGTAGTGGGCATGAATCTTTATATTGTCTCAAACAACAGCTTAGGGATGTTCACAGATTTTCTCATCCTTGACAAAAGCAGGGAGAGGTGACTTGGCACGGTAGGTCCAACATCCCTTTGTAGATGCCTGCGTGCAGGCATGTACTATGCTCAGCTATATACATCCCTGGCCTACTGTAAGGCCCCTGAAGCCACTTCATGTGGCCAGTCCATGCTTCACAGCAAGCAGGCAAGATCAGAGAAGCATCTGGCTAGCTACCCATAGTCAAATGCACAATGATTACAGCACTGATGTGACCCCTGGAAGACCCTGACAGATCTGTGTTAATGCCATCATTTTGTGCCTGGCTGTGGGGATGTAGCCAAACACTTCTCTAATCCTGCTTGGATACTATGAAATACAGAATGGCTGTGTAGGGAGGTTTCAGGGGCTTTATAATAAGTGGTGATGGTGGCGTTGGATGCTGCAGAGGGAGGAAAAGAATTCCAATCTCCTCAGTGCATGAAACAGGGCATCCACATGCATAAGGACTACTTAGATGTGTGCATGTCCCCAGTAGAATTCCAGCCTAAGATAGTTTCCAGGTACTTAGCAATAATTTTTCAAATTTTGATGACACTTTGTGAAATTTTCATTTCTACTTTGCACAAAATGCAATTTTATTGCCACAAACAAAACTGTCACAAAAAAGTTGGAGCATGTGAAAAATGTGCAAAAGGTCTTGCAATCTTTTCTACACAGAAGAAGAAAAAGACTTTTTATGTTTTTGATTTTTGTGTACGACGACCAAATAAGTGAAGATTTCATCTCTGTAACAACTGAACTACTTAAATCATCAACTTATTAGAGCTCTAGTTAGAGTGTTACACTTGAATAGGGTAACATAACACATGAAAAAGTCATGGGGACATGTACAGCAAATTTGTCCTCAGTGTCTCTGGTCTCCCCAAAGAATGGGAAGTTCTGTAGGGGACATCCATTTGTGTTTGCTTGAATGTCAGCAGAAACCTTCACAAGGTATGAGAACTCCAAGTCAGAGGATTCCCAAAGACCAAATGATTGAACTTACAATCAACAAATGCAATTAGAAAGTTCTGGTACACTTCTCAGTTCAGTGTATATAAAATCAGGCCTGCTTAATGAAGATATCAATAGTTACCTTCTCAGTGGTGTTTCTGGAGGTGTCTGGTTTCACCAGAATGGAGGGAGGAGCAGATGGAGATGGATTTTTTATTGGCAGTTCTTTGGTGTCCAGCATTATTGAGCTACAAACAGAAGGGGCTCGGCTGCTTCCATTTCGGGGTACGAGCACTAATGAAGAATCATAGGAGGAGTTCACCTTGACTCCTATGTCAATTGTGCCAACTCCACGAGGAAGAGTGGAGATAGGTTGATATATGGGCGATTGCTGGGGTCGTATTTGGGTGGTAGGATTTCGCCTCAGGGAGTTGACGAATGGAACAAGAGCTCCTGGTTGCAAAGGTTTTTGTAAAGATCCATCTATAGAGGCAGAATGCAGAAAGAGATGAAGATGAAGGTAAAAATAAACCCCAAGCAACTCACTGCTGAAAATTCATATTAAACATATAAATAATTGTTGAATTGCAATACACAGCTGAATCTCCATCTTGATGCTAACTGACACCACACCACATACTTTTAGAATATGATGGGTTGATAGAAAGTTGGCTGGCAACTGCCACACAATGGTACACTATATGCTTTGCATACAGACATTTCTAAGGCTATTCCTGGCTATTTCTGGTTAAAATAGAGGTAAGGAAGCTTTATCTCTCCAGATATTTTGGACTTCAGCTTTCAGAAGTCAAAGCCATTATGGACAGTGCTAAGGTATTACAGGAATGGGAATCCAAAACATCTGGAATAGCAGCTGTTTTATCCCTTAGTTAAAAGGACTCCAGCAGGATTCGGAAAGCATCCTGTTAGAACTCAAGACAGCAGCTGCCAATCAGAGCAGGCAATATTGAATTAGATAGACCAATGGCTAGCTTTATTGTAAGGTAGCTTCATATATTTAGCTTCATATATTTGTTTGTAAATGGGGCATCTACCTTTTAAAATCGTTGTTGAAAATATATTTAAAAAGCTGCCAGTAACTCAAGGCATGATCTGACGGTACATGAAGCAGACACCTTCTTAGGCAAAGCATGTTTGAGTCTGATCAGTACCTGGATCAGAAATTGCTCAGGAATTTGACATAAACCGTCTTGAGTTCCATGATGGAGGAAAAGTAGCATGTACATGTACTTAATAATAATAAACTATTCCTTTTGTTTAACTGATTCCTTTGTTGAAATCACTTTCTGAAGTTAAAACCAATGTTCTTTCTGTGAAATTGCTATCTTTTTCTCTTGTGGAGGGAGAACTCAGGGTAAGCCCCAGTTCCTTCTAGACATGACATGTTCACCACGTCTGGAATTAGATGAAGCTTTCTTTACCGTTTTAATTTTTCTTCACCTACTAAATTTCTAAGTGTCTCAACGCAGTTAAGCTCACTGGCAGCCAATAAAATCATGCCAAATTATCTGCTCTCCTCCTCTTCTTTAGAATCACACTTGTGTTTACTTTCAGAGAATCCATGACAGTGACTCAGTATATTTTATGTCCCTATTTCCCATCACAATCTAGAATGTGACTTGTGTTCCTCTAACTCTATTAACCTCTGCCATCCACAAACTCTGCCCTAAGTGAATTCACCCATTTTTCTGCTCTGGTGCTTCTGGTAGGTACTTTAGCCCAGCAACAGATCAAAGCTTTACAGGAATGAAGCCACATTCAGTCCCTGCCATCTTCAGGTAAAGTTGGGGAAGAGTCCTATCTGAATCCTGAAGAGCTGCTGCCAACTGGTGCAGGTAATACTGGCCTAGAGGGACCAGTGTTTTCATCCAATATATGTCAGCTTCCCAACACTCACATGGTGCTATCTCCTTTCCCCCAAATACTCTCCAAAAATCCACCTTTTGCATTCAAGCCTTTGATTTAAATCCTTCCTCAAGACTCTGGCCAAAATAAAACCTATGGGTCTGTCTTTCAGTGTGCTCACATTCATTCAATTAACCTTGTATCCCACTTTCTTCCCCTCCTCATGTTGTCTCCAACTGTTGAAGTGTAGATAGATCTCTGAATTACTCTGGAAGGGAGTGCATGGTGTTTTGTTCTGTTTCATTAGAGTTTGTTTCTGTTATTAAGGATACTATTTCTTCCATTATACCTTCACAGAAATCATACTCATTTCATTGTCCCTTTGTAGGCATTATATCACCCATTTGTAGGTGCTACTAATGACTGCTGGTGGCTTTTTGTTTTTATACTAGCTGCAGCAAGTCTGGTTTTGTAGCTGCTCTTAGGGGTGGCCATTTCATCTGCTGATAGGGCCCCACAGCCCTATAGGTTAGGATGGGAGACACAAATCCACTCTAAACATGCCTGTGGCCTCTTCCCAGACTAGGAACTGGATTGGCCATTGATGACTGTGCTTGCCCTGCTTGTGTGTCCACCTGTTTCCTCAAGCAGGATGTGATGCCTATTTAATAAGGTATTTATCAATATTGTGTCTCATCTACTTTTCATTTAGTTATGCTGATCACTTTAATTATACTTTGGCCACCCAGACACTCAATATTTCTGACTCTAGGCTTAGTAACCTATATGTTTTCATTACTATGGGTCATTGGGGAGGAGGGAATGGCAGCCAAAGGAAAAAGAATTGGGGCCACCTCTACAGTGGTGACAACGCTAGAATGACAGAACATACTGGGCATTATGGGTAAAGAAGGTTCTAAAAATGGCTTCTGAACTCAGCCTCTGTTGCTATCAGTCCTGTAGAGATGTAAGACCTGGACCCATCACACCAAAACTACAAAAGGCTATTGTGAACAGGAGTCCTGACTTTTTGCACATTCATTTTGAAATGAATGCAGATTCCACCAAAGAAGTCCATTTAGTTTTTCATATATTCTGAACTGCAGTCACGCTTCTATTCCTTTGAAAAATACCATGTATAATACTGATGCTATCTTTTTTAAAAAAGTTATTACTGTCATCTAAGCTCATTTGCGTGCTATCAACTTATTCTGTGTTTTCGTCACGCTATACAAATATGAACCATTAGCAGATCTCTCCAGAATGAGCCTTGCTCTATTAAGACCTTGGTGAATAACAAATAACTACATCACCTAAAATTTGTAATGCTGCTGCCAAAGCTCCTCCTTTTAATTCTTTTTTTTTTTAAAAAAAACATCTCCACAATCTCAGAATCATACTCAGATGTGTAAGGAGCAAATGAAGACCCTGAAAATTCCACAGAATTTTAACTTGTTATTTCTGTACTCACAAAATGTATTTTCTTGTAAGAGACTGAACAACTGATCCTATCACATAGTTCTGTGTTGTCTCAGGCTAACGCAAGTACATCTGTGCCTTGGGCAGGGCAGCCTTCCAAGCCAGCTGTAGGCTTGCAATCAGGTTTGCAACTCTTCAGGAGGCTTAGCCTAGCATTTATGTCTGTTGCATCAGCCTTGAGTTTCAGCGTGCTAATTAAAGACTTCTCGCTGTCTCTCTGCCACTTGGGAACAGGTTCATATCCCTCTCTCACCAGGACTTACTCTTCCGATTGCTGCCACGTCCTCTTCTCTGTGAGGCTGTTTGTCCTGAGGCATTTGGCTCTGAGAGATTCCTCACAGGTGAGGCCAAAGATGTGGGCATGAAGGCAAATTTCAAAGGCCTGCTTTGCCTGGGGCCGTTCTCTGAGATGCTTCCCTGGGATGAAAGGGAGGAGGTGGATAATGTCCAAGTCGCACAGAGTGAAGGCACTCTTGAATCAGGGAAGCTTGAGGACTTCCTGGTTGTTTAGGAAAGAGGCAAATAAAAGGGAGGGAGGGAGGGAAGGCAGGGAGACAAGAGAGAGTCCAATTTCAGATCACCAGAGAGCAAACACAGCTGCACAATTCAGATCTAGGAATTTTGTTATCTAATTAGAAAAAAAAAAGTACAGCGTGGAATGACATCTGCAAGCATTTGTTAAGTTCTGAAATTTCAAAATCTTTACAGTTTACTTCAATCGCTCATTTTAATCTTCTTCTACGTCTGTGATCAAATCCCAGAATTCTTTTCGCTGATGCTGTGCCAGAAAACCACAGCAGTCATGTTAATGAAAGCAGTTATATTCTCCTGAAACAGAATATTCACGCTGTCTTTTAATGGTAGAGAGTTTATGAGACGTTGCCTTCGTATCATTATTGGATAAAATAGGTGGTTATTTGTATTATAAATCAGAATGTGAGAGTTAAAGAATGCCTCTCACAATTGCTTATGGCTTTGCTTCAGATCAACAGTACAAATGTTTGCACAAGTTGAACAAAACTTACATGTATAGTATGTCAAAATATCTAGTGATTGTAGACAGCTGTACTATTTTCAAGGAACCAATGAGATTTAAAAGACTGATTTTCAGCTGCTGCCTTCAGTCTGTTATTACATACCTTCCAATGTCCAAATTTGGCAGGGATAGTTCCGAATAATCCTGTGTTATCCCGATTTTCCAATTGCTTTTAAAATGTCCCAGCATCTCTCTCCTCCTCTTCCCCTCCTTTGTCTTTAGTTCGCTTCAACTGCCCCAAACTGAATTCAAAGCGCAGAAGTAGTTTGTACACAACTACAGCGGCAGAGAGAGGAGGGGGCACAATCTTGCCCTCCCCTGTAGGCTCAGGCAAAACAAACTGTTTCAGCCTTTCCCAGTTTCTCTGTTCTTCCTCATTAATAATTTTTTTGCCATCTTGATAACATTCTGATGTTGCATGGCCCACTCTTGTCCTGGTTCTCATCTATGAAATGTTGGAGGGTCTGTTATTGATGAAAAGCTGCCTATATACCCTGAAGGCACCAGATCCCATTTGATTGTAGAAACGAAGAAGAGTCAGCCCCGGTTAGTACTTGGATGGGAGACTCTCAATGAATATCAGGTGCTGTTTGCTATATTTTAGAGGAAAGAACTGGCAAAATCACCTATGAATATTTCTCGCCTGAGAAACCCTATGAAATTCATGCAGTCACCATAAGTGAACAGGCAACTTGAAGCCATGCGCACACAGGCACATACACACACATTATTGTTGATATCCTGCCACTCCAAGTGAGTTGTCTTATCCCTGTTCATCCTCTAAGCAGGTGCAACATTCCTTGTTTTTGAACATATTTGTATCTGTGGTTGTCACACAGGTATGGGATATGGGGTGGCAATTCTATGATGAGGTGGCAGGTGCATCTTGTTTTCTCTATTGCCATTCTTTTAATGTTGGAAGGTATTTACCCATGAGGAAGAAATGCTGGATTAAAGGATCTGAGGGGCAGGGGGTTAGATGGTAAGTAATTGATGGAGATAAGCATTTTTATGTTGAAATGATTCAGAAGCAAAGCAAATAACTTGGAAGTAAAAAAATCAGGGAAGGGGGAAATGCAGTGAAGATAATAAGTATGTGCAAACATATCCAGAGCTAATTATACATTTCCTAGTTTACATAGAGAGCAGCTGTAGGATATTCTCTACCAGAATATAACACAGCAGAGAACTAGAGGAAAAAGTCCACCAAGTGAGAGGTGTGAGGTCCCAGCCATCATGAGATAAGTAAGGAAAGAAAATACAAAAGATGGGAGAGGAGACAGTCAGGCTCCTTAAAGCATTAAAAGGAAAGTTTTAGAACAAAATCTGTCTTTGCTCTGTTACTGCTGATGTGCTATGATGATCGTCTTCTAAGCAAATTCAACATTCCTTATTTCCAACATCTTTTCTTTTATAAGGAAAGCAGAGCAAGCAGGGTTCATTCAAGAGGTGGCTGGGAGAAGGACTGCATATCTCAGGGAGCAACTCCACTGAAGGCTTATAGTAACTGACATCTCTGCTTTAGGGTTATTAACACAGTGCATCTCCATAATGGCAGCTGGTGGCTTCCATGTCAGTCGAGTGGTGCATCTAGTCCAGATTTTAGGGTGAACTTTAGCAAAATTTTCCAAAGTGCTAGATCTTATTTCTCAAAAGAGATCCAGTACCTTTGATATCTCCTTTAAATTTCAGACTAAAACCCAGATGATTATGATGCCCTAAAGCCTGACCATATTAAACTGCAGATGACAGCCATTCACATTATATGATGGCTAGCATGTTGGACTTCAGTGCATTCTGGTCTACTATATGACATGAACAAATTGTTCCTTGGTGTAAAGGGAAAAGACCTTAACAAAGGCAGAGGGGCACAAACTCAGCTCTCAGCAGGAATTCAGCTTGGCTTGGGAAGGATGAAACAGTCTAGGGTACCCCCGCAAGCTCTCCTCCTTCCTGAGATGGCAAGCAAAGTATTCCAGGCATCAATCAACATACTGTTGTAGAACAGAACAACACAGCTACTCAAGTCTTGACACTCCAAAGATGAAGCACTAGATCCCCCTTCCACAAGAAGAGGAAGATCAGTGGTGTTGGCACCTCTGCACCCTTCCCACCATGGGAGGAAGAGGAGGGCAAAGAGGATGATGACTGTTGTAGCATCCTCCTCTCATTGCTGAAGGAAGAGGAGAAGGTGCCACATGAAGGCCAGTTTGTTTTAATGCTTGCTAAAAGCTAAGGCATCGTGAGGGAGCTGACCAGAATCACCTGTTTCACAGTGCCTTGGCTTCAGGCAAAAACAACAATAACTGGCTCCACTATGTCGCTTTTTTCTTTTGACAGTGATGCTAGAACCTCCAACCTCCATGAAAGGAAGGGAATGTAGGCTAGACTATCATCTAACTCTTTTATCTCCTGCACAACAGGAGTTTGGCGGGATGGCTGTACCATCATGTAAGCCAGGCCAGCAGAAAGAGTGTGTTTGGGATGTGTGCACGTGTGGCCCCTGTCAGCACTGAAGAGTTATCATAGTGGCTGTTGTCCAAAACTGAACACCCTCCTGAATTATGGCAATGAGGAACAATAACAGTGTAATTGGATTTCATGACAAGGGCATAACTTGAGACTACCATGTTTACTTAAATAACTTGGGATAGGCAATCACAGTTCTCTTAACTGTAGCTAGTGAGAGTATGAGAGGAGCCACACAGAGCTAGTCTCCTCCAATGGCAACAAGGGACAATAAGTGTAAGGGAGAAATACAATTGCAAACTGGAGATACATTCCTGTCCTGTAAAGGGAAGGCTCATTCCTCCATTAGTGAGTAGAGCAAAGCCTAAACAGCTGACCTAGAGGGCTAACTCGAGATAGTACTTGCTCAAAGGCTGGCTGTTAAACATAGCTCAAGGCTTCACAGGGGGTTAGGTTCACATAGGAGCAGGGTACTCAAGGGGCATATGCGAGGACAGTCCTCTGGGCGCAACTGAGTAGGAATTGGTTCCCTCCTCATTTTTATCCAGCCCTTATGTGGTTTGTGTAGTTGCACACAATAACATTGTGGTAGTAGCTCACTTTAGAGGCCCCTACCTCTGAAATGTCGCCACAACCACAGGCTCTTTTAGACTGGATTTGAGCTAAATTTGTCTTTTTTCCCAAGGAAAGAACACCACTAAAGATCAAATCGGGCTTAACTTAATCTTGTTTTTACAAAAATACTGCTCTCTGCTTTTACTGTTAACATTTCTCAGTAGTGAAAACACTCAGCTCCAAAGCTTGTGCTACTCAACAGGCAAAGCCAACAGGTTGTGCCGGACCAGTTTTCCAGAACTGTTTGAGCAGCAGAGGAAATTTTTAGACTCAAGGAGATTGTTTGAAGGAACACTGAGAAGGCTGGGGTTCTTGAAGGAAAAGTGGGAGTTTTTGTACTCTTTTCTTACTTGTACCTCCATCTCCCCAGCTGTGTTTCCCCTCCCCAAAGTATGCTGCTGTCACTTCTGATTATTTCTTTTCCCATCTGCTTTCCCTGATGAGGCTGACAAGGCCACGTAGCTCTTTCACCTCAATCTGTTAAATTGCTGAGAAGGCCATCCATCTTCCCCATGGACAGGGTGCTTAAATAACCTTCTTTAAGTGCTCCTAATTTCCTTGGAACCTGAGCTGCGGAGAAGCAGCGTCTGTGCCTACTCCTCTGAGAGAGGAGGGGAAATAGCAACTTTGGGCTCATTTTGTTATCTTTCGGTTACTGTTCTGCGCTTTGAAAAATGATTTATGATTTAATAATGGAGCAGAGATTCATCAAAATAACCAAGGCATCAATTTATTATGAGGTGATCTCTGAAAGAAGCCACATAGTGCCAGGCTTCAAAATTGGTGTTCATGACTGAGATACTTTAGGAAGTTACTTCCAAGTCTCTGGGCTATGCCTTTGATTGTTTGTTGGTTCGGTTTATTGGTGAGGCAGATCTGCAGTGTAGGCCAAAGCCTGGATAAATGAGCCAAAGAGATGAAGAGTAATGACTGATGCTCTTTAATGCTAGGGGTTTTAGCAGAAATCAGATGGAATAACTCTAGGCCCAAAGTGTCTGCGGTGTCTCCAATTTAAACTGTGTGATTTAGCATGGTAAAATATACGCAGGGGAAGAAATAAGTAAAAGTGTATCTCTAGTGAAAGCAATAACATGGATAGTTGAGTTTCTGCTGGAGTGTTTCGTATTTGTGACAGCCACCAAAACTTGGCATGTTTCACTCAGTTTTTCAGGATTTCATATTATCAAGAATTACAATCATCTTAGGGATGTCCAGCATTTATGTTTATGGAAGAGCATGGAAGTGAGAACTTATAAGTAACATAGTTACCTATAAATATGAATATATATTTATGTGCATAAATTATTTGCATAAATATATGGTATAAATATATAGAAATGATAATGAAGGCATCATGAAGTTGCATTGCAAAATTAATATAATGAATAGAAACTATGGCAAAGTTAGGAAAGGGTGTGCGCAAGGAATAATGCTTTTCAGCTTTTTTGAGCAGAATTTATATCACCCTCTTTCTGTTCTAGGATTTTTATTAAAACAATGATAAGTAACAGAACAAACAAAAGACTGAGTTGCATCACCCTAAATTAAAACCAACCAACCAAGCAACCCGAAAACATGTTATTTTTTGTGAGGGGGTTTTATACTGAGTTACACAACAAATTCTTGTTAGAAAGTAACTTTCCTGGTTCTCTTTTTTGGGTGCTACAGTTACAACTGTCTCTCAAACTACATTATTCTGCAGAAAAAAACAAATGATTTCCTCAAAATGAATCAAGATATGACACATATGAAAGGGCACATCTAAATTAGCGGTCCATTCCACCACTTTGGATGAGCTACACTGGCCAAATGTATCCTTCAGGGCTTTGCTTCTCCCTGCTGCTGCTGGTGTTGCACAACAGAGAATTACACACTGTACAATATTTTCTGAATGTATAAGAGCTTGTTACACTGATGAGATACAGAAAGATGTCCAATGTTGTGGTGATTATATAGGAAAGCAAGGTTAATTGATCTGAAAAGTTATCTCCACAGGTCTTTAACTGTTCCTCCTGGAACCGTACACAAGCCTTACTGTCACATATCCATCCTGCATCTCACCAGTAATGACTGCTATGCATTACAACAGCCTGCAATTAATTTTTCAGTAGTCTAACCTGCTGAAGATGAGCAAGTTCCTAAAGTATTACTTATTGGAAATGCTGATCCTCTTGGAAAATAAACTGTGTGGGAAACATTTCCACTGCCCCTTTAACAGTCTAACATGTGGTATCTCAAAAGTGGTATTCGCTGTCAAAATTTCTGATTTTATTTGATTTTTATTTTAGCTAAACAAGCATTGCTTGGAATTATTTTGGCTAATTTTGTTTTCAATAAGAGCATTACAAGTGTTTAGTTTCCAACATGGAAAAATCAGATGCCCTTGAGAAACCTACAGCTTAAGGCAGGAGGGTCAACAGCATTTCTTTATTGTGTGACACCCTACTGCTCAATTGTGATAGTTATAGTAGGCTAAGCAGCCTCTGAACAAAGAGGCTTTCTTGAGCTATCATGACTGCATTCAGTACTAAGAAAATCAGCTTCTGAGGGCAGCATGGCAAGTGTAGTCTACAATTCTGAGGGTTATAGTCCAAAACTAGGGGATTCTGGGAATTGTAGTCCAAAAATTAACATTTCCAAGAGCTATTTATTTTAGTATGTCTTTCCTGACAAAGAAGCCCTAACAGGCAAAAAAGCTCTTTCTAACAGGCACAAGCAAGCTGTTCTTAAAATTCCTTTTGTTTCTCACCATTTCTGATTTCTCTCCCTCTCCTATTTTGTTTTTCTCCTTTCCCCACTTCCCTGCTTCTTTCTGCTGAGGTCCTTCAAAGACAAACATATGAAAAATTAACTGAGAAGGGACTGAAAGTTCTATGGATACAGCACCAGTTTTCCATTATTTTTTCTAATTCTGTACTGAAGCTATGTACGGTATCATCCACCACCACGTGTTGTGGCTGTAAATCCTACAAATGTGTAATGTGCAACATAGTTCCTTAATCTGAACTGTTGTTCCTTAATCTGGGGGTCACTAGCATAAACAAAATGGCTTATATTTTGTTTAATGATTATTCCTGGGAAATCCCCGCAATGCATTTAAAGTTCCCATCCTAGACGGGCTGAGCAATGAATACAACTATATTTTTAAAAGATCAGCAAAAGCCACAGGGCAGCTTCTACTGGCCCACCTACAGTTAGTAATAATGCTAGCAGAAGCGACTGCAGTGATTATGATTGCCATTGTTTCTACCTGCTGCATTTTATTGCCCATTGATTCTCTCCCCCAACCTGCAATTTAAGCTAGCCTTTCCTCTTGAAGTAGACACTAGTCTAGAAAAGTTTATGTCATAAAAAATGTGCTAGTCTTTAAGATTCCATACCTGATATTATTTGCAGTGAGATAAAACTCTGATGTATGTCATGTGGTCACCTTCCAAACATATGAAATATGACATATTGTATACTAGTTCCTCCATAAATTGTTACTAACTGTTCAGGCTAGCAACTGCTGGATGGGCCTCTTACTGTGGTTTCCAGGCTGAGGTGTGTAAGCTCCAGCTTTGTTGCTCAGGGGCACTCTGCAAGCCTCAACTTCTTCAAAAATGCCTTTCCCCCACTCCCTGCCCCCCCAAAATAGATGTTCTCTTCCAGTTGTGAAAAAACACTAAAGCAGGTACTGCTTTTGCTCTAGAACAGAAACACTGCTCCAACAGGTTCCAAGAGCAACAATTCAACATTCTTCCCCCCAGCTAGGAACTTGAAGTGTTTAAGAAGGTATAGGGCTACATGATATGCACCCTGGTCTATGTTCTCAACAACAAACATAGCCCTGGCTTTAGCCGAATGCTGCATCTCTGCCTCATACTAGGGAAGGATCATCTAGGATATCATCTAGGGAAGGATGAGTTAATCAGTTTGGATTTTCCTCAGTTCTAACTTTCTCAACATTAGGTTTGCTTCATCCCATTTCTGTATCAATTTACCTTAAAAAAAAAAAAGAAAAAGAAGAAAAAGAAAGCCCACATGGACTTTTCATGCACATGTCTCCTAATGTAGGCATTTTTGGACACATTGTCCTAACATTCCCATTTCTTTCTAATTTAATTTGTTTTATCACCAAGATGCATACTTTTTTTCACCAATATGCACACTACTGCATACATTTTCCCTTAATAACTACATTGTTGTACACATTTTTGGTTGTAAGTCAGTATTAGAAAATTTGGAAATGCATGAACATTGAGGTACACAAGTATTTCTGTTGATCTGTTGGTTTGTGAGATGCAAACTGAAGACATTTCTTTTCTATTCCTACTGGGCTCATTAACTGACCCGATGTGATTCCTTGAATTTCTGTACAGCTTCACTTGGGTAGGCCACTTATTGGAACCTGCTATTCTTCCTGAGACCAAAACAACCAGGAGATTTGGCCTCAAGATGCTCTGTATGAAATTCTGGTTGTACAAATAACTTGCTCAGTGGTTGCCATGTTCTTCCACCACTCAAATTTGGATCTTGCCTATCTACTCATCTCTGTCCTATGCATCACTATTTCTAAGAGTTGTGTCTCTATCTTTATTCCAGGCCCTCAAAAGGGGGATACACATGGTCGGGGGGAAGCCATGATATGCAATCCTTTCCCTTACTCCAGAAGAAAAAGGCATACACATATAGTTCTATTGAGGGGCAGGAACTGAAGAGTTTCAAAAATGTTCATGGGTAGTCCTTCTATTCATTTATTATCTAGTCACATTGATCCAATTCAAATCTAGTTTGGGCTGTGAAAGGTTTTTGTGTTACCTGCAGGCATATGTTATCTTGCTCTCTCTCTCTCTCTCTCTCTCTCTCTCTCTTAAAAAAAGAAGAAGAAGGTAAATCAAACCTGAAAAGGGGAGCAACGTAATCGCTTGGGAAGATCCCAGTTTTTCCTGTGACCAAGGACATCCCTTTCAGCCAGCCTTCCTGGTGTTTCCCCAGAACACGAATGCTTTCTCCTTTTTCAAACTCTAGTTCATCCGGACTGTGAGCTGTGTAGGAGTGCAGAGCCACACACCTGATGAATCATAAGCAACAAAACAGCAATGTGAGGCACTCTGAAGAGGCAGCTCCATTTATGTAAGCTAATGAGGCTATGACACAACAATCCCCTTTAAAACCACACTGAGAAGTGTTGCGATTTGTGTTAAACCAACAGTCCTGTGTCTGAGGCTTCTTCAAATAACACGTTTGTCACACAGTGTGGGAATACCCCAGTGTCAGGAGACTGAATCAGATTAATAAGCATATAACTCATCAAGAAGGCTGAATAAATGGATGACAACAGAGGGCACTCCCATCTGAGCTGGTGTAATGTGCACAATTAATGAAACAATAAACTTCAACACCAAAAATGCCATAAAACCTCAGTGTGGAAACGGGAAAAATCATCATCTAAATCAAGAAGGGTCATAACAACAAAAAAGGGATTACAGGAGTAGAGTTGGTTGGTATCCCAGAATTTCTTTCAAAACCTGTAGAAGATCCAGTACAATTTTGATTCTCAGGCCTATTTGCACAGGTGTTTCCTTGCTCTCAAACCACTCCCTCACAGATGTCACCAATCTTGTCCAGATCCTACAGTTTGAAAATCATTAGCTTTAGAACTGTGCCTAGTAATCTGGCAGTTCAATACAAATGGATTTGTTTCTTCCTGTCACACAATCTATTTTTATTTTTCATATGGGATTGTCTGAAGCCCGTTTACACTGCACATTAAGTGGATTAAACGGTTCTATGAAAGGGGCTAGCTATTTCAGAACACCAATATGTGAAACACCAACATGTGAAGCAAATTCAGGTAAACACCAATACAGTAAAGCAGCTCACAGGGGTTTTTGTCACTTCTTCTCTATATACATCTGGGAATTTTTGGCCCCATTTTTATTCCCGTCTAGAGAAAAATAGCAGCATGGGCTATGGTTGCTAGGAAACTGCATCTCTGGCCCCAGCATAATGCCCTCCCCGCCAAATTAATAAGGATTTTGCTGACGTACATGTTCACTGAAAGGTGCTGTTGCAAATGGGGAAGGGTGACAATGGCTGTGGAGTGTCCCATGGATTCAGGCGGAGCGTAATAGGCGGCGCTGACCTGGAAGTGAGAAGAAAAGAATTCAAATGGGTGTCATTATATTCTACCTTCAAAGGAAATGTGCCTCAACAAGAACCCACAAGCAGCTGACATCAAGGCAAAGGAGAATATCCTGTTAAATGAATATCACATTTACCTCATAAGTAGAAATGATTCACTCTCCTGTATGTGCAGCCAAACATCTAAATGGAACTTTACAATTTTAGTCGTCAGGATAACAATGAGCATGTGGCTAGACTGGTTTGCTTTTTGTCAGTGATGAGGAGGGATGATTGTTTCTGAGGGACATGAAATGTCATGTCCCTCGAAGTTTGTGTCTGTCACCCGCAACAGCCAGAGTACATCTATCCATTGGAGATGTTGTGGTTATTATGCAAATAATCCCTGCTATTTTGTTATGACTTGCAAATCTAAAATGATGTAGTGCAACAAAACCAAGCTGGTTCTCAATCCCACTGAAATCAAGAGTTCTTTACCATTTAAACTAAGCTTTTTTGTTCTCTTGCTGTCAGTCAGACTTACATGTGCAGACTTACAGCACCCATTTCTACATATTTGTACAGGGTGCAGTGGCAAGCTCTGCTCTGTTGACCTGCATTCAGTATATACAAAAGGGCTTAATACTTACTACTGAACCTGGGATGGTGGGATGCATTGGCAGGCTTTTACTATGGGTTTATGCTGAATTCTTATTGAGGGAGAACTGAACTGAATGTCCCTAACCATGATTATAACAGATATTAAACGTGGTTGTTTGTGAATTCTGCATGATTGCCCTATAAAAAGTTTGACAAAGCCACTTCTGTACCTCTGAGATTAAACAAGGGCTGGAGCATTCCCCCCCCTACCCTTTTTAAAAGAGTGATTGAACCTTGAAATATGACTTTTTTTTGGGGGGGGGATAAGTTTCTGAATGTCATTTCATCATGTCATTCCTTGTTAAAAATTACCTTTTGTATTTGGCCACGTCTTTGGGTTGCCAAGCCATTGGCATACCCTCTTGACCATGTCCTTATGTTGTCTGACCACACTCTTACACATTCACTCATGTCTTTGTTTTCACAGATGAAATGTAGTAGAGCGTATCGTTGTTGTTGTTTTTTAATTAAGAAAAGAGTAATAGTGGAAAGATTAAACTTACTGACCCCTATGTCACAGTCCCAGGCTGGGCTAGATGGCTCAAGTGCTATTTCCAAAAATATAAAGGGAACTACTGAGGTACATTCATGACTCTCTATTATTGTGTGTAGTCTGGCCTTAAAGTGCACTTGGATGGAACATGAAATCTGATGTTCTTCCTTGTGGTCACAGGGTTCTTTTACAGTGGGGACGCTTCCTCAGATCAGTTCCCTAGGACATTTAGCCCTTGCTAAAAAGGCTAGTTTCTTTATATTATGTAACCCATTATTCTTACTTATCCATATGTAAATACTGTACAACCAGCATACAGTTCTGAAAATAGTTTTTTACATGATTTTCTGTGCATGTTAATATGAGTGTTGGGACTGGGCTCAGAGGACATTTTTGTCACTCTCAGCCCTTGGCAGGATGCACTGGCGTGGCTGCCAGTGACTGAAAGTGGCATTTTGAGCAACTAGAAGTCACTTCCAGTCAGTGACTCAAAACAATGCTTACACTGTCCGCAAAAGGCTACTTTTGGCTGAAAACAGTGTGTTTTCAGCTGGAAAACTGTTTTTTAAAGGTTTTGAGGGATATGAAGGAAGCTAGGGGGCAAGAATTCCTCAGGATACCCCCACCCTAGGCTGTATGGAACCTGAGGTTGCCCAATTCCAAGCCCAATACAGTTTCCTAACAGGCCAGGTCTGGACCATCTGCCATGGCCTTTGTATTTCTTTTGGTTCAATTGTTCCTAATAGGTGATTTCCATCTGACATGGAGTTATAATTATATACAGTATCATCAGTGTTCAAGGCACTTGCTATAATAACACACAAACAAAATAAACAGGCTCCTTTCCTCAGGAGTTTACAATCTGAAGTGCTGCTAACTCATGTTTTTACAATACTTCATGGGAAAGAGAAAAAGGAAGCTTTTATAATGCATAATTTGGTTCTTTCAGGGAAGTTCTTCAGATGCTTAGAAGGGCAAGGACAACATATTCTGATTCAGAGATTCTTTTTTATTAATCTGGAAAATGAAACAGAGAGAGAGAGAGAGAGAGACTGTTCAAGACGTTCTTTATCCCCAGCAGTGTTTTTATCCAATTTCCACTACCAAAGGTCTTGATATCACCAAACAAGTGTTAGATTCTCAAAATCACAATCATGCTGAGGTTCAGATAATAAGTATCTGATCATAATTTAGGGTTACTTTAAAAATTGTAAAGTACAAGCTTTTGTGATATGAAGAACAATGTAACTAAGAAATATAACTCTTTAAAACAGAGGTGGGAATTGTGAAGCCCTCCATATGTTGTTGGACTGCAGCTCCCAGCAGCCCTAATAAGCATAGCCAATGAAATAGAATGATGGGAGTTGCAATCTAATAATATATATAAGGCTGATTCCCACCCCTAGTTTGAAGGATGTCTGTCTGTCTTTCCAATTCCTACAAGAATTTTCAAGAAAAGTTCCTTTAGCTCAATGATAAGAATCATGCAGACCTTCAGATGTTGCTTGACTGTAGCTCCCAGCAGCCTTAGCCAGCACAGCCAAGGTCAAGGAATGCTGGGAGTTGCAATTTGTCATCTGATGTTGTCACCAAATAATTTCAACCTGTGTTTTAAAACATTTTACTTTTTTTCCCACTTTTTGTAAGCTATCCTGAGATCTCTTGATATAGAACAGGGTACAAATATTTTAATAAATAATAAACCTCTGATTGAGATGTAGTCTCTGCCAACACACCTTGCTTTTAGTCTTTTACCTTTTTATCTTGAATTTAGAGAGGACATCCACAGAGACACTGATAGTTTACTGCAAAAGAAGCTATGAAAAAGTCAGTCTTGTTGTCCCCTACTGTCCCAGCACCACTTTCTTAAAGGATTTTCAATCTTCCATCCCACTTGTATAGAAAAGGTAGAATTTTGATGCCTTGAGACATACTGCAGGATTCAGCAAGCCATCTCCCAAGAGGCAACAACCCACATCTTCCTATAATGCAAGGGTTTTGTAATTGACAAAGGTTAAGGCAACAAAATTCCCACACATCCATTATATCAAATTCTTCAGCTGCTAGTGCTTATTCGGCTGTACAGCTGCTAAAAGGAAGAGGCAGCCCTTTTTCACCCCTCCTTCCTCAGTTGCTTCTTACCGAAGAAGTGTGATCTTCAGTGAAGATCATCCATTGTGAAATACAGCACCTATGCAGAGCTAGGAGGAGTTCAGACGCTGAAGGCTTATAAAAGTAGATCCTTTTTTATGGTGAAGTGATTATCAAGATGGGGTCTGACTTGAGTGCTAGTTAATAATGGTCTTATTTTCAGTGTGTGTTGGGGGAAGAGGGAGTTGTATCACTAGGCCATGATTATGGTATTCTATGTTATCACTGTCACAGATTTTCACCTGTTTTTGCAAGTTTTACTATGCAAGGTCTGTGTTATTTCCTGTGTTTAATTACTGCTAGTGATCTGAATATGAAGCTTGATCCAGCCGCTCACCTCTGTATTGTTTGTGCTGGACAAGGACTGGTGGGGTGGGATTGCTTTTGTGTTCTCCAACAGAGAAGATGACGCAATGATATTTGTGGACTGATATCAGTTCTGTAGAGCTGGAGCTTGACTGGCCCACCACTGAGACAACCTCTGCATTTACTGCTTGCATCATTCTCCCACCCTGATATTCACTGCAATCTTTAACTTGCCATTTGATGACTAACTAGGAATTTTGCCTAACTGCCTCTTTAAGACATAGGCCATTTCCCCCGCTTCTACCTACCCTGTCCTGAAAAGGCATAATTAATAATAAAAAATAATAATAATTAATAATAAAAAAAGGCATGATGCTGTTTCATGAGACTGTCACAGTGGCAGGGCAAAGAGGGTGAGGAAAGAACTGGCATCATTGGTGAGCACTTAAAGGCAACTTAGGGTGACAGGCAGCTTCTCTTGATGGGCCTCTTCTCCTTCTCAGGCCAAAGCTAGCAGGTCAGCCCAGACCACACTGCTAAAACCCTGGGCTTAAGGTGGTGGCAGTGGTGTGGGAAACCGTAAACTGGAGAGCCACCAGCAATAAGAGATTACCAGCCAGCCACTCTGGTGTAGTGGTTTCAGTGTTAGATTAAAACTCCAGAAAGGAGTGCTTAAATAAACTATCACAAGCAGAAACAGCCTAGATATTATAATCACATACTACATTTTAAGAGACCCAGTATAGTGCCATGCTTTGAGTGTCAGATAGGACTCTGCAATCCCCACTATGCCACAGAAGCCCCCTGGGTGACCTAAAGCAAACTGCCCTCTCATATCTTCAGATGAAGACAATGGCAAATATCCTCTGAAGAAATCTTGCCAAGAAAAAAATGTGATAGGTTCACCTTAGTGTCACCATTATAACTCCTCCTTCATGGCACAGAAGAGGTGGCTTGGAAGGACCACTGCCTTCCCTGAACACCACAGTTTGATAGCCCCCTGCAGATCTTTTAAATGGACTAATAAAACTGTGGACCTGTTTTATCCAAGGACATGAGTCTGTACTCAAGTGCTGAAAGGATGAAAGAGTTTTGTGGCACTTTTAAGACGATCCAATTAATTTCTATATAAGATTTCTACAGACTCCAGCCCACTTCTTCAGAAGCATGGAGTGAAGCCCCAGTAGGCAGGAAAATATACGAAGGTAGGGAGGGGAGAGTAAAATGTAATAGAAATGCAAAACTTGTTGGCATGGTGATGGGGTGAGAAGGTCTCAATGGTGGTTATAAAGAGTAATTTAAAAGATAAAGGTGGTTGAACAGGTTTTGCACACAAGCACAGATAAATAGATTATCACATGTAAAGCAGAGAAAGGCTATTGTCTTGAAAAATGTAGATAAGCAGGCAATCACATGTATGGTACAGAAAAGTCTTTGTAATGTAGACACACTGCTTTGGTTCCAGGTGTAGAAAGAGAGGAAAACAAAATCCCAAATTCTGTCATAAAATAGGCAGAAGGTTTTTTTTTTGGGGGGGGGGGGATTATTTGTGTACACCAACAATGAAAACAAGCATATTAATATGTCTAGTGTGCTCAGAAGCCATTATCTCTTTTCAAATGTTTCCTGTTTCAAGTGTTGAATTACTCTAAATGGCTGCATCAGTGCCAACCACTGTCCAAAATCTGCAGCACTAGTGCCTAACTCTCATAGGGTCCATCATGCAGTGGTTGAACACATGGGGCTGTGGAGGTAGAAGGCTACTTTTTTTGATCCTTGGTGTCTCTAGTTTAAAGGATTACAGGCAGCAGGGTTATCTCAGATGTCATTATAGAGTTTCTTCCAAACTAGAAAATGCTGAGCCACATGGGACTAGTGGTCCAACTCATTATAAAACATCTTGATATGTTCCTCTTTGGAAAAAATATTTTTTCTCACTTCCTGTTTAATACTGTTACTATAGGTAGTTTCCATCTGGAGAAAAATGTTGTGCCTTCTAAGAATGTTCTGGAAACAGTTATGAAGGAAGACAGTAGACTTGGCTAGGTTTTCATGATCTCAATTCTTTTTTATATGTTGGCATCACACTTCAGTATGACCAAAGGACAGATTCTAGGGTGACATTATAACATGCACATAGGATCTCATTCTTCTCAATGAGCCACACTAACTTCCATAGGAAAAAAGTGAACAGCAATTCTCTTTTGGAAAGTGCTACTCTAAACAAGGGCCATGGGGGACAGATCTTTGATAAGTGAAAAATATTTGCACCTGTGATCTGTACAGTATCCAGAAGATTGGAGAAGAAGTGACTCCAGAAGATCTGTGAGGTCCCACTTTACATGGTTTACATAAGCATATCTTGCCCATGAGTGAAATAAGTATTCTGGACATAATGGCTGGCTTTCTGTTAGTGACATGTGCGTACATAAGTCACACTATACATGAAGAGCAAATTATTCACCATAATGCAATAGATGTATTTTGCTGACAGTGGCAGAACTGGAGTTGTGCATACAACATTGCACATTTAGTCTATCCACTATGCACTATGCATTGTGCCCTGTGCATTGCACAACAGCATCCAGTCACTGACGTGTGTTGTGCAATCTTGCTAGTTTGCACTGGGGTTGTGTATTGTTAGTGCAGCATATCACCACATGTAGATATTTAGCCTATGCTGAAGGGATGCTGAATTCCAGGCAATATGTGAACTTGCTCTCATGTTTCTGTTACCACTAAACAACAAAGACCTCATGTTCTCAAGTTCTCAATAGAGGCAATGGGGTCTGTATTTGTCTTCACAGTTCCTGAGAACTGCAGGAAGAGAAAAAGTGTAGCACAGCCAAAATGTTATGCCCTTCATTTCCACAGAAGCAGCAGATAAGAGTCATCAGCCCAAGAGGTCATGTCACTCATTTTCTTATCTGTATTTATCCCAGTGCTAGCAATGTCTGCTAAACCAGCCAGTATTTTTATTAGCTTTTAGCTGATAACGGATGGTGGTTGCCTGTCTTGAGAGAAGAATAGTCACTGAACAGTACAGTTAACTTATCAGAAGAGGCACAGGCAGGTTTGGGGCTCTGAGACGGAGCTAAATCAAATATAAATTTCCTAGGAAGTGCCGTTGAAAAACAGGTTGTATAAAACCATAAAGGATAGCACCTATGTTGCCCTTTAGCAGATAACCAGAGCACCTCAGCCATTACTCAGCTCACAAACTGCAGCTGTTTGTTTTACATACAGAAGCTTTAGGAAAGCCTAAGCTGTATAAATGGCAAAGAAAAGCAACACCTACTCAAAACTGGGACTATTAACAACAAAATCTGAATAGAGGATGAAATGAAACAGCAGAGGAGATATGCAGTTTGTTAAGAAAATGTACATTATACTTCAGAAGTTCAGCTTGAACCTCTGGTATCCTTAAGACCATCAGAGCCTCATCTTAGCCCCTGGCACTGTCCTGTTATTGGTATTAAGAAGTGTGGGGGTGGAGAGTGAAACTGATAAAACATAATTATGTTGCATAACAATTATACATAACACACAACAGCCCAATAAAATGTATTATTTTCTATGTAACTCCTTACTAAGAGAAAGTGTGCTTTGAACAACCCAACTCCTATAAAGCTAGACATAGCCAAATAGTGAATTAATTTTCATGCACTTGGTAAACACAGAAATTGAGGCTAACATCCTGTTAGTGACTTACAATGGCATAAGTCCAACTTATGCCACTGTAGGTCACTTTTCTGATCATCACCGTAGTCTACTGACTGTGTGCAATGACCGACCCTTCTCCCAAGCCCTGCATCTGTACCAATCAGAAGCTCATCTGTCATTAAAATGTATGAAGAACCTTGCTGGATCAGACCAAAGGACTGCCTAGTCCATCATTCATTCGGTAGCCAGCCAAATGCCTCTGGAAAGCCCCGAGGCAGGGCAAGAAGGCAACTGCATCCCCCAAATTACACTCCCCTGGCAACTGAAAATTTGAAGTCACTCTGCCTCTAATACTGCCCTCTTGATTAATTCCAGGGAGTTCTTAGTAACTGTACACATAGCATATTTAAGGGCTACATCTGATATCAACATTCTCAGTGCATATGTACAGAGGTCAATCTCATGATGGAAACGATGTTGTTGTTAAGGACTTGTATGAATATCGGATAAAGGATGGTTATTGTTGTTGTCCTTTCAAAAATATTTTGGTAGATGATTGAGGGCACATTCCCAAGAATAAAGATTGTAATGCTTAGAAGAGGCATGGTTTATATGAGTGATGTTGTTTCCTTTCTGTCATCTCCCTGCTTCTCACAACACGCTCTTCCTCCACTCTAAGGCCTTTGTTGTGCCAACAAAATTAATAATTTCCAATTTGTTTTACAACACACTGCGTCACACCATTACTGATGCCAAAACACTGAGCACTAACCTTAAGTTTTGATTACCATGGCACCACCTATAGCAGCAGTGAAGGAAGATGCAAGAGTTACACTGCACTGGCAGAAGAAGGGTTTTCCAGAAGATGTGTGGAGTGGAGGGAATGAAGAGAGATTGTCATAACACAGCAGTTTCTGATCAGCAAAAAAGAAAAGTGTGGTGGAGTGGAGGAAGCAATTGTAGTGAATTTGGTCAGGATGCCAGAATTAATATTTTCTATGCAGTCTCCCTTTCCTCTCCCTCCATTCTTCCTTCTAATGCCAAGGCAGTTGGAGCCTGGCCCTTTGCCCCTCACCTCTTAAAAACGGCCTTAATTATCATGCAGGTGCATTTATTCTTCATTGGCATTTGAAGCAAGTGCTTATTATTCAATCACAAATTCTACTACTTCCCTACCTGCTGCTTGAATTGAGTGGCAAAATATCGAATGGTGAAATTAATATCAGATTGTTCCTGAACTTTGAGCAGGGCACAAACAGCTTCCCCTACATGCTGCATCCATGAACACTGAAGAGCCTTATTTGAGCCATGTACTAAAAGCTACAGTAGCTTCGGGGGTGTTTTGAGTTATTAGAGAATTATGCAGAATGTTTCAGCAACACATTCTGCTTGATTTATGTCTTCCATTCTTCCAAAGAGCAAGCTTTGGCACTAAATGTCAAAGTATTAGTGCAGAGGAAAGGATAACCTTGCTAGTATCCATCTCTCTCTCTCTCTCTCTCTCTCTCTCTCTCTCTCTCTCTGGTTACAGGGACAAGTACTTCAGGGTCTCAATGACACACCAGGGAAACACTCCTTCTCTTTACAAAATAAACGAACAATACCCAAATCCTCAAAATAGGCCAAAAATGGTACGACCAGTGATGGGGAAGGGACTTGCATGCTTCAGTTGGTCACTAGCACATTATAGCCTAGAGATGGGGAAACTGTAGCTCTCCAGATATTTTGGTTTACAACTCCCATCAGCCATGCCCAGAACCTGCGAATGGTAAGGAGTTATGGGAATTGCACTGTAGCCCAAAACGGCTAGAAGACAAATGTGTTGCTACTATGTTATGGGAAATTGTTGTTGCTGTGTGCCTTCAAGTAATTTCCGATGGTGACCCTAAGTTGAATCTGTCACTGGATTTTGTGGGCCAAGAGTATGTGATATGCCCAAGGTCCCCTCGTGGGTTTCCATGGCTGAGTGCAGAACTGAACCCTGAGCTACAGGTTCATAGACTGCTGATCAAACCACCCTTATATACAATGTCTTATTGTAGGGATATGTGCATTTCTCAGTAACAAAATATTGTCTAAATGTTAAAAAAAATATTAGAATAATGGGTATAAACTTACATCAAGATATCTTGATATTGCCATGGGTCCCATTCAGGAGAAAGACAATAAATAAAGTAATAAATGTAAATAAAGTAATAAATGTCATACAACAGCTGAAGAATTATTATTATCTAGTAACATTCTGTGGTAGCCAGCATAGTGTAGTGGTTTGAGCATCGGACTACAACCCGGGAGAACCAGGGTCCAATTTCCCACTTGGCCATGGAAAACCACTGGTTAACCCTGCATGCATCATACTCTCTCACCTCCAGAAAGCCTGTGATAGGTTTGCCTTAAGGATGTCACAAGCTGGAAATAACTTGAAGGCACACAACAATAACATCCTGTGCCCACCAGTGGGGTCAATACCTTGTGTGAAGATGTGTGAAGGGCCTTCTCTGTTACGGCAACCTGATCATAGGGCCCTTTTATATTATGCAGTTATAGCACTATGATTCCATTCTAACTGCTATGGTTCTGTCCTATGGAATCCTGGGATTGTAGTTTAGGGGAAGAACTATTAGAATAATCAGCCAGAGAACTTCTCTGGTGCCATCTGACCAAACTATAAACTCCAGAATTCCATGGGATGCAGCCAAGGCAGTTAGATTGAAATCACAACACCATAATTCTGTCGTGTGAAAAGGCCCACGGAATGCTTTCTCTTTACTGGTTTTATTTCAACATTGATTTATAATATGCTTTTTATGAAAGCCTTTGTGAGAATCTAATGATTTTATTCTGTTTGTGCATGGGTTTAACTGTTTTAACATGTTTTAATTTGTTACATAGTTTAGTATGTTTCTAAACTGTACTTTTTATTGTTTTACTTTTTTAAGTTATTTAAACTTTTATAAATTAATGCTATACACTACCCTGAGACCCTTGGATAAAAGGTGGGATGTAAATATTTTCATATATAAAAATAAATAAACACTATATAGAAAACTTCAGAGTAGGTAGGCTACACGTCTTTTCTCATGCTGGACATCCAGTATTTCCTGGATTACCCAGAATGGTATCTATGTTCCACTTGGTGCATCTTCCTTACCACCTTTGAGATCAGGATTTGATTCCCTGCTCAGCCATGGAAACTCACCGGGGGACCTTGGGAACATTACACACGCTCAGTCCCCAGAAAACCCCGTGATATATTCGCCTTAGGGTTGCCATATGTCAGAAATGACTTGAAGGCACAACAACAACAACAAGCCTATTTAGAGACAGCTGTTTTTTATCTCTTACACCGTGTCCTTGGAGAGAAAATGGAACATACAGGGCTTCTCAATGGGCAGCTGAGATTTCAATTCACACAGGGAGCCAGAAAAGAAAGGTAAACAGCCAGTTCGCCTCTGGCTTAGTATTATGGATAAAGAAAACAAAGGCAGACCATCCCTATTGGCCATCTTGTCTCATAGTAAAAATTCCCCATCCTCATCTGACAAGAATTGTGCAACCCCTTTCTGAATTTAATTTAGGAAGGTTAATGATTTGATAATTGATGAATGGGGCAATTAAATGAAGGAGAAATACCTGTGGAGCAGGATCTTGGTGGTCTGGTTGGTAAATTGATTGGTGGTAAATCAGTTGAAGAGCTGATTTAGGTGAGCTGGGTGGGGTGCAAAGTAATTGAAGAATTTATTAGCTCGGGAAATTAATTGGCTTGTCGTCTCTGTAATGTGAATGCTAGTAATTAATTCTAAATTTGCACATATTCATATAAATCAGCACAAGCAAATTCAGTGCAGATCTATTCCCTCTCCTGTGTTTGTTTTTTTGTTTTAATTGGTGATACAGTATTGACAATGCAGTGTCTGAGTGGCTCTTGTGGATCAGACAGTCAATTTGTTGGAGTTTTTCTGTTCTCTTTTTCCAGTTCAGCCTCCTTGGACTTCATGTGTAATAAAGGATACCTCAGCACAGCCGTCCTAGATCTGCTAGGAGTTGCAGTCCAAAGACATTTGGAAGGCCACATGATTCTCAGTCCTGCTTAGAGCTACATTGAGGGTCTATTTCATCCACAAGGGAAATCAACATTATATTTAACAAGTATAACCTACAACAAAATGTAGCAGCATAACTCAGCTGCCAGCCATGCCCTCCTCTAAGATGCTGTAAGACTGAAGAAGCACAGGACACTCCATTCCATCCACGCCATTTTCCAATTTCTTTTTCCTATTAACACTATACATTCCACTGTGATTCAGCACGGTCAGTTATTATTTAGTTTGTGAGGGGGGGTGTTGCTTTAGGGAGGGATTGTTTTGATACTTCTACAGATTTCTCTGTGAAAGTACTGTTACTTTGAACATGTTGGTACTGATTTCTGGCCCTCACAGTCAAACCAAATGTTAATGAGAATAAGTATTTTTTCTGTTTTCCTTCCCACAACAAAACTTCTTCAGAGATGTCTACTTCAACTATCAGACTTGAAAATTAAGCCTGCATTCACCTTCCAATCACCAATTGTGAAACAAAGCATGCTAAATGCAAAATACTGAGGTGAGGAAAAGCAAGTCCTATTATAGACTTCTTTCAACACTTGGAAGAGGTCCTCTTTTAAAAGTATTTTTAGATTGACCCCCAGAAACATGTTTTGCGTTCATTCCTGTTGCCACTCATGAATTCTCTATTAATGGGCATGATTACAATAACAAATAGTGCTACATTTAATGAATGGTGAAAAAAATCCATTCAAAAGTCCACTGCTCTGGAAATCTTTCTCCCTGATTCAGCCAAGATAGTCATTTTCATACATCATATTCACCAGTTATCCCAATGTTCAAGAAAGCAGCTTATACAATATTGTGTTCTATTTGTGCTGCAGATGAGAGTTGGGATTATTTTGACCCTACAGCTGTCCATCAGGCCATGCCACTGGGATCCCACGAGAGGCTCTGGGGATTGAACTCCCCAAAAGTAAAATGTCCAAGCTCTGGACCCCATCCCCCCTCAAAACCAATAGTGTTTCTCTTTTCATCTATGAAATATTAGATGGCAGGGTTTCATTTAAGTTCCAGGGGAATCCAATAATAGTAATTCCCTCTTGCCATCAAATAATAACTATGATAATTTCTTTCACCTTTTCTTGCTTCCCTTTTGTCTTTCTCCCACATTTGTCTCTCAGCTTATGTTACTGCAAAAACCAAAAGCCAAACTTACTTTCTTTCACCAAGTCTAATCAATTTTGTTTCTTTTCTTCTTCTATTTGTATGTAATAATGAAATGAGGCCTCTGCCTCAAGAGGAGAGGGAGAAGAAGGAAACCCCATTCTAGAATATTTCCCAAACTGACTGGCATCAACGCAGAAGTGAACAGCTGCCACAGAGAAAACCAGAGGAAGCAAAAGACTTGTGGGTATCACTGTTTCAAGCAGTTACTGTCATTTACAGGAGCCAGGCTTCATCTTCTGAGGACTGGCATACGGGAGCAAAGAGCACAGGATGACTTTCAGAGAGTGAAATTATAAGTTTACTTATTTTGAGCACAGATTCCACCCCTCTTCTAATCTGAGAGACAATATGGCTACTTTGAACATATTCCATATACAGATTACTCAGAGTATTTCTATTGCACAGCATGCAGGATGACTTTAACCGTCTCATGCATTTTTTTTTTTTGCTCTGAGCATGTTCCCTCCTTAATCTCTCCGTAGTAAAATGTCAGACAGAGTAGCAAAAAGCTACGAATTATGGTGATTTCTTCTTTCTCTCCACCCCATCTTCACCTCATTGTAGTCTAGCACCTTTCATTGTAATTACAGGCTGTATGCCTTTACTTTTTCCATAGCTTATTTACATATTTTACAACAGAGCTTTCCAAACTTTTCATGTTGGTGACACACTTTTTAGACATGTACAATTTCACAACACAGTAATTCAGTAAGTGGAAGCAGCCCCTCCACCTGAGCCTGGCCCACCCCTGCTGCCACCCTTGCCAGGGTCTTCCTTGGCCCAGGGAGGCAAGAGAGGCAGCCCCTCCACCTGTTACATTCATGCAACACACCTACACACTGCAGCCGATGCACTAATGTATCACGACACACAATTTGGAAAGCTCTGTTCTAGAAGAATGGCCAGATGAATGGTTTTTTAAAATAAGGTTCGGATACTGGTAGGAAATATACATGCACTTCTTCTGCCTTTTTCTTAAAACCATTTTATAAATTGTTGACTTTTCTTTGAAAGTCGATGTGGATAACCTCAGGCATGGTCTAGATGCACATGATGAAGCAATCATGCTGAGGCTATGCTGTGGCCCTTTCATATGACACAGATATGGCACCCTGATGCCACTTTAACTGCCATGGCTGCATCCCATGGAATCCTGGGGTTTATAGTTTGATCAGAGGCACCAGAGGAGCTCTGGTCTCTTTCTAAACTTCAAATCCCAAGATTCCATAGGATGCCTCCATGGTAGTTAAAGTGGAATCATAGTGCTACAATCGTGTAGGGCAAAAGGGCCCCCAGTCTACTCAGATCCACACTGGAATGGCAGATAGCCTGGAAACTCTCCTTCCCTTGGAAGAAAGGTGGAATATAAATGTAACAAAGTATGTAACTATATGCACCCCATACTGGACCCTGTGAGGAAATAATAATAGACATAATACCAACAATACACAATTAAATGGGGAAGAACTGGGTCCCCATTTCTGTGCAGCTGGAGATTCACCATGCTTGCTAAAGAAGTTTGCAGTTCAGTGGGTCTGACTTTCAATGAGATGTGTTAAGGAGTGGTGATTTTTTTGGAGCCACAGTTTTGCCTGCCTGCCTTCCTGCCTGCCCACCTACTCATTTTTCATAATGCCTATGACAATTACATTTTATACATCACTATTATCTCCTATTTATTTATTTAATACAGTGCCACCAGCGTACAGGAGACTTGTTTTCCTTGTGTCTTATGAAGTGTCCCTTAGCTTGCAACAGCTGCAATGAAGATAATAAAATCTGGCAGCATCTGACTATACATGTTTTAAGGTTGTATTGCTCATGATTTTGGGATTTCTGTTGCTGTGTAAAAAGCAGGAGGCAGGCATCCTGTAGTTCAGAAGCAGCATCAATATTACTGCAGTTTTCTAAGTTATGTGTAAAAATGGAGTAGTTTAAAAAAAAAAAAAGCATGTGGCAGATCATAGTAGATATCTTGGCTCTCGGCCGATGGACTATAAAAGGCTACTTGGCTCTTGCCAGCATGATGGGACAACGTTCAAAAGTCCCCTTGAGACAGTTTGTGGTCGGCAACTTGGGTGTCAGGTCACAATTTCACAGCATATTCGTCTGTCTCCTTTGCCGGGTACAGCTGGGAGAAGAAATGTGACAGCTGGCATAATGGCATGGAGAATTCTAATCAGGAAACAAATGGTTGTTTTCAAGAGACGACCCTTGGGATCCTTGAGCCAAAGGCAGAGATAATGGAGTCACAGCTGGTGTTAATTAAACAAAAGAATTGCCAAGGCCAAAGATTAAGAAATTATGGCCATTTCTGCACGGGGCGAAGGAATCGCCCCGTGATGCTACTCACTGGACTTTTGGGCTCCCTGGTCCGGTCCACGCTGCTCCGGAGCAGTGCGTGGCCGCCGCTCCGCACTTCTCCGGGGACGAAAATGGCGGCTTCCGGTTGGTCAAGGCTCTCGACTAACTGTTGAAGCTCGCCAGCCTAAAATCCGCCCCCGGCAGATTGCAGGCTCGCACCAATGCGAGCCTGCGAATCTGCATAAGGGAGCAGGCTCGCAGTGGCGCGCTCTGTGCTTTTGAAAGACCTGTTTTTAGTGGTCTTTCAAAAGCACTCTGGACAACCACTTGGGGTCATTCTGGAGCGGGCTGGGGTGCGGATCTACGTTAAGTAGGTCCGACCCAGTCCGCTCCCAGGTGCAGATGTCCTCCCTGGAGGACGCTCTGCACCGTTTTAAAAACCCCGTGTGGAAATGGCCTATGTCTTAACACCCCACCTCTTGAAAGGAGGAGCTTCTGATGATCTAGTTACAAGATTTAAACCATGCTGACATGCTGGTCATCTTTTCAGGCATTTCTCCCAAACCACGAGGGCTGGAAAGTTGAACTTTGGTTTGAAATGAAAGTTGAAACTTAGCAATAGCATTTTGACAGGGTAATCATACTAAAATAACCAGCACTGGTCCTGTGAATTTTGTTTTTGACACCTCCTTCCTTCTGTGTGGAAGGTACAGCTGATCCACTCAATAGGCCTGTCTGACATACTTTTACATCAGCACCTTGAGGTTTATGACAGAGACTAGACTTTGTATAACACTCATACCACATTTCCTGTCCAGTAACTTGTATTCTTTTTTTTTTTCCTAACCAGATCTGAATCTAGTCCCCCTCAAACTAAGGCATGAGTGAGTAGCTGAAGCAGAGGTCAATTTTTCCTTTGCATTCTTGTGTTCCTGGTTTTCATTTAAAAAAATAGCTGAAAATTAGCTCCAGAAGTGACCAGGTACCTACTTTTAGTTTATGCTGCCACATTTTTTGGCTGATTTGAGGCTGGGCAGGGAGCTGGGGTGTTTTAAATAATTCTAGCAGGCCAGGTAAGGTTCAAGAATTCTGAATTGATTTTTTTTTACTTGAAAATATATTATTGGGGAGAAGGGTCAGGGGGGTTGGCATACAAAAAGGAATTGAGGGCTGTATATCATCCATATTCTAAGAGTACGAACCCAGGTTTTAGAACAGCTGATGAAAAATGCCATAGAACCAGTTGGAAGAGACCACTAGGGCCATCCTGGGGCCATCCAGTCCAACCCCCTGCTATGCAGGAACACACATCAAAGCACTCCCGACAGATGGCTATCCAGCCTCTGCTTAAAAACCTCCAAAGAAGGAGACTCTACCACAACCCGAGGCAGCAGATTCCACTGCCGGACAGCTCTGACTGTCAGGAAGTTCTTCCTGAGGTTCAGGTGAAATTTCCATTCCAGCAGCTTGAATCCATTGCTCCTTGTCCTAGTCTCTGGAGCAGCAGAAAACAAGCCCGCTCCCTCCTTGACATGGCATCCCTTTAAATATTTAAACATGGCTATCATGTCCCCTCTTAACCTTCTCTTCTGCAGACTAAACATCCTCAGCTCCCTAAGCCACTCCTCATCGGGCGTGGCTTCCAGACCCTTCACCATTTTGGTTGCCCTCCTCTGGACACACTCCAGCTTGTCAATGTCGTTCTTGAAATGAGATGTCCAGAACTGGACACAGTATTGCGGATGAGGTCTAACCAAAGCAGAATAGAGTGGTACCATTACCTCCCTTGATCTAGACACTATAGTGCTATTGATGCGACCCAGAATCGTGTTGGCTTTCTTGGTTGCCGCATTACACTGCTGACTCATGTTCAGCTTGTGGTCCACCAAGACTCCTATATCTCTTTCACATGGCCTGTTATCCAGCCATGTGTCCCCCATCCTATATTTCTGCATTCTATTTTTTCTACCTAAGTGTAGGACCTCACATTTCTCTCTATTGAAATTCATTTTGTTAGCTTTGCCCAGTTCTCTAATCTGTCAAGGTCATTTTGAATTTTGATCCTGTCCTCTGGTATATTAGCAGCCCCTCCCAATTTGGTGTCATCTGCAAATTTGATCAGCATGCTCTCTATTCCTTCATTAAGTAATGAAAGCTGAGACAAACACTGCTCTTTGAATTAGATCTTTGGAGTAGAGGTTTAAGTGCTGGCCACAGACTCCAAGGAACCAGGATTCAAATCCCCATTCAGCCCTGGAAACCTGCTAGGTGACTTTTGGCAAGTCAGATTCCCTCAGCTTGAGAAGAACAGAATGGCACCCTCCTCTCAACAAATCTTACCGGGGAAGCCTAGGAGAGGCTTGCCATAAGTCAGGGCCAATTTGAAAACACATAACAACAACAACAGGGCAAGACCCCCTCCAATTCCTAGCTCTGCTCAGAGGTGCAGTTCCATGCACACTTGAAAGTGTGCACGCAAACCTCTTACATGCACTGATCATTTGCTTCAAAAAGTGAGGCTGCTGTGTATGCACAAACATATGAACAATGGGACCTATGGTTCAATCTCTGAGCAGACTAAGATGCATTGTGGAGTTCTGCTCTAGTGTTGAGGATACTTGACAAAGAATGAAAGGCATTGGGATGACATAATTTTCAAACGCCCCAATTTGGCAGGGACAGTCCAGTTAATCCTCAATTGTCCCACTCTTTCAGTTACTTTTAAAATATTCCAGTTTTTCTTTCTTCCTCCCACTTTCCCCTTTTGTCCTTAGCTTATTACAACTGCAGCAAACTCAGTTTAGAGTGCAATTAACTCAGCAGGGGGCAGATGAGACCAAGCATCTTGCCATTCACAGTAGGCTCAGGCAAAAGCAAACTGCTGTAACATCTCCTAGCGTGTGTGTTCTTCCTCATTGAAAAGTTTTGCCATCTTGAATACACCTTGATGTTGTTTGGCTACATTTGCCCCAGCTTTTATCTGTGAAATGTTAGAAGCTTCAGGATGGAGTGGGGGTACTCAGAAATCAGTTTCTGTAACATAGGTAGAAGGAACCAGGGTGGTGTACTGGTTTCAGCATTGGACTACAACTCTAGAGACCAGAGTTCACAAGGACATGGAAACCCACTGGATGCCCTTGGGTGAGTCATACTCTCTCAGTCTCCGACGAGGACAAAGGCAAACCCCCTTTGCCCAAATCTTGCCAAGAAAACCTTAAAGTGGGTTTAAAACTTGCTTTTCATTCCCTCAGTGAAATAAGTCTTTCCCTCTCTCTCTCTCTCTCTCTGTACTTTCTCGGGGAATCATATCCGTGTTTCACTCCTGTTTTATTAATTTTTGGATTTTTGTTCTTGTTTACTGGATACATGAATCCATGTATAAATAAATGCTTCAAAACATATCACTGGAAGATAGTAGATTAGAAACTAACACACATAAATAAAGTACCAGCAAATGCCCATTAGTTTACATGCAAACCATGGCAAGTGAGATTACAAATCCATCATGTCTCTTGCATTTGTCTGGAAAACTAGGGTGTAGCTAAATGGCTGTTGTTCAAAGTGAAAAGCCACCCTGCCCCAAAGACTGGGAGGAGATACAACATCCAGGCCTGCAAATTGTCCCGGATGCTGTGCATGCATCCTAAAAGCCACATTGGAGGCTATCCTGACAAATAAATAGACCATAGGTGGGAATCACAAGCCCCTCTAGATGTTGTTGGACTGCAGTTCCCAGCATTCCTCACTATTCAGTATGCTGAGACTTCAAGTCTAACAGCAACTGGAGAGCCACATGCCCCTCCATCTCTGATACAGGCCCATTTATTTATTAATTAAAATACTTATATCCCCATGCTCTCTTGATCTCATAGTGGCTTACAAACAGCACTGAAACAGTTAGAAATAGTCAGATCATTTAAATAAGCAAAAAGTATATTAAACAATAATGAGCCAAAGCAGTTTTTAAACACTTAAAAGTTTTTAGAATTATGTATGTACGAGTTTCTGGACAGAATTAATGAGACCCAAAGATGTGGTGTACAACCAAGTTTTAACCTGGCACCTAAATGACATGAGTGAAGGCCAAGATGTGAGAGCAGGGTGGAAGTTCTTCATAGGCAGAGTCAGCCATCTGGAGGCAGAAGTGCTTAGCATCCCCCCAACAATCAATTCTGTCCTGCTAAGGGCTGCTCCGCTGCCTGCTTGGCTAGAAAGAGGAATATCAAAAACTACTCAGGAGTGTGTTAGAACTTGTGGTTTAATAAAGGGTTAAGTATCCCTTTTGGCCTGCTACTTCCCACCTCCAAATAGGTCGTTGCTTGTGAGAGAAATATGGAAATACGACCCTCACTCATTTCTCCAATAAAATCTAATTGACTTTGGTCCCAGTGATGAGCCTGGGCATGATTTGCAAATGCTTGCCTATAGCAAGGTGAGATTTGATCTCACATACCTGCCTACCTGCATGATCTAGACAGCCTCAGTTGCTGTCAAACTGCTACTGGGCTATGACACATCAGCAGGGCTGTGCTGTCGGCTTCAGCAACTCTCGTGCCAAGTAATTTGAAGAACAGCTTTAATGTGGAAAACAACTTTGCACTCCATTCTGCCTCCTCACACTGAGCTTCTCTGTCCTTTTTTGCAATCAGGGTACTGTATACAGCAGCTGCTTACTCACTCCCAGGCAACAGAATAGACTAGGGGTACCGGATTGAAAATAGGATAGGGCTTCTCTGCTTTGAATGGTTGTGTACAGGATGGGATTTCAACACTGACTGCATGACAAGGAACATCTGCTGGAATTCCTTCTTCGACAGAACCATTGAAGGTACAGGAGTCCTCTCCAGTTTTCACCCTTAACTAGACCTAGTTCCCCTAGTTCAAGAGACAGCATTGTGTAGTGGTTGGAGCATTGGATTATGACCTTGGAGACAGGGTCTGAGTCCCTGCTCAGTCATGGAAACCCACTGGGTGACCTTGGGTGCCTCACATAATACTCAGCCCCAGAAAACCCTGTAATAGGTTTGCCTTAAGGTTGCTGTAAGTTGGAAACAACTTGAAGGTACACAACAACAAAGAACAAATCTAGTCCTCAGCAATTTACTCAGGAAAAGGAGAAAGAAAAGCCCATATCTAAAGAGATTTCAGACCTAAGTCCACTCAGAACGAAACCAAAGCTCTGATAATGATTTCCTCGTTTCACTTCCAACCATTTCTGACCGTGGAACGCACCCCACTGCTGAAACATTAGCAGCACTAGAAGCAGCAGCTTCACCACCACACCCTTTTAAAAAGCAAAAGTAAAGTTTTTGTGTTTCAAATCAACAGTTGATTATTAAAGGAAAAACTAACCTCTCAAAAGAGCCAAAGGAGCCCATTCCATGAAGCCAGCATCCGCATGGTCAGTCTCAAGCTATGCTATTGGGAAAACTGGCAGGATCCCTGCTCCTCCGAGAACAGAGAACAATTTACCTGGTTCACGCCCCAACCTGTGGAATGCACTGAAGGTCAAACACCTCTTGTGTGCCTCCAGGTGAGTTCCCTTATTCATCTCTTAGGCAGCTGGGATTCTGAGCAAGCAGTCAGAACAGGGCAGGGGAGTTTTTTGGAGGCTGCTGGACTGCAATACTTATCTCTCATCACCATCATTACAGTAAATAGGATTGGTGGGAGTTGTAGTCCAATGACATCTGGAGGGCTGTAAGTTGCCCAGTTGTAATGAGAGCCCCCCTCCGTTTGCTTTGCAGCCCTTTCCTGGCAGAACTGCTGTGTATTTAAAATCTGTGTCTGAGGCCCATAATCATTAGCTGAAGCTCTTTCTTACATAGAGCCATGCTTGTTGCATGTCAGCACTTTAGGTAGTTGTTAAAAGCTCAGGAGCCCTGCCAAAAAATCGCTGGCAACTTTTGCTAGGTCCAAGAGCCTGCATTTATGACTGATCCAGGATTTTATAATCTACCCTAGATTCCAACATGGCACAATCTGAACTCTGCTCCTGGATTTGGTTTCTTTTTAACATAATGCCTCAGGCTAACCCAGCCCCCAAACGTATTGGTTAAAAAAGAATCAACTGCCATTAATTTTCTCTGTATTATTTCACAGTTAATTGGTACCTAGAGCTCTCATCCAGGCACAGAAGGAAATAACAAGGTCTTTCAAATGCATCTCCTAGGAAAGGGCAATGGTTTCCAACTGAGAATTTATGTAGGTGGGAAGCCAGAACCTGCATCCATTTATTTTCTGTTCCCCTAGAAGTTGCTCTCTGGTAGAACTGTTATGCACTGCAGGAGGCTGGCCTTTAGAACAGAGCTGGTGTTGTTTTTTTTTAAATGTATGAATTTGCTAGAATGGCTATAGTTATTCTTGCATTTTCTGTCTACATGCCTAGAAGCGTCTCTGCAGTGATGTAGGTTATCTTCCTCTTCTGCCACCCTTCCTCTTTCTTCTAAAATAGAGATGGGGAACCTGGAGTTCTTCAAAGGTGGTTAAACACTTACATAATTCTGTATATTGGCCAGGCTTGCAGGTGTTGATGGCATGGGGTCCAACAACTACCTGGAGGGCCACACAGGTTCCTCACCCATGTTCTACACTGCTATAAGAAGTAAATATTTTTTTAATTAAGGTGAATTATCTAAATGAGTAAAAATTGCTAGGCTGAGCTCCAATAAATATGTATGTCTTGCTACATAATTACTGAGTTTTGTGAAATACACTGTCAGACTGATGTGTCAGTCTACCTTGTGAGAGGTCAGCAATACTTTCATCAACAATCTGGCTACTTTGCTGTGTTACCTTTTTGTTATCCCTAAATATCCCCTTTCCCCATTTTGTGAGACATATAGATTGGTTGTGGAATTTTCTAGGTAGCTGTCATATGCAGTGAAGTTGTTAATTCCAGTCTTATATACTTCCATGAATTCAGATAAAATATTTTACTTTTTTGATGATTACTATGTCTGCCTTTGCTGGATGTGATTGTGGGCCTGGTTACTACTTGTGCTAGGTCCACTGCAAAAACCTACAGAAGAGTGCATGATTTGGTCAAAACTGGAGAGTGTGGAGTGAGATGCAGGTACATTGACACCTCTCTTGATTATAACCAGGACCCCTTTTGTACTACACAAATGTAGCACTATGATTCCACTTTAAGAGCCATGGCACCATCCTACAGAATCCTGGGCTTTGTGGATTTTGTGGATGGCTAGGGAGTCTCTAACCAAACTACAAACCCCAGGATTCCACAGGTTGCAGCCAAGGCAGTTAAAGTGGAATCACAGTGCTATAAGTGCTCGGTGTGAAAGGTTCCCAGATTGGATTACTGTAATATGGACTGTGAAGGGCTGCCCTTGAAAACAATTCGACTATTACAAAAAAATGCTGGAATCTGAGCGAACTCATTTTTATCTGCCTGTGGTGGTTGAAACAAATGCTTTTGCTCCTGTTGTTTGTTCTTAATTGTGATTTTATTGTGGGGTTAAAATATTTTAAATTGTTCATCATCATCATCAGATAGAATTAATATTCCAAGTCTTTCCTCTCACTATACAAGTACTTTTATTGTACCAATGCAGAATAAATCAAACTAGTAAACTGTAAACCAGATTCTGGGTTGTTAAAACTTGTGTATGTCTTTAGGAATAAGTCTGTTCATCTGTTGACCCATGAAGCCTGTGAATTTCTGTGAGAAAAATGTAACATGATGTGAATTGCCTCAGAGGGTGAAGCTTTGCTGCTTGTAGAAAGACTTCTCTATAATTGGCTAAGCACTGTGACCTGTTTCTAATGCTGGCAGTGAAAAAAGACAATGAGCAAAAACCTTCCAAGCATAAGCAGAGTGCCTTTCCCACACAATGTAATCAGTTGAACCCTGTCACATATCTGAGGCAAGGAAGACACTACACATTTCAGCTTCTTAGCCTCTGGCTCCCAGGTAGTGTTGTCATATTGCACCATGGATATTTCCCTGGCTTTTATCTTTAAAATGTCAGCTAAATAGAAAGAGGAGGGAACTTCAGTTTGTCCTATTTTCCCCTTGATCCTGTCTTTTTAACCCAACCATCCTTAGATGGATATTCCAAGAATCCCATGTATTCGGTGCTTTGGTTGATAGGACAAAGCACTGCACGCAGCTCTTTTTACACAAGGCTTTTTTTTTGGTCTAGTTTAGGCTTCTGTATGTCAAAAGTGTGTAGTGTGTGGGTGTGGGGAGGCAATTTAACATATTTCCTGCTAGGTCCTGAAGTCCCCTGGAGTGGATTTGGGTTGAGACTAAATAGAAATGCAGAGGGAAGGGGGAGTCTGTGCGAATTGCACACATATCCCATTTCCACTCATGGAAGCCTCTACTGAATCAAAAGCCTTCTATGAACTGGATTCGGTACTCTAGCAGACCAACCAGACTATGGGGCAGAAGTCATGCAACATATTTTGTACAAGTGAAGGACAACTCTCACTTGATATTAATCAGTGTACCTCTTTTTAGTACACTTCCGACGGAGCAGTGATTGGGCTTATTGTCCTCTCCTTGCCTAACCCACACATAGTGTGAGTGGCTACTCCTATACACCTCCTAATTCACATTTAAACCCCACCTTTCTGCTTTATTTTTGAGGCCTATACATATGGGTATAACTCAGTCAACAAAACCTCTGACAATGAAGCTCTTTTTCTGAAAAGCCTCTCCTTTTCATCCTCTGAATACCTGGAACCTTTTAGCAGCGTTGGCACTAGGAGGAAGGTGAAGGAGGACTGGGAAGCACAACTTTGAGTGGCAAGTCACAGCAGCATGACTGCAGTAAACAATGTAAATAAGCTTGAACTGGGAAACAGGGTTCTAATCTAACCAGTTTTATTTTAGCCTCCAGCAGGCAAGATAAACAGCAGCAACTTCCAGGTAAGTTTATCCCTGGATGCATTTTGGAAGGAATCTTCCAGTGATCTTTAGAATGTAAAGTCAAAGGCTTTCACGGCCGGATCTACGATCTTTAGAATGTTCAAAATATTTTTGATTATTTATGTAAGGCTTACTGATCTGATTGTTTCATTTCGCATATCCACATTGTTTGAATAACAGATTTGCTGGAACCTATCCATATTCTTTCCATATCATTTCTGCCTCAGTCCCTTCCTCGTGAATTACTGATGGCATGAGTGACTCATGAGACAGGATATTCAGTTTCAATGGAAGTAGAAAAAAATGCAAAACAACAAAAGAGAAAAGCCTCACTTTTTAGATGGTATCTTGTCTCATGGGCATTGCTAAAGCTAGTGATTTATCTCCTGCCTCTCCCTTACTTTGTCTGACACAGACATCTTAAATGAGTCTTTAATCTTTATTATTTCTTGGCCTTGTGGTTTTAGGAATCAAAAATCAGCACTGCTACAGGAGAAAGATTAGGTCTTTGTGTTGGTTAATGCTTCTGCTCTTAGTCATCTAACCTTTATGCTGATGTAAATGAAGCTACGTAACAGGGTGATCTGGTTCTACAGGAGTCCAACAACTGAAAATATTACTTTGCTCAAGTAAGTACCATTGATTTCAATGGAACTTAATATCCATGAAAGTCTTCTAGAATTGAAAAGAATCCAAATAGCTCAGTTAGTGAAAACTAATACAGGATAATCTTGAGAACATGTAATTTGCCCTTCTACAGCATGGGCATGAGACTGGAGGCAGCTGATGAAATCTATGCAATCTATCTAGCCTTTCACTTAAAGACTTCCAAGAAAGGAAACTCAACAAACAGATGTCACTGCTGAGCATCTGTTACAGGTATAAAGTGCTAAAGTTTTTGTTCAACATCATCCCTGCAAATTACATTCAGTGATATCAATACAGCATGAAGCCTTCTCATTTATGGACCCAGGCATGTATCTCCTAATAGAATGGTGGGGAAACTTTGACCCTCTGGATATTGTTGGACTCTAGCTCCCATCAACCTCAGCCTCTGTGGCCCCTGGGCTGATGGGAATTGTAGTCTAACAATATCTAGAGGCCCACAAGTCCCCTGCCCCATTATGTTGCATGTACCATTTGCACTGAGTCAGCAACTTGTTTGGGAGATTGATCAAGGGACCTCCAATCTAGAGGTGATTCTTTATGCTGCAGATGGTAGAGAAGATTAGTACAGTGACACTGGCATTTCAGTAGCAGAAAGGATATTCTGGTGGCCTAATACCCAAACGGACCTAAGCTAAGAAAATAATATTCTGGTGCCTAGTAAGCTGGCTCTGACAGTGGTCACTGCCAAGATAAAGCTGTTTTTTTTCTACAAAGTTCAGAAGAAGCTGAAATATCTCCCTGGTGACCACTCTGTGATTCTCATTCCTCTCTGGACCCTCCCTTGAGTAGCTGTGGAGGGTATAACAGATAGTATACAAAGGCATGGAGGTTACTGTTCACTGAAAGATCAGACTCAGCACATACGATCTTTTCTATGTTTTTAGGATGGAAATCATACAGTCTTCCTACCGTTAGATTGCAGCTCCCAGCATTCCTTACTATTATAAGCATAGCTAATGAGAGAGTAGCAGTCCAAAGCAAGGGTGATTCCCGTACCTTTGTTCAATTATGAAATGAGACCCAGCTGTGTACTATACCCTTTATTAGGTAACATCACAGAGAAGTAAGGCATTCTCACTTCTCTTTTGTGGGACTTTTCTGTGAAATCTCAGGATGATACCTCTCTATACTTTCCACCAATAGCTGAAGCTCTTTTATTTTCCCCCAGGTGTTTGCTAGCCTCTGTTATGTTTTTACATCCAGTCTTGATTTTCTTTTAATGTGTGACTTGACTTTAAGTCTGAATTTGTGTCTTTTTTGTTGACTCCCTCAAGTTGGAAAGGGCACTTTTTATCAAGAGAAAATAAGCATGATTGACCAATTCTGTGAGGAATAAACAAATCTATAAGAAACAACAACTGCACTCTGGGCCTCATTTGAAGCAGTCCAGTAAGTTTGCCACAGCAGCTTTTACGCTGTAGCACAGAGTTTTTCAACTGCAAGAAAAATGTTTAGATACCAGAGTTAATCCTTTCTAGAAGAATGCTTCTGTGGCTGATAAGTTTGGCTTTTCAAGTTGCTGCCTGTCAAGCAAAAATATATCCATACAGAACATTGCTCTTAAGCTTATTGTTTGTTCAGTGCCTCCGATGTCTCCCATAAAAGCCATGCCAAAAAGGAGGAAACGGAATTTGGATTTACCTGGACAGGAGTGCTGTATGGGACTTCTATTTTCTCATGATTCTGGGTAGCCACCGAAGGATTGCTAGAACTGATGAGCACAGGAGAGCTGATATCCAGGCTCTGTCGCCTTGTGGGTGAATGGACCATTCTGTTGAGTGTATTTAAGGCAGTTGTAATAGAGAATTGCTTCATGTTTTTCCTTCTTGATTCGGACTCCATGCCTTTTGCTCTGGGCAAGGATTTTCGTAAAGGAGGGGCACATTTCAGCTGGGAGGATTGGTAACTTCTCTGAAGGAGCTGCCGTGCTGTTGTATTTGGCTGGAAGCCAAAAAAAAGAAAAAAAGAGGGGGTGATGAGATTATGTTGCTATAGTACCTCAGATATTTTAGCCCCCTCCCGATCCAAAGAAACTCCAGCAGTTGCTGGGTTTGGTATCTTTGGGCCATTTCACACTGCACAATTCTTTCACCAAAGTACTCCAACAGGAACTGTTGTTTTATGGGTTCATTGCAGCATTGTTCTTGCTAGGATCCTGTTACACTAAATAGTTTCAGCACTATGATTTCACTGTAACTTTATCTGTCATGGTAACATCCTATGGAGTTGTGATATGTGTTTTAGGAACGGGTATTTAGAATCTTCAGCCAGACAGCTCCTCTAATGCCTCAGATCAAACTGCAAATCCCAGGAATCTATAGGATGCAATCATAGCAGTTAAAGTGGAATATAGCACTCTAACTGCGTAGTGGGAAAGGGCCCTTTCACATGGGGAAGGGTCAGCATGAGTTTGATTGGAGAAGCTGGAAATGGTCCATTACATAATGATTTGCCAGGATCTGTCAGGGTACGGTGATGCTATTTTTGGACTTTAACTCTGAGAATCCCCTGGCCAGCATGACCTATGGCTGTAGGGTTTTGGTAGTCCAGACAAACAAACAAAAAACAAAAGCAAATTTGGAGAGATATAAAAAGTAACAACTTACAAACAAATAACATTTCCAAGCTCTTCATCCTATGTGTTATTTGCCATGTCCTTGCCACTGTACCTTCAAGTCACTTCTGATGTATAGTGGCCCCAAGGCAAAACTATCACAGGTTTTCTTGGCAAAATTTATTGGGGGGGGGGGGCTGCCCTTGCCCTCCTCTGAGTTTGAGGGAATGTGACTTGTCTAAGGTCACCCAGTAAGTTTCCATGACTGAAGGGGGATTTGAAACCTGGTCTCCCAGAGTCCTAATCCAACAGGCAAACTACTGCAGTAAGCTGGCTCTCTGTCATGCCCCACCTTTTCAAATACTTGCAGGATATAGTAAGCTACAGGGTTTTTTTTTTTTTTGGTGGAAAAAGCACTTTCTAGAAATCCATATTTTATTTTCGTGCAAAATTAGGTATCTTGGTGCAAAATCCATGATTTTTGCACAAAAATGTGTATTTCTAGAAAGAGTGGGGATGGTTGTATGAAATTTGTGTTTCTGTGCAAACCCCGCCCCCTGTTTTCAGAAACCCACTTTGTGCAAAATATCTTGTTTTCTTATGTAAGCTCCAATAATTTTTCTCAAACCATTTGGGTATCTGGATTTTTTTTTTTTTAAAAAAGACTTTTCACACAAAAACTATGTTTTTGTGAAAGAAAAGCTATTTCTAGATAACCACTGGTGGGCTTTTCTTTGTTCAAGACTGCTTTTTTTTCTTTTTTTGCACAAAACCAAGCCAGTTTGCACAGAAAACACGTTTTGCACCAAAATCCTATGTGTTTCTGCACAGAATAATTTCCTGGAGTACTTTAGAAGATGAAAACACTGGAAGAGAACTGCATGGAAATGCGTACTTTCTTTTGTAGCAGGGAGAAAACTGAGGAAATTATTCATTCTCACTTGAGAGCATGAGAGAGTTGAGTATATACACCTCTAGTCTGCATCATACCTCACTGTCCAGAATTTAGAAACTTTGTTGTTTTAAGAACAGCTTACATAAATTCCACCCAGCAAGGCAAGTGACCTTGCTGGGTGTGGGGTTCCGGGAGTTGTAGTGCAAAAAGTAAACTTCTCAGCTTTTGCTTGGCTCCTTTTAATGTGAGGTTTTCAAGTGCAAGAGTGATTTGTGAAAGCGCTTCCGTGTGGTAAGCGCCAACACACTGATTCAATCCGGGAGATCTGAGCATTCTTCTGTCAACTGGACACAGAGGCATATCTGGATGCACGTCCCCACCTCTACTGGAGTCCTCATCCAAGACCTCTTGAGTCTCACTTGACAGATATTCTGATGCAAAAAGAGTTGTGCCTCCCAGTCAGGAGAAACTAGTTGTTATGTGTGACTAGTTGCCTATGACAACGGAGGGATTCAGGTCATAACATTTGAAAGCAGTGCTCCATTTCTATCATAATGGCTAATCTCAACAGCCATATGGCTTAGCAACTTGCTGTGTAGTATTATGTTGATAATAACCATTGAGCTATTCAGTTATGTTGGCATTTGACAGAGAGTTGTACTCTTGAAATCTAGTATTATCTACCAAACATCCGGTAGCAGGCATTACATTTAATTCTGTAATCTTATTTACTGTCCTGGAGTGTGTTATATACAGAAATTTTCAGCATGGTCTCTTAGCAGAGCTGGTAGTTCCCATCTAAGGATTGTGTGGTCCTTGCTAAAATAAGGTAAATATTGTATGTAAATTCTGCTAATGGGCAACGCTAATTAAACAGAATGCACAGCTCATGATGTGGTGAAGACAGGAAAATTGAATGGGTTGCATCCGATAACACAAAAGTGCTCATGTGGATTTGTGGTGCATCAGAGAAACATAACCTTTTTTACAGTGAAGGGTGGTGGGTGGTAGGTATTTGTGTGTGCCAGTGGTGGGACTGAACGAAGAGTGGTAGGCATAGCCAGGGTTGGCATCATTTAATTCATTTTCTCATTCCCTCTCTCTGTCTCTCACATATAGACACTATATATTCCTCCTTACCCACTTACCATTAGGGATGGGGCAGTGAGTTTCATACAGCTCACATTTTGGTATGAGCTTAGCTAATCTACCCTATCCAGATGTGTACATGAACAAGAACATGGCTGTGCTCTGAAATCTGCACCCTTCTGAACACTGTGATCATGTTCAGCAGTGAAAAATATACTGAGGGGCCCTAGTGGGTCACAAGGCAACAAAAAAAAAATAACATTAACAAATAAGTAAATAAATATTCACAAGATACATGTACAAAGTGCACATGTTAGGGGAGTGCTTACAAAATCACAATGCAAAGCATAAATGCATAAAGGGCAATGCATAAATTTAAAAAGTGTGCAAAATGAATATGTTAGGGGAAATAAACTGAAAAAGTCCACAGCTTTGTTCCAGCCTCTTAAAAGCAAAATTGCTGAAATAGGACAAAGCAAAGCTGATGATGGAAGTCCAGGTGAAAAGGCTGGCTTCCTATTACTGACCCATGTAGTAATAACAGAAAGCTGCACTTGCATATTGAACTTCTACTTCTCTCATGCAATGATTTAACACCCTCCCTCCAGTACTCACCTCTCTCCTGTAGGCCACCCGCACAGGCGTTTAGTGGCTGGAGAAAAGAAGGGGGCCTTAGAGTAGCATCTTTTTATGTCGCTATAGCCAGATGAAGAATGACAGAGGCATCTTTCTGGACCTTCTGGGGCTTCTCCAGAGGTTCTGGAGGATGACATCATCATTATGTATCTGGCTATGGGCATATAAAGAGATGCTTCTTTGATGCTCCCCAGCTTTTCCCCCAGCCACTAAATGGGGCCACGGGAGGAAGGTGAATTTGGCAGGAGGGGAGATGTATTGTAGTTCTGCCTGGCCAGAACTTTATCATATATCTTCCATTACAGAATCTTGGCCACACCCTCTTCCCTCCCTTCTCAGTGCCATCCACCTACAGAACAGAAGATGAGGTGCACAATTTAAATTGGGAGGAGCGAGATAGAGCAGTCTCCTGTTCCAATTGCATTCCAGCTAGCACACCAAACCACTCTTCAACGGGCTCACCAGAGAGCAATTCAGCTGAGGCAAGTGTGGAAATGGCTCTCTCTCTCTGTATGCCATCTCTACCTCCACAGTTATGTTTGCCTAGAATGACATGAAAATAGGTGGCTGGTTCTCAGTGGATGTGTAGGGAAATTTTACCAGGTCATAGACAACCCACTTCAAGGGCTATATGTGGCTTATTGGCTACGTGCCAGTGACCTATCTCAGCCTATTTGTATTAGCCTTTCCTACCTTACTTGGACACATAATACACAAAAGCAAACATTGTTTTGGAAACGATCTGGCAGCATACACACCAACAGTATCTTTACAGATACTGGAGCAGGGATAGGGAATGTGCAGTCCATCAGATGTTGCTGAAAATCACTTTACTATTAACTATGCTGGCTAGGGGCTGATAGGAGTGGAGTCTAAAAACACCAGGAGGGCCACACATCCCAATTATTTTCTGGCATTGATGGGCATTTCTGCTTTGCATACCTTGGTAAGACTTTTTTTAAAAAAATTTGCACTATTCATATTCCAACCCAATTTGTCTGCAAACAGCTTCTCAAGTTACCATCTAAAGACAGTAGCTCATTCCATCATGACCCCTAACAACAGCATCCTTTTATTTTACTGTACCCCATTCTCCGGTTTGTTGAACACTAAGCCCAAGGAAGAGTCACAAAACTAGACTATCAAGACTTTCTGTGGAGTCATTATAGCCTATAAACATTACAGCATTATAGCACATTATAGCATCTTCCTCTCACCGTTTTTCGCTTCTACATAAAAACGGAGAAAATATTTTGTCACTCTGTACAATTCGCAGCCCTGGGTCACAATAAGGATTTTTACTGTCCCTGGACAAATATGGTAGCTTTCATCTCTCTTGCCCCAAAGTTGGTCTTGAAGTGACATTACAGCTCAATGTGGAAAGTTCCAAAGTGGAGCTAGGGGAAAAAATCCTCTTTTTAAAAATGTATTTTTGCATAATAGTTCCCAGACTCTCAGTGGCCCTGTTGACCAGGGGACTCTGGATGATGTAGTGCAAAAACAGAGACTGAAAGATTCAAAAATATTCACAAAATGGTAAAAAATAGACCACATGTTTTTCAAATGCTGAGAAACCTTGATGAGAAGAATTCTGGGCCTTGCAATTCATTACCTGTCCTGAGCAACATTTGCACGTTCGTTTGGCACAGGAAACAGCATTTTCTGCAAAGAAAATAGTATTTCTACAAAGAAATGCTATTTGCTGTACAGAAAATACTGTTTCTCATGCAGAAAATACTCTTTTCTATGCAAAGAATCAGTCCTGAATTGTGAATACGCTTCAAAGACTGGGTGGTTTTTGAAGATTTTCTTGCAGTGGAGAGAAAATTGTTAAAATTATTTGTTACCTCCTTCACTAAGAAACTTAATGAAGAATTACATCCCTATCCAAAAGGTAACTTTTCAAAGCTCCAGATGGCCTTAAGCAGGCTGGATTGCTTCTTCCAGAAGATTCCTTCTCCCTGTGTTAGTGCTGCAGAACTACAGTGAAATGATAATCTCTGAGATCACGCACTGCAGGTGCAGGTATTGACAGTCATTTCTTTGAGTATACTCAAGGCATCGTTCTTACCTCAACAAACAAGATGGGAAAAATTCCAGTTTTGTCACCAAGCTTGCCCTCTGCCCAGTTCTCATCCACTCGACTGATTACAGTGATTATGTCTCCCTGAAAGATAATAATCATATAGGGCTTTCAATTCACTTGCCTGTACATGATAGATAACAGATGGGTTTGTCTCCTGTACTATACTGAGAGTGAACTATGCTAACCTTGGCTTTTACATCACTAAAATAGTAGGGAACGCAATATACTATGGTACTTATAAAGCTAAGAAGACACCTGCTCACTTTTTCTGTGTGACTTTTATGAATTTCATTTCCCTTTCAGTTTCGTAGGGAGCAAAATTTAAACTAGGAACATTACTTTAGTAGCCGTTAAAGTACTCAGCAGTTCAACAGCATCCAATGCAGTTTTAACATTATATTCATTGAACTGACAGGGACAAAACTGATCCTACATTGGGTCACCATTGAGGAGACATGGGGGCAGGAGCACCAGCCCTTCTTAGCTGGAGAATGGACAACAGACCTTGGCTGAGAAGAGGTAGAGTCTGGTAACATAGTACCTCCCACAGTGAGAATGTGGGTTGGCTCTGTGTTGTCCAACTCCAGAATCTCTGGGTGAGAAGCAGGGATTGTTGGGATAAAAACTGGGGTTATTCAAGTGACATCTGAGTATTGTGACTGCTATGTCTGATCTGCTACATTGATATTTTGCTTCAGTCTGTTTTATGTTTGTGTGTTTATTTTGTATGTACATGTGCATGGGGAAATCCTTAGGGGAGGGAGAGGAACAGAGTGCCCTTATTGACATAGTCTCAGGCAGAGGGAGATATGGTGCTGAGGGTTGGACAGGCCAGGTACAGGAAAGACAGGATAGATATTGGAAATCTGTCCAGCATTTTCCTCCATTCTCCATCCCTCAAGATCAAGGTTGCTCTGTTACCTTGCCCTCTGCTCTGCTGGTGCTGAATGCCAGGGCAATCTGTGATGTAACGTAATATAATATAATACATGTCTGTAATTTAAACCACCATCCATGACCTGGTTGTGGATGAGTTAGCTGACCTGGTATGTGTTGCAGAGTTTTGGGTGGATGAGCTTGCTGGTGTTCACTTGTCCCAGCTTTGTCTACCTGGGTACTTGGTGCAGCATCAACATAGATTGGGATGTGTTTGAGGAAGTTGCTGTAATCTCTCACAAGGAAGCCCATTTGTTCTAGCACCAAGTTTGAGGACTTGTACCTTGTGCTGGGCCAAAGAAGCAAAAGAGAGATGCTACTGATCTACCTCCCACCCCCCTGCCCAGCAGATTCCTTGCCTGAGCAAGCCAAGGAGGTCTCAGAGGTGATGTTTGAGAAACCCAGGACTGTGGTTCTGAAGGACTTCAAGATCAACGCTGAGCCTGAGCCTGAGACAGGACCTGCTCAGGGCTTCACAGCTACCATGAAATCAGTGGGCTGTCTCAATAATAAGTGGCCCAACAAACATGGCAGCATATACCTAGACTTGGTTTTTGCTATTGGATAGTTGGAAGACAATCTGATTTTAGGAGGGTTTACAACAACCCCGTTGTCATGGTCTTATCTCCTTTGCTATTCAATATCTATATGAGGCTGCTGGGAGAGATCATTAGGAGTTTTGGGGGTTGGATGCCATCAGTATGCTGATGACACTTAGCTTTACTTCTCCTTGTCACTGGAGTCAGCTGGGGCTGTGGAGATGCTGGAGTAGTGCCTAGATGCTGTAATGGGTTGGGTGAGGGTGTATAAACTGAGGTTGAATCCTGAGAAGATGAAGACTTTGTGGATTGATGATTTTAGTGTGGGAATTGGAGAGGTTGCCTTCTGTGGCTGGGGTGGCACTTCCCTTGAAGGACCAGGTATGTAGTCTGGGAGTAATCCTAGATGCATCCTTATCACTGGAGGTCACAATAGACTTGGTGGCATGGAGTGCTTGGAGCCAGCTTTGACTGGTCCACCAGCTATGGCCTTTCCTGGACAAGGATAACACAGACACAGCAGTCCACACACTGGTAACTTCCCAGTTAGATTACTGCAATACTCTCTACATGAGGCTGCCCTTGAAGACAACTTGGAAACTGCAGCTGGACTGATCACCGGAATTCCATTCAGGTATCATATAGCACCTGTTTTGAAAGAATTGCACTGCCTGCCAATATGTTTCTATTTTGAATTGAAGATGATGGCAATAACATTCAAAGCTCTAATGGCTTGGGACCTCAATGCTTGAGGGAGTGCCTCTCTCTCTGTATGCCTCTGTGAGAACTGAGATCTGTTGGAGAGGCCCTCCTCCATGTCCCATACATTGTGGGAAAACATAGGGGAAAGCCTTTTCTGGGTGGCACCCCCATTGTGAAATTCCCTCCCTTTGTAGGCTCAATTAGCACCAATGGCTGGAATTATTTCAGTGCCATGTTAAAACTTGGCTTTTTATTAAAGCCTTTTCCCAAACTGTTTTTATCCAGGCTGCCTATGTTTTATGATTCAAGCTTATTTTAACCAGTTTTAAATGGTCTGTTTTTAAACTGAGAAGTCTCTTAATATATGTTTAATCTTTTAAAACATTTAGAATTATTTATTGTTTTTAAGCTGATTTTATTGGAAGCTGTGATCTTCAGATATAGGGCAGGATATAAATATTTTGATACAAAAATAATAAAATATATTGGGTCAGTATATGTTTAAAATGACAGACAATGTAGAACACTTTGAACCTTCTCATTGCATTGCTAAATATTAGAATTCTTGGATTTTGTTTTATTCTGGGGCTTTGATAAGACTTCGACTGGACTCATTTTCATGCTGAGATCTATGTCCTCAGAGTAAGATTTCCCTCCCAAACAGGGCTAGAGATACAGGATACCAGATCCCCCATAAAATAATGTTAGTTGCTATACAGTGGCCACTGGCAATATATGATACATTAACAGACATCAGCCAGGATGGAAAGAGTTGCTTGGGCTCCTGCAAGGGGTTCCCTGTGAAAGGGAAGCTTTTGGGTGAAATGTCCGCAGAGGGCCCTTGCTAGTCAGTCTCCCTCTCTTACCAGCCTTACTGCTGCACACCTGCTTGTTCTCTTCCTCTCAACAGGGATGGGCAATTTGTATCCCTCCAGATGTCGGCTCCACCCAGAGTCCTATCTGGCAGAGCCAACAATGAAGAAAGACTTCTGCGAGCTGCAGTTCAGCAACATGTGAAGGGGTGCGTAGTCATCACCCCTATATAGAAGGAGAGGGCAAAGTCAGTGAAAACCACTGCTCCTTCTCAATGTTCATACACAAAGTGGGTAGATGGAGGAGAAGAAGGAAGAACAACAGCAGAGCCAAGTGTCAGTGAAGATCCAGAGCAGGCTGCTTGCTGGTATGTGAGTCTCAGCAGGTACCTGGCATCCTGGAACCCCTTGCAGCTGAGTCTAAATTAGTTGATTGACAAAATTTCTGTCCTACAAATTGGTCATGGCCCTTGGAGTAGCTCACAAAAAGAGCAAGTAGAGAGTAAAGCATTGTTTTTTTTTAAAAGCTACACTAGAATAAAATGAGTACAAAGCAAGGACACTAGAACCATTGTTCTATGATTGCCATATAAAATCCCACCCAGTCTCCCACAGAATTTCTCTGAGTATGTGCTGTCTGGAAAGGGTCTGTCTTGGCCAACCATTTGGAGAAAGAGAGAGCCACCTAAGCAGAGCTCTCTGGGTGAATAAGAGCTCTTTTATACAGAGTCAGACCACTGTTGCAACTAGTTCAGGATTATTTACCATGGGGTGGGCAAAGTGTACTGTCTGATGTCCCTACTGAGGTCTATATGCCTACAATGTTCCCATTCCCCTATCCCCTATTTTTTGGGGGAGAGGAGAATACTAATGAATCAGTTGCTTCTGGTTTTGAACAAAACAGACAGGAAAGGAAAGGAAAGGAAAGGAAAGGAAAGGAAAGGAAAGGAAAGGAAAGGAAAGGAAAGGAAAGGAAAGGAAAGGGGGGTGGGAGCAAAATATCCCCTTTAGAAAGAAGGAGGTTGATAGGTTGGAGACGTGTGGTGCTTTGAAGTCCTGGAGAAAACTATGGCCCCCAGACGTCTGGAAGTTGCCCTCTCAGTCCTACCTGAGGGCCAAAGGTCAAACCTGGGAATGTACCCATTTGCAAATCGTGTGCTCTGCCACTGAGCAAAGAACTGGTCCTTTCCCAGTACATAAACAGGAGGATGTAAATAAGGCATCACAACCAGAAACATTCTAGGTATTATGACTACTCACTACATTGTAAAAGAACCAACATGGTGTTATGGTGTGAGTGCTGGATTAGGATTCCAAGAGACTTGTGTTCAAATCCTTGCTGAGCCATGGAAGCCCACTGGGTGACTTTGGACAAGTCATACTCTCTCAGTTTCAGAGGAAGGCAAGTCAAACGTCCTCTGAGTAAGCAAAGACCCATTATATTTACAAAAGACCTCCCTGGCTGGAGATGGTCACTGCTATTTTTTTTTTTTTAAATATGCTGTAGATCAGTGCAGTTGTCTGTGTTTTTGGACTTTCCTTTGGGATGTCATTATAGAGACTGTCGTACTATGAGGGCCTGTACTTCCAAATTCATTATTACACCATAGTATGCGTGGCCCTAATAAATCCAGTAAAGTTAGGCAGAGGATGGAAGCCTTAACTGACAACGAAATAAAAAGATACAATGAAACTCAGGTGGTCTTCAGACTTTGGACAACCAGGTTCTAGTCTCAACTCAGTTTGACACCCATTGGAGAGCAACTCAGCTTCTCTCTCGGACTGATGACTTCATAGGACTATGGTGACGATATAAGAGAGGAGAGGAGGAGAGGTAAAGGAGAAATAAAGATGTAACCAATGAAAGCACAACTCTGTTTTGGAGAAGCAAATGTGATGTTCAAATGGCAGCAACAGGATTTGGAGCATTAATATGAAATAAGAGTTTATAAGATCTCTGGCCATCAGAGGTTATAAGCATGCAGCCTTCTGGAAGTTGTTGGGCTCACCACTGGCTATGCTGACAAGGGACTTCGAGTTTAACAACATCTGGAGGGCTGAATGATTCCTACCTCTGCTGTACATGTTGCGGGAAAAAACAGCATCTTGCTTGGCTTTTGTTTTGTGAAGATGTTTGGAAGTGGCTTTACAGGCACAGTCAGGAAATAGCTGTCATCTTCACAAACCTTTCTGTTCCTTGATTCCCTATTGGGAAGACTGATCACTAGAATTACGTGTTGCTGCCATTCAGCAAACTAGGAAGCAGGTCACAAAAGGTAACAATTCAGGGACCCTGCCATGGTGAATTCTGTTGTACACCCTGCTGTGATTCTTTGGATGTGGGAAAAAGTACCATGAAGACTTATTTTGTGTTGAGAATTTTTGAAAAGGAGTCAGCAAGGAAATGGTTGGATTTCTCCACTCAAAACTCACATTGTTAATCTCATGTTGCCAGCCACAGGTACCCTAAAATATTTCTCTCTCCTTGCCGAAATGCTGATTCTCTTATGTGAAACAGTAAATCTTAGCATCCTAATTGTGCTGCAGAAGTGGGGATGAGTTGTGTTTCTAGCAGGAAATAAACAGAATGAGTAACTGCTGAAATAAAGCAAATAAAGGGTTTTTTTGGGGAAAAAAAAGACAGTAGAAGGATCAAAACAAAACAAAAGCAGATGGCATTTAAAAAAAAAAAGGCAAGGTCTGCAGCAACCAGAAGAATGGTCCCTCTCTTGTGTCCCCAACTTGTTTTCAGTGATGTGGAAAGCTACTGTTAGTAGTGTTGATACTGTTGAAATGAACAGCAGCAGATGCTGCAGTGAAAATTGGTGCTCACAGCTGGCTTCCTCCTCATCCGGGGCTGAGATAACAACTGGCTCTGGGGTATCAGAACTCGTCTTCCTGCGGCTGCCTTCCAAAGCAACCGTAATCTCGATGCTGTGTGGCAACAGCCTGCATAAGTGTAATTTGGACTGATGGTTCAATTGGCCACACCATTGGCACATGTCTGAAACATGAGACTGGCTCATTATTACCCAGGGAGACCATTGCTCATTTCCCATGCAGAGTATACCTCTTGTCAACCTTTGGATGCTGAAGGGCATGTGCTTAGGAAGAACACATGGCAACTCTGTTAATTATGCTTTGCACGAGCAGTGAGACAAATGGAAAATATCCAGAGGGATATTTGCAGAGTGCTTCAGAGGATGAACTGGCTGCTTCTGTTGAGCTAGTCAGTCTCTCCCAGATATCAACATGAAAGCTTTTACATAGATACCTAAATCAACGGCGAGGAATAGTGATAGAATTAACTCCAGCAATAGTTAGTACCTGTGGGTGAATAATAGATGCTTATGTTCAGTTTGTATTATTATTCATTACAAATATAGAGGATGTGCCTAAACTTTGCTTGGTTTCCTCCTCATCCCAGGCTGAGATAACAACTGGCTCTTGGCTACCAGAACTCATCTTCCTGTGGCTCTCCTCTAAAATAACCCTAATCTCCATGTTGGGCGGCAATAGCCTGCATAAGTGTAATTTGGCCTGATTGTTCAATTGGCCACACCATTGGCACATGCCTGAAACATGAGATTGGCTCATTATTACCCAAGGAGTCTGTTGCTCATTTCCCACACAAAGCATATCTCTTGTCATCCTCTGGATGCTGAAGGGCATGTGCTTAGGAAGAATACAGACTCAGCAAGTGACAGAGGCACCAGCTATCTACAGTCCACTGACACATGAGCAGCAGGTTTGACTGGATCTTTCTGGTGCACTAATGCCTTCTTGCCCAGGTCAGTGAACCAAAGCCAAGACCATCTGAAGGACAGAGTTTGTAAAAATTACTTTCTAACTTACAAGTGTTAGAATCTCCTGGTTAGCATGCCGGCTAGCTGGGAAATTCTGGAAGTCACGATCCAAAAAAGTATCTCTGTAGCCCTCCCTAAGGATCAGGTAGTTGCATGAATACTGTTTATACACTCTGGACAGACTCTGTAGGCTACGTGCCAAAAATGTTGGCCACTCCTGTCTTTCATTGCAGTAATCTAGCCTTTGAGAATATTTAAAAAAAAAAATCCCAAATGTTGGGAAACTCTGATGAGGAGTTGATGATTCTCTCATGAGAATCATCATAGTTTGGGACATATTCTGCACAAAAATGGATGCAGTATTTTTGCTTGGATGTGCACGGAGAGCAAATTTTCTGTGCCCCCAAATTTTCTGCACTGAAACAATTTATTTAGAGAATAAATTCCAAATTGCAAATAGTCCTTGTAGACTGTTGTTTTTGAGGACTTTACCTCAGAGGAGAGAAGAATGGTGGTATGAGAACAAAATTTACAAAGATTTACATTGCTAACCTTTAGTTTACAAAAAGTAGTAATCATTGCATGGAAGGCAATGACTGAATAGGTTTGCTATTTTGTCCTCCTTCACTTTGCATTCTTTCACTGTAATGCAGAGAACACAACTAATGAATACATTGAGGGGGCGGCATATCCTGGTGGTAGAACACGTGATTTGCATGCAAAGATTCCCAGGTTTAATCCATTGTATCTCCAGGAAGAGCTGGGCGCCCCTCCGCCACCAACAAAAGCCCAGAGAGCTGCTGCTAGTCAGTGTCAACAATAAAGGATTCAATGGGCCAGTAATCTGACTCTGTATAAGGCAGTTTCCTATATTCCTAGGCCTTGAATATTATCATCTGAACTGGGCATTCTTAAGCAAGGTCTCCCTTCTTGGCTGGCCAATGCCAGACTTACCTTATGGAAGGGCAGGCAGTCTGTTTTTTCATTTGACTTCTTGGACTTCAGATCAAAGTTATAAAGTGCTCTGCAGAGGGGTAGTGGCTGAGGCAGGTGTTTGATAACTTGTACCGAGTTTGTTGGGAAGACTCCACTGACCCTGTTGATCTCTCCTAGATACCAGTTTTCATCCAGCTGACGGTGCAAAATGATGATGTCCCCTTTGTTGAACTTCAGTTCTCCAGGGTTGTGTCCTCTGTAGCTGTACAAGGCTTTAGCCCGGGGAACCTTCAGAGGAAACAAACAAAAGAGGTGAGTTAACTTATGCCTAGTTGACACAGTGTTGCACCACATGTGATTTAGAGCTATTCATCTTGAATTCAAGACCATGGTCGGTAGCAAAAATGAAACCTCTTTTTTTAAAAAAAATATTACAAGATATGCATTAATAACACTGGATTTATCTCAGTGCCTAATGCAACTGCTACCAATAAGTAACTGATATCCTTCTCAAGTGATTTTGTACAGCTGAATTTTTTTCTTGTGAATGTCAAGCCAGTTTAATAAAAGTTCGACGTTTTACAAAATTGCTTTGTTTAAGTGTGTCTGTGTGTGTGTACATGCCTTCAAGTTGTCTGTCAACTTACAGTGACTCCATTAATTTCATAGGGTTTTCTTAGGTAAAGAATACTCAAGAGATGGTTTTCCCTTGCCTTCCTTCTTGTTTTAATATAAGAAATACCTTGTGTTTATGCTTTTGCCTGCATTTGTGTGGTGGGCTAGCTAGCACACTTAACAGTACAATCCTATGTGGGTCTATCTAGAACTAAGTCCCAGCTGAGTTTAAGGGGTCTTACTCCCAAGCAACTGGGCATAAGATTGCAGCTGTAATCTCACTAGTTTTCAGTACATGAATTTAGTGTCTGCTTCTTTGTCTCTGTCTCTTTCCGTGTCTGTGAAATGAGTAGGAATTGAAATGTCAAGCTTTGATTTGTGCCATAGCTGTTTCTGTTTCCAATATTTGATTTCCCGTCAGGTTGTTAACCAGTGTCTTAGTGATGAAGGACAAAGGGAGGGAGAGAAAGGCACAGAGTTTATAGGTAGCGGCAAAGTCTTCAGAATAGATAAGAGAACCGTTGGGAGGACAGGAGTTGTGCAAGGCCTAAAAAACTTAGTACCAGCAACTTCCTGCCTGAGCCTCCTGGCATCAGAGTGTTCAATCTACATCCTCTCAACTAAGCACAACTTAGAAATGTTTTGTAACTGACACTAAAGGTTGAGATATTCAAGGTTTTTAATTAGAGCCTATGCACCATTCTTGTTTCTGGCATACTTCTTGATTCATAATTTGTGCATGCTACTCTGCACTTGCATAGTAGAGGGATGGACAACTTGTAGCCTTCCAGATATTTTTGGGGTGCAGTTCCCATTAGCTGTGCTGGCTAGATAATATTATGAACGTATGGTAACACGGATCTGAAGCCCTGTTTTTTAGTCCCAGAGTGTAGTTTGTGTATCAGACCACAGTACGCATTATACTTTGTAAGGTCATTGCTGTTACTCACTGCAAAATCAGAGCAGGAAGGGTTTCATTATTGAAATCAAGAGTGCTGAGGAAACTGCCTCTTTTGGAAGGGGGAGGGAGGAGACTTCAAACCTGTTTTTGCCAGTCTCCATAGTAAAATGACTGCCAGGTTACAATATCCACTTTACTGAACTGAATCGTATTTCATCTACTAGAAAACTTTCAATTTAATATCAGATAGACCAGAGCATTTAGATTGCTGGAGCAAACCCACAGAGCCTTCGCTGTATTCATTGTTGCAGTGGCAATCTGAGAGCAGCCGGGCATCCTTTCCTGTCCACCACACCCCCTGTGCTGGAGAGGCACAGCAGAGATAAGTAGGAGGGAGTTGTTCCCATGTCCCCGGGGGCTGTATGTCCAGGCCTCCCTTGGTGCACCAAGCAAGGAGGATAAGGAGAGGCATTCACTCAGAAAATGAGGTTCATAATGCCAGAAAGGGACTTAAATGATACAGGCAGATGGAAATGTTGGGCAGCATGCAAGTCCTTCTGGTACACCTCATGAAATTAAATAGGCACACTGTATTTTCACTTATATTTGTGTCATCATAAGCAAAGCATTTGAATGGCAGCCTGGAAATCTGAAATGTGAGCAATTTACAAAGTTGAAAGTACTGCATTGCCAGGTGCAGCTCACAGACTGTGCATCCCTCTAGGCAATGAAAAAGACTGGACACATTTATAGATTTACAACAGGAAGAGACCTGGGAAAAATGAAGAATTCTGGGAGACTTGGGGGCCACAAAAACTGCCCTGCTGGCCCACATGAGGTCCATGGACCATACTTTGCCCACCCCAGTAGCAATTAAATAACTCACTTGATGAATGCAAAGCTTCCCACCTTCCAGATCATAACCATGATCATGTGTAGATACCTTGTGTTTTTTATACCTCTACATTCTGAAATCTGCAAACTCAGCTGCCATCTTTCTTGCGTTTTGTGCAGCTTGAGGAGAAATCCTACTTTGTTTGTACAATGTTTCACAGGAGAGCTTCCTTTTTATACGGCACCAGGAAATCTAAACCAGAGCATTAAAATATGGCTAAGTTCTGATGTTGCGAATCTTCTGTATGTTTAAAACTGGACTGCTGTCATCATCAGAGAATCACAAACAAACTGGAATGCTTCACAGCACAAGGACAGGGGATCATGTAGCCCTGCAGATATTGTTGGACTACCTCTCCCATTGTTCCTCACCATCAGTGAAGCTGATTCAAGGCAGAAACTGAATGTTCCTTGTGATCCTACAGAGGCTTAGTTCAATGGAATTAAGAGCTATTGGATTCAATGAAACTTATTTTCAAGTCTTGAATCCTATTGATCGTCTCTCTAGAATAGACTCATTAAATTAATTGCTGAAAGCTTAGCTAACATTAATGTGATCCACATTGATGACACCAAAGGTTTGGCATAGACTAGTGGCTTGTGGGGGGAATCCAAAAATATTGAACAAAGAAATCACTACTGGAAAGGAACAGCTTATTGCAAATCCCCCCTTCCTTTTAGAAACTTTGAAAATGGCAAAACAAAGCAACTACAACACGCTTTGACTCCCCCACCACTGTCTTTCATGGCTAGGCCAAGAAAGCCATCAGGTTCTCAAAGTAAAAACTGTGATTTCATTTTATGTTTTGAAATACCATGCCCAGGTAAATATTCTAATAAGACCTAGCTCCAGGGTTCCAAGTGTGAAACAGCTCTTTTATGCCCAGTTTCCAACTGTGCTATTATGTTTTGTGCACAGTAGAGTTACCCGGGAGAGGTTCCTGGGCTAATAAGGGATATACTCAGTATAGTGGAGGGGGGCCTTCTGAAAATGGGGTGCATCTTAAACACTGGCAAATATAGATAACTCCTGCTGGGTGAAAATGCATAGGAAAGCAGGGAGAGTGAAAGGAGTGCTTGTGCAAGTGCTCCTTTAATCCCCCTTCCTGTCATTTTGCCTGGGTGGGAAAAACTAGTGCTCCTTTCACCCCCCACATTTCCTTTCCTTTCTGCCTCCATGGGGACTTCTCCCCACCCAGGAAGTGGGGAGAAAGGAGTTTCTTTCACTCCCCCAACCTTTCCTATGTATTTTACCACTGCAGGGTACTAAAAAAAATTTTCCTAAAAAATACTGTCTGAAAATCTTATATACCAGCACGTCTAATTCATGAATATGAACATTATTATTTTACAGAGAAATGAGTAGTTTGGTTAAGTGAAATCAATGCTTTCATTTGGTATTTGGGTAGAACACAAACTTTCTAGTAGCTACTTCCTGCTTGTCAAACCTGCACATCATGAATTTTGATTGTCCCTTATATTGCTCTTTGGAAAAACCTGGCAACACCAGTTGACACAGCAGAGAATGACTCTCCTCGACTAGGAAAGAGCTGGTGCCACAGCAGGGGCAGCAGGCAAGCACTACTGCTACTGTGGTCACCTTGCTATCATCTGTGGAAGAAGCAGTATGGGGGTCAGCACAGGATCCCTTGAAGTTTCATGGTGATTTGTGTGTGCTGTTCATAGCAACTTATAGACGATCTACCCTTCTTCCTGCCACCCGAGGTGGAAGCACAGAGAAGACCTCATTAATGGTGGTGTCCCAACTGTGAAGCACCATTATGGGGCACCAGCGGTACTATCCATTAGATGGTATGTGAAAACTGTCTTATTCCCCAAAATTTGAGTGGGGAGTCTGTGTTTCTGCATTTGTTATCTGTGTTGCCTACCTTGGTTTTTACTGTGTGTGCACTTCTGTTTTAACTGACTTCTCTCACTTTTTTCAAAGCCACTTTGGATTTTTTCCCCCATAGAAAAGAAGACATAGAAATAGCCTACAAACTGGATACAGCACTTGAACAATAAGAAGCTGGAACCAAGACAATTGTAAAAGGCCAAGAAGAGATTCTCTGCAGTTCATTTGATCTGGACTAGTGGCAGATGAACCTGAACAAATGTCCTTGGGGTCACTTCTATCCTTTGACCTGGCTTAAAAGGGCTATGAGACAACGCAAGGGATACGAAACAAAATGTGGAGTGCTTTTGGTCAGGATTTGCAGTCATTCTATCCCATTCCCCTTCACCTGGTTTTCCACCTCCCCCTGTGCCCCTATGCATTGGCCACTGAGCACTAAGGACATCATTATTCACAAAATTTCTCATGCTCAGTGATAGAGACTGTAAGTAGTCTGCCAGCTTGCATCAACAACCTGCCTGGAAATTACCAACCTCCACAAGAGTTCTTGCCACCGGCAGAAGAACAAAGTTAGAGTCTCTTTAATATTATGCAATTGTACTGCTATGCTGTGACTGTAACTGTCATGGCTCCTGTGGAATCCTTCGGTACTAATCCTAACGGACATTCTATGGAATCTGGGATTTGTAGGTTCAGAAGTTATTTAGAATTTTTTGCCAGGAGATTCTAAACTATAAACCCAACGATTTCATAGGCTGGAGCCATACCTGTTAAAGTTATATCAAAGTGTGTAACGTGAAGAGGCTTTTCATTGAGGTTTCTATAATTTGTTCACAAAGTGTAGCTCTCTAAAACATGTATCTTTTTCTTTTCTGAAGTAAAGCATATACATGCACAGCAAGCATGAATGGGCTGACTGATGAAAAAGACTATTGTTTTGCACAGTCTGCTACAGCAGCTATTGTAGCTTGCACAAAATTGCACAAAAATTGTTCTCGAAAATGGGAGAACTCTCGACAAAAAGCCTAGGAAATATTTTACCATCGTTGTTGCTGCTGTGTGCCTCCAAGTTTTGTCCAACTTACAGTGACTCAAAACTGAACCTGTCACAAGGTTTTCATGGCAAGATTTGTTCAGAGGAGGTTTTTCTTTGCCCTTCTCTCATACTGACTTGTCCAAGCACACCCAGTGGGTTGCCATAACTAAGTGGAGATTTGAACCCTGTTCTTCAGAGTCACAGTTCAGTGCTCAAACGACTACACCGTACATGTTATAGATGAAAAAATAAAACCTGTGATCTTTTCTTCTCATGTGAAAAAAAAAATTAAATCCCTGCTGAGTATATGAAGTCCTAACACGGATTTTTCCTAGGATAACTCCTTCCCCAGTAGTTTTTGTTCCCTAAATAATGTTTGTACTTTTATAAATCTTGAGGTTCCCCAAATCAATGATGCCTTTTTGTTATGTTTGGTGAGTGCTGTTGTAGCTACATATAGTATTCATAGTATTCATAGCCTGGACTTCAGGAGAGAGTGATGCTGATAACATTTGAGCCTGCTTATAATGAAAACAGCCTGATCCTTCTGTGCCTACAAAAATGGGCAGATCTTTAAAATGCTACTTCAGTATCATATAAAACCCCAAACCAATTCATTGCACATGCAAATCTGGAGATTAGAGAAACTGAAACATGACAGAGTTTAATCCACAAAACTGAAGTATTTGTAAGTGGAGACCTGGAACAAGATTGAGTTTTTAGATTGTTTTCATTGTAGTAGGTGAAAAAAGCTTGAGTATACAATGGCATAAAGAAAGAGCTTTTGCTAGCTTATATGTATGGCACCTTGGCATTTTTTTAATCAAAACATAGATATCTTTCTTTTATTCATAAAGGATTCTTGGGTAACAATGCCCTACTTTCTGTTTCTTACATGGAACAACATGAAGTGTACTTCTACTTCTATTTTAAGGATTCTGAAAGATTGTGCCAACTAGTTTCTCCCAGCTGTTAAATAGTTAGCTGTTTTAAACTATATTTAAGACATATCTCATGTCTGTTGCGGTCACACATATATAAATGAGTGTGTACATGTTCAGATACACACATATTTCAGTGTACAAGGATGGGAAGTTTGGACCAGTTAATCAGCTGGGCTGTGGGTATAGGTGTCTGTGATTCATTCAGGTTTGACCACACACGGAGCCTCTAAGGGCCACTTATAGTACTCCATATAGTATAGCCACTTATGTACCCTTATTTCAAATACTTTTTTCCCTCTCAGGTCCTACTTTGATGTTTTCCCCAAATTCTTGCTACTGCTTTGTACTGTTTTCTATGGAACAGTTGTTCCATTTCATTTCTCTCTCCAGCTCTTGCATGCAAAGTTATGCAAAAGTTATGCAGCACAATCTGAGCAATAGAATGGAAGGAAGGCAAAGCAATGGCTGACTGAAACTTTTTAGAAAGTCTGAATTCAATTTTCTTTGCCAGTGCACTGCTATCTTATCCTCTTCAATGTCAATGAAAGTTTTGCAATTCAGTGCTGCATTGTAGGTAACAAAACTCTCACAATGGGTTCTGTAAAGAAAAAATTAGAGTAACTTGGAGTAGACAAGCAGCTGTTGAGGTAGGAGGTACTTAACTTCTCCCCACCGGTCCACATTACAAGTGATTTCTCCACTGCATTACCATGGGATTTTAGAAACATGTCTAAGCAGATAAATGACTAGACATGGGGAGACTAGACACTGTAAGAAATGTTAAAGTGAAACAATGAGTGGGAAAAGGGATAGGTGCTTTTCACCCAGCTGCTTTACCATCTTGTTTCCAGCTGCAGACAAGATGCTTCCAGGAGCCACATGTAAAGGCAACCATCTTCCCCCATGGTATGCCCTCTCAGTCTAGTGCAAAGAACTTCACTGCTTCTGAACATAGAAGTTCTAGTTTGCTACTCATATTGAGGAATTTGTTGAATCCATTTTAAACTAGTGGCTATACCACTTCCTTTGGCATTGACTGAACTCTATATGTAAACTACATGTCATGCCCCAAAGGGAAGTAATACTTCTTTTAGTTTCTTCTCAGTCTACTGCTCATTGTTTTCCTTGGTGACTCCAAATAAGGCTGGTCCAAGATGTTCTCCTGCCCTAGCTGAAGGACAAGATAGTTCCCATCCCCACTCCCTAATCCATGTACATAGACATGTTGGAATGATGAGTGAATCTTACTTCAGCACTGGCAATAGAACAGTGTCCTCCATGAAACCCAACACAGTAGGTCCATTTAAAGAGCTGAGGGCATGTTCTGTGACTGCATAGCCCTGCCCTCCAGCAGAGAATTGCTATCTGGAAGTCTGGAAGGCATAGGCTGCCATCACTGACCCATCGCTTCTGTCACCTGAGACAGGCATCTCACTCTGCCAAATGGTAGAGCCTTCCCTCTCTCAGCTTTTAACATTAGGAGAGATGGAGAGGAATCTCAGCTGAGAGTACCTTCCAGGTTAGCTTTTATTGTACAATCACCCTGGCTCATCCACAGAATTTTAGGAGGTGGCCTAATGTCATTGGCAGTAATCTCTTGTGTTTCCCACCACTTTCCTGCCCTTTTTTTTAAAACAAAACAAGACAAAACAAAACAACAGACAACGCTAAGTGGGGAATATGTTTAAAGTGACTGTCTGGAAGCATCTTCAGTTCAAAATTTACCAAATGAGATTTGCAGATGAAATCTAGTTAAGCAGTATTACACTGGACCTTCTTCTGAAGACTTTTTTGAAATGTTCATGCCTTTAAGGTCAGCAGCACACAAGTTCAGGGAAACTGCAGTGTTCTCCCATTAGTTTCTGAATTTTTGTATTGTGTCCAGTCTAAAAATTCTTGTGAACTAGGTTATGATCATGTAACTTACACTGCCACGTATAAAAACACCCTGTGCCAGCTGCTCAGTCTTTTGTAGGGTACCAGTTCAGACATTATTCATAGCAAATATGGGTTTATCAATAAATGCATGCTCAACAGATCACTGCAGGTGAGTCATAGCTTCCTGACAAGAAATTTGGGAATCTTGGAAAGTTCTTGTCAAAAAACAAAGCATGTGAAATTCTCACCCATCCCTTGCAGTCACTTTTTGAAGGTAAGAAAAAGAATGGGAATGTGGGATTATGGCTAGATTTTTCCTGTCACATACTCCTTGTGGATTTAAGAACAACAAAATACAATGTTATGTGACAGTGTTTTCTTGGCTGTCATGGCTGAAGAAGGCCTTGGGGGTAGAAAATAACTAATTCACTTACGGTATTTCAGTTTTACTTTCATTTGCAGTGGTTCCCTGGGTCACCAGAGTTGGCTGTTGTAATACTGCTGAAGTTCAGCAGGAAATTGCAGTGGTGTGAAAACAGAGCACTGATAGTGGAGGGAGAAGAAAGGGCTGGTTTCTTTGCATTGTGTCTCACAGGACATAGGGAGAAAATGATGGTGGTGGTGGTGGGACTAAGGAAGAGAGAATGGTTGATTACTGCAGTCTTTTTTTTGCAGGAAGGGGGCAGATTCACCTTATTGTGTCTGCTAAGGTTTTGTTGTCAGAATTTGGTGGCAAACTATGGTGGTGAAAGAAGTCTGTTTGAACAGTGTGTGTGTGTATTTTGTGGAGTAGAGACTGGGGAGATTCAGGCTATTGAGGGCTATAAATGGAGGCCTGGTAGTCTAGTGAGACCCATTGGCAGTACATTTCTTGCTCCTACATTATACCTTTCTTCTGCTTTCCCTTCTTTTGCTTTCGTCTTCTACATTATTATTATTATTATTATTATTATTATTATTATTATTATTATTATTTTGCACTGCCTTTCCCCACCTCAAACCTATTCAGCTTCAGCCTCCCACCTGGCCTTGTCCCTGGTGAAGGCAAAGCCATCCATCCTACTGAGCATGCTGTGCTATAGGCTTCTTTGGCTTTCTCAGCTGCTTGTTGTTGATGCTCCCTCCTTGTGATAGATTATAATTTGGGCAAATCCTCTCTTGTTATGGCTGTGAAATAGCTACAGGTATTAATTATGCTGACTTGCTCTTTAGTGCTTGTTCCTTTTATTTTGCGTGCTTCACTCTCACCGGTTACATGTCTTTTGTCTTTCTCCCTACACTTTAGATGACATTTTTAACATCATACTTCCTACTCCACTCCATTTCCTTTTCACCTAAACCAATGCACACCAAAATGTTTATTCTTCTACTGTTTTTGTATTTAGATATCTTCTGCTGGGTAAAGGAGATAACAATTTTTTCAGATTTTTAAGGAGCAGCATGCCAATACAGAATACTAGGTACTGCCGGATTTTCCACTAAGTACCCCCCTGAAAAACAGAAGCAGCCAATCCTGGCTCTCCAGCTGTTGAATTCAGACTTTCAAGTATACACACTTTTAAAAAAATGTAAAGAAGCTCTTTGATATACTAATTCCTTGTCACTGGAGAATCCAAAAGAGATAGTCTTTACAACACACCCTCTAAAACATCCTTGAGGCAGAAACTTTTCTTGAGAGGAACACACCTATGATACTGTACAGCAGATCAAAATCTCTTGCTATGCATGTATCAATTCTCATGGTGCAATGTCAGGATCTATTGGGATGCAATTAATGGTTCATTAGGATGCAATTTTAAAATTATTAATTTGAAAGTATAAGTCCCAACTAAAAATAATGAACCTTAGGTCCCTTTCACACAAGACAATTACAGCACTACGATTCCACTTTCACGGCCATGGTGATATCCTGTGGAATCTGGGGGGTTTTAGTTTGGTGAGGCACTATCTCTCTCTGGTGAGAATTCTTTGTAAACCTCTCTAAACTGCAATCTTAAGATTCCATAGGATGTTACCATGGCAGTTAAAGTGGAATCATAGCACTATAACTGTATAGTGTGATAAGGTCTGAGGAAAGATGGCTAGGACTGGGTGGTATGAATAGTATATTTTACTTCCCACTTACTTTACACATGTCAAGAGATAAATGTTTATTTCTTCTTAATTTCTTTACATAAGGAGAGCTGTTTTACTTGGGAAGATGGCAGTAGTGTCTCCCACAGTATCTAATGAACTAGGCTTTAATGAGTTTGAAATTCAAAAGGAGAGACAAAATGTCCAAGTTCTTATTGTCAAAAGGAACCCTGGTGAGAGAAAAGGTGGGTTAAAAAAACCTCCACGCAGCTATCTGGTAGTGAGGGAAAAACTACAGATATGCCCTTTTCATAATAATGATGACAGAAATTCCAAATTACTGAGCACTAGAATAGTAGGTTACCCCTGGATAACCTCTGACAGAGCTCTGAAATTCTTCTTGTTACTCAAGTGTAAAATTGGATTATTTTAAATACATATGCAAATTTTATACCTATGGAGTGAGGAATTTGGCCCTCCAGATCTTCTTGTCTACAACTTCCCCCAGACCTACCAAGCATGACCAGTGGTAAGGGACTGTGGGAGTAGCAGCGCAAAACACTGGTGGACAAAAGGCTTCTCATCACTGGAAGAACTATTTGAAGTCAGTATTGAATGTTGCTATATGATAGTTGTTTGATTGATCAAATTGACCCATTTTTTAAAAATGTGACTGTACATTTTCCTTTGAGTGATTGATTTCGTAACGGGTTTGATTGTTCATAGAAGACAGACATGTTGCGTTATGAACAAACTCTGTTCTGAAGAATGACATTCATGGTGCTGTTCTCATGCCACTGAAACTGTACACGTCCTTATGATATTGAATCTTGCCCACTTTTCCTCATTTCTAATTATATGTTTCACTGACTACCAAAACAAAGGAATGATATTGAATATCTCCTCTTTCTGTGGTACATCTACCCCAGGTTAAGTCTTGCTGCTTTGCAGGGAGACGTTCCTGGCAGTTGCTAAAAAAAAAAAAAATCAATCTCCATAGTGGTTTGTCTTGGATGTGCATGTAAAAAAGAGTCACAAGTGAGTAAAGAACATAGTGAACACCCACCTACCCATTTAGTGCTCTCCAATGATGCTCATAATCATTGACCCTTTTCTGAATTGAGACGAAGAGAGTTCAGCCATTACTAACTGAGAAGAAGAAAATGTTTCTAATGCTTGTTTGGGTCTCACTGAGGACCAATACAGAACTAATTATACGAGTCTTTCTTCAAACCAACCTAATAGAAAATGTTGACCCAGTTTGGATCTTGTTTGTGCATTTACAACTTCCCTAAGCAGCAGAATGCACCACAGCCACAAATTACATGATTTTTTTTTCAGAGCAGGATCCTTTTTGGATGAAAGGAACCAATTAATCGATATGCCCATGGTTTTATTGCATTGTTTTAGCATGTATATCATCCTGATTGCGTTGGCTATGTGGTAACTCATAAATGAAACAAATAATGACTTTCCAAGTTCCTTCACTGACAATTCATCATAGGTTTGCTAATGATCTGACTTCATGAGATTCTGCTTGGGCTGGGGTTATTTGCATAACTTTATGTGCAACCTCTCCCTCCCTTTAGCCTCTCTGTAATTGACAAGAATTTCTTGTGCCAATTGTCTGTATTTGCTTTGAAGTAACTGCTGGTATAAGTAGGATTGCATCAAATGGTATTTGATGTGATTGGAGCAGAAAGAAAATTTCCTAAGTATTCAAAAGTTGCCAAGATGTCAGATTTAAACCTTAAAGCAACATTTAAAGCTCATTCGGTTGAGGCAGCCATTTTCTACCACTTACTTGGAACTGAGTATCATTTAACTGAACGGGACTTATCTCTGAAGACATTTACGGGATTCCACTGTTAGGTTTGTTAGCATGGCTTCATTATGCCAATGTTTGCAAGTGTCACACATGAACTCCCATAAGCTATAAACTGCTCAACGTGAAATAACAACTCATGACATCTATTAAATAGTACCTAATACAAAACAGTATTTCATGTCACCAGCCAAACACCATTGCATGTAAACTGTCAAATGTAGTCAAACATGCCAGCTATAAGGTCCTGCCAAATATCTCTTGGTGGCTTATGCTGGCATAACTGGGGGTTACACTTGTGAATGGCAAGTGCTTTTTTGTGATGGTTTTGCATCCACCGGCAGTTTGATGGTTTCCAAGGAACCAGAAATAAACTTCTGTTCCTAGCTGACCTCTGGTGATGATAAACTATGCTTGAAGTTCCCACCATTGGAAATACAGGATGAGCAGGGGATGGGAAACATGCTGTGCAAATAAAAGTCATTCAGAGCTTATCTTCATAAGTAGAATAAACACACACTATAATTATGTTTAATAAGCTAGTTCTGTCTTCCTTTTTTGTTTACATTAGAATGGTAAGATTTTAGGCTTGTACTATTAGAAGTCAAGAAAGTACGGGTCATTAAAGTAAGAAAAAGAAGTAATGGAACATCATTATGAAAGAAAAACAGTAAATTTGGATGATGATAATCTCCAAGAGATCTTCACCAAGGCCCTTTCACGCTACACAATTATAGCACTATGATTCCACTTTAATTGCCTTGGCTCCATCCTGTGGAATCCTGGGATTTGTAATTTAGGGAGGGGCATTTAAAATTCTCAGTCAGAGAAATCTGGTGCCTTTGGTCAGACTACAGCTCTCAGAATTCCATAGGACATCGCCAAGGCAGTTAAAGTGGAATCATAGTCTGTATAGTGTGAAAGAGCCCTACTGAAGTGTAGAACAGTGGTTCTCAAAACCTCTGGTCCTCCAAAGATATTTTGAACCTCGGTTCTCAGAATCCATCCTTGGCTGTGCTAGTGGAGGTTTTTGGGAGCTGAACTACAAGACAGCTGAAGGATCAAAGGCTGAGAACTCCTAATCTAGAATAACTGGCCAATCTCATCACAATGACTGAGGTGGTGTGGATCCTATGGGAATGGGGGGGGGGGAGCTGAGTCAAGTTTACCATCAGTTGAGTGGGGAATTTTCTTCTTCATTTAGGATGAATAGTTGCTAACAACTCAGACTTTGACTGAGGCATTATTCTGACTTGTGCAATTTGGAATTGCAAGGGGAACCGCACCCTTTAAAATGCCATACCCTCATAACAAAATTTCCTGGCTGTAGAAAGTTTTAGGTTGCGATCCTGTGCACATTTACTTGGCAGTAAGTCCCACTTTCCAAGCAACTTGTCCACATCATTATATTGAACAAACTGAGGATCATCCATCAAAACCAGCTGAGTGCATGCCTCAGTTTTCTCCACAGACTCTATCTTCAGTGTGGAGTCCACGTCAAAATAAATCCAAGCAATTGTCTGCAAGGTATTTAGCAAATTCATCACAGCACTTTCTGAGGGCTCCTCCTCAGCAATCTGAGGTCTAGGATGTAATAGCCCTTTAACTACCTAGAACAGATACACTGGATGAGATTGATGTAATACAAGCAGCAAAGAATCTTTTTTGTTGTTGTTACCCTGACTGCTACAAAGTAGGTTCCTAAAATGGATCTTAAACTGATCTTAGTTGGATTAATCCTCTTTCTGTACTGTCACTCTAGTCAAATACTCAAGCACTTCATTGCCCTGAGCTCCTCAGAAAACCAAGGAACCTGTGCCCTGATCCCAAGTAAAATACACAATTATAGCACCATGATCCTTCTTTAACTGTCATGGCAACATTCTGTGTAATCCTGGGATTAGCATTCTGGTCAGAGGCACTGGTGGAAAGCGCTTTAGCAGAAGGTTCTGAAGGCCCCTCCCCTTAAATTGCCAATCCCAGGATTCGACAGGATGTTGCTGTGGCAGTTATAGAGGTATCATAGCACTATAGCTGCATAATGAGAGGGCTCTTAGACAAAGAATGGGGAAGCAGTAACTGGAAATATTAAGTGCCCTCACTGAATAACTACATGTGGTCTGAAACTCATGACAGTAGTGGGACGAGCATGTTCCCCAGTCTTCCCTGAAAAGGCATGCTTGCTTCACAGGAGGGCCTGACCTGTTTAGATTGGGAACAAAAAACCTCAGAGTTCAAAGGCTACATCTTACAGAGAGCAGATATGATGTGTTTTCAAGGCACGCTGTGGATAAGATGATCAACAGCAGCTCTACTTGTGCTACTTCCTTTATAGCTATATAAGGAACACAGAAAGATGTTTTCTGCCAGGTTAGACTGTTTGTCCATCCAGTTCAATATTCTGATTGAGAACAACTCAGTAGGATTACTTACAAAAGTTATCCTCACGACCTCCTTTCTGGTCCATTTAGCGCAGGATGCCACAGATTAATTCTGTGGCCTTATGCGTGCAAAGCACTGTGCTAGAGTCCATCCCCTTCTCAAACAGATAAGTCTAGTGTCTCCCTTTGTCACTTTTCCTTCAATCAGTTATCATTTAGTTTCATCAGAGCTTGGAAGTAATTAGTTACAAATATGAAATTAATTATAATTAATTCCTTTTATTAACTCTCTAAGGCATAATAGTTATTAGATAATGAGTGATCAACATAACTCCTTTTGCAATAACTATGCTCCAATAACAAGAGCCTAAAACCAATGTGCTGCTTGCAGTAGTGTTGGGATTTCTAATCCTCTCTCTCTAGCCGACTCCTGTGTCCAAAACCTGCTCTGGAAGGTCTTTTCAGACTACCAAAAGAGGGATTTGGGATGTTCAGGAGCTGTAGTAGGGAAATTATACCCGATATGTATGCTGAATTCTCCTTTTGTGGAAGTAGGAATCCAGTACTGCATTCAACCCAGGGTGCACAGCTGTGGCCTCTTTACGTAGGAGTGTTTTGTGCCACGGACCAGCACCTGGTAGGATTCAGGTGTTATTTTTTAATATAACTATTTGCACTTTGGAGAATAAAGAAAGTATTATTATTATTGCCCTGAATCCTTTTATATGGTGTAGGTTATATAACTTTATGTATTCTCAGCTACATAGCAGAGGCATTAAGAAACTATGTTAGTGAATTGCAAAATGTGTACCAGGATACCAGCAAGAGTCTTCCAATGTGCATTGGCATTCCCTAGCCCATGTCCTGATGCACAGTCGGTCCCAACGCACATTGGTCATTTGGCTGGCTCCCCTATGTAGTAACATAACAGCAGCCCCTTACTGGGTACTGTCTTTACCAATGGCTCAATTCTAATTCCCACTTACAAGGGCTTAAGTCTCCAACAGGATTCTGGCCATTGTCTTTATTGTTGTTGTGATCTTTATTTATTCCCAGCTTTTTTGCCAAGATCGGGACTCAAGGCAGATTACAAATTAGAATGAATGCATTATAATTAAAAACATACAAACAACGCCAAACAAAAATTAAACTACTGTTGTATTAAAACAATTTAAAAAACACAGGGGGTTGATAGCCCATGAGGCCCCTTCCAACTCTGTGAATCTATACCTTTGTGACATACACTTCAAAAAGATCTTAAGAACTGGCAAACCACTACACTTTAAGACAACATAGAACCTTCTTATAGCCCTTTCCATTAAAAGCATATTTGAATAAAAAAGCTTTCTTCCGTCAACAGAAGGACAGCAAGGAAGAGACCATGGGAGCCTTCCTTGGGAGGGAGTCTAGGAGCAGTCACCATGAAGGCCCTATCTTATGTTCCCACCAGTCTCACCTGTGAAGGTGGGGGGAATGGAAGAAGAGCTTCTGTTTTGGATTTCTAGGTCAGGGCAGGCTGCAATGGGGAAATATGGTCTGTCAAATAGCTGGGACCTAACTCCAAGTAAAGATTTATGATTAAAAATTGAAACTATCACAATAACTAAGCATTTGAGACAGGGGAGGGAGTAGTGGACTTGTAAGCATAGCTCATTAACCTTTGAAAAGTAACCTCCCAAGCTCTGAATTTCACATGAGATGTAGGACCAGCTACTGGAGTGATTTAGTTAACCCTGTGTGCATTCAACTTTTGCTTGTTTTGGCACCAAAGTCCATCAGATTTGTGCATTGCCCTGAAAACCAATGTGTATTTCCCTGAAGGGTAACTGACAAAGAAAGACACAAATCATTTAAAAAAAAAAAAAAGTTATAACCAGTCTGTCTCCTGTAGCTTGAATAGGGACAAAGACTCTTTGGGCTTGTTTGTTTTTTATAACTCACAACACATGTTAATTAGTTTGAAAAGATGCTTGTGTTATTACCCCTGTGTATAAACGGCCCTCTCTGTACATCAGGATAAGACTTTATGTATCTGATGAAGGGGACAAAAATTCACAAAGGCTTTAGCAGTAATATATTTGTTAGTCTTTAAGAGGCCATGAGCATCTGTGTTCTTTTTGCTGCAAGAGACTAATATGGCTGCCTCTCTGGAAATTGCACCATAAATTGCACTTCCCCAATGACAGGAAAGGTTGTTATTTACATGGTTTGTGTGTTCATCTTGCAAAACGCCCCCGTCTCTAGGGTGGAGAAATGGTGCCATTTTATGGTAGCTTCATCATAATTTCAATTCTGTTTTTCTCCTTTTTAGCAGTTAAGATAACTTCAATCTTGTCAGACAGAACAATACTGTCAAAAAATGAACTTGTCATTTGAATCTCTTCTTATAATTATATTCTGAGAACTGAAGACATTTGGAGTTTCTTTAACTTTGCTTTTTCCCCATAGGAAAAAGAGAACTGCAGAGCTTCACGCAAGCAGAAAGCAGGGAGTAAAGCCCAGTCCCAGTACTTGTATCTTCACATGGTGAATGAATCTTTTTTCTGTTCCTCTGATTCATTTCAGATCCAATGCCAAAGCTTTAGAGACACCAAGTAGTTGCATTGATTTCTTTCACTGTGTCGGTTTCAACCAGCCTATACTTAAGTCCGACTTACAGAGATTTTAAAAATCAAAGGTTTACATCCAATGTTGCAAGAGAGGAAATTTCTCCACTGGTCTTCATGACCTCCTGCTCTGATCTTGAGGGGCCCCTAACACTGGGGGGGGGGGAGTACAGGAGGCTGCAAAGAGAGCGAAGGAATGATCTCTTTCATGCTGTGTTGATAAATGTCCATCTGCAGATAGTCAGCACTAGTTCCGTACATCCTTATAAAGACTCTAATCAAAATGCTTACATGAGAGTCAGCCCACTCTAAAAGGACTGATAATCATCCAGAAATAGGTGCCTCTTTGGCAAGAGAAATACTCTAGATCAGCTTTCCTCAACTTCATGCCCTCAAGATGTGCCAGGAATACAGCCTCATCATTCCTGATCATCATCCCCCCTCTCCTAGGACCCTTCTACACTACAGAATTATAGCACTATGATTCTACTTCAACTGCCATGACTGTATCCTGTGGAATTTGTATTAGGGTTCTCTATATGCTTTCTCCTAAACTGCAGATCTCAGGGTTCCAAAGGATGGAGCCACGGCAATTGTGCTATAATCCTGTAGTATGAAAGGGCTCCTAGATCCCTCCAAACTGTTATAACCCTGTACAATAACTGTCAATGCACTGATCTAAGCCTTGTTCCTTATGGAAACAATATGGAAACATTCACATGCAAAAAGTACCATGAACAGAACTTCCCATTGCATCCTTTTGGTGCAGGCCCCATCTGCCAGAAACATAACAGTCAAACACTATCAGTGCTGTAGCAGCATAAGGACTTTGTTTGCAGAGGTACTGGCATAAAAGGGTGCCATGCCACAAGAACTAATTTACTGCTATTGAAGTATTTTGATCTCCCTGTTCAATCTGTTTTAAATATGCGTGTGACTTGAGTTCTGTTTAAAAGCAGATATTCTGGAATGTGCCTTTGATATGTGACTACATTGCAGGGAGCGCCTGACTGGTGCTCCCTCGGCAGTGTACGGGGGAAGCATTTCTCTCAGGGGGATCATGAGAAGCAGCCCACTGGATCAAGTAGTTTCCTTGGATGAAGTTGACAAGGGAAGAGAGAGAACGGAAAAGGTAGCCTGACAGGATAAGAAAAAACCTACTGGAAAAGCCAGGTTCCTCTAGAGGCTGACTTTCACACCTTGTTCTACATTCAGAACTTTTTCTGAGCCCCCACAGCACACTGGTACAGACCCAGATTTGTCTTAAGAACTAATGAGGGGAAAACAGCAAGCAACAAGAAGAAATGAACACTGCAACAATTAATCTATGTTTTTCTTCACTGAAGCTAACCACGGTCCCTTCCAGGTGTTCTTCGAAATTTCCCCTCAGGTTACAGGTAGGAGAGAGGTACACCTACAGAATCAGGTGTAGAAAATGTGTACTTTTACACTGTGTGTTTACCTGCTATCCACAAGGAGAATTTCAGTCTAGAGCCGAGAATTAGTAGGAAATGGACGCTTGCTAACCTCTTGGCAGCCACAGCTGCTAGCAGTGTATTTAGCCTGATGCACACATCTGCTAATCCTCTTCCATTTCTGACTTTCTGCCTGAGTCATTACCTTAGAAACAAATTAAGCACTTTTATTGCTTGCAAGTCAGTGCGCTGTTTTGTAAAACTAGGGAAACCTGCTCCTAAGATTTTACTGTTTCTAGCATTTTACTTGCTGCTTCTCCTTCCCTACCTTGTGATGGCATCTTTCACCTATTCCCAGTCACAGTTGTTATCGTATGATAGACAACATTGTAATGTGATTCTATGGTGAAGGCTGGACATCTAATTGCTTTCTCACACAGATAGCAAGTCAGTGTTCGTCTACGTTTGGAAAGGTGACTGTGGCACAAAGAGGATTAATTATCACGCAGCCCTCCAGAAGTTGTAGGACTAAATCTCACAGCATTGCTACCTATGGTGGCTAGGGTTGTTGGGAGCTGCAGTGCAACAATATCTAGAGGGATGCATAAGTCACACCCCAGCTGCACATGTTAGAGAGAGAGAGAAAAAAAAAAAACCCTACTTTTTGGCTTCTGTTTTGTGAAGATATTTGAAAGTGATTTCATCACAGCCATAGCTGAGAAGGAGCTGTTGTCGTAACAAACCTGACTCCCTTATAAGAAGACCAGTCGCATGTATATGGTGTTCCCACCCCAGTATAGACCATGATAAAGTGTGTGTGTGTGAGTGTGTGTGTGTATTTCACTATAGGGCAACACCTACTCCTAGCAGGACCAGCTCTATCTTTAGGCAGAATAAGGTGACCACCTTAGGCAGCAGATGTTAAAGGGAGAAGCAGCAGCAGCAGCTGCTGTTTCTTCCAAATCCCCACTCATTCCTCTCTGATTGGGAAGGCAACTGTGTATGCTACAAAACTGACTCTGGGCCCTCAAACTGGTCTACAGCTTCAAGTGCATTAGATGTTATCCAGTCACCATTGCTGAAGCCAGGCTCAGCTATCAGTTTTCTGTTGAAATGGAGAGAAGGCATTGTTTTAGCCTTTGCTTCAGGCAGCAAAATGCTTTGGGTGAATCTCATTTGAAAGGACATAAATAAATGATTTATAAATAGCTCATAAATCAGGGATTCAGCCCTTCTGTTTATAGCATTTGAAATTCATTCTCACGGAATCTGACTATAATTTTTGTTTCTCTTTGCTACATTAGCTACGTATTTATTATTTATTTGGATACATGATGGGATTAGGGGTTGATCTGGATGGTCTTCCAGGACTTCCTCCAACTTAAAGCTCTTGATTGTAAGAAAGAAAGGATAGAACTATTATCTATAATTCAGCTTTGGCTCAAGCACTTCCTCTGGCTAGGCAAATACTATTGTTACTTAAATTAAGGTTATAAATTGTCCTATGAAAAACTGTGTAGCCTCCTATTAGTGGCATATGCAGGTGTAACGGAAAGTGCATGCAACTTTTTAAGTCATGGTGGATGGAGGAATTCAGCACCTCCGTCTGCTCCATTCATCCTCCCTGAGCCTCCTGTGTGTTTTCTGGCTGCACATCCTTCCCTGCATCCATTCAGTGGGCAAGAGAGGATGAGGAGAGAATGAAAGCTAGCCATCTAGCCGGCTCCATTCCTATAACCAGCAGCAGGAATTTAAAAGCACCATGGATCTCCTCAGGGTTCTCCAAAGGTCCAGGAAGAGGATATCTTCTTCCCTCACTCAAAAAGAAAACAAAACAAAATAAAACAAAAAACCCTCTCCAAATTCTTTTAAAGTTGATACCTACATTACATGCAGTTCAAAGTCTGTGCTAAAACTTAACACCAAATGTTACCTTCCTTAATGGCACGATTGTGCCTCAGTAAACTACTTTTTCAGTCCTTAGCTTGTCAAACTCTTCACATTTCAGTAAATTGCTGCCTAATTACAGCACACAGCAGTAAGGTGCTAAAATAGGCTATGGAGAGAATAGAAAAAGCAAACAAATGTTAGGAGGCACGTTGACACAATACAAATCAACTGAGTTGATTCTGAAGTGGGTGGTGGAGGGGAAACATTTGTCAAGTTAGACGGGCCACACATGTTACTAATATATCTGAGCAACACTGTGGTGAAGTATCTATTGCCTGTATTTTCACCGTTACTCCACCATAGCTGTGAGGCAATGAATGTTGGGAAATAATGGCAAGGAGGGCAAAGACTTATTGGGAAATAATGGACAAATGGCTCTGTTAGAATATCAATTTTCTAATGATATTCTTAGGAAGAACAACCATTTAAGAGAAAGAAAGATAATTCAGGGAAGACTGGGTAGGAGTGTATGAAATTATGAACAGTTTGGAGGATTTTCCCCTCTTTCTCATGTTACTAGAACTGGGGTCGGAGCCAGTGTTATCATTAAGCAGAGTGAGAAAATCAGTGCAAGTAAATGTGGATTAATAAGGGTAGCCTTTCAAGTGTTCCTCTTGGACTCTCAGGCTGTTCTGTGTTAGAGGACAGGACTGTGTGTGCCACATGACCTGGCCAATCCTTCCATTTCCTCAGAATTAGCCTGCTTCCAGAGGTTGGTGGAAAGTATTGTTCCAGTGCCGGTGCTGAAGTAAGATTCACTAATCTAACTGGCTTTTATGCCTCAGAAGGGAAACAGGAGACACATTTTGTCTTCCAGTTCAGGCAGCAAACTGTCTTGGACCAACCCTGAGGGAAACAAATGGTACCAGCCTTTGACAAGGTGTGATCATCCTGAAGACATTGGGGCACCTTCAAAGGATTCCTCAGTCTAGGCCTGTTCATCACACACAACATGTAAGCAGAGAGCATGAAATGTGATGTAGCATTTCATGCACGGTCTTGCTCCTGGTCTCCACATATTCAGTGGAGATCAGTCAGAATCGGGATTACAAACATTCAACTGCATGTTGGAAAATTCTATGATGGTAATCATGAACTCTGCCTTTTGCAAAGACAGACGGTATACATGCATATGCATCATGCAGCTCAACATTCAGAGGTGGAGGAGTGAGGACAAGACCCCTACTTGTTCATGAACCCCCTTGGCACTCCATGTTCCATGCCGTTGCCGTTATGTGCCTTCAAGTCATTTCTGACTGATGGCAACCCTAAGGTGAACCTATCAAGGAGGTTTCTGAGTCTGAGTGTGTGACACACCCAAGGTTACCTGAAGGGTTTCCATGGTCCAGCAGGGAATCAAACCCTGATCTCTAGGGTCGTAGTCCAATGCTCAAACAACTACACCACACTGGATCTCTCCATGTTGCATAAGGTCTCGTAATTAAACAGATAAGGGAAGAAGAAGTATTTGGGAAATATTGTTACTCTCCTTCAAGTACCGGTAATCAAAATAGTAAGTCTGTCCATCCAGCTGCTAAGGTTGATTACAAAGGACACCCCTCTACTTGAAGGGTTGTCAAAGAACAGCCTTCCATCTGAAGGCATCTTCAGAGAAAAAGGCTGTCTAGTTTAAGTCCAGTTTCCAGATAAAGAATCATAAGAAGGAACAGTAGGAGTCTGGGAGTTGCCCATCTAGAACCACTACCTAGACAGAAGACTGGTCAAGCACACAGGTCACCTGGTGACAGTCTTCCCCACTGTAATGAGATCTTCTGTATTTAGTAAAGTAAAATTAGTAAAATTATGGTAAATTGTTCTAAATGTACATTTATGCATATAAATTTGCACAGGTACTGAATCCTATTCACAGTCTAGCTCCAGCAACTTAGCAGCTCCTTCAGAGTTCAAACTAGACATAGGAGCCACCAGCTGTGACTGACAGTGAGAACAGCTTTTTTTCACCAGCGGGAATTCAGTAGTTAGAATTCAGTGTACCAACATGTAGTGGTGCCTTTAATATGATCAGAATGAGGGCTGGGAGATATCTGCTGCAGCATTGCTGCTAGATTTAGAGAAAAGAAATGAGGAAACTACTTGGTGCTTTTCAATAGGCCAAAGAAAGGGTTATGTATAATTGTTTTTCTGTCCTTGACAAAATGGCCCTGGAGCAGCACAGCATTGTTCTTAGATGAACAGTGTCAATACTGATAGTTAGCAATGTTTTCTTGGTAGAGCAGGAGCAGGTGGACTGAGGCCCAGCATTCACTCTTTCCAGAAATACTCTTCTATCTCATGTTGCCTAATCACCAGGACATTGTGTGTGATTGAGAGCAATCCCAGCCTCATGCACTTTTCAATTGCTACCTCAGATTTAGAATTCTAGATATAAATTGCTTGAGTTATTATTTTTCAGAGGTTAGCTTTCTCCTCAAGGACTCCAGAAGTTAAGTGTTTGAGTGGCTCATAGGTGTATGTAACATCTTGTAGATCCAGACATGCATGTATGGATGGAGAGTAGTACTCAACCTTCCATTTGTGAAAACTTAGAAAACTGCATTTTTTAAATACGATACTCCCCTAATTCCCTAAGCCTTGGACAATTTGGATCCTACCACTACTGAGGTCCATTTCAGATTGTCAATACGGTTATGTACAACCATTAGGTATTTGAAGTAAATCTTTAATCAAAGGCACAACGTGTACTTGGCTTTTAAATCAATGGAAAATAGTCAATAACTGCAGAGCACTTCTTTCTACCAAATCTACCTGAAAGGGTGGTGGGACAGAGAGAAGGGCCTCTCCGGATGATTATAGAATACTACTGGGCTCATAAAGGGAAATACGATCCTTCAGATAATCTGGGCCCAAGCTACATATGCTGTGCGTGCAGGGATTGGGGGTGGGACAGGAGACACAGTAATCCTTAAGTGATGATTGGACTGTTGTTAGAAGGATGTTCACTATTTTTATCTGTTCATGGACATCTCCAGGGTATTTGGGTGGCCACTGTGGGAAACAGGATGTTGGAACAGACAGACCTTTGATCTGACTCGTCAAGACTTCTCTTATGCTTTTATCTGTGAAATTTTTGAGATGGGAAATAAAGGCTGAAGATGATACATGAAAACAGAGAGGAGGAATTGATGTGATATAGATGAAGGAGAAAGTATTGTTACCCTGATTTCTGGGGGTCCCGGGAGGGACACCTAAAAGTGCTCAAACAATGGGGAGGGAATTAGCACAGAGCACAAGTTGGCAATGCGAGAGGCAGGGTAACGTAGCAAGATCTTGAACCCTATGTCTACGGGATCAGGCCACGTCAAGGATGAGACAGATGTTGAAATTAATAATTGTTTTATTTAAGCACAATCAAACGTATGGAACACACTCACGCAAAAAACTATGGAAAGAAAGGTAGTAGCGGATAGAGGGATTTGTGAGGAGGTTTGGTATGGAAAATACTATACCTGTCCTGAAGCCCGGTTAGAAGCAGAGAAGCTGGGGAGCGTGGATCTCAGCAGGAGCTGAGAGAAAGGCTCGCTGGACAAAGCGACAGCAAGGCGGAATGGAAGCCAAGAGTGATCCAAGGAAGCGCTCAAAGTCAGGGGTTCTTATAGCGAAAATTGTGACCACAGGCTAATTCGTACTTGGGGAAAACAATGAGTTTGGGGCTAGAGACAAAGCCTCCAAAAGGTCAGTATTTGAATGATTGAGTTATAGCCAAATTGTCAATAGAGTAGCCAGTATGCAAACGCGGAGTGCTTGAGCGTTGTATAGTCCGATCATCAAGCTGCCTGCGCGGGGCAGGGGATCTTTTGTAGGTAGCGTGCATACATAATATGGTACTTGCCTTGAGGTCTCCTGAAGCTGCATTAGGCAATGACTGGCCTGCCTAGAGTGGGATATGAATAGTTCGGCTATTGTCGGCTGCACCTGTGTGCGTGCTTGTCCAGGGGCCTTGCAAGCACGTGGAGAGGAATGGGTAGAGAAGGCCGAATTATTGATATCAAAATGATATCTTAATATCCCACAAGCTCGGGCTAGCAATGGCGGTAACAGTATGCTAGAATGAAGAAGGTCATTGAGAGACAGATTTGCTTAATGCATGTACGTGCAAATATATAGGTACATATCCTGGCAAATTTAGGAGGGAAAACTCCAATACAACATTGAGACGCTTCACTAAAATATCATTAATGCAACACTTGTTGAGACTGACATATGATCATCCACCCATAGGGCAAAAGTAAAATGGATGAATGCATTGTGCACATAGCACACTGGGTGCTTAATATATTCTGGCTTTAGCCAGATCACAGAAATGGAAGGTTTATTAATGGAGCACTAGTTGGGCTCAGCATGTAAAAGGTGTACCATGCACAGCTTGTAGGGGTGGGTGGGTTGCAGGCTGTATAATCTCTCTCATGTCAATAATAGCAACTTCTCTCTCACACACAAAAAGTTCTTGTATGTGCCAACACAACTGAATCTGTGGCAACTCGTTCTGAAGGCTAATTTTGGAAGAACAGGTTAGACAAATCCTGTTGGTGCTTTTTAAAAAAAAAAAGAACTGGGAAGATGCTCTTGGAAGAGAAAAAATATTAAAGAAAGCATATATACAGGGATTTGTGTGAAAGTAGCAATGTTGGAGTTGAGTGTATTTTTGAGTTACCTGTCTCATTGACAGCATGGGAGGGATGCTTTTTCCTTGTTCCTACATGGGAGGCACAGCCCAGGACTTTTTAAGACACGTTTTCAATATCTCAAAGGTTCTTTAACATCCCTTTGAGTTTTCAATGGGATTAAACTTTTGGACTGCCCCAGTTTGATCCACCGCTTCTTGACCTACATAGCACTTGTTTAACAACCCAAATAGCTCATTGTAATTCATGATGCAGGTTTTTGGTTGGAAAGAAATAATAATAATAAAAGAAGAGTGAACACTGCTACATCCATTGAGGCAATTTTTGTGCAGAACTGGGATTCACATCTAGTCACATTTATCTATATGTGCCATTAGGCTGTGTCAGTGCTGCATTCCTCTATTCCCTCTTTTCTTTGATTCAAGACCACTGTTCTTCCTTAGAATGTTACTGCTGTGTTTTGCATGGAGAGAGAATGGATTTAATGGTCAGGAAGCATCGTCTTTTAAATTATTTAATTCTCCTGTGTTCTGCTCTTTGAAAAAACCTTATTCATCCTGGAGAAACTGAGTTCCCTACAATTTACTTCACTGGAGTGGAAAAGATTTCTTTTTAAAATGATTTCTAAAAAACTAAGTCTTATTTCTCTGCCATTATAAATGGATGCATAGATAGACAGACAGACAGACAGACAGGATGGTTATAGTTGATGACTGCCCTGATTTTTGCATGCACCAAAATTCCTTCTGTGCCCATATGAAAATGATAAATTAGTTAAAAATCTGTGTTTTGAGAAGTGGCTGTGCATGATTGCATGTTGTAAATATATTGATCAAAGCAATGTACAAAATAGGAGGTTGCAAGCTGCAACATTGTTTTCTGTGGGAGGAAAATTCTTAACCCTTTTCTATTTTCTGTCACATATTTTGATTAATATTGGGTCAGTTCTCAGTGCTTATTACTGGTTAACCAACAATATATTTGGTTAAATATAAATTGCTTATTATGTTTAATTCATATTGTAAACTATTCATATAAATGCTATACTAGAAAAGTCTGAACATTCAAATGGCACAAAATGGACATTAAATAATGCTTATGTAAGGTTCCTGACCTGAACCCAGCCCCAGCCCACCTTAACAACCAGGAGCCAGACTGGGTGAAGGGCGTCCATTCAAACACAAATCAAGGTGCAAAGAGAATGTTTCCAACCTCTTCTACCCATCAGGTGCTGCTGTGACCAGCACCTGTGACAGGAATCCCGCCTCTGATGGTTGCATCCTTGGTCATTGGGGGTGTGTGTGGAAACACCTTCTTCCTTGGATTCCAAATTGCAACTGAAGAGACCTTCTTTGCCTGATCCAGCTCTTGGCTGTTAAGGTGGGTTGGAGGACATTTACACAGTCTTACTGAACAGAACAAAGATATAGATTAATAAGTCTAGGTTATGAATATTTAACTACTGTACTGAATACCAGCCCTCCTTTATACCTGCAAATGAGAGCACACCCCGTTTTACTCTTGTCTCTGGATAAGCCGACACTATGCACATGGTTTTGAGTAACGTTGTTAGTACTCCTCTAAAATGTTTTTCATGCAACCACTTTTCAGCATGCTTTCCCAAAATGTGGTCCCATCCATTTACACGGCCTCGACTTCGCTTATATGCTAAAGCAGCGTTCTCTTCTCCCATTGACCTTATAATGTTATCATGCCTACTGGCTTATTATTCTTTCACTTAATTTACATGGGACTCCCAGCTGGTTAGGATCATCTATGTGACAAATTTGGAAAGGAGAAATAAACCCCAGAAAGGGTGGTGGAAGAACTCATGAAAATGACTGTGTCACTACCAAACAGAAATAAATAAAATAAAATAAGATAAAAGGGGAATATTTACACTAGCCCCAAAAAAGTCCACTGTGCTACAGTGCTACTTTTGATTCAAAAATTAAAATAATGAAGGAATTTTGTGGCACATCCTTCCCCCTTTATGTTTAGATTTAAAGATCTTAACTTTCTGCTCTCTTTAGTCCATACAAATGGGGTCCTTGCAAAAGGGAGAGAATACCTCTGAGTCATGCATTGTTGCAACTGACAAACTCCACTCATTTCTTTATTTGACCTTTGGCTGCTTCACTTTTCCAACGGATTTCAGTATGTCTAAGGCCATTTCTGCACTACACCGTTATAGTTATAGTGCTATTATTCCACTGGAATTCTGGGGTTTGTAGTTTCCTGAGGCCAAAGAGCTCTCTGGCTGAGAATTCTAAATGCGCCTCCCTAAACTGCCTCAGGAGGCCACAGGATGTTGATAGTGGAATAATAGCGCTGTAACAGTGGAGTGCAGAAAGGGCCACAGTGAGCTTAAGTGGTGGTATCCTTAGAATAAGAGCAGTTGCTTTACAACCCCCAGCTAAGACTCTGATGCTTGCGCAGTGCCTGTGAGTTCTCAGGACTTTTGAACACATCCTGATATGAATAGTGGAAATGAAATAAACTGAACTCTCTACAGAGAGCTGCTTTTTGAGAAATCAGGAATGTGCGAATTAAATGTGGTGCCCATATCTTTTTCTGCTCACTTTTCACCCTACTGCCAGGCCTGTGAAGGGTTCAATTTCCCTGGTATTGCTTTGTGCAAAGCTGTTTCTGCAGATCTAGCCTGTAAGTGAGATGCCTGCTGGGACCCAGGGAGGGAGCTGTTTTACTGACGCAGGCATGTGTTGAGCTTGCATGGTGCCAAGAGAGCAGCTGATGAAATATAACTTGGCATAACAGAACAGAAGCAGGGTTTGGTGGGGCGTGGAGCTGCCTCCTTTGGAGATTGAGAATCAGGCAAGGAGAGCAAACAAGATGGCAACCTCAGATGACAAGTTCTTTAGAGGCAAGAGGAGCCACCTATGCAAGTCTGCATCATGTAGAGAACTTCAGCAAAGTTTTTTTTTTTTTAAAAGTTCTCCTTGGAACAGAGATCACACTTTTGTCATGAGTGCTAACACTTTACAACTAATGCTACTGGATAACTACTGTACTGGATCAGGTTATTAGAATACACACAGGTGATGCAGAAATTAATATACTTTGAATTATTGCTTTCTCATAGTGGATTTTTTTGTACTACTACTACTACTACTACTACTACTATTATTATTATTATTATTATTATTATTTTGCAGTCTAAGTCATTCTAATACAAGGGCATTATCAGAGCCTTGTGGGAATGGATGGGGATGGGGTTGTTGTGACAAATCCAAAGAGATGCACTACACACTTGCTGTGGCTCTATTCTACCAAATACTGGGATTTGTAGTTTGCTGAGGTTATTTGGAATTATTTGATAGACAGCTCCAGTACTGTAGTTCATGAGAGAGAGCTACATTAGAGCTCTCTAGCTGAGCAGATCCCACAATTCTTTACAATGGAACTCTAGCAGTTAAAGTGGTATCAGACTTCTCCAACTGCGAGGTGCAGATAACACACCTAAAATCATACTAGGCAGCCAAAGGCTTGGTTCTTTTCTAGGGAATATACAGCAACGCTGACGGCTCCTGCATCTGATGAAGTGGACAGGAATCCACAAAATTTGTGCTGAAATATATAGTTTCAAAGATGCTGCTAGATCCCTCCTCCTTGACTGTCCTTGTTATGGTGAAACAGACTAACCCAGCTGTCTCCTTGAAAATCTCATTGATGGCTCTAACAGCCTTTGGTGTGGTTTAAAACAAACTGAGAAAATACAACTGGCTTGAAAAGGATTTTAAAATATCTGTTTTATGGTGCATTTTTGATGAGCTGCATGGCTTCATCGGATAATCTAAAGCGTTTGCAAGTTGTTCATACAGGACTATTATGGGAGAGGAGACACTCCAGATGAGATAACTTGCATTTGTGGATTAGTAGTAACCCTGCGGCAATGTCAAGCGTCATTCTAAGCTAACATCACTGGGTGAGGTAAAGTCCTGAGCAGTTATCCAATAACTGGTCTGCAGATAAGGCTGCCTGAAGATAAGAGGGCATCTCCTTCCCATTCCATGTGCCACAGCTAGCTAGACTGTCACTGGAATCCTAAAAACATAAGAACAGCCATGGTAGATCAAGTCGTACAAAGGCCAATCAGATGCCTATGGGAAACCTGGTGGCTGGACCTGATTGCCACTGCATTCTCATCTTGTCTTCTCCAGCAGCTGATACACAAATGTATTGTACTTTTGATGACCCTAAAGATATTTACCATCTCATCTGGGAAGCTAAGCATGGTCAGGCCTGGTTAGTAGTTGGGAGGGAGACCTCCCGGTGCTGTACCAGGTGCTGTAAGCTATATTTCAGAGGTAGGCAATGGCAAACCACCTGCAAGTATTCCTTGCCTAAGACAATCCAATGAAATTCACAAAGGACACCATACATCAACAGGCAACTTCCAGGCATATACCTTTCATATTGAAATCTTCCTCCGACACTGGCAATGAAACAACATTCTTCACCCCACCAGAGACAGCAGACAAGTTTAGGGAAGCAAGGGAAGACAGATTTGTTGCATATACAGAGAAAAGTATATAGAGAAAAGACAAGAGGCTACCATCACTATCTCAAAACATTTCCTATTTGAAGGGACTACCTCATTCTGCCTAACGGTAGGACCAGCTTGGAGCCAGGCTGCTCTTCATTTCATTCCATAACATATAGTGACTTGGGGCTCCTTTTGCTTTCAGTTCTAAGGCAGCAGGTTCATGAGGCCTTCTGAGCTTATGCTCAGAATTTCCATTCCAACTTTGATACATCCTTCCGTCCACCCAAAGGCCCCTCAACTGGCAGCTCATTACCTCTGCTCAGCTATCTCAACATGTGATCCATAGAATGTCTACTGATTCTCACTGTCAGTTTTTGGATGAGGGCTTAAAGTAGGGATGAAAAACATCTGGCTACCCAGATGTTGTTATATTGTGCCTCCCATCATCACTTATCATTGGCTGTCCTCACTAAGGCTGATGGGAGCTGCAATTCAATGACATCTGGAAGGCAGCACGTTTTCCATTGCTGGTGGAAGCGAAACAATGACTACAGTTGAAAGCCAGCCTGCTGTCCTCCGATACCATCACTATCTCCTCATCCTCCTCTTCCTTTGTGCCTTTACTGGAGGTAATTATGAAAACTAGCCTGTTATCTTCAGAGTTAAAGCAGTATCTTGGGTTGTCCGGTTCAAACTTGTAACAAGCGCCCCTTCATACACTGACACCACAATCCCTCATCCGCTAAGTACAATTTCATGAGCCCTGGAAAGAAGTTTGCTTTATTTATGAAATTACTGTTACATGTTCTACGTTTTTAAAAATTTTACACCTGTTTGATAATAACCTCCCAACCTGACAGTCCTACAGGTTTGCTTAACTATTATTTCACCTTTTGGTCATTAATAAAGGGACTATCATGCCAATTTTTTTTAAAAAAAACTAATATACCAAAATGTGGCCATAAACACTACTCTACGTAATTTTCAAGCTATAGATTTCTTGCCTTGTTCATAGCAAAATCATGAATTAGCCCCACATAGTCACTGTATCTTTCAAGTTCATGTTCAGTAATCAAGATGTCCAGGTTGTGTAAGCATATTTCAACTTCTTTTGTGATCATTAGCACTGTGCACCCTCCCCCCGAAAATTAGTTGCAATTTCTTCTTGTAAATTTCATTGACAGTGTAAGTGGAGGCAGTTCATATTCTTTTTTGCAAAATTAGACTTGAGATTTATTTTTTCTGATGCACTATTTCACAAGAACAATTCTCCAAAAAAAAAAAAAAGGGAGGGGGAATACTTGTGGATATATTTTAGGACTGAACAGAATGTAAAACAAATGTTATTGGTTGCTTTGAATCTGTACCGAAGTGTGCAGATGATATTGCACTGAAACTGTTTGTGAGTAAATCAGACACTACTTGGGAGCCTGCAAATCCTACCAAGAGCAGCAACTGCACTTGTGCCCACTGTTTCATGGTATTTCACTTTGCTCTTCCCATCCTAGATCCCTCCTTTCTGCCTATGCATAAGGAACTCTAGTACTTGCGGTTCTTGATAGGATAGAACATGAGTAGGAAAAGTGCTCCACAGGCTGCGTGTGATCCCCAACGTTTTTTGGTGGCCTCAAGCCCCTTTGGACACGCCGACACTTCTGTACCCTCATGCTGTTAACTCTTTTCACAGTTAACAGAGGAATGTGAAAAGCTAGGATTGTAAAGGGGTAGACTTTTGATTCTCTTTTTGTTTGGATTTGTTTTGTTTGTTTTGACTTAAGGGAGTATGGCCAAGATTCAAAAGTGTACTTCCATATCCAGTGCCAAGAAAATCAAAACTTCCTTCCTCTCCCCATTGCCCTATAGAGGGAAAATCTGATGGACAGAGTTTCCCAGCCTTCCGGAGGAAGTTTTTAGAGATTATGGGGAGCTACAGGGAGGGGGTAGTCCCTAATGTCGGCAGATGTGGTGACATTCGGATGAAGTACACCACTGAATCATGGCCTAGGACTAAAAGCCAATCTATAATTGCAGTTGGTTGTATTGTTTAATATATTCCTGGAACTTTCTCTCTTATTCACAGGGTTGCCATGGATTGAAGCTGATGTGATGGCAAACAACGACAACAACAGCAACACACTCTTAATCTTGGCTTGCGTACTATTTAGATTTACAGGCATTTCCTTTTGGCCAGAGATATATAATAAACCTTGGAAACCATAAGTTCTGGAGAAGCTGCTCTTGAGTTCTGGTGAAGTTACTCCTGGTATGCATTGCTGGCAGGGGTTTATGTACTGCTGTATCCAGTCTAAGATGACTGACCCAAAATATAGATGTTAGCAGACAATTTTTATTTTCTACAGGTGAGAACCAGCATGGTGTAGTGCTTTGATTAGGATTTTGGAAAACATGGTTCAAATCCCTGCTCAGCCATGGAAACCCACTGGGAGACCTGGACAAGTGACATTTTCTCAGCGTCAGCAAAGACGAATGCCCTCTGAACCAAACTTGCCAAGAAAACCTCATGATAGGTTCATCTTAGGGTCACCATAAGTCAAAAATGACTTGAAGGGACAGAACAACAACAACATCAACATCATGATGGCATTCTTCAGCTGTTTTAAATATTTCTGCATTAAAATGAAGCCATGATGTAGGAGGTTAGGCTTGCTGCGTTGCATTTTTCTCTTCTTAGTTTTTTTTTGAGAAGCCTGTCCTCCAAACACCGCTATGTTTCTACCAATAGTACTTGTGCAGGAGTACCATGCGGTGGATTCCACCCTTCAGGAATAAACACAATTATGCAACAATCTTATAGATATCATTCCAATATGGATATGAGAAGGTGGGTGAAACTATAGTGATAGGCATCAAGCACATAACTGATGTAGGTTACAGATAATTTCAAGTTTGACAAGTATGGGGAGTGGAAGACACTAGCTTGTTTTCACCAAATATGACATGCTGAGGCTGCTTATCTAGGGTGCTGCTCCAACAAATTAAAATTAGAGATGATACCACAAAGAATTAAGAAGGAATGAGCTCATCTAAACCCATCATAACTGGTGTCATTTTAACAGGAACTGAGATTTTCTTCAAATGTATTTTTCTTTAAAAAAAAATGTATGTCACACCAAACAGCCATGGGTGAAGGAAAACTGCAGTAGGACTCAAAAGAGCCATCTGTTTTCGCTAGGAATATACTTACATAAGGTATAACTAGCTGCACACAGCTTCCTGCATAGTCATGCTTTTGCAAAACCATTTTAAGAAACATATAGAGTCAGAGGTAAGAAATGGATTCTTATAGAATGAAGCCTCCACCTTTGCCAAGAGCCAAATCCACACACCTGGTGCCCCAACCTATGTGCAAAGTCATATATATATGAGGTGGGAGGGGGAATTCTCAGTGAGCTTTCTGTAAAAGACCCCAGAGAACAGAAGCACTGGTACGACTAGGAACAGAAGAATCTAGGGCACAGCTGACCTACTTTTTATCCATACTCAGATCCTGCCCCATGCCTTTAAAGGATCAAAGATCCCCCCTCCCCTGTGCTCATGTTGTAACAGGACAGAATCAATCATTACTTAAAAAAAAAAGTTCTGTGAAAAATCAAACCTTCCTCCATTCTTGACAGGTGTGAAAGTTGTTTTTCTCTCCCACATGTAGACATTTTTCCCCATTCCCTGGTTTAATCTAAAACTGGAAATAGAAAAAACTCTACCATCACTTTGAAAAGCCTCTGTACAATTTCAGGCTCAGCTGGAGAGAGCAATCCCTTGAAAACACAGAAGCCAGGTTCTTAGCTTGAAATTGTTCCAGTCAGAATAAATTTACACCTAAAAGACAAAGTTGCTGCAGAGATCCAGTTAAGATAGCTTGGTAGCTTGGAAGGAGGGCACCCAGCTCTGTAATTAACTGAATCCATCCAATCTCCCTAAAATGAAAAATGGCCTAAAAATCTGTCCTTTTAATGGAGTTAATAATAAAAGGGAGTACTCTTACCTCTTCCATTGGGAGCCTGGGATTGGAAGTTGGCCCATATTGATGGAGCTGTAAAGCTCTTGGCTCTCCCCGGATTCTTCTGAGGGAAGCGGGAGAAGAGAGGACCCCAGATCTTTGAAGTGAGCCAAACTTCATCACGTTTGATCTAAGTCTGATTCCATCCAATAAGCGGATCAAAAACAAGTTGGCAGGAAGTTCTTCAATTCTGCAGAGGACAAGCGCTCGGCATTCAGGACATCTGAGCTCCTTGTGCAATTTCAAGATTCTTTGGAGGCAAGGCTTGCAGAAGGTGTGTTGGCATGGGAGAACTTTGGCTGAGACATCCAGTTTCTCCAAGCACAGTGGGCACTCCAACATGTCAAATAAAGCTAAATCACTCATGTTGGGGCTGTTGTTACTACTATTATTTTAATGGAAAACCTCACTCTTAAGGAGGGCCTGAAAAGTCCACATGATGTTTACTGGGGGGCGGGGGGAAAGGAGGTTTGTTCATGAATGTTTAACCATGAAACTTGTGGATGCTTGTAATTTTAGAATCTAAAAATCAATGTCCTGTAGGAAGAAAAAGAACAGAGAGGGGGAAATTGCAGAACCTGACAACTTCAGTATTATGAAATGTATGCCACCTACATTTTATAGCAATGCTTCATGAACCAATGCGTACCATGCATTTCCTGGCTGCCCCACACAACCCACGTTTGGCACAAATCATTTGTGAATAAATGCCAGTGAATTGTTACCCAGTGACTGACTTGTCTCAAGAGACCCTCCTGATTCATTCCCTGGTGCAGATTAAAAATGAGAAGAACCCATTCGTTCCATGAGATGATTCTCCACACACAACACAATACTTCTTGGATGTATTGTAGAGGGATCAGTCTATCATCAAACAAAGCATTCCCCATAATAAGCAAATCATGAAAGCAGTAAAATGATCACATCAGATAAAGACAGAAGGTGTTCCACTGAAACACATGGCTAAATACATTCCACTGCTCTACTCCCCTTTTCTAAATAGGCCACGACTTACACATATTCTCTTAGAACCACCCACGGTGTTTCACTTTATCTTAAAAAGCATTTCTTAGTTTTCTATATTTTCTCATTTGCAAGTCACTTTGATGGCAAACATTGCTTTGGCATACCTGGAAGTTCAAACAGCCTTGCTCGACTTCAGGAGACTGGCACTATTCTAGCTTGCCTTGCCTTAGCTGACTTGATCATTCCACCCCCCCCACCAAAAAAAAAAAAATCATTCCTCCCACTGCCTAAAAGCAACTCAACCTGTTCAGCACCTTTCCTACTGTATGTCAAGCCAAAGTGAAACAGATACTTAATCCCAAATTCAAGTCACAGCCTGCAAAAACATGCACCATCCCATATTATACCAAGGTGTATGTAGATTAAGACTTGGGAAAACCCTCCCAGATCAAATCTGTCAAATGGTGCTAACGTCCTTCTGCACCCTGAACCTTGAAACATCCTGCTTTGTATAAACTTCAAATCATTAGCCACTGAACAAGGAACTCACTGCTGAGAAAGAGTCATCAGCTTTGAGAGCTAAACCTTCTTCCTGGGTACTGTTTCCATTTGAAGGAGGAAGCTGTGAAGAATAAGAAGAAGAAAAGAAACTTGACCAGTCTACTAATTTTTGCCAATATAACTGACCTTGTGTTTGTAACCCCTTCAAAACGAGTTCAGCTCATGAAATAACCACTCCTGATCGCGCTTTCCCCTTTCTCTCACTCTCCCAATTGCAGCCGCATTGAAAACTTTAACTAGGTGCATTACTCACTTAGCTCAACTTAACACACTCTGCCTTGTTAACTCATGGGTTGCCAGGCTGCTACTCCTACAGATACTTCAGGCAAGGGAGAACAAGGAAGCAGGATTACCAACCAGGAGAACTGTTTGGTGCACGTTCCCTCCCCTCCCTGTGTGTATGTGTGTGAGAAATACTTGGTCTAATCTGGCTTCATACCAGTGCAACTTTGATCAATAAATTGGCTCAGTTACCCTTTTTTTTTTATGAAGCCAATCTGTTTTGGGAACCGAGGGGGAGGTGTGTAGAAGGGTGAAAAAACAAAAACCACAGACAGTCTGCACACAAAGGCAAAGAAAAACATGAAGCCTGTGAGGAATGCTGTTGTAGGGGATTAAGGCTGCAGTCCAATACTGGTTTCCACAGGAAATTTGGTGAATTGCACCGAAATTCAATGGGACTTACTTCTGAGTAGACATATACAGGCTTGCACTGTATGAAGGAGAAGGGAACTGTAATACGTAATAGACATCTAATGGGAGGGATATGTTTGTACAGAATTCAGTCACAATGTTTAAAATATCCCCTCTTTGCAACATTTTCATTTTAGAATACAAAACATTAGCCTTTGTTGGATTAGTACAGCTTGGAGATATTGGTGGGACAGACCCCATACTCTAATCATCTGTAATACTAGTAGGATAGTATCTTTTGCAGGGGTGCCCCTCCATGGGACATTTTTAATTCATATGGAGAACCACTTTAGGAAAATCTTGACAGCATTTGAAATCCTGATTAAGTGGACTTTCCCCAGCCACCCAGCCTGTATGTGTATGCATACGTGTATAAGGGTGCGCAGTTGCGATGTGGGATTTTTTTCTGCCCCTAGACCCCTCTGGGGCTGTGTGAACCAGCAAAAAGGCCCACTCAAAAACCTGGATGTGGCTGGAGTTCTTTTTCCGTTTTAGAAAAAAGTGTAATTTTTTTATTGTTAAACAATGCAAGGCGAAAGGTGGATTGCAAGCTATTGAAAAGGTAAATTGCTAATCCTGGAAGATTCCAGGAAAGATGGTTGTACCTTTTCAATGGCCAGGAGAAGTTGAGGAGTTTAGATGGGCTGAAAAACAAAAAGTCTTGGGGGATACATGTAGCCCTAGGGCCACACTGTGTCCACACATGATATGTACACGATATATACATACAGAGCCTCACAATGATAATCCTGATGTAATGAGTGTGAATTGCATTTAGGAACTTTCTCTTGGGTAAGGAGAAGTTGGATACAAAGTAATTGGGAGTTTGAGGGCAGAGACATGAGTTTCAACAGGTGGATGTGCTGCCCTGTGACATGAAGTAAGAGGCAAATCAACTTGTAATTCTTGTAACAAGTGATCCTGTTCTCTTCCTCCTTTGGGGAAGCGACAGCTACTCTCAGCTGAGAAGAACCACAGGAGAGTTTCTGGGCTTGGCATTTCTGCAAGTGAAAACATGTTTTGTACACAACTGAGTCCATATCTTTGTGTACTCACTGTTTGAAATTCTGACAGTCAAGATAAATGACAGTTTTCTTACCTATAAGTTGATTAATTTGTTAGTGATTTGTTTTGTTGTTTCTTCCTTACAAACTGTGGTGCAGCATCAATAAACTTGACCAAACCAGATGTGTCCTACATGTGTGTCCTTTGGTCATTATAGGCATCTATTTTGTTTGGTTCCTTTAGCAAGACTGTGTTTTCAAGAGACCCATGTTGATCATGTAAGGCCTACAGTTATTATTGTATGATATGTGTTAAGTCTTTTACCATGGTTGCTGGCCAATCAGTATGTATGTATGCTTCTTGCTCTTGGGCCAGTTCCCCTAGAATTTATAGCATATATCAGTGGTTCTTAACTTTTTTCTTTACTGGGAACCCCCTGCAAATATAATTTGTTGCTGGGGATCCCCAAGACTGAACTCAATATTTAAATATTTAAATTTAGATTTAAATATTCAATTATTTATTTTTGATGATGATGATGATGATTTATTAAAGACTTCTAGAGACTGGGGCCCTTTTCGCACGGCATTTGCCATGCAAAAGGGCCCCTTGAGCGTCACGCAAATGTGAGGAGCGGTCCACACGAAGCACTCACAATTGCGTGATGCTCCAGGGGCTGGCAGGCGCCAACTGCGCACTTTTTCATTTTCGGCTGTGAGCCCAAAATGGTGCGCGATTGTGCATCGCTCTGGGGCCCTGCGTGCACTTGCCATGTGTGTGGAGCTCCAGAACCACAGCGCTTGCGCTTCCTGCCCCAGCGCAGCCTGGGAAACTCCCAGGCTGCACTGCAGAAGGAAGAGGCAGGGCTCTCATGTGAGCAGGCAGCGGCTGCGGAGCTGAAGGAACCGGGACGCAAGAGCCTCTTGCAAGAGGCTGCTCATGCAATCCCCACACCCCAGCTCCATGAAAAGATGTGTTGCGAAAAGGGCCTGGGTTTCAAATTCCCACTCAGACACTGGGTGACCTTAGGCAAGTCACATTCTCCCAGCCTCAGTGGAAGGCAAAGGCAAACCCCCCTGAACAAATCTTGCTGAGAAAACCCTGTGATAGGTTCATTTTAGGGTTGCCATAAATCAGAAGTGACTTGAAGCACACATCAACGAAGTGCCACTGACAGGAGGGGTTCTTTCTAGCCATCATATTTCTCAGCTTTAAAAACTGACTTATGGCAACCCTTAGGCAAACCTGTCATGTTTTTTTTTTGTCAAGACTTCTTGTCTTTGCCTTTCTCTGAGGTTGAGAGAATGTGATTTGCCTGAGGTCACCCAGTGGGTTTCCATGGCTGAGTGGGGATTGAAATCCTAGTCTCTGGAGTCATAGTTTGGGTGTGCACATATGTCTGATGATGTGTCCCTTTTGTTAGAGACATTGCAGCAGCGTATGTGTGTGTATGCCCAAACTGCTCCCTCATTTGCAAATGAGGGAGCAGTTTCAACACATGCAATCCCCTCCCCTACATTCCTGTTGCTGCTGGTGGTGCCCAGCAGGGTTTTGTGGACTCCCTGTGAAGGCTCTGCAGATCAGCAGGGATCCCTGAACCCCAGGTTAAGAACCATTGGCATAGAAGATTACTCCTTTTTGGTTGTCTGTGTTTACAATGTATTGATTTTGTATTAGAAAAATCTTTGTGTTTTTTTACTCCCATGTTCTTTTGCATTCCATTCCTGTGCTGTGGATTTTAATGTTGTTGTATTCTGCTTGGTTTTACTGTTATAAAGAGTTGCATGCTTCTAGCATGGAAAGATAAACATTCACCATCCTTTGTGCAAGAGTCATAAGATCTTATTGCTTTAGCTGTGCCTGAGTGTATATTTTATAGATGTCAGTTTCAAGAAAAAAATAAAATAAATGTGATCGGCAGTGTCCAGTTCTGGGCACCACAATTCAGGAAGGATATTGACAAGCTGGAATGTGTCCAAGCAAGATGATCAAAGGTCTGGAAACCAAACCTTAGGCAGCTGTATATGTTTAGCCTGGAGAAAAGAAGACTGAGAGGTGAACAGATTGCTATCTTTAGATATGTGCAGGGATGCCTTGTAGAAGATGGACCAAATTTGTTTCCTGCTGCTTCAGGAACTAGAGCCCAAACCAAAACATTAGGAAGAACTTTTTTCTGTAATAGCTGCTCAACAATGGGATATATTGCTTTAGAGTTAGACTCTTCTCCTTTGGAAGTCTTTAAACCGAGGTTGGATGTGAATCTTTCAGGAGTGCTTTAGTTGTGTATTCCTGTATCGCAGGCTATTGTACTAGATGGCCATTGTAGTCCCTTCCAACTTTAGGATTCTATGAGTCTATAATTCTAATCCCAGCCCCTGTTCATATATTGATCGTTTATCTTCCTCATCTTCTCTCCCTCTCTCTTATTCTTTCTGTCTTTTTTTCCCCTTTCTAGTCATACTTTAAAACTTCAGTAAGAAAAATTTTAGAAGCTGCTTACTATTGAAATAAAGATCAAAACCAGGATCCACCCCTATACTCAGCCCCTCCATTATACACAAGACTGCACAATTGTAGCACTATTATTCTACTTTAACTCCCATAGCAATTTCCTATTAGATCCTGGGATTGGCAGTTTAGGGGGAGGGGTTTTTTGAATCTTCAACCAGAGAACTCCTCTGGTGCTTCTGACCAAACTACAAAGCCCAGAATGCCATAGGATATAGCCAAGGCAGCTAAAGGGGAATCACATATTTGCAAGGCTATTTTTGAACTTCCCCATCTCCCCTGAAATACTCTTTTCTGACAAATCATCTGAAACTCTCTATTGTTGCCAAAAAGACTTCTTTCCTGGAAGCCTTTAGAAGTGCCCCCCCAACCTGCCAAAATCACCTACCAATGTTGTACACATTAGGTGAACTGACAAATTTATTGACTGGGCTCCCCCTTAGCCCCAGAACAGCCCCAAACTGTAGGTTCCAGTCTTCTGCTCAGTCTTCTGCTCAGTCTTCTGCTCATGGAAGCTCTCTGGATGCTTCCTCCAAATAACAGATTGTCCAACAGAATCTTATGACTCAGTATCAGGCTGGTTGGTTCATGAAACCTTCTTAAGTGATGTTACAAATGCAGCACCATTTTGGTGTTTTAAAGGTTCATCGATATGTTCATTTGGGACAATTCATCCTTCTTTTGTCATTTATATAATTCAGCTGGAAATTCCTGGAGACCCCGTTCATCTCTGTTCAGGCATTTAGAAGGCCCATTGTTGTTGTTGTTGTTAGTGCCTTCATGTCAACTCGGACTTATGGCAACCCTATTTTAGGTTTGCCTTAGCAAGATTTCTTCAGAGGAGGTTTGCCATCACCTTCCTCTGAGGCATAGACAATATGACTCGCCTAAGGTTACACAGTGGGTTTCCATGGCTGAACAGAGTTTTGAACCCTGGTCTTCCAGAGTTCCAGTCCAACACTCAGACCATTATATCATGTTGCATCTCTAGAAGGAATTTGGGGAGCTAGTATTGGTCTTAAAGCTGAAACATTCCGGCACTGTAGATGATAAATTGAGGCTCAAAATTTAGGAAAAGAGACATAATCTTCTTCTTCTTCAACAACTATCAGCAAAGTTCTGTTATTGAAGAACCAAGTGGAGAAAGTCCAAAAGACCAAAAGTGGTTTATTACCCTTCTGGCATCACAAAGAAGAAGAGAATCTGGACAGCCATCATTACCTTATACACAGCTTTTCATAACACGGTTTTCATCAAGAGTAAGTATCTTTAGTGAGGCGGGTGAAATCCTCTGTATCCTGTCAGATGAAAATAAATATATTTGTTTTACTGTATTTGTTAGTGTACAAGACTCACTTTTTCCCTGAAAAATAATGTTTGAAAATGGGGTGCTTCCTATACGCTGGAGTGTCTTACACACTGGCAAATGGTATTTGATAGTATATAAATGAGTCAGATACAGCAAATCTTTTTACCAATCCATGGTATCCACAGAACTGTCCTCCAGGACCACATTTCATATGATTTGATATCCTTCTTGTCAGCTTTCTTCACTGTCCGGCTTTCACAACCAAACATAGAAAACAGAAATATTGTGGTATGGATGATCCTATTCAGTGATATATCTTTATAATTGAGGATCTTACCTGGTTCCTTATTGCTTCTCTTCCAAGACTGTGTTCTGATTTCTCAACTATAGTCTCCATTTTGATTGCTGACAGAACCAAGGCACAGAAAATCCTAACAATTTTAATGTCTCCATCATTCACATTAAAGGAATCTCTGTAGTCATTGTTTTTGTCTTCTTACTATTCAGCTGTAATCCTACTTTTATGCTTTCTTCCTTAACTTACTTCAGTAGTCATCCAAGCCTTTTCTATTGTCTGCTAGTAACATAGTGTCATCTACGTATCTTAAATTACCAATGATTCTTTCCCCAGTTTCCATACCCCTTTCTTCATAGCATGATGAAATAGATACTGGTCTAATAGCCTTGCCAAAAAAAACTATTTTGTTTCTCCATATCCTATCCTGACACTGGCCTCTTATCCAGAGTATAGGTTATCACAACAACCAAACTATAGATTATGAGAACAATCAAATACTATTTCTTTTAGAGCAAGCCATAGTTTTTTAGATCTGTGTAATCAAAGGCTTTACTATACAGTATAAATCACAAGCTGATGTTCTTCTGAAATTCCTAACTGTGCTTCATCAAGCATTGTATGTTTGCAATGTGATCTCTAGTGCCCTTTTCTTTTCTGAATCCACTCAGTTGTCTGCCATTTCTCACACCATGTACAGTAAAAGTCATTGTTGTAAAATCTTTTTGCTTGAATGGGATATTGATGCAACAATCTAATAGCTACTACAGTGCTTAGTGTTTCCTTTCTTGGAGATTGGAATATATAGAGAGCATTTCCAGTCTGCAAAGCATTGCTTTGTTTTTCATATTTGTTGGTCAATTTTTCTTAGAGTTTGGATGGATTCCATATCTATAGTTTGAATCAATTCTGTTGCTATGCCATCTGTTCCTGTTGATTGATTTCTTCCAGATACTTTAAGACCGGCTTGCACTTCACTTTTTAAAATTGTAGATTCCTCATCAAAAGGTTACTCTCTGAAGGGAACTGTTATCCTTTCATTTCTTCTGTATAGATCTTCAGTGTATTGCTGCCAGTGCCTTTTTATTTTTTCTTGATCATATACAGTGGTCCCTCCATTTTCATGAGGGTTCAGAGTGCAGAATCCTCACGAAGGTGGAAAAGGTGGAAAAACCGCAAACAACTTCCCCTGCATGGGAATGGGAGGAGGAGAATGGGGAGGGAAAGCATACATGCTCATGAATAATCAAATTCATGAAGGTCAAACTTGTAGATGTGGAAAGAGGACTGTAATGTGTTCCTCTACTGATCATTTAGAATCCCTATTCTTGGTTTAAATTTTCCTTTCATTTCTCAGATCTTGTGGCAGAAGTATCTTGTTCTACCTATTTGTTGTCTCCTAGTTCTTTGAACGGATTAGTATAATATTTCATTTTGTTTCTACATCTAAATCAACAAAATGTCTCATTCTGGAATCTGAGCCTATTTCTATTACCTTTTACTTTTGCTTTTTGTCTGTCCTTGATCATTTGAGGAGTTTTGTCAGTTATCCTTTGAGACTTTTCTTTCATTTTGGTGATGGAAAACATTTTTTGGTAATGGAAAGCATTCTTTCCTGATAATGTCCCTGGTTTCAATCCATACTTCTTTGGCTTCATGGTCAACCAAGCTTAATAGTGCAGATCTCTCTTTACATGGACTTTAAATTCTTCAGGGATGTTATTTAGATTGGATTTAACCACAATGCTTGATTTAATATTTTTCACCAGCTTCATTTTAATTTTTGATACTACCAATTCATGGTTTGTGTCACAGTCTGACCCTGGCCTTGTCTTTGATGAAAGAGTGAACCATCTCCATCTTTTGCTTCAACTGCAAAATTAGTAAATTGTTTAAAAAGCACACTCAGATTATCTAAATTGTTTAACATATACACTCAAAGAAATATTATTATGACAGTGGTGCTCATCCTTCAGTTCTCCAGACATTTTGGATATCAGATCCCAGATTCTCTTAGCATTGGCCCCTTTATGGTAGGGGCTTCTGGAAATTAAATTCTGAAGCACCTGGAGGATCAAAGGTTCAAAACTAGTGTTATTTGTATCTGAGTGAGATAACACTCTTCAGAAATCTTTGAAAATGCAGAGAAATATTCTAAGCAGCATGTAGCTTTATCAGAACTTTTGTCCCACCACCATCCCAGGTTCACCTGGTGAGGACACAGGAGAAAGCCTTCTCAGTGGCTGCTCCCACCGTGTGGAACTCTCTTCCACAGGAGGCTAGGCTGGCTCCCTCCCTGCTTTCCTTTTGTAGGCAGACAAAGACATTTTCTTTTAAGTAGGCCTTTAACGGATGAGCTGGAGACCTTTTATTTAATTGTTAGCTGTTTTTAAAAATCTATTGTGAGTTTTATAATTGATATGTCTTTTAACGTTTTAATTGTTTATATGGTTTTAAGTTTTTTTAACCTTTTGGAAGCCACCTTGGGTTCCACCTTAGGAGAAAAGGTGGCATAGAAATTCAATAAATAAATAATAAGCACTTAATCTTTTATAGGTGTGTAATGAGCTCTTGTGCTGGGAGCAGTTTGTGAAAAGGGAGTCTGATTCTTAAATAAACCCTTAGCTGGAACTGTTTTGGAGGCTGGTATGCTAGGAATGAGGGAAAATACAAAGTCCTGTCAAGCTTCTACTTGCAAACATAGGTCTCATGCAAGTCTGCTCATTAGGGAACCATCCTTGGTTACAGCAGCTTCCTGTTGAATGCATAGTTAGTGGGAAGTTTGGTTTTTCCTCTGTTTCACATGCCAAATGGCCCTTGGCAGTCTCTTCTCTTTTCAAATAGCATATTAATTTGGCACTTGAAATGCTCAGTTCTGCTGAAGAGTGGAGATTCAAGCTCAAAGTCATTACTCAGGAGAAAACACCTTCTGCTTTTTATAAACTCATTTTCACACCTGCACCAGAGAAGAAACTGTTGTTATTATCATCAATACACCATGTAAAACTTTTAACACTGGGTGTTAGTCACAAAGCACACAGTATATTTACAGTAAGTTTTATTATGTCCAACTGTCAAATGTTGGGCAGGCATGGTCATGCAGAATCTCTCTCTGCTGCTTTTGGAAGCTGAAGTCAGCAGCAGTATAGGATGCTACTCTGTACACCATGGCCTTTTCCGCACCAGGCTATTAAAACGGTGCAGAGCGACCTCCAACAGAGGTCTTCTGCACTGTACAGTGGACTGGGGCAGACTACTTTTTGTAGTTCCATACCTCAGTCCACTCCGGAGCGACCGGAACTGGTCGTGTGGCGTCGCCCGGCTCCGGACCAGATTTGCAGGCACACGCAAGTGCATGCCTGCAGATCTGCCGGGGGCGGGCTTCTGGCTGGCGAGCTTCTCTGGTTGGTGGAGAGCCTCCACCAACCGGAAGCCGCCATTTAGGACACCGGAGGAGTGCAGAGCGACGAGCTCGCACTCCTCCTTGTCGCGACGGACTCGCCCAGATGAAGTTAAAATCCGCTGAGTAGTGCGTTCCGTCGTTCCCCACCCCCACGTCTGGAAAGGGCCCATGAGGGCAACAGAAGAGAATTTACTACACCCCACATGGAACTTGGCACATTTTCCCCTGATGCATTTCCCTGGAAAAGTTCACTGACCATCCGTAAAATTTTGCTCTTGAATCTGTTCACTGCGCTGTTTGTTTAATCAAAATCTAATTAATTAATATCCTGCCTTTTTTTCTGACAGAAGGCCTGTGATAGCTTAGAACAAGAAGAAAACAAAAGACAACTAAACATCTGATAATGCAAAAGTTAAAAACAATGAAATAAATGTTCAACTATAAACTGTTAACTATTGAATAAACTATCAGCTATAAACTAGTTAACTATTTACCAGATAGATTGTTCATTATCTAGAGAGCATAAGTTTTCATAGGTTTGCATGCAGACATACTCACAGTTAAATATACACACAACAGCTTTTTGCATATTTCACCCTCCTTTTGAATATGAACCTTCCCTGGTACATCACAAACTGCTTTTAAAGTTCTCTCAGATTTCAAAAGTAGTTGGGCATTCAAAAAGTGTGTACGTGTGTTTGGTGGTAGAAATAAAAGCCCTCTCCAGGTTCCAGCAGTGCTGTTCTGCAGTACTCTCACTGACTCCGGGGGGCATAATCTCCTTTCCCCAGGCAGTCCCATAGTCTGAGCCTACTTTTAGATGGCACAGACCACTGTGGGTGAGGATGAAATTGGGAAAAACTCCTATTGGTGTAGTATCAGTACACAAGTATTCTGCTGTTGGACAATTAGTGGGAGTACCAGGGAGGCAGCTCTGTTTTCTTGAATACATGCGGTCAGTCACGGGGGGGCGGGGAGGCGGTTCATCCCGTGCAGCAATGTTTTTGGGGTGTCCCAGCCGGTAGCCATGCGCCCGTGTGCCCTGGCCATGCCCCCACACACCGCAGCCACGCCCCCACACACAGTGGCCATGCACCGCGTGCCATAGCCTCACCCCCTCCTGCCCCCCTCCACACACTCCAAGCTCTGCCACTGCAAATGGAATCAAACTTCTGTGTGTGTTCAGATGTATATACAGAACTCCAGTGGAAGTTTGCTTCTCCAGTACCTTCAGTACCAGGAACAACTTCATTCAGGCAGAAAGGACACAGAATTTTCTCAAACACTGAAGTCACTTTGAAAGCCTTTGTGATAACAGGTGTGTGATGGGAACCTCAGAGTTTATATGTTGGTGAAGAGATGCTTGACCAGACTGGCAATGTTGCCAGCCTTCCCTAACACTGGCTACATATCTGGAGATGATGGAGCTGTAGTTCAGCATGTCTGAAGGAGGTTGGGGAGATCTAGTCCAGAAAGATGACTTTTGATGGACCTGTTTTACTGATGGCAAGCAAGAGGTCATGGGGCAGCAAAACTAATTACAGAGTCAGAAAAGGAGGTAGGATCCAGTATGTTCTTGGTTCAGATTTCTCACATTTGCATCTCATTATTATCATTTGTTGTATTGTGGTTTGCCTCCTCCCCACTTTATCCTCACAGTAACCTAGTGAGGTAAGTCAGGCAAAAAGAGGAGTGGTCTAAGGCTGTTTCCACAGTACACTGTTAGAGTGCTATTATTCCACTTTCAACATCCTGTGGAATCCCAGGGTTTGCAGTTTACGGAGGGGCATTTAGACTTCTCAGCCAGAGAGCTCTTCGGCCTCAGTAAACTCCAGAACTCCACAGGATGCTGAAAGTGGAATAATAGCATTATAATAGTGTAGTGTGGAAACGGCCTAGGTTCACAAATAGTTCATGGTTCAGTGGGAATTTGATTCTGGATCTACCAAGTCTCAGTCCTACAGCTGAACTGCTATACTTCATTCATTAATTCTTCATTCATTTCCATATATTAAAAAGTAATGTATACAGCAAAGCTTGGCTGGGGGATTCTGGGAATTGTAGTCCAAAAAGTAACTTCTCCATCTTTTAAATGTGTGGCAATTGTGCTGACTGGCCCTATTCTGCTCTCTATATGCTCAAGGTGCCATAGTGTTTTTCTACTTAAGGTGCCCTTATACTCTGGAGTATTTGGGATGACTAGATGGACTGCTGCCTGCTCCTGTGCAAATATTATCCTACATACCGAGAGATCATTGATATGTTACTCCACATAGACACACACAATCATTTATTTCTACATGGAAATACAGTAAATGATTTCACAGGGTTTTTCACATAGCCGCCTCAGTATGGCTCAGGACTGATTCAATGATGGTCTCATCTGGCAGATGTGATAGGGCAGGGATGGCAGCCTTCTGAGTGTTCCCTTCAGGCTCTCTGGTTGTTAATTGTCTTGGAAGATGGTGCTGTGTATGCCACACATTACTAGCCTATTGCTATAGGTGTGTGGATGAGTGTGGTGGATGACAGTATTCCATAAAGAGCATCCATATTAACATTTAACAGCCATTTCTGCCATCTCTGGTACATGGAAAGGAGAGAGGATGCCATTTTATTCTTTGCCATGGTGAGCATAATGTCACTGGTTGAGCCAGGTATGCCAAACAGCAGGATTACATTTGTTTCAGTCTCAGTTGTAGAGAAAGCCCTGGTGGGATGGGAAGGACAGGAAGAAAGGCATATGTTCAGTATCTCCTTTGAGAAGGTAGATAAAATTATATTGTGAAATGCCACAGTCCCCTGTCTTCAGAGAAATCTTAGCAGCCTGGCTGAGTTTGTTTTGAAAGATCCTGAAAGATAGGGTGTGTGTGGTGGCTGTTCCATGATATGACAAATTACAAATCTGTAGTTCCTTGTCCTCCCACCCATAAATAAAGACTCCAGGCAAACCCTCTGTTTTTCTTGCTTTTGAAGCCTGGCAGGAATTAAACAAAGGATCCTACTTACCTGAGTTTTCACACTTTCACACTGACATCTAGGAGAGGAGAACTGAATCATATTGGTCCATAGGAGCGATTGTACTAAACCCCTGAAGCTTATGAATTGGCTATTATTTGTCCTGTTTGAAAATAATAAATCTGAACCCATATAGCATTTTAGGATGTATCTATCATACTTTGTCTCAACCCCCAGACATGGCCATGAAGGTAACTGGAAAGACCATACAAGGAACATTGTTCTCTGCAAATGAATAGAAGCTTGATATCTATTTGTAAATGTTAAAGTATTGTTACCCTGTGTACTGGGGGTCCCGGGAGGGACACCAAAATGTGCTCAACTAAAGGTGGGGAAAATTAGCTCAGAGCACTGCTTAGCGTTACGAGAGGCAGGGTAACGTAGCGAGATCTTGAACCCTATGTCTACGGGGTCGGGTCGAGTCAAGGAGAACACCGAAGTTGAAGCAATAAATGATATTTTATTTAAAAAAAACACAAGCAAAACAGTGTATGCGACACACTCACACAAGATAACTAAAGAAATAAAGGTTGGAGTGGTATAGAGGGATTTTTAGAGGAGTTGCTGGTTTGGGTGATACTTCACCTGTCCTGAAACCTGGAAAAATGGAGAGCGAGGCTGGGGTGTGATGTAGCTCAGCACGTGGAGCTGAGGGGAGGCTCGCCAAGCAAAGCGGCAGCAAGGCAGGATGAAACTTGGGAGCGATCCGAGGAAGGTCTCAGAATCAAGGGTTTTTATAAGGAGAATGTGACTGCAGGCTATGCCGTACTTGGGGGAAAACAATAGATTTGGAGTTGGAGACAAAGCCTCCGAAAGGTCAGAATCTGAATGACTGAGTTATCGTAGTGGTTCTCAATAGAGTAGCCAGTATGCAAACGCAGAGTACTTGGGTATTGCATAGTTTACCCATCAAGCTGCCAGAGTGGGGCAGAGGATCTTTTGTAGGTTGCGTGCATACCTAATTAGAGTACTTGCCTGGAGGTCTCCCAAAGCGGCGAGTCGGCTCTTTTCTGGTCTGCCTGTATTGTCTAGGAATATTACGGTGATAATCAGCTGAGCCTGTATGCGTGGTTGTCCGGGGGCCTCGCAAGCACGTGGAAGGGAATAGAGAAGTGAAGCCGAATTATGATATCAAAAGGATATCTTTTAATATCCCCAAAGCTCGGACTAGCCAGGGCAGTAACAGTATCCTGCAACTAACGTACATATGATTCATTAATACAATGTACATACCGGAAAAGATACTCAATCTGAGCCACAAGAATGGCAATAGACAGACTCCAAAAAGAATATATTTCAAAGCAAGTGCCAATCCATTGTGGCAGATCTGTTCCCCCAATTAACACCATTTTCCCATAGGTTACTTCCACTTCCCTGTGACAAAGATCCTTTCTATACTCTCGCTGCTGTTTTGTTTCCCTGGTATAAGATACCTTGCAGAAAGAAATGGGATTCCTAATAAATAAAAATACATTTATGTGGTTGGGGGTGGGAGCCATTCCAAATAAAGGCACCAGATGGACCGCTACTTTATTGGCTACAGCTGGTGATAGGACTGGCACAGACACAGGATCCTCTCCAGCCCATTGCCAAAGTTGTGTCTCTCTTGTGCCGTGAATGACCACTTCCACCCAGCAGCCCCTGAATCCCATAAGGGGACCCCCATATCGAAAGGACACCAGTAGCTGCATTCCTGGATCCAGGACCATGCCACCACCTTCCTTTACAAGTTGTGGCAGACGAAAAAATGATAACTGTATAAGGAACAACACTGTGGTTACCCCCACCAAAAGCCTGGACAGAGGTGTATAACCAAAGAATACAAAGAGCCAGAAGCTGGGAATACTTTGGGATGAGGAAATAATTCAGTAGATTAAAAAAAATATCAGAAACAACAGAACAGGAACAAAACCACAGACTTTCTGGTTTTTCCAGTATGTCTGGATGGGCCCTTTATCTTTTCTTTATTATTGCTTGAATCTACTATAAAAATCTAAGTTGTGCATCATCTACCTCAATAAACTTCTGTATATCCTCTTCTTTATATGTTCCCAGCACCTCCTTTCTTTAAGGTAGCACTGATCTCAGCTCTCAGAGGCCTGTGGGAGATAAAATGGAGAGCCTGCCCATCCCTTAGGGAAAGTGAGGTGGCTGCCTCAGGCAGTTGGGTAGCAAGAATGAGGAATCGCACCACTGCTCTCCTCCTGAAAAGCTTTTGCAGCTACAGCTTCTTGTACTTCTGTTACCCTGATTTCTGGAGGTCCCAGGAGGGACATCTCAATGTGCTCAAAATAATGGGGAATGGGAATTAGCTAGAGCACTAGTTAGCAATGCGAGAGGCAGGGCAACATAGCGAGATCTTGGACCCAGTGTCTACGGGGTCAGGACGAGTCAATAACCAAACAGAAGTTAAGAATAATTGTTGTTCTTTATTTATAAATCACAACAAACGTACGCACTCACTCAGTTAGAGAATTAAGAAATACTGCACAATTGCACAGCCACGCACACAGTCCTAAAGAAATAAAGAGGGGAAAATAGATAGGGGATTTTCAGAGGAGGTTTTGTAGGGAAATACTACACCTGGTCCTGTAGCCCGGTAAAAGGAAAGAAGCTGGGGAGCGTGGGTTCTCAGCACGTGGAGGCTGAGGGGAGGCTCGTCAAACGGAGAGGCAGCAAGTCAGGAGGCAAGTCACGAGCGATCCGATGAGATGCTCAAAGTCAGGTGTTCTTATAGGGGAAAATGTCCCTGCAGGCTAGTCCGTTCTTGGGGAAAACAATGGATTTTGGGCTGGAGACAAAGCCTCCGAAAGGTCAGTACTTTAGATGATTGAATTATGACAGTGTTGTCAATACCGTAGACATTATGCAAACACGGAGTGCTTGAGAGTTGTATAGTCCGCTCATCAGGCTGCCTGCTTGGGGCAGGGGATCTTTTGTAAACAGCGTGCATACATAATGTGGTCTTAAAAGGTACTTGCCTTGAGGTCTCCTAAAGCTGCATTCAGCAATTACTGGCCCACCTGGATTGGGATTTGAATAGTTCAGCTATTTTCGGCCGTGCCTGTGTGCGTGCTTGTCCGGGGGCCTCGCAAGCACGTGGAGAGGAATGGGTAGTGAAGGCCAAATCCTTGATATCAAATGATATTTAATATCCCACAAGTTTGGACGATAACTGCAGTAACATTTCCCTTCTTCCTCACTGGGCTTCTATTTTGCCTCACTTCTGCCACCACTTCCCTTGTCACACCTCACTATCTTGTTATGTCTCCTTCTCTTCCTCTTTGCACCCTGCCACTGCAATTCCACCTTCCTTTCTCTTCTGCCTTGCCTCAAACCAAACCTATGTATCTCCTGCTCTTGAACCTTGCCTCAGTTTGTGATCCTCTCCTTGCTTCTTGCAACACAGCTTCCACTATCCCTCCCTTCTCACCTTCAGTTTGCCTCACCTCACACTAGCACAATAATTCTTTCTCTTGCACTTGCTCCTTTCTCCTTCCATCTCTTTCTTCTCCCTTCACCTCACACTGCTGCCTGTCTTTCTTCTAAAACTGTAGTGGCTACACAAAGTGAACACTGCTGCTTTAAACAGACATCAGGGACGTGAGTAGTGCCACCACTGCTGTGAGCTTTGTGTGGTGCAGAAGGAGACAAAGATGGGAAAAGTTTGGGGAAGATAACAGAAGGCATGCAGCAGTGGGGGAAGAGATAAAGTGGGGTGGATAGAAATAGGTAATAATGGGATGAGGTGGCTCTTTTCTTCCTACATCAGGGTTTAAGAGAAGCTGCTCTGATAAAATGGAAGTTGATTTTTTTTTTCTGGAAGTCCAGTACAAAAGTATGATATTGACATACTAAGTCATGCCAAATGACAGGCTTCATGAAATCATAAATTATTGTGCTGTAAATACCTTTTACCCTGCTTTGTACCTGGAACCAGCTTATTATGTAAACAGGCACCAGACAGCATGCCTAGATTCTTGGTAAAACCCAGCCAACCTGGTCTCTTTCTCATAAAACAATTTAGCCAGAATAATAACTATTTTGCCACATATCTCAGCTTCTGTTAGAACTAGATATTTGCTTTCTTTTTCAATTAATACTTGGAATGTGGGTTGGCTAATGGTGCAAGTGGGCACAGGTAGGATGATTTGGGTAAAACCCAGCCAGCCTGGTGTCATGGCAATTCTTTGACCAGCCCAATTCTTTCTTTCTCTCCTCTTCTAGGTTCATCACTACCCAAACACATCCTCAGCTTCTAGCTGATCTCAACGTTCCATAATGTTTTACAAATTCACAAGTCCCACGTAGGTCGTTTTGAGGCTTTTAATTTTATTCTTTTTCTTTTAATTGACAAATTAGGTCTGTACAGCTAGGGAGTCCCCTGAATTTGTAGAAATCATTACTTTATTTTGGTGACCCTGTTTCTCTTTTAGGCTCATAAATACTGAAACACTTGAGCACTGTTAGAGGGAACAATGATCATTAATTTCTCTGGCAACTCTTGTGAAACTAGACACCCATATGCTGTCCTTTGATTGCCCTTCCTTAACTATCTTGCATTCCCTCCTTATTCTTTTCAAGGTTAGGTGCTCCCTCTTCTGTAGCAACACAAGTTGTAAATCTTTTTCCTCTTTTCTCCTTCAGTGCTAGTTTAATTTTACCACATAAGTGTGGGAGGAATACAAAAACCCTTTTCTTCTCTTTTTTGATTTTCTGTCATTACGGCTTTTGCAAAATAGTTTATTATCTGGTTTCAGATACTTCTCTTGGGCATAGAAATTATTTTATGCACCAAAGAACACATGAGGCAACTTGCTTTTGTTGTTGCTGTTCAAGGAGCTTCCAGCAGGCTTCTCTATGGGGAATCCATCACAAGGTTCCAGCAGCTGGGATGCTGGGGAATTCTAATTGAACAGAAATAATACTAATTGCAGTGTAATAACCACCTTTGTTTCCTAACACTCAAGTAAACTGCTAGATTATCTCAGTTGCTCATTTTTTTTTCCTGGACAGTACTTGAGAGCCAGCATGGTATAATGGTTTGAGTGTTGGACAACAGCTCTGGAATGTCAGAGTTCAAATCTGCATTCAACCATGGAAACCTACTGGGTGACCTTGGGCAAGTCACATTCTCTCAGTCTCAGAGGAAGCAAAGGCAAACCTGGTCTGAACATATTTTGCCAAGAAAACCCAACGATAGGGGCATCTTAGGGTTGCCATAAGTTGGAAATGTCTTGATGGCACACAACAACAGAATTAATAGTTACTAAGAGTAATAAAAATCATCATCACCTTCATATATGTGCACAGCAATTTAAAAAGTGCTGAAGTGCTTACAATAAAATACCAGAGCAAGGGAAGGAGAAAAGGGAAAAGGAAATAGAGAAAAGAGTAAACAGAGCAATAATGGTGTCTGTGTTGTAGTGGTCTGAGTGCTGGACTAGGAATTTGGGATTCAAATCCCCCCTAAGCCATAGAAAATCCCTGGGAAAGTCACCCCCCTTCGGCCTCAGAGGAAGGCAAAGGCAACCACACTTTGAACAAATCAGGATAGGTTTACCTTTGGGTCACTGTAAGTCAGAAATGACTTGAAGACACACAACTATAATAATAACAACAACACAGCACAACTTTAGATTCAGTTGCTTCTCTTCAAAATGCACAGCACAGTGTCTTAGTGTAACACTGCTAATGGGGACATGTAAAGTTTTGACATTCTGTAGGGCTATTTCAATGTTAATCTCAAAGGTAACTTTTGATATATCAAAGAGCAGTTGACACAACAGCTTTTTGTTGTTACTGTTCAAAGAGCTTCCAGCTTTCCGTTGGAGGGAGGAAGGTCGGGTATAAATAAAGTTAGCAACATTTAAAACATTTTAGCATAATATACCCTTAAACATTGCTGTGTGTATATGTATGTATGTATGTATGTATGTATGTGTATATATGTGTGTGTGTGTGTGTGTGTGTGTGTGTATGCTTTCAGATTGCCTATCCACTTATGCTGACCCCATGAATTTCATAGGGTTTTCTTAGGCAGGAAATACTAAGAGGTGGTTTTTCCAGTACCTTCCTCTGCAATATAACCTACAGTACCTGGTAGTCATTGGCAAACTTCCATTCAAGTACTAACCCAGACTGACCTTGCTCTGATCTGGTGCCCTTAAGGGTATTTAGACAAGGTTTAAACATTAAACCCACAATTTTATTACTGGTCACCTTCAGGAAGCAGTCCGTGAGAAGTGAGGAGCTATCTGGAGCTAGAACCAGAGCTTGGAAAAATTACTTTTTGGGCTACACCTCCCAGAAACCCAAGCCAGCTGACAAAATAGTATCACTATGTCCAAAACTGGATGGAAGATAGGAAAATACACACACACACGCACACACGCACGCACACACCCTTAGCACTGTTATACCAGTCTAACTATTGTGGCTGTGGGGTTTTGCACAACTCATCACAATGTTTCCTACACAGTTCCTCCTACTGGAACTTCCATCAGCTGGAAGCATGAAAAGCAGACAGCACATCTGGTTTTTTTGCCAGTACTGATAATGTTAATGTAGCCTGCTGGAAATAGGAAAAGGAGATGTGAAAATGGACCTCCCTTCTATGTGTTATGCTTTTGCCATTTCTAAGAATATGTGAAACTACTCTTAGGGGACTAGGCCAGTAAGATCAGAAAATCTGTATGAGATAGATAGATAGATAGATAGATAGATAGATAGATAGATAGATAGACGTACCACCATAACTACAATGCTACATAGTGAATCCTAGTCTGACCCCCACTTCCCCACTAACCCAACAGGAGCCACAGTGATTGACTGATGTCCATTCCCCTTTCATTCAGGAAATGGAGGGCTGCTGTTTCCATCTTCTCCTATGAGAGATCTCTAGTGTGACAGGCAAAAATAGGACCCAGCTGCCTTTCCTCCCTGTGCTGGAGATTGCTGCCATGAGAGGTGGTGGAAATGGCAGCCAGCTACTTTCCAAGTGACAGGAGAATGGATCCTCATCGATTGCAGTGGATGCATCTTGGTAAATGCAGATTGGGGAAATTTCATGATCCCTATTGTAGCCCTTAAATGAGAGTCTACATAGGGATTGTTAATATGCAATAGCCATTGAGAGTATAACTTCTGGTTATGCATTTGTAACTGTGACACAGGATTCTGGCCACAGTGTTGTCTAAATTTCCACAGTGAGTAGGAAAGAATGCACAGGTAAACAAAATAAAATAGTCTGATATGTTATGGCTTGGGTCTCATTTTTTTCTGACTTTCAGATTGCTGCAATTATATGTTTCCTACAAAACATTTGAAACTCTCTGAACCAGTTGCTTAGTCTGAGCAATGAAGACAGGTGTTGCTAGGAACACTTTTAGCTCCTGTTTCATTTCATCACAGCAAAATGGTAGCCACAACACCTCTTTATGACCACTAACAGTGATGGCACTTTATCCACCAGAGATTAAGGCAGGCTAGCAGTTCCATTCTCTAACGAGCCATTATGGTGGTAGACCGAGTAACTTTACTGGATTTTACTGCTAGTTCCCAATCTGATATAGTACAACTGGAGTCTTTTGTGCCACAGGATATCTCATTATCAGAGAGATCAGAGAAGTCCTTCAAAGTTTTGGCACATATGATAGAGATATAATTTCCCTATCAAATATTTGGTACCCAAGCCCAGAAGTCCTAGTTACTAAGGCAAGGCTAACAGTGGGTAAGGATTCAGTTTCAGAAGAAAGCTATTGAAACAGAGGGAGTTCCAAGGGAAACCATGCAACACTTTGTTAAGGAGTGCCCGGTGGCAGAAGATGCCTGTGAAAATGTTGTCCAGCAATTAGGCTGGCCAGACATGGCAACTCAGTGGGGAGATAGGATCATTTTTGAAAAGGAATTGCTAGAAGGAATTGATTGTGTGTGTGTGTGTGTGTGCGTGTGTGCGCACGCGTGCACGCGTGCATGCCTTTTCACCACATCTGAGGAGAAATCAGAAAAGAAAGAAAAAATGGAAGGCACCCAGGACATAATCCACTTAGTTTAATGTATTTGTGCTATTTACTTTGAGTTATCAAAAGGAAATAAAATATAGATAGAACAAAATGCTATGACAATACAGCTGCCAGGTCAGCAGCATCTCTTCTGGGAGACTTCAAAGCTAAAACCTGAGAATATGGGGTTTTTTTCTTTTTTTTTTTTATGTCATAGGGTGGAGTATTGTGATGTCATGAAAAACATCCCACTGGATAGGATGGGTCCTTGTATATATTGCAGAAACAGGACATGCAAGGACATAATTGCTTCTGAGTCAACCGATTGTGGAAACAGACATGAGGCAATCTGAAGAACTGGGTAATACGGCAACTCAGATATGTGTGTGGGGACACTAAAGGATTTTTCACCAGCCAAGCAGGTTGGCAAAACATGCCCAGTAGTAGCAACAAGAAGGCCAATGAATTGCAATGATGGCACTCCTTCTCTTGCTCCAATGGCACAGTAGGTCCAGCTGCATGTGTCTACCATCTCTTTCTTTATTTCTCTCCCTTCACTCCTTTTTCATACACCAGTCTTTCATGAGCACAACACATATACAACTACCTTTGCAATCACCCAAAGAGCCCTGCGATTAGCTAGGAATGGATACAAACGGGTGTCTCTCTCACATACAAACACCCCTTGCATATGAAGATTTGACTTCATCTTCTTCCACTGTTGTTCACCCTGACATGTGCCTCCCCACCTGGAGACCTGGAGAAGCACAGCAATTCCAGTGTCCTGTGATCTTGCAAGCTTATAAGGCAAGGATGGGTATGGTCAAAGGTTCAATCTTGCCTCCATTTGACCCATGTTCCAGCCCCCACCCAAAGGAAAAGATGTTATTGACAATGATTACAATGGCATTGGTAACTTCTTGTTCTTTTCCCACTCGCCCCAGGTGGGAAAGCAAAAGGAAAGAAAGTGATGGTAGTGGCAGTGGTTCTAGCATCCCCTGCTCGTTTTCAGCGCAGGTACTTAAAAAAGATGACTGAGCAAATTGCTACCCCTCCTAAGTGGCTTAGCTCCAAGTACCCTGGAAGCAAGGAAAGCCTTTTAGAAAGAGCTGGCAGCTGTGTATTTCCTGCTTGCACAAGGAAATGAGAGGATCACATAACCATCATTGTTTAATTTTTATTTATTTATTTATTTATTTATTTATTTATTTATTTATGATTTGCTTTCAGATGACGTCTATGGAAGTGTGGGTAGCATTTTCACTATTTTTTGGGCCATTTTTGGATAGTGCCATTTTAGGCTCAGGAAAGACCTTTTTAAAACAACCCTTCTCTTTTTTTGAGGGCCTACCCTAGGCCTAAACTAGACCAAAATGTGGCAAAAATGCCCTCATTCCCACAGAGGGAGTGCGTGGGGTGGGGACTTTTATGAAAAAAAATGCGAAAGGGTTGCACTTTATCCACTGCTGTGCTATAGAGTAACACTAAACTGTGCATAGACAAAATTAAAAGGACTGTGCTTTGTAGAAAAGGAAAAGATATCGTCTTAGATGTGGGATTGATTCTGGTCATGATTGGCAAAGGATATTGAGACATTATAAATATGTACCTTTGTAATATTTACAGAAACAGGTTTTGGCAGTGGGAACAGCTATATTAGTAATAATTAATCCCCTTTTTGTGTTACTTAGGATCTGTTAGGAGAAAGGGAAGGAGTGGTTTTTGTTATAGATTTTTATACCTGGGTATTCTTGCTTATTGTAGAATGCAGTTTACAAATAAAAAAACTTACCCTTTTTTTAAACTAATAGCTGTTCTTGCCACTGTGATGGAAACTACCGTTCAGGCAAAGGAGATCTGTGGAAGGCCACTGCAGAACTTCCAAAGCAGACAACATGCTCAGGAGGCACAATCGTTGCTTATTTTAATGTGGGTGGGACCAAAGTTAGAGAAATTAGTTGGTGAATGCATTAGTTAGTTGATAATAGACTATGAATGTAAATTTTCATCTAAGTTGTCATCTCCGAACAGACATTTACTGTTGACTGCATTAATGTAAACAAACTTCTTTAGACAATTTTCCAAACAAGTGACTTGTCAGTGTTCATTAGTCAAAAGATTCTGAGGCAGGAGGGGAAAATCATATTCCTTCCGTATCCCTGATCTAAGCCATTCTGACAGCAGCAGGAGTTAACCGGTTATCACCACCTGCTATTCCTATTGGACAAGCCCAAAAAATACTGTACAGTATATGCTCATGTATAAGTCTAGAAATTTTAGTCAAAAAATTGACCCCAAAAACCTGGGTTGACTTATCCACTGATCAATGTAAATACTATATCTTACCTCTTATTTAAAAAAAAAGAAGGAACCATGACCTTCTCTGAAAAGAGTGATGAAAAGCAAGAGCTTAATCCATTCCAGGAGAACCTAAAAGAAGCACCAACCCACTGTGCTTTCTGCTGCAGTGCTGCTTCTGGTCTTTTTGAATGCCTGAGTGGGCAAATGGCAGCAGGAATGGTTCTTTGTGTCAAGCTCCTGTCCCAGGATCCAGACGGGACCCTTCCCAACAGCCACAACCCAGAGATGTGAGAGGAACAATACGTACAGCAACAAGTGTAGGTGGAAAACGGAGAGGCCAGAAGTCTTGGAGCATTTGTATTATAGGGACTCATTAATTAGGCCAACAGCTGGGTAAGACTCTGGACCTATATAAAGAGAGACCAAACTAGGAGGGGGCTGTTATAGCCGATTGACCCTATCGGTGGAAGCAGCTCAGCTTACACTTAGATTCCTTGCTCGTGATCCTAGAACCTTTGACCTTCGCCTCTTCTACAGATTTTGCCACTGGACTCTCTTTCTGGATTTACTATGAACCTGAGCTGCAAAATGACTAAGATAAATTTTGCTTACCGGCTCCTGATAGTAGGTTAATTAGGCAGCTGTAAGCTTTGGCTGGCTGCTGCCACAGGACACTTTGGCACTTTCCTTCAAAGGAGTGCCGAGAGACCAGAAGGCCTTTTTTAGGTTCTCCCAAGACAGACTAAGCTCTTGCCTTTCACCACTCTATTCAAAGAAGAGCATGGTTCTTTTTTTTTTTTTTAAAAAAATAAAAATTAGTACTGTATCTTAACTTTAATCCAACCAAGAACTATCCCCTCTCTAAGTAAAGTGGTGAAAAGCCTTATTGAATGCCTGGGCAGGAAAATTGTGGTGGCCGAGGTGGCTGGCTGCCTCTCTGAAGTGGTGGCACTTTCCTCTCTCTACAGAATGACCCCTGACTGATCCATAGGTCGTATCAAAATCCATAATTTTGGCCCCAACACCTGCCCTCAACTAATACACGAGGTCATCTTATACATGAGTATATAATACCACAATCCACTGAAATTCCACAATATTTATATTAATTGAGTAGCAAGTATAGAAATGTGTATTTCTGTATATACCACTTATCAGCTAAGTGCTCTCTAAGCAGTTTACGTGTTAGCTAATTGCCCCCAACAAGCTGGGTACTCATTTTACCGACTTGTAGAACGATGGAAGACTGAATCAACTTGGAGCCCAGCAGGATCAAATTCACAACTTTGTGGCTGCAGTACTGGCATTTAACCACTGCGCCATCAGGGCTCCAGGGCGTAGCTGGCCTGACAACCAGGAGTAAAAATTGTCGGTAAATTGACATTTAAATTACAAGCATATAAAAGAAGTGTTTTTCCCCCTTCCCAGAGTCAATTTATCCTGGGCATTCAGCATAAATTAAATATACTGCACAGCTAATGCAGTACTGTAGGGAAATAATGAGCTTTTGACCAAACTCATGATTTCTAAACCCACTGCAATTGTTGTTCATTGCAATGGTTAAGTTTTTGAAAGAAGGTCATTTGAACATCTTCTCCTAAAGTGTCATGCATAGTTAGAGTTTCTAGCCTATTCTTTTGACTGCTGTTCTTGCCCTCTATTCTGAATTGCACCCCCCATGCCAGAAAGGATGGAATTGCAGATAGCACAAGCTTGAGCATGCTGACAGTGCAAGCCTCAGTTTGTTTACTCAGAATAAAGTTCCATTGTATATTTGTGCTTGATAATATGTTTCCAAGTGATCTCCCATATAAAAAAGAATAGTGAATGTCGTGCTTCCCCTCTCACTTTTATTAAGGATATTATCCTTGGTGCTGTAGTTCTGTCTCTCAATTCTACCACTTTCTGAAAGTGTGAAGTGTCTGCTAGTCCCTTTCATCCAAGTGGAGAATGACCCTTTCCAGACGTGGAGAAGGAGCTGCGTGAAAACGGGACTCACCGGATTTCCTGAGCATCCAGGCGAGTCCGTTGGGATGAGGAGCAGTGCGAGCTCGTCGCTCCGCACTGCTCCAGCATCCAAAATGGCGGCTTCCAGTTGGTGGAGGATCTCCACCAACCAGAGAAGCTCGCCAGCTGAAAGCCCGCCCTCAGAAGATCTGCAGGCACGCACTTGTGCGCGCCTGCAAATCTGCTCCGGAGCGCAGGGACGGAGCGACACGGAGTTGCGCGCTCCGTACTTTTTAAAAACCTCTAAAAAGAGGTTTTTAAAAAGCACACTGTGAGACCAGTTCTGGTCGCTCCGAACTGGACTGAGGTGCGGAACTACAAAAAGTAGTCCGCCCCAGTCCACTCCACGGTGCAGAAGACCTCTGTCAGAGGTCGCTCTGCACCGTTTTACTAGCCCGGTGTGGAAATGGCCAATGTAGTGTAGCAATTATGGAATGAAAAATGAATTGTTCTAACCATCCTCTCAGCTAGGATTAGTTTTTGGTAAAGCAGCTTTGAGCTTGAAATATACTTTCCAGCAGAACAATCTAAACAGGAACCAGGTAGGGGGTCGTTTATGAATGAGCCTTTATACAATCTGGGGCCTGTCTCTTTAGGAGACAGACTTAAATGGTAATAGCAATTCCCTTTCCATTATGAATGAATGAATGTAGTTTCTTTAGAAATCTAGAATTGTTTGGGGAAGGTTGGTCTGCTTTCTACAGTGAGTTTTGGCTTTTATGTTCCTGTTGCATGCTTGCTTAGTTTATTGCTATGGGTCTGGCCACTCCATAGTTATGGTTCTTTTCTTAAGAATTCATGTATTTCATAAAAAAATGAGGTAAACTACCCAGAGGAACAAAATATTCCATTTAAAGCAAAAGGGTATGGTTGGAGCTGTACTCCCAAAGGTAAGGAAATTTGGACTATAGATCATGGGCCCATGTTAATTCAAAACATGGGTACATTGATGGACTCATCCTGTACGTTAACATTCATCCCAAACAAATACAAGAAGAAACCTCCAGTCTTTAATTCTGTAGTGAGAGAAACAGTTTAACATTAGAATAAAGGTTGTGAGACTTCAGCTTCCATCCCCTACTCCCAGCAAGGAAACTTGGATTGCATATTTACTCACAGAAATGAAGGCATTGCCCTCCCAGTAAGAATTCTGCTTCCCAAATGAAGTTTTACATTGACCCCAAATTTCTAGCATTTCAGTGACTGAGCCAGTCTTGATAAACATACATACATACATACATACATACATACATACACACACACATACATAGAGCTCTTACATTTGCAATGTTCACATTCCCTTGGTAATGTTATTTGCCTCTTTTTTCTTTTTTAAGATGCCTAAACTGTCTTTCTACATGCTCAGATATGGTTTTAAGTTACTATAATGCAACAAATTTGGGGACTGAAGGAAAATGTCAAAGATCTTTAAAATTTCTTATTTAGGAAGGCGATGCCCTCATTTTGTCCACCTATGGCTACACCTCTGATTGGTGTGTATGTATGTATGTATGTGTGTGTGTGTGTGTGTGTATGTACATATGTATGTATGTATCTGTAGTGACACACACACACACACACACACACTAGTATAGTTCCACTGGATCCTACAGTTCCCACAGTTTCCACAGGTGTTCAAGTAACTGAACAACGGGTACCAAAGCTTGAGAACTACCCATTGCACAACCACTAACTACCAAGTCAAAAGTGTGAGAGATGTTGCAGAACAATTGACTCATTAGGGTCTACACATAAGTAACAGCTGAGAATTAATGCTAGTATAGAATTTTTGTGCCAACACAGTTCCCCAGCAGGTTCCCAGACAAGGTCTCTGCTTTTACCTGAACTTTCATATCAAGTAAAAACAAGAAGTATACTCTAGTTTCAGATATTAGAGATCGCTACAACTTGATACTGCTGTTTCAGAACTGGAGGAAGGGTAGTTATTTACATTTTGAAAGCACAAACATCACTAGTAATGCTGAATGTGTTGCTGCATTTCATTTTTGATAGGAGGTTTGGATAAGAAGGAAAACCATCTACATTAGAAACAGGAAGAACAGGGAGTAGATAGAAAACTTCACATCTAAGGGTGCAATCTTAGCTTCAAGTTATACCATGTTTACAAGTGGAACCCTGTACATCTGGCTAATTTGGGATTAAGCCCACTAAACATCATGAGATTTCTGTTTCCCAAGTACAGAATAATTGGGTTGGGCTAGTGAAGATGCTTTACTGTGAATAGGACTGAAAATCTACTTTTTGACACTGTCAAAGCCCATGTTTCACTACAACTCTTTCATCCCACTAGGGATGATGATATGTAGGGTAGCTATAGCAATTACACTATTTTTGGTTGGTTGGTTTGTTTTTTGGTGGTAGAATTTAATGTGAGAAGGTTCCATCAATGTACCTGTGTTTTTCAGAGCTGTGTGGAGGCTTTCTGTGGTCCGAATGCAGTGGCAGAGCTTGGAGTGTGTGGAGGGGGTGGCGGGAGGGGGGGCTGCGGCGCAGGTTGCGTGACTACTGTGCTTGGAGGCATGGCCACGGTGCGTGGGGGTGTGCCCAGGGTGTGCGGGGGCATGCCTACAAACTGGGACTCTCCAAAAACAATGCTGCCGGGGGCAGAGCACTCCCATCACCCCCCTGTTCCTACGCCACTGTCTGAATGTCCTTGCTTCCCAGGGTATGTGTCCAATCAATGTTTTGCTTTAAACTGAAGTGGTCCCCCCCACCCCCCCAGTTGAGGAATATTCTTCAGGCAAGTGGGTATAAGACTGCATCAGTGGCTCTCGATATTATTGTTAGTCTTAATTCAGGTAGTGTTAGCAATCTTTGCATGCCTCTATAGTCAGTAATTATTATTTGGCTTGTCTGCAGATGCACCCACTCTTTTCCTGTGTCGCTCTAACCTGTAGCCATTTACCCTTCCTACACTCTCTCTCCTCCATTAGATCACTTGTTTGACTATGCACAAGTATTTGTAAGTAAAGCTACTGATACTTTGTATGTTTTTCTAAGACAAAACTTATTTCTTTTCTCTGCTAGATTCTTGCGTGGGTGGGGACATGCTACTGGTTATTGTTCAGCTTCTGCCTATTTGATTACTCAGCTTGTGAGATCCAGTACTATCTCTCACATTTTCAACAAGCAGAAGCTCGGAATCAGTGGGATTTGACAATACGTTGGCTTACCTTTCAATAATTAATTACTAGTAAGTCTCCTTTAGTTAGGACTAACTAATTCAAATTATAGTCTTTTGGTACGTTTTGTGATAAAATTATTTCTCCCAGTGCTGCTACATTGTTTAATACTCTGCCATTTGCTCTTTTAATTTTTCTAGAATGAAATGGTACAACATAACAGCTAAATAATGACTAGAAGTATGGCTACTGTGTGTTTGAAATGATGGTTCCTGTTGTTATGAAATTGGTGCACATATACACATAGCTTTACTTTCCCACTAGCTGTCAATTGCTCCTTGTTGCTCCTTGAAACACAGCACACTTTTACGGACTATAAACCAGTTGATTCATCTGAGCAAATTTCTTCTTACACTTCATCACAGCATATGTTTCCCCTTCTGAGGTTCCATCAATGTTTAATGTCAAGGTGTCCTCTTATACTGTAATGTGATGCGGGTCAACAGAATCTTTGAATTATACATTGCCTACCTGACTGTGAGCAGCTTCTTTTCCAATTCCAACACTGTCCTTGCTAAACTAACTTCTGGGAAGCAGCATCAAAAAACCTGGATCTATGGATGATTTTCAGAAGAAACTAAGCCAGAGGCATGATGCAAGGTCTCGAAAAGTAAGATTCAAAATCTCTTCAGCATACAGTGGTCGCGTCTTAAAACAGGTCTATGAAGATGGACAGGAACTTGAAATCCCACAGGTGGAATATCCCCATAGTTTTCGGCACTGGAACTTTGAACCTAGAGGCCATTTCTTTGGGATTGGTGAAACCCCTGAGTCCAGATTTTATCCACCAACGAAACTGAATGCACAGAGAATCAGTGTATTCAGAGAGGGGAACAAATACACCCTCACAGGTAGCCCTTCCCTCCTGAATGACATCCAGCCAGAGGACAGTCATATGGTAAGTCATGTTTCTTCCTTATTTAGCTGACTCAATTTTTTTTTTAAAAAAAAGGCATTTGAGTTGAATGAATATGAGTGGCTGGAATTAATTAAGGCAGTTATGAATGCATAACCTAGAGTAACGCATTCGTGATTGGTTCATATTCACAGTCCCTATATATTCACTAGTTTAGGGAATATGTAGATACTATGAAAAACCCCTAGTCCTCACTTACTGGACAGCAGCCACTTTGAGCAACAGGGGCCTGTTGCCCTATTGATCAGAAGCAGCTGAATGACATTTACACACCTCCTCCTGTGACCGATCTCTGGTGCAAGGGGTGATTGTGATGGGCTCTGCTTCTGAATGTCAAACTGAAGATCACTCACGGGATGGGTTGGAAATGTCAGTCAGCTGCTTCCCAATTGATAGGGGAAGAAGAACCCTGTTGCTGATACCCAGTAAGTGAGGACTGGGTGTGGGTTGGGCCAGGAGTCAATACTTAGCTACATAACTAAGGTGGTTACATAGCTAATTGTGGCCCAGGTCTCCTAACAAAATCCATCTGGCCATGAAATCATATTTGCTAACTAACTTTAAGAAATCTTTCCAAACAGCATATATGAACAATCCTGACCATAGAATTAGCACAAAGTACTGATAATGTTTTGAGGAAGATCAATAGCCTAGCACCAGAACCAGTTGAAAAGATGAGTGAGCAGATGATATGCAACTCCTAAGATTGTTGCCTCCCCCAGAAAGCTGCTGCCAGTTCAGTAAGGAGGCAGATGGATAAGTAATCTGGCCTGGAGTAAGTTGGCTTCCTATGTGTCTGTGGCTGAACAGGTAACTCTTTGGTAAATGTATGGATCAACTAGTATCGAAAGGCATGGATTTATGTAACTCATAGGCCATTTCCACATGGGGTTTTTAAAACGGGGCAGAGCGTCCTCCAGGGAGGACGTCTGCACCTGGGAGCGGACTGGGTCGGACCTACTTAACGTAGATCCGCACCCCAGCCCGCTCCGGAAAGACCCCAAGTGGTCGTCCAGTGTGCTTTTGAAAGACCGCTAAAAACAGGTCTTTCAAAAGCACGGAGTGCGCCACTGCGTGCCTGCTCCCTTATGCAGATTCGCAGGCTCGCATTGGTGTGAACCTGCGATCTGCCGGGGGCGGGCTTTAGGCTGGCGAGCTTCAGCGGTTGGTCGAGACCCTTGACCAACCAGAAGCCACCATTTTAGACGCTGGATCAGTGCAGAGCGATGAGCATGCACTGCTCCGGAATGGCGTGGACCGGACCGGGGAGCCTTAAAGTCCGGTAAGTAGCGTCACGGGGCAATTCCCTCGCCCCGTGCGGAAATGGCCATAGTCAACAGGCATCAAACCCTAGAGCTTCATATGGATCATTTGAATGAGATCAGATGCAATAACTCAGTGGCAGTTATAATATGCCTTCATATCTTGTAACCCTTCAGACCAAAGGGAGTTTGCCGGTCATATGTGGCAGTGGCTCAACAAACCTCCTGTTTTATTGTCTGCTTTGCTAGGATGAGTTTAAGCATTTAGAAAGCCACATTACATGGCTGGTGGCCTGCATTTTGTTTGAATGGTCTCAAATGTTGCAAGCCTCCTGTATATAACTAATTATGAAAATGAAGGTACATTCAACATGACAAATGTGACTGTCAGAAATAGCATATAGTCCTTATGCTGATCAAACACCTATCCTTTTAAAATGACCTATTTTCTATTCCATGATATCTACATCCAGATTTGGAAACAGGGTGCTGAAAGAGGCATGACTTATTCCAGAAATGGAAAATGTTGTGGATACCTAGATAAATCACCATTTCAGTAAATTTGCTGTGATTTAAGCCATAGGTGATCTTTTAAAATAAATAACAAAGCAAATATTAAGATGTAGGAATCAGTCTTTATTCAGTCTTATTCCTAAATGTGACAATTTAAACCTAGTGGGATGAAGAGTCTATGTCACAGAATATACTTCAAGTTCTGTGGTATTTTTACTTGAGTGACTTAAAATGTTTTCAGGGTGGCAAAGTGAGTGGGTGAATAGGTGGGAATAACATTCTAAATAGTTTGCAGTATTACCATGCTTGTCTTCTCCTTCCTACAGCACAGGCTAAGAAGGAGGTTTCCACGTGTTCCACAGCCCTTTATATTAGGGCTGGGGAACACGTGGAACCCTCTCTTATTTTTATTTTTTAAATATTTTTATTAGAAACACATTTAGGTAATATGAAACAACATACAAGAAAAATGGAGCCCTCTTAATGTCCTTGGACTGCAATGCCCACAATAGCCAGCCTAGGCAGTGGTAAGGGATGATGGGAGTTGAAGTCCAACAACATCTCCAGGGCTACAAGTTATCCATCTCTGATTTACATGCATAGAAACTAGTAATAGGCCTAATGCTTCAACTACAAATGGTTTTTGACACTAGCTGACTAAGGCTTTCATTTTCATAAGATCCACTGAGTATTCCAAATCTACACATATAGGGCCTACACTGAAATGTATTCATATGAATTAAGGCATCTATGGAAGGATCTTAATGCAGTGGAGAATATAAACAATGGCTATTTAGATCCCACGCCCTTCAACATGTCACATGTGAAAACTGGGATAGTTAACGGGCAAACAAGATTAGGATGTAACCAAGCTGGCAAAAGTTTTAGGGGAAGAACACACTAACTTGGAGACAATATAACAGTTTGCTTTTGCCTGAGCCTACTGGGAAGGGCAAGATTCTTCCTCTTTCTCTCCTCCCCCCAAGTTAACTGAGTGAAAAAGAATTCTGTATGTAAACTCAGTTTTCAGTAATTGGGTAACCTTGGCACAAAGGGGAAAAGTGGGAGGAGGAGAGAGAAACTGGGACATTTTAAAAGCAGCTGAAAAAGCAGGATGACAGAGGATAAATCTGGACTGTCCCACCAAATTGGGACAGTTGGAGGGTATCAGATCCAGCCATCTTCCCCATGCCCCCTTTTCAGATGCAATGGCAACTCTCTACAGCAAGCTATTGCTGACTGCTGGTTTTGCAAGTCACCAAAGCCTCTGTGGTTAAGATGTTATTTGCCGTGTTGCTTCTTTGGTTTACTTAAGGCTCCTGAAGTTTCATGTTATATGAGCTGAGCTCATGAAGCCTGAGCGCAAACCTGAATGTCATTGTGCAGACAGAACTGATGGAGTTCTGTGTTTCAGGCTTAGAATTTTCCCAGCCACATCACATGCACATCTTTTTAACTGTTTTGATTATAGTTCAATTGTTCTATTATGGCATTTTACTGAGGTTACATTTTAACTTGTATTTGGAAATTGAAGGTGGAGATGAATGTCATGTGGCATACAATGAATATGTAAAACTTCAGCTAGCAACACAATGGTAGTACATTTATTTGTTATTGTTGTTCTTGCTCTTATTCTTGTTGTTGTTTTAAAAAACCTGGACTTCAGCAGAAAGTAAGATTGGCCATTTCTACACTCCCTAAACTGCAAACTCCAGAATTCCATAGGCTGTCGAAAGTGGAATAATAGCACTGTAACAGTCTAGTGCAGAAATGGCCATTGTCAGAAGAGAGCACAGACTGGAGTTTGCTGCTGGTGGTCTTTCTACTATTTTAAGACTTATATGTATCTCGTTTCATATCAGCATCCGCCCATCTTAGATTTTGGAAAGATAATCATCTACACCAGCAATCTGAAAATCATTCGAACACCAATGAGTAAGAAAGAGTTGGTGAGAAAAATAATGCAGGATGAAGGTATTGATGACTGCTCTTTCATGTATCATGAAGAAAGAAGAGGACATAGTAGCAACCAAACTGACAGGAATGTGAAGGACACTGAAGACGACCCTGCCCACAATCAGCATGTACAGGTAAAACAAGATACTTCCTTTTCTGTTGTTCCAGCATCATCCTATGTGTGGCCAGACCCTCAACCATTGTTACATCTCTGTTCCCTCTACCAGAGAACTTGGTTGGTTTAATGTATATGAAGCTGGAACCAGAAGGATCGTGAAAGTAAATTCAAGAATGAGGTAGCAATTGCAACATACTTGGGAGAGTCCCTAGGCAGGTAAAAGTAAGTTAAAAGAAATGTGTAGATTAAAAGAAAAGATGATTTTTAAAGCATTATCTCAAATGGCCTAATAAAAACCTGTGAAGTTCCAGGATTTCTGGAATATTAATGGCAGGTGATACTATAAAGAAATAAACTTTAAATTCATTTAACCCATTGTCTGGAAATCAACCTTCCAGGTTTGCACCATCAAAATCAAGCTGCAGATGGCAGCTCAGAATGCAGAATGTCTGTATCTTTATGACTTAAGTGTTAATAGAACCTCTACCCACAGGGGAGGACCTTGCTATTTATGCGTGTTTTGCAACTACAGACAAATGTATACTGGTAAAGCATCTGAGATCAACTAGTGCTGAGGCCTCATTATCCTTAGCCACATCCTTCTAACAAATAGCATTGCATGGGCAGCTCTGGCACAACGGGGCCCTCTGGCACACACAGATGGCCAGGCAGTTGGCTGCTTTATGTCCTTGTAGCCATTCATTCTGTTCCTTTCTTGCTAGAAAATCTTTATCACACAAGGCAGGTATGCTCTCCCACTAGGACAATAGAAGAGGAATGAGGTAAGGTGGTAAGTCCCAGCCAAAGACACTACTATCCTGATGTAATTGAGATTTACTGATAAATTTCGTAGTAAGGGAGGGGGCAAGGTGTTAAAAAGCAGGCAGTATACAAGAAATATGCATGTCATTCTTCCTTGCCTAGCTACACACACATTTCCACCTCAAGGTTTTTCTAAGCAAGTATATAACATGGATCCAGCTCATTGGAAAACCCATTATGTGTGCCTTTGTCTTTCCCTCTTTGCCTAGAGTAGTGGTGGACAACATCTAGATGATGTTAAACTGCAACTTCCAGCATCCCAAGACAGCACAGCCAGTGGTGAAGTACACTGTCCAACAACATACAGAGAGGCCATGCCTAGCTGATTGCTTAGGAAAGATACAGTTATGGCCAATTCATTCCCAAATCCACTAGCCAGAACAGGCTGACAAGGGGATATGGGAAGTCAAAGACTAAAATGTTCCTTGTCCACTCTCTGCCTTTCTCAAACTACTTCTTATCCTTCAGGACCAATTCAATAGCCATACAGTAGGGAGGGAAACTTCTGGTCCAGTAGATAGCTGGTGTTTCCTTTCTGGCCTTTTGGTATCCATGGGAAACAGATCCCATTTATTGGTGGCTATGGGGACAGCAGAAAAGACAGAAGAAGGTTGTGTTTTGTCTGATGGTGTGTGTGGGCTGTGCACACATAGCTGATGTGTTTTCCACAGATAAACAAGTAATCCCAGCTTCGGAGAATAAAGGTGGATAAGGCCCTCCCTTTCTGCCAGCCTGTGGTAAACCAGCTATTCTTATCTCCCTTAGCTGAGTGGGGTGACAGGCTATGAAACCTGAAGAATGTGCAATTTCTTGCCACAAATAATAAATAATATATAATATAATAATTTCAAGTGCTAACTCATTTTAGTAGCCTAGTCAAAGCAGCTATGTGAAACTCTCCTGCCCAAGTGGCACTGTTCACAATTTCCTAGATGTGCCTACTGGAAAAGCTGCCCCTACCAGGCAATAGCCCCTACACTTCCAGGCTGTTTTGAAAACTAGTCATTGGACCAGAGCTTCCAGAATCCCATAGCCAGCATGGTCAATGTAGTCCACTGTAGTCCAAAAAGTAACTTTTCCAAGCTCCAATCATGAGGTCTGAGAAAATCAGAGAGAAAGATTACAAGAGGCATGAAAACACTTGCTGTTACCCTGTTAAGTAATGCTGGAGCTAGCAAGCAGGGTCAGTTATAGAGTGGCTATCACAGCCACCACCGTCTCTCTCCTTTTGTGCAGCTGAAGAGATGGCTATAGTGTGATTAGACTGATTGATGGGGAACAATAGGTGATTGAGGCCTACCCATACAAGTCAAAGATACCCAGAGAGGGCTGGAGTTGGTGTGCCTAGAATGTGTATCACACTGGGCAGCTAAATAGGAGTATTATGGATTGGGCTAGCTGAGAGCTGAAGAGATTGGAGATACACTGTGATTAACTCCCCTGCTTGTGACTCCTTCTTGACTGCATCATTTCTGTCACACTTCCTTACCATGTACAATTGTCAATAAATAGACCATTGCAAAGATATTTCAAAATTCTCTGCTACCCTGACTTCCAAAAGCAACACTCCTGTGAATTACTCTCCTGAGTTGATATTCCTATCTCTCGTTCAACTACAGATGCTCCCCAAACATTGCCACGGCTTAAGTCAGCCAGGATTATATGGTTCTGGATGCTTTTGCAGGGCAGTAAGCCTTAGTGCACACACGCAGAGATACATCCTGTTCAGATGTAGTGCAATTAGGGCTAGACCAAGCACTTTGCTGCCAGTGGCAAAGGACAAGATGGTGCCCTCTCCATTCTATGTACTGAAGCCAGACTGGCAGCTGGATCTTATTTCTACACTTTTTCCTGCACACTGCAACAGGCTCTGTTGAGGGAGCTAGGCCAGACTCTGTGGTGTACATATAGCTCCATTCTGCAACAAAAGGGAATGGCCAGTGAGGAGGAATGTATGCAGACCTGCTTCTCCCTTGGCCTCTGCCACCTGTGGCTGTTACCACACTGTGCTTCCTTGTAGGGCTGGCCCTGAACAGAACAATATCAGTGTACTACGTCAGTACAGAAGATCTCTGCCTCTACTTCAGGCAGACATACTGTGCTGCAGTTTCCATTCAATTTACCTGGCCAGGTATATTTAGTTTGGCCAAAGGATTGTGCAAATTTGATATTTAGGAAATTTCTTTTGAATACTCCTTTCTATTTCAGGAAGCAGATGATGAGAACATTTGCTCTCAATGCAAGGGATCAGGCTCTGCACCCTGCTCTGTGTGCCATGGAAGCAAGTTTTCGATGTTGGCTAACCGATTTAAAGAGTCCTACAGAGCTCTGCGATGTCCCGCTTGCAATGAAAACGGCCAGCAACCCTGCCAGACTTGTGCTCACTGACTGTGCCTACAGATTTGACTTCAGTTGACCTCAGCTGTTTTGGTTTTGTGTAGGGAAAAGCTTCCTCCAGATCTTGTATGTTTACTGTGATGACGCATACTCAGATTACATTTTTAAAGGAGTTTAGAAAGATTACATTTTGGCCTATAGTGGCTGGAGACTGTGGGAGTTGTCATCTGAAAAGTAACTTTTCTAATCTCTAATTTTTACACCTGATGGGAGGATCTTATTTAAGTGTAAGCCATTTTAAAACTGCGTGATTCTTCTTTTGCACTAATAGTGAAGATAACTTTTTGACATATTTGGCCATGATCCCAGTCTCACTGACGGCAGTGGGTATGATTTAAGCATCTCCAAGAGACATCAGCAAGTCTTTATAATTGTGGTTAACTTGGGTTGAAACATATTTTTCCCCACTCTTCTCCCAGTTTAGGACCTATCTGTGGGTTTGACTTCATGGATTTGATTATTTGTGAGGCACACACTGCCTTCCCCCCTGCCCCCACCATTCTGCTCTTCCCATTTCTTTGCATTTTGCTGGGCATGGGGAAGGAAGGCAAACAGCTGGACAAAAGGCAAGGAAAAGTGGTGTGAGGGCACACATGCTCTTTCCTTCTCCCCTCTGGACCTCCCCCTCCCATTCCCTTGTCTCTGGTCCCGGTGCTGATAACTCTTGCTGAGGCAATAAGCAAGGGAACGCAGGGGATTGGGGGAAGGATTACATGAGCCTTCTTCCCTCTGGAGCTGCCTGCTTCCATTCCCTTGCCTCTGGGCCCTACATGCAAAAGGCAAGGGAATGGGATGGGGGAGTCCCAGAAGGGAATGGGGGGGGATCATTATTTGTGGTTTGTCCACTTTTGCGAGGGGTTCTGTACCCTGAACCCTCTCAAAAGTGGAGGGCCCACTAGACAGTTAGCAGAAAGGTTTCAGATGGATATAAGAACATATGGAATTGAACTTAGAGAGAAAACTGGAGTAATTAAATGGCTGTTCGAAAATCCGCCTCATTTACTTCCCCAAATATATCAAGAAATACTACATCAGGAGAGGCAAGAAGAAACAGTAAAGGCAACAATGATTTCATGGGCACAAAATATCGGACATTCAATACAATTAGAGTCTTGAGAGCAGAGCTGGAAAAAAACACAGAAATTTACAGTAGCACAGAATTTGAAAGAGAATTATTACAAGCTATTTCGTAGATGGTACATGACACCAGATAAATTAAAAAAGATTTATAATACAGCTACAGGACAATGTCGGAAATGTCAGAATGAGGTCGGTACGATATCTCATATGTGGTGGACATGCCTTAAAGCTAAGAAATATTGGACTGAAATACATAACAAAATATGTGCATTAATGAAAGTACAGTTTGCTAAGTTACCAGAATTGTATTTGTTAAATATGACTGATGTATTAGAAGGTACTGGTATAAAGAAGTACTGGAGAATATTACTGTACATAATAACAACAGTTCGTATTGAATATGCAAAGATGTGGAAAACTCAGCAAATACCCACATTAGAACAATGGTGGGGTACACTGATTGAAAACAAAAATGCTGATATGGTCTCTCAGAGATTAAAAGGGAAATCAGACGAAGAGATACAAAAAGAATGGCAAATTGTAATGGGTAATTGCTGGGTACCATCACTTGGAAATCTGTGATTCATGATTTAAGATAAATTATGAGGGGGCTACAGGATATATATCATGAAGCGGGAATATGGAGATGGAAATGCAAGAATCAACAAGTACTAATAGCATTAAAATGTAGTACAATATTTTAAGCATGTTAAGAAATCTTGATAATGAAATCTAGATCAGTGTGGAAGATCAGAAATATTTCAAATAAGTTGACAGTTATAATTGTTTGTTTTATATTTGAATTTGAATAAAATGATTAAAAAAAAAGTGGAGGGCCCACTGTAGTTTAAAAACACAAGAGAGGAGGACAAAAGTACACCACTACCTCCCTTGAAAAGATCCTTCCACAGCAGCTTACTGGCCACAAATCTGTCCGACTAAAAAGGCCATTGTCTGGCTTGTGTTATATCGTTTGATGTTTATTCTTCCTGTTTTAAATTAGACCATTTGATTTGTATCAGTGAAGAAGCAGTACTGAATACTTTTCATGTTGCCACCAGCACCCTGTAAGAAAGCAAACAACAGGTAGTGAAAAGGTTCTCCTTGTTGCAGAATTCAGAGTCTTGCTTTTATGCTCTTTCTTTAGAGAATACTGAAACCATGCACCCATTGGGCAGGGTCACTCAGACTTTGTACTTGCATCTCTTGGGATGTAAGGATTGTATGGCAGAAATTAATTAAAGTACCAGTTCTGACATTGGCACAATACTAGAAGAATCTGTACCTCAGCCATTATGAAATAAATGGTAAATTTCTGCATGATTATAATTTCAGTTGCCTAGCAAAACATTCTGTTTATGTTTTAACATTCACAAGCATCTCCAATTTGCATACCATTTTGCAATTAGGTGTACATTTATCCCTCCAGTGGTGCATGCCTTTTCCTGCAGATCTGGCTCATTTCAAATTTACTGTTATTAAAGAACACCATTTTCTTCTGTTGCATGATTTAGGCAACATTTCCCAATTCTACACATTACTGCAGAGAAATGAGGGAGGCCAGGGAAACGAAAAATATAAGTGCAAATAAAAAAAAAAGAACACGAATGTGCTTTATGGGTCTTATTCATAGACACACCACTAGCGATGTTCATGGAGAAGATCCACCTCTCCAAGGATTTCGTTGTTAACAAATGGGGCTTGTGTTCTTCAGAATGAATCCCCCATTGTCATTTCTAAACCATGAACTCTAATTAGTCTAGATGAAGCAGCAGCACTGAATACTTAGCATGCGTGCTACCCATCACAGGAACAGAACTATTACAAATAAGGAGGCAAAGGGAGCGCTTTCTCCCAGAGCCTGTAGATTTAGTTTATTGTAACTCTGTTAATGTCAGTGCTGGCTTTGCTTGCATATGAGATCTGGGGCTCTTGATGAGCTAAGAGATTTCTCACCCGTTTTATCTGCTGAGGTTGCAAGTGTAGCCAGTGTAATTTATGGCCAAGTGTGTACTTCAGGGTGAGAATATGTTAGAAGGTTTCTCTGAAACAGCTGTATTAGTAGCTCTAATGCCATCATATTTCTAAGACCTGCCCAGATTCTTTAATGTCAGAATTCATGAGCATATGTCTCCCCATTGATATAAATACTGCTTTGAAACTAGTCTGGTAGAAGTAATTGTAGAAGTATAACTACAGTAAGACATTTTCTTTTAGTTTTCAAAATGCATAGTGTAGAAATGCTTTAAGAGAAGCACGGTTAATAGATGAGATGGGGGCTGTTTCAGAGGTTACCTTTTCATCTTCACAGGTCTTAAGGCTCCTGTTGTATTTTGCTTTTGAATGGTTTTGATATGGTGTATGTCAGTTTCACTTCACTGCTGAAACTGAAAGCCTCCTGCACTTTTTATCTCCACAGCCTATGAGTATGAAAGTCAGAAGGAGTAGTGTAGCATCAGTGTAGCATACTAATTTAGGATTGCTACTAGCTGGTAGCTTCAATTTAAAGTTGATAGTCCCTTTTAAGTATCTAGCTACCCTTTTTACTCCAGTCCAATCTTTCTTTGTGGGTGAGCTAACTTTCCTGCTCAGAATCCCTACAGCAGATGCAATATCAGGTCTTGTGTTGGTAGACAGGTACAGAAGTTTTCCTATTGCTGTTCTGTAGAGACTATTATCTGGTAAAACATCAGTCTCTTCAGTATTTTTAAGAAAATCTGTGGTCATGGGCGTTGCTACAGTGTAGGCATCTTGGAGTCCTAAGCTTTCTAAAAGTTCAGCAATCTTTTGTTTTTGATTTAGTAGAAAAGATCCATCTTGTTCTCTTTGAATCTCCATGCCCAAATAGTATTTTGCATCTCCTAACTCTTTCAATTCCACTTCTTTGTTCAAGTGATGTACAACTTCTGAGTAGTCTTTATTTCTGTTGGTGGCTATAATCAAATCATCAACATAGGTCAGGATAAAGGTTGAATAACCTTCTTTGGTTCTGGTGTATAGACACTGATCTGCTTCTCCTTGCTTAAAGCCTAATTGTTTCAACATTGTGTCTAGTTTCTCATTCCAAGCTCTAGCAGCCTGTTTAAATCCATACAAACCCTTGTTAAGCTTGCAAACCAGATGTGGTTGCTTCTGGTCTACAAAGCCTGGAGGTTGTTGCATGTACAGTTCCTCTGTTATTTGTCCATGTAAGAAAGCAGTTTTTACATCAAGGTGTCTGACATCCATTTGTTTGGAAGCAGATAGACTGAGAAGCAGTCTTATGGTACTGTGTTTGACAACAGGCGCAAATGTCTCATCAAAGTCTATTCCAAATTTCTGTGAGAAGCCTTGAGCAACTAGCCTTGCTTTGCAGCGTTCCACCTTTCCTTGTGCATCCAGTTTCAGCTTGAAGACCCATCTGGATCCTATGGTTTTCTTTCCTGGTGGAAGTTCAGTAAGTGTCCATGTTCTATTCTTATGCAGTGCATCTATTTCTTCTTGTGCTGCTTTTCTCCACTGAGCTGCCTCAGTCGCAGGCATCTGTTCAATTTCTTCAGAGCTTGATGGTTCACTTGGTAACACTGATGTTGCAAGGTAGGACAAGCGTGGAGCTGGTACACCTTTGTTGGGTCTCGTTGAGTGTCTGGGAACCTGTTCTGGAACCTGGTCTGTCTCTGCAGCATCCTCCGGTCCAGTGCTCAGGTCAGAGCCATCTGCATCCCCTTCTCTTAGTGTACTGCTCTCTGCCTTTAGCTTGCTTTCTGCAGCATATATCTCAGTCCTTTGTTCAGAATCAGGTTGTGTAGCTGCTTGTGGTATTTCAGATGAAGGCAACATCTGCACTTCTAAGAGAGGTTCAACATCTTGCTCTTCTTCTTCCAGTGATTCTAAGATAGTCTCTCGTTCATCTGGAAAGTCTATGACATTTTCTCTCTTATCAACTCTACTTTGTTCATCAAAGTAAACTACATGCCGGGTAGCAACTTCACCAGTCTTTAAGTTCATTACTTTATAGCCTTTGCTTCCAGGAGCATAGCCAATTAGAATAGTCTGCTCTGCTCTTGCACCTAGTTTGTGTTGCTTCTGTTGTGGTATGTATGAATATGCAATACTTCCAAAGGTTCTAAGTGTTTCATGTCTGATACTCTGCCATGCCATAATTGAAATGGTGTTTGTGTGGTGCCTTTTGTTGTCCATCTATTCTGGAGATGTTGCGGTCATAAAGGCATCACCCCAAAATTTACTGGGAAGATAAGCATCTGCCAGCATGCACTTTGTCATCTCCAGGAGAGATCTCAGTTTCCTTTCAGCAATCCCATTCTGCTCAGGAGTGTAAGGAATGCTCCTCCTGTGCAAAATGCCATGCTCTTCCAGGAAAGCTTGTGTGCGATGTGAAATGTACTCACCAGCGCCATCTGTCTGGATAGCTTTAGGTGTTATCTCAAACTTGGTTCTCACCATGACAACATACTTCTGTAGCATGTCTTGGGCTTGACTCTTCTCTTTCAGAAGATAAGTAACACAATACCTTGAAAAATCATCCACAAAAATTAAAGCATATCTGTTTCCACCAAGTGAAAGAACATTAAATGGACCACACAAATCACTGTGAATGAGATCCAGTACCTTAGTGGTTCTCTTTTCAGTCCCTGGATGAAATGAGGGTCTGACTGACTTTTGTTCAACACAAGTTACGCACCTGGTAGTACTCTCATTGTATCGTTGATTCACCTTGATTCCTGTGGACAAACTCTGGTTCTGTAGTTCAAGAACTGCCTTTGGATCACGATGTCCAAGACGTCTGTGCCATAGGTCAAGGCTGTTCTCATTCATCTGTGCTCTAGCAACATTAGCTTGTTGAGCTGAAAGATGTAACTCATAGACACAGTTATTCTCAAATGCTTCTGCAAAAAGGACATTATCTTTGGTAACTGTGCATTTTCCTTGTTTGAAAAGTATTTCAAATCCTTTCTTATCCAAAGTAGACACACTGAGCATGTTGCAGTGTAATTCAGGAACAAACAAGACATCACTTGCTACATTCTGGGTAACTTTGCCATTAGGCAATAGACAGTTTAAAGTGCAGCTTTCTGATCCCAGAATCTGCATGGATTCACCATTTGCAGCTTGAATTTTTCCTGTTGCATCTCGATCAATTTTATCAAAATAAGCATCAGAAAATGTGCTGTAATTGGTACAGCCAGAATCTATAATCCAACAATTAATTTTGTCTAACATTTCTTTTGCAGTGGTACAGTCTCTTACATAAAGTAGCTGATTAGCCTCCAATGCATTACCAATTAGGTACTGTGCTGTGGCATCTTTTCTCAACCATTGTTCTGCAGCTTCACCACTTGGTTTTTCTTTTTCAATTGCATCAAGAACATTATGGTGACTAAAGGCTAAATTTAATTTTTGTCTCCATTCTGTATAGCTCTCATTGGTGAGTCGCGCAAGTCTGGGTGTTGAAGCTAGGTCTAAATCTGCATGCAGCATTTTTGCTTTAGTTAGCAATTCCCACCCCCACCCCCAAAAAAGAAGCACCCAAAAAGGTAAAAATTCTCTAGTTAGACGTGTGTTTCCAAAAAGGGGGGAAGGGGAAAAAAAAACCAAACCAGCTGCTTTCACAAGAAAGACACAATGCAAAAAATAACTAAAATCCAAAAAATCTGGTAACTGTTCTGTTCTGGTACCTCATAACCTGTTGGGGAATTGAGAGATTTTTGGTAATGAGACTCTCAATCAGCAGAGTATCTTAGTAATTGCACAAAAACGGAAGTTGAACAGATTACCAGTCCCACTTCTATCACTCCACCCCAAACACACTTAACCTAGCTCAAAATAAACACAAGAAACAATTTGGTTAAAAATATAAAAGAATTTACTCACAAAATCTTGTGCATAGTCTACACAGGTACAATTCTTGAAGAAGGTAGGAAGAAAATTAAGCACTCACATGCTTGCTGAAAATAATCCCTGTTAGGAGATCTCAGAGCATGCTTTCAGGACAAAAGGCGAAGACAAAAGGGAGGAGTAAATGGCAAGAGAACCTTTTTAAGACCAAAGAATGTGTACGTGCTGGAGGAAGAGGTGTTGACCAAAACAAACAGGAAGTTTTCTCTAGGCTATCTCTCTATGCTTACAATAAACATGCAAACAAACTAGCCAGTTAATTAAGCATGCAAAGGTTGCCGCTCCCAACACTTCCATATCAATTTCACATTTTGAACTGATGTTTAGAAAAACATGAGGGTGGCAGAAGCGTGTCTTCAGCCATGGGTGTGCCTTGCATGTAAGTAAGTGTGAGCATGTGTGTAAAAGTAAATGACATATAAGGCAATGCTTCTTAAGCTAACTGATGCAGGAGACCAGTACATTTTTTATCCCAGTGTACCAGAGAATAGTACCTTTTTTGGTTCCCATTGACTTTTTGACAATTGCTTCTTTCCTGGAAACCCTCCAGTGACTAGCACCTGATGTCTTGTGAACTAGTACTGATCCACAGACCATCACTTTGAGTGTCACTAATATAAAGCACCCACATGTCATTTGGAGGGTGTGGATCCACTGTTTACTTGCTTCTCATTTGGTAGCTACCATCTCTGAGGCAGTTTCCCCCAGTAGAACTTCTGCAACTGGGTGCCAGATGGGGAGGGGCAGAATTGGGGAACAGCATGCAATAGGGCTAAGAATGGGTTCATCACACACACACACACACACACGCTCCACTGGTGCTTTTAGATCAACTCTCTCTCCCCATTTTCTGCTTTAGATGTCATTGAAGCATACCTACTCTTGAAGGCATGGATCTGCAGCTGTCACATCTAATCTGAGAGTCAGAAGAAGGGCACATTCACATTTCTCACTAATTCGACCACTGAAAAGTACCTCTTAAAAAAACACAATACATTATGAAACCATGAGGAATATACTCAGAGGGTTCAAAATCCACTAAGAGCTAATTGTGGAAGGTTCTGTGTGAGAGCCAAACTTTTCATAAAAACATAGGTGTGTCTACATTATGTATGGAGAAAGTCCTGCACACAGAGAAGGAATAAGCAGAAAAAGCTGTCATTGAGTTCAAAAAAGTCTCATGTTCATGAAGAATTACCAAGGATTCTATCTGCAATTGCCATTTATTATGTTCCTTTCCTTAATCTTTGGTCAAATTGCATTATAATACATTATTTGGGAACATATTCTGTTTTTAAAATTGGAGTGCTTATTGGGGAGGGAATGTCATTCAGTGCATACATATAATTAATTAAAATTAAAATGTACAGTTTTGTGAGAATGATTCATTCAAGCATAATAGAAAATTTTCGTAAAATTTGTAAGAAATATTTGCCTAAATCCAATTTAATTTCAAATAGAATTGGCCCATAATCAATGGTGCTTACATTAAGTGTAGATTCAGTTCCAATAGATTCAAGTTCCAATAGATATGATGGGTTTAGTCTACCTGGGACTAACAAATAGATTTACTCCAGGGATAGGAATCATGAGGGCCTCCAGATATTGTTGGACCACAAATCCCAGGAGCCTTATCGTAAATCTATTTAAATTGCAGTAGATATTTCACTACTAAGTCCTAAGTCCTCATTAATAAACAAAAACCTGTGGAATTCTGTGAGTCTTAATGTCTTCTATCTCTTATATATTTGTCCTTATTATCAGAAACCAGCTACCAACATTATGTAGTTGTTCCCAAACTTGGGTCCTTGGATGCTGTTAGATTTCAGCTTCCCAAAGCCCTAACCAGCAATGATCAATGATCAGGCTTTCTATGAGTTGCAGTACAATGATATCTGGGGATCCACAGGTAAATAATGCAATAATACAACCAGGAAATGGAACTCAGAATAGTTGCAAATGAAGAAGGTATGTAGGTATGAGACAATCTTAATGATGGGTATCAACAAAGGAAGGAAGGAGGTTAAGCCTCAGTGGTACCTTTGAGGATGCCCCTTTACTTCATCTAAGCATGTGGCTGCTATTCATTTGCCATTCAGCCACAGTAAAGGCCAAACCTCCCTTTCAGTTTTGACCTCACTCTTCTTGAGCCTCTTATTAACAGCCCCTCTTTCCAGAGAGTAAAAAGCACTCTCCCTGAATCCTGTTTGTCATTCCCACCTACAGGATTACAGCATACATGCTGTGTCTTTATACGCCCAGCATCCATCATGATGATGGGCATTTGGCTTAGTTGTGTAAGAATAATAAAGTGTGATGAACATCTAGCCATTAGGGAAATCTAAAAGGTGTGAGGTATCTTAAAGCTGACAGTGCTTGATTTGATGATGTGGATGTAGGATGAAGTGATGATGGTTAGATTGATTCTGTGCCAAGTGCTATGACTAAGCAGCCATCTTGTGAAGGCTGGTGGTGCTGAGTGTTAGGAAAAGCAGAAAGCTCAGGGTTGCCACCACACCCATTAGAACAGGTGCCTTTTATAAAACATCTCAGCCTACACCTTTGTCTCCCCGTGGGTACAAAGAGGGTTTTTGCAGTAAAGCAATTTTGAGTTCAGTGGTGCTCTTCACCAGTTCCCACCTGGAATAAGATTGCAACCTTTCATGTTTATTTTTGATTTCAAAAGCAAACAGGGGAAATAAAAGTGTAACTGCATGTTGCTTCCAGTTTCTGCCTGAGTGCTGAAAACACCTAACATCTGTAGACCAAGAGCTTAGGAAGGGACGATGAAGACAGGACCAGAAGGATTTGTTTTTTCGTCTACTGAAGCTGACCTGGTAAATTAATAGGAACACTGGATTGTTCAGTGCATCAAAAAGGGAAGTGAAAGTACTGTACTGCTATTCAGAGTCCCAGGCAGGGATGTCTGTCCCAGGATATTGTATTTCATTCTTCCTCCAGACAGTTTACCTACTTGCACTACAACACATTCTCAGCATTTCATAACCACTGAGCATGCTCAGTTCTCACTAGGCTGGTTTTAGTGTATGTATTTTTGCCTCCTTAACCTCTTTCCACTTCCACAAATATTTCTGTACTGCAATACGGGCAGTTTCCCTTAGCTTCCTGGCCTCTCCTCTGTGGCCAAATGGTTCCTATGTAAATATCAACATTTACCCCCAAGCACTGACAGTCTGAAGGAATTAAAGTTTTGATAGCTTTGGGGATCATTTCAGGACTGATCTACATGCAAGAAAAGTGTTGCAGAGAATTAATACAGTATGATTACCAATACATACTAATCCCTATGGACAGATCTGCTGATTGTCCAGTCTTGAGGCGTTCCATTTGTCCAAGTGTCAAACTATTTGACTCTGTTGCTGGTTGTCCTTATCTCTCAACAGCACAGTTTGGGAAAAGTTACTTTTAGGGGCTACTAGTACCTGATTTGTCCAGCCAGCAGGCCCTTTGAACATGAGAAAACAAAAATTAAGTATGTTGGATGATGTTTTCTATCTCTCTGGTTCTTTAAAAAGAAAATACTGGATTTTAAAATATGATTACAAAGAAAAGAAAGGAAACAAAATGAATAAACTTATGCAAATACATGGATACAGACTGACCGTATTTCCAATATTTTCTTGAAGCTGATGTCTATAACATACATGTTCATGCACAGCTAAAACTGCAAGATCTTCTGACCATTGAATAGATGAGGAATGTTTACAAGGGTCCTTTCATACTATACAATTACCACACTATTAACTGCCATAATTACCTCCTATGGAGTCCTGGGATTTAGAGTTTAGTGGAAGTATTTAGACTTCTCAACCAGAGAGTCCCTCTGGTGCCTCTGACCAAACTGGATTCCAAAAGGACACAGTCATGGCAGTTGAAGAGGAACATAACAGTATAATTGTGTAGTGTGAAATGGCACTAAGTCTTTTTGCAACCATGAAAGTGTGGAGGATCCAACAATGCTGATTAAATTCAATAAATTATAGGAATAAATTATAGGAATGTAATTTAAATAGATTAATACGAATAAATTATACGAATATAATTTAAAAAAAATGTGCATCTACAAAGAGCTTTCTGATGCAAAAATAATATGTTGTAATACAGCAAACAAAAAGGATCACTGAACGTGCCCGTTTCATACACCACAAGGATGGTGGTCTCCATCACATTACCAATATTTAGATCAGGGTGGGCCAGTGTGGAAGAACTGGAGGTCTTGTTAGCCCCTCAGGAGACCTTGGAAGGCTGCACCCCCTGCTGCATCTGGTCCTGAAAAAAATTACTCCAAATGTTACCAATTACACTTTAGGGGGACACTGAATATGCCCACTTCATATAACATAATTAATCCATTTCTTCTATTAAAAGGGTTGTCTTGCAATCTTAAGTTTAGGATTATCCCACAGAGTTACTTTAGCATGACAATGGCCTAAATCTAGAAGAGAAAAACATCTCTGGAAGTATCAAGTTTCCAGTTCTTTTTGTTTTGATTTTACTTGCATTTTCCCAGTTCTGCATCCAAACTCTTTCTTGAATATTCCAAGTTTCCCTTGGTCCTCCTCATCCTTGTGTTCTTCCTCTTTCCCCTCTCACTGATCACATGTCACATCTAGACTCAGGCAAAATTTCATAAGTTGATTTTCACCAACTTTTGCTGAACTTTCTTTATTATTATTTAGGAGTTAAGTGTCAAACTATTAAAGTATTTTAGCAATATTACACTAGTTAAACATTAGGACCATTTTGTTTTGGTGCACAAACTTCTCTTGGCCTCACTTGATCTCTGTTGAACTTGTGTCCTGGAAACAACAGGTATGTTTACAGGTAGCCATCTTAGCTAGTTCTGAGATAATGCAAACAGACAGCCAAATAGACATACGTTTTATTTCAGCACATATTGGATTAATTTAAACTGACCTGAGAAGAAGGAATGAAAAGTCCTTGGTAATGCTTGGAGTTGCCAGGAAACACTTCAGAATAAAGAAAACATCATGTGGCTCTTCAAAATAAAATCAGTTTGTAAAGGAACAAAACCTGAGCCGTTCAACATTTTATGTAGAGGAATTAAACATGGATCAAATTGTAACCGACAAAATATTCTACGCCATGCTGTCCTGGCAACAGAAATCACAGGGCACCATCCCTTACTTCTTTAAATGCACAGAATTCAAGCCAACTTGAGGTTCCAAGTAAGTTGATTCCAAGATTATCCAAGTATCTGAATTAAGCCCATGTTTGCCAGTTAATTGTACAAGTCAGAAGATATACCTTGTGATGCAAACTCAGATCTAAAAAATGAATCTATTTTCTGGAAAAGACTGTTGTATCCTTTAGAGTGAAAAAATGGGATGGTAAAGATCCCCATGTACATTTTTTTAAAAACAGCATTTTTTTTGACAGTAAACATGAGGGACACACAATGAGATACCTTAGACAGTACATAACACCCAAATCACATATGTCAAATACAAGGCCCGTGGGCTGAATCTGGCCTGCCTGGCCATTTCATGTGGCCCTTGCACCTCTCCTGCAGCTGCGGCACTCCCCCCCCCCCGCCTGGCAAGCGTGATCTCCATATTGTGGCCTCCCACCTGCCGGTATTCTGAAGAGAGGCCCAGCAGCCGGCACTCACACTCTACCTCTACTTCTACTTCTGACTGCTCTTCTGTCCAAGTCTCACTGTCAGAGCATTGCTGTGGGTTACCATGGCAACAGTCTACATGGCTTGCAAGAGTTGGATAGAGGAGCAGTCAGAAGTAGAAGTAGATTGCGAGTGCTGGCTGCTGGGGGCCTCTTCAGAATACTGGCAGCTGGGGGCCTGCAATGTGGAGATCAGGCTCACTAGGTACATAGAGAGGTGAGGTGGGGGCAGAAATAGGCACACTGAAGGTCTCAACTGGGACCAAAAAATTAAACAAAGTTAATGTAATAAACACTGCTTCGTAATAGTTGTCTGATGATTAAGAAAAATAACTTTCTGTTTTCAAAACTCATTTTTCAATAAATTGTACAATAGTTGTACACTTGAATATTTGCTTGCCATTATTTTTCCTAGACTTCTAGTTTCTGAGCTAGTTATTACTAAAACCAGTAATAATCGAATGCAGAGGCAATTATTTAATATGATAAAAGAGTAGATACATTTATAGTCTTATAGATACAACCAGCCCTTTGAGAGCAACCATAATGCTGATGTGGCCCAAGATGAAATTGAGTTTGACACCGCTGCCAAAGATTATGCATTCATCTTAAGAATATTAACCTTCATTTAAGTGAATGAACTCCAGATAGTTTATTTATGACTCTACATCCAAAACCAGAGATATTTCAGCAAGCAATGTAGACAAATTCAACAATTGCTTGAGTATTTATCTCAAGAAATCAATATGCCCAAATAACTAATAGCTTCTGGATCCTAGTGAGACTACCAATTGGCAAATAACCCAGAAGTAACTATAGCCCCAGCAGGCATAGTTTCAGATTTATATCAACTGAATAATCAGAAAGAACCTTGAAGCTATTCATTAATTTTATTAACTCTGGTAAGGAAGATTCTGCCCTAGACATAAATACCAAAAGACAGTGAGCATACAAAACTGCCTTGTATTCATTTGTTTCATGTATAAATCCAGAAAGTGCTTGATTCTGCCCAATTGCACATGTTACTGGTTCCAAACATAGCTCAAATATCAGATGAGAAAGAGAACATTCTGTAATGTTCCTGACTTTAGATGAAAAAAAAAAGCATGTCATTGTCATCCAAGAAAGGAGTAAAATCTGAATCCATTTAGTAAAATTCTGATGGAAAACTGAATTTATTTAAGGTATAAATAATAAACCTTCAGTTAATGTTTGTCAAACGCCTTTTCAGCATCAAGTAAAGTAAGAGGCATAGGATCAGGTCATCTTGCATTTAAACTACTCAAATTTATAACCTTAAATTATCACCTCTTTACCCTATGATGAATAATATCTGGATAAATTAATGTTGTTGTCACATTCTAAATCCTATTTTACAATACTGCAGCTAATATTTCAATTTTAATGTTTAATAAAGACATGAGCCCAGAGCTATCAAACCTATTATTGGCTGGAATCCTGGTGGGGAGTTAAGAATGGGTAGTTACAGTGCAGTGCAGTGAATCCTATCCCATCCTTCCAAATCCTCAATTACTGGGCACTACCACTGCGATCACAGAATCATAGAGTTGGAAGGTGCCCCATGAGCCATCAAGACCAATCTCCTGCTCCGTGCAGGATCTCCAGCTAAACCATCCACAGCAGGTAGCTGTCCAGATTGTTTTTGAAGACATCTAGAGAAGGAGGCCTCACAATCGCTCTAAACAATTGGCTCTATTCCCGATCTGCTCTCACTGTCAAGACATCTCTTCTAATGTTCAATTAAATCCACCCTCCTGTAACTTAAAAACATTAGACCTAGTTCTGTCCTCTAAGCCAGCAGAGAACTAACCTGCATATCTCTTCTTTGTGGCAGCCATCGAGGTGTTTAAAGAGTGCAATCCCGTCATCCCCGAGACTTCTTTTCACCAAGCTGAACATGCCCATCTCCGTCACTGTCTCCTCACATGTTTTGTTCTCCATATTTCTTATCATGTTTATTGCCCTTTTCTGAACCCACTCCAAACTGTAGACACTTCTTAATATGAAGACCTGAGAACTGAACACAGCATTCCTGATGACGCCTGACTAGTGTGGAATGTAATGGGACTATTACTTCCCTCAACTTGGAAACTATGCTCCTATTTAATCAACAGGGGTCCATTCCCCTGCCACTTGGGAAGCAGCTGACTGACATTCCCACCTGCTCCTATGAGTGATCTTTAGTGGAACAGGCAGAAGCAAGACTAGACAATCAGTTAGCTGCTTCCTGATTGACAGGAGAACACATCCTATCACTGTGGTGTGGAAATTGGGGGACTTTCATGGCCCCTGTGTGTCCCCTAAATGTCCCCTGAGGGGCTATGCAGGGATAATGAATACAAAACAGTCATAAGTGAGTCTAGTTTATATATTTGTTACTGTTCAACAAGATTTTGGCCCTCATCTTTGGCTGGCTTATGAATAACAGAGTTACAAACTTTATAGGAAGAAATTGGAAAAAAGTTGACTAAAAAGTATTTTGGTATAAATAGAAAAATCTCAGAATCAACACATCTGAATACTTTCTATACCATTCCCTAGGAAAACTATATGGCCCTAGAGCTGTTCCATTTCCATTTCTCATAGATTTATTAACTGTTTTAATTTCTTCCACTCCCAAGGGAGCTGTCAACAATTCTTTCAATCAGATCAAGCTGTCGCAGGGTTAAGCCTAAATAAAATAAAATAAAAAATAAAATAAAAATAAAAAGAGAGAAAGAAAGATCCAGATCTGTAGGCTCCTTCCTTTTTTGCATACGATACAGAGTATTTTTTAAAAATTTCAGATTAATATCTTTCAGTGTAGTACAAAGATTATTTTTGTTATTAATATTTTTCTTCTTCTTTTTCCTCCTCCTCTTTCTCTTCTTAATATTTCCCCAACAATGGAGCTTGAGACAGCTTACAAATTATTAAAACCGGTACAGATTAAAAACACAAGAAAATCAGTAAAGCAAATAAATAAAAGTTATTTAAAAACAAACAATCCATAGAGTTACAACCATTTAAAATTCATTAAAAGAATACAAAAAGTCAACAAAACGTTAAAAGATCCTCAGAGAGTTCATAAAAACCTGATGGAATAGGGAAGTCTTCACCTCCTAGTGGAAAGAAAACAAGGAGGGAGCCATTCTTAGGGAGGGTGTTCCGAAGTCTGGGAGCAGCCACTGAGAAGGTCCCCTCCCTCATCCTGATCTAATGAGCCTAGGAAAGTGGTGGGACAGAAGAGCTTGATCTTGAACAGGTTCATATAGGGAGAGGTGTGTATGTGTTCTTTCAGGTTGCCTGTCAGCTTATGGTGACACCATGAAATTAATGTGGTTTTCTTAGGCAAGGAACTGTTACTGCCCTGGCTAGTCCGAGCTTTGGGGATATTAAAAGATATCCTCTTGATGTCACAATTCGGCTTCACTTCTCTATTCCCTTCCACGTGCTTGCGAGGCCACCGGACAAGCACGTAAACAAGCTCGGCCGTTAATTGCCGTAATATTCAAACAACAATACAGGCAGGCCAGAAATAGCTGACTCACTGCTTTAGGAGAACTCCAAGCAAGTACTCTAATTAAGTATGCTACAAAAGAGCCTCTGCCCCGCGCTGGCAGCTTGATGGGTTAACTATACAATACCCAAGTACTCTGCGTTTGCATACTGGCTACTCTATTGAGAACCGCTATGATAACTCAATCATTCAGATTCTGAACTTTTGGAGGCTTTGTCTCCAACTTCAAATCTATTGTTTCCCCCAAGTATGGCATAGCCTGCAGTCACAATTCTCTTTATAAACACCCTTGATTCCGAGACCTTCCTCGGTACGCTCCCGAGTTTCATCCCGCCTTGCTGCCGCTTTGCTTGGCGAGCCTCCCCTCAGCTCCACATGCTGAGCTACATCGCACCCCAGCCTCGCTCTCTATTTTTCCGGGCTTCAGGACAGGTGAAGTATCACTCAAACCAGCAATCCCTCTAAAAATCCCTCTATACCACTCCAACCTTTATTTCTTTAGTTATCTTGTGTGAGTGTGTCACATACACTGTTTTGCTTGTGTTTAATAAAACTTCATTTATTGTTTCAACTTTTGTGTGCTCCTTGACTCGACCCGACCCCGTAGACATAGGGTTCAAGATCTCGCTACGTTACCCTGCCTCTCGTAACGCTAAGCAGTGCTCTCAGCTAATTTTCCCCACAGTTAGTTGAGCACATTTTGGTGTCCCTCCTGGGACCCCCAGTACACAGGGTAACAGAACACTCAGAGGTGGTTCACCAGTTCCTTTTTCTGAAATATAGCCTACACCATCTGGTATTCATTGGTGGACATACTGTCCTTCAAATTCTTTAAACCTTTCCTCACCAAAATAAAGTTACAATTTAATCTGTGTGATAAGATGCAGCCTAGTGTCTCCTCACTCTCACAATACTTTTGATGCAAACATGTTAATGCAGAATCTGTTGTTTAAGACACACTTGGCCTGTTGCAGTTTACAATAAAGATCTGGGAAAGAATGGATTGCAAATTGGTTTAATAAAGTCTTAACTGCTTTGCCAATTCCTCCTCCCCTCTTTCACCCTACAAAGACTGAGCTGACAGCCTGATGTGGCCAAACCTACTCTGAGACAGCAGATGACAGAGTACCCCATAATCTTTCCTAGCCAGAAGAAAACAGAGCAAACGTGCTGGCTGACTTCTTAATCCATACAGTTCTGTAAGAGATTTTGTTTTACTAAGGTTCTCATTACACAAAGCTTCCCAGAATTAATTGCCTACAATGAGAGCAGCTACCTGAACATCCACCATTTCCCATATCACCCTGCCTGTGCTAAGAGGTCAACTTCTGAGGCCCCTTATCCTCCAACTGTCTCAAATTGGCAGGGACAGTCTCAAGTAATCTTCTGTTGTCCCACATTTTCAGCTGCTTCTAAAATGTCCCAGTTTCTCCCTCATCCTTGCACTTTCCCTGTTATCCTCCACTTACTTCAACAGCTGCAAATTGAGCTCAAAATGCAAAAGTAGTTTGCACTCGGTTAACCAAGTCAGAGGGAGAAGAGAGGAGACGGAGTCTTGCCCTTCCCAGTAACTCAGGCAAAAACAAGCTGCTGCAGCCTCTCGTAGCTTGTGTCTTCTTCCTTATTAGTAATTTTTGCCATCTTGACCACGTTCTGATGTTGCGTGGCACATGTATCCCATTTTTCATCTGTGAAACATTGGGGGCATGAGGTCCTACATACATGTTAGCCTTTGAGAACATACATGAGACATGTATATATGAGACAGAAGGGCCAGGAGAACTTTTTGGCAAAGTTCCTATCCTATTCAGAGAACTCTGTACCTCACAGTCAGGTCTAACCTGAGCACTTTTGCTTTCTCTTGAAGAACTTTTTTTTTTAAAAAAAGGGTTGCTGTTTATGCAATGAAGTTTTGTTATGGTTTAATTACTGCGTTTTTACTAAGGGTGATGTATTGTTTTTATGTTTGTAACTTTCCATTTATCAGTTTTAACATTTTAAAGAATTTATTGTTCTAACCCATGTTAGAAGCTGCCTTGGAAATGTATTTATCCTAAAAGGCAACCAACAATAATTTTAAATATATAAATACTGTTTGTGTGAGTGTCTCTGCATCTGTGGGGTGCCACAGCTCCTTGCTTAGGGGGGACAGCCAGACCTAGGCCCTTATCGCATGATGGTATCATCCTGGCATGGGGACGCGTAGCTGCCGGTCCAAGATGTGTGCCATCGCACAACGTCATTGCGGTCCTACTGCTGTCGCATCCCCAGCTGTCATGATAACGCCATATACCTTTACCAGAAAAGATCCAGCAATTGCCTCCTTTTGTTGAACAATTCTATCGGCTGCAGGTGTGCGGGAAGCATTCCTTCCCTTCTGCAGTACAGCCCAGGAAGAGGTTGGCTGTACTGCTGAAGGAAGGAGCACGTCCTGAACGTTACCCATCTGACAGCAGCCGACTAGTGAGGTGGGGATGATGTGGGACTGTGGTATAGTGCAGTAAGGGCCTTTGTTGCACGTACAGTCACAACACTGGAAAGCACAAAAGCAATCAAAAGCAAGCTACTTACTAGAGGATAAGGAAATATATTACTGCATCCCCCAGTCCTGGTAGTCTTGTGTTTACTACATTTCAGTTACATGTGGTCTACTCAAAGACACATATTTTTGGAAGATTCACGTTATTATTGAGCCATGAAACCCAGTTACCTTCCATTCTACACAATGATACAGCTATTTTAATTGCCACAGCAACACCCTATGGAATCATGCTATTTGCAGTTTAAGGAGCGGCATTTACAACTCAGCAAATCCAAGTCCTGATTGGATGTTGCCATGGTTGGAACGATAGTCCATTAGACCATGGGCCAGTCACACACTCACCCTTCCTTATCTAGAGTTGCCAGGGAGGGCTCATGTCGACATGGAAATCTTCTGAAATTCCCTCTTCTGCACAACCATTAAGAGGACATGCATCTAGTTTCTTATTTCGCTTGGCAACCCTATCACATACTTGCTGAGACTTAAGTCATTTCCACAGGATGCTGTTATAGTGCTATTATTCCACTTTCCACATCCTGTGGAATTCTGGGGTTTGTAGTTTACTGAGGCCAAAGAGCTCTCTGGCTGAGAATTCTTAAATGTAAACTGCAAATCCCAGGATTCCATGGGATGGTGAAAGTGGAATAATTGCACTGTAACAGTGTGGTGCAGAAAGGGCCTAAGGCATGAAGAATGAGCACATACTGCTTTGAATACCACCGAGGGAGAGGTAAGTTATAATGTCACCTTCTACGCCCTTAAGAAGGACAGCTTCTTCTGAGAAACAGGCAAATGACCAGATGTTTCTTGGTTCAAAGGTTAGAGGCCAGATTTATTGAGTACAAAAGTACAAAAGTATAAAAATATATAAATCTGCTGCAGCAGGGTGCCGGAGTTTCGGGACAAAGGCCAGAGGCTTGGCAAGGCCTTTTTATCCAGGTAAACAGCATACACACCCACTGCGGCATTTTTCCACCAATTGCAGACCACCCGCCCCATATTAGATAATGTCCAGAAACTTCCATCCATATAAGGAAATGTCCAGAGGGGCAGGTAATATGAGGTTTCCTCCAATTACAAACTACCTTCCGAATAAGGCAACGTCCAGGGAGAGATGCTACAGGTGAGGTAGAGTCATGAGTCCGCAGACGGGAGGGGCGAGAGCTCCTGTGTATGTGACTACCTCCTAGCTTGTAATGGACGTTGTCTTTCCTTCACTCACAATAAACTGGACCAATGTAACAGCCGACTCCCCAACATCCTTCCAGGGTGACTGTGAACAAGTATATATTTAACCACACCCCTCAACATGTTTACTCAAGGAGGTTTTGTGACCTTGCATTACGGCTGTTCCAGGCTTGTACCTTCTTTACCCACGAATACGTGGACAAGAGCAGGCTCACACTGCACGTGGGTCTTTCGCCTGAGGAAGGAGGCTTCTACCATATGTACGTGAGAACTAGGATAACACGGCTATTTTTAGCTCCACGTTTCCGTTTACTAGACCTGCAGAAGCAAACCAAAAAAATTCAGCCCGGAGGCACGAGACGGGCGTCTTGGGTACCTTTTCACCCTGGCGGCTGCGCGCGAACTTTGCTCCGTAAAACTGGAGCGAGAGCGGCGGGGGTGTGGCGCTGAGCCCACAGCAGAAGCGAACTACAGGGTTGGGTTCTGAGGGGCATCCCTTCGCCCGAGCCTTCCTTTCTTTCCGTCGAGAAAGCCCTTCCGCTCCGACCGGAGGGGTAGCCCTCTCGGGTCAGTGTGTCAAACAGTCGCTGACGACGGGCCAAAGTCTTTGAATTCCTGGAACCGAAGAGGCTGCCGATGGCCGCGGCTTTCCACAACAAACGCCACGCTCCCCGCGCGGCACGGCCAAAAGGCGCACGGAGCCACCCTGTCCCTCGGCAGCCCCTCCGAGCGTTTCTGCTGAAATGCCTCCCCCGTCATCCGGTCTAGCTCCGGGCGCGTGTTCACATTGTGACCTAGGGAGGCGTTTCCGGGCGGGGCAGCCCTACAGCCCCTCGTTCCGCTTGACGTAGCCGAGCAGCGGGAGTCTGTGCCGCTGGGGGAGGGACGCTGGAGCCTGCGCCGGGGCGGGGAGGGAGACGACCGGCCACTGGGCGGGCGGGCCGGCGGGCGAGAGCGCGCGCGCCTCCAGGAATTCTTGGAGGCGGTTCGCTCGCGGCGGCCTAGACGGGGCCCGAAGGGCCGGCTCCGTTCCCACCATGGGGGTGACCGTGGAGGCGCACAAAGTATACCGCTACCCCTTCGAGCAAGTGGTGGCCAGTTACCTCCGCAAGGTAAAACGAGGAGCTTGTCTGAACCACCCCGAAACTAACGGCGGCCAAGTCTCGAGGACGCCACTTCCTTGGACTCGGCCCGCTTTTGCCGCTCCTCTTTCGCCAGGCGCTGAGGAGGGAGATGTGGGGGGAGAGGGGCGGGCGGGAACACCGGCAGCCGGGCTCGCTGTCCCAGAGCCTCGCCGCAAGACGCAGGGGCGAGTGTTGCTTTCAGCGCCGTAACCCAATGGAGTCTGTGACCCGTTGCCGCCTCCAAGGAGACGTGGAGTCAGAAGAGGGGGGAATGGCGACGGGCAAACGTTTCCCCTGCGCTGTCCTTCTGCCGAAGCCCCTTTATGGATGTAGTACGTTTGGTATGCAGCCTACCAAACGTTCTCCAAATGACTCTCTCTTCAGATTTTGCCCTCTTTGGCCGCGTCCTTTGGCCTCCTTAACGCAGATTAGCTGGGCGCCTAGTACGCTACCCTCGCTGACTTCTGCGTTGGCCTGAGGATGGGGGGCGGCATGCGGTGGATTGGGGGCGGGCGCTGGTGCTGCCCCCTCCATCCGCTTATGAATTTTTTTTTTCTGGCGTGGGTGTGTGCGCGGCCTCATTCCTGAGCATCTCTTCTATCCACGAGTTATGCGTGTATTGTCTCTAGCGCACCACCAAATTAATGTTGGGTACTTTTTAGCTCCCGCGTATTTCCTCTGATAGCAGGATGAGATCTTACATTAGGGGGGCTGTCTGTGATCCCTTCCATTCTTGCCCTTCCAGGTCCCTGAACTTCTTCAGTTGGAATAGCCAAACAAGTGTGCTACCATACTGTAAACCAGGAGTGGGAGGTCTAAGATTGCCATATGCTATTGGACTGTCCCTGACCGTACTGTGCATACTGGCAGCAGTTGATGGAGGTTGGAGGCCAGCAACCACTAGCAAGCCACAGATTCATCAGATGTGCTATAAAGTATGTGGTTGGACTGCAGTTACCATGAACTTTTGTCAGTATAGCCAGTGGTGAGAGAAGCTGGGAAATTGTAGTTCAGTGACAGGCCTAAATGCCATAAAGGCACCAGATCTTCTCTGGTCTGGGTAGCCAAACAGGGTCAGTCTTGGTTAGTACTTGGATGGGAGACTGCCAATGAATATCAGATGCTGTAGGCTATATTTCAGAGGAAGGAACTGGCAAAACCACCTCAGTTTTCTTTGGCTAAGAAAACCCTGTGAAATTCATGGGGTCACCATAAGTCCACAGGCAACTTGAAGGCGCATCCACGCGCGCACATGCACTTACACTCTCTCTGTCTAAGGGCTGCGTGTTTTCTATTCCTGCTGTAAAGCCTCTACATCTCCATAGCTGATGAAAAGCAGGTATTCTGTTGGCTACTGCAGTGGTAAAACAATGCTTGTGATATTATTTTCATTGTTACTGTGTGCAGAGATACAGGCCTTACTTGCAGATGTTAAACTGATGAACTGATTTGGGGAAAAGTATCCTGTCTTGAATTGAGCTTGGAACCCAGCTGGTAAATAGTTCAATTCAAGAAGATTGGTGCTTATATCCTCTTTCCTATTGGGTCTCCTTGAGGGACAAGTGCTTCTACACCAGCTCGTTCTTCTGGGAGGGCCCTCCCCTTCCCAAAGAATAGGGAGTTGAGGGATCTTGAACTATGAGTATTTACTTCTTCACTAGAATTGCATGTACTAATAGAAGCTGGCCGTGCTTTTGGACCTCTGCATTAAACCTGAGACCAAATTCAGAGAATGAACAAGTTACTTTCTTTGGGCTGCAGCATCCAGAATACCTTGGATATTTCTGGCAGTTGTACTCCAAAAAAGTAGCTTTTCCAAATACTAGCCAAGATGCTTGTTTATAACTGGATGTCTTTAACTTTCTCCTAATGATGTTTAGTTGAGGAAGAAGTGATGTTTAGCACTTCTTGTTGCCCACTGCTCTTCTCCTTCTAATTGTAGTCTCACGAGGCTGGTTTTTAGTCTTTTGAAAAGCTTATCTGATGTCTGGTTTGCCCATTAGATTCTAATTCCCAGGTAGCATTTTTTCCTCTGTCCTTCCTTTGTTCTCATCTGAATAGAAGTGAATGTTATTTAATTATAGGTACTCATAATACACTGACTTTATTGCCCTCTAGCTGTGGCTTCTTAGAAATGGAATTGAAATTTTAAAATAATTAGTACTTTTCTGGCTGTTTTCCACTCAGCATAGTGAGTTCAAATTACTTTGTTCAATACCATCCCTGCTCTGTTCGAGGAGTACAAAAGAATAGCTCTTCAGACAAACAGAATGGTTTTGTCTTATAGAGCTCCACATCTATTTCATTTTAGACTTTATGGACAGTCTTGTGTGTCTGCTATTCTTTCCTCATTTGTACTTCTTGTTACTGCTTAGTGTAAAAGAGAATAGGAAGGTACAGCCAATGAGGCTCTCCCCTCCACTTTATGTCCACCATTTTAAGCTGACAGCAGACCTCCTCTTATCATTTTATAATCCGATCTTAATCCCCCCAATAATGATACCTATGTCTGTCTTGTCATACGATTTTTTTCTTCAGAACAATTGTGTCCTGTGTAGCTTACTTATACCTCCATCTCTGTCTGCTGGTCAGCCATTATTAAACTCTGTTCTTATTAGCCTTGAAACCTCACTTAAAATGGTCAAGAGATTTGCTATTGATTCCAGTAGGACAGTGGGTGAGCAACTGTGGCACACTAGCTGCCTAGGAGACCTCAGAAGGCTGTACCCTCCACTCAGAAAATCAACTTTTGCCCACCAACACCCTCTACAGGGTGAGGGGGCAGTTTTGCTGTGTTTTTGCTCCAAGGCTGTTTTAGGCCCAGGAGAGTCTTTTTTTAAAGAACGTGAATCAGCTTGGTGGAACTGGGGGTCACAGAAACTGCTGTGGAGGCCACATGAGGCCTGTGGGCTGTACTTTCCCCATCTGTGCAGTAAGATCTCTTCATCTCTTGCAATGCCATCTGTTACTGTCTTGACAGAGATTTCATTTTTTTTTTTTGCTCTGGTGATGGTCAATTCCATTAATTTCCCTTGCGCTGAAGAGTGTATTGCTGTGTCTTCTGACCTGGTACAGTGACCAAGATGCTGTCTGTGGCTTCACTGACAAATCTTTTCTCTTGTCAGTATTAATTTCTTTAAAAACCTCTTAATTTCTGTTTTCTGTCTCATTAGTGTAGGGTTGTAATGTGCTTGGTAATACATTTCCAGTAAATACTTGTGTAGTTTGGTGACACCACCAACAAAAAAATTATTGTTATTGGCCAGAATCCTGTTGGGCAGTTAGGAATGGTAACCTGGAATTACACACTTGTACCTGTTACATATTAATGATTTTTACATATCCACTAGTTTAGGGGTACATAGGGACTCTGAAAGTCCCCCAGTTTCCACTTATTGGGCAGCAGCTGCTGTGATTGATGAGAGTCTGTTCCCCTGTTGTTCAGAAAGCAGCTGTAAAAGCTATCTCTAGCAAGTAGGAGAATTTTGACAGGGACCCCATTTCTGTGTTATGGGAACATCAGTCAGCTACTTCCTGATTGACAGGAGAAGAGACCCCCATTGATTGCCGGTAAATGGGGTTTGAGGAAATCAGGACAGGAGTCACTGTGTCGCACCGTAACTTTGGCGCTTCCACACTCCCCAACAAGATTCTGGACATTGTTAATAACAATAGCATAGATTATTATCTCATCATTGGGTTTTTAAAGTAAAAGACATTCAGGAGTGGTTTACCATTGTCATCTTCTGTGCTGTACTAAGAGTTTGTGAAAGCACCGCTGCCATTGTCTCAAGGAGAGCTTTCATTGGTTTCACTCCCCCTCCACAACCACCACTGCTGCTGCTGCCCAGCAGCTGTTTGGCAGCAGCTGTTCACCACAAGCCTATACTACTTGGGAGATGTTACCAGCAGCAATGCTACCATGAGTAAATAACAGCAAACAATAAAAAATTATTATCTCTCTGTACTTAAAAAGGAGGAAAGAAAAATGGCAGCAGAATGTGTTTTGCTGAAAAGACCCAGAGGCATTTGGTTACTGAAGCAGAGTAGTTCTCCCGATGTAGCAAAAGACAGAGTAATGTATTTAAAACCATACTAGCATGAAAATGGCATACCTTGTGCTTAAGTAAGTGCCTTCCCCCACACATTCTGAATTCATCTCCAGACATTCATAAGCTACATTGAGTCCCAGGTCTAGAGAAAAGGTGGGGTATAAATAAAATGATGATGATGATGATGATGATGATGTGATGATGATGATAATAACTGTAGCTGCAACACTGCTGCAGAGACATACCCACTGAATTTGAACTGGTAAAGAATTTGTCTCTGTCTGCATTGATTAGTGGGAGCACACAACAATAAGGAAGAGTACACAGCAAGACACGTGGTTTGCTTTTTTGTGACATCTGAATCCAGGACTCTGGCTTGTTTTCTCTCTAGAAAGCTGGAGAGTCCAGCAGCAAACTGACTTGTTTCTCTGTTGGTTCTGGAAGAATCACAGCAGAGTGCTAGGTATGGATATCACAAATAAACAAGCCATGGATGGAAGCTTTGTGCCTTGTTTAGTTTTTTTCCTCTTGCAGTGGGAATGATTGGGCATGTGTATGAATATTTTGCCTTGTCTGTGATAAACCAGAATTCAAAAGAATTCAGGCTTAGTTGCATCTAAAAATACCCAGTTGGAATATTCTTCCTCTGAGTGACATCAGGAGAAATTTGCAGCGAGGAACTGTGCAAACCACTGCGCAGGCTACTTCTTGGATCAGCCCTAAAAGCCATCTTTCCCCTTTCTCAAATCAGTGTTTCAAAAATAAAATAAAATTATAAAAATATTTCCTTTTTAAAAATCACACAACAAACAATCGCTGGATGCTTCTCCCCTCCAAAAAAATTGCACAAAACCCTCAAAGAGAACAGCTCCCCAAAGCATGGTGGGAGTGATAAAGAGGAAAAGGGCACTCAGTGGTTGATGCAGAGGTTGTATGTATATTAACTGAAGAGCCTAATTTGGACGGTGGTGGGGTGGAGAAGCACATTTAATCCTGTGTTAGGAAAAGAAAAACTCGTTTGAAGGATTCAAATAAATAGCTGAAGTGATGCAGCTGAGTGGAACGCTCCTGGACTTCTGAATTGATCCCAAGCACTATACTGCACCGAGTCAGAGGAATAGTTGTCTGTAGTTTGTAACCTTAAAATGGCTTTCATTTTTAGATTTTTTAAAAAACCTCAGAATAAATGCCAATGTCAGTACATGGAAGATTTAGTTTAAGCAAAGGTGTATAATTCTCTGCCCTTTTGTTGTTGTGCTGTAACTTTCTTCTCTTCTAGCAAAAATAGGATTTTGAAAATTGAAATTTTTCAAGTAAAGTTTATTTGATTTAAATAAAGGTAAAATTTGACTATACTAGGATAAAGGGAGAATAAGGAAGATGACTAAAGCAATAGAAATAGCAGGAGGCAATTAATATTTGGTGGAACTCTTTATATGTTGCTCACCCTTCGTATCAGAGAATAACTACTTGTCCTTTGTGAGGAAAATGCAGTTTCTCAACACTTTATCCACAAATTGTGGTTGCTAGGAAAATGCAGTTTTTCCCCACATAGCCAGTGCTCCAGAGAATGTGATATATAAGCACCTTTGCAAGATGCTTAAACATAACCGTGGATGTGGCAATTGCTGTGTATGGTCTGTTGTTCCTCATGAGTGTTGATGAAACCTTTCATCTGAAAGTTTGTGCTTTCTTTTCCAAACATATCTCTTTCTGTAGTTGTTTTATAGAATAGTATATAACTTTTGTTTCAAGAAGTTGATGGACTACACCTCTAATATCTCTGCCTGGAATGGCCAACGGCTGGGGATTGTAGAAATTGTAGTTTTAAAACCACATCAGAATTAAAGATTGGCAACTATTTAAAAGTACAAGCAGGCTTTCCTCATATAGCAAGGCCTTTCAGTGTACATGTACTTGCATTGCTAGAGCTCCTGCGAGGAAGTGTAAAGAAGGTTGCTTTTGTTGCCTACAGTTGTACTGCGGCATACCTAATCTTGTACTGTGGATTTCTTGTGAAAGTTAATGGAAGTGGGGACTTCATTTTGAGTGAGAAAAGTTATCATTCACTTTGACAGATGAAGAAAATACCAACTTTTTTTTTGGGAGGGGGCAACATCTGTTCTCACCCAATTATTTTATTTCATAAATGCTCATATAACAGTGTCATACGTTTACTAGAATGTATTTTGCACAGTGTACATTTATTTGCTGTAAAATTCTGGAAGCCTGAGATTTTGAACTGACTTTTTTCCCGCTGGGATTTTTTTAAAAAATAATCTTTGAAATATATGTTGAGATATTGTGGTATTCCCTTTTTTCTTCTGCTGAAGGATTTAAGTTATCATTGTAAATTATATTAATCCAATGCTGATTTCTCTCTTCACTCAGATGTAAGTAGGATTTCCAGGTGTCCTTTTTTATATAGCAAGGCCCATATTTAGGAACCAAAAAAGCAACACTGCATCCATGTTATGTGGGATGTCCCACATCCTGCATTTCAGTCAAGTCACAGTGTAAGTACCAGTTGCACTTAAACAGATCGCTCATCATTTGATAGAATCATAGTATCATAGAAATGTAGAGTTGGAAGTGACCACAGGGGCCATCCAGTCCAACCCCCTGCCATACAGGAACACCCTCAAAGCACTCCTGACAGATGGCCATCCAGCCTCTGCTTAAAAACCTCCAAAGAAGGAGACTCCACCACACTCCGAGGCAGCATATTCCACTGCCGGACAGCCCTGACCGTCAGGAAGTTCTTCCTGAGGTTCAGGTGGAATCTCCTTTCCTGCAGTTTGAATCTATTGCTCCTTGTCCTGGTCTCTGGAGCAGCAGAAAACAAGCCCTCTCCCTCCTCTACATGGCATCCCTTCAAATATTTAAACATGGCTATCATGTCCCCTCTTAACCTTCTCTTCTGCAGGCTAAACATACCCAGCTCTCAAAGTCTGTCCTCATAGGGCATGGCTTCCAGGCCCCTCACCATTTTGGTCTCCCTCCTCTGGACCTGCTCCAGCTTGACCATGTCCTTCTGGAATTGGGGTGCCCAGAACTGGACACAGTATTCAAAACCAAAGCATAGTAGAGTGGTACCAGTACCTCCCTCGATCTAGACACCATACTCCTATTGATGCAACTGAGAATTGCATTGACTTTCTTGGCTGCCGCCTCACACTGCTGACTCATGTTCAGCTTGTGGTCTATTAAGACTCCTAGATCCCTTTCACACATACTGCTATCCAGCCACGTGTCCCCCATCCTATATTTCTGTATTCCATTTTTTCTACCTAAGTGTAGGACCTTACATTTCTCTCTGTTGAATTTCATTTTGTTAGCCTTGGCCCAGCTCTCCAATCTGTCCAGGTCATTTTGAATTTTGATCCTGTCCTCTGGTGTATTACCAACCCCTCCCAATTTGGTGTCATCTGCAAATTTGATGAGCATGCCCTCTATTCCTTCATCCAAGTCGTTGATGAAGATATTGAACAGCACTGGGCCCAGGACAGAACCCTGTGGCACCCCGCTAGTCACTTCTCTCCAGGATGAAAAGCAGCCATTGGTGAGCACCCTTTGGGAATGGTCAGTCAACCAGTTACAGATCCACCTGACAGTAGCCCTGTCCAGCCCACATTTTACTAGGTTCTTTGCAAGAATGTCATGGGGAACTTTGTCAAAGGCCTTACTGAAATCGAGAAATGCTACATCCACAGCATTCCCTTCGTCTATCGTAGACCCATGTATGGTCTCCTGTTACAGTACATAGCAAATGTTGGAGGCACAGATAGTTCTCACTCTTTATCCTACACTGCTCTTCCTTATTTCATGACAGGTGCTAGGCCTGCCATCGTGAGAGTTTATGGGGTTTGAGGGTTCTCAAGAGAGCAGGGATCTTGTAGGAGACTGGAACTCTTGTGTATGGCCTTCCCTCTGAGGTACTTGAGGCAGAGGTTTATATAAGCCTGTCTAACATGTCTCCAGCCAGTCTCACATTGGCTGCCCAAATAGCCCTAGAGTTCTAACTTGTTTTAAAAGGTCTGAATATATATCTGTCTGTCTATGTGTGTGTGCACATGTGCACGTGCCCCCATGTACACACACACACACACGCAGGCCAGGTTATTCTGTAAAGAAAGGCAAGATTTAGTAGGGTCTGGAGAAATATAAAATATATGTATTAATGAGTTAGGCACCACTTAAAGAGTAATCAGCTTCATCAGATTGATTTATATTTAAGCAGATATACTTGTTTATGTGTGGGTTATGGAGTATAAATACAGTTCAGTTAGGACTGGTGGAAAATAATATATTTTTATATACTTCAGAGAAAATCAAGGCATTACTTAAAGGGTAATAATTTTCATTAGATACATTTATTTTTAGCAGGTAAAATACAGATAGACAACTTGACTCTAAGTGATAGGAATCCATGCTGAGATCAACTTGAGACAACAGAGTACTATTTTAGCTTCTTGGAAATCCATACCTGGTTTGAAATTTTAAACCAGAAAAAGCAGGCAACTTTGTTTTAAGTAGTGTCATCCATGAGATGACAACCTTGTCACAGTGTGCCTTGAAGACTAATCATTTTCATTGTGTGTATCTATTGTTGTTGTAGTGTGCCTTCAAGTTGTTTCCAACTTAGGGCAAACCTATCATGGGGTTCTATGGGGCTGAGAGTATGTGACCCACCCAAGGTCTCCCAGTGGGGTTCCATGGCTGAGTGGGGAAGTGCTCTCTGGTGTCCAGGGTAGTAGTTCAGTGTTCAGACCACTACACCGTGCTGGCTCTCATGTATCTATATTGAGGCAGATTTATATTTACTTAGGGGTGGAACATGGATGTAAGTACAAGGTTCAATACTGTTGCAGTTACGTGTCTTCAAGTAAGCTCTGGTTTTTGGTGACCTTATAGAGTTTTCTTGGCAAGATTTATTCAGAGGAGCTTTTCCATAGTCTTCCTCTGAGGCAAGAGAATGTGACTTGTCCAAGGTCACCCAGTGGGTTTTAATAGGTGAGTGGAAATTTGAAACCTGGTCTCCAAGAATTTTAGTCCACCACTCAGATCATGACACCATGCTGGCTCCCAGAGTTCAATGAGGATGGAAAAAAGCAATATCTACTATATAAAAGTTGAAGTTTGTCTGTCTGTCTGTGTCAGGCAGGTGAAGACTTCATACGATTGGCTGTGTGAGGCGAGAAGACCTCATATGATTACCTGGCTGTGAAGATTCTGTGGAATCCTGAGATTGGCAGTTCAGGGAGGGGCCTTTAGAATTCTCAGCCAGAGAGCTCAGGTTGGTTGTTATGGAGACAAGGCCTACCAGCAAGAAGGAAGACAGGAACCCAAACTCTGTATGTTAAGAATTCTGAATACAGCTTGGATTGGGGAATATGGGGAATATGTACTGGACAAGACAGATTGGGGAATTAGAGACACAAGATCTCAAATCTGTGTATTCAACCACATCCAACTCCTAAAGTATTTCTAACAAGTGTTACCTATGAGAAAATAAAATCCTTGGCAACGCCAGGTAAATATACTAGTAATTATATATGGAAATGACTACACAAGGCACCTTAAAGCCTAATCAGTGGGGAGGGGATTTGTCTTAATTTAGGGGTATGTCAAGTATTGCAAATATAGGCAGGCTTTAGTAAGGAAGGGAAAATAATATATTATACTTTCATATGGTATTAACACAAATACCTGCAGGAAAAACTGGAAACACATCTCAAAGTGCTTAATAGATGATTGCTTTATTATAGAGAAAGCCCAGTGCATTTCAGGCCTTCTTCGGGGGCCGTACTGTTCTTTGTGTCTGGCAAATGGAATGAGATCCTCAGCATCAGAAATTTCTACAGTCGCTTTTCAAATCACCCCTGGAAAAGACCCCATGCACACACGCATAATAGCCAGCATGGTGTAGTGGTCTGAGCATTAGGCTATGACTCTGGACTCTCAGTTTTCATAGTATACCTATGGAGGATTAATATTGTCTCTTAACCCTCTCAGTGGAAGCTCTGCTTTAAAAGTTAACTCATGATGGTTTCTTAGTAGCTTTTTTCAAACTGTGGAAGCGGATGCATGTGGGAAATAAATGTTTTCAGAAATAGTAGCTGATGAAAAGATATTGATCAACAATTTCATACTGTGCTGCACTGTATTTCAGAGTCACTCATCCTTTTCGATAGACAACAAAGCAGGAAATTTCACCACCATGTGTTAGGATTTGGAAAAGAAGACCACAGGCTCTTCACACCAAGTAGTGCTTTCACCTCGTATCCCTGTCTCATGATAGTCTATCCTACTGTAGCAAGTTTCAACATAATGTCTGTGCAAAGCCAACCAACATGACACATAAATCTGTGTAAGCTTTCAACACTTCCAGGCCCCTTACTGAGACAAGATGCTACAAAGAGCAGACAAGGGGAAGTGCAGGACAAGACTGGTCTGTATGTTGTCTTAAGATGTAATGCCAAGGAAGGGTCTGCAGACTCTCAAACTGAGCTCATCAGATACTACATTTCACTCTGAATTGCCCCTGTGCTTGGTGGGAACAGGAAAAGCAATAATAGGCGATAAACTTTGACTCCCAGTTTTGAAAGCAGAAACAACCTCCCCAAAGAATATAAGCAAGAATCTTTATAGTTTTAGTGGAAGGGGGTTTCAAAAGTAGTTTGCAGACTGTTACTTAATGGAGATCAGTAGAAATGAGAAAAAAAATTGTAAAACTTTAGCAAGTTATCCCAAATGCTTTTCCATACCTGAATTGTTGCTATACTTTTACACACAAGGTAACACTTTTGCAAAATTTGGAGGGAAACTGAGTCATTCATATATGTATGTGTGTATGTTTATACATCTAGCAAAGAATTTCACCCAGGAAAATGAATCATGCGGTTTATTAAACGAGTGGCCATGAGTTCTTGTGGGTTTTTCAGGCTTTGAGACCGTGTTCTGGTTGTATTTTCTCCTGACGTTTTGCCTGCATCTGTGGCTGGCATCTTCAGAGGAATGATGAATTGGAAGTGGAGTGGAGAATATATATGCCAGTCTCCTCCTCCAGAGGGGAGGGAGCAATTAGCATAACAGTCCTAGTGTGTGTATTGAATACTTGCTCCTGGAGGGAGAGTTCCTGAGCCCAGGTGGGGCTTGTTAGTATCTTTTGTGTTTTGATTTTGGTGTTTTTCAATACTGGCAGCCAAATTTTGTTGACCTTCCGAGTCTCCTCTTTCCTGTTAAAATTATCCAAGTGTTTGTGGATTTCAATGGCCTCTCTGTAGCCTGACCTGGTAGTTGTTAGAATGGTCCAGAATTTCTGTGCTTTCAAATAACATTCTGTGTCCGGATTGGTTTATAGTGTGTCCTGCTACTGCTGACTTTTCTGGCTGGATCAGCCTGCAGTATCTTTCGTGTTCTTTGATTCGTGTTTGGATGCTGCATTTTGTGGCCCCTATGTAGACCTGACCACAGCTGCACGGTATGCGGTAAACTCCTGCAGAAGTTAGGGGATCCCTCTTGTCCTTTTCTGAAAGAAGCATTTGCTGAATTTTCCTGGTTGGTCTGTAAACTGTTCGGAGGTTCGGAGTGGCCATGACTCATGACAGTTTTAAAAATGAAAAATGTACTCATTTATGTCAATTTATATACTAAAACTCTCAGATGCAAAAAAAGTGCAAAAGGTTTAAGATATTAATTAATTATTAGCTTTATCAAACTCTTAATAAACTAAAAAAATCTGAATCCATAGCATTTAAGTCGAAAGTCATTTTTAAACAATTTAATTGTAACAAATTAATTTTAAAATGGTACTGAAATTTGGTCTTCCATTGAAAGGCTAACCTTAATAATGGTGAAGAGTTCTTTCCATTATTTTCTTTTTCCTCCCTTGTCCCTCTTTTGAGTTTGGGAGAGAAGTAAACAGCTGTATGTATTTTTGAAAGCCACATTTCTCATAAAAAAACAAACATATACTTGCTTTTCCTTTCTCCTTCTCTCACAATTTCATCTCTTTGCCCTTCCCCATTTTTTAAATATTACTGATTCTCGCATAGATCATGGCAAAAATTCTAGGATTAAGGGCTTTGAAATTCAGTTTCTGGGGGTAGATGCACTATCCGGTACAGAACATGGAAACCATCTGGACGAAGAGAAGACCCCTCCCCCCAAGCTACCCTTGCTAGTTATGACCTAAACTTTTTAATTCCCAGCTTAAGGGAATTAAGGTAAATGAGAAATAGGCTTTGCAAAAAGACCCATCTGGGTAATGTAAAATATATTGACTTTTTAGTACTGTGGTTCATTTAATTAATTAAAACTTAATTTTGGAGAAGCTTTAATACTGAAGTTCTAAGCTGTTCCAGTCACTTTAGTTAAAAATAAATAGAAGTTGCTCTTTTTCATTGGCAAATTTCACACTTAATTCGTAACTTAATTGATTTTAAGTTGTTAATTCCTATCACTAAACTTTCTATAAGCAACAGATTTTACGTGATAGGAATGGTTAAGAAGAAATTACTTATTGCCCTCTGTATGGTTCTGACCTAGAGATTATGGTAGAAGAAGCCACAGAGAAGTATTTACCACAGCACGGTGAGACTTTTCCCAGGTCATTTAAACAAATTCCTGGGATATTTTAGCTATACTGTGAAACAAAGGCCCAAATCTTATTGTTAGTCCTAATTAGTATGGAGTAATTGAATCAGTAGGATTGACCTATGTATTGATTCACCGTCTAACAATTGATCAAAGGGCCTGCTTTAGTTGGAATTAACAATAGGATGCTAATCAGAATTTCAAAGTTGATACTGTAATGCATGATGGGATTGACATGTGACTCCATCAGATGGTTGATAATTTATAGCTGAATACAAGGCTTTCTCATATATCCTATAAATTGGGTAAAGATTACATTTTAGAAGCTTTAGCAGAGTGGTAGGACTGCTATCCAAAGGCGCAGTATATATTTCACTAGTTTCTTTCACTCACATATATGCATATGCAGATATATATGTACTTTGCTCATTGGTGTATCTTGTCTTCATATATTTAATATGCTTCTACAGTTCACCACAAGATGGCATTAAATCATTTTGAAGATGGTATAGTTACAGAGGTTTGTAGGGTTTTTTTGATAAAACGTTTTAAGTGTCCTTAACAGTAAACAGAGAACTGTCCACTATGCTTGCTGATCTGTATTTTTCCTCTATACAGAACAAATACATTGAAGAACTCTACCTCTTGCCTCTTAAGTTTTTTTGTTTGTTTGTTACCTTCAGCTATTTTGTTGTAGAACCAATGACTGTTTTGGTTCTTGTGAAATAGAAATGAGAGAAGGGGGCCTGCTCTTTTGCTGTTCTCCTTTTCTTGAGTTAAGTAACTGTCAGGTTAGGAGCTCGTATGCTGCTCCCGTTCCTCAAGACTGATGCAGTTTAAGGTGAATACAGTTTTAAGATATTGGCCTCCCTGAAAATAGCTGCCAAATGCAACCGGGCATGATCCACATTGTTGTAAATGACATATTCTTCATTTGCTACAATGCTAAATTAGTAGAGCACTTTTTTTTAAAAAAACCCCCGACTATAGACATGATGATGATGATGATGATGATGATGATGATGATAATACTTATTTCAATCCTGCCTTTTTCTGATTTGGCTCTCAAAGTGGTTTGCAACAAATTTAAAAAAAATCATGAAAAATTCACAAGATATAAAAGTAAGTACAGTTCTCCCTCCACATTTGCAGGTTTGGCCTTGGCAAACTTGAATGCCTCTCCCCCATTTCCCCCCTCCCATTCCCCTGCCTTTTGCCTGGGCACGTGTGTCTTACTTCCATGGGCCTGGGCAAAAGGCAAGTGAATGGCAGGGGGCAGCCCTGTGCATATGCCTTCTCTGAGACACAACACACCTGGGCAAAATGCAAGTGAATGGTGGGGGGAAGGAGAAGGGCACGTGTGAATGTGGTTGCCCCCCCCCCCCCCGCATTCACTTGCCTCTTGCTTGGCGCCTGTAAAGCAGCGCACCTGGGCAAAATTCAGGTGAATTGAGTGGGGAGCCATAAAGCCCTAGAAAAGAATGGAGGGGGAGTGCTCACTTAGCGAGGAGGGAGTTATTTGCAGTTTTTTGATTTTTGTGATGGTTCTGTGCCCTGAACCCTCACAAAAATCAAGGGGCCATTGTAAGAGATTAAATGACACATGTACAAAAATTAAAACCAGATTAAAACATACACCATTAATCGTGTGCACATATGCGTGCACACACACAGCAGCATATCACTTAGCAAGATCCAGTACATTGTTTAAGAGAGATGGGACTTACACAATCAGGAAAACCCTGTTTTGATTACTATAACAGGCTGTATGTGCTTTTGAGAAGTATTTGGGAACATCAGCTGGGCCAAGAGCTGCTGCAGCCTGGTTGCTGACTGGAGCTGGCTCCAGGGAGCACATGGTGTCTCAATTACAACAGCTCTGCTGGCCTTGGCACAATTTAGAATATCAGTTCAGAATATCTACATGAATGTCTACGTGGCTTGGGTCCAGGTTAATTGAAGGAATATACACTCCCATATAAGCTTATATGGACTCTGAGGTCTTCAGGTGAGGCCTTCCTCTCATTCCATCCATATGGGGACATGTGATGAGGGTGCAAGAGAGGGCCTCCCCAGTGACTGCTCCTGGGCTCTGGATGGATAGATTCTCTAGACAGATTCTCTTTCTAGAGACAATAGGCTGGCTCATTCCTTATTGTTTTTCCCTCACTAGGTAATTCTAGCAGGCCGTTGTCAAATGACTATAAGAAAAGGACTTTTAATAGTGTGCTATACTGCTTTTAAACAGCTTTACTGCTTTTTTATTTTTGTTGTTAGTGCCTGTTTTAATTAACGGTATATATGTTCATGTGGCCATCTTTTGTTGTTATATTAAAGCAAATGCATAATTCATTATGTGTGCATGTTTGTGTGTGTGTGTGTGTGTGTATGTGTGTGTGTATCTATATCTACACACACGCACACACACACACACACACAAATATATACACTCATATGTTTTTGAGATCTGGTGTGGTTTAGTGGTTTGAGCATAGGACTATGACTCTGGAGACCCCAGTCCCGCTGGGTGACCTTGGGCAAGTCATATACTCTCAGCCTCAGAGGAGGGACATGACAGCCTCTACTTGAACAAAGAACACACCTTGATAAGTTTGCTTTAGGGTTGTCATAAGTTGGAAATGAAGATACTCACCAACAATAAATACATTTAGTTATATGTGAAATATATGTTTAGTTTAATTTTGTAAGTCATGGGGAGAGGAACAAGCAATAATAAATAACAAATGGATCTGTGAATCCAGAACAAATGTTTCTTATCCTTCTGAAATTTCTACAGTTCAGTGGAATTGCCTCCATTTGTCCCATACGTTATTATCACTGCCTTAGACTGTCTTTTTAAAAATATATGTGAACTTCACAACATGATTCATAAAGGGAAACAATAATTCTTACTCTTCTCTAAACTTATCAGACTCAGGACTGTGACTGAAAGGGAATCCAGTGCATACCCATCAGCTACCCATAAAACCAAAAACATAATTTTCTCTGTGGCTTGTTGTGGTAAAACAGCTGTGTATTCTGAACTTTAGACACACACTTAATCAAAACGTATTAGCAAAGTGGGGCATAGCTCTTTTTTTTTTACTAATGCATTTATTTATTAAAATTATTTGTCAGTTTCTCTGTCTAATGCACAGTGAAACAAAAGTGAGGCATAGTTCTGCAGTAGAGCACATGTGTATACAGAATTCCTGAGTTCAAACCCTGGCACTTCCAGTCTAAACAATGGATCAGATAGAATCTTAGAATCTTAGAACTGAAAAAGTCACCAAGGGCCATCTAATCCATCTCTCATGAGATGTGGCTGATGGGAATACCACCGGTCAGAGAAATCAGTCCTGGTGCATGGTCATCTTCCTGTAAGCTCAGACCAGTGTTCTGACTTGGATAAGGTGGCTGTTTCTGTACCCTGAAAAGAGTGACTTAGAAGGAATAAACTGTAATGGTCTGAAGCAGTAGCACTTTCTCAAGAAAATTACATGGAAAATTTCAAGGAGCTCCAGAAGTGGAATATTCCATCTTATTACTATGTATTCAGATCATCAGGATAAAAAGAGAACTCTTCAGTAAAAGCAAAATGTACCAAAAAGGTAGGCAAGTGATCTAGGAATGGCTTCAGAGCACATAAATGGCTTGGATACAAATGCAAGGGCTGCTTCAATTGCAGAGAGGATGTTTTAATCCTGTTGACAGAAGGAGGTTGTGGGATATTTGTAGATTTCTCCCTGCAGCCTGCTTCACTGATCTGCAAATAGGATAAGCATGAGAGGGCTTTGTGTAGGGAGGAGAATGGAGGAAATCAGCTCTCACTTCCACACTGAGAGGAACATTCCTCAGATGGAGCCCTACTAAGAGAATCTCAGGATCCAATCAACTGTTTTGTATTTCTTGCTTTTCTTAATGTTGGTGGACAGGAAATACTTGTACGGTGAAAGTTATGAGTTTCTTTGTGGCATTACTTGATCTGGCTTGTTTTGCTTTGCTGCTGCTGCTTCCCAGCCTTGTCTCTCTCTTCTTCCATTTGGATTTTTGGAAAGATAAGTTAATTGTGACTTGTAAATGGAGAAAGAAATTCAGCAAGTGTTACTGAAATTTCCATGAATCCCCTCAAAATGCTCCATATCCTGCAGACCTTTGAAATTTTCCTGGTTAACACTGCCTTTTTTTAATTCAGCTACTTGCATTTCTGTTTTGATTTGTTTTTGTTCTAAAGAACCAAAGTTGGAACATGGAGACAAACCCTATTGATCTTTAAGAAAGATACTTCTATTGACCTGTCAAGTCATTTCTTCTGTGTCAGTTTTCTGCTGTCTAATGAGGATATAAACATCTTGGGGATACCTGGCTTTATTTTTTACGAGTTATGTGGAAACTATAGTACTGCTAATAATTAAACCTTCCACCTACTCACAAGCTATCTCATCTCCATTATATTAGATTGTGTATAAAATTGAGTCTTTTAATGGTTAAAATGCTTGGGTAACAGAGTCTACTTCTTAGTGGAAGATTTATGCAAATAGCTTTATTGTTTTACACAAATGGGTCTTATAGACTAAGTTTCATTGATAATGTAATTACACTATAATTTGCCATCTGAATGCATCAAATGTGGAAGCATCTGCTTTAACTGCCAATAGGAAGTCCTATACTTCACTTAATAAAAATTTCCTGCAATAAACATAGAAATGCCATATTATACTTTTTCTGGAGTTTTACCATTTTTTCTCATCATTTTTATGATTACTTACACATCTAGATTTTGTCATCATTGTCCAATCCATTTACTATTACTATCTTAGATCTAATTTTATCATCTTCGTTTCTCTTTTTTTGTTTCTTTTTTTTTGGTATTTTTTATGCTAATGTTTTTCATATAAATGTCTGTGCTTATACATTTTTCCGCTGTGACTTGATTTATATTTTAAAATGCATTCATGTGGACAGGCACAATTTCAAATTAATTTTCTAGATCACAACGTGATTGACATAAGGAGGAATACTGCAAGATTAGGAGAGAAAGAATAAATTGCATAAAGCTTTCTCTTACTTCCCGAATAGTGAAATAAAATAGATAAAATGCTTTGTTCTTTTCATATTAAATCTCACCTTAATGTGCCATTGATGAGATGGACATCACATTTTGTCTTTCAGGGCCAAAGGCCCTGTCAGTAATAACTGAGTAACAGCTGTTGTTGTTGTTGTTGTTGTTGTTGTTGTTGTTGTTGTGTGCCTTCAAGTCATTTCTGACTTATGGTGACCCTAAGGTTAACCTCTCACAGGGTCTTCTGGGGCTGAGAGTCTGTGATTTGCCCAGGGTCACCAAGTGGATTTCCATGCCTAAGCAGGAAATCAAACTCTGGTCTCCAGGGTTACAGTCTAATGCTCAGACCACTATACCATGCTGGCTTTCTAGTGATGTTATCTTCCTAAATTATTACTTTTAAATATTAAGTTTAGTGAATATATGCCACTGCAGTATATATGAGACTTAAGCTGTCATCGTTACTATTATCACATGAGAAACAGGTCTTATAGTTTTTGAACAAATTCAGGCAATATGTTCAGACACATCTTTATATTGAGTTAAAATCCAAAGTGAATATGTGCTAAATAAACAAGGAACTGATTACAGCTAATTCTTCTTTTCCTGTACATCCCCTTTGCTCACTGGTACTTACAGGGATAGCTAACAATACTGTTAGGATTTAATAAGAAGGTTCACATATAACGGCCAGCCATAGTTTCTTGTTACATGCGTGAGCTGTACTGAGCCTCAGGTCTTTACTCTGTTTTGCTTTTTAAAGGTTGCATCACTTGCTTTAAGCTGCAGTTTCCTCTGACATCTGAACTCTGGAAACTGTGGTTTGTTTAAACCGTTCCTAAGAAGCCACAGGCCAGGATCAATCAATTTTTTCAGATTTCAGCTTGCTCTCAAACCATACTTCAGTCTGGACACTTTAGCATGAGAGAGAACTGGTTCTTTTAAAATAAAAAGTGGATGCTTCTACTGTAATTTCATTTTTTCATACAGAAGGAGTGGACTAACTAGCTGCATTGTTCACCAGAATGCTTTGAGAAATTCAAAGCATCATGCATTTTTGAAGTGAGTGTGATTGATTATGTGTCCTGTAAAACAGATGTTTATAGCTGTTGTATACCTTCAAGTTGTTTTTGACTTATGCAGACCCTAAGGTGAACTCATCACGAGGTTTTCTTGACAAGATTTGTTCAGAGGAAGCTTTCCTTTGTCTTCCTCTGATGCTGAGAGAATGTGGCTAGCCCAAGGTATTCAGTGGGTTTCCTTGGCCAAGCAGGAATTTAAACCCTGCTCTCTAGAGTCATAGTCCAAACACTCAAGTCACTCCACTATGCTGGCTCATTAAAAGAAAAGTACTTACCAGTTAAAAATACAATGCATTTAAGTATTTAGTCAGAGCAGAATATGGAGGGACTATTCAAAAATTTCCCCCTACTCATTCAGTTACTCTTTTGAGCTTACCTTAAAAACTATGCTTAATGTGTTTTGTGTGATAATACTGAAGAGATTTGGTTAATAAGAGCTAACTGTCTAAAAGTAGTTTTTAATTCACCTTCTTGGCAAATATTTTAATTAGTTGAAGTAGTTATAACAAACTGTTAGTGTACATAGCACTTTTCTCCAGAATCTCTTGGGTACCACAATGAAAATATTTCTTGATTTAGTAAGTGGGAGATTTTTTTCTATTTGCATAATAATTTGTAAAATGTACACTCTTCATTTTTTCTAGTATCCAAGTCCGATGGAAAAACATGTTTTAGCTGTAAAAACAGTAGAAGAGAAAACAGGTAAGCTGGACATCTTTTTAGCTTACAGTTTTCAATTATTTACATGTACCTTTGAAATTACTGCCAGAACTGTTTTGCTAAATTTCCTGTTAAATTGTGTGTCCACTTATAAATAGATTCCTACAGTTTGTAGAATTTAAGTGGATTGTGTTTTGTTCTTGGCTTTTAATTCCTAATCTTGTGCATGGACTTTCTGCAGTCCAGCTAAGTTGCCATGATAGTCTAGCTTCACAACCGTCAAGTATCCTCTTCCCTTCCAGTTTTCTGTTTTTTTGTAATCACACACATGAATGGATGCATGGGAATGATGGTTAGAAAACAGGAGGAGTTCCTTGGAGTCTTGAATTTTGACACCAATAAAGGTTTCTCCTCTTTTTTTTTTTAATCCAGTATAATTCAGTGCTTCTTTTAAAATAAAAACAAAAACTGAGCCAGGCAGCTTTATTAAATTTTCTACCACTGCATTGAATATCATATATCATACATTTCTGTTCTTCATCAGTTCCCCTCTTTCTCTCCATCCTTGGCCCCTCTTGTTTGCTTGGGTGGCTAAACAGCACTGTTGATTACTCCACTCCCCTTATCTTTGTTATCCCTCTCCTTGCTGCTCTGCATACTCAGTCACTTGCTTTGCTACTGCCACTTTGCAATTAATTGCATTTATTTGTATTTGCGTTGTTGCTCTGCTTGGTTGCTCACTCACTTTTTGATTTCACATTTTGTTCCATGTTCACAGAAACAGATATACTATTCCAAGGCCACAAGGAAGAACAGCAAAAAAATCTATTTTAATTTCAGAGAAAAGGAACATCCCGGCCCCTCATTCCAGTTTAAAAATGAATGTTGTTTACTAGTTGTGCCTGGCAAAAGTTACTTCTAAGTAGTTTAGTTATAATTGTTAATGGGGTGTAGTTATATCTTAATTGTTGGGGGAAAGCATTATTACTTGTAACTATTTATATGCCACTGGTTACTCTGTGGAGTTTATGCAGGCTATAAAATTTAAACTTATGTGATGCGGTTATCCAAGATGTTGTCATCCTCAGTCTTTTGCTATTGAAATATCATACTTTAGGTATTCTTGAATGAATCTAATTCTTTAGATCTGCTCCAGATTGGCTTCTGTTCTGTTCTGAAACTGCCTCTAGGCTTACAAACTGTTGTGGATGACCTATATTAAGAGGTAAATATGGAGAAATGCATGTCATAGGCATGCCAGAGTTGCCCAACCCTGTTGGACCTTTCTGTGACATTGGGTACAATCAACCATGATACCTTCTCAGGCTTGTTTTCTTGGATGACGCTTGAAGGCAGCGTTTCTTTGGATGGGCCTTTCCTGGAGGCTGGGCAAAATGAGATGCCAGAAGTCACTCTGTTGGCCTTGGTTTAATGCCTTGTCAGCCTTCTACAATGCAGTGCCCTCCAGATGTGTTGGAGTTCATATAATTCCCATAATTTGCAGTCAGGCTTGGCCATATCTGGAAGATGCCTGGTTGAAGAAAGCTAATCTGCATGAGATGACCAGCAGGGTAGGTTCACTGATAAGTTTGGAATCACATGTCATCAGTGTAGTGATGACCCTCTATCTATTATTTCCATCTGTGGATATCAGAGATATCATTGGAGGTACTGTACCAGTTTTTAAGGTTACTTTAAGAGTGGAGGGTGTTACCGCTGTTTCTAGCCTGAGCTTGTGGGATATTAAGATATCATTTGATATCAATAATTCAGCCTTCTCTACCCATTCCTCTCCACGTGCTTACGAGGCCCCCGGACAAGCACGCACACAGGTGCGGCCGACAATAGCCGAACCATTCACATCCCAATCTAGGCAGGCCAGTCATTGTTGAATGCAGCTTCAGAAGACCTCAAGGCAAGTACCACATTATGTATGCACGCTACTTACAAAAGATCCCCTGCCCCGCGCAGGCAGCTTGATGAGCGGACTATACAACGCTCAAGCACTCCGCGTTTGCATACTGGCTACTCTATTGACAATTTGGCTATAACTAAAGTACTAAAGTACATCTAAAGTACATCTAAAGTACTGACCTTTCGAAGGCTTTGTCTCCAGCCCAAAACTCATTGTTTTCCCCAAGTGCGGACTAGCCTGCAGCCACAATTTTCCCTATAAGAACCCCTGACTTTGAGCACTTCATCGGATCGCTCTTGGCTTCCGTCCCGCCTTGCTGTGGCTTTGTCCAGCGAGCCTTCCCCTCAGCCCCACGTGCTGAGAATCCACGCTCCCCAGCTTCTTTGCTTTTACTGGGCTTCAGGACAGGTATAGTATTTCCCATACCAAACCTCCTCTAAGAATCCCTCTATCCCACTCCTACCTTTATTTCTATAGTTCCTTGTGTGAGTGTGTTGCATACACTTGTTTGATTGTTTTTCAATAAAACAATTGTTATTATTTCAACATCTGCCTTATCATTGACTCGGCCTGACCCCATAGACATAGGGTTCAAGATCTCGCTACGTTACCCTGCCTCTCGCATTGCCAACTTGTGCTCTGTGCTAATTCCCTCCCCATTATTTGAGCACATTTAGGTGTCCCTCCCGGGACCCCCAGAAATCGGGGTAACATAGTGGTGGAGAATGCGGGCAACCCCTGTACCCCTAATTTGAGTGGGAGTCGCAAACCTTCTCAAATCAGGCTGGTATAGACTTAGGTGATGGCTGGTCAAGTCTCTAGAGCTTTTTTAGGAAGGAACACGTGTGCGTGAACTCTATGTGTGTGAGCTCTAGGAGCTACTCTATCTGGGCTGGAAATCTGTCCCCCTTTATTGCTTGGCTTGTGTATGTCAGCTGCCCCGGCTTGGCCGCTAGCTCTTGGGCAATGAATCAAGACCGATGGCAAGGGGTGTGCACAAGCTGTCGTGGGAATCACATCCCTAACTTGGGGTCTATCACGGGCTGGGATCTGAAGCGATAGGGCTTTAGGAACAGTCCGCACGCACGTAACACTTGAGGCAAGGCAAAAGCACTTAGGGAAGAAATGTCTCCCCCCCAGAGTGACATGGGTGCGTCCCGTTTGTAGGTTAGAAAGCACGGGTGCGTCCCGGCTGAATTTGAATTTGGGTGCGTCCTGACCGCTAGCGAAGTAGGTGCGGGTGGTGAATCCTGACCTAGAATAAGGTTTCTGAAGGTTTTGCCCGAGGTGGAGGAAGGGCCCCGTCACCCAAAAAACTGTTAGGGATGGTTCAGTTTTGGTTCCTTGCCCCCTTTTCCCCGCTGCTTGGGCAGGCAGCGCTGTAAGTTCCACTGGGTTCGTTGCCCCCCTTCATTGGCAGGCAGAGTACTCGTAAAGGTTTCCCCGGAGTCTAGGTGACTCTCCCTGTCCCTGAACCATTTCCTCGTCCGTTTGTCCCTAAGCTGTCGAGGTGGAAGGCCGGGCTTAGACCGACAAAAGCGACTTTTTCTGGGCAGGCCGGAGTTAGGTTCCCAAACCTCTTGCCTCACTAAGTTCTGCAGAGTTTGTTTCCCTAAAATCCCCTAGGGGTCTCAGTAATCCTACCTGTCCCTCCAGATCCTGGTCCCTTGTGTGTTAGTGTAAAATGGCTGAGAGTAGCAAAGTAGCAGTGAAGGACCTCATGCTCAAGAGGGAGGTCAGAGGAAAGTTGGAGAAATGGGTATTGAGCAAGGGGAAATGCCCCTGGAAGGAGACAAGCTTCCAGATGGCAGATCCCTTTGCCATGTTAAGGGAGGCGTATGCTCAGGCGCGCCAGTCAAAGAACATGTTCGGGCCATCAAAGGATGCTTTGGCTGCATGGGGACTTTGGTTGATGGTCAGAGATGCCTCAAGGACCCTGGTAGAGACCAGACACAAGCTTGTAGTGTCAAAAAAGGAAATTGCCCGGCTTCATACCGAGATGGAGGCTCTGCGCGCGGACAAAGTAACGTTCGCGTCTGTCGCGCAGACCACCGCACAAAAGTTGAGTGCTGCCACTCTGCAGGCTCAGACTTGGGAGGAGAGAGCTCGTGCTCTAGAAGCCGAGCTAGCTCACGCCAGGTCTGCAGCCAAGTTCATGGTAGGGCAGGTCAAAGAGCAGCAAGAGGCTATTAGTCATGCGGCCTGCGAGAAACAGAGGCGTTGGAGAGCCAGCTTAACACCCGGAGGGCATTGATCTTTGCGGTCTGCCTTGAACTGCTCCCATCGTTCTCCCTTGAAGAGCCGCTGCCAGAGGATGTTCTGGCCACTCTTCCCCACAACCCAGACTGGAACGACCACGGGGTCCCAGTCCAGCCTGTTGAGACCCGGTCCATGACAAAGAGAATTGCACCTTCGGGAGAAGGAGGTTTAGATAGGACAGAGGTGCGGGAGACCCAAGAAATTGAGACCCGGGTCCCCTGGAGAGCCACCGAAGCCAAAGCCGTCGCGGACCAGCTTGGTCCTCTGAATAAGTCCACAGGGATCATGTGGCTTAATGCCGTGATCCATTCCCACCCCACAGCCAATGGCCAGGACTTAACCAGCTGGCTAGGCTGTGCATGTCCCCTTCTGAGCTCCCCACATTGGAGTCTGCAGTGGCGGCTCGAGGCTTGGTAAGGCTCGAGGCCCACGAGTGGATGAGGGAGGTAATAAGGATTTTGTGGCCTGGGCAGAACGCCAGCGTTCTGTACGTCATGAAGCAACAGGGTCCCAGAGAGAACCCTGAAGCTTACGTGGCGAGGGATCAGCTTCTGGCCATCTTAGCTGATAAGGTCCCCCTGGCCCCAGGAGGGTATAATTTCAATCAGGTGGAGTTTAAGACTCTCCTTTACGGAGGTCTTAACCACAAAACCAAAATGGCCCTGGGCTTGGTGGACCCCGCAAGAACTGGATGGGAGGAATTGGGGAGCAACCTCCGGCGGGTCGCTGACCTGCTCCACTGAGGCTGGTTCTCTGAAGCCCCCTTCCAAACCCTATAGACGTGGTGCAGGGAATTGGGAGCCCATACAGGAGGTTACCTACTCCAACTATGGACCCCATTCCCAACACAGGAAGACGGCTCCAAATTCCGTTCCCAAGGGGAATTGGAACTCACGCCTTCCTCCCAGACAGGACAACAGACCATGGCAGGCTAGGGATTCCCGCGGTCAGCCCAACAGGACTGGGAACTCCGCTCAGCTGCCCATAGCCCCAAAGCAAAGCCCGGACACTGGTGCTCCTAGGGAGACGCCTGGTGGTTATGACCCCACAGCCCAGACGTACTCTTCAGACAGAGTAAAGATCTCGGGCATGCTTAGGAAGTTCGGACTGGACATGAGCCTGTTCGACAAGAGGCCAACATTGGAGCTTTTGGATGCTCTGGAGAAACAGCTTCAGGTGGGAAGTAAACAGCCAGTCAGCGCCGTGACCAAAAGTTCCCCTCCGACTGGATACTACCCCGACTTAGAGCTGTCAGGATAGGGGTGCCCTCAGTCCCGGGATCTCCCCCAAAGGGTTGTGACTCGGCTGAAGCCCGACAAATGGGGTAGATCTAGGGTGAACGCAAGCACTAGGACCGATAGGGAAAAGACCCCTGCCACCCCTCCTGCAGACTCCAGCGCAGCGCTGAAAGTGCTGCACCCTAACCTGATGAGACAGGGTGAGCCCACTCAGACGCAATCCGGTTGACTGGGTACGACGGGGGGGACCCAATTTAAGTCCTTCAGAGGACATGAGCTCTCAGTGCGCACTAAAACAAGGCAGATTGCCCCTCCTCCTGACATAGCCCTGAGTGCGAATCCAGCCACATCTGAGACAGTGGTGCTTTCTGAGCACTAAGAAGGATTGCGCCAGGCTAAGGTTCGGGAGGAAGCCCCCACCAAATTTGACCAGGCACAAGACATTGCCAGCCCGTGTGAGAGCCAGGAAGAGGAGAGCACACAGCCAGGGGAAACCAGCCCCAAGCTTCCAGAACTTGCCATTGTTCCTTCTCTGAGCCCCCTGTTAGAAACCTGCAATTTCTCCTGGAATTTCCTTGAATCCTTGGCAGAGAGAGTTCGCTGTCTCCATGCCCTCTTTCAAGAGAAGTTCATGTGGGAGCGGGAATCCAAGTAGCAAAACGCTCCTGCCCAGCCAGAGCACAGGTTAGCAAAGGCACTCACCCTGGAGCACCCTGACTTGACAGTACATACTCCCCTTAACTGCATTCCATCAGGGGAGATTTCAGCAACTGTAAGTCCCAAATACCACACGGAGGTGGATGTGGCTACTGCCTTCCCCTCCACAGAGCTATACTGGTGCCAGCTTACATTCATATTCAGTGGCACCCAATACCTTTTTACTCTGGTGATCTTGAGAGGGACCAAGACAGTCCATAGCTCTGTCTCAATCACCACCCTGCCACAAAATGCAGTACCTAGGAAGAAGGGAGACTGGCTTAAATTCTTCCACGTCTCCCAACTTAAAGAGTGGAAAGGTCAGCCTGTTGATCCCGCCTCAATGGTAGTTCCCGAGTTGGAAAATCCAGGCACCCAGAAGCCTAATGTGAGCCCAGTGATTTGCCAGACTTCTGTGAATTGCAAGGAAATGCCAGCCGTTAATTTGTCTGAGACGTTTGTCTCAATCTACGAGACCTTTGACAATGGGTAAATGAACATTGTCTGAATGGGACAGAGAGGAGTGGCGCCTCCTCTGGCTTTCCTGTTTCTGTAAATAGCTCTTGTACATAGTTATAGTAGTGATGGACTCCCGTATCTATGTTCCCTACAGGGAGACGGAATGGGACCATTCACGTGGGTTGCAGTACTGTTTTCGTTAGTTAAATGTGTCCTCGGAGCCTCTCCCGAATACACCACCCAATTCACCACCAGCTGGCAATTCAACGTGCAGGAGGTCTGCCATTGGAATCTTTACTAGGAGGCAGAAGCCCTGCTACGAAATTCACAGCTGCTACCTTGGTTTCAGAAGAGATACCCGTTCGAATTATTTTCCCAGATACAGGTACGCCCCTGAGGGAGGCTTAGCTCTGAGCTATGAATGTCTGTGGCTGGTAGAGAAGCTAAGGTCTACACTGAAATGGCCATTGCCCCGTCTCCATTGATCGTCAAAATGGTCCGGAGCCGGTACCGCAAAGCCTCCCTGTTTGTGATTAGGTTCACCTGTGATAACTGTCACCCGGCATGGGAGTGGAAAACCTTTCTAGTCACGTGCCGCAACCTCACCTGTACCCCGATTGGTTGCAAATTCGCATGTGGCAAATGTGGTGCCCAGATTCCCCTGCTTTTACCCCTCCTTCCACTAATTCCCCTGCCATGTATGTGGAGAGCACTGTAATGCGTAGGGATATAGAGGTAGTTGCATACTCGAACTCCCAACCCGTTGTCACCACCATGGTTCTAAATTTCACTGTAGTCGATATTTCAAAGGTCATTCCTGCCTGCCAGCCTTATCTGAAATTAGCATGGACACAGTGGGAGCACTGGGAAACGCGGTGGCTGTCTTTTTCCCACCCACACGCTTGCCCTAAGCGAAGCATCCTAGGGACCGTCTTAGGAGGAATAGGCACTGGCGATGCAATAATCAACGCAATGGACAATGAGGTTTTGGCAAATAAATTAGGCATGATTGGCTCTAAGACTAAAGAAATTGGTATCTCCTCCGCCGCTGGTCTAACTAACCTGGCGCGAGGAATGGATTTGATCAGTCAATTGTTACCACAGTGGGTTGGGGCAGAGAGAGATATAGTGTCTAACCTTGGTTGTGTATTAAAAACCACGACACACAATATGTCAGTTGCTATTCAGTGTAAGCAACTGCAAAGCAACATAATCACCTTTGCCGCTCAGGTGATTCAGGCCCGCCTCGTGGGATTAATACACCCAGAGATCCTGAGCCTGCTGAGAGAGCGCTACCCGGAGTTCCTAGAACACCCTGCTGCTTTGGCGCAGATATGGCATGCCACTTGGGAGAGCCTAACTCTCAAGGTGGAAGTCGTACACGAACGGATTCTGGACCCTGTAATTTTACATCCAGTATCCCATCTAGGACTACCCTTAATAGCCGCTAGTGCCACCTTACTCCCCTGACAAATGTACCGTTGGTCCAACGATACGCGCTCATTTGATTTATCTGGTTGTTTATTTCACCACCATTGGGTACAGTGTTTTCGCAACATTGATAGTTTTGGTTATAGCAATGTTTCTGAGTGTGTAGTAATACCAGTAAACTATACAGTCATGGCACAGATCAATAAGGAGTGCTTTTGTTTAAGAACCCCGTGTTCAAATGTGACAGTATTGCCTAGTGGTGCAACAGTAAGCATCAACTGCACTGCTGGCGACCCTTGCTTTTGCTCGCAGCATGTACAGGATTGTTTTGGAAACAACTTCTATCTCAGGCAGGAGATAAAAGATTATGTCCTAGAGAATGGATACGTGCCTACGGAATCCGAACTAGTTGGGTTCCACATCGAGGATGAGATTCCTGTGTTTACGTGGCTACGGAATCTCACCCGTCTAGCCAATAGAGTACTGGAAGTATCGCACTCCCTCCATCAGATTGCATTAACAGTCAATCACTCCGCCAAAGTAATTGTTGAGTCATCCGAAGATTTGGGGTCAGCCTCACAACAGTCATGGTGGGACACCTTCAGTTGGTCGTCCACGGGGCAAGCGATCGCCCACTTCTCTTTGTACCCTTTGATAATTTTGGTTGCCTTTCAGATTATACTAGCCATATGCTTGATTGGCCTGGCACTGTGGGTCAAGAAACAGATTTTCCAGCTACAAGCTGGCCGGTTTTATTGAGAGTTCCGAGGCTCGTAGTTTGTAAATAGTTAATTATTAGTGTGAATTGTTTTGAATTGAATGTCCCATTTTGGTTCAAAAGCCTATCCAAATGCGACCAATCTTCAGGCCTGCCTCGGAGTCCAGCTTTCATAAGGTAGGGAAATTGCGCAATCGGAACCAACATCTAGCCATCAGCACCGTACTGGCAACGGCCCCAAGCCCTCGGTCTACATCATCAGGCTTGGAGCCAAGCTCTGGGTCTGAGCGATGGGGGGGACCTCGGCGAGCATCCGCCAAGTGGAACCTCATCCTGTTAGGGGGCTCTCAGGTGGTTGGCCTGCCAGCGGGGTCTAAGGCGTGGTCGGGTTGGGATGGATGCTCGATCGGCCTCTAAGGACTGATGGATGGATGCGGGTTCCAAATTAGCAACCTTGCTGCCTGAATAGCCTAGCATCACTGCCAAGGGCCAATGGAGTAATGTGGGTCCTGAATCAGAAGCCTCGCTGCCTTCTCGGCCTTCCTATGGCCAAAACAGCTCTATACTTGGGAGGTATTTAAATCCTTGCTCCCACATACACTTTGAGCTCACAGCGAGCAAAAATTGTTTCAACTTGAACTCCCATCAGGCACTGAGCTGGTAATTTGCGTTTTATCTGTGTATTAGATAACCTTGTTGTCAGTTCCGTTGCCAAAATAGCTTTAGGTTGACAGCTACGGAGAGCAGGGAAGACCCCCTGGACCTGACCATCTCCGCTGGGTATCGGGGGGGGGGGCAAAGAAGAAAATTGCAGCTTCAATCAGGAGTCGGTCCAAGGAGATGCCCGAGTCCTCTGCCGCAGCTGTGGGACCATGGGGGTGTGTGTGACCCAAACACCTCCCAAGAGAGACAAAGGACTTTGGACTTAAAACCCATTTTGAAAGACTTTTGCCTTCTTGATCACCGAAGAAGTTCTTCAGGGACTATTCCTTTCTCCAAGATCTGCAAGATGCAAGCAGCTAATAGTCAGCTCGCGACTGTTAGCTAGTTTTGCAAAATTGGATACATTTTAACAGCTACCACTTTCTCCTTGCTCAAGACTTGCAGTGCTTCATTGGAAAGCACGCTTTGCTTCAAAGACTCTACTGCTTTGCACTTTGCCATTTGCCTCAATTGCTCATTTACTGCCGCTTCTCAATTGATGGGACGATTTATTGTTGTTTACTGCTTATTGTTGCTTTGCATTTGTGTGAATGTGTCTAGGTTTTAGTTAGGAATGTTTTTATAAGATAGAAACCCTTTGCTGTTTCCCCAAAATTCCCTTTCCCTGTGGAGAAATACTACCTCTGAAGCTGTAGACCCCTATTTGGCTATAAAACTATTTTTAATTTTTAATTGGAAAATGATCGATATTGTCCCCAACATCGCCCATTTTCGGGGGGGGGGATTGTTACCACTGTTTCTAGCCCGAGCTTGTGGGATATTAAGATATCATTTGATATCAATAATTCAGCCTTCTCTACCCATTCCCCTCCATGTGCTTGTGAGGCCCCTGGACAAGCACGCACACAGACGCGGCCGACGATAGCCGAACCATTCACATCCCAGTCTAGGCAGGCCAGTCATTGCCGAATGCAGCTTCAGGAGACCTCAAGGCAAGTACCACATTATGTATGCACGCTACTTACAAAAAGATCCCCTGCCCCGTACAGGCAGCTTGATGAGCGGACTATACGATGCTCAAGCACTCCGCGTTTGCATACTGGCTACTTTGTTGACTGTTTGGCTATAACTCAATCATCTAAAGTACTGACCTTTCGAAGGCTTTGTCTCCAGCCCAAACCTCATTGTTTTCCCCAAGTGCGGACTAGCCTGCAGCCACAATTTTCCCTATAAGAACCCCTGACTTTGAGCACTTCATCGGATCGCTCTTGGCTTCCGTCCCGCCTTGCTGTGGCTTTGTCCAGCGAGCCTTCCCCTCAGCCCCACGTGCTGAGAATCCACGCTCCCCAGCTTCTTTGCTTTTAACCGGGCTTCAGGACAGGTATAGTATTTCCCATACCAAACCTCCTCTAAAAATCCCTCTATCCCACTCCTACCTTTATTTCTATAGTTCCTTGTGTGAGTGTGTTGCATACACTTGTTTGATTGTGTTTCAATAAAACAATTATTATTATTTCAACGTCTGCCTTATCATTGACTCGGCCTGACCCTGTAGACATAGGGTTCAAGATCTCGCTACGTTACCCTGCCTCTCGCATTGCCAACTTGTGCTCTGTGCTAATTCCCTCCCCATTATTTGAGCACATTTAGGTGTCCCTCCCAGGACCCCCAGAAATCAGGGTAACAAGGGGGAGAACAAACCAAAATTTAACCCAGATGAAATTGAAGGTTCTCTTTGTTGGGGAAATAGGTGTTCCTGCTGTTTTATGTGCCAAGTATTCTCTAAGAGATTATCATTGCTCTGTGAAGTGGGAGCTGAAGTGGGCAGGACTCTCTCATCATCAATTCTTTCTCCTACTTTTTCCTCATGCTTTTTGTTATATGACTGGGACAACCAAGTTATTCCCCCACCAAAAGAAAAAAATTGGAACTTTCCATTGTGCATTATTTCAGATGGGAGTTGAACCCAACTTTCTCTCTTGGGAAATATCAACTTATGAATCCTTGTGAATGTGCCATATCGGTAAGCTAAATATACTGCCAGCATGGCTATTTAAAACCTGCTGCAAAGCCCTACCTTCCCTGAAAAAAATATTCAGAAAAATGTAGTGTGAGAGATTTGTCACTTTGTAAGAATCCTTTTTCCACTTGGGCTATTTGCCCAGTCAGATCATCAGTTAACACCATCCTGAGGCTTTTGGACTTGACGAGAGCCATTAAATATTGAAACATAAAGTGAGTGTAGAAGCCAGTCACATCATATTGTAGGAAAATAACTGTGTAGTTTGTCATGGGTGAGGGGTTGTATGTGCGTATGTGTGTACAAGTGCACTTTTTTTAAAAAAATGTGCTTTGTTTTTGTGGCTCAACTCAATGCAAAAATAAATCTTAATTACTCAAGGGAATTGCTTTAGTTCTTGAACACTGACAATAGTGGGAGAAGGAGAGGTATTTTTTGCTCTGATGGTGTGCTTTAGAATGCACAGTGAGCAAAAGGAGCCATTTTTGGTCTCAAGTGCTAACCCAGGAAGATGTTTGAAGCTTGTAGCTGGCAATGCAGATGCCTCTGAGATTGGTTCCCCAGCTGCTATATGTCAATTCTTAAGCGTTTCTGTGCAGTCCAAGCCACTTCTGAGAGCCTGGCATCGTGTGTTATGCTTTATTATGACTAGCACTGATGCCAAAAAAAATGTTTGATCCCAACCATCTGTTTCCTGGCTAGTAGGTTTTTTGTTTTTGTTTTTTTGGTGTGTTTGAGAGGGGCAAAGATAACACCCTTTTTTGGACTAAACTTCCTTTAAACTATAGTATTTCATTATGGTCCATCTAGCAACTGGACTGGAACCTGGAAGGGAAAGTATATCCCTTCATTAGGTATACGCTGCCTAGCCTTTCTGTTTACATATCCAGTGGAATTGTTTGACTTTATTTGCATGAAAACTCAGTTTGTCCTTTTATGTCAGATTTGTCTACAGGAATCATATACCGAAGAAGGCTTGCCACATGCCAGAATGTAATTCCACACATTTTGAGAAAGGTAAATTAATTGTAGTCAGCATTGAAACTGGTTAGTTTTTGACAGTATAGGCAAACTATCCAGGTTTGTTCCCACTTAAGAAAATTATTTCCTCAGCTCATGGGGATAGCAAGGCTTAGTTATCCTGTGTAATCCAAGTGATTGAAAGATAGATCTGCATTTCAAATCCTACCATTGCCTTAGTGTCTAAATAGATAATTTTCAAAAACAAGCATAAGTTTGAACATAAGAACCCGATGAAGAAGTAATAGCACCATCCTTAAAGGAATCGTCTTCTGGAATAAACGAGTGTTAGCTCCTTATGTCTGAAGGTTTCGTGCTGACAGCCCTTCATTTTTACATTCTTCTGTGTTCCATTTTCTGAACTGATTTTTTTTTAAAAAATCTTTATTTTTAAGAACTCTTTATCCAATATGTTGAAACTTAAACAATGTCTTTCTGTCACATTTCATGCCTCTTCCAGATGGGAAAACATAAAATTTGCAGGTACTAAACAGAATGTAAAATGAACCAAATGTTTGGCTGTTTATGTGTTGTGTGCAACAGTCAGCAGATGACTTAGAATACCATTACTTGAAACTGGACATGTAACAACTAAAATGTCATAAAGTTGTTGTTTTGCTTAAAATGTCGCAGTTGGCAAAATCTAACAAGGCACAGAGCAGTGAAAATAAGTTTCTTAGTACCTGCATGATTTCATCACTAATTGCCAAGAGATATGTGTTGATGGGTGTTATCCTTAGTATAGCTATTAACTTTATTATGTGGTGAGAACAAATAGTAAATCTGAAAAAAAAATCTCAAAATATCTTGAATTATTGAAACGTGTATTCATTATGTTTGACAGATCAGTATCCTAAAAGTATCCGAGGTCTACTTAGAAGAAGAATCTTGGCTTAACATGCAGGAAAGAGTTATGTCTATGAAGACTCGTTGTCTCACATGGACAGAGTATGCCAGTCTAAAAGAAGAGTCAGTCTTCAAGGAAAGTTTGGAGAATCCAAACTGGTAAGATGCAGATTATTTATTTGCACAGATTTGTAGTTAGTTTCAATATATTCTATTTGTTACACACATGGCCTCAGGAGAATGTGATGGCTGTAACTTGGGAATAAAGGAAGCTATTCTGTAGTTATTTGCCTTCAGAGCATAATTTCAAAGCTGATAGCTAAATTAGGGCCTACACACTCTGTGACCACCAAGTCGAGGGAAGCCTGACAGGTGGATGTGGATAGCTGAGGGCTCAGTGATCCCAAGTCCTCAGGATTATGGCTTGCCTAGGACTTTAAGAACAGGCTCTGTGTCTTTGCCAAATACCTGGGATGCACAAAGATAACATGGCTAGGCCAGTGGGTCAGAAGGTATGCAGATAAGCTTTATGCTAGAAAGCATAACAAAAAGTGGAAAAGGACAAAGCCACTTGTCTTTAGAGTTATTTTTCCACCTTCTTTTTATTGCTGTTGTGTTGTGGTGGGAAATAGAACCAAGAGTTCCAAGCCAGGTTGCACATGTACAGCTCCAAAAATAATCATATATGAAATTCCATGCCAGATATGCAAATCAAGAATATCTATGTGCATTTATTTTATATGTTATTTTATATATTTTCTATAATACATTCTGCTTGGGCCTAAGTTATACTAGATTATGCTGGCTACTGAAACCATTCTCAGCAACCTTTTGATATATTTCTTAGTGGGAATCACTTACATAATGTCCAGGTTCCCTTCTTAAACACAAGGCTAGAAATCTTGTGGTTCAAATAAAATAGGAGTTTCTCAAGAGGTTACACCAGAGGTCATATTCCTTGGGTTTTCTGTGCTCCTGCTCATCTGAAGTATAGTTACAAACACATGTGACAGTCCAGCAGTAATGACAGCGCTGAAGATGTGTGTTTGTTGCATGTATCTTTTTGCTCCCAAGATCTATTCTTACTATAAATGATTTTCTCACTTAAAAAAATTTGCTCAACCATAAAGAAGTAAATACATATGATGAAAATAATAAAATGATTTGGGGAGATCAAAATGAGCAAGAAGGATGCTCAATTAGCTGGTGCAAGATCTTTTTTCTTGTTCCAAATGCAGTAATAGGAGTTCAATAATACTTCAATTGGTTTATTAAAACATTTTTTTTCAGCTGCATTCTACATTGTGTTTTTAAAAATACAGTTACATTTTCAGAGTAAAGATTTGTTCAAACTCTGGTGGCTGGGTGTTTTTAACCAATTCATTTTTTTTTTGATGGGGGGACAGTGTTGATTAAATTTGGTCTCATAACAAGTGATGCATGCAGTGAACCTTCAGTAAGTACAGTGCTTCTGTACTCTTCTCGCATGACTTTTGCACGTACGAATGTGAGGTTGCATGAAGTGTCACTTCCATTATAGTCAATGGATGCAGTGGGAGTGTGCCTGTGTTTAATATGTTTTTAGTCTGTGGTTGTTATACAGGGCTGGATCAACTCCTTTCCTGATCAGACTGCATTTTGGCAGCTCTGGTGGAGAAGCCCCTTATAATGTACAGAAGACTCTCCTCTGATTCTTAAGAACTGCTCTAGAGGGTGAAAGAGCTAGGCAAGCTTGGGGTCATGGAGGTAGAAGCCTAACAACGGAGTGGGGAGCCTGCTGAGGAGCTCTTCCTTGACCTCTTGCCCCACTCACTGAGAAAATTTTTAGCTCCTGGGTAAGTTTTTTGGCTCTTCCTTATCACTCTGCCCTTGCTCCCTTTTTTGGAAGTTTTCTTAGGTTTTGACAAATCCAGCACTTTCTCCACATTCTGACTCCTCCTTCCTGCCCTTCCCTGGCTACAACCTCAGCTTTTATATCAGTCTTGCCACATGGCACACCCTGGCTACCGAGTCTCCGGCATCTTCCTGCTGCTGGGTGACTCAAACAGCACAGATTCAGCGTTCATCACTGCTTACTGTAATAGCCAGCAGCCTCCCCGCGTTTGGTAGAAACAAGAGGAGAGGAAGATGGTGGTGTGGTGATCCCTGAGACCCCTCACAATGCAAGGCAGCTTTCCTGTTGTGTGATCTCATTATATTGAGGGGTGTGTGAACAATTTGGTTGGAAATAATTCTGGTTAGGATGCTGTCTGTCTAGAAGGGAGGTGCATTTGGCACATCCATATGACAAGACTGAAAGGCAGGAGCCTCAAGTGTGTTCACTGTGTGGCTCACATATGAAGGGCTGTGTAAAATGATTGTGGAAGGTAGACTTGCCATACCATCCATCCTACTTTTTTGTCAAGTGGGGCCACAGAGGAAGCAAGAGACTGCAGCCCAAGAGAAACTGGAGAGAGGGACATGAGAGTAAGTGTGTGAGGCCACTGATCTGTTTCAGAGATTTATTTAGTGCTTTTTCTCACTCCAGGCTGCATATAGGCACCAACCTGAAAGGAAGAAGCAAATGAGTTCTCCTTAGGGAAGGTACCCTTTCACATGTCAGCCCATTTCTTTTTGCCTGAATTATTTTACTGGTGGAAATTATATTATTATAAGGGATTATAACAGCAAATCATAAGGCTTTGGAAAGAGAGCAGAATGAAATTTCAGGACTGCTAACAAATATGCAAAGGGGTCTTGCAGCACCTCTGGGACTAATGAAGAAAAAGAAGTTGGTAGCATAAGCTTTCATAGAGATAAATCTACTTCCCCAGGTGCATGGAATGAAGTGCCTAGGAACAGACCTTTATGGGGCAGGCTGTACGCATGAAAAGCAATAATAGCAATAATAATGCAAAATTTCTGGGTATGGTGATGAGGTGACAAGTTCAGTTTTAACAATGATCATTCAGAGACAAAGGCAGGTAGGTGGTTGCCTAAAGCTAAGGTGATTAGATAACCACATGAATGATGAAAGGAGTTATTGGAATGTAGTGTGGCATGTACTCACAACTTCTGCATTTTTATTGCTGTTTGCACAGACAGCATGCTCATAAAGGTCTCTTCCTAGGCACTTCACTCCATGCATCTGGTGAAGAATACTTAGGTCTGTGAAAGCTTATGCTACCAACTTCTTTCAGTCTCAAAGGCACTACAAGATCCCTTTGAATACTGATCCAGAATATCATAGTTATGTCTTTGAATACTAATTAATGTGAAACTGATCTATGAAATCTGCTCTAATGAAAAATAAAAATAAGATATTGTCATGCTATTCTTACAGAATGGAACCAGAAATGATCCTGGAAGTGGTAGGTAGAATAAATGAGTTCTGGATGAGGTAACTAAACCAAGAATGCTCTTGGGTATATGAAGGGGAGAGGGCTTAATGGACCAAATGTTCTACCAGTTTGTTCCAAAACAGTGTTCCTAGGTGACACAAATGACATATACACATAGTTCCAGATTTTGTGAGTAATAACTACGGGAACTGCAACAAAATGATGCAGTTTATCCTAACACCAAACAAAAATACACCTATGCAGGGTTTCAGAAAACCATTTTTTCCAACCAGGGCATTCCAGTCTGACTTTTCTTGTTTTCCTTTTTTCTTGCCCAGCTGACATTATGTCGCTAGGCTTGTCATGTAAAATTGGTCTGTTCTTATGGATTTTGCCTCTTTGTGTTTTAGAAAAGTTTCTGTTTGTCATAGATGCTCAAGACTGCTAGGAGGAGAGACCTTCATGGCTGGAGTGTGATCGCTGAACATTATTTGTTATAGAGAAGAAGTTGCTTTAAAGTATTTCCTGTTTGTTCATTTTGACATACACCTACTCTGTACTTGTTCTGGATATTTTCCAACAATAGAAAGAACCACTGGTACTAAGGGAGGAATGCTAAGAAAGTGGAATCATGAGAGGACAAAATGGATAAAGAAGCCTTGCAAATAAGTTTATGGAAATTCTAACAAAATCCTATGAAATTCAGAGGGGTCACCATAAGCCTACAGGCAACTTGATGTCACATATTCAAAAAAATGCTGGCTACCTGGAATATTGATTTACATGTGAATTAGGATTTTTTAAATTTTTTAAAATATTATTTTACACACAGGCCTGGCACCTAGAAGTAGTAGCTTACTTGATTAATTTTGGAGAAAACACAACACCAGAGCTGTTGGGAAAAATTGTATGATTCTTCCAGTTTCTTTGAAAATGTCTGAAATGCATGTTTTCCCAGACATTTGAGATTGTTTTTGTTTTTCCTATATCAGTCAAGACAGCACAGTGATTTATCCGTTTGGGTTAAAATGGATAAAAAGCACAGCCTTTTTGCAGTGTAAAGTTTGCTCACTCACTATTCTTTTTGCCTATCCTTGTTTGTTAAAAAGTATGCTGACACCACTTTTGACAGAGTACCTGAAATGCATCCCTTGAAATTACAGCAGCAGTACTTGTTCCCTTTGAAATTATAGCTTGCTGAAGCTTTGTTTTGTGCCATTAAATCTGACCGAACCTTGTCTCTAATCTGCATTGCATAATGTAACACATCGTAATAGTCATAGAAAACTGGAGGAGGGAAAGTCAAAATAGGTGTGTTCCCTGCTCCTAAAAGCTTACCATCTACCAGATTGTAAAAATGGAAGCGTACATACATCAGACAAATGAGCTTCTAGTTCTTCTTGGCAGGAAGAGTTTCTAACACATCCTATCCTAATCTGTAGGTGTTGGTACCTTTGGCTTAAAAAAGGCAATTTGAGGATGAAACTGAATGATATTGTAGCTCCAAAGCCTTTTAAGGTTGCATGACTTCTGTTAAAGTGATATAACTGTGTTGAGCTGCTATTTTTTTTTCTAAAAATAGAGGATTTGGTTTGGATTTCTTTGGTTTGCTATCACTGGATTACTGATACAAGACTGTCAGGGTAGTTTCAAACACTATAGAACCAGCTAATCTATGCTGAATTTATTGAGTACTCTATAATTGAGTGATATATGATGTTGATTAATAAACTATGTTGATTCACTCAATTATTTTACTTTTTATGTCATTAAACCAGTCTTGTCTGCAAATTTGGTGATGTCTTATCACCATTTTAGGTTGTGACCAGCTTTGTTTGTAAACTACAGTCCCATGTAGTTGTAGAAAATATGTGGCTTGTGGTATTTGAGGCACAATTCAACTTTCTTAGGTCTGTCTTTCCTTCTCCTCACATCCCCCTCCTTCTTGTTGAAATTTTACTAGTCCTTGAGACTGCGAAAATATACTTGAAAGATTCTCGGCAGCATCTGGAAAAAGCCCAGATGGCATAGGAGCTGCTGAGATTTTCAGGGAGCATAGCTTTGGTACCTTGCTCATCTGCATGAGCAGCAGGGGCAAGATAAATTATAGAAAATAGAAAGGGGAAACTACTTTGCAGTGCGCATTATAGAGGGAAACCACAAAGACTTGCATTATTTATCTAGGTCACAGGTGCAGCATTTCTGTTTGATACTTTTTTTTTCTTTCTTGCACACAGTGCACACAATGAGCACGATTCTGTCTCTAAGGAGGCTACACTGGATTGGCCAAGCAGCTTATGAACTGTCTCATCACATTCTCATTGAATCAGCCAAGGTTTCTAGTTGAGTTAAGATAACTTTTTTCCAAGCCCTGTGTGTTGTGTACATTTAACTTGCCATTTGTTGCCATAAAACTCCTAAAAATAATTATATGCAAGAAAGAAGTAATTACAGTTTTAACTATTATGTATTTTCCTACATGCCAGTCTTCTCCATTTCCCTTCAGATTTCTCTTAGGTCTGTTTTAAGAAATTGTCTTAACTTGTGAAATAGTCCATTCATATGAGCAGTGTGACATGAGGAATGAAGACCTCATTCATGCAGTGGAAACATTATATCGAACAGAGATCTCCACAGCAGCTTCTCCTTCCTTCTTTTATAGATCAAACAAATGGGACTGTTGCACATGTATCAGAATAATTTCTTAACATTAAATTGGTAGTGCACAGTTCATGAAAGGCTGAGGAATCAGGTGTGTTCAGAATCCCTATTGAACATTTTAGTAAGATTGTTTCAACTGGTAGAGAGGTTCTAAAGCATTTTTCTAAGACGGTAAGAAACATTTATCTCAACTTAAATGGCCAGCAAGACTTTCTGTAGTAAAGATGGTTTAATTAAACTCTTGTCACAAAAGCAATTAAGCCAAATTTGCTGTACTTTTAACTGGTCAATAATTCCGTAGTTGGATCTCACTAATAGACTTCTCCCTCCATCTGTGTTGTCGTAATGATGCTGCACCATCTAGCTCTGTGCTAGAAGAATCAATCCAAGATCAATATTTTCTTTGAGGTTTTTTGGTTTTCATAGGGTAAAAAAAGGAAGGGAAAACCCCCCGGCAACTTGGCTTTTCTTTTCATGATTACTGTATAGGTTAAACAACACCCAACAACCCATTTGCCTTCTCTTGTGACTTCTCTGAGGAAAAGCGAGGCCATTGGTTGGTTGCATAGATGCATACTGTTGTGGATTGCAACTAAAGCAGGCCCATCACACCCAGATGGATTTATGAGTGATCAAATTAGGATAAAACTGGTAGTGCAGAGTAGATTTTGTTGGTGAGTAGTGGATGCAACAGGTGTTTTATAAGCAGGAAAAGCATTAAAAAAAAGCATTCAAATGTCTTCTGTGATGGGCTAGGTCCTCTAAAGGCCCTCAGATACATTCTATAGTCTAGTAATTTATCTAGGCTGCATGCTTATCCCTCAAAATCAAGGGTAAAGAAAGTGTGCCTGCAGCCTGTGTATAGCCCCTCACTTTGGCAGCCCCTGAAATCCCCCTCCCCCATGTAAAAATCTAATTTTCAGTTGATTTTGCTTGTCTGAAAAGGATCCAACTGCTTATAGGCACAGCAATTTCACTTGTTCAGCTCCCAGAACCCCTCTTTTTGTTGTTGCTAACTGCCGTCAAATCATATTTGACTTTTGGCAACCCTATGAATGGGAGACCACCCAGTCACCCTGTTGTCAACAGGTCCCACAGACTCAAGGCTGTGCCTCCATGATTGTCTCTCTCCAACTGTAATGTGATCTTTCTCTTTTCCTACTGCCTTCTACCTTGCCAAGCACCACTGTCTCTTCTAGTGAGTCATGTCTTCTCATGACATGTCCAAAATATGACAGTCTCAGTATAGTCATCTTGGCTTCTAGGAAGAATTCAGGCTTTGCCCTAGGGCTGGTTTATTTGTCTTTTTTTTTTTTTGGCAATGTACAGTATTTGTAGAACTCTTCTCCAGACCACATTTCAGATGAGTTGATTTACTTCCTACCAGCTGTCTTCGCTGTCCAGCTTTCACAACCAGACATAGAAAATGGAAGTATGGTGGAATGGACAATTCTGACTTTGTTATTCAAAAAAATAGTCCCCAAAATCACCTGAGAATGGGGGAAAACAGTGACCAGAAGTGATGTCACATCACTTTTGCTGCACCTTGAAGACAAGGTGTGGCCTGCAGGGGGAGAACAGGGGTGAAAATTACCCCGTCCCCAGTGCCAGTCCTACTCTAGATTGTGAATGAAACATGGGCATTGACCTTGAATTTCTGTAACCAAGAGCTATACAAAGTGCAAGCTGATCCCTATTAGCTAGAAATTGTGGGAATAGCAAGAGGCTATAGTTGATTGAAAATTCTCTTCTCTACACCCTTCTTAGCTAGATACCCTAAAGGCACCAAATCTTGTGTGATCAGGTTCTTCTCTGGTTAGTACTTGGATGGGAGACCACCAATGAATAGCAGGTTTGTAGGCTATAAAGTTGGCTTTCCATGTTCACTAGAGTTAGGGATGCAGCGCCTTTGCAAAAGTGGAAAAATGATGAATATCAAAATGTATGTGTGCATCTGTGGGAAGGGGCCAAGGGAAGGTGGGGAAAATGTATACCCAGGGTCCAAACCAGGTCAGGAGAAGGAGAAGGAAAAAGCGGTGTGTGTGTGTGTGTGTGTGTCAGCATGGTGGCCCTGTACTTCCTCTCTTTCATCTATCTCCTTCGTTGGGTGTGTGGAAAGCATTGGGAGAGAGTTTGTGGTGCTGAGAAATCAGGCTGAGAGCCATACTTAGCTGACCAGGCAACCTCATACGATTGGCTGTGTCAGGAGGAAGAGGAGGAGGAGAGGTGAGTTTTTATAGGGCTACACAGCCTGATTGGAGCCGCTGAGTGGGAAGGTTCCCCCTGCAGAGAAGCGCTTGAGGTGAGGGAAAGGGGTTGGAGAAACTTGCAAATAAACAAAACTCGGAAGGTTAAACTTGCAGATGTTGACAGCTGACTATATTACAGAGGTAGGAACTGGCAAACCACTTCTGGGTAGTTCTTACCTAAAAAAATCCTATGAAATTCCTGGGGCACCATATGTCAACAGGTGACTTGAAGGCACATGCACAAATCTGCCTAAGTTCAGCCTGGCTGATTGGTAGATAAGTGTGCATTGCCTTGTAGCCGTGGTCTTCAGGATAATTTTTTTTCTAGATTAGATGAGGCAAAGGACTTTAAATAGCAAATGTTTCGCCAAAGTTAACTTTATATCTCAGTTATTCTTTTTCATATGGACAATTGCAGGTTCTACTCGCTGAATTTCCAGCAAATCTGCTTTTTCTTCCATGCCAAGCAGATCTTACACTGTCAGTTTAGAAATGAGGGGGTCGAGATGGGGCTTTGCAGGAAGAGTTGGGGTCACTAATTATATCTAAAATGCACAGTACTATTTCTGCGGAAAGAACACACCCCTTTCTCTAAAAGTGCCATGAAAGTATTTTCCGGCATTCTACTGAGGTTGAGTTCACAGATCCCTTTTCAGTGTTGGTGACCAATTCAACATGAACAGGTCAGTTTATAGCTGTAATAGATGTCACAGGTCAGACATCATAGGCAGAACTCTCAAATCATGCTTCTTTCTCTCAAATGCAGTGCTATTCAAGACATATGAATGACTGAAAATGTTACATTTAGTAAGGGAAGAAAAAAGTGAAGAGAGAAAGGAACCAAGAAGGATTGTCTTGAAATGATTGAGCAAAGTTTCATGTCTGGAAAAAAAAATAGCTTTGTGCAGCACTACTATAATGAGATTTAAAAGTGTGTGTGTGCACACGTGCATGTAAATGAGTGTGAGAGAAGCTATATCTACTATATAAAAGTCAGAGTTTGTCTGTGAGTTTGTCTGTTTGTCTGCATCAGGCAGGCAAAGACCTCATACGATTGGCTGTGTCAGATGAGAAGACCTCATACGATTGGCTGCCGTGAGGATTCTATGGAATCCTGGGGTTGGCAGTTTAGAGAGGGGCCTGTAGAATTCTCAGGCAGAGAGCTCTTGGGCCTCAGGCCAGTTGCTATGGAGACAAGGCCTAGCAGTAAGAAGGGTAGTGTATTCCCTCAGGAACCCAAACTTCGTATGTTAACAACTAAATACAGATTGGATGGGGAACATGGGTAAAAGTTACAGGTACTGGAACAGGCTGAGTACTGTGGAGATGAGGCCTAACAGCAAGGACGAGGACAGTATATTCTTTCAGGAACCCAACCTCTGTATGTTAACAACTCTGAATACAGATTGCATTGGGAAATATGGGGAAAAGTTACAGGTACTGGAGAAGACAGTTTGGTGAGTTCTTAAGAGGAAAATAAGATCACAGGCAATGCTGGGGGGTAAATATGCTAGTAATCTATAAAAGTCAAAGTTTGTGAGTGATCTTGTCTGTTTGTTTGTGTCAGGCAGGCACAGACCTCATATGATTGGCTGTGTGAGGTGAGAAGACCTCATATGATTGGCTGGCTGTGAAGATTCTGTGGAATCCTGGGGTTGGTAGTTCAGGGAGGGGCCTTTAGAATTCTCAGCCAGAGAGCTTTGAATAGGCTGGTTGCTATGGAGACAAGGCCTACCAGCAAGAGGGAGTCCAGTGTATTCCCTCAGGAACCCAAACTCTGTATGTTAAGAACTCTGAATACAGATTGGATTGGGGAATATGGGGAAAAGTTAAAGGTACTGGACGAAACAGTTTGGGGAATTAGAGACACAGGATCTCAAATCTGTGTATTTCAACTGTGTCTAATTCCTAAGGTAAGGTAAGGTAATTCCTAAGGTATTTCTCACAAGTATTACTTATGAGAAAATAAAATCCTGGGCATCGCTGGGTAAATATGCTAGTTTTTAATTAAAAAAAAAGTCACTCAAGTCTTGCCTTCATGATAAGGAATTCAAAACAAGTTATGAATTGCAGATTGTTATCATTCTGATTTTCTCCGGTGATGTGTTTGTTGTTGTGTTTGTTGTTTGTTTGTTGTGTGCCTTCAAGTATTTTCTCGCTTACAGCAACCCTAATGTGAACTTATCACAGGGGTTTCTTGGCAAGATCAGTTCAAAGTAGGATTGGACCATAGCTTCCCTCTCCCGTCCCCTTCCATATAACCAGATAAAATCGTGTGTTGCCTTTCCCATCATAAGCTTCTCTATAAGCAAGAAGCTTTGCCAGAAATAATACTTACTATTTTTTTACTGTAAAGAAAATTTTAATACGAGCCTAGGAGATCCCTTTGGTATATTTAATTAGGTATAGTTAAGCAAATATTTACAACTTTAAAATTATTGCTCTAGATATGATAAAGTAAATATTGCTGCAACATTAAGAAGTGAAAGACTCAACATGTAAGAACTTGGTTCATTATGATTATAGAATGTGATCCTTCTGCTGTTTGTAGAATGTGGTTTTATTACAGAAGCGCAGTACCTACTACTGAAAGAAAAGATCAGTTGCATTTTGTTTTGCAGGACTGAATTCATACAGAAAGGGAAAATATCAATAAAAGGATCAGGGCTGCTGAATTGCTTCTTGGAAGTTTTTGCACAAACCTTTTTAAATCAAGGGGTCAAAAGGGTAAGTGCATTAACTTTATAATTTTTTAAAATATATATTTTAAAAGTTTTTTGACTTCGTGTCTGCTGCACTTCATGAATCTCCATATATGACTTTTCACCAAACTTTTGTCCAGCAATTTCTGATGATGGTGTAAAGCAGCTCCATATAAAAGACAACCCTTATCATGTACATATTTAGATTCATAGCTGTAAGTGATCTATGTCTGAACTTCATTTATTCAAAATTCTGGCTGATGGAAATGAAGCAAATGCCTGGAAAGCCCCCAGACTCCCATGCCTGTGAGCACAATTGAGGCAGGCACAACTTACTTCAAATGGTCTCTACACATCTGTTTTTCTCCCTCTCATCCTGGGTGAACTGCTCCAGTATGCAGAACCTACTCTTTTCTTTAAATTCATATTTCATCCTTTGAATTGTGAACAAGGTTGCTCATGCTTCGCTTGGTAATCTGCCCTACCTCACAGGATTTTTTTGAGCCTGAAACTGGAGGGAGAAAAAATAATGTGTGTCACTTAAGTCCTTGGAAGAGTGCTGAATCTTAAACTAAAATGTATTCTCCCAGGCACGGAGATGAATGGGTAGTACCTCTCCATAGCTTTAACCTATGGCATTGCTCATGCAAAGTCTATACCTGCTACACAGTGTCAGAGTGTAAAGTACTGTAGTGAGCTGTTGGGAAAGTGGTTCCTAGTTTGTGCAATGTCATGTTTAAAGAACACTATTATTGTTTCTTCTTGCTGGAGTAGCTTTGCTTTTTGATGACATTGGGACCATTAGTTTAAGGATATGCAACCATGGAAGCTCCACGTTTTTTTTTTAAACCTGTAGGACTCTGATGGCTGTGGTTGACTGACAGTTTTGTTTTTTTTAAGTACACACAGAAAGAAATTGAAACTGGAAGTGGTTTCCAGGACACTTCCTGTCTGGGTGCCCACCTGCCTTCTGGCCTTTTCGCAGGGGAGGGCATTCCAGGGATTTGCAAGGGGTTGGGGCTTAGTAGCCCTGAAAATAGCAAAACCTCCAGGAATGGCAAAGCGTTTTGTTTTGGAAGTGTTTCTCGTGGGGGGCTTTGGTAGGGCATGGGAGGATCTGGATGGCCAGAAAAAAAACGGTCAGAGGACCGAAATGCAGCTATATTTTGCCCACTTGTGATTTAGTCAAAGGAGAGATTTGTTATACCTGGATTATGTTGTGGGGTAGGGGCAAATGATGGTGGGATTTTATATCCTGTTGAGCTTGGAAATGAAATGGGAAGCAAGTAATAATAATATGAAAAAGAATTCTGTTGAGTATGTGTGTGAGAGTATGTTTGTGTTAGGTAGATAGCTAGAGTTAATGTATAGGTAAGTGAAATCTGCTTTACAGAAAGATCCTGTAGATTTCTTTCAACTATGTAATAGCTGATAAGATGATTATATGAATAATTGAAAAGGTATGTCACAGTCCATCTGCAAAATGGCAACAGTTGATTCTGACATCTTTTTGTGTTTTTCTGGATAAGCATCAGATCTGAAGATTGTTTAAAATTGTGAAGACAGGGCCGGATATATATGCTAGCCTTAGAACAGTATTCAGGGAAGGATAAAACTATAATGGAGATAATTCTATTGTTAGTTTACTACTTGATTCATTTATTCCATCTTTTAACACGTCTCACACAGATGGGAGAGAGCAGATCTTGGAAAGTTACTTCTTGTGCTACAATTCCCATATTTCCCCAGCCAGCATGGGCAGTACTATCTCTGATATTTTGAATGAAAATAGTTGAAATCCAAAAAAAGTTTATGAAAAGAGTGTATTTTAAATATTCATTATTAAAATATTTATATCCTGTCCTTTATCTGAGGTTCTCAGGGCAGCTTGGACTGGAATCAATTTAATAGAATAAATACTTACAAAAACTTAAAAAGATTAGAATATGTTAAAGGAGTTTCAAGGGTAGCCCCACATAGAGTGCATTGCAGTGGTCTAATTGAGAAGTTACGAGTCTCTGGACTACTGTGGCTAAGTCATGAATGTCTAGAAAAGACTGTAGCTGGTGGACCAGTCCAAGCTGGCCCCAAGCACTCCAAGCCACTGAATCTGTTTGGGCTGCTAGTGACAAGGATGGATCTAGGAGTACTCCCAGACTACGTACCAGCTCCTTCAAGGGAAGCGCAACTCTGTCCAGGGCAGTTAACCTGCCCAGTTCCTTGACTTGAGAACCAACAATTCACAGTGCTTTCATCTTACTAGGATTCAGCTTCAGTTTATTCACCCTCATCCAGCCCATTACAACATCCAGGGACTGTTCCAGGACTATCACAGCCCCAGCTAGCTTGATGACGAGAAGTAGAAGTGAGTGCCATCAGCATACTGATGATACCCAACCCCAAACTCCTAATAACCTCTCCCATTGGCCTCATATAGAGGTTGAACAATATGGGAGACAAGATTTAACCCTGTGGCATGCCACAGCACAAGAACAATATTGCTGAGCAGGAGTCTCCCAATGCCACTCTCTGGAACAGACCATGCAGATAGGAGTGGAAACACTGTAAAAGAGTGCCTCCTACCCTCATCCATCAGACCTGGTCCAGTAAGATGTCATGATCAATGATATCAAAAGCTGCTGAGAGATCCAGAAAGATCAGCAAAGTAGGAGATCTTCTTCAGGAGAAGGTGCACTATAGCTTCCTTCAAGGGAGCAGGTACATTCCTCTGACCAGTGAGGTGTTTACCACCACTTGGGCCCACCCGGTCAATCCAGGTGTGCTAGATCTTTTATAGCCAAGAAGGAGAACAATCAAGACTGTGGTGGGATGGACCAATCCAGAGCGTCTTGGCTCCATCATCAGGCTGCAACAACTGAAACTGATCCCAAGAAAATTGACCAAATGGTGCAGGTGGACATCTCCCTAGACCCTGCAATAAATGAGGCATCAAGTTCTGAATGAATATGAACAAGATTCTGCTCAAAGTGCCTAGCAAATTTATCACAGTAGGCAACCAGAGATTCTAATCCTGGCCTCTCTGAATCTGACCCCAATAGGTATTTTACCAACCAGAAAAGTTTTGCTGTACAGTGTTGTGAAGATAGAATACAGGAGGCATAATAAGTTCTTTTTGTCACTTTTACTGCCATATACTAAACACTATGAAAGGTGTTTTCTGATTTTCATTTGTATTTGCTCCATGACCTACATGACTTATGCTCTAGCCTTTGTCCAGCCTGTTTCATTGCCCATAGATCTTCTGTAAACCAAGGTGAATTAGTCGCTGTAGAGCACTGGATTAAACATTTAGGAGTGAGTGCATCAATGGCCATTTCCATCTAACCATTCCATAATGAGACCAAGGCCTTGACAGAATCACCAACCTTGTCAGCTAGAAAATCTCCTAGGAATCCTTTAGATTCTACAAGCCCCTGGGGGCAGATCATCTTAATCCATCCTCCCACCCCCACAGGGAGGGTCTACTACTGCCATACCAAACATCACAAGGGAAGGGTCTGACCATAACAGATTGTCCTCCTTCTGTCCAACAACAAAAACCAAGTCTAAGGTATATTCAAGATATAGCAGACCAAATACTGAGACAGCCCCATGGTTGTCATGGTAGTGATAAAGTTCTGAGCAGGTCTTGTCAGTACAGGCTCAGCATGGATGTTTAAGTCCCATAGAACCACAGTCCTGGGGTTCTCCTACACAACCTCTAAGATCACCTTGGCCAGCTCAAGGCTGGCTGCGGGGCAGTGAGGTGAACAATACACTGGCAGCATCCCTGTTCTGTCTCTTTGGCCTAAATATCAGACTAGAATACAGTGCAGGTGAGCCCACAGAAGCTACTGACAGCTTTTGTAAAAAATAGCCTGCAATTTAATATAAAATGGAGACGGTTGAAGGTATGGAAAGAACCTAAAATGTGTAAATATAAGGACTTAATTGACTATGACACATGACACAGCCTCAGTGAACTTATGACCCAGGCAAATGGCTTGAATCCACTTTTGTAGTTTGAGTACTCTTAGAGTAAACTCATTTGCTCTCCTTTATTGATCAAGCTTAAAAATTCAATAAGAGTCGAAAAACATAGTATTGATGATAGCTAATGTGTTCTGTATTGTTCTTTAAAAAATCCTTTTAGAATCCTTTTAGAATATGAATACAAGTTTTAGCAGGATTTAATGGTAAAATGATTCAAGACACTGGAGAGAATAATCCAAGAATGTTGTTGGGTAGTTTCCTGAATTATGAACATTAGAAATGCTTTAAGATGTTGTCCAGATGGCACATTGCAACTGTAATCTTATGTGCACTATATTCTTTTCAGTGCCAGGTTAAAACTGTATTTTAACACATTTTAAATCATTGTGTTTTCAGCTGGTGAATGGCTGTTTTTCCCTGTGTTTTATAGTATTAAATGGTTTGTGTTGTGTATAATTGTAATGTAAGTTCCTAATGTTTACAAATACAAAGATCTTTCAGGGTGTGGTAATGAAGATGAGGCCTGTAAATTTTTCAAGTAAATATAAAAATGTAAAAGCAAGCAAATATAATTTATTTGAAATGAATATTTTAAATAGTCTTTTATTCAGGCACAGCCAGTTAAACAGAGTGGTAGTGCTGGCTTACAACTGCCCTTTCTTCCCTACTCATTTTGTAAATTTCTCTCCTCCTTTCCTGCCCTAGCCCTTCTGTCAAACAGTTCCCCTTAAGACAGCTGTGCTGTGAGGAAGAAAGGAAAAGCAATTGTCATACTGTGAACATAATTGAGTCAATAAATAACACTTTAAAATGCCCAAGGAAAATCTCAGAGTTTTCACATGTCAATTAGTGCTCTACTTAGTAAACAGTGGCAAGCTTAATTTAGACGGATGGGTTGTGCTAGCCTGTTCCCACTTCCTGTGGAGATAAAGGAGGCAGGAAAGGAAAGCACTAGCCTGAATTATTTTTTATTATTATTTTTGAAGGCAATGTTTGGCCCAATTTTGTTACAAGTTACGAGTTGTTTGAAAATCACTGCTGGTTTTACAGATTTACAGAAGAAAATGATGCTGCTGCTGATGATGATGATGAAGAAGAAGAAGACAAAGAATTTTACTGTTCTGTGCATTTACTTCTCTTCTTTTCCCCAGCCCTGTCACTCAAGAGAACTTACAAAAATCAAACCAGAAAAAATATGAAAGTAACAAGGTACAAAACAAGGGAAACATAATTAAAATAAAAATTAGAAACATTTTTTAAAAATCATATCTATTAAAAAGTAAGAGACCAGGGTTCAAGTCCCTGCTCAGCCATTCAAGTCACACTCTCTCATCCTCAGAAGAGAGCCAAGGCAAACCCCCTCTGGATCAAATCTAGCCAAGAAAAACAATGTGATAGGTTGACCTTAGGGTTGTCATGTCTGAAACAACATGAAGACAAAGAACAACAATAAAAACTTTATTAAAAGCCCTTTCCCCCACAAACACTTCTCAAATGAAACAACGTCTTTACCTGCCACCTGAAGAACTTGATGGAGAGAGCCAGTCCAGCTTCTCCAAGAAGTGAGTTCTAGATCCCAGAAGGGGCCACTCCCTCTCCCATGTTTCCACCAGATGTGCCTGAATGGGAGACCAAACCCAGTGACAGCCTGATTGGGTTGTTCAGGCTTTTGAGATTGTCAGTGATCCAAAGTTCCCATGGAGCACCATGCATGTATGGCTTCTCAAGTCCTTTATGTGACAGAAAACCTGGTCTGTAATTGGTTGACTGACTGAACCCAAAGGGTGCTCATCAGTGGCTGTTTTTCATCCTGCAGAGAAGTGACTAATGGGGTGTCACACGGTTCTGTCCTGGGCCCAGTGCTATTCAGTATTTTTATCACTTGGATAAAAGAATAGAGAGCATGCTGATCAAATTTGCAGATGATACCAAATTGGGGTATCAAAATGACCTTGACAGATTGGAACACTGGGGCAAGGCTAACAAAATGAATTTCAACAAAGAGAAATGTAAAGTCCTACACCTAGGCAGAAAAAATGGAATGCATAGATATGGGATGGGAGACACCTGGCTGGACAGCAGTTTGTGTGAAAGAGATCTAAGAGTCTTAGTAGACCACAAGCTGAACATGAGTCAGCAGTCTGATGCGGAAGTCAAGAAAGCCAACACAATTTTTGGTTGCATCAATAGGAGTATGGTGTCCAGATCAAGGAAAGTAATAGCAACAGTCTATTCTGCTTTGGTCAGACTTCATCTGGAATACTGTGTCCAGTTCTGGGCACCTCATTTCAAGAAGGATATTGACAAGCTGGAATGTATCCAGAGAAGGGTGATGAAAATGGTGAAAGTTCTGGAAGCCATGCCCTATGATGAGCATCTTAGGGAGCTGGATATGTTTAGTCTGCGGAAGGGAAGGTTAAGTGGGGACATGATAACCATGTTTAAATATTTGAAAGGAAGTCATATCGAAGCAAGAAAGGGCTTGTTTTCCACTGCTCCAGAGACTAAGACAAGGAGCAATGGATTCAAACTACAGGAAAAAAGATTCCACCTAAATCTCAGGAAGAACTTCCAGACAGTCAGAGCTGTTCAGCAGTGGAATATGCTGCCTTGGAGTGTGGTGGAGTCTCCTTTGGAGGGTTTTAACAGAGGCTAGATGGCCATATGTTGGGAGTGCTTTGAGGTATGTTCTTGCATGGCAGGGGGTTGGACTGGATCGCCCCTGTGGTCTCTTCCAACTCTATTATTCTATGTTCTGTTCCGTTCCGTTCCGTTCCGTTCCGTTCCACTCCACTCCACTCCACTCCACTCCACTCCACTCCACTCCACTCCACTCCACTCCACTCTGTTCTATAATTCTTTCTGTGTGTTTTTGGGAGTGGTATTCTTGACTATATGTGCAGAATTCAAAGACATAGTGTGTTAGTCTGGATCACTATGCAAAGGGACCTTGTGGCACCTTTGAGGCTAACTGAGAGAAAGAAGCTGGAAGCATAAGTGTTTGTAGACATAAGTCTACTTTGTCAGATGCATGGAGTGAAGTGCCCAGGAATAGACCTTTTTAGCTATGAATGAGGAAGCTGTGTATGTGAATGGCAACAGAAATGCAAAACTTGTGGGTATGGTAAGGGCATGAAGAAAGTATGGTTGTTGGGGGACAAAGGCAGCAGGAAAGATGTTGCCTAAAGCCAAGGTGAGTAGATAACAATACAAATTGTGGAGGAAGTTATTGGAATGTAATGTGATGCTGACTGGGAACCAGAAATGAGATGTGACAAACTGGCCAAGAGAGCCCTCATAAGGCCAGGGTGTTAACTATATATGTAGTGTGCCAGGAAACAATTGTCTGTGTTTAAACCACTGCTGGTGAGCTACAGTTTGTGGATATATTCCAATTCTGCTGTTTCTCTTTCCAGTCTTCCTTTGTAGTTTTTTTGCTCAAGGACTGATGTTCTGAGGTCCGAGATGGAATGCACAGGAAGACTGGAGTGCTCTGCTACTGGATTTTGTGTGTTCTCGCTCCTAATGTCTGATTTATGTCCATTTATACTCTGGTGCAGTGACTGGCTTGTTTACCCAGTGTAGAGTGCTGAAGGGCATTGTTGACAGAGGATGGGGTATATCACATTAGAGGGTGAGAAAGTGAAAATACTTCCAATATTGTGGGTGATATGATTATGTCCAATAGTGACATTTCCTGAGTAGATGTGTGGGCAAAATTGGCACCTGGGTTTGTGGCAAAGTCTTGTACCCATCTCCCCATCTGTGTTATGTGCCCTCCTGTTGGTTTGAGACTGAGACTGGGAGACTGTCTGTAGGCAAATAAAGAGCATTTGGGAGGACAGCATTATTGTCCAGAATAGGTTATAGTTCATTGATGATAGTCTGAGTGGCCTCAGTTGGGAGCTGCATGTGACCGCTAGTGGGGTTCTACTATTTCCTGACTTTAGTCTATTCTGCAATAGATTATATGTGCAGAAGTTTCCTTTCTGCTAGAAGAGACATGAAGAGCTGAATATTGCTGGCTATTGCCTAACATTGTGATTTTCTAATGACTGTATGCCTTTGGGTGATTTTCCATTTCAGCACAGCACTTAAAAATGCCATACCAGCCCAAACTGTCTGTCAGTCTAGCCCAGTATTGATTGGTGACAGCTCTCTGGGTTTCACTCCAAGGTTTTTCCCATTACCTGCTACCTAAACGTTTTAGCCACAGATGCTGGGAAATAGAGCTTCCCAACATTTTTCTGTATGCAAAACATCTCTTAAATGTGTACTTAAATATGTTATCAGGAAGCCCATAGTATTTTTTAAAGTTAATTACTTAGCAGTTAAGATTTATATCATTCTTCCTAGTGCTGTGGATAGTTTGGAACTGCCCAGATGATCTCTAAAAAAAGGGATATTCCATTTTTGAAGATGGAATTGCCTGTTACCAACTGTTATAACATTTAGATATATATTTTTCCCCACAGGGGATTTCAATAATGGAGAAACTTCTGCAAGAACAGTTTGGGAGTCCATTTTTGTAATGTGGAAAAGTGAGTATTCATACTCTGTTTCTGTTTTTGTAATAGTATTAAAATTAAACTTACTAAAGAAAATCCTTAGGTTGTATCCAGAGGTATTACTCTGTTAGTAGGAAGTTTCTACTGTATCGTGGCATACGATGAATTAAATCTTATACAGTCAACCCTCCACATTTGCTAAGGTTAGGAGCACAGGACTCCTGCAAAAGTGGAAAAATTGCAAATATCAAAAAGTGTATGTGTGTGTGTTTGTGGGAAGGGGGCCAAGGCATGGTGGGAAGAATGGACACCCAGGGTCCAAACCAGGTTGGGGAGAGGTGAGGGAGAGGGAGTGGGTTGTCGTGGACACCCTGTACTTCTGCTCTCTTGCCCACCTCCTTCCTTGGTTGTGGGAGAACATTCATGGTGCTAAGAAGTCTGACTGCAAGTCAGCTGGCCAGGCAATGGCTGGTGGTGGATGAGGAGGATCAAAGGGGGATTTTTTGGGTGGGGGCTGTAAGGCCTGGTCAAAGCTGCTGAAAGGGAAGGTTCTCTGGGAAAAGAAGCGCCTGAGGTCAGGGGAGGCAGGGGTTGGAGAAACTCACAAATAATCAAATCTGTGGAAGCCAAACCTGTATATGTGGTGGACCAATTGTACTCTGTTTCTCTTTTTTTGCGAGAAGTTGCACGAACCATGGTGCAAATGTTTCCACAATTCAGGGTGTCTTAATCTCCATAGATGTTACTTGAGTGAGTTGTTGCATTAGTGCTTTCTCAACCAGTGATAAAACACAACAAACATTAGTACAAGATACCACCTCCTGTACTTTCTGTAATAATGTTACATGGGGTACAGCCACTGGATTTTTAAAAACTTCTTTTCTTCAAGTATTGTTCATAAAGGACTGCATTTATGTTCTAACAGTAATTCTGCAAAAGAGAACAAATCGTTATTGGTTTGGTTTATAATAAGTGTTCTATGAAATGCTTTTTTTTATCTTTCAGGAGGAGAAATCTCCATGCATTTAAAGTTTATCCACAGCAATAGATTCTTATTACCAACTCTGCTTCTTGGGGAAATTAGCTTTATGGGTTCTTTTGACAAAAAAGGAAAGATTGAGCGAAAGAAGACAATGATCTACACACTACTTTAAGTAACATAAATGGAATGACATCATTATGTTCCCAGGGTGATCATGGAGAACAAAAATGTATTTTGAAAAATGCATTGGTGTGAATGTGTGTTCTAATCTCCAGAGTTCCAATGATCACAGAAAAATTGAAGACTGCAGAGGCTTTGTGTCTTTGGAGAGACTTCTATCAGCCAAGAGGAATAAGATTTTCCTCTTGTTTTAATGTGTGGTCACACAAGACAGATAATCTATTCCATAGAAGTGCAACTGAAACCAAGATACTTGATTAATAGGTACTATGAATTCATATTGCATTATCGCATGGGTACATGGCAAGTTTTCAAGATACTTTTATTTTCATAATTTGGTATTCTGCAGGCAAAAAAATGCTTTAACAATCCACAATTACTACATGTCTTTCATGTTTGCCAATATATCCCTGTAAAATGTGAACCACTGCAAAACTGTATTAGCTCTCTGAGTCTGTAAAAGGTAAGAGTCTTCAAAACATTTTTTGTTAGTGTTGAAATGCAGTGGCAAAATCTTTTTTACAAAGAAGGTATCGCTGTTAGGTCTTTCACTGCTGATATGTTTAATAAGTGGATTCAAAGCATTGTAAACTGCCATGTAATTTAAATAGTAAGTTGATTTCTTGTTTTTTACTTGAACCTTTTATATCTTTTACATATTGTATTGGTGAATTGTTCTATCTACAAAAATGTAAACATTTTATTTGGCTATTCTCATCTGTACAGCTGAATCTAGTAGGGGAGTACAATCTTACAACTGAGAACTGAAATTTTGGCATTTGGCATTTCATCTTCGGTTGGATAAATTTTATGAATATTATAGAGATAGCAGACAGGCTGGGAGAACAGTTAATATCTACCCCAAGCTAGTAACTCCTCTGCACTGGGTAGACATTGTAAATATGATGTCATCTGCTGTGTGATGTTTATGTAAACATACAATGTTAGAAATGTTTAAGTCTTGATTGATAAAACTATGTTCTGAAGTAGTAGGGAGGATTATGTTGTTTTGATATAAAATCATGTCCCTTTCAACCTTGTCACCTGCAGTTTTATGAGGGAGATTGCTGGTACAGTTGGGATTAAATTTAGATTTACTAGGCCCAGCAGTTATGTCAGGTCATTTTTAATTCATTTCCTTCAGCAATAAGCCAGCCTAACCAGTCACTTTGACAGCTGGCTAATGGGACTGAAAAGTATGCCAGCTACCCTGTTGGTTGCCTCCTCTTCCTGCTCCCTTTTGCTTAACTGTGTTAGAAAGAGAAGGACATGTGTTTCTCAGATGTCTTGGTAGTGAGAAACACGCCCTGCTTTCCTTTATTTCCCCCATGTTCCTATAAGTATTTACAGGGAAACAGTGGGCAAGAAGGATGATTGAGGAGTATTTGAACTGAAATGAAAGCAGGGTCAGGATGTAAATGTTGTCACTGCTGGTATATGGGAAAGTAATGAAGAAACTGTTGAGCTTTTTTTTAAAAAAAATCACTTTCCCCCCTCATCCAACACTGCCCAAGAACATGGAAGAAGCAGCATTCATGTCTTTGAGCCACCAAAGGAAATTACGAAGAAGTAAAATTACCTTGTTAACCAGATCAGACTTCACTAAAAGCTTCCACACTCCTCTCATTTCTTAACGGTTAGTAATGAATACTGTTGCAGGATGGATGTTTATGTTCTTGCAGACCATGTGAACATAAAGGTTCAAAATAATTTCTTAAATATCTCTGGTGATTTCACTGGGGGGAAATTGCTAGTAATGGTAGTGCCATCAACAGCCCTAAGACAGAAGAAGGGTCAGTGAGAGTCAGACTTGGTCCTGCTGTTTCTCAGTTAAAAGATGGTGCTTGGGCACTCCACAGATCACACTTGTTAATTTAGTGCCCAAATGCTGTGATCACTGTTGAAACTTCTGTTTTGCCTGGAAGCTCTCCCAGATTCTTCAGAATTCCATCTCATTTCCTATTGATTACCTGAAACCTGCTGAGCAGTGCTTAGTGTTTCCTCTCCAAGGAACCTGGGACAGGACAGAATTCTTTTAATGTGGAAATTTCCCAGTGTTAAATTGGGAGAAAGAGGGAATATGTGTCCTTCCAGATGATGTTGGATTGCAGCTCCCATTATCTCTCATTATTAGTAATGCTATTTAGGGCTGATGAGACTGGTGGTCCAACAACTTCTAGAAATCCACACATCTTCCACGTTGATTCACCAGTCTTCCAGTTGAAGGGTTTTAGTTTTAAACCCATTTGTAAAGTTTGTTGATTGTATGATCTGTGAAATTATATTTAGGTTGATCATGTTGCATTGTAAAAAACAAACAAACAAATAAAGTAAAATTGTTATTTTTTAACAAAAGTAAACTTATGTTTCTTAATAAACGTATATACATCTAAAGACATAGCTGCCTTTTCTCCAAGATACTCAAAGAGGCTTACATCAAAATTAATAACTAAATGCATGCTTGCAATAATGTTGTTGTTGTTGTTGTTGTTGTTGTTGTTGCTGCTGCATGTCTTTAAGTAATTTCCAACCCTAAGATGAACCTATACTGGATTTTTCTTGGCAAGCTCTGTTCATTGCTTCTCTCTAGAAATGCAGCTTGCTCAAGGTCACCCAGTGGGTTTCCATGGCTGAGTATGGAGTCCAACATTCAAACTTCTACACCAGGCTAGCTCTTTCCTTGTGACATACTTTTACTGCATAATACTAAACATGGTAGCTGCACTGCGTGGAGCTGTTTGCCATGGGGACCCCCCCACTCTTATATCAGTTCCATAGTTGCGATACGGAAGCATGGTGGTATGAAGTTATGGAGACTGCTCCCATTGGGAATGGTTACTCCCAAGCTATGTTGCTCCTTAGGTATCTTGTGTTTCCTTATGCTCTAGCATGAGCGTTCAACAGCAGTGGAACACAATGTTGTTCCACTTAACCCCTGCAAAGCTGGTGTACTTCTGTTTGAGGATTCCAGCATTGGCTGTGGCTTGCTCTGTGCTTTGATAGCCAACAGTTTTGTAGAATGCTATGCTTAAATGTAAAAGTGCCTAAGCACATTTAGTTGTCTAAATGCAATTATGCTCATGAATATGATCATGCTTAAATGGTTATGGAGTTGTTCTTTAAATTGTGATCTAGAAAGAAATGATTTTTTTTAAAAAATCTGTATGTTAAGTTTTTGATTATGTATGTTACACGTAGTATTTTGATTGATTCTTAACCCACGAATCATATACTTACATGGTTTAACTGTTAGGAGATATATTTCATTGTGTTAGAACTTCTTATTGCATACATGAGTTGAAAATCAATAATTAAGAAATGGCTAATTAATTGATAAATAATGCTTTTCACATCCATTTCTATAATCATGTGCAACTAGATTTTTTTTAAAAAAAGTTCTAGTCCTTCATGTTTGTCCTTCAGATAGTTTATTGATATTCTGTACACTCTACTTCCCTGCTAAGATGTATAACAAAAAACATACCAAACTAGGTTTCAAAATGAATTACTTAGAAATTACAGGCAAACGGCATAAAGTATGACTCCTGAGCAAATAGCAGGAAGGGTGAGGAATAATAAACTGGTCACAAGGTTATTCTACCTTGTCATGATTACGGATTTAATATATCAACGAGGAAAGAATTTTACCTTTCTCAGCGTTCATGTCCTGTTTTGTATTTCATCTTGTAAAACCATGTAAAATTATTGTGTTAAATATTCAAGAAGAAAAGCATAAAGATACGACTGGGGACTTAGCAGACATCTTGAATTCTCAAGGGTTTGGTAAGCAACAGGAAACATTAACTTTCTTTTCAAGCATTTCTCAGGAAAACATATTCCAAAATTGATAAGGACAATAGACGGTTAGACACACACAACAGGATTTCAAAATCTGGGCCTGACTCAACACGGTAAAAAGGCTTGGTGCTCTGATCCTGATGATGTTTACTCAAAAGCAGTTCTCAGTTGAATTCAGTGAGGTTTCCTGTTGGGTATAGTTATGGATGTTTACATGGGAGTAAGCCTGTTCAATCACTGAGTGACTTCTGAATAAATGAATGGACAGGATTGCATTGTAGTGATGAAGTGTAGTCCACTCAAATGTATTCCATTTCAGAAAATCTAGCTTATTTTAACTTCTGTGGCAGGCACCTCTGCTGTTGTAAAGCTTGGAAAGTTACTTACTGCAATGAGTTCCCTATCTAGCATACTATTGCAATGATTTTGAGACATGTAATCCCCAAGGTAACTTTTCAAGTTCCACGAGGATCATCACAAGCCAGGGTATGTATGCAGAATTTAGGGTTATTGCCATCTAATGATAGGAGAGGGATTTTGTTACTTAAAGTAAAGGTCTCCAGAGTCCTATTTACTTTGTAGAAAGGTGGGCCCTAAATATAGTGGCCTGCTATCTTTCCTGGTAGCACAGCATGGAATCTAGGGAAAGTAATGGAGGGGGAGTGCTAGTAGAAGTGCCATAGCTGGGAAGAATGACTCTTGTGGCCCACAGGAAAAAAATGGTTTTTATTTTTAAATACTTTAAGTTTATTTATACTGCAAGTTTATTTTCTCTTGTTTCTTGGTCACCCCATTTGGATTTCAGTCTTGTTGGCATTTTTTGCTACTGGACGAAATATGGGACATACAGCTAATGCTTTCAATGTATTCTTGTTCCTAACGGGAGTGCCCCTCTTCAGGGTTGTAGCCAGCAGTTCCCTTCAATCAGTGTTCTTCTGTTCTTCCTCTCTTCCATGTTCTCTACCCACTACAATGCCCTAACCATTTTGTGGGTACTGAGCAGCCTCGTTGGACTGATTCCCTCATAGACCCCACATATTTTTTCAAACCTCCCATTTCCCTATGAGCATCTTGATACATCTGTCTTCCTTCACAGTTTGCCTTTCTGCCAGCAGTCATCACTTGAGTTCTGTATTAGAAGGAGTGAGAATGATGTTTGTCATACTTAGTGGCAATTGTGGAATTGTTTGTTATGGAGTATGCCATATACAGTGTTGAAGGATTCCCTAAAGACTTCTTTAAGAATGGCAAGGGACATGAAATAATGATAGGTGTGACAATCCGAAGTTGCACCTCTCCGCTGTCCATTGGTAGGATTGCCAGGTTTAATATAGGATGGGGTTACAGTGGGTTTAATATTTAGCAGGAGTGTATCCAGGGTACACATTTATAGTATTATGATTCTCCACTTTGTTTATGGAATCCTGTGGAATTACTGGGTTTTGTACCTTGTAGAGACACTGTAGCAACCCCATCTATTTGATAAAAATGTACTACAGTAATTCTCTTTCACATTGCAGAAGTATAATACTTTGCTACAGCTACATCCCATGGAGTCCTGGGATTTGTAGTGTAGCAAAGCACTAGAACTCTCTAGCAGAAAATTTGAAATACTTCACAAAACAGCAGATTTCAAGATGGAGATTTGTGTGGAGCCATAATGGTTGAAGTAGTGTCACTTACACAAATTACCAAGCAGAAAACAATCCATAACCCACCAAGTACTTGAAACTACATTTATTTTTGCAGTGCTGCGCAGAAAGCTGGCAGAAGCTTTTGGTGGGTCACTGCATACATATTTTATATTTTTAAAGTTCTCACAGTGCAATCCTAAGCAAATATACCCACGAATAAGTCCCACAGTGCTAGACATGGCATATAATTACAGCCTCAGTTCTGTTCTGTACCCCCACCCTTCTGGTGGAATCTTTTCCTGCAGAAGACAATACTTTTCTCATAAAGAGGGGTGTCAGAAAGCAGTATAGGGATCTCTTTTTATGGAGAGCTTCCTGTACTATCATTTTTAAGTGGAGTGGTTTGGACTAGCATGCAATTATAGTAGTACTATACTGAAGGAAGTGATGACTGTCATGTCACAGGGCAAAATGATAGAATGGAGGGATCCTGCCCATTCTAGAAAACAACAGGAGCTTCACAGACAAAAGAAGTGGAGGTACATAGCTCTGAGGGCAATATTTTCATGATTTTTTTTTTAATGGAAGAAAGAAGCCATGTGCTAATGGAAATGTCAACCTTACAGAGGATGGAAGATATATTATCTGGAAACTGCACTGGGCATCTGGAGGATAAGTGTGAGACAGGGCAAGCAGTTGAAAGACGCAAATGAAACTGGGAGAAGAAACATTAACAATATGTTGCACTGAGTCATTTCGATGTGTATACAGTTCTTGTGATCAAGTCAGCACCCCCAAATGAGGAAAGCATTCTGTGCCTCCGTATTTCCATAAAGGTGGAAACACGTGGAAATACATCACTAATGAACACACACTTCCCTTGTTTATATCAGTGTTTGCCCATTATGGTGAGGATGATGTATTGCAGTATGAGATGTAATGACAAAATGTTCTGCACCCTGCCCACCCTGGTATAGTTAGTCTTGCTTATATGATGGTCCTGATAGTTTAGAAGATCATGGCTCTGTGTATAGGTAATCAGATGAGTCACACAAGAGCAGAAAGGCATGTTTAAAAAGAGCAAGTCATTGCATCTATTAGATATTTTGCACATTTGATAGGAACCAAGGCGAATTCAAAGAGCAGGTTGGATTTAAAAGAATGCCTAGACAAGACCATCATACCTTATTTGACTGGACAGTTGGCTTGTGGCCCTAAACCATAGCTTGGACTGAGGCTCTAGGGCTGGTATCAATTATTTTTTTCCAACAAAAGGAACATCTGTCAGAAGAATGGGGAATCTAAGTCCTCTTCCAGCCCACAGTCTATATGCACCCTCCAAATCTTCTCTAGATATCCTTTGACAGAAATTGGCAGGCAGAAATGGGGGGGGGGGTGGTAAAGGGGAAGAGAAGAAGAGGAGTGCAATTATGTCACCCCTCAGTCTTCTCTTCATCAAGATTAACATGCCCAACTCCTCCAGTCTTTCCTCACATGTTTTGTTCTCCCTATTTTTTTTGTCATCCTTGTTGCCCTTCTCTGAATCTGTTCCAACTTGTCTGTATTCTTCTTCAAATGAGGTGGCCAGAACTGAATGCAGTATTCCAGATGAGGCCTGCCCAGTGCAGAATATAGTGGGACTATTACTTCCCTCGACTTGGAAACTCTGCTCCTATTAATACATGCTAAAATTGCATTCTCCTTTTGCATTACCCTTTTCTTGCACAACCAGTTCCAGCTTATTTTGAGATTTAGTTTTCCTTATACTATTCCTGCAAGCTTGGGCTACACATCTGTACTCTTCCTTGCGATTTGTCCTTCCTTCCATTCTATTCTTCGTGGTCTCTGTGACTCCCACATATGGGTCGTCTGCGCCTGTGCAGTGCAAACTATGGAAACTTCTAGAGCTTAGGCCTAGCATTTCGGCAGGAACTCTGCCCCCTTCCACTGACCACTATATATTGGTCTCAGCACTGTTGCCATTAGTTCCTTTTCTTCTGCTGCGTCTGCTGGCTACCGGAGCTTCTATCGAGTGTCCTTACCAATCTCCATCCAATACCAACCTTCTGACTTCGTCTGATTTCATATTGACTCACAAGCCGGCTATTATGTATGGCATCGACAGCGTTCTTCAGATGTTGTAGCCTTTGTAACATGAAGATTCTGGACTGGGACGGACACTCTAAGTGCCTCGTCTGTCTCGGTGAGACTCACAACATGGGAGCCTGTGTTCATTGCTAGGCCTTCACCCCTCAAACTAGAAAGAACTGAGAGGCTAGACTTCGGGCTCTCCTTTATGAGCAAGCCTTGAAGCCCCTGACCACTCCATCGGCATCGGCGACCTCGACCTCTACAGACCCAAAGGGCAGATACGTATCCCGGGGAGCATCCACAATGGATCCCTCGACATTGGCATTCCAACAACCACCATTAAAAACTACATCTCAGAATCCATCGAAGAAGTCGCAGGGCTTGAACCATCCCCCTCACAAATCAAAGCCCTCGACCCCGAGGCCATCTGAGAGATGAATCCACCGACACTGGGCCGCTCCTTGGACAAGGAGCTGGCTAAAGCCTGAAAAAGGAAGGAGAGAGAGAAATCCATCTCCCAACCATTGATTCAACCTCTCATTGTGGTGACCATCTCGGAGACGGATGCTCCACTACCTGGGGTATCACCACAACAGCGATCCCCCCACAGAGCAGCCATGCTCAAGTCCTGAGCCTGCTCTCACTTGCCATCAATGCACCCTCAACCCTCGGAGGAAGAGATTGTTGAGCCCATTCCAGCCTGAGAACTTCTCAGAGTACTGGGAGATGACACTCAAGTGGAGCTGATACCAGTCTGAGAGGATTCACTGGGGATCCGGCCCCCTCTCCTGCCTCCATGGGGAATCTCCCTTGGCGTAACAACTCAAGCCTGTCATCCCCATTCCTCTCTTGGTTTGACTCCTGCTACCCGGGCATGCCATCCCCACAGCTCTCGGATGCAGAGGTCAGAATCCGGGTCTCCATCATCCTTGGATCGATCTTGATACTATCGGTATCAAAGGCATACCTACTGGGACAGGTCTCGATCACATCACCGTCGGGTCTACGTCTGCTATTCTCCCTCTGGCTCTTCAGACGAATTCTTGGAGGAGGAGTACGTTCCTCGGTATCGATGCGGATACCGGGAACACTATGAAGAGGCGGCCCCTCGACGCCTGCACAGGTCCCCAACACCACCCTCAAGACATAGGTCCTCACCACCTCCAAAGCACTCTCACCCTTAGACGATGGATGAGGCACCTGTTCAACAACCACTCTCTACGTCCCCCCAGCAACCAACCGGGACACAATTCACCACCAGGGCACAAGAGAGATCTCGAGTGGGAACACCGAGTACACCTGTTTGCTGGTCGTTATCTACCTCCAGAGACACCACAAGGCCCAGGAAAGATAAGCTTCCAGAGACTGCCATCTCACAAGGAGAACCGATCTCGCCCTCGAGTGATGTCAGGGCATTCTCTGATCTAGTCTCAAGGGCAAAGAACTTGAATTTTACCACGGAAGCATCTACGGAAACAATAGATGATCCAGTCTACCACCAGCCTCAGCAGCAAGCTCTGACAGTCGCAGCCATTCCACTTCTCCCGTACCTGCTGCACACCTTCAAGAAGCCTTGGTTGGCACCCTCCTTCGCTCCAGCCACTACGAAGAGACTGGAGTCCCTCTATCAGGTGTCTGATACCAACAAATCCTGACTACAGAATCATCCCAAGGCTAACTCAATCATCATCGCTGCGGCACAGGCCAAAACCTCCCAAGCACTACATGCTACCTCTCCTGACAAGGAAGGGAAAAAGTTGGATGCAGTGGGCCATAAAAACAATGCCAATGCGGCCCTGATCTTCAGGATGGCTAACTATTTAGCCTGGATGTCTGCATACAACCAATGGCTTTGGGACAAGATCAGAGTTTTTGTCATCAGGCTCCCAGATGAAGAACGTCATATGGCTGACGCATTTCTGACCGAGGCTCAGTGGTTCACCAACCAACAAATAACTACAATGAGGCATATAGTGGACTGTGCTTCCAAGTCCTTTGCCTCTGCGGTATCGCTTCGTCGCTACTCATGGCTCCAATCCTCTGGACTCTCCCATCCCTCACAAGCCCTGGTCAAGGAGCTCCCGTTTGATTCAGCTGGGCTGTTCAACAACAGTACCAATGAGAAATTGGAGCACACACATAAAATGCACTCCTCCATCAGAAAATATGGGATGCAGCCACATCACCAGACTCCACGACATCGTTACTGTCAGTACCAATCTTCGACTCACTGCGCTTACAGCCCGTACTTACCTCAATGCACCTCTCAGCCAACACCACCGGGACAGTCCTTTCGGCGCCATCGCGTCCTCTGAAGTCGACCTTCCGTAATAAGTCCGATCCCATCAAGCAACAGGTTTGATGGTGTAGAGGACGATCCTGAGATGTCAGATGCCGCTTCTTCAGACTCATTTGACTCCACTGATGCCACGGACACCATAGTTACTTTATCTTCTTCACTACCTCAGGGTGAATCCTCTAATCCTTTTTTTGGATTCATACTCCAAGAGCACCTTGATGCCTGGGTGGCCATCACATCAGACTCTTGGGTCCTTGACATCGTGACAAGAGAGTATGCGATTGAGCTCACTTCAATACCTTGAGTTGGTTGCATCCGTGTGACACTTCTGTTGATCCCTCTCTTGGAGGAAATCATGATGCTTCGATGAAAAGGTGCCATAGAACCGATACCCTTTTCAGCCCTCAGAACGAGCTTCATGTCAAGGTACTTCCTGGTTTCCAAGAAAGGAGGAGGAAAACGACCCATCCTGGACCTTCGGGGTGTGAGCAAATACATCAAGCCTCACAAATTCCGGATGGTGTCCTTAAAGTTCATCCTTCCCCTTCTCCACTGGGGAGATTGGTTCGCCATTCTGGACTTAAAGGATGCTTATTTTCATATCTCTGTCCGCCCGGAACACAGAAGGTTCCTTACCTTGTTCATGGGCAGGAAGACATTCAGGTTTCGGGTGCTCCCTTTCAGCTTGAACACAGCCCTGAGAGTGTTCACAAAATGCATGTTGGTGGTGGCAGCAGCTCTCTGGAAGCATGGGATCATCCTGTTTCCCTACATAGACGACTGGCTAGTTATCTCCCACTCCAGATCACGTCTCCTTTGGGACATAGACACGACGCTCTGTCTTCTCAGAATACTAGGCCTCATGGTCAACCTGATGAAATCCCATCTTGAGCCTGTTCAATGCATACGGTTCATCGGGGCGGTCCTGGATTCTACACACAAACTTGTCTTTCCATCAACAGAGCGGGTCCTCCATCTATCCAAATTGATATCGAAGTTATAGAGGAATCGACGGACACATGCTTGTTCAGTCCAGGTGCTTCTGGGCCTTATGGCATCAATGACAGCAGTTACCCCTTTCTCACATGAGATCACTTCAAAATTGGTTCCTGGCCATCTTCGATCCCATAGTCGAACTGTATCAACTTCTCTCAGTACTGAGGTGTATTTATTCTTCAATCCCCCAACTGGTAGAAGGACAAGAAGAATGTGTTGGCAGGCATGTCTTTTCAGCTTCTGGACCCCACAGTCTTGATCATGACTGATGCATCCCTGATCGGATGAGGCGCCCACACTCGACATCTCACAGTTCGAGGTCGATGGTCGAGCTTGGTATGGACACTCCACATCAACCTCCTGGAACTTTTGGCAGTCATCAAGGCACTCAGGGTCTTCAAGGACGTGGTCTTGGGAAAGACAGTTCAGATCCTGACAGACAATACCACGGTCGAGTACTATATCAACAAGCAAGGGGGTACGCGATCAAAAGCTCTCTTGGATCTGACACTCGAACTGTGGACCTGGTGTCTCTCTCGCTGAATCTACCCAGTAGCTCTCCACTTGCCAGGAACCCAAAATACGATGGCAGCTCAACTCAGCCAGACACCGATGATCTGCCATGAATGGAGACTCAAGGAGTCTCAAGGAGGACTTTGCAGCATGGACGATCCCGAGCGTCGATCTGTTCACCTCAGCGAACAACACTCACCTTACCCTCTTCTGTTCGAGAGGAGGAGAGGGAATAGGTTACCTGGGAGATGTGTTCCTCTTGAATTGGTCTGGTACAGTACTCTACATTTTTCCTCTGATTCCATTGATCACAAAAGTGCTGGAGAAAGCATTGGCTATCCTCATCACCCCATGGTGGCTGTACCAGCCTTGGTTTGCCCCACTACTGCTATTTTTGAGGTCTCGGTATCGGAGGCTTCTACCCAGACTAGATCTCTTGACTTTGGACACCGGTTCATTGTCGCCTAGATGTATTCCACCTGAAGCTGACAGCATGGAACCTTCTTTGCTGACTTCTCTACCTCCTACAGTGCGCTGCTTTATCGAGGCAGCACACAAGCCATCAATAGTTTGGGCCTATTCTTACAAGTTATTGAGGTTTGAAGAGTTCCTATGACATCGACAGCTCGAGAGCGACTGCTTCGATACGGTGCATGTCTTGGAATTTCTTTCTTCATTGGCAGAGCAAGGTCTCTCTCTCTCATCAGTCAAATGCTATTTGTCAGCAATATCTTCGCACATGCAGCGCAGAGGCTGGCCCTTCTATTTCAAAGACCCCTTAGTGTGGGCTTTCCTCAAGGGCTACAAACATCTTCACCCTCCAGTGACTCTGCCGGTCCTGGAGTGGAACTTTTCGCTGGTTCTTTCTCAACTTTCAAAACGACCCTTTGAGCCCATGGCTACCTGCAACCTTTGTTATTTTGGAAAACGGCCTTCTTGGTTGCCATTTCTTCTGCACGAAGAGCGAGTGAACTTTGTGCCTTGAGAGTTGATAGGCCATATACTCGCTTTCACTGGAACAAGGTGGTTCTACAACCAGACACCACTTTTTTGCCAAAAGTGGTTTCAGTGTTTCACCTTAAGCAGGACATTGTTCTCCCTGCATTCTTCCTGAACGCAACTTCGGACTTAGAACACTCCCTGCATGCATTAGATGTTCACAGGACTCTGGCTTTTTAGAGGCAGCACACTGCTGAGTTTTGCAAGTCACAGAGACTCTTCCTTTGCTACTCCTCCAGGCAGAAAGGGTTGCCAGTCTCATCACAAAGACTGTTCAAATGGGTGGCATTGGCTATCCAGCTGGTATATGAACTACTGGGGACTGATCTTCCTGCCCAGATCAGGAGCCATGCGACCAGGGCCCTTTCTGCCTCTGTGGCCTTCCTTAAGGGCATGCCATTGGAGGACATTTGTAAGGCGGCCATTTGGTTGCAACCCATGACCTTTGTGTCCCACTACAGTGTGGATCAGTGTTCAGCCGCTGACACTGCTTTTGGGAGGGCTGTATTGTTTTCTGCTGTCCATTGATATGGTCTATGGTATGCATTTTATGGTTCTTGTTGTTTACATATTCAACTGACCTTTCTGTGCATTTCTTAATATATTTGAATTCGACATCTTGCCTAGCATTTTCTTTGGTGGACCTCGTCACTTGCTGTTGTGGGGAACTGCTGCCCATGGCACTCCCTCCTCCTGGCTCAGCTTGCTAGTCTCCCATATGTGGGAGTCACAGAGACCACGAAGAAGAAGGACAGGTTGCCTACCTGTAACTGGAGTTCTTTGAGTGGTGATCTGTGACTCACACAATCCCGCCCGTCCTCCCCTCTGGTGCTGCCATGTTCCAGCTGCCAAATGCATGGCAGCAGTCAAGGAGCTAATGGCAACAGTGCTAAGGCCAATATATAGCCTCAGGGGAAGGGGGTGGAGTTCCTGCCAAAATGCTAGGCCTAAGCTCTAGAAGTTTCCATAGTTTGCACAGACAACCCATATGTGTGAGTCACAGATGACTGCTCGAAGAACTCCAGTTACAGGTAGGCAACCTGTCCATATATACTCCTTTTTCCTTTTACTTCTTCCTTAAGTTTGCTGTACAGTCACATTTTTCTGTTGTTTCCCATTTTTCTTCTTCCATGGAACTGTTTGTGATTGGGCTTTTTGAGATTCATTCTTTAACAACTCCCACCCTTGCTGGGAGTCTTATTCCTTTAACATGTCCAGTCATGGGTTTCCACCCCGTAATTCCTTGAACTTGTTAAAACCAGATTTCCTAAAATCCAAGATCCATGTTTGACTACATTCTTCTTTCCCTTCCCCCACAATTGTGAATTCTAGCATTACATGATCACTTCACCCTAAAATACCAGCTACCTTGATTTCGGTGATGAACTCCTCCCTATTCTTTAGGAGTAAGTCCAGGATTGCTGATCCCCTTGTTCCTTCCTTTGCCTTTCGGAATAAGAAATTATCTTCAAGGCCCATCAAGAATTTGTTGGAGAACCTATCCTTAGTTAGTTTCCCAGTAGATATCAGGGAAATTGAAGTCCCTCATAACTACTAATTCTTGCATCTTGGAGATTTCTGAGATTTTTTTCTGGAAAGTTATCATTTACCATCTCTTACTGGTTTGGTGGCCTGTAGTAAACTCCTACCACAATATTGCATTTATTTTTGTATTCATTTTTATCCAAAAGCCCTCAACTAGTGCACTGTCATCACTCTCATGGGTTTCTGTACAACTAAATTTGTCTTTGATCTTTGACTCATCCTCCTTTTCTGCCACATCTATTCTTTTTGAATAGATTATACTCTTCGATTGTAATATTCCAGGTATTGGAGTCATCCCACCCCATCTTCCTTATACCTATAAAGTCACATTTAACTTCATGGACTAGGACTTCAAGCTGATCTTGTTTGTTTCCCAAACTCTGTGCACTGGTATATATACATTTGAAGCTTTGTTTGTTCTCACCCATTAATTTACTATCAGTTTTTCTGTGGATCCTATTCTCTCCCACAGCTGCTTCTCTAGAATTCACATCCTTGTGTTTATGTCTTGTCTCCAACTGCCCCCCCCATGCTTTGCTTTAAAGACCTCTTGATCAGACTTGCAACACTGCTGTCAAAGACATTCTTCCTAGTCTTTGTGAGATGTGGCCCACCTGTAGCCAGTAGTCCTCTGTCTAAGAAATGAAGACCATGGTCCCAGAAGTCAAGCCTCCTCTGTCTACACAATCTACATAGCCAATCATTCACTTTTAATATCTTCCTATCCCTATGTAGTTTTCTATCATTCACTGGCAGAACTAATGAGAATACCATCTGAATTTCAAACCTCTTCAGCTTCCTGCCCAAAACTTCATAGTCAGAGGTGATCTGCTGAGAGGTATTTTTGGCCATGTCATTGGTACCCCACATGAATAAGGAGAAAATCTAAACTGTGTTCTTGGTGTGTTCTGGCAAATTATCAGTGACATCCTGGATATGTGTGCTGGAAAGATAGCAAACTTCCTGATGGACCCTGTCAAACCGGCGCACAGGTGCCTTTATACCCCTGAATGATGAGTCTCCAACCACCAGCACCCTTCTTCCTCTTGTAGTTGGTGGTTACCTTGACTCCTTCCTTGGCATGTGGTATCCCTTGTTACTGGTTTCCTGTTTGAGTATCCTCACTGTTGCTATCCTGAAGATGTACAAAGTGATTGCTTGGTTCTGAACCCCTTATGTATGGCCTGCTCCTGACAGTGACTTTCCTCCAGGGTGTTTTTTCACTGTTAAAGGCCTCTTCATTTTCCTTTGCAATTTCTTTTTGTTAGTTATCGTTTCCCAAGCCACAGGTCAGTGCTAGAGAATGCCGAGGTCTCACTGGTAACAGTGACTCAACCATTTCCTGGCTTGGCAGCAGTGGTGGCTGGAGTGAGGCTTCCCTGGATGCTGACTTCCCAAGGCTACTTAAGAATTAAAATAACGATAGACATCCCTCCCACCCTCCAGTATAACCCTTTTCTTTTTCAGGCCTGTTTCTGGTGGTTGAGCCTGAAAGATCCTCCTACCGTATAACGTTTTGATTTTTTTTTTTTTTGAAAATCCTGTCAAGATTATGAAAAAGCACTAACACTTTTGTCTTCTCTTATGCCACAATGCCACAATGCCATAAACAAAGAAAGGGGAAAGGTAGGGAAAGGTGGTATTTCACAATAACAAATCGCATAGAGTGGTGTGGGTGCTGTCTGTCTGAAGTGACAGTCTCTTCTTTCGAGTTGTGTTATGTTTGTTTTGAATGTGCATGGTGTGGTGCTTTGAGACTAGGCCTCCAGGAGAACAGAGTTCGCATCCCTGCTCAGCCATGGATACCCCTTGGATGACCTTGGTCAAGTCACATTCTCTCAGCCTGGCAGTGGTGAACCTCTTCCAAATAAATCTTGCCAAAAAAAAAAAAAAAAAAAAACCAGATAGGGTACCATAAATTGGAGTGGACTTGAAGCACAAAACTATGTTTTTAAAAAAATATTCCTATAGGGACTACAAAAGTGTACTGAAACATTTGTGTTATGCCACAGTGCTGTAATGCTGGTATGAAGAAAAGAGATAGAATGAAAGGGAAAGTTTTTCACAGTCACAAACCCACTAGCATGGTGTGGGCAATGGCTATTTAAGCTAATGCTGCCTTGCTTTTCGAGATTAATTTTCATAAGATACTTCCATATAGGCATTATGAAAACCACTAACAGATTTGTTTTCTGTTCTGTCACAATGCAATAATATAAGATGGGGCAGAAAAAAGGACCTGCTCATTGAGCATGCCCGCCTCTTACAGGGGAGAAGATATTGGGCAGGCAGCTGTGGTGAATAAGTGGGCAGAAATGAAAGGGAGGAGTGAAGCATCAGCATGTGTGAAAGAAATGTACTGGAAATCACTAGCAAACAAAGCAGATGCCAGCGAAAACTGTGAAAACAAGAAACACTGGGCAAGACCCTGCAGCAGACACTTAGCCATGATGTTGCTTCACTCCATCTCCTGATTGGACCTCCCCAAACCACCTTAAAATCCAGCCAACTGCACAGAGGCATGAAGTTCTATGGTGTTCATGACTGGGGAACTGAAAGATGATGCATCCAGTCCCTTGCCATCAGTGAGCTGTGAGTGTGCCAAACAGAAGGAGGGACCCCTGCAGGGTACTGTCACTACTTACCAGCACACTGCTATTGCTAGTGAGAGCGGACTAGACAGATCATTCTTCAGCTCCTTGTAGACCAGTGCCACAGAACTCTGTCCCTTGGTTCATGTGGCTGGATTTTATGTGGGGTTTCAGGGGCATTTACCATAGTGGCTATAGTGCCACAATTCTAAATGTGAATCGGGAACAGTACCATGGTCTTAGGCCTAGCTTACAACATAACAGAATTCAAATCACTGTTATGGTCTTTAAAAAAAATCAGCAAAGAAAGGAGATATTACACAATAGATACCTTGTTGTTGTTTACCTTCAAACTGTTTCCAACTTATGGAGAACCTAGAGGGCCAGCGTGGCATAGCAGTCTGAGCATTGACTAGGATGCCAGGAGGCCAGAGTTTAATCCCCACTTGGCCATGGAAACCTGCTGGGTGACCTTGGGCAAGTCACATTCTTTCAGGAGGATAAAGGCAAAACCCGCTGAATACATCCTGTCAAGGAACCCCCATGATAGATTCACCTTAGTGTTGCCATAATTTGGAAACAACTTGAAGGCATACAACAATAGGAAAGTGTTCCTACCATGGGGCTTCCTTTGCAAATTATTTGGAGAGGGCTTGCCACTGCCTTTCTCTAAGGTTGTGAGAGAGTGACTTGCCAGTATCACCCAGTGGGTTTCCATGGCTGAGCAGGGATTCAAACTGTGGTCTCTTGAAATCCTAGTCAAGCCATCAAACTACTGCTCCATGCCGACACTCAATACATACATATCTACACACATACATACTATTTTAAAAGCCCTTAGATTGGAAAAGAGCTCACTTGGATGGGAGTTGTTCCTTCAACAAGGCCTAAGTAAGTCAAAAATGGAACTGGTCAATACACAAAAGTACAGAAAGGATATTTCTGGGAAAATCATAAGGACATGCCACTGAATTATATAGAGAAGGGAGAAATCTGCATGCAAGAAATGTCTTTGATTCAGTGTAGTCTGTCTTATGCAGTTTGCATGGGTGAATTTTTAACAAGCAAAAAATTGGGCTAAATTAAGTTTTAGGATCCATACGACTGCAAGCGCCTTTCATTTATTGGTCCAAATCAATTGCCTGCAACTGCAGACTCCATGATTGCTTTGTCCTTCAGTGAGCAACCTAAATTGCTTTCCTGTTTTAACGATACCTTTTTGCATTTGAGCAAATGGCATGGAAATCAAAGAAATTCTAGTCAACAAGGGCAGAAGGAGCCCCTGAGGATGCTACAAAGTGAGTTCAACAGAAAATAAAAGATCTGACAGATGAACTCCTGAGGGTAAGTTACTTACAAAGAAGATAGGAGCCTGGTGGAAAGAGAGGTTACATTCCTCACAATATTGTTTATAGTGAAGTGTTTAAAGCCTTCTATCTGTAATATTATTTCCAGTTAAAAATGCACCAAATGGTGGTGGCATTTCTTGGGAGCAAATGGCAATATTAGAAGAATGAACAGGTCTGCATCAATTGGTATAGAAAGACAGAGGAGAGGAAAAACAAGAATTCCAAGGACATGCTGATGACTTTGTACTGTATGATTACCAGCTGAATTGAAAACCAAGGTCAGGAGGGAAAGAATTAATAGATAATTATTGCAAAAGGAGAGGTTTTATAATGTTGCCATTGTAATGTATTTGTGTTTTTGCTGAGCAGTACAACATAAACAGCTGACAAAACTACCACAATGACATGCTTAAACAAGGGGTGGCAATTCTGTGGCCCTCCAGATTTTGTTGAACTATAGCTCCCAGGAGCCTTTAACAGTATAGCCAACAGTGAGCAATACTGGAGGCTGCAGTTCAACAACATATTTACGATGTCATATAAACCATTTTGTTTAAATTTCAGCATTAGAGACAGTATTTATTTCCTCTTTTCTGAAATATACTTCCATCTAGATTTCTTATTTCCACTTCAAATTGTCACTAAGGGCTTTTCCATCCTACACTGTTATAGTGCTAATATTCCACTTTCAGCATCCTCTGGAATTTGTAGTTTACTGAGACCAAAGAGCTCTCTGGCTGAGGATTCTAAAGGCTCCTCCCTAAACTACAAACCCCAGAATTCCACAGGATGTTGAAAGTGGAATAGCAGCACTAAAACTGTGTAGGGTGGAAATGGCCCTAATTTCACTTTCAAGTACTATTATCAATGGAGACTGTACTTCAAAGATTTACAATTCAAATTGTTTATACTCAGTAGAGTGTAATAAATCACCAACCAAGTCAGTAGTTTCTCCTTCCCTGTTCAACATAGGCTATCCTAGGTCCTTTGGTAATACTATAAATCTTTGGAGAAGCTTCTGTCTAGCTGACTTTAATGAATCTGTGATTCTTCAACTTTGCAATAGGGAACATTGTAATTTCCAGGCTGTTGTAGTGTGCTGGCAGCCAACCAAGGCTTCCAGCTGTCTAATCAGGCTGTTATCAGGAGCTAGTAAGCAAAGTTTGTCTTAGTTGTTTTGCAGTCCAAATTCTCAGTAGGTTTAGAGAGACAGAGTCCAAGTTTATCATAAGCCCAGAGAGAGAGAGAGAGAGAGAGCAAAATCCATAGTCTAGTTAAAGGTCAAAGGTTTTAGGATTGTGAGCAAGGAATTTGGGAGTAAGGTGGGCTGCTGCCACTGGTAAGATTGGTTGGCTAGTATGGCTTCCCCCAATTCTAGCCTCTTGTTATATAGGCTAAGAGTCTTAAACAGCTGTGGGTCTAATTAATGAGTCCTTATATAAACACTGCCAGAATCCTGGGGGCTTCCTTTTTCGCCTACACTGGCTGCCATAAAAACCATTCCTCTCTAGGATGTAGTTGTTGGGTGGCAGGATGGACATGACTGATGTGCATCTCTACCAGGTGGCTCCTCAGCCCACTTCTAAGCTGGGAAGTTATCCAGGAGACTGAGATTCCACAAGCAATCCTTCCATATCTTTATCTACTTAAAGATAATAATAAATCCTGCAAAGCTAGAGCAGCACGTGAATTGTGTTGCTAATTGTCAGCCCTCTTGGCCAGAGTCAATAGTTCCTAAATTTTTACCAAGCATTTGGTATTTGCTTTTGGCACCCCTATAGATTTGATTTCAGTGTCTGACATGATAATATTGGATAGCTGACTTGTGATAGTGTTTATCAGCAGCAACCTCCATTGATTTTACATTTAAATCAGCTCAGTCTTTCTCCACATAATGTTCTCTGGATATTTTGGACTACTGCTATCAACCTTTGCCTGCAGTTAATTGGCACAGATAATGCATGCTGTAGTCCAAAACCTCTAGGAGGGCATCAGGTTAAAGTGGACCCCAATAAACTTTAATCCAAAATATAATAACCATTCATAAGATTAGATTGCACAGTTTCCATTCCTTATCTAATTAAGGAAGCTATCCACACAGACACTGCTAACTGAAGAAAAGCTGGGATAAAATCTCTTTTAATTCCTTGAGTCCTATGCATCCATCCTTTCAAAAGAGTCTCAGGCGTAGTCATACTTGGAACAGATTCACTGAAATTAATGCAACTCTAGTCAGGGCTATTTTAAGTCCTGTCAATTTACCTGAGTCTACTCTTAAGTACTGCTAAGCCTATATCCAACTCATTGCATGCAGCAGGATTTTGTTGTTGTTGTGTGCCTTGAAGGCATTTCAGACTTATGGTGACCCTACAGTGAACCTATCATGGGTTTTCTGGGGGCTGAGAGTGTGTGCCCAGTAGATTTCCATGACTGAGCAGGGAATTGAAACCTAGTCTCCAGGATCATAATCCAATGATCAAACCACTACAACATGTTGGATCTCTTGCAGCATGATTTACTACCAAACAAATATTCAAGGGCTTGAATTGTTACTACATTTTGAAGAATGAACCATGTTTCTACACTGCAGGCATTGAGCTAAAAATGATTTCATTCAGTTGTCAGGTTGTAAAGATGTCAGCCTTCAACCCAAGCCAGTCCTCAAGGCCATAGTAAATCTTTATGGTTTGTCTTTTTATGAAGCTTTTGGTGATGAACAAGCTGTCAGACTGGGTGATGGTGTGACGGAATTTGAAGTGATGGTCAGTCATGTATGAGGAAATAAACTTGAGTTTGCCGCCTGAATTGAAATAGTGAAAGGACACTGTTTTGCCTATTATTCACTCCCAGAGTTTGACAAATTTGCAGTACAGGGATACACAACAATAACAACTCAGTGTTAATTTGAACAGTAATTTATAGCATACTGCTTGTTCTAAATTTTCTTGAGTACATTATATAAGAAAAAAAAATCTATTTAAGTTTCAGAAGAGTTTGAAACTTGAGCAACATTCAGTTATTGAAAAGTATGGTATTAATTATATTCACTAAGAAAAAGAAACCCTACTGATTTAAAATGTTATATGTACGTATTTAAAGGCAGCATATGTGACACGGCTTTTGTGTCTTCCAAAGAATCTTGGGAGAATTATAGAAAAAAAATTAAAGGTTGCTGTAATTCTGTTGGTCAAAAAGATGCAGTCCAAAAACAATGGTGGCATATCGTCATTAGGGCCATCTGTGATGTCACAAAATAGGATGCAAATTTTCTACCTTTCCTGGATTCTTCTAAAGGCTGCATGCCATGATTGTGTTAGCGATTCCATGGTTCGGTCACAAAAGTAGTTTCCTTGTGGAGAAGGAATGTGCTTTTAATGGCATACTGTTTTGTTTTTTTTATAATTTGTCTTTTAATGGATTTTAAATGGTTTTAATTTTATAGGAAGTTTGATTACATTTTAATAATAATGTTTATATGTTCTATTGATCTTTTTTGTGTTATATTTTGTTCTGTCTTTGTTTTAACTTTTGTAGTCACTTTGATTCCCAGTATTGGGAGACAGATGGGATATAAATGAATACAAGAGGAGGAGGGGGAGGAAGAAGAGTGATAGGAGGAGGAATGTCTGCTAAACCTGGAAGTCAGCATTAAAGATTAGATAAGGCTATTTCTGTGTGTAACAACAACAACAACAACAATAATATTTTTTTTTATTTGTTACCTGCTTCTCCCCAGACTTGAGGTGGGGTACAACATAGATACAATTAAAAACAAATTACAACTAAAATACCCTAAAACACAAAACCATTTAAAATACAAATATATCCTAGTTAAAATATACCATAATTGAAAGTACAGTTAAAAGTACAAATACAATTAAAACTACAATTAAAAGTATACTTAAAAATAGACTGAGTAGGCCTGCTGGAAAAGATAAGTCTTTAGCACTTTTTAAAATTTGGACAGCATATTTTGCTGTCATATTTTTTCCAGCAGGTCATTCCACAGTCTAGGGGCAGCCACTGAGAAGATCCTCTGGGTGACTGTTGCCAGTCTAGTCCGTTATGCATGGTCGTGAAGGTGCCGTGAAGAGAGCTGAGGCGTGAAGGGATCTGACAGAAAGAGAACCAACTCATTCAATGTGTGGTGTTGGAAGAGGATTCTACAGATGCCATCGGCTGGTAGCAAGACAAGTGAATGAGTCTGAGAGCAAATCAAGACTGAATTCTGCTAAGAAGCCAAGATAACCAAACTGAGGCTATTGTAGTTTGGACATTATGGACATTTCCACACGGGCTTAAAGAAACGGTGCAGAGCGTCCTCCAGGGAGGACGTCTGCACCTGTGAGCGGACTGGGTTGGACCTACTTAGTGTAGTTCCGCACCTCAGCCCGCTCCGGAATGACCCAAAGTGGTCGTCCAGCGTGCTTTTGAAAGACCGCTTGAAACAGGTCTTTCAAAAGCATGAAGCGCACCACTCCATGCCTGCGCTCCGGTGCAGATTTGCAGGCTCTCACCAGTGCGAGCCTGTGATCTGCCGGGGGCGGGCTTTAGGGTGGCAAGCTTCAGTGGTTGGTGGAGAGCCTCAACCAACTGGAAGCCACCATTTTCGTCCCCAGAGCAGTGCGGAGCGGCGGCCACGTACTACTCCGGACCAGGCTGGACCCAAGCGTGGAGCCAAGAAGTCCAGTAAGTACCGGCACGGGGCGATTCCCTCGCCCCGTGCGGAAATGACCTACTGTGAGGTAACAGATTAGCGAAAACAATGATGCTTGGTAAAGTGGAAGTCTATAGGGAAAGGAGAAGACTGAATTACGGGTGGATAGAGTCACCACAAGTCAAAACCAATCTGTTAATCTGATGACAATTAACAAAAAATACCCACAAAGCTAAATATATTCTACTATTTAAACGTGCAAACATTAAAGGGGGGTAGTTATTACAGTGGACATGGCATTTCCTTTGAATGTGTATGCATTATAATGGCCTCCTGACAGTTTATTGCTCAACACATTAACAACACCCAAAGAGGAAAGAAACAAATGTTAGGTGTTTCCAGTCACCTGAAGACTCATCTATTTATCAGGCACTTTCTTGTTTATTTTCCTTTTAACTTTTATAAGTCACCTCACAGTTTTAAATGAATGGTTTAATAGATTGTATTACTTTATTATACATTCATTTTATCCTTTTAGCTACTATTTTACTATACCTATTTTTTGAAATTGTGGATGGCTTTGAGATTTTTAAAAATGAAAAGCAGCATATAAATATTTTGAACAAACAAATAAGGCATGCATAACTTAGGCTACTGGTTTAATTATGTATGTTTTTATTGCTAACTAGAATCATAGAATCATAGAAATGTAGAGTTGGAAGAGACCACACGGGCCATCTAGTCCAACCCCCTACCATGCAGGAATACCCTCAAAGCACTCCCGACAGATGGCCATCCAGCCTCTGCTTAAAAACCTCCAAGGAAGGAGACTCCACTACACTCCGAGGCAGCATATTCCACTGCCGGACAGCCCTGACCGTCAGGAAGTTCTTCCAGAGGTTCAGGTGGAATCTCCTTTCCTGCAGCTTGAATCCATTGCTCCTTGTCCTGGTCTCTGGACCAGCAGAAAACAAGCCCTCTCCCTCCTCTACATGGCATCCCTTCAAATATTTAAACATAGCTATCATGTCCCCTCTTAACCTTCTCTTCTGCAGACTGAACTGTGGGGGGGGGGTTTTATAAAATGAAAAGTGGTATGTACATGTTGGAAAACAAATTACATATTTGGTACTCCATAGTCTTGTTAAAACAGCAAGTCCATACAGTGACAGTCCTAGGCACATTTGTCCAAATAATTCCCATTAAAATCATCAGCATTTATTTCTAAGTATACACAGATATACTTAGAGTCATAATGGTGTAGTGGTTTAAGCACTGGACTATGGCCCTGGAGACCAGGGTTTGCTTGCCCATTCAGCCATGGAAACCCATTGGGTAACCTTGGGGTGGTCACATACTTTCAGCCCCAGAAAACCCTGTGATGGGTTGGCTTTAGGGTTGCCATACATTGGAAATGACTTGAAGGCACAAAACAGCAAAAATATACAGACAGAATCAGGCTGCATAGTCTTGTGGTGCATTTGACGCCCATTTACTTCATCTAATTAGGTTCAGAGAACCTATTCTATTCCCAGCATTTTTTTAAAGACCATTCTTTACAGAATCATGAATCTGAAAGGGTATCTTTCAGGTTATCTAACCCAAACCTCTGCTTAGAGTAAACCCTTTTTATAGTATTTTTTCTCAACCAACTATCATGCAATTTTGATTTTTAAAAGTCCCCTAGCCATTTAGCTTTGTATTTAGCATTAATCTAGAGAATGAAATCATACACATAAAAAGAAATACAAAGTTGTGGGAATAATTACAGTAAAAATGCACCTAATGAACTGGGCTAGCTTTCACTTATTATAGTATAGGGAGTGCAGAAGAAAATTCCTAGCTGAAAAATCCACAAATACATTTTTCCCTAGATCCATTAAGTTTCAAGTGTTCTTTCAAAGCTGCTGCTATGACTTCTGCTATTCTAGACAGGACATACCTGCTTTGATCAGAGAGTAAATATACTACTTTCTCATGTGTAGATTCTAAACTCGATCACTGACAGTATATTTAGCTTGTAGTTCCATGTGCGTGCATTTCATACTCCAGTGAAGGAGGAGGAGGAGAATCTCCACTAATAACAAATTATATAGACACATTTTAGGGATTCAAAGGGATGTTCATTATACATCTGTGTAGCCTCTGCCAGGGGAAGCACTAATTGGTCTTGTGCATCATCTCCTCAGTGTGGGGGAAGAGGAACAATATTTTAAAAATATTTTACAGAAAGAGACGTCTGCACCATTATGTTGAAATGAAACATCTCTTAAATGTTTGGCCTCACTATGTTGTAGTCCAAGCTAGATAGGTAGAATCATAGAATCATAGAAGAGACCACAGGGGCTATCCTGTCCAACCCCTTGCTATACAGGAACACCCATCAAAGCATTCCCAACAGACGGCCATCCAGCCTCTGCTTAAAAACCTCCAAAGAAGGAGACTCCACCACACACTGAGGCAGCATATTCCACTGCCAGACAGCTCTGACCGTCAGGAAGTTCTTCCTGAGGTTCAGGTGGAATCTCCTTTCCTGCAGCTTGAATACATTGCTCCTTGTCCTAGTCTCTGGAGCAGCGGAAGACAAGCCCACTCCCTCCTCGACATGATATCCCTTCAAATATTTAAACATGGGTATAATGTCTTCTCTTAACCTTCTCTTCTGCAGACTAAACATACCCAGCTCCCTAAGACACTCCTCATAGGGCATGGCTTCCAGACCCTTCACCATTTTGGTTGCTCTCCTCTGGACATGCTTCAGCTTACCGATATCCTTCTTGAACTGAGGTGCCCAGAACTGGACACAGTATTCCAAATGAGGCATAACCAATGTAGAATAGAGTGGTACCATTACCTTTCTTTCTTTAGACACCATACTCCTATTGATGCACCCAAGAATTGCATTTGCTTTCTTGGCTGCCACATCACACTGCTGACTCATGTTCAGCTTGTGATCTACCAAGACTCCTAGATCCCTTTCACACATACTTTTATCCAGCCATGTGTCCCCCATCCTAAGGGATTGAAAACACCAAATATCAAATTAGAAGAAGGATCATTAGTCTCTGAGAATGCATGATTACCTTTTCAATGGCTATTTTGTGGGACATCCCTCAGCAGATGGCCGTCAACTCTCTGAAGACTTTCAGTGATGGACAGCTTCCTATCCTCTCATGTTTCCCCTTTTCCTGACAATCGCTGTTTTCTATGCAATTTCCTTCCTCTTGTTGTTGTTGCTGCTGTGTGCCTTCAAGTCATTTTCAGCTTATGGTTATCCTAAGGCAACCTACTACAGGGTTTTCTGGGGCTGAGAGCATGTGATGTGTCCAGTGACACCCAGTGGATTTCCTTGGCTGAGTGGGGAATTGAACCCTGGTCTCCAGGTTTGTAGTACAATGTTCAAACTACTACACCATGCTGTCTCTTTTTTAACAGGCCTTATTTTCTTCCCTGACAGCGATTTGCTGTTCTTGTCCTTGCTGTAGAGTCCCTTGCATCCTGTTTGAGTACTTCTCTAAAGAAGCAAGGTAGGGACATGCTCCTACTTTTCTCTTATTCTGCTGTGCATTGATAATATTGCAAGCACTTTATACATCTGCATTCTGCAGCTTTATAGCTTTGGTCACTTTGTGTTTTAAAAATATTCTAAACTAATATATTTCAGGCAAGGAAAAAAATAGCACGTACATTGCATCTCCATGTCAGAGCTTTGCCGTTTACCTTCTTAGCTCTTGTTTACATCCTAACCTCTGCCTCAGTTGATGAAGGACATGCTGCCTGGTTATATGTAATATCGTGCGCTCAAGAGACTGTGATTACCAATTCTGATGTCAGATCAACACAATTACTGCAGAGTGAAATGGTAGAAATGTATATCAAATTATCTGAGAAGGAATGTCAGACTTAAAAATAACCAGAAGGCAGGGATCTAAGATATCCTGAGCTGGTAGGAGAGAGGAGTCGTAGAAACAGAAATTCATTTCATTCCAAAACTATTTTAGAACATCTGCCCAAATCTTGGGTGTAAATGGAGTTGATGTTATTTATACTGTGTTTTGAGTATTTAATTTAGTAGCCATCTTTATGGTTCATAATGAAATAATTCTGGAGGTATGCCTTATCCACCCCCACCCTTTGTACTTATTCTAACAATCTGAAACCTGAAGTACTTATAGTAGACTAAATAAAATAACTGTCAGTATTTAAAGCATGTGTTATTCTCAGATCTCTGGGATGCGCTATTCTTTTGCAAAGTATTTGTTTTGTTCCTGTTTTAGTAATGACACAGACATTCCAGCAAGGAATCCAAATTGAGAGATTTCGCATTAATGATCTTTTGCTTAAACCAGGCACTGAAGCTGAGGCCTGAGGTCACTGGATCTCCATTATTGCCTTGAAGAATTTCCTTTCTATAGAGATCCTTGCACTTCAGAATGGGATTGCTGTCTGAGGAAGCAAACTCACCTGAGTTGCTGAGGGATTCCATGCTGTGACTGTCCAGCCACACACTTTGTTTATCTCATATTTGTACATATTGCACATTATCCACATACTATCACTTGGAGTCCCATCTGGCACTTAACATAGTGTCCCTTGCCTCTGTGCCGTTGTGGAAGTGGGAGTAGGTGCGGGTAATATGGTTGCAATACTTTTGTTTGCAAGTGCCTGCCTGCCTTAAAAACATTAGGCTCTGAAAATGATATAGCAACTTGCATTTCTTGCTAGAGATGGTTAGGAAAGAAACAGTTGCTGCCCGGAAAGGGTTTCATGACTCCTCTGTTGACAGAGGTATCTGCTGCTCGTTACATCCAGCATAAGGATTTCTTAAAAATGTGTTTTTAGGTTTTTTTTTTAAGCTTTGGGGGAAAAGGAGGCGTTATTAAATAAGAGCTTTCTTGTTTAAGAGCTTTCTTGTTTTGAGTGCATGTCAGTCACTGACAAATGTCCTCCACGGATTTTCAAGTGATTGACAAGCTCGTTTGAAGATATTTTCTTAAAAAGAAGTTATTGGATTTGAGCAATTTCCCCATTTCCAGGTTCTGTCTAGAGCTACTGTTCTACTGGTTCACATTTAATGTTTTATTTTCTATTAATGAGCAATCCCATCTGTTCCCAGGCACATACTCACATGGACAAATATGTCTGTCCAAAGCAATCAAGGATGCAGTTTAGAATAACTTCCATGATTGTGATAATTCTTCTTCCTCCACTACCACCCCAGCACTGCAGCTGCAGAAATTGCTTCAGGCTACATTCATAGGGCCCAACTCAGATTTAAAAAACTGATTAAGATCCAGAGTTGTTCCTCTTCCTCTATCCCTGATGACCTGCAGTGGGAATGGGAGGCAATTCCCATAGTCCGTCACCTCTCTCTCTCTCTCTCTCTCCCCCTCTCCTCCCACCCAAGCTATTTAATGGCTCTAGCAGCTGCCCCTTGAGGCATGGCAGCCACCTAAGGGAGAGTTTTGGAACAGAGTGCAAGGGGCTAGTGAATAGCCCCTTGAGCCCCATCCAGAACAGGACATAAGCCCACATAATCTTGTGTTACATGTGTAAATATTAACAGGATTGGACATGCAAATGAGTACGTGGCAACTTACATAGGGATGGTCATCAGTGCTTGCATATGCCAAATATAATTTTAGAAGAACCAACTCAAGGCTGATACTGTTGAAACAAAACCTTGAAGCATGGATTCATGACTTGGAGAAATTCTCCATACTGCCACCATGCTGTTATCTTCTTCCTAGTCTCTATCCTTCTCTTCCTTTGAAAATGTGGGTGGACAGCAATAATTTCATTACTTTCCTTTCAGGGAAAACATGGGGAAGGATCTCTCACCTTCCCTCTCTATATATTGGAAGCCTGTAAGGAATAATTGTGGTTGATCTTGGAAAAACAAAATTTTAAAGCATGTATAAAGGAGCCAATTATAAAGGGCTGATCAAAAGGAGATGGCTATCAAGATACACTTTGAAGCACTTTGAAATGTTAAAAAAATGGCATATTCCTTGTTACCTTGTAAACAACAAATGCTTTAAAAAGTTACTGCTATTGGAGGGGGGCATCAATGAAATCTCAGGTCACTAATACTGTCATTGAAGTGAGGAGGCTGTAAATTTCCACTGTTTTATTTTATTCTTTACTGCTACCAGCCAAGTACCTGAAGTGTAATCTTTTTCAAAAGCTTTTTCCTTTATGCTTCAAGGAGCAGATATTACTCCCCCACCCTACACCACTGCTTGAATGTGGAGGCAGCTCCTGCTGGCTGTGCTGTAGTGTATTTGTATAACAAGGATTGAAAGATCCAAATAGGGCAGGCAGAAGCAGATGAGGAAAGGGCTATAGAAGCAGGAATTATATCTGTGTAAAATATCTTGTTACCCCAAAAGGTGGGTGACTTACAGGTCCATCCATGACACCAGTGCCTCTAAGAAATAGTGGCGGAATTATTAGCTCAAATGGAAGGCCTGTGAGAGGGGATAACTTTACAGGATTTTTTGCACCTTTGTATACTGGTACTAATGCAGAGACACTAGTTGGAGATTAAAAATATGTTTTATTGTGGGATATCACACTTGTGCACAAGATCTGAGCAATCTCACAACCACACAAGGCTAACCAAAGGAAAAGAAGGAAAAATTGGATAGCAAGAAGTTAGGGCACAGTGGGTGACATTTACCTATTCTGCAAAGAAGAGACAAAGCGATGTGGCTCAGACTAAGGGTCTGAGGGTAGTACAAGAATGAGAATCTGAGCAGCAGAGTGATGGTCTATGTCCAAAGTACTATGAGTTGTCTGGCTCAGACCCAGGGTTTAAATACCCTGTTTTTGCCCTGAGGGGGAAGGACAGAGCGGACAATGGAGTCTGGAATGGGCTAATAGCTTTAGCATTAGGTGACAAAGGACTGATGAGAATAGTGATAGCTCCTCAATGGCTGGGCAGGTGAGGAAACAAAAGAGAAATTTGCTGGGAAGAGGGAGTGAGTTGAAGACAATCAGTTGCTCTGTCGAAGTGGTTTCGGGTGCCATTGTTTCTGAAGGTTCAGTTGTTGAGGGGATATTTGCAAACTCATTAATGCCAGAGCTTCCTTGACTATGACCTGGCCATGCCCTGAGGTCCCATCTGGCCTACTTTCACACATGTTCAGCCAGTCTTTTTTGTCAGCATGGCAAACCTTGAACTTCTCAATCATTCATAGCTCCCTGAAATGAGAGTCAGTCGTTCCCTCTGTCTGATTCTCCTGTCTCTGTTCCATCTGTTCCTATCCCTCTGAAATCTTTTCCCTATCTCTAGGCTGTCTTCTCCCATCTGCCTTCTATCAGAGACGAGCCTAAGTTTTTTAAAAAATAATCTCGCTCCTGCAGGTCCATCTTCACAGCATTTCCTGAGCTGTGACTGGCTGGATTCAACCAGGCTTGCCCAGCTCCTTCTGTCACAAGCTCTTTCCTCTAAATCCGTGCTGCCACATCCCAGAAGATCCACCTGGGGCAAATGTCTTCCTCTGCATAGTGGCAGGGATGGCATTGACTCTTAAAGGTGCAGAAGGGCTATGAACTCTTTGGCAACTGCCCACCCAAATGGCAGAGATTACATTTCCCACAATCCAGTTTTCCATATTATCTCACTATCTTTACCTTACATGTCTTGCCCTATATTCAAATTCCTTTCAAATAGCCCAGCCCTCACCATCCTCATCCCCATCCCTCATTTTTTTTCAGATTAGAAGTATACTGTTCAACTGTTTTCACTTGTGTGGCTTATGAAATTCATTACGAAATTATTGAGAAAATTCAGAAACAATATGGCATCTACCATTACCAAGGTATTTCTTTTTGTGACACCGTGTAATTAGAGTTGTCAATTTTTCTGCTGACTTATGTAGTTGTTTATTTAATGGCAAGTTGGTTGGCAGCCCTTTGCAGATGATAAAGATCTGCAGCCTGCTGATTTCTAAAGGTCAAAATTCAGACTGGATTAAAGATGACAAGAATAGGTCTGAACATGTTTTGGGTCAGTTGGCCATCTTTTGTTCAGGGTAGCCAATGTCATCTGTTTTTGCTTTCCTTTTCCTGGGAGGTCTTCTTAGCTCATAAACCTGCCAGATGTTATGGATTATAACTCCCATAATTCCTTACCATTGGCCATACTTTCTGGGGCTTCTGGGAATTGAAGACCAAAACACCCTAAGGGTCAAATGCTCCCTGTTCTTACTTTGGCTTTTAACACAAGCAGAAATCACATTCAGGGATGAGTAGTATCATTATTGGATCATTAAAATGCCACAGATGTGGCAAGCCCCTGATTTCTCATTCACAATTTATCCTAGAATGACTTCAAGAACTATAACCTTTTTTTTTTTAACCAATGGGGAAGGTTTGTTGAGTTCCTTCTCCAAAAACAAAGAAAACTGAAGGAGATGCTGTTTTATCATCTCAACAAGCTTACTCAAAGAGTAGTCCTTCTTTTTCAAGCTGATGCCATGTGATTTTTGAAAGCCAAAGTAGAGTTGTTTCATGAAATTATACCATCAAATGAAAATAAGAAAGAAAAAAAGTGTTCCTGGATGATCTAAGTTCACCTTTAATCCTTGCTGGCTCTAATGATCCATTTGCAGTTGAAAGTCAGAGAGGACAGCTTTGTAGTAACCTCTTAACACATGATACTGCTGTTGATAGGAAGACTATCATCTTGCTGGATGTAGAAAGAGTAGAGTCCATCCTTCCCATCTCTATTTGTAGACAAAAATGTGAGAAACAGAGGTGAAAGATAGAGTCTGTTTTCAATACATGCAGCAAGAAGGGAGTCTTGCTTGTTCTTGTGTGCCTTCAAGTAGTTTCCCACTTGTGGTGACTCTTAGGTGTTTTCTTGGCAAGATTTGTTCAGCCTTCCTTTAAGGCTGAGAGAGTTTAACTTGCCCAAGGTTTTCCATGGTTGAGCAGCAATTCAAATTCTGCTTTCCAGAGTCCAACACTCTTCCTATCAGTAGCAGAATCATGTGTAAGAGGTGTGACAAAGCCTGGGGAGTGTGGCTAGCAGGGTAGCCATAGTAACTGAGGGTCATGTAATCAGATTGGCTGTCTGCTGAGGAAAACCCAGCCCTAGCCAGAAGTAGGGGCTGTGGAGGAGACAGCAGAAGGCATATACACTGAGAGCTTGGAGTAGAATTGGGAATCCTTCAGTGAATTCCATGGACAATAAACCAAAAGAGGGTTTTCTGGGTGAGGGTTAGCTTCTCAGAGGCCTAGTGTGGGGCAGAGAAGTAACCAAGCCATCTCTGAAAGGATCAAAGAGTGGAACCCTGAGTGGGGAAACAGACCTTTGTGCTGGGAGGGCCAAAGGGGTGTATGTGAGAAAGCTCTGTTGGGGAATATTTTGATGGTGTGAAGGGAACAGTTAGATATCTTGAAGAAATTGTGACTTTGGTTGAATATTCCTGAATCTTCATTGCCCTTTTCCTAGTTTGTTATCCTAATAAAAATTTCTATTTTTAAAGAAATATGGCCTCCACAGAGTATTTTCTTCACTTTTATTTTAATTACACACTACCACAGGTTAGAACCATAGAATCATAGAATCATAGAAATGTAGAGTTGGAAGAGACCACACGGGCCATCCAGTCCAACCCCCTGCCATGCAGGAACACCCTTAAAGCACTCCCCACAGATGGCCATCCAGCCTCTGCTTGAAAACCTCCAAGGAAGGAGACTCCACCACACTCCGAGGCAGCATATTCCACTGCCGGACAGCCCTGACTGTCAGGAAGTTCTTCCTGAGGTTCAGGTGGAATCTCCTTTCCTGCAGCTTGAATCCATTGCTCCTTGTTCTGGTCTCTGGAGCAGCAGAAAACATTATCCATTCCTTTCTGGAGTAACCATTAATAAGCTTTGCCCTTTATCCACAAAGTTGTGGGTTTTGGGGAAGCATCACTGGCATTAAGTGTGGGAAGGGAGCCAGGGTGTGATAATAAGATTAAAAGGGGTGCTGTTACTTCAATGAGAGAGAAGAGAAAACAGGCCTGGTTAGCCCTGGGCTAACCGAAGCAAGCCTTCCTTTCCTTTTATACCCTCTCCCCACACAACATGCACACACGTCCATGATAAGCAGTTACTACAAAAGTGTCCTCTGTGACTGTTAGCATTCCTCAATGGTGGTGGATGGTCCCAAAGTCAGAGAGGCAATGAATCCATTCTGTTTTTTTTTTCTTTTTTCTGAGGAGCTAAGGTGCCAAACCTCTCTGGGAGCCAGGATTAAGCACTTCAGATAGCTTCTTTAATATTGAGAGTAAACCTCAAGTAATTCACTGCCTCTACCAGTTGGCACTGGTCTCCTGGAGCCTCTCTGGTGGTTTTGACAAGGGTAAGTGGGCCATCACATACTATATTTTCTTCCGAATGGGATTACCTCAGGGGACACAGAGAGCATTCCTTATGTGGATTTCTACCAAATGTGTTGAACATGCATAGATTCAGAGCTGGGCTTTTAAAAAGCTAAACGCTTTCTTAAATAATATTTTTGTTAAATATTTTGTTAAAATAAAAATAAATAAGATTCGACTTATTGATGTACATGTTATATTCATATACATAGTATATCCATCAAGTTCCTTATTTTTACATACTTCAAATGGTTACTCTTGTCTTAATTGTTATGTCTACATTCCTTTTATCAACAGCAACAAATGTATTGAGTAGCTAATATAGCAAACAATGTCAGTCCACAAAACAGAATAAGGCGTTATGAGCATCTCCATGTATTTATATTTGTTATTACAAACTATTAACTTACCCCCCCCCACTCTCATACGTCCCTTCCACAAAATCTATGGGTGTTTTCATGTTTGTTATTCTCCCTTTGCTTAATATATTAGTACTAATATATGATTACCAACTTACTTTTCCTTTTTTTGGTCTTAATTTGTATCATCTATACTTTGTTATTTGTGTAGCTATAACACCAATTTTTTAAACTTCTCTATCCTTAATATTTATGCTTATTTCCTTTATTCCTGAATCTTAATCTATTATTATTCTAGTTACAGAAAGTCCCCAAATTTCTTTCCATAAAGGTAATATGATTGACCATTCATTGTTAAACTGGTTCAATTTTTGTTCTGATAGTTGCAAAGATAGTCTGTCTAACTCCATAATGTCATATAACTTGAAGAGCCATTCTTCCATTGTTGGCACAAGATCTTATTTCCATTTTTGTGTACATATCAGTCTTGCTGCCATTATCATGTAAAGTATTATCTTATTTTGCTAAACACTTAAAGCTGAACACTTAAGTCTGCTGACTGACTGGGCAAATCAGCCAGTTTTGCTTTCTCTTATATTCATCTTGTTCAAGGTTAAGTTTTTCTCCCTCTTCTTATGAAAAAAAATCTGCACATTTTAGAGCATTCTTACCCACAAAGGGGACCTGAACAAAATTCTTACCCATGCCTACTGTTGATTCACCATTGTGAACTATTGCTCAGGAACCTGAGATATTAGATTCATGCGGATTGTAGTTCCCCTCAGACTTAGTCAACCTGGCAAATGATGAGGAATTCTGGAAGTGGTAGTAGCTCATTCATATTTGGAGGCTACACATTCATTATTCCTTATTCCTGCCGTAGACTTCAGGACCCTTGCTGATGAGAGAAGATTAAAGGTTAGAGATTGACTTGTTTAAGGATATGTAGTGAGATGAGGTTGAAATGAAAACTGATTCATTCTGTTTCACAGCACAAAGTGTGCTCTTATTCTCCAATGGGAGTTGGAGCTGCACTTTGTGAAATTGTCCCCTTGTCAGATCCTCTTCTATTCCTTCCTGGAATGATAAACTATTAGACGTATCTTGCACTGCTCCAATTTTTTCCTATCCAAAAATGGTTATTGTTCATAAATGAGTTGGAAATGGATGTATGTGCTGCTCTTCGGTTTTACAACTGGTGGGAGAAGCTGGTTTTAGCTTCCTCATCTTCCAGTGACCTGAGTGGGAACTAATACTTTTGTACATACTGGTGTTATATAGATTGATGGAGTGGAAGGAGGTGATGGTTGACTGATTTCAGTCAGTAGAATAGCAGCTATATTTTGAACTAATGGAACTTTCCAAGAGACCTTGAAAAGCAGCCCTATGCAGAATGTACTACAGAACTCTAATCTGGAGGTTACCAGAGACTGGAAAATTGTGATCAGTTTCTTTCTGTCCAGGAAAGGATTACACCTTGTGCTCCCACCCATAGCTGGTGAAAGCTGCTTCATGCCTCAGAATCTGTTTTGGTATGGAATAAATTAGGGTCTTGTGATTCCTGATTCTTGTCTGTTTCAGATGGGTTCTTTCCATGCACTGTAAATGTGAGAGCATTATTTATGGAGAATGGTGGGTAGCAGTTATGCCCAGAGAGCTGTTCACCATGGTGGCCACTAGTTGAGGACCATAAGCTTGCAGTGGATGTGGCCAAAGGCAGTGCTGGAAGGGCCTGATCTTCTTCCATGTTTTTCTTTCTGATATACAGAGTCAGAACACTCCTCAGTTGTTCCTAATGCTGGGCAGTAGAAATAGGGGTAAAGGAAATCAGAGGGACTAGGGGGCCCAGAGGTTGCATGGATGTTGGCTAAGCTGTGCCTGAAGCCTAGAACTTGCCGTGTGTGATTTATGGGGCAAGAAGTTTTTGAAGTCATCATCCTTCAAGTAGACAGCTCTGGTCTAGATGGCCCAAAGCTTGGAAACACTGGCTGGCATCTTATGCTGTCTATGCCTTTTTGGAGGGTCATATGTTGCAGAGGTTGAAAATCCTTTGTGCAATCACCAAACCACCTGGAAACCCACATTTTTAATGCTTCCTCTCTCAGATGCCTGTCAGAGAATAGGAGATGGCTATGAAGCATCTGGCCACACTCCTGAGGCTCTGGAAAATGAAATTGTCATTGGGTCCATTCACACTAGACAATTGCAGTGCTGTCATTCCATTTTAACTGCCAGAGTTCTATCCTATAGAATGAGGGGACTGGCATTTTAGGAAGAGGCATTGAGAATTCTCAGCCATAGAGTTCCTCTGGTGCCTCCGGCCAAACTACAAACTCCAGGATTGCATAGGATGCATCCATGACACTTAAAGTGGAATCATAGTACTATAAATTGCCTAGTATGAATGGGCCCATAGTTCGTTTGGCTATAGACATATAGCCAAATGCTTCTCAGCCATCCATTGCTCTCCACCTGCCACTACCTGGCCATGTTGGAGGAGATACAGCATGAAAAAGGTGGGTTTTCAGGGGAGGGAAACTGGAGACTTGGCATAGTTCTGTCTGGTAGAACTTTGTACTATATCTTCTTGGCTGTCACTGCTTTGTTGCAAAAGAAATATACAGTTCCAGTTAAATTATATCATAGCAAACCTTGGCACAGAGGAAACTATCTTGAATAGACTGCAAGACTGTAGAGTGAGTACCAACTAGATATTAAGGGGAATGCGTATTTCCTGTGATTAATCTATGTGCCCTCCCACAATGAGATTAACTCGGAGATTCATATATAGGAAGCCCCCACCTTTTGAAGCCCTGCTGTCTGATGATTCTCTCTTTTGACACTTCCAAATTAAGGACGAGTTCCATTAATTCAATGGGGCTTCTGCTTTTTCATTAGTTCTTTTTGCCTGTGAAGGCTCGCTGTGGGACTGCTTGCGTGCATAGTGGTGGAAAGAAGGAAAAAAGACCACAGATATAGCAGCCATAAAGGAAGAAGGCATTAGAGAAAAGGTTGTTTGGAGCCAGCAGATTTTGCTTGCCTTCCCTCTCCATAGTGAGCCACTTTGGAAAAATTGCAACTGAGAGCACAGTACACCAACAGGATTCTGGATATTGTCTAATGTGACCCTCAGGACAGATTTCTTAGATACGGCACTGTTTGCTACTTCTTTCTGCATTTATTTCTAAAAATAATAATTACATGTTGTACATGTTGCTGTTCAGCTTCACAGGGGTTAACCCCTTCCCACTCTTTTATGTCAAAAAGTCAGCCTTTTGACTGAAAAAAAAGTCTGATCATGAATGCTGAACTTCACAAATACATAGGAACAGGAGCTGAACAGCCAATGGTTTGTGCTTTTCCCCAACCCAATCCTAGAGGAAGCTGCTTGATGAAACCATAGTACCACATTGCTTCATGCTCATTAGCATATTTGAATTATATATGTACCGATGTAAAGGGTGTTGTTGTTTTTAAAATCTGGTGCTGTTTTATGTTCGGAAAATTACATTCAGCAGAAAGTTGCACATGGAGCAGCTTTTAACCTTTGGAGGCAGTGGGTGACCTTTGTCTGCCTCCGTTAGCATTGTGACATTCTAATGGAACAAATGCCACATGATGTAGAAGGTTGCTGCTGTTGGGACTGTAGACTCTGTATCTTTGCTTCATTTTGGTGTTCTACAAGTATAATGGCAATCCATGTATAATTGTACCTGGGAACAAGATGACATTTTAGGTTTCTGAAAAGACTGGAATGCTGCCACAGTCCCCCAGAGAAGTAGCAGTGGCAAATTCTGGAGTGCCTGCCTTCATCATAACAGTCTCTAGCAACACCTATAAGGAGAATCCAAGAAATAACAGTATATAACCATCCATCTAAATAGTTTGCAGGGATTAACAGATGACTTGACTATATAGTACGATCGTCTTTCAAAGAGACAGAGCAAACCATTATAAGGATTACCAGCTTACATCTTGGAGGAAATGAAAATCACCAATATTCAACATTGACAACGAGTTACATACGTGTAACTAAGTAAGGTCTCCTGGCCTCACCCTTAACAGCCTGCAGGCACATTGGGCAAAGCAGGTCTGCTCAGCTGCCAGTCAAGATGCAAAGAGGATGTCATTTCCAGCTCCCACCATCACCACTAGCAAGTGAGGCTGCAGAGAGGAAAAACAACAGGGATCCTTGCAGTCTCACTCACTGGTGAGAGGGGACTCGAAACATTATCCTCCTTGCACCCTCATTGGCAGCTGAATAGATCTCCTTCACCCAGTATGGTTGCTGGCTTTTAAGGTTGGCTTGAAGTGCGGGAGGGGGCATTTGTATAGTCTGGCAGTAAGACTACATGGTCTTACTAAATACAGAGAAGTTATGGATTCATAATGCTAGGTTCTGAATCTGTAACTGCAATACGGAATGCCAGCCTATAATGTTAACACAGTTTTTGAAACAGAAGTTTTTCTCACCCATCTTTCCCTATCCCCTGTTTTTCTTGTCTAATACTGTTTGGTATACCTAGCTCTAAGCCAATTATTACTTCCAACTAGAGTAGACCTATTTCATTAATGAGATGTACATAAACGCTGAATTATTAAGTTCCAGTTGATTCAGTGAGTCTGTTGGGATGATAACTGAATTCAGGACCTTAAATGGTATCCATTTTAGCATATGATGTAGGAGAGTGGGAGGACTGAAGGATTAGAGGACAACAGAGTAGAACATTGGGAGTAGAACATCTTTAGCAGAAGACAAGGATCAGGAAGCAGGATATTGCATTAACCTCCAAGGGTACAAACTAGTGATTGTTTCATTGTTTTTATCTAAACAGCCTATGTGAAGTTAGAAAAGGCTGATAACATAATCACTTCAACAAAGACATGGAAATTATAGAAGGCTAATATTGGAACAAACTATAATCACAGAGTTATGAAATTAAAAAAATGCAGTATCTGAATACATCAATGATGTATTAAATAGAAAAAGTATTTAGTTCTCTGGGTGATAGTTATTAGTACAGTTTAAAATGACAGTGCCTATTTTCTCTCTTGCGTTACCTAATCATCATAATTAGTGGGGTGGAAATCCATATAGCAATGATCCAAGTAACATCTTTTCTATAGTGGCTGCAGGAACCATGCTTTCAAATATATATTCAAAATTCTCTCCAGTAATGATATATTTATTCATTGGTACTAAAGCTATATCTAATGCAACCACCTTCTTTGAAAATAGAGCTGGAGTTTGATCAGTTCCCTGATACCCCTTGTCTCTTTTGCTGTATCACAACATTTTATGGGAATCTCAGAAAAATGTTGATACAATTTATTTTGTTTCAGATTTGTCCCAAAAAGAGAACTGTATGGATCCATGCAACATCAGAGACCTTGGCAAGGGATCTGGATTCAGTGGCATATCAAGGCTGAGCAGTGCCTAACACAAATACAGAAATTTGCTGTTGCCGCTGCCGCTATCACCTCCGCACCGGGCCAAGAAGGACCCCTGTGGGGGCGGTGGGACCGAAGGGGCACGGGGTGGCAATGGTGAGCACGGGGGGTGACAAGTGTGGGGGGACAGCGGAGAGCGTGGAGGGAGGCGCAGGGAAGTAGCAGGGGGTGCAGGGGGTGTTGGGGATGATAGAGTTTCAGCCCCACAGAAATGCAGCGGAAAAACCAGAGTTCAGTGAGCCAACAGCAGCAGCCTTATTCCCCAGTAAGGATACTCACACACAGAGGAGTTTCTTCCAAAACAGGAGGCACCTTATCTTGCAGCAAAGTTCCATTATATACAAAACATAGGACAGACAGACAAAAGCTTGCACCAGGCACCAGGTTTGGTCAACAGACAAATACATACTGGCGTTGCTTTGTTATATACATATCTATAACCAATCAGGTAGAGGTTTGCACACCTCCCTCTACCATCTGCACGCGACCCCAGTTTCTTATGCAACCTTGCAATTACCCACAGCTGGGGCATGATGCAACATTTTTACAGTGGGCTGATCATTTTCCCAGGGTTCCTTGCCTGGAATCCCTGACAGGGGGTGGCAGTTAGTGCAAAGGGCAGTGGTGAGAATGGGGGAGGCGAGGGGGGTGGCAGTGAGTGTGGGGCGGTGGTGGGCAGGAGGCCCTCCCGGGCATTGGCACCCAGGGCACACAGCCCAGCTGTCCCACCCTAGTTATGCCTCTGTCTGGATGGCAAATCAAGATTGATAAGGAGTTAGTCAGGAATCACCTGGCTAATATATATGAGTTCAAATCTGAAGGGCCAGATGAATGGCATGCCAGGGCACTGTAGGAACTTGCTGAACCACTTGCCGTCATTTTGAGATATCTTGGAGAATACATGAGGTGGCAGAGAACTGGAGAAAGGCAGAGTCCCTCTCTGCAAAAAAAAGCAAAAAAGAGGATCCTGGAAGCTTCACATCATTTAGCCTGACCTCGGTACCAGGAAAAATATTAGAATGGGTTGTGCAAGACTGTCTGTAAACATCCTGATGACAATGCAGTGATCAATAAGAACCAACATGAGTTTGTCAAGAACAAGCCCTGCCAATTTAATCTTATACTTTTTTTTTTCTGGTCAGGTCAATAGTTTAGTGGATGTTGGGAATGCTGTGGACACAGTTTGTGTGGGTAGGGGCAACGAGGCTACAGAATAAAACAGCACATCAAAACTGGGAAACAAAGGCCACAACTTTATTGGCTACAGCATACAATGGGTTGGCCAAAACATGGGTCTGGATCCCTGCATTGATCAGCCCATTGCTGAACAATGTACCCAAGCTTCTGACCCAGTGCCAGAATCCCAAATAACGAGCAGGGGGATCCCACCATCCGAGAACCCCCTGCCACCAAGAGGTGCAAGCAAGGCATGTCCACCTGAGCTGGACATGCTCACTGCCACCTTGCACCCCCTCCCACACCACAAGAGGTCAATGAACCATTGCCCAAAGGCCATTGGCCCCAACCAACCTGGATCCAAGACCCATGTGACTGCCAACAAGTTGTGACAGAGAAGAAACAGACCGAAAGCAAACAAAGCCAGATACACAAACCGCGAACACAATAAAACAACAATCAGCACAAACATTGGAAGATACAAAGGGAGGGCAGGCAGCAAGCAGCCCGGACACACACTAATGTCTGTTCACGTGGACACAGGGGAATGTATCCCCTATGGCCACCCAGCCAGCCACGGCAGCCAATCAGAGCGCAGGAGGCATGCTCCAATTGGCTGCTGCCTCCTGGGCATTCAGGCACTCCCCACAAGGCCTCCCCGGAAATGGCCCCTCCTCCCAGCCTGCAGAAGGCCGGAAGGGCCGCCATTCCTCCACACTCCCATTCCACCCCACAAATGGTGCCGTGTGGTGAGTTGCGCAGCTCACTTGCATAGGTAGGGCTGATAAGGCTACAGAATAGAACAGCACACCAAAACTGGGAAACAAAGGCCACAACTTTATTGGCTACAGCATACAATGGGTTGGCCAAAACATGGGTCTGGATCCTTGCATCGATCAGCTTGTTGCTGACTGATGTATCCAAGCTCCTGACCTGGTGCTGGAATCCCAAATGACCAGCAGGGGGGATTCCACCATCCAGGAACCCCCTGCCACCAGGAGGTGCAAGCAAGGCATGTCCCCCTGAGCTGGACATACTCGTCGCTGCCTTGCACCCCCTTCCACACTGCAAGGGGCCAATGAACCATTGCCCAAAGGCCATTGGCCCCAACCAACCTGGATCCAAGACCCATGTGACTGCCAACAAGGTGGGCCCACCCCTGCGGACTGCCTATCGCCAACCTCCGCAGCTGCAGCCAATAAAGATCCCTATCCACAGCCCACCAGCTGTAAGGGGCCAGGAACGCCCCACACCACCAGCCCCTGCGGGCCAGAGGCATAAAGGCCAGGCATGGTAAACTCACAATTTTATTTCAGGCCTGATGTAACCCATAAAGGCCCTGGATCTCCATCTTCCCACCCTCATTATGTCCTCATCAGACAGACCCCATTCTGAAGCTGCAGTGGCAGCCCCAATCCTAAAAAAGTGACTCCCAAACTGGGCGGGGGGGGGGTAGCCGAAGGCAGGCCAGGGCCACCCACAAGATGGCCACAAACTGGAACCTAGACAAAGCAGTGCAATCCTGGTGGATGAACAGGGGGCCCAGGCCCCTTGGTGTCTTTTACAGGTACCTACTCAAGGCCTTGACTGGGCAGGTGCTGCTCCCGTGCAATGTGTGGAGCCACACTGTGGTCTCCTGCCCCCGCTGGTCATTGTTCAAGCACCTGACCCGCAAGGCGAGAGAAGACCCATGGAAGGCAGCATCTCTGACCAAGAATATCCTCTTGGTTGTATCCCTCTTGGAGCTGCACACCAGCTCACCCACCCTGAATGCCCCAAAGAATGCAATAGTGAAAGCAGCCCCAAACAAGGCCACTTCAAAACAGGAGCAGCAAACTTCAGGCAGACTCCGGATCAAGTCCCTGAGCAGGTTGAACAAAATGGGCTGCCTGGTGTCTTTGGAATGGGGACGAGTCCACCTCCAGCCCACCAGCACTTTTCTGACCCGAAAAGACGTGCAGGGATCGTCCCACCTCACAGCCTTACAGAAAAAGGAGATGCCAGCCAGATGAGCAGACAGCGAACGGGGATAGTCCAAGGTCCCACAAGTAAGCTAAGAAATGCAGCACATGCTGGTCAGGGATCTTGCCCGCAAACGATATCCTTGAAGCTGACAAAAGTCTTGGAACCCGCAGAATACCCTGCGGTAGGCCTGGAAGGTGCTAGGCATGATGGACTGGAACAACCCTTCCATTACTCATCGTTCCCAAGGTCCCAAAGCTCCTCCAGGAATGCTGCTGGCACAGGGTCTGCCTCTGGGGCCAGGGTTTGAAATCTCTCTTCCTGGAAGTGAGATAAAGAGTCCGTGATCGCATTATCCAGCCCTGGAACAAATCAAGCTGAGAAGGATATGTTAGCAGACAGGAACAAACCTCTTAACCAGTCTCATAACTCTGTTAGACTTGGATGACTGGTGATTGATAACAGCCACCACTGCCTGATTGTCACACCAAAAGCAGACCTTCTTATTGCTGAGCTCCTCTGACCAAATGGACATAGCGAGCAGGATCGGAAAAAATTCCAAAAAGGTGAGGTCCCTTACTACATCTCCTGCTAGCCATTCCTGTGGCCATCGCCTAGTGCACCAGCGTCCTTGGAAGAAGACTCCGAAACCCACTGACCCAACTGCATCAGACTGAATCTACAGCACCTGACTAGGCTCGAATCTGTCCTGTCATACCTACACCCCATTGAAGTTTTCAAGAAAGGAAAGCCAAACATGAAGGTCCTCCTTAACACCCCAGGTGATATGGATATGATGGTGTGGGGCCTTCATACCCGATGTGATTCTTGTTAACCTAGCACAAAAAGCCTTCCCGGGGGAAACAACCCTGCAAGCAAAGTTAAGGCGCCCCAACAAGGTCTGAACCTCCTTCAAGGAGGCCTTACTCCACCCCAAGAAGGACACGATTCACTCCTTAATGCCCACAAGCTTGTCAGCTGGCAGGCAGGACACTCCGAGGACGGAGTCAAACTGGATGCCCAAAAAGGAAAGCGACATGGAAGGGCCCTCCGTCTTTTCTTGTGCCAAAGGAACCCCTAGCTCGTCTGCCAATTCTTGGAATACCCACAACAATTTAGCACAGTCCCCAGACCCGATCTTCCCCACAAAGAGAAAGTCGTCCGGGAAAGGGTGACCAGGGAGGACCCCGCCCAGCACTTAACCACCCATTCCAAGAAGGTGCTGACAGCGCACCCCATTGGCATGGCCCTGTCGTAATACCAAAACCCATCAAATTTGAACCCCAGCAAGCAGTAATAATCCAGATGAACTGGAAGTATTGTGAAGGCAGACTGAATATCGTACTTGGCCATAAACACCCCCTGGGCACACGACCATACCAGGCAGACGGCCTGGTCAAAAGAGGAATAACAAACGAAAAAAAGATCATAGGGAATGGCATCATTGACAGACGAGCCCCTCGGGAAGGACAAGTTATGGATAAGCCTGAATTCCACAGGGGTCTTCTTGGAGACCATGTCAAGAGGAGACATCCTGAGATTGGGCATAGGTGGAGAAGAGAAGGGGCCCATCACCCAGCCTGCCTGCACCTCCTTGGAAATTTTTCTGGCAACCACCTGTGGAAGATCCCAGGTAGATCCCAGGTTGCTTGCCTCGAAGGCCACGTGAGGCCCCACGGCCGGGATCCGGAAGCCCACCGTGAACCCAATCTCAATGAAACGGGCCGCCCTCTGGTCCGGGTAAAGAGCCAGGAGGGGACAGAGTGCAGGCAGGTGGACAGGGGAATGAGAGGGAGTGAAACTAATGCCGGGCAAACCCAGCTCTGCTGGAGGGGGTGGGGAGCAGAAAGGGAATCATCCTTATGGCTAGGTTGGGCGCCATCACCATGGCCGGGGTCGGAGAACTGGGTTCCCCTGTGGCGAGGGCAAGACACCCTAGGGTGGGATCCCAGGCAGCCCTCACAGCTGTGCTCAAACTTACACTGAGCCCGTTGGCACTTGCCCTGGTTGAACTCCCAGCAAACCAATGACCTCGAATCTTTCTTCCCTGGTCCACGGAAAAGCTTATTGCCCTCTGTCCTACTCCTGGTGTGGGGACCAACAATCACAAGCCAGAGCTTGTCATTGATCGGGTCTCAACAAGCAGAGTCACTATGCGAGGCTCGCTTGTGGAAGGCATAGTTATATTCAATGGCGGCTGTCTCTCCCGCAAGAGACCTAGCCTTAAGCACATTTCCCAGATGATTGGGTAGAGGCCAACCTCTGTTGGGTAGGCTGCCATAACCACCCCCATAAAAACATTATACCCCTCCAGCTAGTTGCTGAATGAGCTTTCAACCAACTTGGCTTTCTCCTCTTTTCTTCACTTTTTTCTGGATCTGGGTACGCACCTTTCCTCTCCCACAGACCACCCTAAAAGAGATGACCCGGCCTGAACCCCCCCCACTGAACTGCCCAAGGGGCCCAGGACTAGACCGGGACCCCTGCTGCCACCCCCCCACTGCACCTGGGATGGCCAAGTGGCCACCACTGCCACAAACAGGCAGCCTGAGCCCCCCAGGCCCAAGGAACTGACCCACCAACGATCTGCCACCTTCAAGCCCCACCGGCAGGCCTCACTGTCCCGCTGAGCTCCTCTCTTGCCACCACTCATCCGCCATTGCTGCTGCTGCTCCAGAGCTGCCGACGATCGAGGAGCCCCAGCAAGCAGCCCAGATGCACACTAATGGCTGCCCATGTGGACGTGGGGGAATCTATCCCCTACAGCCATCCAGCTAGCCATGGCAGCCAATCAGAGCGCAGGAGGTGCGCTCCAATTGGTCGCCAACTCCCAGGCATCTGGCCACTCCACTCAAGGTCTCCTTGGAAATGGCCTCTCCTCCTGGCCCACAGGAGGTCGGAAAGGCCACCATTCCTCCACACCCCTGCTCCACCCCACAAATGGCACTGCGCGGTAAGTTGTGTAGCGCACTTATCTGGATTTCAGCAAAGTTTTTGATAAAGTCCCCCATAATACTTTGATTTCTAAACTGATTAAATATGGAATAGATGGGAACACTGTTAGATGGATCCATAATTGGCTGGAAAACCATGTTCAAAGAGTCATCTTCAATGGCTATGCTTCAAACTGAAAGATCTTGAGTGGAACACATTGGTTCTGCCCTAGAGTGATTACTCTTCAAGATATTTGTCAGTGAAATAGATGTGAGGCTGGAGGGAATCCTTATCAAGTTTTCAGATTAAACAAAACTGGAAGGCGTGGCTAATACGTTGGAAGATAGGAACAAGAGAACTGATTAACTAGCAAACTGATTAAATGTGGAATAGGTGGGAATCATAGTCAGAGAGATCCAAAGCTTGTTGGAAAATTGTGCTCAAAGAGTCATCATCATTGGCTGCACTTCAGACTGGAAGGAGTTCTCAAGCTGAGTGCCTCAGGGGTCTGTCCTAGGGCCATTACTCTTCAATGTTTTAACAATGACCTAGATGATGGGGTGGAGGGGACCTTTATGAAGATTGAAGATGACACAAAACTGCAAGGTGTGGCTAACACATTGAAAGATAGGTACAGAACTGAAAGAGATCATGGTAAACTAGAAAATTGGGCAGAAATTAAAAGAAAGAAATTGAATAGAGTCAGATGCAAAATTCTACATATAGGCCACAAAACTCAAATGTATAGGTATAGGATAGGAGATACATGGGTCAGCAGTACTACATGCAAAAGGGACCTTGGGATTATTGTTGATCATAAGTTGAACATGAACCATCAATGTGATGCTGCAGCAAAGAAGGTGAATGCTATTTTCTCCTACATTAATAGAAGCACAGTTTTCAAGTTGAGGGAAGTAATAGTTCCATTATATTCTGCGCTGGTCAGGTCAGAGCTCATCAGGAGTACTGCATTCAGTCCTGGGCACTTTATTTTAAGAAAGACAGTGATGACAGTGTGGTGTACTGTGTCTCATTGCTAGATCCATACTACTGGCTCCAATTTAAACTAAGAGGTGTTTCCCCACCATTTTTTTTTAGAAATATCTTCCATCATTTTTTTTCAGCTTAGCTTCTCAGATGACAATTTGTCCTAAACTGGCAGAACAGATGGTAGGAAAAAATTTACAAGGAAATTAGACAAATGCACTAATATCATACAGATGTCTTTGTTCTATTATAACGCAAAAAAAGCGAAAACAAAAAAGGCACATTGAACAAAAAGTGTCAGTTAATTTTAAAAAGCCTTAAAAAGAATTGATTTTTTAAAGCTGAAAAAAAACCCCACTCTGTCACCTATAATTTTACAAATACTGAGTATTTTATTACATGCCAGGAATCTTTGGATTAAAACATTCCCCCATCATTTGAACGCTCATTGAAACTAGATTTTCCTCTTGTAGACTTCAGTGATATTGCCCTCTTGTTGGGATTACTTTGTTATTCTTGAACAATATGAGCCAGCTCCCTGCATTTTATTTTTTAAAAATGGATTGCTGCAAAGAGGTTAAAGAACCAGAGTGTAGGAATCATTGTCTCTAATCTGTCTCTTCTGTGTTGGACATATTCAGGGCATTTTAGAAACCAGTGTAGATGAAATATTTCTTTATAGGCTTTTTTTTTTGGTCTGTTTTTCAGACTCCAGTGCACAGAAAGGGGTGATGGAGAGAAATTACTCCTTTAAAATTTCATTCTATTGTAGAAGCAGTGAGATTCTCTTCTGCTTAACTGCTGTTCCATCGTTATAAAATTACTGTTGCCAGCGGTGGAGCTTGGAGTGCATGGAGGGAGGCGGGAGGGCGTGTGGCTACCGCATGAGGGCATGGCCATGGTGTGTGTGGGGTGTGGTCATGGCGTGCAGAAGTGTGGCTATGAGTCGGGACGCCCCAAAACATTGCTGCTGGGGGCAAACCACCTCCATTGCCCCCCCTCCCCATCCCTGTGTGACTGACTGTCACCCAACTATTTGCTTATCTTCCTGTATTCCCCAGTTCTGGGCAAAGGTCTTCTTGACGGAGCTCAGCCCAACCACAGGAGGCTCCCTACTGAAGATGCACTCAGTGAAACACATGAAGGAAGTTCTTTTGACTTTTGCAGTGATGGGCAGCATAGTGGAATGTTCTCTTTAGGCTTGTGCGTCAGCCATTAAGGTCCATTCAGCAAGTATCTCTACCTTATTAAAATTACCAAAAGTGCTATAGAAAAGTAAGAAGTAGAGATGGAAAGCATATTTATAATTATTCACTTCGAGATCAGAAAACACATTTCTCAACAGTTGGAAAACCCTGTCAAGAAGAATAATACAGTGGTAAGGCTTCTGAACAGTTTTTTGCTGGTATTCCAATCTCCCAAAATGTTGCAAAGTAATGCTGTGCAGAGAAAAACACATATTTCTTTGCATAAGAACCATGGTTTCTGTGTAGAAATTGGGTTTCCTGCACGGAAAACTTTGTTTCTTGTTCAGAAAACACTGTTCCCTGCACATGAAACACATTTCCTGTGCAGAAAGTACACTCCATTTTTTTTTCCTACAATAATTCTGTCACAAAAATTCCTTCACACACATTCAAATATGGGCAGAATACTGTGGAGAAATTGTCATTTTCTTTGGCAGTGAGGAGAAATCGACATCAACTATTTGTCCATGTACTGTGAAGATGAAATTTTTAAGTATTTACATCCCTAGTAAGAAGTGCCACTGAGTTTTGCAGGACTTTCTCCCAGGTAAGGGTATAACAGGATTATAGGCTCCCTCTCCCTCTCCCTCACACACACATACACAGCATTTGCAGTCCTCAAAGATAACTGAAATTAATTGTGGTGAACAGATGGTGGTTGGTGAATTCACTTACAACTTCAGGTTTAGACAGAAACAGAAGGACTATGAATAGGGATAGACGAGGATTTAGTAGGGTTGTCACCTTTCTTTTATACTAACTGCCTCCTCAGCTTTAATAGCTAAACAGCAGGTTGGTACAATATGGTCCTGTCCATGCTGTGGATAGCTGTACAATATTCAATTTAGCAAGTGCAGAAAATTGAGACTTTCATTTCCTTTGTATCTGATGAAAGAAATTTACCAAAATTCACAGATTTTTTATCAGAATTCATCTATCTGTAGCTGTAAGAAAAAGTGAAAAGGAGAAAAAGTATAGAGAACTTGCTCCTTGTTTCAGTACCTTTTTAGAATTGCACCAAGGCAAATAAACGTTATTAAGAAGATGCTTCCAACCCTGGAGGGTTCTGCTTTTTCTTTTTGAAATTATGCTTTTCAAATCCTAGGAAGCATTATATTCTTCTGGGGAGTTTGCTCAAGAGTGTAGGTACGTGATGGTTGGAACAATCCTATAAATAACTAAAGTGAGCCAGAACAGAATACATAAGAACATTTTTATTGATCAACTTTTGTTCTGGAGAGCGTGTACAAGCTTTTTACTGTACACACTTTAGTTTGCGGAGAAATAAAAAGCCAGGCTGAAAGGAAAAATATCATAAAGGAGCAGGGTATGGGGAGGACACTGGAGGCACTTTCATTGTCCAACCCTCCATGTTACATTATGCATTTTTTTTAAAAATATCTTCACCTCTGCTTAGAGCCAAACAGGCAAGTGGTTATAGCTAAACATACAACATCTAGTTATGCCTCAACTAAAGGCAGCTGCTTAGAAATATTATATTATTTGGTGATATTAAATGAGAATGAATATATACACAAGTACTTCCACTTTGCCCCCTGAATTACCTTTGAGTCACTCCAGTTATCTCACCACTAGCACTGGATGCTGCTGAATATTTAGTTCAGTTCTTCAGCATTCCTTTTTAAAGTGCTTTATAATTCCACTTCTTGGGTAGGGTCCAGCATGAAAGTTCTGTTGATAAAACAGCAGAATACAGAACAAACAGAAGGCAGTGATCTCCCCCTCTGATTACAGCTCTCCATGCGCACCCAAAAACTGCTCTGGCTGGTTGGAAACCCCTCATCCAACGTTTTAGGGCAGCTTTGTGGGCTACAGGGAAGTTGGAGAAATGGAAGTTCTGTTACTGTGACAAAATAATGCTAGCAGCATGTTAGAGCTTTATTTTCCTTGAACAATTAGCCAGGCCGCAGAAATTACTCCATGTGGCACTGGCAGGGTGAGCAAAGTGTGATTTTCCCAGTATTGTTCAACTCTGACTCCCAGCATCCTTTATGACCGACTGGCTCAATTCAGTTCCAGAATTACTAGAAAAGGGGTGGTCAAAGTACAACCCATCTCCAAGGGCTGTTTTTGTAATTCCTGGGCCTTTCCAGTTCACAGAGTATTGAAAAGGCCTCAAAATGCTTCCAAACACCCTCGGTGCATTTTTGACACGTTTTAGCTCCCTGATCCATTTTAGGCACACAGGAGGCCTTTCCTAAAACAGGATTAATGGAGCACTTCGTTTTGTAAAGAGGCCACTTTTTTTTGCCTAAAATAGATGGGGGGGGGGAATGTTGTGAAAATGCCCTCTATGCCCCTCCCCCAAAGGCTGTAGAGGTATTTGTGGGGGGCAACAAGTCCTGTACAACATTATGTTGGAGGTTTCTGGAGAAATGTAACTTTCCAGAGCTTTGGTTGTGCTGAAGGTAGAGAAGATGTATAAGTAGCTACTTCTTTGGGGACCTATCATATGTTCTCCTTCAAGGAAATACTGCTGGGAAGTTATAATGCTGAAGCTGAAGCCACCTTCAGTGAACGCGCCTCTATAACACACAATCCCAACAAGCACAGCATGGAAATGGCAAGCCCTGAAATCAAAAGCAATCATCAACAGCCTGCCTAAGCATCAAACGGAGGTGTCATTTGTTACTGAATGCGGAATATTTATTCTGGGCATGATGGCGCACAGAGTGCACAAAATGAGCCATCGTCAGACACACATTTATTTTCATTGAAGGGCATGCTGTGCTAATAAACCATTCCACTTTCCCCCTAGTTTATTTTATTTTGGCCTAGAGCATTTCTCCCACATTTAGGACAAATAATGGACTTCAGAAGCAAAGGGTACAGACAGTCAGAGTTGGAACATATGGATGTCAGAAATGTATACCTTCACTGGGGGAGATGGAAATTATACCCATGGGCACATTTTTGATGCATCCCTTTATGAGGGACTGAAGTACTTACTTCTTTGGACTATAGATCCCTTTCCCAGAATCTTCTAGCTAGGGGATTCTGGAAATTGTAGCCCCCAGCATGCACAGTGTTGCTGAGGATGCCCCATTTCAGGATGTTTTTTGTCAATCTGAATCTGGAATCTGACTTATTGTGTGCTGTCTCCTGCATTTCTTGATGCCTAGTGTCAATACTTAGCTTGGGAGAGGCTGTCATTTAAATACGCACACAGCTATTGTGATGACATTTGTATTGGTACTGTTGCAAAATATAGTCCACACAGACCTTGTAGCACAGTGTGTGTGTGTGTGTGTGTGTTTATCCCTCCAGATTGTGTTGGACTGCCTCCTATCACTCCTAATTTGCATAGCCAGTAGTGCAGGATTGTGGGAATTGTTCCAACAGTCTCAGGAAATCTAAATATTTGCAATTGGTAGCCCATGACCCAAGCTGCAGAACTATGGCCCTTTCCGCACCACCCTCCTAACCCACCACAGGAGAAGAACAGGATCATGATGACAGTTCTACATGATGTTGTGGTCCCATCCTTCTCCCATTCCCAGATGGCGTAATCACAGAGTAAATCATTGACAGATTTTCCCCATCAATGACCTGCAGTCATGTCACCATCAAGGACTTATCTGTCATGTAGAAGCCCAAGAAGCACAATGGCTGCACTTCCTGCTCCAGAGCAGCCTGGGAAAGTATCCAGCTGCACTGTGGAAGGAAGAAATGGGGCCATCGCACTTACTTCATTGCAGAGGCAGCCAGTATGGAGGAGAGTACTCCCGTCGCACTCCTCTTCCAGCAAACCCACTGCTGGGATCCCCACTGGATGCTGCTGAGAAAAGGTAAGGTGCAGAAAAGGCATATGTTTAAAGGAGAAGGCAGGCAGATCATTATGAATTTCATATACTTCCATGTAAATTGTTATGGTAAAAACACAAAATGCAGTGAATAAAAACAGTAAATATAATATAATATAATATAATATAATATAATATAATATAATGAAAAATCATCTTGAAATCTGACAAAACAAACCACAACAATATAGCTGAGAACATCTGAAGGGATGTGAAAAAAGAAATTGAAGGGCTGATATTTGTAGTTCAAGAGCAGGCACTTCAAAGAAATTGCATCAAGGCAAATATTGAAAAAATAACTACAGATAGTAAATATTGTCTTTGTAAAGAACAACATGACACTGCTTGCAACTTTATCAGTACATGAGCAAGACTGTGCAGACTGAATATAAGAAATGCCATGATAATGTGGCTGCAACGATACGTTGAAATCCCTCCAAAAATATGATTACCATCTGCAAAGAAGAGGTGCCAACAAAAGCCTGAAAAAGTTGTTGAGAATCATGATGGAAGAATCCTGTGGGTCTTTAAAATTCAAACTGACAAGCAATTAGAACATAGCATGCCAAAGAGAACTGGGGCTGAGAAGAAGAAGGCTTTGGTTATAGATGTGGCAATCCTGAAAGAGAGCAAAATTGAAGACAAAGACTAGGAAAAGAATATGAAATATCATGATCTACAAATTGAGGTTCGATGTCTTGGGAAGAAGAAAACAACTCTTGTTCCAATAGTGATAGGTGGTCTGGGAGTGACTTGAAAAGGATAGACAAAACATCTAACTGAAATTGCCACATATAGGAGCACAATAGAACAGTTACAAAAAATGACATTTCATGGAAGATACGATGTTATCTGATCATTCATTGGTTCCTAGATTCATGAACTGAATCTGAATCACTGATGGTCCAAAACTCCAGCTGGTAACACCTGGTCAGCTGGGAAATTGATATGTAATAATAATTGTTATTGTGGTGTGCCTTCCAGTTTTATGGCATCCCTAAGGTGAACTTATCACAGGGTTTTCTGGGACTGAGAGTGTGTGAGATGCCCCAAATCACCAAGTCAGTTTCCATAGCCAAGTGGGCAATCAAACCCTGGTCTCCAGGGTTGTAGTCCAATGCTCAAACCATTACACCACCTTGGCTCTATTATTAAAGAATAATAATGCAGTTCAAGCAGTTAACAATGTCGCTACCATAAAGACAATGACAAAATAATAAATGGAATATTGTAAAATGGTTTAAAGCATGAAATTAACACACTAAGGAAAGGGGAAAATATACAAGACCCTATTAAGTGAATGTATAGACAGCCCTGTTCTATATAAACCAGAGCATTTCTGATTGGTAGCTCCTCAGTGGTAGTTCTTCAATTGCAGAGGAGTCTTGGTAGTCCTGATCCTTGATACCGAATCATTCTAGGGTTGCTGAGCTCCACTTGCTTCCCCGTTCTGGGGCCTATAGATTTCCCTATCCTTGGCTTAGATGATGGTTCACCACTACTCTTCACTACTATAACAAGTTGTCAGTTTCAATTGGCTATGAACAAGTACCCTTAAAAATAGTCACGCTAAGAGCTGGTTCACAGAAAACATTTCTTGCCTTTGCTAGTAGTCTGGACTCCATCTTCCCTGGGGATGTGCAACACTGTAGCAATGTGGGAAAGAACTATCTGTCAGAGAATCAATAAATATATTTTTCAACTTATGATTGTGAATGGAGTCTAGACTGTGTGAAAATCAACTAGTCATTAATTGTCCTGAAAGAAGGGAATGCACAAGTGACAACAATATGAATGTATTTGCAACTGGCAAGACCCAAGTGAAGAAAGTAATGAAAAAATAGTTTTCAAGTCACCGAATAACAGTGATGATTTAAAAATTACTGTTGCTGCAGCTGGGAAGGGGAAAAACAACCTTTTCCTTAACATTTACAAAACTACTAGTGATACTTATATATAATCAATTGCTGTTGTCGTATACCTTCAAGTCATTTCTGACTTATGGCAACCTGAGGTGAAACTGTCACAGGGTTTTCTGGGGCTGAGAGTGTGTGACATGCCCAAGGTCACCCAGTGGGTTTCCAGGGCTGAACGGAGAACTGAACCCTGCTCTCTGGGGTCGTAGTCTAATGCTCAAACCACTATACCACGCTGGCTGTCTTATGTAATCAATACAATTGTAGAAATCAAATAATAATCTTTAAGGAAAATGAATATGAATTATGGGATGTGTAGGCTTTCAGGTACGTTCAGCACTTTAGGAAATTGTCCTGCACACTACCACATAATGACTACTTGGGGTGGTCTAGCAAGCCACAAAGCAAGCTGTGCCTACCTAAAAGACTTCAGTATAAGACAGAGATGGGCAAACCACACAATTCCTTTGAGAACACAGTTTTCTTGGCCATGAAGAACCTCTTTCACAGAAGGCTAACCCCTCTACTTTCCTTTTTGCCAGGCAATTCATTTTCGCAAACTCTTTTTGCCCCCCACCCCCGGCAACCACTTACAGATACTTACAGAAAAAAAGTAATATTTTGGGATTGAAAAGCCAACTAGAGCAGGCCTTTGAGAAGTTGTACTCAAAAGTTACTTCTTCAAGCACACATCAAGACCTCCATCATTATTATAAGCTCATGAAAATATATCCTCTGTCCAACACATCTCACTGTGGATCACCCCTGAATGTTTTCTCTGCTCCTTTCACTGTTTCATGCGTACGCAGCCTCCATCCATCCAGGTATACAAAAGCATAATCTTCCCCACCCTTCAAAGCTGCTGGTAGGTGGATCCCTCAGCTGTTTGCTGTTTTTCTGCTGATCTCCGTCCATCCGTCCCTCTCTCCTCCTCACAGGCTATCTGGCTTCCTTGACTGCCCTATGCCAGCTTGTTGCTCCTCTTCCCAAATCCCCACTGCTTTCCCCAGGGTACCACTACTCATTTTAAATTTCTCCCATGTTCTTAGAAACCAGTGGCAAGGCCCCACTTTTTGCTGCTCCCTATATTTCTAAATGCAACACAGCACAGAGGAAGATGTCAGTCTATAGTTGCTTGTCTTCTTTATTTTTGAAGAATATCTCTGAGCCTCATAGGTGGCCCAGAGGCCTCCAAGGGAAGTTTAGACAGCCATGGCTTGAAGTCTTCACTTTGGTTCATTGCTAGTCCAGTTGCTGGTAAGATTGCTTGAACAATTGGAATGCCGCCACATCTGGTGGGCCACTACTTGCTCACCTCAACAGCCAGCCAGAGATACAGCTTGGAAAAGTTACCTTTTGGAATATAGCTGCGAGAATCTCTAGCCAGTATTTTTTTCCCCCATGATCTGTCCAAACTTTTCTTACTTCACTTGTATTCTCAGTAACTCCAAGAAAATGTTGTAAATGTTTAAAGCTATTTTTTTTAAAAAAAGGCCTTTGGTAATGTTCATGTTCAAAATCACTATGCTATAAATAAATCCAAATGCTAGTATTAATTTTATTAGCAAGTAGATCTGATATATTTTACTGTGAATGTCTTATAAATTTTCAAACCCTGTCAAACAATGACTCTTGAATTTTTTGCCTTAGCAAAGGTATATGAGGGCTGTGAGGGAATATGGAATAAAATGAAGTCAGTGAATAGACAACAGTGTAAAACAATCAAGGCTGTTCTGTGATGAAGGAGTTTCAGTACCACCAACTTCCTACTAAAACAATCTTTTTAGCTGCAGGAGATGATGACAGACAAGACAGAATTATCAATAATATTCCTGTTTAAAGCAAAGTGCTAAATGACTGGAAGGTGTTTACTACAGTTAAAATACTTTCTTTTAAAATAGTTTATTTTATTAAGATACCGAGTGGGTTGCTGAGGAATCACACTTGGTTATATTAAACATCTTGTCAAGGGAAGAGAAGAGACAATCAGCATGTATTCTTGCCTTACAAGCTATATGAGATGATACCAGAAATGTCAAGAGTTTTCCATGGGAATTCATGGATAGTATATATCTATCAAGTAAGTCTGTATGATTTCAGAGACTGGAGCTCTGAGTGCTTTAACAGTTGTGTAGATTGGAGATTGTACTAGTATCTTGTTCCCCCAAGTCTTTAGCACTTTGATGAGAGAAATTATGCTGGCTAAAATGCCATCTCCTGTATAAATATTAATATCCCAAGAACCCTGCTCATGTTGAATCTTCTCAAGAAGCATGAAAACAGTTCTTCTGCTAGCCTATCTACAATCAATTTTCAAGTGTTTGCCATCTATGACTATTTTTATAAGCTGCTTTAACTCCCTCTCCCCATAAAAAGATCTACCTACAATGACCAAAAATCCATGAGTGAAAGAACTGGGCAAACCTTCTGCTAGAAGGCATTCTAAAGAGAATGTCAAGAAGCTCTGCCCCACAGGCCATATACCCACCTGGCCCATGAGCTTTTACTCAAGGTCCTACACTTCCTCTGTGGGCAGAAAAAAGCTCTTATCTCTGCTTGTCTGTTGGTTATAGACCATTGCTTTTCTTTGTTTGGGACAAGAGTGGGTCCAATTACATGGGAGCCACTGCTGAAAAGTTCTGTCCTATGTGCTTACCTACTGGAGCTACAAAGGTGAGGATGCCGTGCAGAACCTCAAATGAACATCTAGGCAAGCAAACATGCTCTCATGAGAGGAGTCAATTTTTTAGCCAGTAAGAAATGGATCTGAAGTAATACATTCAAAATCACATACTATTGTGATGGCACCTGATCAAAACAGCATTGCAACAACTCCCAGACCATGCTACCAGGAGTTGCTGGGGGTACAGTGGTAAATTCTGAAGGAGGAGTTCATCTTAAAAGAGAGTCAAAAAACACAGACAACTATATGTGAATAATCTGTTTTATCTGTTATAATGTGTGTGTGCACATATGGGTACCTCCACACATAATCAATAGCACGTAGTATACTATCCAACCAGAATCAGCTGTCAGGCCAGAATCAGCTGACAAAAGGTGGTACAGTGTCTAAAATGTTGCACTTGGCCTGGAGACATGGAGTGTCACTTCCCTTGTTGGACATGGGGTTTTACTGGGTGAACTGCATTTACTGGGGCTGTCACTGTCCGAGGCTAGCCTATCTCATAGAGTTGTCGTGAATAAAGTCCAATGAAGTAATGTCAGTGGAACTGCTGGTGGTGGTGATTCTCTCTTCCCCCAACAACCCTCTGTACATCCTTGAAGTACACTACAGAGATGAGGGGGATTGCATGTAGAACAGATTTTTGGACTGCACAGTGGGATGCAAGAGGAGGAGACAGAGGCCATTGCCACACTATACTATTATAGTGCTATTATTCCACTTTCAACATCCGGGAGTTTGCAGTTTAGGGAGAATTAGAATTCTCAGCCAGAGAGCTCTTTGGCTTCAGTAAACTACAAACCCCAGAATTCCACAGGATGTTGAACATGGAATAAGCACTGTAACAGTGCAGGGCAGAAAAGGCCACTGAGAGGGAGAAAGAAAGTCCTGTCATAGGAACAGATTCCCACTAATATACTCCTTTCATCTCAGTAGAGGAGGGGTGAGGTACCAATGTGAACAACATTAAAATGCTATGCATAATCCATTTCACAAGTTAGTGAACTTAATTTTGAACTGAGTATAGTCACCTGTAGGAGATCCAGTGTGGTATTTGAGTGCTGGAGACCAGGGTTTGAATCCATGATCAGCCATGGAAAATCACTGGCTTAACTTGAGGAAGTCACATCTCCTAGTCTCATAGGCAATGGCAAACCTCCTCTGAATAATCTTGTCAAGAAAACCCTGTGACAAGTGGCTTTTTCGCACTTGGTGAAGAAAATGCCCTGTTCTGTTACTTACCGGACTGGTGTGCTCCCTTGGAGGATCCAGGCTGATCCGGAGCAGTGCATGGCCGTGCTACACACTGCTCTGGGGACGAAAATGGCAGCTTCTGGTTGGTGGAGACTCTCCACCAAACGGTGAAGCTCGCCAGCCTAAAGCCTGCCCCTGGAAGATCTGCAGGCTCGCGCTGGTGCGAGCCTGCAAATCTACACCGGAGCGCAGCCATGGAGTGGGGCGCGCCACGCTGTTGAAAGACCTGTTTAAGCGGTCTTTCAATAGCACGGCGAGCAACCACTTCTGGTCGTTCCGGAGAGGGCTGAAATCCGGAACTACAGAAAGTAGTCCGGACCCAGTCCGCCCCCCAAGTGCAAACGTCCTCGCTGGAGGATGCTCTGCCCCGTTGCAAATACAAAGTGAGGAAAAGGCCAAGGTTATCAGAAGCCAAAGTACCTTGAATGCACATGACATCAATAAAAGCAGGATAACGAGTTCATCCCAGAAGGCCCATGACATCTCATAAAGATCATCATGTAGATTTCATGCAGTGATAGGGACCATGGAGTTCTCCAGATGTTGTTGGACCATGACAATGTCCCCTTGTCCTTCACGTATGGCTATACTGGCTATATTGATGAGAGATGCAATGCAACAACATACGAAGAGCCACGTATTTCCCACCCCTCTTTACGTAAATAACAGATACCTTTGTAACTTTTCAAACAACACAGAGAAGGTTCATGCCAGGTAAATAAATAAAAATAGCACTCCCAAGCTTACAATACTGGCAAATGCAACTTCTCCAGATCATGACATTGGCCCTGCTGCGACAAAGATCCTGGAGCTGTGCTCCAACATTTTCCTGCTTTGTGACCTCAGCACTTTCCTCTCACTTTCTGAAAGTGCCTGTGTGTCTCTGAGGATAGCATGAGACAACCAGACATTTGTTCTTCCCATCTTGTCATCTTCAAGCAAGAAAGAACTTCCTGGGTTCAATTGCTACCCATCAGGTAGATATTAAAGGCAGACAGGAGTCCTATCAAGGCATCAAGACATTCAGTAACCCTGATTGTCATGTCCATGGCAAAGCAGGCAGTAAATCACAAGCGGCACAACTCCTACTTACAAAGCAAAAGTCAAAGAATGTCCAAACAGAAAGGAAGCCTAGAGCAAACAAATCCGAAAAGGCAAATCCAAACCGTAGTCCTAACAGGCAAAGTTCCAAGATGACCAGATCCAAGAGTACAGCACAGGGTTTTAGGGCCAAAGATACCAGTTGCTGACCCTGGGAGGAAAGGCCAGCTAGAGCCCTCTTTTATCTATGGCTGCTGGTGTTCTCTCATTAGGGCTCGCTTGCTACTTAAACAGGCCGAGCGACGCAAGCCTTCCTTTTCACGGCATTTCTGCTGCAAGGTAGGTGTGTCAGCTATGTCTTCCTCTATTTGTTCCCCTGGCTCTGGCCCTTGTTGTTGTTGTGTATTATCTCCCACTCGACTAGCTTTTGGGGTTACTTCAGCCTCTGGGGAAGGCTCTGCCTTGGAGTCAGAATCTTCCTCCTCGCTGCCACAGTCTCCAAGGCAGGGCATGACACTGATGTTGCCTAGCATGAAGATTGCAGTGCATATTTCCAGATATGAGGGGCAATGATCCTTGATGTATGTTGGAGCCATACGGGGTGCTGGGGTCCTGGGGATTTTTATTTATAGCTTTACTTTACTGGTAGCAATAAAGACAGATGAAGAAAACAGCACAGAAGAGAAAATTAAATGAAATCAGTTTCCAAAAGGGAGACAGGAATTGAATAACAGCACCAAGGAACCTTTCTTTCCACTCAGAAACTTGTTATATATCTAGTTGCCGACCAAAGTGACAGTGCCTACAATTTTCAAACCAATTACCCCAGAGCAGTTCAGAGAAGTTCTACTAACATTCAATAAGATCATATCAAAATAGCATGGTCATCAGCAGCCACCCATTATTCTGGAATAACAGACCTCCTGAATGCTATCAAAACATTGCAGAGTAAATGGGCTGGGAGGCTGTATTCTTAGCTACAAGCCAATCTAAAGAACACAAGTTGAAGACAGGTTTCTGTGCTTGAATCAGATATACTGCCAAGACTGGCCCAACACTTTTCACTGCCCAAGATCAGTGGTGGCTGGTGACCTACTTGTCAGTGTTGCAGTGAATTTTCTCTGGGTTTCAGGAGTCATCCAACATTGTTATTATTTACCATCAATTCAGCTTTGATTTATGGCAACCTTATAAATAAGAGACCTCCATGAGCCCTGGTAATCAACATCCCTGTTCAGGTCTCACACATACAGGTCTATGGCCTGCTGACTGAGTTTATCCACCTATCATGTGGTCTTCCTCTTTTCCTTCTGCATTCCACTTTACCAAGCATTGTTGTCTTTTCCAATGAGTCATATTGTCTCATGGTGTCCAAATGCAATAGTCTTAGATTAGTCATTTTGGTTTCTTATGAGAATTAGGTTTGATTAGCTCTTGGGCCAACCTTGTTTGTCTTTTTGGTGGTCCATAGTATCTGCAGAATTCTCCTCCAAAAACATATTTCAAATGAATTGATCTTCTTCCTCTCAGCTTTTTTTTCCTGTTCGGCTAGTATAACCATATGTAGAAACTAGAAATGCTACACCATGAATGTTTCTGATTTTGTCATTTAATGGCATATTTTGTCAACCAGATATGGTGATAAATTATACCATTAAATGACAAAATCAAAATCATCCATGGTATTGTACCTCCAGTTTCTATGTGTATGTATTTATGTGCAGAACATATCATACAGAAGGTAAGATTAGATCTGGAGTAAGGAAGAGTGAAAATAGGTGGGAAGAAACATCAACAGTTTAAGATACGCAGATAATACCATATTATTAGCAGAAACTAGCAATAGGTTTGGAATGACTAATGAAAGTTAAGGAAGAAAGTGCAAAAGTAGGGTTACAGCTAAATATTGAGAAAACAAAAACAAAAATAATATGTAATTCTAAAGTCGATGGAGACAGCAAAATAATGGTTTTCTTTACTTAGGTTCAGTCATAAATTAAAATGGAGACTGTACTCAAGAAATCAGAAGAAAGCTAAGACTTGGAAAAGCAGCTGTGAAGGAACTAGGTAAGATCCTCAAGTGTAAAAGATATACCATTAAATACAAAGGGTGCTAAATACATTTCAGAGGGATGATTCAGTACCTTAGATAGGTCTCTTATATTTATTGCCGCAATGCCATGAGAACCAATGCCTGAGGTGAAACAAAGTAGTGACCTGTCTTCCATTCCACATACAGAAGCTGCCTGGACCGATAGGTGTATATTCCTTCAGCAAGGATAAAGAGAGAGCATCCTCCATCACATATGAGGGCAGCAGGCCAATTTAAAGAGGTGCTGGAGGCGGTAGACACAGAAATGTCCTCCAACAGAGGTCAGCAGGCTTAGGAGGGGCAGCCAGGAGGATGATGTTTCTGCCCCTTCCCCAGTATGTGCAGTCTGAGGTTGTCACAAAATGGCAGGGCCAGCAGTGTACACTGAAGGCCTTGTCGCATGAGGCCCCTGTCTCAACTGCAATTATGTTATCTGGAAGAATGCTATCCAATCATGATTGCTGTCTTTTCTTCTACACCAGTCTGGGATTGCAGTACCCATTAATGCCAAAACATTACTACACAGAGACTGCCTACCCACTGCCTCCTCCAGCTCCTTTTCATTGTTTCTTTTCTATGAAATCTCAGGGTTGGAGGGAGGAAGCAAAGTGAGAGCACTAGTGAACGGCACCTTGCTTGAGCCCAGCACCAATCAAAAGCCAATTGAGGGCCCTCCTCTGAGGAATCTCTACCACCTCCCCTCCTTTCTCTCTACATTTTGCAGTAATGGTATCATAAGAAGGAAGCTCAGGCATTATCCCTACACGGAAGGGGACAAGCAGAAAGGCAAACCCAAGAACTCCTGCCCTCTCTCTTGTGTTCCTCTTCCACCCCAATCCTATGCAATCCAATCCTACAGCAGCATGGGAGTGGTTGTGTGTATGTGTGCATGAGAGAGAGAGAAAAGAGAGAACAACACATTACCATGCCATAGTATTGTACTGTTGTACCGTTGTAGCAACAGAGGCCCCAGAAAGGCGCTGGCTCTCCCACCCAAAGCACATATCCAACAACTACACCCTGATCACCCCAAATCAGCATAACAGCACAATTGAACTTTTGCACAGGAAATCATAGTGTGACAGAAGTGGGAAGGGAGGGATCAATAAGAGATTTTTTTTTTGTTTTAGTAAAAAGAATTGCTTTTAAAATGGTTTCCCATAGGATAACATTCACAATTTGCCTGCTATCATATGATAAGGCCTTGAATGCCTGGAAGACAGTGGAGTGATGAAGAATATGAGTAGAGTGATTTAACGAGATATGAATTGGCTCATGAATGTTTTTGCACATGGAACAATGTATGGAACAATGTGGCTTGTGCTGTGTGGCATTTCTCTGGATCATAACAATATTGTAGGGAAGAAATATATCAAGTCATAATGTTAGCAGTTCTGATATGAATCATGTCTCTATTGTTTAAAGAGTTTTGAAATCATTCACTACAATGAAGGTGGAAATTTTGTGGCCCTCCAGAAATTGGAGTGCAGCTCCCAGCAACCCCAGCCAGCATGGGCAATGATCAGAAATTCTGGGAGTGACAGTCCAACGAAATCTGGACGGTGACACAATTCCTGCCTTGCCCAGCAGCATGGATCCAAAATATATCCAATATATAGTTCAGGAGACTGGACAATTAATGTACATGCATACCTGCCAACATTGCACAGATGAAAAAGTGGGAAACATGGGGCCAAGCAACATCATAATGTGGCCAAGATGGCAAAAGTTGTTAATGAGGAAGAACACACAAGCATTTTGCTTTTGCCTGAGCCACTGGGAAGGACAAGATATCCCCCATCCTTGCCTCTCCTTCCTGAACAGTTACTGGAGTGCAAATTACTTTTGAAAATGAACTCAGCTTGGAGTAACTGAAGTAAGGTGATGACAAAAGGGAAAAGTAGGAGGAGGAGAGAGAAATTGGGATATTTTAAAAGTAGTTCAAAAAATGGGATGACAGAAGATAAATCGGAACTGTTGGGAAAGTTGGAGGGTACATGCATGGTGCTGAGCAAAGAACTGCAGGAAGGACCACAAGCTGAATGATAGAACATCTGCTTCACATACATAAGGTCCCAGGTACAATTTCTGATATCTCCAGATAGGTCTAGGAGAAAGACCCAGGTCTGAAGCTATGGAGAGCAACAGCTGGTGAGTTTGTGACTTGATTTAAGGTAGATGCCCCCATTTGTAAAAATGCCACGTTCTTGCCTCCTAATTCCAGACACATGAGTGTTAGCTGTTGTTGCTCAGGGGATTAAGGAAGCAGTGAATATCCTGAATACTGTATATGGAAAGAACTATTACTTAGGTCTGTGCTAGGGCTCTCCAGAAGTTTTTGAACTGCATCTCCCCATTATTTCTAGCCAGCGTAACCCATGGTGAGGGATCATGGGTGTTGTAGTTCAACAACCTAGCATCACTTTGAGATCTCCACATTAGATACGTAAAACAGGATATAAGTGATATTAAATAAATCAGTCTGTTAACTGGGGCATGACCCATCTTAGACCCATAGGCATTTAAGATTAAAGCTACTCTCTGCACTCCTTTTGACAACTCTTGGTCTTTTATTCCATATGATTTAGTTTTGGTTGCTTTTGCCCATTCTCGTACTGTTTGAATGCAGCTGTACTAATACAGTCATGAACTCAGCTGCAACTATAAGCTTCTCTTCTACTCAGTATCTTTCCCTCAGCATTTCCAGTTCTGCTAGTGAAACATTACTGGAGGAATGAAGAATAAAAGCCCTCAGGAGGATGTTGCTGCTTCCTGGCTTCCCTTCAGATGTCCACAGAAGCAAACATATAAATCTGCCTTGAGCATGATTTATGGCTTTGTATTGAAATAGTATAATGCAGAGATGCAGGCAAACTATTATGAGGCCATCTACTCAATTCCCCTGCTAGTGGAGGATTACATTCCTCCTGAAAAAAGGATCTTACAGTATTTAGTCACTGTCTGGTGAATTGGAATGATATCTTCACAGAACTTGGGTCTGGTTCTTTATTGCTAAAATTGCATTCTTTCTATTGGAAGTGCACACACATGAACATGACTAGTCACTATGTTTTTTTCAAACAATTCAACTCTTTTAATCTCCTTTAAAAATCACGAATTGTTAGCAATGCTAACTAGATAAATAAATAAATTAAGCTTATTTTTTTGGAGGGTGGATCAAAATGGCTTGCCTTCTTCTATTATTCTTTGAATCTAAGACTCAATATGTTAGCTTTTTCCTTCCAGTTGCAAACCCAGAATATGGGATTTACTTGCTGGGTTGTTATTGTTGTGTGCTCTCAAGTTGTTTTCAACTTACAGTGATCCTAAGGTGAACCTACTACAAGGTTTTATGGTGATTCACTCAAGATCACTCAGTGGCCGAGTGGTCTCTAGAGTTCCGTAGTCCAATGCTCAAACCTTTATACCATGCTGACTCTCAACATGCTGAATGGAGGTTGCCAATCTATGTAGTTATGGTATGGCAAACACTGAGGTGGAGTTTTTGGGAGTAGGGGAAGAATAAGGGTATCACCCACCAAATAACAACTCTGCCTCCTGGATGAAGTTTTCCTTCAGTCCCCAATTTACTAGCACTGCAGAGAGTGAGACAGTGAAACCCATTCACACCTAAAACTCTTCTATCTGCCATGTTTGCATTCCATTACTCACTTTACCTGCCTCCTTTTCTTTGATGCTTGAATTATATAGGTATATCACAGTTCATGAAACAGATGTGTTCCTGGGCTTTACTTCTTTAACAGAAAATCTGGTACCAAAGACAGAAATAATATGGAAGGAGCAGGGATAGGTTCCTACATCACAAAAAAGAAGAGCAGTTCAACATATTTCTGTGAACTTTTTATTCAAAACTAACAAAATGCATATGTGAATTGAGGTATCAAGTTCAGGAAAGGCTTTCATAAGTATTTTTTTTAAGCCCACTACCAACCAACCAACCAACAAAAAACAGCAGCTAGACAGCAGACAAAGAGGAAAAGGAACAGGCTGGCAGAAAAAGACTGAAAAGGAGCTTCTATGTCAGAGATTTTGTTAACTGGGGTATGTCTGTATTTGTTAAAGCACAACTGAAGTATTTAATTGTTGCAATGGTGGAAATTAGGTGCAAATTTGGGAACTGAAGAGGGGCAGAATTCTTATTGGGGACAATGCTCCATTTTGCCCTTTGCTTTTAAAAAAATGGCTGTTGTTTCTCTTTATGATATTCAGAGTAGATGGGATGTCTTTCAAGATGAAATCACAGTGGCTTTCTTAGCTCACCTTAAAATCTCAATAAAAATAAAAATCTGTCTGCAAGTTTCTTCTGCCCACCAATGGCTCTACCTTTCTATGGTGGTGGGATTTCGTGCTTTTGTAAGGCAAGAGGATGTGCTGATGGCAGCAGTGCTGCTGGTAGTGTCTCCCATGGCAGACAGACTTTTGCTGAGGAGCCAGAGTAAATGTGCCAATCAACTACTGGGTAGCAGCAATAGTGGAGATAACACTGGTGAAGAGTCTCCCAGAGAAAATGGCAATGGATAGCACTTGTTAGTGCTGCACAGAAGGAAGCACAGTAAACCTTCTTTTGAGCAACTTTTACCACAAAGACCCTATGATGAGGTAATCCAAAATGAAACAAGAGATAGTGCCAGAAGATGCGAATCCCAGGTCAGATGGCATGCAATGAGCTACTGGGGTTCAGCACAGGATAGCTATGAGTAGCACTGAATGACACAGCTTGACTCAGGCTGAAAGGATATTCAGCAGTTGATGTGTCAGAGGTGAAAGAAAAATCCAAAGCTGCACAACACATATTATAGGAACATGGCATGTAAGAAGCTTGAATCAGGGGAAGCTAAATATAGTAAAGCAAGAAATGGAATGTATAAACATTCAAGTACCTAGGATGAGTGAGCTAAAATGGACAGGAAAAGGACAGTTTGAGTCAGATAATTATACATTATTTCACTTAAGGAAAGAAAATCTAAGAAGAAATGGGGTGGCATTAATAGTGAAGAGCAATGTAGCAAAATCAGTCACAGGATCAAATGCAAAGTCTGACTGAATCATATCAATAAGACTTCAGGGAAACTCATCAATATAGCCATAATCCAAGTTTATGATCCAACTACAGAGGCAGAAGAAGAAGAAATTAAAAGATGCTATACAGGAGTCCAAGAGAAAATTGATCACACATCAGAACAAGACCTTGTTAATCACTGGGGACTGGAATGCAAAAGTAGGAAATAGCAGAATCAAAGACTATAGGAAAATTTGGCCTAGGATCAAGAAATGAAGAAGAAGAGACAGTGACTGAATTTTGTGAGGCCAACAGTTTGTTCACTGCTAACACATTCTTCAAGAAACCCAGGAGGTGACAGTGCACATGGACTTTATCTGATGGTTGATATAGAAAGCAGATAAATTACATAATTGGAAGCAGAAGATGGAGAAGCTCAATTCTCTGTGCAAAAACAAGACCAGGAGCAAATTGTGTCACGGACCATAACTACTAATATGGAAAATTAGAGTAAAGCTAAAGAAGAATAGAAAACCAAATACAACCTGAAGAACATCCATGTAGAATTCAAATATAATGTTAAAATTAGTTTCATACTTTTAAATCTAATTGGCTTGGAGGTAGAAGAACTCTGGATTGAAGCCAGTGACATTGTCAGGGAGGAATGCAAAAAGACCTAAAGCCAAAAGGAAAGAGAAGCCTTAATGGATGACAGATGAAACTCTTAAAGCAGTATAGGACAGACAAGAAGCAAGCAAACAAACAAACATAAAAGAAAAATAATATTTCTTACCTGCCTTTCCCCACAGCTTGAGATGGAATACATCATAGATTAAAATACAACTAAAAACATCATTGATTAAAATACAACTAATGATACATAAAACCATTTAAAATACATCAGACCAAGAGTGAGGATGCTCTACAACCAGGAGGGGAACACGTTACATGACCAAGCAGAAATAACAAGACAATGAAAACAATACACTGAAGAACTATATAAAAAAGATTAAAGACTGACAGAATCATTCAAGGAAGAACCAATTGAAGATGAACCTACAGTTTTAGAAAGTGAAGTGAAAGCTGCATTCAGAGCACTTGGGAGAAATAAATCACCAGGAACAGATGGCGTACCGATAGAACTGCTTCAACCTACAGAGGCAAAATCTACTCTAGTTCTAACTAAAATCTGTCAACAAATATGGAAAACAAAAGAATGGACCACAGACTAGAAACCCTCAATATACATTCCAGTCCCCAGAAAGGGGACATCAGGGATTGCAGTAAACACAGAACCATTATATTAACTTCCTTTGTGAGCAAAGTGATGCTTAAAATTCTTTATATATTGAGTGAGAAATTCTAGATGTCCAAGCTGGGTTCAGCAAGAGGCACTAGGGATCATATTGCAAACATATATTGTATAATGGAGATCACCAAAGAATTTCAGAAGAAAATCAGCCTGTGCTTTATAGATTATAGCAAAACATTTGACTGCAGATCACGATCATGGACCACTCTTAAAGAAATGGGTATGCCACAACATTTGATTGCACTGATGTGTAACCTGTACTTAGGACAAGAGGCTACTGTCAGGACACAATACAAAGAAAAAGAATTGTTTCCAGTTTGCAAAGGGCCCAGGCAAGACCGTATATTATCAACCTATCTGTTTAACTTGTACAGTCATCCCTCTGCATTTGCTAGGGTTAGGGGCACAGGACCCCCGTGAAAGTGAAAAAACCATGAATAACTCGGGGCCCACATTTAACACACAAAAAAGAATGATCACCATATTTAACTCACTGTGGATTCCTTTGAGGCATCAGGGTTCCTTCACAAGACAGAAGTGAGTGGCTGGTGGGGCTTAGTGCTACCTCCACTGCTATCCCACACGATTTGTAATAGGGACATACAAGCCTCATTTGCTATTTCTCAGTCTCACAAGGATTGCAGTCCCTGTTAAAAATGGCGTAGGGAGGCAGCAGAGGTGACAGCAAATAATCCGTGAATAATCAAATCCACAAAAATGAAACCCGCAAATGTGGACCTTAGATGACACCATAATACTTGTGGAAAATAGCTGAGTCTTCAAATAATTACTGAAGAACATCAGGGAAGAAATTGCAAAGGCAGGTTTACAATGGAACATTAAAAAAAAATAACCACAGATTATTTATATAACTTTAACATAGATGATAAGGACATTGAAACAGTTCAAGATTTTCCATACCTTGGCTCAGTCATTAATCAGAATGGAGACTACAGTCAAGAAATCAGAAGGCTAGGACTGGGAAAAGCAGCAATGAAGGAATTAGACAAAATGCTGAAATGTCAAGATATATCATTGACATTACAGTTAACATTGTCCATGCAATTGTATTTTCAGTTTCTATGTATGGTTGTGAAAGCTGGACAGTGAAGAAAGCTGACAAGAGAAATATCAACTCATTTGAAACATGGTGCTGCAGAAGATTTCTGTGAATACTGCGGATTGCTAAAAAAAGAAATAAACTGTCCTAGAGCAAATCAAGCCTGAACTCTCCCTAGAAGCCAAGATGACTAAACCAAGGGCCTTTCCATACCACACTGTTATAGTGCTATTATTCCACTTTCAACATTCTATGGAATCCTGGGGTTTGCAGTTTAGGGAGGGGCATTCAGAATTCTCAACCAGAGAGCTCTTTGGCCTCACGAAACTACAAGCCCCAGAATTCCACAGGATGTTGAAAGTAGAATAATGGCACTATAACAGTGTATTGCAGAAAGGCCCTGAGACTGTTGTACTTTGAACATATTATGAGAAGACATGACTCCCTAGAAAAGACAATAACGCTTGATAAGGTAGAATGCAATAGTAAAAGAGGAAGACTGCATTACAGGTGGACAGACTTAATCAAGGAAGCCACAGCCCTAAATCTGCAAGACTTGAGCAGGGCGGCTGATGACAGGGCACCTTAGAGGTTTCTCATTCATAAGGATCACCATAAGTCAAGGTTGATTTGACAGCAGTTAATAACAACTTTGGATGATTTTTTTTTGGTGGGGGGAGGCGGGTGGCACATACAGGTGGCACATTTCTGTTTAAATGTCTTTATTTTCAGGTTTATTCAACAGAAATTATTAAGAAATTTGAAGAATTTTGGTACATACACCAAAAATGAACCAGAAAAAATTCTTAATCATCTGCATTTGCCAAATTCAAAAGGCACCCTGTAAGTCTAGGATAGAGAGTATCATGTTACCTCTATGTACCATGTTGCTATTAAAGGTGAGAAGCATGTTAGAAAAAAAGAAGCAGTGACTCCTATTACCGTTCATCAATATGATGAACTACACTGGTACCATTTCCGCACTAGACTGTTACAGTGGTATTATTCCACTTTCAACATCCTATGGAATCTTGGGGGTTTGCAGGGGCCCCAAAGACCCCTGCCTGAACTGCAAACCCCAGGATTCCATAGGATGTTGAAAGTGGAATAATATCACTGTAACAGTCTAGTCAGGAAATGGCTTGGGATTCAAATCTTGACCCTGAAGATCTAAACACCCAAAGCCCACTCCTTGCTTAAGTACCCTGAACCCTCTGTCCATTTCACTCTCTACCACATTCAGATATTTTCAATCTCAAGTTCTTTCCATCATATGTACTAGGAAATTTGCAAAACTTGGAAAGTTTTTCTAAGAAAACAGGCCAAATAAATGCTTGCCTCCATTCCTTGTTCCTGGCAGAACCAATTTTGGGCTTCCAGATAGAACTTTTCTTATCTAACTGTATTCAAGGAATGTTATGTGGTGATGGGGGAGAGATCATGTCATCTTTTGTTAGTAGACTTCCCATGTATTCTCATTTTTAATTCCATCTTCTCCACCACCATTTGCTAAAGAGGAGAAGATAGTAGGGTTGGCTAATGTCTTTTGATTAATTGAGAGGTATGTAATTGGGAGTATAGTGAGCTGTCTGGAAACAGCCTTATAGTCTCCTATACAAGCATCTTCCAGCTTCTGCCTTTTATCTGATCTCTGATCTCTCCATTTGTGTTTCATCTATTTCATTTCCTTAGGAAAATCTTCTCACTCTGTGTCCCTGCCTACACTTCCTTGAATCAAATTAGCATATGCTTTTTCCACATCTAGTGGTTTCAGTTCCCAGAAATCCATGTCTTACTTCTCCTACACAATCAGTCACAAAAGAGGTATATTTACTAAGAGATGCTGGACATAGTTAATATCCATAGTGCTGCTGAGCTGTCTCCTTAAATCTTCTAATGGCTGTATCAGTAAATGATACATTGATTATTCCATCTTTTTCTCTTTAATGAGTGTTTTTGGTGCGCACCAAAAAGACAAAAGAAACAGCAGGAAGATGCGTTCAGATCTTTAATGAGCGTTTTTGGTGGGCATAAAAAAAGGAAGAAGAAGCAGTGGGAAAATATGTTCAGATTACAAATTGAAAATGACATTTTTTAGAACACCATACCCAGGTGACTGATGCGGTAGGGGCAATGAATCCAGTCTCAGCTTTACAGCTGTTCCTCCCACAGGTGCTCTGGGTTCCATGGGACCCATCTAGATGCTATGCTTTATTCCTAACATTGGTTTGGCATCAGGACTGCCAATTCTAGATTAAGGTACTTGGTGTTCTGGAGTAGTTCAAAAAACAGGGGGGTTCTTCTGCACATATATGACCTATTCTGGGGGTATCTGTGTAGCAATTAATTAATTAATTAGTTGGCTACATAAATAATAAATAACAAAAAGAAAAACAACAAATCAACAACAAGGTACCATAGACAGAAAGACCCAGTATGGTATAGTGGTTTGAACATTGGACTATGACCCTGGAGGCCAGGGATAGCTTCCCTTCTCAGCCACAGAAACCCACTGGGCAGCCTTGGGCATGTCCCTATACTCTCAGGCCCAGAAAACCCCGTGATAGGTTCACCTTTGGGATGCTGTAAGTTGGAAGTGACTTGAAGGCATAAACCACCACAACAACCACAACCATAGACACCACAGAAAATCTTCATGTGTGAACGCATTTTTAGCCCTACCATTTCAGTGAGATTGAGGGAAAATTCATGAGATCACACCGTCAATTTCTCAAGTACCACAAAATACTGCAGATATGAGAAAACATCGGGATATTCAGGAACTGATTGGGGAAGAAGAGGAAGCACCTTTTCATTTTGGCACTAGGCTCTAACCTGGCAGGGGCCTGTTGAACCATTGACCACTTGGCCTGAGGAGAACTCCTATACAACCAGGAGCAGTTGTGGGAGCAACAGCAAAAAAAAAATAAAAATAAAATAAAATACAGAAGTCAATTTGCTAACTCTTCTGCATTAGATCTGCTGTCCATTTCCCCTTCACCTAATAAAAATCAGCAGGGCAATTGCATTATAAAAGACTCATCTGGAAGCTCCCCTTCCCACTAAACAGTTTGAAAACTTTAGCCTTTGGTTCTTTTCCTGCAAAACCTCCCTTAATACTGAAATATGTTATTTGCTTTTGTGAAGTTTCTCTTTTTCACTCCCCCCTCCCCCGCTTTTTCTGCTCATTTGATGGCACTAGAAATAATTTTAAATCATTTCTATAGCCACCATAAAGCCCTCAGTTTTTAAAGGAATACATAGTATTTAGGTAACACTGGCGTCCTGACACTCAATTCTTAAAATTGCATTATTTAAAATCCTATTGAGCAGCAGTACCAATACATGGCTCTCTGAGATCCCTCTGTAAAGAGGCCGGAATTCATCTTTGCAGGATTTATGTGATCTCTGTTGGTGCTTTTGAATCAGAAATGGAAAGAAGAAAGGGAAAGAGAGGTGTTAATGGATGGACTTGATGGAATCAGAACAGTGGGAATGAGAGTTGGCTGAATACCTGAAATCTTTCCATGATTTTTTAAAAAAATACTTCTGATTTCTGGTGTCTTTTTTGTTTACACCTTCTGTTCATTCTTGGCAGCATATTCAAGAAAAACATGTTCACAGATGTGGCTTGTTTTAAATGTAGCATTAAGTTATAGTTTCAGAGAAAGAGACACTGGTGTGTCAAACCTGAAATCAGTTGCGGAGGTTTCATATCTCTCATGCTCAGGTATGCTGTGGTCACTTTGTTGAGGAATTGCAGATCAGTCATGGAGACATAACTTGGAAAAGTTACTTTTGGGATGATAGTTCCCAGAATCCTTTAATCAGTATGGTCAGTAGCCATGCTGCTGGGGGATTTGGAGTATAACTTTTCCAGGCTCTTGGGGGGGGGACCCCATACTTTGCAAGGAAAAATCCCAGTGTTGAACTGGCTGCATCTCCAGTTTAAAGATACTTCAGAAAGAACTTGTTAGTCCAAATACATAAGGGCTGAACTAGACGGGGGGCAGGGGGAGGTGATCCTCATATTGCATGCCCCTCCATGCAGTCTACAGGCTTTCCTGTTTCTCTTTACTTTATGTCATCTGGGGGCGTGGTAGCAATGCTGCCACTTTTCACACACACTCAAAGCTTCCGATTCAATTTGAGGGGAAAAAAAACTCATCAGGCCCCAAAACTAGTCTGGTAGCCCTCCAAACATTGTGAAAAGAGCCTTTGTACCTGTAAAAGTGAGGAAGAGGACTTTAGGTTAAAACAAATTAGGGTGATGGGCACAGGGCGGCTTATGTCACCGCATGGGGCAAGTAGACCATATTAATGTCTGCCATGAACTGACACAGCCCTGAAATATTTGCAAGTTGCCCACCCTTGGCTAGACTGGCCACAATGGTTTGACTGTGAATCTGGTATAACCAGAGGTATAACTATGGGGGTGGGATCTGGGTATTGCCCTTCAAATAAGAATTCTTACCCCCACAAAATTTTCCTCCAGTCTCCAAATTTCTAATATTACAATAGCTTAAAATTGCAGTTGAACATTTGGCAATAGGCATCCAGAGCAAAGGGGAAGGCAAAGTGAATAGGGGAATGCAAACGCAGCAAATGTCAGAATTCTAGATATGAATGATTTTCAGCGTTGCACTCTTTGCAAGGTTAGAAATTTGTTGTTATTGTTGCTGCTGCTGTGGGCCTTCAAGTCATTTCTGACGTATGGCGACTTATGGCGACCCTAAGGTAAACTTATCATAGGATTTTCTGGGGGCTGAGAATATGTAGCGTGCCCAAGGTCACCCAGTGGGTTTCCATGGCTCAGTGGAGAATCAAACCCTGGTCTCCAGAGTTGTAGTACAACATTAAAAAGTGAAGAATTCCCATTTTGAGGGATGTGGATAACGCACTAATTTTGCCCTCCCTGTAGCTGCATCCCTGAGCATAAGGCAGCTCCATCTGCCCAGCTTGCCTTTTCAGAGGACAGGAAGATCTCACTAACAATATAGGGGGAGAAGAATTTTCAGCACCAGAAGTCAGTGGTAGAGATGCAGGATGTTGTAGCACAGTAGTTCTCAATCTCTGAGCTTCTCGATGTTTTGGACCTCAACCCTCACAAGTCTCAGACAGCATGGCTAATGGTCAGAAATTCTGGGAACTGAAGTCCTAAATATCTGAATGATCCAAAGTTTGAGAATCACTGCTATAACCTATACTGTGTAGGTTCATGGTCACTGAGTGGGTTGAGGCTACTGATGCTAAAAGGGGAGACTAGGGCCATTTCTGCACGAGGCGAGGGAATCGCTCCGTGCCAGTACTTACCAGATTTTTCTGGGCATGGACCAATGCGGACTGTCCCTTAAGCCCTTCCACAGGGCTCCTTGTCTTGTCCACGGTGAATCGGAGCAGTGCGAGGTCTTAGATCTGCACTGCTCTGGCTGCCGGTTGTTCATGGGTCCTGACCAACTGCGAGCTTGCCACACCTAAAGCCCGCCCTCCGCAGATCGCAGGCTTGCATTGGTGCAAGCATGCGAATCTGCACAAGGGAGCACGTACAAAATGGTGCGCTATTTTTTCCGTTCTTTAAAAAGCGCACTGGAGGACCAGTTGGGGGCATTTTGGAGCGGACTGAGGTGCAGATCTGAGGTAAGTAGTCTGGACCTAGTCCGCTCCAAGGTGCAGACGACCTCTGTGAGAGGACGTACTGTGCTGTTTTAATTCCTTCATGCAGAAATGGCCTAGGTGATGATATACTTCCAAGGTGCTGTCTGTAGTATTTTTGATCTCAACCTCTGCTTCTTAGCACTGAAAAATAAAGGGAACAATGTCCTGCTTTTTTATGACTGAGGAGTATCTGCCAGTGCTTTTGGCAGTGGATTTAGACCAAGGGATGGCAACAGAATTAAAGCCCTATTGAAGTTAGATAAGGAGAGTGCAGATAAGCTGAATGAATTCTTTCCATCTATCTTCACCACTAAATGTGTAGGACAGATAGATATAACCTAAGCTGAATAGCTAAGGGAAATTACAGAAGCAAAAATTCACGCTTTAGACCTTTTCGTCAAATTAGAAACAAAGCAAGTCACCAGGTCCAGATGGTGTCCACACAAGAATTCTTGAAGAACTCAAATGGAAAATTCCTTATCTCCTAAATGACATATGTAAGATGTTCCTGAGCTTAGTCACTGTGCCAGAGGACTGGAGAATGGACAATGTAACACCATTTTTAAAACAAAAGGGATCTATGGGGAACTCAGAAAATTAAAGGCCATTTAGCTTACTGTCTGTTCTAAATAAAATGGTAGAAATCAGTGTTAAAGATAAGATAATCAACCATATAAAGGAGCAAGTCTTGCTTGCTAAACAAACAAACAAACAAACATGGCTTCCTCAAAGGTAGGAGCACTCTTCCTATCCTCTTGGAATTCACTGAATGACAAGAAACATACACAGGTGTAATCCAATAGACATTGGTAAGATCCTGTCTCTCTCTTGACTGTGCTATGTAACCCTTGGGCTGAATAACAGCATTATGCAGCAGAATGTCCAGTGGAAGCTGAGAAGCACTGTAGAGTAGAAGGAATACTACTGCCAATTTCAGCATGTACAATGGCACTACACGTGCAACTCCACTCTTATGACCATGAACGAAATCTGTGTATTGCATGACAGACAAAAAAGTCCACTGTTTCTATGTGCGAACTTTACACATGTATAAGACATCAGCATGATTCTGGCCATTATTTACTTGTAGATTTTTGACACAGCTTCACTAGCAAATTTAGCAGACATAGCAATTCAACCAAAGACTGAACCATCATTATATACTAGCTCATGATGCCACAGTCTTCAAGGGTAGCCCTGTCTAAAGCATACTGCAATAGTCAATGCTATTAGTAAATTTTACTTCTGTGCTCACTCACTGAACACTCTTTTTAACCCTAAAATAAAGATGATTAGCCCACCAAGACTAATTCCAGATATTTGGAGATTCGGAGCTACAAAAATTACAGTTAATCATGTTTCAAATTAAATTAAGATATTATAATGAATACCTTAAATTAATAGTAGAAAAATGGTCTCACTTTATATTGTCCTCTAATAATCAAATGGAATGGAAATGAGCACAAAAAATTAATAGGAAGAGGAATTAATTCCACACCAATAGACACAATAGTGGCACAGAGAATGTCACTGACCTGCAATAATTTTACTTAGTGAAATTAAAATCATAGTTATTCAGAATTCAGTTATTCAGAAAATATATTAAGAACTCATAACAGTCAAAATTAATTTTGTGACAAAAAAGAGAGAAAAAAAATGCATAAATAAAGTCAAGCAAGCCAGACTAGATAGGTAGACATCTACATAGCTAGATAGACAGACAGACAGACAAATAGAGCAATTGGAAGGATTATATTCTTGGTGGTAAGCCAAATCAGAATGCTGCTAAAATTTAATTATCTTCACAGCTTTGTCAGTCTTCCCATGGCCTAATCAAACTGGCCAGTTGGACCATTTTGACAATGTGCTGTGCTTTCATCAGCTAGTTCCCCATTACTGAGGTGCTATTTCCATTTTGAAGCTAGTTCCTCCTTTGTTGTTAAATTCCTGAATTGTTCTTTCAAGTCAGACAAAGGTACCTGTCCTCCCTCACCTTTCAAATCCCAGCTTTCAACCACAGCTTTTCCTTACCAACATGGATACTGCCTTCCTCCCTGTGGGGGAGGTGGCATAAGAAGAATCCTGTTCTGTTCTTGTCTTTGTCATTGCTGCATCTGCTGTTAGACTGGTGAGGCACTAGCTATGTTGTGATGTCTAGAGTTGAAAGGCATTTGGAAGTTAAGAGAGACCTGACATATTTACCCTGCTTGAAGGAGCATTACAGTACCCCATCTGGCTCCATGACCTCTTCAGGGTTAAAATTATAGGAGTACTGTCCCATATCCATACTGGCAACCCTGCTGTGTGTGTATGTGAGGTGTGATATTTGATTGGTTATTGTATCATAGAATCATAGAGTTGGAAGAGACCCCAGGGGCCATCCAGTCCAACCCCCTGCCATGCAGGACCACCCATCAAAGCATTCCCAACAGATGGCCATCCAACCTCTGCTTAAAAACCTCCAAAGAAGGAGACTCTACCACACTCTGAGGCAGCATATTCCACTGCTGGACAGCTTTGACCATCAGGAAGTTTTTCCTGAGGTTCAGGTGGAATCTCCTTTCCTGCAGCTCCTTGTCCTAGTCTCTGGAGCAGTGGAAAACAAGCCCACTCCCTCCTCGACATGACATCCCTTCAAATATTTAAACATGGCTATCATGTCACCTCTTAACCTTGTCTTCTGCAAACTAAACATACCCAGCTCCCTAAGACACTCCTCATAGGGCATGGCTTCCAGACCCTTTGCCATTTGGTCATCCTCCTCTGGACATGCTCCAGCTTGTCAATATCCTTCTTGAATTGAGGTGTCCAGAACTGAACACAGTATTCCAAATGAAGTCTAACCAACGCAGAATAGAGTGGTACCATTACCTCCCTTGCTCTAGACATGATACTCGTATTGATGCAACCAAGAATCACATTGGCTTTCTTGACTTCTGCATCACACTGCTGACTCATGTTCAGATTGTGGTCTACCAAGACTCCTAGATCCTGTCATGTCTGCAGCAGTGCAGGCAGTTACTCACAAACAGCACAGCTCCTACTTACAAAGTGAGAGTCAAAGAACATTCAAACACAAAAGCAGCTGAGAGCAAACAAATCCAAAGGGGCAAATCCAAACCATAGTCCAAACAGGTAGAGTTCTAAGACAACCTACTCCAAAAGCACAGCACAGGGTTTCAAGGCCAAAGACACCAGTTGCTGACCCTGGGAGGAAAGGCCAGCTGGAGCCCTCTTTTATGTATGGCTGCCTCTGCCGTAGGTGTTCCCTCATTAGGGCTTGTTTACTATTTAAACAGGCCAAGCAATGCAAGCCCTCCCTTTCACGGCACCTCTGCTGCAAGGTAGGTGTGTCAGTTATGTCTTCCTCTAGTTGTTCCCATGGCTCCGGCCCTTGTTGTTGTTGTGTATTAACTCCCTCTAGACCAGCTTCTGGGGACACTTCAGCCTGTGGGGAAGTCTCTGCCTCGCAGTCAGAATCCTTCTCCTTGCTGCCACAGTCCCCAAGGCAGGGCATGACAGATCCCTTTCACATGTACTGTTATCCAGCCACGTCACCCATCCTATATTTGTGCACTCCATTTTTTCTGCCTAAGTGCAGGACCTTACATTTGTCTCTGTTAAAATTCATTTTGTTAGCTTTGGCCCAGCTCTCCAATCTGTCCAGGTCATTTTGAATTTTGATCCTGTCTTCTGGCGTATTAGCAATCCCACCCAATTTGGTGTCATCTGCAAATTTGATTAGCATACCATCTACTCCTTCATCCAAGTCATTGATGAAGATGTTGAATAGCACTGTGTGATAGATAATGATGCTGTGATTGAGGAGCAACTGATTGTGCAGTGGGCTGAGCCAGTGAGTGAGCAAGTCAACCTGCAAACATCCCCTTCGCTGGAAGGTCAAATAGAGACTGAGTTACCCCAGCCAGCTCATGAGGAAGAAGGAACCAGCAGTGGAGTAGCAGCCAGCTGTGCCCATCAGCCCTCAATCACGCAGATGGCTGAAACGGGCTGCTGAGAGGGAGGCTGCTTGGACTAGTCTGAGGAAACAATAACGAGTAGCACCTGCTCACAGGGGCTATTTAAGTCTGCTGGTGTGGTTGTTCCTTGCTTGCAGCAAATTATTAGCAAGCTCTCACAACCTTTGTGTCTCCTGCTCCCTGAAACCCTCCAGACAGATCTCTGCTTCCTGAACCTTTGGACTGGACTTTGACCTGGCTTGGCTTGTGTTTTCCTGGTGTTTGGTATATTTGGACTCACCAAGTGTTCCTGACCTCTCTCCTCCCTTGCTGGCTGCAGCTTGGCAGAGAGAGATTCCTGACACACTGGGCCCAGGACAGAACCCTGTGGCACTCCACTACTCACTTCTCTCCAGGATGAAAAGCAGCCATTGGTGAGCACCCTTTGGGTTCGGCCAGCCAACCAATTACAAATCCACCTAACGGTAGCCCTGGCCAGCCTGCATTTTACTAGTTCCTGTGCAAGAACGTCATTGGGAGATTTGTCAAAGGCCTTACTGAAATCAAGATATGCAACATCCATGGCGTTCCCTTCATCCATCAAGGTCGTAAGTCTATCATAAAAAGAGATAAGATTAGTTTGGCATGACTTATTCCTGAGAAATCCATTTTGACTTTTAGTGATTATGGCATTGCTTTCTAAGTAATTACAAACTAACTGTTTAATGATCTGCTCTAGAATCTTTCCTGGTATTGATGTCAGGCTGACTGGATGATAATTATTTAGGTCCTCTTTCTTTCCCTTCTTGCAGATGGGGACAACATTTGCTCTCCTCTAGACTGCTGGGACTTCTCCTGTTCTCCAAGAGTTCTCAAAGATTATTGTGAGTGGTTCAGAAGTGACTTCTGCCAGTTCTTTTAATATCATTGGATGTAATTCATCTGGCCCCGGAGACTTGAATTCATCTAGTTTAGCCAGGTATTCGTGTACTACTTCTCTACCTATTCTGTGCTGCATTTCCTTCCCTTCCTCACATGCTCTCCACCCCGCAGGTTGAGTTCGTCTATCTTTTTGGGAGAAAACTGAGGCAAAGAAGGAGTCGAGTAGTTCTGCCTTTTCTCTTCCCCCTGCTAGTAATTGGCCATTTTCTCTGTGCAGTGACCCTATCATTTCCTTGTTTTACCTTTTGCTGTGGGCATATCTGAAAAAGCCTTATCATGTCAGAAAGGCCATTTCCACAAGATGGTGGTGTCTCGGTATGGGGATGTGAGTGGAGCAGGACTTTGACGACAGTTCCACTTGATGTTGTTGCAGTCCTGCCCTTCTTGCATCACTAGCCGGTGCTATTGCAGGATATATCATTGATTGGAAAAGTCTATTACCCTGATTTCTGAGGGTCCCAGAAGGGACACCTAAAAGTGCTCACAACAATGGGGAGGGAATTAGCACAGAGCACAAGTTTGGAATGCGAGAGGCAGGGTAATGTAGCGAGATCTTGAGCCCTATGTCTATGGGGTCAGGCCGAGTCAATGAGAAGGCAGAAGTTGAAATAATAATAATTGTTTTTTTGAAACACAATCAAACAGGTATATGCAACACACTCACACAAGGAACTATAGAAATAAAGGTAGGAGTGGGATAGAGGGATTTTTAGAGGAGGTTTGGTATGGGAAATACTATACCTGTCCTGAAGCCCCGTTAAAAGCAAAGAAGCTGGGGAGCGTGGATTCTCAGCACATGGGGCTGAGGGGAAGGCTCGCTGGACAAAGTGACAGCAAGGTGGGATGGAAGCCAAGAGCGATCTGAGGAAGCACTCAAAGTCAGGGGTTCTTATAGGGAAAATTGTGGCCTCAGGCTAGTCCGCACTTGGGGAAAACAATGAGTTTTGCGCTGAAGACAAAGCCTCCGAAAGGTCAGTATTTCAGATGATTGAGTTATAGCCAGATTGTCAATAGAGTAGCCAGTATGCAAACACAGAGTGCTTAAGAGTCGTATAGTCTGCTCATCAAGCTGTCTGCACGGGGCAGGGGATCTTTTTGTAAGTAGCGTGTATACATAATGTGGTACTTGCCTTGAGGTCTCCTGAAGCTGCATTCGGCAATGACTGGCCTGCCTAGATTGGGATGTGAATGGTTTGGCTATTGTCGGCCGTGCCTGTGTGCGTGCTTGTCTGGGGGCCTCGCAAGCACATGGAGGGGAATGGGTACAGAAGGCCAAATTATTGGTATCAAATGATATCTTAATATCCCACAAGCTCAGGCTAGAAACAGCGGTAACAAGTCCATCAATGACCCCTGACCGCATGAGCCTTCTGTTAGAGCAGGCCATGCAGAATGGCTGGAAGTGTGATCTACGTACTTCCTCCTCCACTGCAATATAGGAAGAAGCCCGGCTACAGTCTGGAAGGAAGGAGCATGTCCCTTATGCTCCTTTCTGCAGGCAGCCTGTTGTGTGCAAAGAGGAGCTCTGGGGACACACTCCCATCCCAGCAGAGGTGCTGTTGGGACTGTGACGGGATGTCAGAGGGAACCAGTAAGCTGCAGAAATGGTGAAATATGCATGTGTGAACCAGCCTTTGGACTGAGAGGACATGAGACCAAATTTATGTAGACCAAACCAAATGTGGGCCTGGATATGATTACAGTTACTCTTGCCATTTGATAATCAACAACATGCCTTTGTTCCTTTTAACAACATTGGTGTTGTTAATTAGCTCTGCCACTTAACTGGATTACTATTGTAGGCCTTGAGGTGAACCTCTCCATATGTCATTATCTCTAGCTATTGCCCAAGCCATTCACTATTCCTTTTCTTCCTAAAGCATCTTAGCTGTGATATATCTAACCAATTTATTCTTATCAAAGAGAGAAAACAATTAGAGCTAATTAGAACAAGTTATTCCAGTCATCAAAACACATTTTAAAAATCCCCAGCTGCTGAGAGATTATTATAAACTGAGAGTTAATATACTGAATGACACAAAGGAGAATATCAGTGATCATGTTAAGATGTATTTAGCAGCACTGACAGTAGTATTTACCAAAAGTAGAATAATGATAAATTATATAGGATACTGTTGGCTGAAGCATGCAGTCACTGAACACTGAATGAGGACATTTAGCATTATTCTTTTTATAGACACACACCTTAAAATGTATTTTTTGAAGCCACTGATTTTGTAATAGAATTTACATCTATATTTATAAATGGAAATCAGAAAGGTATTGAAGTGTGAAGATGCATTTCAAAACATATTTACTTTATATAATAGCAGCACCATTATATAAAACTTGGTAGTTTTCTTGCTAGAGGCACTAAAAAAGTTTCACAGAACATTTTTTAAAGATATCAGCAGTTGTATCAACTGGTGAGCATGTGCATGTGGTTACTGGTTACATTTTAAACAGACTAAGGGCCTTTCCACAATGCACTGTTGTAGTGCTCTCACTCCACTTTCAACCTCCTGTGGAATCCTGGGGTTTGCAGTTTAGGGAGGGCATTTCGAATGCTCAGCCAGAGAGCTTTTTGGCCTCAATAAACTACAAACTCCAGAATTCCACAGGAGGTTGAAAAATGGAATAATAGCACTATAATAGTGTAGTGCAGAAATGGCCTCAGGCTTCAGTCTCTTAAGCCCTTTCCGCAGCTTACCTCTCTCCCAGCGATGTCTGGTGATAATGGCGGCAGTGGCTCTCCCAGGAAGGGAGCACGATGGAGCACTCTCCTCTGTACTGGCTGCCTGTGGGACCCAGGAAGTGCAATGGCCATGCCTCTTTCTGCCTTAGCGCAGCTAGATACTGTCTCAGGCTGCACCAGGGCAGGAAGTGCAACCATTGCGCTTCCAGGATCTCCACAGCTAAGTGAGCACACGACACGGGGGGAGGTGCAATCACTGCTCATTGACAGCAAAAAAACCCATCAATGGTTTGCAGTGTGATTGTACCACCTGGGGATGGGAGAAAGATGGGACTGCAACAGTGTTGTACATAAGTGTTGTCCCAGCCCCATCCTTCTCCCTTCCCCATAGCAGGTTGGGTGCGTTGGGCAGAAAGGGTCTTACACACATGCTTTGCAATAAACTATACTGATCACAATAGTTCTTACTTCTGAATAAAGATGCCCAGCACTGATGTTCTTTTTGCATACTCTGAGGAGATATTGATGTCCATGTTTTAATTATTTTTTTAATAATCATTTTATTCAAAATTCACATATAAAACAAACAATTATAACTGTCAACTTAATTGAAATATTTCTGATCTTCCACACTGATCTAGATTTCATTATCAAGATTTCTTAATGCTTAAAATATTGTACATTTTACTGCTAATATTACCTGTTGATTCTTGCATTTCAATCTCCATATTCCCACTTCATGATATGTATCCTGTAGCCCCCTCATAATTTATCTTAAATCATGAATTACATATTTCCATCTGATAGAACCCAGCAATTACCCGTTACAATTTGCCATTCTTTTTGTATCTCATCGTCTGATTTCCCTTTTAATCTCTGAGAGACCATATCAGCATTTTTGTTTTCAATAAGTATACCCCACCATTGTTCTATTGTGGGTATTTGCTGAGTTTTCCACAACTTTGCATATTGAATACGAGCTGTTGTTATCATATACAGTAATATTCTCCAATTCTTCTTTATACCGGTAGCTTCTAATATATCAATCATATTTAACAAATACAATTCTGGTATCTTAGCAAACTGAACTTTCATTAATGCACAAATTTTATTAAGTATTCCAGTCCAATATTTCTTAGCTTTTGGACGTGTCCACCACATGTGATATATTGTACTGACCTCATTCTGACATTTCCAACAGTGTCTGGTACCTGTATTATAAATCTTTTTTAATTTGTCTGGTGTCATGTACCGTCTATGAAATAGCTTATAATAGTTCTCTTTCAAATTCTGAGCTACTGTAAATTTCTGTGTTTTTTTCCAACTCTGCTCCCAAGACTCTAATTGAATTGAATGTCCGATGTTTTGAGCCCATGAAATCATTGTTGCCTTTACTGTCTCTTCTTGCCTCTCCTGATGTAATGTTTCTTGATGCATTTGGGCTAGTAAATGAGGCGGATTTTCGAACAGCCATTTAATTACTCCAGTTTTCTCTTTTAGTTCAATTCCATATGTTTTTATATCCATCTGAAACCCTTCTGCTCATTGTCTGTAAGGGAACCAACTTAGTGTTGTTCCCTCTTGTTCTAATTTTTCCCTTGTTTTAATCTTAAGATTATTGGACGTTGATCTCTCAATTATATCATCATATCGCAACCATTTATCTGTATCAGTCCATCTGCCAAAAAAAGCCTCTTGCGGTGAGACCCAGGTGGGGAGCTGCCTTATGTTTTTAGTTTTATAATCGTCCCAGATTTTCATGTTTTAATTATTTTTTAAAAAATATGTTTTTATTAACTTTTGATTACTTTTTAATACATTAACACATCTCACACAAAGACATTAAATAATATACAACTTGAAAAAAGGTGGGGGGAGAAAACCTACAATAGATGACAGGCACAAATTGTGTGTTAGAGAGGAAAAAACATTATTTTGGGTTTACAGGCCTACTATCTTTGATCTAAATAGCAGCAACACCATTGTCTCCATTTTCAGTGAGTATTTCAACCAATAGCAATTCTCATTATATACAATTACTGTTCCAAGCCAACCTACATTTGGTTGTAGAACTTCAATAGTCCTTTTTTTTTTTTTTTTGGAATGCAAAGTGCATGTCCAGGAGGCTGAGGCCTGGTCCACCCCACTGTTCACTTACATTTAAGGTTCCGAAATCTCAGAGACTCCACAAGCAAAGAGGAGGAATCTCAGAGTGAGAGAGGTATCTTAAAAACTGTGTGTGTGTTTTCATCATTTGTTACACATAGGCTGGTATTTGTAGATGTGCTACTTAGTTATGCAACTGCCTTGGTTGTGTAGCTAAGTAGCATCCCCCAACTCACAGTTGACTTACCCAGTGCTGACTTACCAGGCAGCAACTGCTACAAGTAATGATGCAGCTGGCTGATGTTTCCAGCCCTCTCCCATGAGTGACATCTGGTCCGACAGTCAGAAGCAGGATCCTTGTCCAATTCCTGCTTGCATGGGAGATTGCTCGCAGGAAGGAAGTGGAAATGTCAGTCTGCTGTGTCTTGATCAACAGGAGAATAGACAGAAGGTGTTGCCCAGTAAGTCATGATTGGGGGACTTCTACAATCCCTATCTATTCCTTACACCACTGAATACATAACAATCACGAATACAAATCAGTTATGAATTGTTAACTATGGCCCTTTCTGCATGAGGCGAGGGAATCGCTCCGTGCCGTTACCTACTGCTTCTTCTGGGGTCCGAAGCAATGCGGACTGTCCCTGAAGCCCTTCCACAGGGCTCCTCCTTGGTCCAGGGCGAATCAGAGCAGTGCGAGGTCTGTAGATCTGCACTGCTCCGGCTTCCAAAATGGGTCCCGACCAACCGCTGAAGCTCACCACGCCTAAAGCCCGCCCTCCGCAGATCGCAGGCTCGCATTGGTGCGAGCCTGTGAATCTGCACAAGGGAGCATGAATGCAATGGTGCGTTCCAGGAAAATAAAGACCTGTTTTTTTGTGGTCTTTAGAAAACATGCTGGAGGACCACTTGGGGTCGTTTTGGAGCAGACTGAGGTGCGGATCTCCGGTAAGTAGTCTGCTCCTAGTCTGCTCCAAGGTGCAGACAACCTCCGTGAGAAGATGCACTGCCCCATTCTAATTGCCTGGTGCGGAAAGGGCCTATGTTATGTGTTTGTAACAGTGATTGTAAATTCTGACCATAGTCTTTTTGATTTGAGTGGCATACTCTGAGCAAATGTGATTCAGGCTTGATGTATGGTGGTTAATGGCATCACTAAGGGCCACTCCTTATAAAACCGCCCTCACATCATCATCACACTCCGCTGCCTTTAACATCATAAGTCTCAGGTTTTGACCCTGAAATCTCAGCATCTGGGAACCCTACTTCTGTGCTAAGGCCATATGAAATTGAGGGGCTTGTCCCATGTCTTTTATCTTTTTTTGTTTCACATTGACACTATGACTATGAAGAAACAGTCCTGTTAAGGGGGAATATGCTTATTCTATGTTTATAGTGATGTCTGAATTGTAGTCAGTTGGTCAATCAACCAGAGGAAGAAAGTGTGCATTTTACTAGAGACTCTGTAGGGTACGTAGGTGGCTTGTAACTGGATTTCACCCCATAATTTCAGGGTGAAATCTGGCCCCTCCAGTCCATGAGCAGCTGCTAGGAGAGAATGCATCATTGATCTTATAGGGTCTGCCAGTTGCACTGATTAAAAAGTGATGAGAATATGTTATGAAGGTAGGTTCCAAGTGTGTATATACTGTACTGTTAGAGAGATATTCAGTGGTTGAGTGTGATTGGTGCATTTTAAAACATTCCAGGAAAGATGATTGGTGTGAAATGGCTAAGCCAAACGGAATGCTGGTATGTTGGGCAGACTAAATGTGATTGGTTGCTGGTCTGACAAGGAGTGTTAACATATACAGTCCTGGTTGCATAAGGAAGTTTCACTCTGGAAAAAAGGAGAGGCAAACTGTTCTTCCTGATTCCTGTATAATCTTGTTCTCTTCTATCTGTGAAACACATGCAAGCAGAGAACAGTAGATGTCTTGGAGACCCTTACCTGTATTTAAACCTGCTGAGTTCTTCTTGCTTTAAACGAAGAGTGTAAAATACAACAAGGTTGACCTGTCAAAGACAAATAGTGAAAGATTTAGCTGGTTGTAGACCATGTTCATGATGTTCACATAGGATTATCAGGTTGGTTCTGGTGTCTTGTGCCGGCAGCCAGCTAAGGCTTACAGCTGTCTAATTAGAGCCTCTTAAAATTACCAGTTGTTGTTTTGCAGTCTGAGTTCACAGTAAATCCAGAGAGACAGTTCAGTGGCAAAATTCATAGACAAAGTGGAGGTCAAGAGTTCTAGGAGTGCAAGCAAGGAATCCAAGTGTAAGCTGGGCTGCTTCTACCAATAGGAATGGTTGGCTGCAACAGTCTCCTCCCATTCTGGTCTCTCTTTATATAGGCTCAAAGTCTTCCATAGCTGTTGGCCTAATTTATGAGTCCTTATTATAGAAACACTCCAAGACTCCTGGGGTCTCCCTTTTCTACATACACTGCCTGCCTTAAGTATTGCCCCTCTCATGTCTCTGTGTTGTGGCTGTTAGGAAGGGTCTTGTCTGGGTCCTGGGACAGAGTTCCTGTTAACTTTAATTCTGAACAAATAATAGAGCAAGACCATAAATCTCCATCAAGCTGGATGAAGGTACCTGTCCTCCTTCATCCACTTTTAGCCACAGCTGCCCCACCCAACAGGTCTATTGCTGTTGTGATGGACCGTGGGACTTAGAGGAATGCCCAGCTCTGCTTTGTAGCTAGTGCCTCTGTGCCTCTTCCCACCACTTTCCACTGGCAAGGCAATATCTGTATTGGGAAAGGATACCTGTGGCTGAAAGCTGAGGTTTGGAAGGTAAGGAAAAACAAATGTTTTTGTCCCACTTGATGGAGCTTTACAGGACCATGTCCTGTTCCATGATCTGTTCAGGATTAAAGTTACAGGAGTCCAATCCCCCATCCAACCTGGCAACCTTAACTTCACTTTCAGATTTGAACTGATTTTTTCTCCCACATTTGCATTGCATATTACAACTGTGCACATGACATTTTTGAACTTGGGATTTTCTACAAGTCTGGTAGGAGGGAGGTTGAGTGAGTTCATTGCCTCTGGTGATATAAGGAAGCTTGGGCCAGCAGAAATGAATTCCACACTTCTGCATTTTCCTATGCTCTGTTGATTAAAACATAGTGATTAAAGGCTGACTCCAACTCACATTGAAGCCTCTGGGAATGTGCTGATTGATTTTAGCTGGCACGAAGTAGAACAAGCCCCGTCATGTGCCAAAAACAGAAAAGTCAGGGTGCAGTTGTTCCAACTTAAAGTAGCTAAGAGTGAGCCCCAAAGAAAGCCAACTCATGTCACTTTTCAGATCCAGAAACCGGAGCTAAAATATAATTCTTTGGCATGTTCCAGACTTCTAAGAACCAAGAGACAGTGCTTGTAGGGCTTATTCACTGACTACATCTGATTTCCCAGCTGTGAACATCAAATCTCTCAGCCCAGACTTCCTCTGCCAACATTTTATTCATTTATTTCTCTATGTGTCACAATCCTTATGTATAAAGTGAATGCAATGCAGCTTTCATAGTATATACACTTCTGACTAGTAGTATTCCTCTCGTTCAGACTTCACAATCTATTGTGCATATTCATCCAGTTTTGTATTCACTTGCATGAGGTGCTCACTTGGTCTTTTGTCATTGGAGTGGGGAGCATTTGAATCTCAAGATGATTTGGCCTAAAACTCCCATAAGAGATTATGGGATCTGTAGTCCAAAATAGCTGGGAGACAAAAATTTCCCAACCACTGTTTTACCATCTTGTTCCCACCAAAACTTCCTTTTGGCATGTTTACTTGAGCCATTTACTGTTCTAACATTTCATTTATATTCCAGCCAATTTAAGTCCACTGTTACATGAGTGATTTGCTCTGAATGGCAGGCTGCTCACAACCTAGGATGACTTACATATTCTCTCTGCATTTCCACATAGTGATCAGTCAGATGTGGAACACTTGTACTCCCAATGCGATTGGCCAAATATATCAATATAAAAAGCACTTCAAAAACTGGAAGGATTAGCAGTGTGTGTACGCGTATACACAAATCCTTAGAAGTATGTGATGTTTCTTGTGGTGAGACAAAATCACTTGCATGAAATTACATCTTGTAGGATACCTTCTGTATAATGATTGTGTAACTTGGGCCCATGTTCCTACTAAAATTGAGAACTTTGTATTTACATTTCATGCACTCAACAATATTTCATGTTTAGATGACTTGATTGTCTTTTGACAGCATATTAAGCAACGTTTCCATCATTCAATGAAGGCAGAGCCTTCTGAGTGGAGGAAGCATAACAGATAACAAGCAGGTAAGTGCAGATGCATGGTGCTAAGTCCCTTCAAATCTGATATTAGGGGAAAATAACTTTCCTCTATCTATCCCATGGGAAACCATCTGTGATAACACTTTATGAAAATATGTACCATATTGTGCACTGTATACATTATAATTATTATAATTATTGGAGAGCTGGGCCAAGGCTAACAAAATGAAATTCAACAGAGAGAAGTGTAAGATCCTACACTTAGGTAGAAAAAATGGAATGGAGAAATATAGGATGGGGGACACGTGGCTGGATGGCAGTACGTGTGAAAGGGATCTAGGAGTCCTAATAGACCACAAGCTGAACATGAGTCAGCAGTGTGATGCGGCAGCCAAGAAAGCCAACGCAATTCTCGGCTGCATCAGTAGGAGTATGGTGTCTAGATCAAGGGAGGTACTGGTACCACTCTAGTCTGCTTTGGTTAGACCTCATCTTGAATACTGTGTCCAGTTCTGGGCACCCCAATTCAAGAAGGACATGGTCAAGCTGGAGCAGGTCCAGAGGAGGGCGACCAAAATGGTGAGAGGCCTGGAAGCCATGCCCTATGAGGATAGACTATGAGAGCTGGGTATGTTCAGTCTGCAGAAGAGAAGGTTAAGAGCGGACATGATAGCCATGTTTAAATATTTGAAGGGATGCCATGTAGAGGAGGGAGAGAGCTTGTTTTCTGCCGCTCCAGAGACCAGGACAAGGAGCAATGGATTCAAGCTGCAGGAAAGGAGATTCCACCTGAACCTCAGGAAGAACTTCCTGAAGGTCAGGGCTGTCCGGCAGTGGAATCTGCTGCCTCGGAGTGTGGTGGAGTCTCCTTCCTTGGAGGTTTTTAAGCAGAGGCTGGATGGCCATCTGTCGGGAGTGCTTTGAGGGTGTTCCTGCATGGCAGGGGTTTGGACTGGATGGCCCGTGTGGTCTCTTCCAACTCTACATTTCTATGATTCTATGATTCTATAACGCTGTGGCCACAATACTACATTGGGGTTGCATGGTATACTTTTCTGCACATTGATTGTGCTAATGAACTCTTTAGTGAAACTGAATGTACACCCAACTGTGCAACCAAATGTGCATGTCTGTGCATGTGCATGGACAGTGGTGTCACATGTGCAACTATGTTTTTGCAAACTTGAACTGAACATTGCACAATGGACAAAAATTTCTGGGTGGTATGTTTAATCCCTCATAACATCCCCCCCGTCACTGTCTTAGAATTTGACAGATACTATATTATTACTCAGAGACGTTTCCTTTCATGGAAAATTTGAGACACTTTCACAAATGTATCAGTTATAGAGAATGTCCTTTCCAAGTGAGAGCTTTGAAATCAACCTGATTCACTCTGGACTGCTTTGGTGAAATTTTGCATCTCCTCAGAGTAGGTATGGATCTGGGAAATAAAAAACGCTTCTCATTTTTGTTCTCATCTTCAGTGAAAAAGGTTGCCTTGACAAATCCAGAACTGTGTGTGTCACATTCAGAAATAGGTGTCCAGACATATCCTTTGGGAAAACCATCAACTACTATAAGATTTTTGTATTCTGAGACTTTTTTGTGAAAAATGTCTTCACAGAAAACTGTGGCCATTTCCACATGGGGCGAGGGAATCGCCCTGTGCCGCTACCTACCAGACTTCTTGGCTCCCCGGTCCAGTCCACGCTGCTCCGAAGCAGCGCATGCTCGTCACTCTGCACTACTCTGGGGACGAAAATGGCGGCTTCTGGTTGGTCCAACCGCTGAAGTTTGCCAGCCTAAAGCCCGCCCCTGGCAGATCGCAGGCTCGCACTGGTGCGAGCCTGCAAATCTGCACCAGAGAGCGGGCACGGAACAGCGCACTCTGTGCTTTTGAAAGACCTGTTTTAAGCGGTCTTTCAAAAGCACGCTTGACCACCACTTGGGGTCGTTCCGGAGCGGGCTGAGGTGCGGATCTACGTTAAGTAGGTCCTATCCAGTCCACTCCCAGGTGCAGACGTTCTCCCTGGAGGACGCTCTGCACTGTTTCTATTAGCCCGTGCGGAAATGGCCTATGTTTTTCTGAGCAAAAAAAGTTGTTTGCTATTTGATTTTTTTCATTAGGTCTTTTACTTAAATAAATTTTGTTGGCAAAGAACTACAGGAACTCCTGTAGTGTTGCTCAGTGGGGACAAAATTTTCTGAAGCTATGTCTTTTTGTAGGTGAGAATGAAATAAGCAAAGATTTACATGCCTAGCATTGATACCTCTAAACCAGTTTGCTTCAGTGTGGTATACAGGCTTCATCTGACACAAATTCACATTCATGCTATCAAGGTTGCTATAAGAATGTCCAAAGAGGATCTCACTAAAAGACTGTTGTTGTTCATGAATGGATGGATGAGCACTACAATGTGAATTTCACTGCATAAAATTACTTTGTTTTATGGTCATACTCATTTGCAAACATTTTTGGGAAATCTTGTGAGAGTGTTAAAAAACCCTGAACCAGTGTAGAAACTTGGCAACAGGTTTATTGATAAGAAAATGGTTTTCTAATCAATTAGAGATGGTGGTGTGGCAGTAATGATAGGGACAGGGAACTCTGTCAACTTTCTCCCATTCAGTTTTTCATTTTTCCCACTTAAATTCAGATTGGTCATATTCCATGTCAATGTCTGTCTTTAAAAAAAAAAGACTGCGTGAAAAGCAAGGAAAAGAGTTGGGGGGAGGATGAATCTTGACCTTCCCAGTAAGTTCAGGCAAAAGCAAACTGCTGAAGCTTCACCTAGCTTGTGTGTACTTCCTCATTAATAACTTTTTCTGCTTTGACCACACTCTGATGTTGCTTGGCCACATATGTCCCAGTTTTCATCTGTGAAATGCTGAAGGATAGGAATACCTCCTTCCCCAAAGTCACAAAAGTTACATATGTTACCAGCGATTTTGTGCAGAGTGCCAAAACCAACAAGAAAGAATGGTTCTTTTGCTTTGAGTTTTGGTCCATTAACTCTCATGTTGAATCTTACATGGTTTTATCCCCTATCTGGAACATTTACTCGCCTTTCTGGCATTCTGACCATTTCTTAAAAGATCCTATACTTTTAGTTCAGTAGGTTTGTACTATAGAGTTTGTTCTTCTTCACGAGTGCAGGCAGCAGGACAAACATAATCCTTCCAATTTTATCTTTGTGATACAGGAGTACTAAGGGTAATTAAGGTTTAAAAAACTATTAAGGATAAAGCATCAGTTACCTCTCAGTGTGATGTTGGTACATCATCTGAGACAGGATCATAATGGATATGCTGTTTAAACACAGACAGGCAAAGTTTCTTTTTGGCTGACAATTTCTGGAATCCCCCAGTCATGCTGGCTGGGGGTTTCTTGGTGATACAGCCCATAAAACCTTGCTAAGGTATGCTCAGACACAAGGCTTTTGTCCTTCAAACTCTGATGGCTCCAGTAATTAACAGTCTGAAGTCATAAGTCAGAGTCCTGGGACACACAGAACTACAGAGGTAAGATCAGTAAAATAAGTCAGTAGTGCTGGCCCAAGACAATTTGAGGTCTTAGGTAGAACAGCGAATGTCCCATTCTCCAAATCAAAGGGCACAGTGCCCAAAGTCAGTAAAATGATCTTGGCACTTGAGGCAGAAAATCCCACAAACATCTCTCCCCCTTCCTGTCAGCAAAACAAAGAACTAATTCAGTAACTAATAATTTGTTGCCCTTTGTCAATGGCCTAACGCCGCCACCCGAGTAAGTTGCTCTGCATAACAAGAGGACTGACCTTGTCAGGTTGCGGAGATGGTGGCAGGGAGACTGTCAGAAGCAGAGTCCTCCCATTATGCCATCATATGTTCTTTTCTGGTCATTGCAGAACGAAGTATTCAGTATCTCTTTGTGCAATAATTTTCCCCGTCCCACCACCACCACACTTGCAACCACAACTTAAAGTCCAGGAGGGTGAACAGCTGTTCCCTTTTTTAGCCTGTGTGTCTGCAGATGACGCCTAGGAGTTCCCTCCCTCCACTGGTCACCGATTAGCTATGGAGACGCATCCCCATGCTATAAATTGGGGTTGTGCAGCAAGAAGCCCAAAGGTGCAGTGGAAATCCTGCAGAACAACACTGATGGGGATTTAACACTCCCACAGCTTTCAAATAGACTGTTGATTTTATTTTCACATATTACAATACCCTGTGCTCTCTATGTCAAACCCCCCTTGTAGCATAATTACAACTGTACATAGTCTCTTTCACAATGTCAAAGCATGCCATACCACCAGGCAAAATGAGACAATCACCCCTGGTGGCAGACTGTGGGGGCAGCAATGGTAGCTTCCTGGCTCTTCCTCTTGATTCCCTTGTCTGTTTCCTCTCCTATGTCCAGTGGCGGAGCTTGGAGTGTGTGTGTGGGGGGGGGGGGCGGAAGGGGGGGTTACGGCATGAGGGGTGTGGCCACTGTGTGTGTGGCCGTGGCTGCGCTGCGTGGGGGCATGGCCAGGGCATGTGAAGGTGTGACTATAGGCTGGGACACCCTGAAAACATTGTCGCCCAGGGCAGACTTCTCCCTCCAACTCCCCATCCATACGCAACTGCCTAGGTCCTACAAACTAGTCCTCTGCAGTCTCTTCAGATGTGGTAGAGGATATTATCTCATCACCAGGGTTGAGGTAAATTTCAACTGCCAGCTGCTTACTTTCTGTGGGATAGGGGAAGGGTGCCATCTTGTATTTTGCCTCAGAAAGCAAAATATCTGCTGGATGTACACAAATAAAGAGTCCACTTAAATGTCTCTCATTTTAAATTAGAGGCCATGCCTGTGGCATTCACTTTCCTGCTGATCTGGAGAAAAGGTGCTCAGTTTGGTTGATTCTTAATAAATAATGCAACTTAATTTGGGGACTAAGATTGCTATGAGCCCCCCTCTCTCCCCCCTCCCTCCTTCTCCATGCATTTCAACTGCATTTTGTTCTGCAGCCATATTTGACTCCAATTGGAAACCTAAATAAACTGTTTGGAAAAGATGGTTCTTAAATAGCTCTAATTAAGCAAAGGATCCAGTTTAAGTTCTTATATTGCAGGTAATTTATACAAAACACTGGCAGCACTTTGGACGCATTAGCTTGATGGAGAGGAAAAGGAGGTCAGTATTCACTTGAAAAATGCCTGTTATTAGCAGCACTTCTCAGCATCTCTGCAAGGCATAATTTAAAAACAATTTTTTTCTGAACTGCACCATCTGGAAGAAAAAAAAATCAATAATATATTTACATGAGGCTCGGTAGCTCCAGCTGACTATAACTTTAGTATATGTTGTGTATATTATTGCTTTACCATTTGCAGATATGGATCTAGATAACATCCCATCTTGGCAGAGGGACAAAAACACAGTCTGTATTTGAGTACTGCTACCCAGGGAAGTGAGGAACATCTTCAACTTCAGTCAAAAGAAATCTTACTTCCTGTAGCTTCTTTGATTTGTGTTAAGCACATTGATCTCATGGCAACGGTGGTAGGTAACGTTTGAACAGAGAATGGCAGCATCCTGTGGACATCCTGTGCAGAACCTATTAACGGATTGGACCATATCCAGAGGAAAGTGATGAAGACAATGAGGGGCCTGAAGGCCAAATTTCATAAGGACAAGTTGAAGGAGATAGATCTGTTTAGCTTGGGTAAGGGAAATGGACTCTTACTTAAGCTAACTCTTACTCAAGCATTTGGGAAGCTAGGGTTCAAATCCATCATCATCCAGGGAGACTCACTGGATGATCATGGGCAAATAACACTGTCAGCCTCAGAGGAAACAATGGTTATCCTCCTCTGAAAAAAATCTTTCCAAGAAAACTCTAGGACATGGTTCCCATAAGTCAGTCAACTTGAAGACACACAACAGAAGCAGCAGTAGTAACAACGACAAAAGATGACTAAGTGGCTGTGTTACAATTGATTTTAAATATCTGAAGAATTTGAAGAATTGGTGAGATGGTCTTTGATCTTCATTTCATGGATGTAAGAAGTAATGCATTGTAGTCTGCAACTACCACCAAATGCTCTCAACTCCTTCAACCTTATCTCAGCAGGATTTGGTCTAGGTCCTCTGGAGACCAATTCGCCTCCCTTCTCTGGACATGTTACAGGTTATTGATAATCTTCTTAAACTATGGTGCACAGAACAGGACCCATAGTCTGACCAAAAGGCAACAAAATGTGGCATCACTGTAGAATATTTTGCCACTGAAAAGTTCTGTAAAGCAAATAAGATAAACATAAGCGTTAGCACATTTCCTTAAAAAATGCCTAAGCCATTGATATGTCTGTCTCAGTGCCTTCTGTTTTTTAGGAGTTTGGACAGAAATCCTGTTCTCTCAAGTCCTAAAGCTGGAGGTGTCTGGAATGCTGTGGAATGCTCTAGCAGTGAACTGCAGGCCTTCCCTCAACCATACAGTTTTCTTCCCATGAATCCTTAACTGTTCCCATCCAACTTGTAGATAATCCCTCAATCACCAAAATGACCATCACATACAAACCTTTTTCAAAACCCTAAGCAAACCACTTGAGATTGACCACGCAAGGTTATTTTGGGAGAATGATGGCTAACTGATGATTTCTACCTAGAAGAGCCATTGTATACAAAGTCAGTCTTTCTCTCTTGGTTCCATATCTTTATTTCTCTCTTTCTTCCTTCCAACTCATAATACCTCTAAAGTAATATGAATTGTTTTCCTGCTATCCACAGCTGGCAAGCTGGATTTACTTTTGATTGTGATACATTTGCTCTTTTATTGGCAATGATTCAGTAGGTTCTACACTCTATTGACAGTTACCATAGTGAATACATTAATAAGCATATTCAACGAGCTGTTGCAGTCCCGCAACATCACTAATGGTAGCAGAAATGTAAAGAGTACATTGGGACTGGAAAAACCCAAAGCAACAAGCTGGGCTCCTATTACAAATCAGTTTTCACTTTGACATCAATGCTGGGATATTCTGTACAGTCCCATTTATTATTTTGTCAAATGCTGAAACCTTCTGAAAAACTCAGAGACATGCAATCAAGTGTCTGCAGAGAGAAAAGACAAATTTGACAGGTCTGTAATGGGGGAAACGTCAGGCTGTAACAAGCAAGCAGAGAGGTAGTTGAAAGGTTAGCTGTGCTTTGGCACTGCACTGTCTCATGAGTTGAGAATGGGGAGTTTTAGTAGGGGCAGCAGTTGTAGAACTTAAGTTGTTATGTAGCTAAAAAGCTTTGACAGGGCTATAGTGGATTAAGTCACTGAGAGGACACTTTTATGAAAGGCCTCCAGATGGCAGAAGTAATGCATTGTTATATGTCTTAACTTCCTGACTCTGCTAGAATCAATCTACTACCACTACCCCTTCATTAGTAAGACTTTTCCCCTTTCTCTACAATAAGACCTATAACCAATTTAAAGGAAGAGAGTTCACGAAGAAACCTGAGCAACCAGCCCTCCCAAGACCAGAGCAATTGGGATTTTCAAATCATTTACACAGATTAGAATCAGTTGAAAAGATGTGTGTGAGGTGGCCTTCTGCAATAAATTTGTGCTGATGAGTGTTAAGCTTCTGAGTCAAAAAACAGGTTTTTGAATAATCTCTAAAGCTGCATTTGAACTATGATTTTATCTAGAGCTGTTCATTTGGTAAAAAGGTTGTTTTATGCTTTTGGCAGTCTATTCTCTGTTTTCTTCTTTGTTATTGTGTCCCATTTTCTTGTCATGAGAAGAATCATTGTTGTATATTTTTCCCCCAACAAGGAGTTCTTCTTTGAGCCTGATTATACTGAAATGTTGAGATCTGGACTCACACACTGAGCTTAAACAGCAGCTGTTTGGTATTGCCTACACCTGATTGCCACTTTGGAGGAATATTTTGAATTCCTAGTGTGCTTGAAGATGTCATTTCAGTTCTTCCCATTGGAAAATATAATTATGAGCAAATTCTGCTGCTTCTGTATAGCCCTACAAAAATCAGTGCAGAGAATAGCTGCACATAATTATATTTATTTCCTTTCTGAATTCCGTATTGTACTTTTCAGTTCAACACATTTCCAAAAGGGTGAAAAGAAAAAAGGAAAAGAAAAACAAAGCTGATCTTATTTATTATTAAAATATTTATATAATGCTCCATATCCAAACATCTCATGATAAATGATGAAATAATAAAAATGTAACAATAAATAGAAGTCAAACAATTCAATCCCCTCCTCCCAAAAAAAGCCCTGGAATAAAAACTAGGGATGGGACGAATCCAGAATTTTCCAAATCTGGATCTGAACCCCTGGAAGGTTCTGGGAATCCACGAATCTCATTAATCTCGAATCTTTTGAATTCTTTTTTTTTTTAAGGGTTTAAAAAGCAAGGGAAAGAAGGGCAATCTTGGGCATGACACACTCTCTCAGCCTTAGCAAAAGCCTAGGCAAAAGCAAACCTCCCTCTGAAGAAATCTGGCCAGGACAATTGTCATAGTTTTGCCTCAGGATCTCCCCAGATTGAAAATTACTTGAAGGCCCTTTGTACACAGGCAGGAAAATGTGGATTAATCCCACATTTTCCTGCTTGTGTAAACAGGTCCACATACTGCAGTACAGAGATAATCCAGGTCAAAACTGGATTTTCTTTGCACAGCTCCTTATGGCATCCTGGGGTTTGTAGTTTGATGATGCACCAGCACACTTTGGCAGAGAAGGCTGTGACACCTTATAAAACTACAAACCCCAGAACTGTGTATGAAAGAGCTTTGCAAGGGAGCTATGCAAAGGAATCCTTCAGCTGTCCTTGAAATCTCAAGACTGTACCTTCGGGTCAAGTGCTGAACTTCAATATTAAATGTTCAATTTAAATATCTTAGAATAGAAGCTCAGATGTAATTTCTGAAATTGTTAGCAAAGCCCATTATTATTCCAAAGGAAAAACTCATCTACTTGCCATTTCCCCTTGTGTGTCTGGTATCCCAGGTTTTCAGGTATCCCGGTGTTACTGCCCTAGCTAGCCCGAGCTTTGGGGATATAAAAAGATATCTTTGATATCAATAATTCGGCTTCACATATCCCTTCCACGTGCTTGCGAGGCCCCCGGACAAGCACGCATGCAGGCTCGGCCGATAATCGCCGTAATATTCCAAGATAATACAGGCAGGCCAGAAACAGCCGACTCACCGCTTTAGGGGACCTCAAGGCAAGTACCTCCGTTAGGTATGCAAACAACTTTCAAAAGATCCTCTGCCTAGCGCTGGCAGCTTGAAGATCTGACTATACAACGCTCAAGCACTCCGCGTTTGCATACCGGCTGTCCTATTGACAATTTGGCTGTAACTCAATCATTCAAATTATGACCTTTTGGAGGCTTTGTCTCCAGCTCCAAATCTATTGTTTTCCTAAAGTCCGACCTAGCATGCGGTCGCAATTCTCCTTATAAAAACCCCTGACTTTGAGCGCTTCCTGGGATCGCTCCCGAGTTCCAGACTGCCTTGCTGCCGCATTGCTTGGCGAGCTTCCCCTCAGCTCCACGTGCTGAGATACATTGAACCCCAGCATCGCTCTCCATCTTCTTCCGGACTTCAGGACAGGTTTCGTATCACCCGAACCAACTATCCCTCTGAAAATCCCACTATCTTACTCACACCTTTATTTTCCTTAGTTATCTGTGTGCGTGTGTTGCTTACATCGTGTGCCTGTATTTAATAAAGATCATTCATTATTTTCAAACCGCTCTGCTTCTTGACTTGGCCTGACCCCGTAGACACTGGGTTACAAGATCCTGCTAAGTTACCCTGCCTCTCGTAACGCTAAAGCAGTGCTCAGAGCTAATCTTCCCCACCTATTGTTGAGCACATTTTGGTGTCCCTCACGGGACCCCCAGAATACGGGGTAACACCGGTCTCCAACAAACTATTTGGCTGGTGGATTTGAAAGATTTGGTTTGCCTATTTTGGCACAGGGATTCGGATTCGTGAATCTCGAATCCTTGCCAAGGATTCGAGGATTTGGTTGGCCCATCCCTAATAAAAACATATAGGAGATAAAGTAGCTAATTCAGCAGTAGGCCCCAATATGGCTGCTGGCCTCCAGGCAGTGAGCTGGTGAACCTGCTGTGTTTTTTTTAATCCAAATTTTAAGGGAGCCAGCTCTATCTCCAAAAGAGATTAAACACTTTTGCTAGCTTTTGTAAAGCCTGGACTAAAACCCAGGAAAGATTCACTACCCTACTGACAAGGGAGGACCAAATGGACCAAAATGTATGAAGTAGCAGATAGAACTGTAATTTCAGGCATACAGTTCTTACTGAGACTGTGGTACTGTCAGAAAGGGCGAGCCCTCTTTCCCTACATGTATTTCAGTACCTGCTGAAATTTAGTCTTCTATACAACCATTAAAAGGACAGAAGCCCTGTCCCTTATTTTACCCGGCATCTCTGTTACATCGTGAGTGAACAATGTGGGGCTGTAGGTGAAATTCCCAGAAGGAAGTGTATTTAATCTTGCTTGTTGGGAGATGATGTCCACTGAGCCACGAGGGTAGCTAAACATCAGGGTTTTCTACTTTGCCTGTACCATACTTCAAAATGCCCAGGCTCAAAGATGCTGTGCTTTATGATTCCTTTAGAAGAATTCTAGGACATTTTTGTTGAGTAAATGTGGAAGTAAAGTAAACCTCTTTCTTTCTGGAACTTGGTAGTTCTAGGTCTCTTTCACACTAAATAATGATAGGGCTATGATTCTGCTATAACTGCCATGGCAATATCCTGTGGAGTCCTGGGATTTGCAGTTTAGGGGGGTGAGTCTCTAGAATCCTCAGCCAGGGAACTCCTGTAGTGCCTCTGACCAGACTGCCAGTCCCAGGATTCCATAGGATGAAGCCCTGGAGGTTGAAGTGGAATCACAGTGCTATCATCACCTAGTATGAAAGGGCCCCTGGTCTCAGTATGTGTTGACTTTGTAAATGCTGATGCTCATGGAAGAATGTGCTGGGATTTCTATAATTTCATACATAGGCAATAGATATTACAGATTCTTCATTTGGGGAATTTCCCCTGTTTTCTTCTTTTTCATAGGATATGTACCTTGAAAAAATTGCTGCCTGCATAATTGCAACTCTAAGGAAAGAGGTTGTACTGTCCTTGCTGATATGTGGTAGAGAAAGATTTATTTTGCTAGGATCTCAAAATTCAGAAGTCTTTCTACTATAGTTCTCTTGATTTGGTTGTAGTCTTTATGCCACATCATTTCAGAAACTGACAGGAGACCGTGTGAGTAGGGAGGTCCAGACTTTTAATCCTATATTATGTAGCCTGTTAAATATTTACTTCCGTGGCCATTTCTGCACTACACTGTTCTAGTGCTGTTATTCCAGTTTCAACATCCAATGGAATCCTGGAATTTGTAGTTTAAGGAGGGACATTTAGAATTCTCAGCCAGGGAACTCTTTGGCCTCAGTAAACTACAAACTCCAGAATTCCACAGGATGTTGAAAATGGAATAATTGCACTATAACAGTGTAAGGCAGAAATGGCCTAAGGCTCACTGCTTTTTCTACCATAGCAAGAAAATTTGTCAGTCTGTTTGAGAGATTTGTTGTGGACAATAATATAACACAAATTCATTTTTTTTACACAGTCATTCTTATATTGAATGCTACGAAGGAGCATACCTGCATTTTCAAAGGCAAAGGTTATTCTAAAAATATACTTCAGTGTAGCATTTATGCAACAAAACAAAACTAGTCACTAAAGGGAACGTAGAGAAGAAACAGCATCCATTTCCAGGAATTACAGAAGATCTGTTGATTTGATAGTTACTGAATGTACTTGTGTATTTCAGAAATCAAGACAACAAAGAACATCTTCTCCCCTGATCTCCATGATAGATAGCTTTGTGATTGAATATTGTTGAGAACCATTGTGAACCAGAGCAAATACAAGGATTTGTGGGAGAAGATTTGAAATGCTTCTCTCAGTGTCCTAGAAACATCATTTCTGCTTTCTTGTCAAGGATTTCCATTTGGCTGGAACTGTAGATAAACTTAAGTTGAACAAAAGAAGGATTGGGCAGGAGCTAAATCCAGCTTTACCTTTCGTTCATTTTCTGCAATTTTTAAATATACTGTATGTAGCTTTCAGAATGAAATGTAACATTATTACTTTCTTAGAGTCTGGAGGCTATTAACCAGGTGTTAAATGGAGAACGAAGGGCATGCCATGCACAGACTTTCACAAAAGAACTGCCTAATGAAATGACCAAATTGAAATGTCCATGCTTTTGCAGTCAGCATTGTTTCGTATTTGCCTTTCACAGAAATCGGGGGGCTGGGAGGGTGGAAGAACTGAATCTCCAAAGTCTTGTCTCTGCTAAGCAGAGATACATTTATTGTCATTTTCAAAAATAGATAGTGGTAAAATGTCATACAGTAAATAAAAAAATTAGCACAAGATTAACTTTTATGCATTTTGGTTAAAATTCTGATTCCATTTTTAAGGGAACTGGCCCTAAATGCATATTCTTTGAGAGTATGACAATAAATTGAAGTGTGGTGAGCCATTCCTATCCATTAATGCAGCTTTTTGTCAAGTTTGGTTACCACCAATACCACAGTCTCCACACTTTCCTTTTTAAGCTGGCAACTGAGTGGCCTAGATTGTGATGTATGAACATCTGTCTTTAAGATTCCTCCTTTTTCTTCTGTCAGGCTGGCCAGATTACAGAAAAGTACAGCACGGAAATTTCAGCAAGTATACCTTATCATATAATCTGCACCTACTTAAATTGGCCTTTCTGCATAGCTATTAATGGTGCAAGTTGCTTTAGTATCTGGTCATCCTACCCCGCATTTCTGTCTCACTGTTTGACTCTTTCTGTTGCCCATGTTCTTGGCTTTGTTGTATTTGGACATCTACCAGAGTGTGACACCACGCTATTGCATATGCGAGAACAACCGCATACACTAAGCTTCACCCACCAAAACTCAGTGATTTAGTATTGCAATAGAGCAGAAAACTGAGTTCATAAGGAAGACCCCATCATGATTCATTCCCTCCAACTTTCCCAGTTTTACTGGAAGAGTCACAATTAATTCTCTGTCTACTTTTTCAGCTGCCTTTCTAGTGTTTAAGTTTCTCTTTTCTCCTTCTGCATCCCCCTTCTGTCCTCACCTTACTTCAGTTGCCACAAACTGAGTTCAAAGTGCAAAAGTTGTTTGTACCCAGCAGAGTGGAGAGGAAAAGAACGACTGATATTGCTTGGCCACATGTGTTCTGGTTTTCCCCCGTGAAATCTTGGGGAGTATGATGATGTTATAAAATGCTCTTGTAGTTCTTGCTCCATGTAGGGCAAAGTTAATTTTGACCCTCAAGGGAATTATGCAGGCTGAACAACTCATACAGACTCCTGCTGCAAAAATAAAACTCTTTCTTCTAGTTCATTCTCACAAGCCACTCATGCTGAGGCTTATTGGGCTTGCCTTTTAAAAAGGCAGTACAAAAGAGGCATTTTGATCCAGGTAACATTTTGAGAACTGGCATGTTATAGTTGTTTGGAGACCAGTGTTCAAATTCTCACTCAGCCATGGAAATAACTTTGGGCGTATCACATTCTCTCAGCCTGAGAGGAATACAAGGGCACCCCCCCCGAACAATTCTAGCCAAGAAAACCCCACGATAAGTTTGCCTTAGGGTTACCACAAGGTGGAAACAACTTGAAGACACACAACAGCAACAATAGTTTGTACCTATGCTCAGTTCTGTTAGAATGAGGAACAGAGGTAGTACATACATCTGAATGTAGCGATGGGATAGTTAATACTGAAAGACCTGCTGGGAAACTGTTACTGTAGAAAACGTTGTCAAATGGATTAATCCAAACCATAAATACATAAATGGAAAAAAAATCAACAATGACTTCTGAAATGCCTTTTTCTCTGGGCTTCTCCCTCTCATCCAACCTCCGTTGGACTGTTTGGTGCTCATAGGCTCAGGACATTTCTGCACGACGATGCTCTTTCGTGTCATCTCGCTGCAATCCCAGGTCCAGAAGGGAGCGCATCAGCAACGCTCCCCTCTGCACCCGCTCAGTCCACACAGAAGAGAACGCAATGACACCATGGAAGACAGTCGCAGCACAGCCGGGCTTTTTCCATTGCTGCGCTATGTAAGGAAGTGTTGCCAGTATGCTTCCGCATCTTCCACATGGCCAGAAGTGACGGGAGCACCGCATGATAACAGATGCAAAACGGATTTTTTCCGTTTTATGAAAACTGTGCAAGAGTGACGCTCTGTGACAGGATGGCAGCGAGACGGTGATGACATCATGCAGAAGCACGACCTGCCGACCGCTGCCATCCTATGCCAGAAATGAGACAGCAACGTTGTGCGGAAAGGGCCTCAGTCATGATCCAAGGAAGGAAAGGACCATCTATTGCAACACTTCCCAATACTTACTTCTTTCTTCAATTACAGCAGAAAATTAAATTCTGTGGCCCTCCTGAGTTTGTTGATCTGCAGTTTCCAGCAGTTCTAGGCAGCATCACCAGTGGTAAGGCAAGATGGGTGTTGCAGTTCAACAAGATCTAGACAGCTGCACATTTCTCACCACTGCAATAATCCCAAATAAGGATGCCACATATATGCTTTGAGGCCCAACGTTGGGCAAAAAGCAGGATACAAATAAAGATGATGATGATGATGATATAATACCACAGTTAGCTGGTGGCTTCCATGGATGGACAAACAGATAGACAGACAATTCCTTTGTCCTTGATGGTGAAAAAGCAGGCAGAAATTCAATTGCAATTACATTCCCATGCAGAACTACAAGCGGCATTTATTCTGAATGTCTACATACCACACAGGAGGTAATGCCCAACAGGAAAAAATGTTATAACCCCTGATGGCATATTTCTCTCTCTCTCTCTCTCTCTCTCTGTTGCAAACAGTGGGATTCTGATCATGAAGCCAAGATTATTTTTATAGCAATGATATTTGCTCCACACAAGACAAGAAATATATCCATGCAGAACAGCACAGTGGGTGTAGCACTTCCCCTGCTGTCTCATTTCAAGATGCTTTGGTCTTGCTGCAGGTAATGAGGGTCTCATTACTTCCTTCTTTTGAAAGCTTTTCCAGTCACTTTGAAATGACTGCTTCTTATTATGGGAAGATTACACTCTGCTTTAATATTGTTTTAATTGAAGAGCTATGGCTAGGCCATTATTATCATAAAGGTCTCCACTGTCCCATCATATTCTTCAACATTTCCTCTCGCCTGTACAAAACACTCCCATAATGACCATTATTCATGTCTCATCTTCTAAGCTCTACCTGAGGCAGCCTGTGATGATCAAGGGATTCTTTTTCTTGGTCGCAGGTGATCACCCACCATGCTATTAGGCGTACAATTTCAGGGTATTGTAGTGGTTCAGAAGTAATAAAAAAGCCCTGGCTAGAGGACATTTCTCTGTCTTGCACTCAGCAAATGTCGAGAGAGAGAGAGAGAGAGAGAATGAAAAAACTACAGAATGTGAGTAGGATTTCCTTAGCAGATCGACTGATGGGATTTTGTTGACCGTGTTAACACTGAAGCAGTTTACAATTGCCAACGAGATACAGAATGCGATTTCTTCCTTCACTTATTTGGAATCCGTTCTATACGGGAGGGATACCACTTCAAATGCAATGAATGTGTAATCTCCACATCTGTTTTGGGATTGCTGATTTAAAAGAGCAAGCAAGTACACACGATAGTGTTAAATTCATCTCCTGAGGGTTAGGCGCCCTTTAATGTTCTTGCAGGGTCACATCACAGCACAGCTAATACAACTGGACTAGGGATATTTGATTGGACTTTTCTGCTGACCTTTAGCCCTTAAAGAACCACCCAGGTACTGAGATTCCAATAAAACATGATTATGATGAGCTACTTTGTGTGACAGCTGGTAAGTATTAGGGGCATGGGAGCAGAATTGGAGAGTTTGCAAATAACAGAACTTGGCACAAAGTAACTATTTTTGGATTACAATTCACAGAAATTCCCCAGCCAGGCAGGGGCATTTTCTTGGAGTTGCACTCCAAGGTTTTGCAAATTACCTATAAATTAATGGTTTCTATTCTGCTGCAACTTCCGTATTTTTCATCCAACGGTGTGAACCCAACTGACATTGCTTTTTCTGGGCTTCCAAATTCAGACAGCTCATCTTCTATTGGAGGTTTCTACTTCTCGTCATTGGAAGCTTCTCCTGAGTTATATTCTGAAAACTCCTTTTCTATTTGAGATTTCTACTTCCTGTCATTCTATTTCTGATTGTGTAATGAGATCCAGAGTGGTGTAGTGGTTTGAGCATTGGATTGTGACTCTGGAGACCAAGGTTCAGTTCCCTGCTTCTCCGTGGAAACACATGGGGTAACCCTGGCTGTATCACACACTCTCAGCCTCCAGAAAACCTTGTGATAGGTTCACTTTAGGATCACCATAAGTTGGAAATGACTTGAAGGCACATGACAACAACCACAACAACAAATGGGAAGAAGTATTTGTTACCCTAGGTACTAGTTTGCAGCAAGTCAAGTGTACACAACAGTTTTTGATCTCAGAAATTTTAGAGTACCCCAAAGCATTCTTTGCAAATACAAAGCATTATTGCACACCTTAAATCAGCCTTTCCAGCTGGGTATGCAAAACCATATTGGAGGGCATCAGGTTGGAGAAGATTGCATTAGATCATATTAAGGAAGAAGGCCATCTTTATTACATTGCACAGGTCTGTTTCAAAAAGGAAAACTCTATGAATCTCAATGCCAACTGTCTTCTGTTGTTAGAAATGGTTCAGAGTAGTGCTCCATCTTGTAATATGCAGTCAAGTTCCAAATGAATGTCAAATTATGAATACACCAGTGTATTTACCTGGCATTGCCCGGGGTTTTTATTTTCCTCTTCAGAACTCACCAAACTGTCTTCTCCATTTCCTGTAACTTTGCTCCATATTTCCCAATGCAATCTGCATTCAGAGCTATTTACACACACAGTTTGAGTTCCTGAGGGAGTACACTATCCTCCTCCTTGCTGCTAGGCATCATCTCCATAGCAACTGGCCTATTCTAGTACCTGTAACTTTTCCCTATAGTCCCCAATCCAATCTGTGTTGTCTGGTGACATTGATGTACTGGCTTATTTTTTCCCTGTTGAATTTGTGCAAAGGGTTTATGTTTTTCTGGAAACATTTTTTGTTTTGAATTTCAGCTGTAAGATTCCTCATATACAGAACCCATACAATCTACTGTGTGAGGCAAGAAGACCTTGTAATTACGGTCATTTCTGCACTACACTGTTTTAGTGCTATTATTCCACTTTCAACATCCTGTGGAATTCTGGAGTTTGTAGTTTACTGAGGCCAAAGAGCTCTCTGGCTGAAAATTCTTAAATGCCCCTCCTTAAACTACAAATCCCAGGATTCCATAGGATGTTGAAAGGAGAATAATAGCACTATGACAGTGTAGTGTGGAAAGGGGTTATGTTGTGTATGTCACTGTAACTTTTCTCACATATTCCTCCCCAAAGTTTTCTGGCATCCTTATTGATGGTAGGCCTTATTTCCATAGCAACCAGCCTAAGTCCCAAGAGCTCTCTGGCTGAGAATTCTATAGGCCCCTCCCTAAACTGCCAACCCCAGGATTCCATGGAATCTTCACAGCCAGCCAATCATACAAGGTCTTCTTGCCTTGTCCAGCCAATCGTATGAAGTCTTTGCCTGCCTGACACAGACAAACTCAGAGACAAACATTGACTTTTATATAGTAGATGACTGTCACCTACGAGAGAGAGGGACTGCCACACTTGAAAGTGTTTGACGAAAGACTGTGATGCTAGGATAGCATAGTTCAACAAAGAGCTAGAAAAATTAGCTTTTCGGATTACAGTTCCTAGAATCCTCCAGCCACGTGGCATGCTGGCTGTGGGATCTGGGAGCTGCAGTCCAAAAACAAGTGACTTTCAGAAGTATGTTTTCCATGAGTAGGGCCCCAATGCAATCTTTAGTGTTTTCATCTCTGAGTCAGATTAGAGCCAGGTGATGAGAACAGATTGTCAAGATTTAAAGAGGGCAAGGTTCCTGAACCCTTAGTTTTAACAGGCTGTTTTAAAGGCAACGCTACTCAGTACAGAGCTACTAGTCCAGCATGACTGCGATAAATATTTCTGCCTCTGTCGTTTCTTGTTCAAGAGTGACGCCATTTGATTTTTGTGCTTTCTAAAAAATAGTTGAAGTGATGCCGTTTGGAAACATTTATACTCAGTTTTAAAATTAAAGTTGAACTGTGCAAAAGTGACACACTTATTACTATCTACTTTGCCTGATGTATTTCTTCTATCAGCTGTGGAGAGTTTCACCAGCATGTCTGTGAAACCCTAAGCGATAATGCACAACAACATAAGTGGCGTGCTATAGGTTATATATATATATATATATATATATATATATATATATTTGGTGGCAATGTGCTTTGGGGGATGTTGCATAGCAATTAAGGCATGAGCCACTAATTCTATTTACATTTCTCCAAGCTGTGCTGTGATAAATAACTGTATTTTAAGATACTTCTATAATTGGGAGAAAAAAAAGATTAAAAAAGAAAGAAAGAAAATTCTGATAAATTGAGTAGATCACTGCCATTCTATACTTGATATACTTTCTTTGTCTGAAGGTCACAAACAATAGGCCGTTAGAGATAAAAAGAATATTCAAGAATATTTTTAAAAAATGATCAAAAATGTGTTTCTTGAGTGTTGGGAAATGCTGGCAAAGAGAATTCTGGGCTGATGAAAATCTTTGCAATTTAAGATTTATTCTCTGCAAATTTTACACATGGTTTTTGCAAAGAAAACAACTTTTTTTCTGCCTAGAAAACAGCATTTTATGGACAGAAAGTAATATTTCTATACAAAAATATTTTCTGCACAGAAAAATGCTGCTCACTCTGCAGAAAACTGTTGTCCTTTTTGTGCACAGGAACTGTGCACAAAATTTGTGCAGAATAAGTCCTGAACTGTGACTAGCTTTCAAAGATTGTGCAGGGGGAAGAAAACTGCTAAAATTATTCATTGCTTACTTCAAGAGCAAAACCAATGAAGAATTACATCCCTACAAGCCTTGCATTTTATCTCATGCTTGCAGTTGTATCAGTCACAGGTACTTAATATCTGGATCACAGCCTTTCTGTAGAGAGCTGCTACATCATTACAATCAGAACAGAGCTTGGAAAAATTACTTTTCCAGATTGCTGATCCTAGAAATCACCAGCCAGTATGGCACTCTAATAAAAATACATTACAGTTGCTTTGGAACTAGTTGGAAAAGTAGTCTAACAATACTTTAAATAAATCTTTCCAAAGGAAATCAATAGAAGCATCTGTTTTAAACAACTTGCAGGAGTAGGTGAGCATGGCCAATGGTGAGGATGCTGGGATGTACATTGTTTTGAGATGTGGAGTATTGCCATTCGCCATCCTGCAGTACAGTCTCTGTCAGTGTGTCCTCCTAGAACAGGGAAATTATAGAAAGTGCAAAGTCACTTTCAAGAAAAATGTGTATAATGACATGCTTTAAGCTGCAGCTGGGCAGTGATAAGATTATACCCTAGACCTCATGGTATGTGTCTGTCCTAAATGCAAACGATCATGTTCTGAATTTTCAGTGAGTATAGCTTGTCAATCACATGACACATACTGGAATTTCCTCTTCTTTAAAGGTACAGGATCTCCGTCTTCTTTTTGTATCTGGTGACTCTTGCGTCCTCATAATGAGTTGGATACAAAGGTGTCTTTTGGCACTTAAAGTAACAAACAGCACAGTCCTATACGTATATACTCAGAAGTATCTTTCATTGAGTTTCAGTGGGTATAGAATTGTGGCCACAGTCCCTTTCTATTAGAAAAAGAGAGAGAAACCTTAGCTTGAAACTGGCTTTTGCAGGATAAATATCTATGACACTAAGCATGAGTTTATTCATGCTAGATAACTAACTAAATTGAAATTGTAACACTTTGAAGCTATTTGTAAACCAGTTGACCTTTACTGGCCTTTCATTCTTTAGCATGAAAAATCTGTTTTGTTTCAAATGAAGTTCTGAAGATTTTTTTCATCTTCAGGTCAAACTTTGGATATTCTTTGAGGGAAAAATATACTGTATCCTAAACTGAATTTATGTATCATAGCATATACTTCATACATATGGACAAACTGATAAAAAGCTCCGTCTACCATTATCCCGTACAAGGAGAAAGGTGAGTAAAATAAAATAAATAATATAAAACAATACAGTTTAATTAATTATTAAAATACTTATATTCTGTCTTTTATCCAAAGATCTCAGGGCAGGTTACAATAAAATAAATAATTACAAACATTTAAAAATTAAAATATATTAAATGGTTTTCCAATTTACCGCACTGGATTGGGCACTTAGGAGCTATTGCATAAATGGCCCAAGAATCACATAACACTGTTGCTTGCCTTCAATCATGCCTCCTCAGCTACAGTGTGGCCAAGCAGTAAACTAATTCTGCATGCCACAAACTGTGCAAACAAAAGTTATTTTTTTCCTGCTCTCTCAGTACTGGTGGCTTCTATGTCAATGAGTGCTGAATCACCAGGTTTTAGTATGAGCTTCAGAGGAGCTGTTTCCAAAATGCTGAACCTATTTGAGGGAAAGAATTCAGAACTTTGGATAGCTCTATTAAAATGAAGATAAAAATCTAGTATGGATGCACTGTCCCAGTAACATGGGAGTCCCTTACTACCAGTACCTCCCAGCCTGTGCCTCCAACACATGTAACCAGGGCTGTGGAGTTCGTACACCAGATCTTTAGCTCCAGCTCTGACTCCTCTATTTTTCTACTGTCCAGGTTTGATCTTTTTTTAAAAGGAAAATATATATTAATTAGTAAGAACAAATTTGCTGTAGTAAATTGGTAACACGAAGCATTTAACCATGAATCATCAGCTTACTTAGATTAATAGAATATAAAATATATTTATCTGATTAAAATTTCTGAACCAGAAAACTTTCCTAAATTCCTATGAAGGTCAATATGCAACAAAGTAGACATTTAAAGTAAGTATTTATTTTGAATCTGGAGCTGAATGAGGTACATTTCTTCTGACTCTTACTTGAATTTGACCCAAAATTGCTTCCAGCTCTGACTCCACAATTCTTCATGTATGAGGCACAGTTAAGGCCTGCAATAAACAGGGACACAGGGCTTGCTAGATCCTAGATACCTGCAACATACAGAGAGCTACAGATTATTTTCCCTCACAGAGTTCTGGAGGAAAAAAAAATGTGATCAGAATCCTTCCTTTAACCTCGTTGCTTACCCTCTCTCTTTAATCAAGATTTATGGCTGTAATAATATATTAAAGCAAAATAACTAAAGGCTAAGTTCAGGTACCTCTGCTTTTAACCCAAGAGCTAACCATCAGTGGATGATAGCATAATCATTGGTTTAATATAAAAAGTGAAAGTTCACCACCACTTATGAGTAGAATCTATGATGAAAGGCTGTGTTTATTTTGGAAGTGGAGATCATAGTGTTGGCTAATTTAACTGGTTGTGTGAGGTCCTTTCAGATCAAACTTTCTGTGTTTTCACATGAACTCCAAACAATAGGGAATCCTGACAAAAGTATTTATGATCTTTAGAAGGGAAACTAAATTACTAAATCATGATATAATACTGAAAGAGATTGCTTCTTGAGTCACATCTCAGCTTATTGAGCTGAATAAGCCTCTCCCTCCATGATGGACCACATCTGAAACCTTGGAATCATTCAAACATTTATTTTGGTCTAGGAAACTATGGCTATTTGGTTTGGAGGAAACCAATATCTTAAACCACCTTGACCCCACAGTTTAATTTGGGTGAAATGGAAAACAAGATTTTTTTTTTTTTTCCCATGAGGGAAATGGTGGCATGAGCATGTGGGCAAAAGGTTTCAACATATAAGTGGAAATATGATAATCAGGAACCTAAATACCCTGGAGGCACCAGATCTCACCTGACATCCCAATGGGTGAGAAATGAGGCTTTTGGTAGCAATATATCTCAATTTTTAATAATGGTTTGGACAGGCTTTCCAGCGAGCAATGCCCTCCTCCAAGATCTTCTTGTTGTGTGCCTTCAAGTCATTTCCAACTTATGGTGATCCTAAGATGAACCTATCAAGGATTTTTCTGGGGCTGAGAGTATGTGATGTGCCCAAGGTCACCCAGTGGGTTTCCATGGCCAAACAGGGAATCAAATCCTGCTCTCCTGGGTCATAGTCCAGTACTCAAACCACCACATCATGTTGGCTCCTTTCTAAGATACTCCTTTCAAAGATACTTTCTAAAATACTCCACTGTATTTCCTTTTCCACCTGATATTCAATCCCTCATCTCATAGACATTTAGTGTCCCTCAGCTACTATGTAATTCAGTTGTTTGGGCACTATTTTTCCCCATGAGATCCCCCCTATCAGTGAGATTTTCTCTGTTTCCAAAATCTCAGGGTTTTCTGATAATCCAGATATTTCCATCTTGCCTTGCAATGGTCCTGTTTTGGCATCAGTCCTCTTGACACTCACCAGGTGACATCTTTGTTAGAGGGAGTGATAATAAATCTGACCTGGAAACAGACTAGCAGGCACTGCAGCTGGTAGAGTGTTGACCTAATAAGCTCTCTGATTTTTACTAAGAGAGCACAGCTCTACTGTGTACCTGCTGACATTACTGAACTGTCGTCAAAGAGATATGCAAAACAGAACATCAACAGACAAACACAAATCAATAATTTTGCCTTCTGCTTCTGAATTGCTCCGTGTTTCTCCACAATTGCCTCCTTTCTAATTTGTCTGGGCTCACCATAATGGACACTTTCAAGTCAGACAAAATCTGTTTTTTCCAAATTGCTTTTCTGTCCAGCAAAATGTCATGGCTTTCTTTGGTGTGATAGATGCAGAGATACCATCCAACCGAGTTTAAAAAGGATCTCCTTTCAAGGGGCATATATGAACATTTCTCTTTACAGTGCCCCCAGAATTTCTGCTAAAGAAGACTGGTTGTGTTACCCCACTGGCATACCCTATCCAGGGGACTATAAATTTGATATCAGATATGCCCACCATGCTAGAGAGGTTGCCTGGATGAGCACGTAGGCAAAGAGGTCGAACAACTGAAAACAGGTCAAGACCAGAAAAATCCCCCATCACGTAGCCCAAGGAGATCTCAGGCAATACACATCTACATAGACAAAGGGTCTTCAGCCAAGAGTAGCCAACTTGAGGGGATTAGCATGTTTTCCCCAGGTTGAGCAACTGTGATTGTGGAAAAATCCTACAAGGCAAAGTCCCTCTACATAAACTTACACTGCAACCCTTTGCAACCACAACCCTGAATACTTGTGACCCAGCATAAACCAATCATGCAAACGACCAAGTTGCCATTGTTTGGCATTCCTTCCTTTGCTGTAACCATTGTTCTCCCTGGGAGAGGGTCTGCCCTCGAGGTACGTTCTGCTCTATAAGTATTCCTAGTTTTTGAGGGTCTCTTCAGAGAACTTCCCACCACGCTAGCAGACCGACACTCTGTTAGTTGAGTGATCCCCTCAGTTGTCTCTTTGCTGAGCTCCATTCTTCTCATTGCTTCCTGGACCGAAGACTTCAGGATAGGTGCAGTATCACCGCCTCTATATTCCCTTTGCTATATCTCTTATCCATTTTTCAACTCTTACTTCTCAATAGGCCTTGTGTGTGTGAGTGAGTGAGTGGTGTGTGAGAATATATTCATTCAATAAAATCCATTTATTCGATATGTTTGTCTGGCTTTTTGCTTGGCCTGACCCTGTAAAGTTGGGTAAAAGATCCTGCTGGGTTACCCTGTCCCTCGTTTTGCTATAGCCAGTGTTCTGCTAATTTCCCCAACCTTTATAACTTGGAGCAAATCAAGGTGTCCACCACGGGACCTCCAGAAGTCAGGCTAACAATTGGGGGCAACATTCCAAACTCACGGGCAACTGAGGTGAGGGGAATCTAAGGGAACAGGGCAGTACCTGAATACCCAGAGGCTTCTACAGAGACTGTACAGGCATACCTCAGCTCTTTTTATTTTTTTTAAAGGCTTTTTTCACACTCATCCAGCCCGCTCCCATTTTCTCCCCATTCTATGTTCCTCTGTTCATCTGGATGTTTTTTTTAGCAGTTGTGACATTGAGAGGCTGGTGAAGAGGAATGGAGAAACACAAATTTTAGGTATCAAAGTCACTTGCCTACAGTAAACACTGCAGTAAAGTTTGAGATGTGAAAGAATGGGATTCTGCTGTAGCCAATCATACTGTAGCTGTGTGTGCTTGCCTACAAGAGGCAAGGTAAACAGCAGCTTCCCCCAGAATCCCTTAATGAACAAGCATGAACAGCAAAACAGAGAGAAAAGAGGAAAGCAGGTAAGGCTGCCTCATTAGGCCACCTCCAGCAAGTTAATAAGCACAGCTCTATAAGTCTCTATAACCAAAATAAAAATAATATAGAAGTAGAGTCTTCTGGAAGAAAAAAACAAATAAACCCTAGATGCTTTTTGGAAGAAGCTTCCAAGGTTAAAATGTTTTTGTTTACTTATGCAAGGCTTACCTCACTTGGTTATTTCATTTCACACTTTTTAAGTTTTGAATAAAAAGTTGCTAAATCATGTTGAAATGCTCTTCTTTTTTTGTAGGAATCTATTGCTATCCCTTTGCATGTTATTTCAGTCTCTGGTATCAACATTTCAGTGAAAGAGGCAATGCCCAGGAATACATCTGCTTTGTTAACTGTGGTATAGCTATACTGTGCACAACCCAACTATAAAGCCAGGCTTTTTTCTTAAAAAAGGAAATGTTGTGAACTGTAGAATGGCATATGATTGAAGTGTGTGCATTACACATTGCCCCAACATACCTGTATATTTCCTTCCAGTGTGCCCACATGCCTTGTGGATTAGGGTGACATTCCATGACAGTTGGAAGCCTACACTTTGTGTCAGAATATCCTCCACATGGCAGTTTGACAGCATGAATGCAGTAGAGTGTTGTATTGTTGCTCCATGCGAGAAGATTTATGAACTCCAACAAAATTTTGTTTGAAGTGGGGATGCTTTCTTTTTTCCAAAATAACACCTAAGAGCAAGAGGCAGAAAATAAAGGCTGCATGCACAAACACAGTATAGCAATCCCTGTTAAGAATGTCATCTTGAATATTTTCTGACATCACACTGAACTTACCACGACTTTGACAACTTCACAACTTGTCAGGGAATTGTGGCATTTTATATTTTTTTCTAGTCAAAATTAATTTTGAAGTCTTCATTGTACTTAGGAATGGCACTGCTTTCTCCCCTTGAGCTTCATCCTTTCTTGTCATTCTTCAGGCAGTTTTGGGATGGTGACCGTTGTCATTCAAGTTCTGTCAAGGAACTCATAACTTTGGAGCCACGCCTTTTAAAAAATAATGGGGATTCCTTATCAATGACCTCATCTGTATTAGATGTTTGTATGGGTTCTTCAAAATCTTATCTCTTCACTGTTCCAGTGTGTTCTTTATCTTGTGCTTGCGTGTATGTGAAGCCTCTTTTCAGTCTTTCACAAAATTATCTAGCTTTGAGAGGTGTAGTTATCTTATGTCATTTTTACATGTGCTTGGTCTGGATAGACCCGGATTCAAATCACCGCTCAGCCACAAAGCTCAGTGGGCATTTTTTGCTCCTTGAAGGAACAATGAAGTCTATTTTTCTAAAATAACAACAACGGTGACAACAATGCAGTTCATCCAGTGAGTTAAAAATCTGTTAGTTCATTAGTTTAAATAGATAGTTATTAAAAGCTGAATACAAATCCTTAATTAATCATATTTCTCCTCAAGTTAAACTATGTCACTAGAGGTCTGCAAGGTATTCTTGTTGAATTAATAAGCAACACGAAAGGTATGTCTAACTGAAAGGCATCATGATTCTCTCTTCCTAGAGACTGGACAAGCTTCAGTAACCCCCCTCCACCCAACTGCCTTTATGAACTATAACTCTTAAGTCCAATTAACTCATAAACCAGTTAGAATCTTCTAGAGAAACCCAAACTGACCTTTATTTACCATTCAATAGAGGCAAGCCCTCCCTAGTTAAAATTAAAATCCCAAGCCTCTTACCTTCCTCTTACTGAGCTCCAAGGTAGCTCAAATTTCAGATAGTTTTTATTTTTTAAAATGGAAGAAACAAACACTACAAAGCCTGAATGCTGAACTCCCTTAAGGAAAGCTCCAGCTACTACTGCCAACTGAAACAAAAGTGGTTCCAACCAAAAATGTGTGGAAGGCAAAAACACAGTGATACAGTCTTTCAAGGTAAAATGCTCCTTCAACACACATACCTTGAATAGGGATATAGAACACACTTTTTGGTCATCCCACAGGTCTAAGGCGAGGAGTATATTTTTTATCCATTCTGCCAACTGACAGATGGATCAATTGGCTTCTTTTTTTCTTGGACCCTGCAAATTGTTGTTTTTGAATGTTTTTGGATTTCTTCATGTACTTAAGTATGTATGCCTGTGAATGATAGTGTTCTACAGCCTTTTGTACAGGAATGGGCACTTGGCCACATGATGACCTTTATCACCATCAAAATAGCTTGACCTGACCTCACCCCTAAGGATGGAGATGAGAGTCCAAATGGAAATGTTTGTTATTGCCTGCTTGTACTCTTTTTCTATTGGTTCTTGTTCTTTTGATGTCATATGCTATCAAATCAGTTCTGATCTATGTAGACTCTATGAATGAGAGATTTCCGAGTTACCCTGTTATTATTATTATTACCGTGCTCAGGTCAGGCAAACTCAGGGTGATGGCTTCCTTGAGGGAGTCAATCTACCTGTAGTGCCATCTTCTTCATCATCTACTATTTTCCACTTTACTGAGCATTATTCACCTTTTACTTCAGACAATTTTACATATATTTAGCTAAGTTAGATGAGATGCTAAAAAATTCTGTTAGTGAAATGTGAAGGTGCATGTTGGGAAGGTCCACTTTGAGCACTTTGATGGATCTGCTATACAGTAATGTAACAGCAGCCTTCTACTGGATATGAATATTACAAAACTGACCAATTCTAATTCTGGCACATGTAAGTTCACTCAAAAATATGTAATTCTCAAGCAGGATCCTGGCCATTTTGTTTCATGATGTGTCCAAAGTACAATGGTTTTAGTTCAGTTATTTTGGTTTCTAATGAGAGTTAGGGCTGATATGCTCTAGGACCTTTTGATGTGTCTTTTTGGCAGTCCATGGTATGTGTAGAACTCCTCTCCAGTACCACATTTCAGATGTGTTGATTTTTTGTTTCCTATTGGCTTTCTTCACTGTCCAGCTTTCACATCCATACATAGAAACTGGAAATACTCTGGTGTGAATGATTCTGTCTTGGATAGGCAATGATATATTTTTACACCTGAAGATCTTACCCACTTTCTTCATAGCTGCCCTTCTAAGACTTTTCATTTTTTGACTACAATTTCCATTTAGACTGATGACCAAGCTAAAGTATAGAAAATCCTGAACAATTTTGATGTCATCATTTCCCACTTTAAAGTTATTTAAATCTCCCTATTATTCCTTAACATATCATTGCTTGTGCCAATGCACACAATCAAAAATCTAGTATCAACTATGCATTCACTTTTGGATCTTACAGACAGGCCCATTAAATTTAGCCAAAGAGGTAAAGCACATAACTGACCAGCCACTGATTTTTTTTTATTTTTTTATTTTTTTTGATATACTGTGCCACTCAATAGCAGCAGCTTGGTTTATCATGTCTGATGGGTGCTTGCCTAGTGATTTTTGTTTTGTTTTGTTTCAATGTAGTGTTACGCTGTTTACTGGGGGTCCCGTGAGGGACACCAAAATGTGCTCAACAATAGGTGGGGAAGATTAGCTCTGAGCACTGCTTTAGCGTTACGAGAGGCAGGGTAACTTAGCAGGATCTTGAGCCCTATATCTACGGGGTCAGGCCGAGTCAAGAAGCACACAGAAGTTGAACTAATAAATGATGTTTTATTGAAACACAATCAAAACAGTGTATGCGGCACACTCACACAAGATAACTAAAGAAATAAAGGTTGGAGTGGGATAGAGGGGTTTTTAGAGGAGTTGTTGGTTTGGGTAATACTTCACCTGTCCTGAAGCCCAGTTGGAAGTGGAGAAGATGGAGAGTGTGGATCTCAGCATGTGGAGCTGAGGGGAAGGTTCACTGGACAAAGCGACAGCAAGGCAGGATGGAAGCCAAGAGCAATCCACGGAAGCGCTCAAAGTCAGGGGTTTTTATAAGGAGAATTGTGACTGCAGGCTAGGTCAGACTTGGGGAAAACAATGAGTTTTGGGCTGGAGACAAAGCCTCCGAAAGGTCATAATTTGAATGATTGAGTTACAGCCAAATTGTCAATAGGATAGCCAGTATGCAAACGCGGAGTGCTTGAGCGTTGTATAGTCAGATCATCAAGCTGCCAGCATGGGGCAGAGGATCTTTTGAAAGCTGCATGCATACCTAATGAAGGTACTTGCCTTGAGGTCTCCTAAAGCTGCGAGTCGTCTGTTTCTGGCCTGCCTGTATTGTTTTGGAATATTACAGCGATTATCGGCTGAGCCTGTGTGCGTGCTTGTCTGGGGGCCTCGCAAGCACATGGAAGGGCATGGGTATGTGAAGCCGAATTATCGATATCAATAGATATCTTTTTATATCCCCCAAAGCTCAGGCTTGCCAGGGCAGTAACAGTAGCTATTAATTATAAAGTAATATATAAAGCTTTACTTTCTAGCTCACATTAAACTTAATCTACTTTTTAATTTGTTTTGGCCTTGTTTATCTTAGTTTTTGCACTTTTTAAAAGAATAACATCTCTTTCTCTTTCAAAACAGTTTCTTTCACAAAGAATTGCAACTGTAAAATGAGTTAGCTGGTCAAAAGGAAGCTCAGTGATTCAACTCCCATCCCAGCCTGGAATAACCATTACTGTCAACAAGGAGACAGAAGTAATTAACTAAAATGTCCACAATAAAAATTAAAAGCAATTAAAGCCACCACATTAAAAAAATACAAAATCATTTTTAAAACATACAAACGTTTAAAAAGATAAATAAAACATCCCAAATAAAATCTTGATAGTAACATCATGATATATGAAGTACATTGACATACTTATTTACCTGTTTTTCCTTAGTAAAAATCCTTTTTGTACAGATCAAAATCTGTTTGGGAGTTGCACCACCTACCACCACAAAAAATTTGCTCCTTCAGACTGAGTCATTTCCAGAGACACTAGGGCAGAGCTTTCCAAACTGTGTGTCACAACACGTTAGTGTGTTGCCTGCAGTGTGTATGTCTGTCACACAAATATAAAGGGGGAGGGGCTGCCTCTCCTGCCACTGCCACCCTGGGCCAAGGAAGACACTGGTGAGGGTCAGGCTCTGGTAGAGGGGCTGCCTCTCCTGCCACTGCCACAGCCACCCCAGGCAGAGGAAGACCCCAGCGAGCGTGGTGGTGGCAGCAGGCCAGGCCCAGATGGAGGGGCTGGCTTTCCCACCTTGCAGCCACTGCCCCAGGACAAGAAAGACCTCAGGGATGGCAGCAGTTTAGGTTTGGGTGGAAGGGCTTCCCCTCCCATCACCACCCTGGGCCAAGGAAGACCCTGGCAAGGGTAGCGGTGAGCCAGGCTCAAGTGGAGGGGCTGCCTCCACTTACTGAATTATGTACTGGATTAACTGTGTTGCCAAATGATGCATGTCTAAAAAGTGTGTCATCAACATGAAAAGTTTGGAAAGCTCCACACTAGGGTTCCATGTGAAACCTTCAAGCATCCTTAACTTTGGATGTGAGGCTTCCTCTTCCAAAAGTATTTTTTTTAAATATTTTTATTAAAATCATCCAATCTTTCCAAGTACACCATCTAACAAACCATATTTGATTTTCAATTACATAAAATAGACATCATTCTTACTTTTTTTTTGTACTGTTATAATAAGGATCTTCTATTTATCTTTACAGAAATTTAAAGATTTCACCTCACATAAATTTTTCCATTTTCTTTAAACAATCGTTAATTACATTTCAAGGTACATATTTTCTACTTCCACACACTCTTGTTTGGATGATTAACTTTATATCCAGAAGTATCCTCTATAATTGTTCTATACCTGATGACTTGCCAGCATCTTATGCATTATTTTTAAGTCATCAATTTTTTACACATTCTGCTTACATTTCCATCTTTAACTTCTCTTATAATAACATTTTTTTTCTTAAAAATGCTTAACTTTGTAATGCCTCACTTTGCTTCATGTAATTTTTAATTGATGCCATTTATCTTTCATTCTTCCCCTGCATCTCACCCCTCATTGCAAGGGTTAAGTCATCTAGTGATACGAATTCCACCGTTTTAAACAACCGTTCCTCTATTTCAGGAGTGTCATTATTTTTCTAGTACTTGGCATATATTATTCTTGCCGCTGTTACCATATAAAGTATTGCTCTCCAACACTTCATTGAGTCTTTGTCTATTTGATGCAGCATATTTAATAAGAAAATCTCAGGGGATAGTGGGATATTTATATGTAGAATTTCTATTATTCTTTTATGTACATTTTTCCAGCATTTTTTTGCTTTCAGACATGACCAGCACATATGAAAAAAGGTGCCTTCTTCTTTATTACATTTCCAACATGTATCTTTTTGCTCATCTTCACCGGGTCTAAGTACCATCTATACATCATCTTAAAATAATTTTCTTTCAAGTTTTGTGCTGGAGTAAATTTTTGAGTATTTTTCCAACTCTTTTCCCAATATTCTAATTTGATTTCGCGTCCTATATTACGAGCCCATTTGATCATAGAATCTTTAATCACTTCAGTTTCCAATTCATAGTCTAACAGAATTCTATAGAATTTAGATGCTAAATGTTCAGATTTTTCAAAGATAATCTTCTCAAATTCATTCAGATGTTTATTTATTTCAAAACCTTCCAATTTTAAGTCCACTTTAAATCTTTCTTTCAGTTGGAGATGAAGAAACCATTGGCAATATAGGCCCTCTTTTTCTGTATTTTTGTATATAGCACCTTTGAAATTAGGAACTTGTCTATCCTTGACATAGTCTGGTGACTGTCTGAGTAGCAAGCGAATCCTTTGTCATTTCCATGTTTTAATCTCCAAATATCGATCAGTGACATATCTTCCATTCATTTAAAGAAACTTTTCAGCAATTTTCCTTGTTTTTTCTTTTGAGTTTTCTTTGTAGTTCTATCTTTCTCAGGATCTAAAACTCCATTCATGTCCCCCATGATTAGAATATTTTCTTGATTCCTCTCAGAAGTGTATCTCTGTAGTTCTTCCTCTATTTTTCTGTAGAACTTACTTTTGTTTTCTAGTGGAGAGTAGATTCTGACCAACAATAATGTAAGCTCTGGGAATTGTACTTGCACACCAATGTAGAAACCTTGCTCATCCTGAAATACTTCTTCTGAGGGAAATTTTGAATTTACATATATCACCACTCCTCTTTTCTTCTTTTGATATGCTGAAGTGTAGCTTTTCCCAAGTCTGGGATTTCTTAAATATTTTTCATCTGATTCCCAAATCTTCGTTTCTTGTAAGCATATGACGTCTGGTTTATTTTTTTTCTAGATAATGAAATACTTGTCTACATTTATAGTTGGAATTCAGTCCTTTAATGTTCCATGATATACACTTTATAATCATTTCCTTTATACCTCTTCTTCTGTTGTTAACTTCTCTTCTTCATCTGAATTGACCTGTTCCTCTTCCTGTTCTTCTTCTTGTTCTTCTTCTTCTATGTCTATCTCTCCTTCCGACTTGTCTTGCCCTTCTGTGTCTTCTCTCCTTTCTTTGTCTTTCTTTTTTTTCTTATTCTCCAATGTTTCTCTTAATTTCTCCTATAGTTCCATTGCTTGTGAGGGAGTAGTGACTTTGTATCTTTTTAGTTTATAAGTAAAGGAAACCCCTTCAATTCTTTCCCATTTATATCTAATTTTATGTTTCTGCAGTAACTGTGTTAGCTTTTTGTATTCTTGTCTTCTCTTAAGTATTTGAAATGGTATGTCTTTGAATACATTCACTTCCTTTCCATCCATCATAAATTTTTCCTAGTAGTTTTTCTGTAAGAATTTTTCCTTCATTCTTGTTCTTGCAAAACAGACAACTATGTCTCTCGGCCAATTTCTTTCTTTTGCAATCTTTGAATTCAGTCGAAATATTCTATCTATTTCCATCTCCATTTTATCTTCAGAAATCTCAATATATGCCACCACTACTGGAATTAGTCTTTTGTAAAGATCTTCCCCTGTCTTTTCCACTATCCTTCTTAATTTAAGACATCTGTCTCGATATCTCATTTCTTGTATCTCTATCTCTGTCCCGTTTCTTTTATATTCCTCATTCAATGTCTTCATCTCCATTTCAGCTTTTTATGTTTTTTCTTCCAGATCTTTTATGTCTGATTTCATTGTCTTCATGTCCTTATTTATCTTTTCTATTTCTTTTGTTAAATGTTTCTAATTCTTTTTTTATATCCATCTTGATCTCTGCTCTTGTTTCTTTTAGTTCTTGCCCAATTTCTTGTTTAAAATTTCGTCGTTCTTCTAATATTTGTTGACATAACTCTGGAATCTGTACTGTTCCATTTTTCAGTTCTTTCAGTTTTCCAAAGAATTATGTTTTTAGATTAGTTTCACTTTCCTGTTATAAAATAAGCTTTTTGATTTTTGTATTTTTTTAATTATTTGTTTTTTATACATAACCTTCACCACTAGATGGAGCTCTTAGCCTATTTTTGTGGCTCAACCTCCACACCCACTGATACTATTTCCTTATCTGTTTAGGAGTTTCTGTAAAGTCCCTTTATTTTGGAAACAGAGTTCCTTTGTTTTTATATTTAATCCTTTCTCAAAGTCAACATAGAGACAGCTGTATTCCAATAAGTAATTGGCCTCCCCTTCCCCTTTTCCCCAACTTAAACTTTATTCTAAGTATCACATATATTCAGCATTCAATATTCAATATTAAATTCATAAATATTCAATATTAATAAAATAGTAATCAATAATCAGATAATCCAATCAATATTCAATACAAATATGCAATTAATTAATTAATGTTCAGTGTAAATGTTCAGTAGATTATGTAGGCTATAAATTCAAACTAAAACATGCAGATATTGTTGGGAGACTCCAGGGCGCACACTGACCACCAGCATGACCCACAGAACGCCGGTGCTTCAAAACAGGCAGATGAAAATCAGCACAGGTTTTAAAAGAACCAGAGTTGAGGCTAAAACTAAACTAAACTAAACTTTATTGTAGCTTCTTCAGTACATAGAAAGCAAAAGCTAGGTGAAATTCATGTTCTGTGTCTCTCACAGTGTGACAGAGGAGACTGCGACAACAAGCAAGCGGGACAGGGAGTAATTACTAAGTAAGAGTTAGCAAACTGTGGGATAGTCCAGGCAGCAGGTTTGTTTTCCAAACAACCCGTTAGTTTCCCACAGGAACATACCAGGCACTTCTCATCAGTCCAGTTACCATGACAATGAGTGCAGCAGAGGAACAAGACACTTAACCCTTTAGGCAGGGATCTGGCAGCGTAACACTAACAGATATAACAATCACTATTAAAGATATTTAATTCAGCCTCTTAACAGTTCATGTCAAATACCCTTAGTTCTTCTCATCATTGTCTTAGTCGTTTCGGATTTCCCCTGCCATTGCTCTCTCTCCTCGTCCTCTTTCTTGTTATGTCTTCTCCCACTTCTTTCTTTCTGTCCTTTCATCTCTAGTTAAGTTCGTTTATTTCTGTTTGTAGCTCCTTTGATCTCCTTCTGTCTTTTCTTATTATACAGTCCTCTCCAGTCACGTCTCCGTCATCTCTCTAGCCTCCCGTTATGTCTTAAGAGTCCATTTTTTAAGTCCTTGTCTTGTCTTTGCTTCCTTCTTTCCCGCCTTCTGATTTACACTCCATCTTCCTCTGTCCTCTGTCCTTTTCCTTAACGATCTCCTTCAAAGTTTAGCTAAGTCCATTTATTTTGATGCAAGTTATTTAGTATTTAAATTTTCCCCATTTCCATTAAATGATTTAAACTATAAAAGTTCCAAGTCCTTTAGGATGTTGGGTATTTTTTTCTTTCCCCTTAGCTTACTGTTTTACAAAGTCTCGCAGTTCTTTAATCCTGAAGCTTCTTGTTTAATCAATGGCTAAGTCTTTAACTGTTGAGGATTCGAAAGTCCATACAAGAGTTTGTTCTCAAAGATTTTTTAAATCACGAAGGCTTACTTGCTTAATTTATTTAAAAAGATTTCGGCATCCCTTCTGCCGGTCCGACAATCAGCTGCTCCAGCAAGGTTGTGGCAACTCTCCGACCCCTCTGTTGTCTTCGTCTTCTTCGAGCCAGCTTTGCTGGATCTTGAAGACCCGCAAGCAAATCCGGGTCCCCTTTGAGTCCCTCTGAACCTCCCTTACCAGGGAGGTTTTTGGCCAGCTCTGTTGTTTCAATACAAGCTGGCTCCACCATGCAAGGTGACAGTTAGCAGCAAGTAATACCGCTATACTGCCTTTTGGTCTGCCATTAAACCCGGATGTCTCTTCCAAAAGTATTCACTTTCCCCCAAGCGAACACAACTCTCTTAATAATAAAAATTGGCTCCCAGTCCCTTGTCTTGCCTTCTTGCACCGTTTTTTAAAAAATTATTGGCCTTTACTTGCTCTTGTGGAACGCTGGAACATAGGAAGCTACCTTATACTGAGTCAGACCATTGGTCCATCTAGCTCAGTTTTGTCAGTTCTGGTTGTCAGCAACCGTTCTCCAGAGTTTCAGGTGAGATCCATTCCTGGCTCTATGTCAAATTCCCTAGTATTGCCAGATACTTTTCCATCTAACCAGGCCTCATACTTCTTAGTTTCTGAAATCATACAAGATTGTTGGATATGTTCCAGATGGTCCCCACATCTTGTCTTTGAAATGACACAGGCAACTATCCTCAAAAACAGCTCCAATCATAACAAAGACAACCAGGACTGTCAGCTCTTCTACTCATGGTAAATTCCATTTTTTTCTCTCATTTCAAGTAGGATCACTGGTCCAAGGCCACTTAGCCATTCACAATATAACACCAACAGGAGATTTGGATAGCTGATATTGGCAAGAGTTTTATATTTATACATATTTATATGTGCATATGTTATGAATATTTTATTCAGATATGGCCTTTCTCTTTTGGTAACAGAAGCTCTCCTTTGAGGAGACATGTAACTGGTGGCCAGTCTAACTGGTGCTTGTTCCTCATGGATGGGTGGGGGGAATCCTCAAGATGAAAAGGTTTCACCTAGAAATCACAGAGATGCAAAAGCCAAGTTTCTTTCTAGCAGTCACAATAAAATATCAGCTACTAGGGAGTGTATATCAGGCCTTCCAAGTAAAATAGTCCCTATACTATTTCAGTTACCCTGGTGCTTCCCTTATGAGTGACATCTTTCACTACCATGCACACAATGACTGGCTGCCTGACTAACTCATAAATAAAACCAGCTGGCTGCACCAAAAGTCAGTCTTCCTGAGGCTGCATATTTATTTATGAGTCAGGCTAGCCACACATATGTTCTAAAAACACAAGGATAATCACCAAGGCTTTAATTTTAATCATCCTCTCTCTCTTTTTTAAAAAAGGAAAATGTAGATGAGGTAAATGCCTTCTATCTCTTTCACAAAATCACTAATACATTTGTATCTCTTTTTGCAAGATTGTCATGTGGGGCAAATTATCATGTGTAACTTGCTTATTGACGTCGAGGAAGATCAGCCTTGAACAAATAATGCTGATCACCTGGTTGCAATCAGTCCCTTCAAGTACCCTCTGCATTGCAATGCCAACTTGTCTGTGATTTGAACAAGACTTTGAGTGACCTTTTAGCATCCTAAATTTTGAAAATAATCTGGCAACAATGACAATGGGCAGGCATAATATCTTGCATTTCTAATGCTGGTTTTGCAATAGGCAGTTCCCAGTGATGTAGGAAATGTTTCTGTGCAAGAAGATTGTGATGACACCACCAAGCTCCTTTCTTCTCTTCTGCCAAGCTTTATGGCTACTTCTTTACTGTAATGCTTACATAATCATTCCCTTTTGCCCGCAGTCTTTGAAATCAGAAGAAGGTTTTGCCTGAATAAAGCGTTCAGTGCCCGCACATGAAATATACAAATTAGTTACTGGATGATGGTGGTGGTGGTAGATGATGACAATGATGTTGATGATATAATTCATCACCTTGGAAGTGCTCTGTACAGGCATACCTCCATTAGCAAAACCTCTGATAAAGAAGCTTCTTTTTACAAAGTCTTTTTATACTTGGCCAGTCCTGTCTTTATATCCTGGCCATCTATCTAGCTGGATGGTTTTTAGCAGCTTCAACACTGGGAGGATGGTGAAAGAAGGATGAGCAAACAGACTTTCGGTGTTAGATTGTAGCAGTGTGTCTGCAATAATCAACATTTGGGTTGGGAAAGAATGGAATTCTGCTCTCAACAATTCTACTGTAGCTTTGTGTGCCCTACCTACAATAGAAATGTTAAATGGTGGCTGCTTCTAGAATCCCTTATTGAGCATGTGTGACCAGCAAAGCAGAAAGAAAAGGGGAAATCAGCCTGCCTTGCCAGATACCCTCAGTTTACGGGGGCGAGGGGGGGCATAAACCTGTATGTTTGACTAACAAGCAGAAATAAAAAGAAAAGTGGAAGCTGGGGAAAGAAAAAGAAATCCAAAATGCATTTTGGAAGACGCCTTCAAGTCATCTTGGGAAGATTCAGAATGTTTTTGTTTTATGCATGCTAGTTTTACCTGACATGGTTGTTTCCTTTCACATGTGAATATTTTTGATTTTAAATGAAACATTTACTGAAACATGTTGAAGCTTTTTTTTTTTTTTTTGGTGGTACAGGAATCTATCTCTGTTCTTTGCATGTTGTTTTTGCCTCTGGTACCAAATTTTCTGTTAAAAAAGTAATGTTCAGGAACATATCTGCTTTGTTAACTGAAGTATATCTGCACTTGCTTTTGGTTTAAATTGTGAGATTTTACATGATTTTGCAAATTTTTCATGATTTTAGAATTTTAGCAAGTCTAATATTCTGCAGTATTTGGAGGGAAAAAGGAGAGACCAAAAATTAGAGAGTGTTGTGGCACCTTCTGGCCTAGTAGATTTAATATAACGTTAGGTTTTCTGGATTGCACACACACACACACACACACACACACACACACACACGAGCTAGTACACTGTCATTATTATTCTCATCTATCATAGTTCACTGTCAACAGATGTAGCTGACTGATGCTCTAGAAGCATAGTGCCAGGGCAAAAGACATGTGAAATGAACGGCAAAGTTGGAGTAGCTTTCAAAAACTACTTGAATATGTTCTGAAAAATAGCAAATATAATATGTGCCAGGGACTGACTTTCTGGAGTTACTTATCTGAAACTGGCTGTTCCATGTCTCCAACTTTAAGATCTCCCATGTCTCTAAATTTTATGTGAGGAATAAAAAAGTTATAGCCATTTTGAACAAGTCAGTTGGGGGAGGACTGCCTGTCCAGATTTCTGAATGTTGGTTCACATTTGAGGGCTGGATTGATCCAGCCCAAATTGGCCTCAGGTCTACATTAATGAAACCGGGGGCTGACCAGACCATAAATATATTTGTGTGTATATATAATTTTGAGATATCTGTATATGCCTGAGTGAATTTCAATAGATTAATCTGACTGAAATTCTGATGATTTCAATTTTTCTGTATGGATTATCTGAGCTCTAGATCTACCATAGGGTATTCATTTAGTCCATTTAGACAAATGTGGTTCTCTGATTCCTTTATTTACTCATATATCTAGCTGTATCTATATCTAACATATATTTAACACCAGCGTATGTACTCAACATTACCTAGATTTTATTTTCTCATAGGTAATACTTAGAGATCCTATGTCTCTAATTTCCCAAACTGTCTTGTCCAGAACCTGTAACTTTTCCCTATATTCCCCAATCCAATCTGTATTCAGAGTTATTAACATATAGAGGTTGGGTTCCTGAGGGAATACACTCCCCTCCTCCTTGCTGCTGGGCCTCGCCTCCATAGCAGCTGGCCTATTCAGACCTCTCTGGCTGAGAATTCTAAACACCCTCCCTAAACTGCCAACCCCAGGATCCCATAGAATCTTCACAGCCAGCCAATCATATGAAGTCTTCTTGCCTCACACAGTCTATCATATGAGATCTGTGCCTGCCTGATGCAGGCAAACAGACTAGACCACTCACAAACTTTGACTTTTATATAGTAGATATCTATGTTTAGCTGTATCTCTATCTATTATACATAGCATATCTAGCCTATCTATATCTAGCATCTATATCTATCTATTGAGAGAGCATATTTCTTTTTAAGCAGTATGAGAAATTGAAGCACTCCTTTTTCATGCTTGCTTTCTGAGTAAATTTGATAAAGGGAGAGATGTCCTGGCACAACAAGAGTAGCAAAGACATTTTAACCTGTAAAACCTTTAGGGTAAAGATGGATAAAGCATGTTTGAGAAGAAGTTGTTCCAGCTACTCAGGAGAATAGTGAGCAGAGTCAGGTTTAGCTATTTGAATTGTTAAATCCTCAGCTTGTGTCAGATACCACATCAGAAAAGAACCTTGAGGCAATTGAAAACTCAAAAGACAAGCTTGATTATCTAATTTGGCAGGGTAGGTGGAGGGGAGATGCAATTGTAGGTACATATGTAAATTATGGTCCAAACATATTAATTAACCATAGCAAGAAACAAATGAATCAATGAAACCCATGAGGCTTTGACAGGTCCACACGTGGGGACAGGTCTGTCTGATTGAAATTAAATGATGTCAGAGAAGAAACATGCATGTGTTTTCTGTGCTATATTTTATACAATGTACTTCTCTGAGAGACTTTCCAAAGTACAAATGCCTCTCCAAAACTGTGGGAAATCTTTGCTTTCTCTGATAGTAGAGAATACATTATGGAGCCTATTTGTTATTGCATGTAAGGATGAAGAATGTATGAATGGTTTACACAATATACTTTTGTTAGAGACAAATCAGGTTGTGGTGAGTCCACCTGTTTCCCTTGATTAAGTATGAGCAGCTGAAATAATTACTATGAGTGATCATTTGAATGGACAAGGCAAGTAATGGTGGGATATCTTGACTTCCCTTACCTTTAAAAAGAGGTCTGGGAGAGCAAATGGTCCCATCCCAGTCATCTCCGCTTAAAAAGATCAGGTTGAAGATAATGAGAAACATATCTGTCCAAGATTATGGAGAATAATAGAATGATAGAGTCTTAAAGGGGCCACAACAGACATCTAGTCCAACCCCCTTTCAAGCAGGAATTCACAACTAAAGCGCTCCTGAAAGATGCCCATGCAACCATTGTTCAAAGACTTCCATAGTTGGAGAGTCCGTCATCCTGTGAGGCAACCGATTCCACTGTTCAACAGCTCTTCTCCATTGTTGGACAGCTCCCCTAATCTTTAGTGTTAAGCTGTGTGGTATAGGCTTGAATATTGGACTGCAGCTCTGGAAATGGGTAAGTCACACTCCCTCAGCCTTACAGTAAGGCAAAGACAAACCCCCTCTGAACAAATCTTGCCATGAAAACTCCGTGACAGGTCGGAAATGAGTTGAAATCAACAACAAAAAGATGTGATCTTTGTTCTTATAAATTGAACCCGTGGATTCTGGTCTTTCTCCCTGGAGCAGCAGAAAGCAAGCTCCGTCTTCTACATGACATCCCTTCAGATATTTAAAGGTGGGTACCATGTCTACTCTCAGCCTTCTCTTCTTCTAGCTAAACTGATCTAGCTCCCTAAGCTGTTCTTCACAGGGCTTGGTTCTCAGACATTTGGTCATCTTGGATGCCCTCCTTTGGACACATACCACGTTATCAATATGGTTCTTAAACTGTGATGAACAGAACTGGATTCACTATTCCAGGTGACTTCTGACCAAAACAAAATAGAAAGATATTGCCTGTATAACAGACCATAGTGGCCAAGATGGACAAATAATGTGACATCCTATGAGGCAACTTCCTCTGTCCCTGTAAGTATTGCTAGACTTTACCCACAGATGCAACATGCACAGTGAAGTGTATCTGTACTACACTGGTATAGCAGCACAATATCATTTTACTGTCATGGCTGCATCTACAGAATGCTGAGATCTGGTGTCTGATAAGGTACTTAAAATTGTCTAAGTGCAGCTGAGTACCTTGCCAAACTACAAATCCCAGGCTGAAGCAGTTAAAGTGGTATTGAACTGGTGTAACTGGATAATGTACAGTCATAGTTGTCATATGGTAAGCAAATAGAAATTGATTTCCCATCCTCTCCTCCAACTTAGACTTTTGGACTAGAACTCCCTAAATTGCAGAGTGAGCAGGCCGGGTGGAGAATTCTGGCAGTCTCTTCCAAAACAGACCCCTACTCCAAACTCTCCCCCTGCTTTCATTTCATAGTATGTGTTCATTCCTCTTATGCTTGGCTTTAGTCTCCACATAATGAATACTTTTAAATTAATATATGTGAAATGCATTGATCTATGCAAATTAGCAACCATCCCTTTATTTCTTCTCATTAAGTCCTCTGACCCAGTGCATTAAAGATTTACAAGCGTAAACATTAAATATGATGTATCTCTCTGTGTATGTATATGTTTAAGCTTTTTTCAGCTCTGAATATTAGCGTATTTGTGGATTTACAAGCCAGGAAATAAATAGGCACAAAGAGAAACAGCTGAAGTGCTGAACTCTGCCAGTTTAGTGTGTTTAATCTATAATGCTGTAGCTGACAGCTTTCTGTTTTCAATAACCTAAACAGTGGCATTACAGAATTTCAATCATGCTGCATCTCACCGAGAGCCTGAAAATAACGTGGAAGAATGGGTTCAGTGGAATTTTTTTCATGTTTCCCAAATAAGCAGAGCAGGCTATGGAAATTACGAAGGAACAGGAAATATGACAAATGCCCCAGATCCTTCTAAGACACTCAAGGACAAAAAGTGTGTTTTCTCTTAGAATTCTTTTCTCCTCCCAAAGTACCTGTAAATAAGAACAGAGGCAAAAACAATTAGCTGAAACCAATCCTTATTTTCTTCTTTCTCATAAAGGGGCTGGCTGAGTGCTAAAAGGCCACATTGTATTGTACATTGCAAATGTGGTGCAAGCATAAATGGATCAAAAATGGTTTGGGTTCAAGTTACGTACAGGATTGCCTCTTTCTGTACAATTTGCTCAGGTCCTCTGGGGGACACTTACTTCAACTGGACAGGATTAGAGTGGCAATGGTCACCCAGAGGACATTTTGTTCAGCCACCCCTAAACTGTGGAATGACCTGCCAGACAAGATCCAACAGCTGAATATACTGTCAGAATTTAAAACAGCATTAAAGACCAGTCTCTTCCAGTAGGCCTATCTTGATTATTTTAAATTGTCAATTTTAACAATGAATTTTAAATATATATTGTCTAGTTTTAGGTACCTGTAATTTTTTATTTTCAGATGATATGCATTTTAACAATCGTTCTCATTGATGCTCTGTTTTTAACTGACATATGTTAAATGTTAGTCTATTGTTGCCCCCCACCTTGATCCATGGAGGGAGGTGGGTAAGAAATAATGCTAACAATACTAATACTACTAATATTAATACTACTAATAATAAATGTATTGCCTAATTGACCATTTGATATGGTAAAACTCTTTTCATATTACTGGCAGTTAAACTAAAATATCAGTACAGTCATCCCTCCACACTCGCTAGGGTTAGGGGACAGGACCCTGGTGAAAGTGGGAAAATCATGAGTAACTCTAGGCTTTTCCAAACCGTATTTGACACACAAAAGAAGTCTGATCAGCATATTCAACCCACCGTGGATTCCTCTGAGGCCTCAGGGTTCCTTCACAAGGCAGAAGTGGGTGGTTGCTAGGGCTTACTGCCACCTCCACTGCTGACCCACACCATTTTTAATAGGGACTTTCAAGCCTCATTTGCAGTTTCTCAGTGTCACGAGGCCTGCAGTCCCTATTAAAAATGCCCTAGGGAGGTAGCAGAGGTGACAGGAAATAATCCGATAATCTGTGAATAATCAAATCTGCAAAAGTGAAACCTGCAAATGTGGAAGGCTGACTGTATTTAGGAAATGTCATTACAGCTGTATGCTATCAGGATGTTGATTTACATTGGGGATGAGTAACATATAGCCCTCCAGAAATGGTGGGACTACAATTGCTCTCCTACCTGACCACTAGTCATACTGTTAGGGCTGATGGGACTTTCATTGTAGCAATATCTGGAGCCAGCATGGTGTAGTGGTTGAAGCATTGGACTAAGACTCTGGAGACCAGGGTTCAATTCCCTGCTTGGCCATGGAAACCCACGAGGTGATCCTGGGCACATCACACACTCTCAGACCCTGAAAACCCTAGGATAGGTTCACCTTAGGGCTACCATGAGTCAGAATCAACTTGAAAGCACCCAACAACAGCAATGCAAAATGTATTTGTTGCATTATTCAGACATTTATCCAATCTGCCCTGCCTGAATTCATTTGCTTTGTGGTGTATTATGGAAGCAAAGTCAGCCTAATTAGGACATTACAGTATTAAAAAAAGAATGGGGCAAGGGCTCAAATGGTGCTTCCATTTTAGAGCTGATTCACAAATTATAAAAATGAGGGTGTTTGGAAAGTTCGTGTTTGTCTTGCCAATGGGCATGCCTGAAATTTTTGGAATCTGATTTACTTCAGCAGCGATGGCAACAACATACTTTACAGCTGTCACAATTTAGCAAGGACAGTCCCGATTTATCCTCTGTTTCCCCCAGTTTTGTACTGTACCAGTTTCTCTCTCCTACTCGCACTTCCCCCCACCATCCTTGGCTTATGTTAGTTGTTATGAGTTGAATTCAAGGTGCAGAAGCAGTTTGCATTCAATTAACCTGGGACAGAGGAAAGGATAGGAGGGGACACAGTCTTGCATTTCTCTGTAGACTCAGGCAAAATCAAACTGCTGCAGCCTCTCATAGCTGGTTGTGTTCTTCCTCATTCATAACTTTTGTCATCTTGACCACATTCTGGTACCCATGTTTCATTTTTCAACTGTAAAATCTTGAAGGGATTGTCCCTTCTCTTTTAAAAAAGGATTTTTTTGATGTCTTCTATTGTGGTGGTAGCAGTGCCCCTTGATATTGTTTCATTCTGAGGAAGTTCCTGGGGCAGGATGTGGCAACCCCCATAACATCTTCAGTGTTTTCCAGACCTACAGAGCACATTGAGTAGGACTAAAAATGAAAGAAGCATGTCGTTCCATTGACTTTGACATCATTCAAAGAAAAAAAAAGTCAAACATACAAAGCCTGAGCAATGCTTTCAAAGAACAAATAGTATCTGAAGCTGAGTCATTTTCTTTTCAACTTAGTGGCCTTAGCTTAAGGGGCTGGAGCTCTTGTTTTACATACAGAAAACAGGGCTGGTCCCCCCATAAGGCAGAATGAGATAATCACATCAAGTGACAGCTTTTGGATTCCCTGAATGTTACTTACTGAGTTTATTTTCACTGTATTCATATGGCAAAGAACTGGGGAGATATTTTTGTAGGATTTTTTTCCCCATCATGTACAGAAAGAAAAATTGTCTAGCATTGCAACTTAAATTTGGTGAGGTAGTTCATATGCTTTTTTGGCTCCAACAGCAAAATGCCTATGGATAGCTCTGATGGAGGATTCCAGGCTCAATCCCTACTTTTCCTACCTTACAAAAAATCCTGGACAGAGCTTGGAAAAGCTACTTTTTTGAACTGCAATTACCCTTCTCAGCTGGCATGGCCATTAACCACATTGTACAATAAAAAGAAAAGAAAAAAGATCCTGGGCATTTTTGGGGAAAGATACTTTTGGGGACTATACTCACCCCACAGGCAGTAACCATGCTGTCTGGGGAAATTTTGGGGGATCATGTGACACCCCGTCCCCCATTTAAAACAACTTCCCTGATTGCCATTTCCTTTCCAGGCACAATTCAAAGTTCTGTTTTCATCCTTTAAAGCTCTAAGTGGTTTAGGTCCAGACTATCTGAAAAACAATATCTAAGCCAATACAATAGCCAACACAAGCTTTAAGATCTGCAGGGGAGGGGTTTTTCGTGGTCCCACCTTTTCCACAGGCATGTTTGATCAGTTCATGGGAGAGAGCCTTCTCCATGACTGCTCCCAGGCTGTGGAACACTCTTCCACAGGAGGTCTGATTGGCCCCCTCCCTGTTCTGTTTTCATGCGGAGGTGAAGACCTTTTTATTCATGTGGGCCTTTGAGCTGTACATTATATAGCAATATATATGTTGAAGTGGTATGCTGTATTTTATTTTATTTTAATCTGTTATTTGTAATTATGTCTCAAATAAGTTTCAAGTTGTTGTACTCATGGTTTTAAATACATTGCTATTTAATTCTTTTTAAAAAACTTTTGTAAAAAGAGATATTAATTTAATCTTGTTTTAAATTTTTGGAAGTGACCAGATCCCATCCTGGGAGAAAGGTAGGTATCAGTCCAAGAAATGAGCAATATAAAATAAAACAGTTCAAAAAATAAGTTTTCCAACTTCAAATCTCAGATAGCTGGACAACCCAGAGAATTTCTGCCAATCAGAGTCAAGAACTGTGAGCTGGATGGGTCAGTAATTTGACTTGGTATAAAGCAGCTTTGTGGGCTTTTAGTAATAGACAATAAAATGGCAAGACAAAACCAGAAGTGAGACATACTGCATGTACTTCGAAATATTGCTTTTTTAAAAAATGCTTTTCTGTGCTTTTTGTGACAGGGCTTCATGCGATACTGAAAAGCCATGGCCTTACTTTTCCCATTGCAATTCAAGAGCCAGCAAGTCTTCAAGCCTCAGTGGCTTGGATGTTTTTATCATTTGCTTAGAAACCACACGCCTGAAGCTTTCCAAACAGATGTTGCCGAGCAGCTTTTGCTTATTAGTGCAGTTGTGACTTGGTGAACCAAGCTAACTCAAGCTTTCAGGCTAGGGAACATTCAGAATATAAAAGCATTCCAGGACCCCTCTGTTTTTTTAAACCTAAGGAAAAACAGTATCAATGCCCACCTTCTAGCTGAATTTATGTAGTAGGGTAGTTGTGTGGTTTCTGACTTTCCCAGAGTATCTGCTGTTTTACTTCTCAGGAAGCTGAAGAAGTTATTTCTATGCAATATGGACAAAGGACTATGCAAACCCCATTTTCCTGGACTTGCTATAAACTGGTCATCACTGAAGGGTTTAATGATTCTCAAAGGGCATGTTTAGCTAATTATGCTGTTTACTTGGATTAAATAACTAGTAATAAACTAGGACTCTTTGAGGAAAAACCTGCTGGGCCAGTGCTTCTACCATTCAGGATTAAATTCTAACGTTGCATTGGGAGTCACTCTTGTTTGTGTTTGCATGTCTTATCTGTTTATTAATACAGGAGTATGTGTGGGAGAAGGTTCTCACTGAAACATCATAAGACGTATACTGGTGAGGAGAGATGAGGTCTCTGTTTCTCCTTCCTAGTCTATCCATTTTGTCTGAGGCACATCTCTCCAAGCTTGGATTTGAGCTGACAGACTTTCAGCTACATATTGTACTATCAGTGTATAGTAGGTATAATAGTCGTTTGAGTTCTCCAGAAGCAGGGGCAGAGACCAAGTGATCCATGGGCCAGAACTAACCTAGAAAGGATTTCTATCTACCTTTCTGGCAGAAATCCTACTGCTTTCCCATCTGATTACTTCTGTCTACCTTGTCCCCCTTCGCCCCGCTTGCTACTGTAGTGTCCATGTCATTCCTATTTGCTAAAATTTCTGACCTTGTTGCAGCTACATGAAACTGAGCCTGGAGAAGGAAAATTAGTTCTTTGAAGGGCACTCCATGGAAGAGAAGTTTCCAAGGGGTTTAACAGAGTTGGTTAGAAGAAAAGGTGGTTCCCCAGTGAGAATTCAAGTGTCTTGCCTAGATGAACAGTCTTGATGGAATTAATGGGTCTGTTAACATGGTTGGAAGGAAATAATCTATCTGGAGAAGTCATTGTCCATCATGGGGTTTGAGCTGCACATCTTGAGGATGATTTGAACATTGTATGAACATTCTACCTTGACAATTTCATACCTGAAAATGTTATTATCAACTGACACCATAATAGTTACGTATGCTGTATAACTCCTGTTGGACCCAGTGTCATTCTGTCTACAGAGCAAAGAAACTAGCAGTGTTAGAATCCAGTTCAAGCTGTACTGTGAGGGTAATCCTGAAGGACTATAATGAAGGAACACCTCTCATTATCTCTTACATGATCAAAGGTAGCGATCAAGGTGGCATGTGAAGCTGGCAGACTTACTACAAGACTATAGGATTAGTGGACCCTATAGTGAAAAAGTAGAAAATGTCTAAGTGATAATAATAATAATAAAACTGAATGTGTTTTATGGTGGCATTGCCCGAGTACTGAATTACTGCATTAGTTCTACACTTTTCTCTACAGAACCTTCATAAATGGTTGATGAATTTGAACTCTGTTTTGGTCTTTCCACATGCCTCTGCCTGCTGCCTGTCCATATTTTTAGGGAAAGCCAATGCAGAAGCCCCTCCGGATGGGTCTTGGAGCTCTAGCTAACTGATGAAATGGATAAATACATATTTAAGTCAGTGCCTAGCAGGTGCAATTTTTACAATATAAGCCTGTGGGCAGGGGCTGACTTGTTTTTATTGATCTTATGTCAGCTGTTCTCTGGGAACATTTTTGGCTAGAGATGCTTGGAATAAAACATTATATAAAATGTGTGCATTGTCAGTACCTGGCTTTTCTTTGCGGCCTATTATGACAACTCCATCCAGTTGCTCCATTCATCTGCCCCAAATTAGAAGGAAGACTGCTCTTACTTTTTAAGAAAGCTTTGCTGGTAGCATGTTTCTAGTGCTTAAGAACTCTTTAATTACGGGTATTCCTTTTGTTGTTGAACGAAATGGAATGAGAAATGAAAGACTGCCTGAATATCGCCTCCTCAAAGTCCAAAAATTATCCCTCACTATAAGGTGGGTAAATGTGTAGCCTGCATGTTTTTTTACTCCCCAGGACATGTCCAAGCCCCCCTTCTCCTCCGAGTCTATTTTTTGGTGAAAAATTGTCACTAAATTGCCCAAAGTGCTTCCAGAATGCCCCCAAACCTGTCCTAATTTACACCCCATACCCCCAAGTCCATCCCCAGTTGGAAAGGCTCCAAGTTTGGTGCCAGATCAAGTAAAGACAGAACTGACTTCCTGGCACTTCTGGTTTAGCCAAAATATGTTGAAGTGGTCCACAAGGGTGGCATGGAAGTGCAAGTGCCTACTCCTGATTTACAAGTACATGCATTTACAAGCTTTTAATACATAACAGAAAGGCTTTTTTGGATTCATTTAGCTGAACATTGCTTTAGAGCTTTCAAGATGATTTCCAGGCATGATTTTTATAACCTTGTGAAAGCTGTAGTGATAACAAATGTTCTGCCCTCTAGTACTTTCAGTCCCACTTCTTTGTCAAAGCTTCTCATCAGGATCAATTTCCTTTACAATGTGAGACCCAGTGTGCTACATGTGTTCATGCACGTGCACACACACACACACACACCTATACCCACACACCAACCAGACATGAGTGATTCAGACCAAACTAAAAAAAAAAAAATGTTCACATGCTTAACTGACTGTCTAGCTGATAGCACCAATCATCAAAACTAACAGCCTCTCTCTCTCTCTCTCTCTCTCTCTTTTTAATGTGCTTCAAATGGGAAATAATTAGTTGATTGGGCAAAAATCTCTTTGAATATACAACACACAAAAACAGGTGACTCTCCCAGTATTAACCCAGTATTAGGCAAGATTAATCCTAATTTATCCAAAACCTTCTAAACCATGACAGCCTTAGCCTTGGAGAGTGGGGTGGAGGTGGGAGAGGGGGGGAGATCTGGGGAGTCTGGGGGCCACATTGCCTCCCCTGAATCTTCCAGGGGCTGCACTCAACCCCTGCCATGGAATTTTGGCAATGAAGCATGGTGGTTCATGAAAGCTACTTGCTTTAAAACAAGCCAAATTGTGTTTCAGGAATTCAGTTTGGCTTTGAAATAAGGCCACGTTTTCAGTGCATGATTTATTTCATAGCTGTACATACATACACACAATTCTGTGCTGTTGTAACTGCCAAAATTTGGTGGTGGCTGAAAAAAAATCTACATGGAAGGTTCACATCTTGCCCAAGGATCTCATGTCATTCATCCTTCCTCTAGATATTTTGTTTCCTGGTGTATGACACAAATGCTGAACTGTCCTCTGGGGTGCATGGGGGCATGTTTTGGGGATGTTCCTGGTCCCCTAGAGAGTATTTTGGGGCATTTGGAGGCAATTTTTTAAAAAAAATCCAACTCTGAAAAAAAAAAAAATCAGAAAATGCCCTCCACACCCCCTAGAGATCAGTTTGGTCACTTCACTATTTAGTCACAATTTTGCCACTACTGCAATGATCATAACTCACTCCGCAGCCTACATTAATGGGTTTCAGCTGCATGGGGAGAAGCAGAAAAATGTTGTAAATGGTCAGAGCATGGTTGAATGATGTTTCTTTCAGATTTTGGGGAATCAGGCCAGGAGAAGGTACTTAGTTAAGTGTAGGGATGGGACAAATCCAGAATTTTCTGAATCCAAATCCAGATCCAAATCCCTGGAAGGTTCTTGTAATCCACAAATCTCACGAAACCTGAATCTTTCGAATCCTTTTTTTAAAAAAAGGGTTTAAAAAGCAAGGGAAAGAAGGATAATCTTGGGCAAGACACACTCTCTCAGCCTTAGCAAAAGCCTAGGCAAAGGCAAACCTCCCTCTGAAGAAATCTGGCCAGGACAATGTCAGGGATTCCAGGCAGGGAACCCTGGGAAAATGATCAGCCCACTGCAAAGATGCTGCATCATGCTCCAGCTGTGGGTGATTGCAAGGTTGCATCAGAAACTGGGGTTGTGTGCAGATGGGAGAGGGAGGTGTGCAAACCTCTGCCTGATTGGTTGTAAATTTGTATATAAGAAAGCAATCCCCAGTATGTATTTGTCTGTTGACCAAACCGGTGTCTGGCGCAAGCCTTTGTCCATCTGTTCCATGTTGTGTATATAACGGAACGTTGCTACAAGATAAAGTGCCTCCTGTTTGGAAGAAACCTCCGTGTGTGAGTATCCTTACTGGGGAACAAGGCTGCTGCTGTTGGCTCGCTGTCCTGTGGTTATTCCGCTGCATCTCTGTGGGGCTGAAACTCCTATCATCCCCCAACAGACAATTGTCATAGTTTTGCCTCAGGATCTCCACAGATTGAAAAAGACATGAAGATCCTTTCTACACAAGCAGGAAAATGTAGATTAATCCCACATTTTCCTGCCTGTGTAAGCAGGTCCACATGCTACAGTACAGAGATAATTCAGGTCAAAACTGGATTTTCTTTGCATAGCTCCTTCTGGCATCCTGGGGTTTGTAGTTTGATGATGCACCAGTACACTTTGGCAGAGAAGGCTGTGACACCTTGTAAAACTACAAACTGCAGACCTGTGTATGAAAGAGCTTTGCAAGGGAGCTCTGCAAAGGAATCTTCCAGCTGTCCTTGAAATCTCAAGATTGTACCTTCCAGTCAAGTGCTGAACTTCAATATTAAATGTTCAATTTAAATATCTTAGAATAGAAGCTCAGATGTAATTCCTGAAATTGTTAGCAAAGGCCATTATTACTCCAAGGGAAAACTCATCTACTTGCCGTCTCCCTTTGTGTATCTAATCTGCCAGGTTTTCAGGCGTCCTGGTCTCCAACAAACTATTTGACTGGTGGATTCGAAAGATTCGGTTTGCCTATTTCAGCGCAGGGATTCGGATTTGCGAATATTGAATCATTGCCAAGGATTCGGTTGGCCCATCCCTAGTTAAGTGCTTTGTTAGGTCTAGGGCAATACAGTATTCCAGACATTTTTGAAGAGGGTCATTGCAGCAGCTAAAGTGGTGTTTGGGGGGATGAGAAGGGAGATGTTTTGTAGTTTTACTTGAACATATCTTTATGATATGTCTTATGATCCAGGATCTCTGAAACTCACGTGAAATCATGAACACTGCTGAAAATTTAAACCTTCAGTACTTTAGATCTACGGGGGATTCTTTCTAACTTGTGTTCGTTTACTGCTCAATTACTGGGGAAGAGTTTTCAAGGAATTCACTCTTCTTATATATATATTTGTGTTAGTGCTGGGTAAACATTCCCTCCTAGTTCCCTTTGGAATTGAGCTCAAAACGCTGAGCTATTGTCAATAAAAAGAAAAATGGAAGAAAAAGAATCCCTGGTTAATTCCAAGCTCAATTTGCTTTCTTTAGTCACTTAAACATATTTCTTTGCAAAATTAATGTGTGTATGAGATTAGTTACACTTGATTGAATAAATTTACAAAGCCTTGCAGAGAGATAATTATACTATTCACTCAGGAAGACTTAGTGTTAACAATAAATCCTAAAAAATATGAAATAAGATGTATGGAAACATATATTATAAATACTTTATATTACAAAAAAAAATGATTTTTGTACATTGTTGTAGCATTCAGTACAACCAGCCTTTAAGCAAATATCCATCTAGCATGTTCTATAACTAAATTACTTAAATTTGGTAACATCCATGTTACACTTGATTTTGACATTATATGTGAATAGAGAAGCCACTCCTAATTCTATCTCTGCATCAAATACATTGGATTAATTTCCCCATCTAGGCAATGTGACAATTCTGGCAGCCACATCTTTAATAGATTTTCCTTATCTCCAATCTACCTTATCTTTTTAAATGAAATTTTGAGGATTTTTGCAGCATTTAGTACTACACCAAATCTTGATCATTAACATAAATAGTATCTCTTTCATAATGAAGCCTGATAATGAAGTCAAGACACTTGAAGCAGTTTGGCCTACCACATGTAAGCTGACTCTTGCTTTTCTTGGCTGATAAAATCTAGCAAGAATGGACTGCCGCAGTGGGTTCAGTGAGTGGTAAATGCCTCACTGTGTCACAGGAAGGTGCCTGCTGACTAGAAAGTGGCAGTAGTGAGCCCTCTCCTGACGAGGGCTTACCTGGACCCAGAGGTATGTGGGAACTACTGTCCTACTAGAAAATTCCCCTTTTGGGCATGGTGGGCAACTTCAGGCATTCTTGGAGGAAACAGATTATCTTGACCCATTTCAGTCTCGTTTCAGGCTAAGATATGACACTCAAATGGCCTTTGTTGCTCCAATTGACAATATACTCCAAGGGAAATACAGGGGGAATGCTAGCTTGTTGAACTTCCTGGAGGTCTCAGCAGCCTTAATAACACTGATCATGGTATCTTACTGGACTAGCTTTGTGAGATGGGAGTAAGGGGCACTATTTGGCAGTGCTTCTACTCCTACCAAGAAGGCTATTTCCAGAGAGCAGCATTGGGGGATTCCTGTCCATTCCATGGTGATTAAGCTGTGGAATGCACAGGGTTCCCTCTTGTCCCCCATGCTGTTCAACAGCTACCTGAAATTGCTGGTGGAGATCATAAGAGGGTATGGAGTGGGGTGCCATCAGTATGCTGATGACACTCAGCTCTACTTCTCCTTGTCATTCAAGTCAGCTGAGGCTGGGCAGGTGCTGGGCCAGTGCCTGGATGCTATAATGGTCTAGATGAGGGTCAATAATCTGAAGCTGAATCCCAATAAGATGGAGGCTCTGTGGACTGGTGGTTCTTGGATCGGGGTACAGAGTAAACAACCTGTTCTGGATGGGGATGTATGCCCCCTGAAAGAGCAGGCATGCAGCTTGGGAGTGCTCCTAGATCCATCCTTGTCACTAGAGGCCCAAGTAGACTCTGTAGTTTGGAGTGCTTGGAACCAAATTCAACTGGGATATCAGCTACAAGCTTTCCTGGAAAGAGATAACTTAACCATGGTAGTCTATGCACTGGTAACCTCTGGATTAGACTGCTGAAATGCACTCTACAAGGGGTTACCTTGAAGAAGATTCAGATGCTGCAGCTAGTGCAAAATGCGGCAGCTTACCTGCTGACCGGAATATCATATAGATAGCATATCATGCTAGTCTTAAAAAAACTGCACTGGCTGCCAATACATTTCTTATCTGAAATCAAGGGGCCTGTAATGACATTTACAGCCCTAAGCAGCTTGGGACCTTGATACTTGAGGGAATTCCTCTCTCCATATGCGCCTGCCCAGTGATTAAGATCTGCTGGGGAAGCTGTCTTCCATGTCTCACCAGAGAGGTCAATACACTGGGTCAGACATGGGAAAGGGCCTTTTCAGTCATGGCACCTCAACTGTGGAACACTCTCTCTCAGATGGCACCAACTTGATTGTTAAAACTTGGCTGCTCACCAAAGCCTTTGGGCCTCATTAATTCAAACCAAATCCTGTTATATGTAGTTTCAAAAACATTTATATTCTTTAAATGCATCTTTAACAAATTATATTGTTTAATATGTTTTTATTTAAATTATATCATTATTTTTAACCCATTTAACCTATTTTAATGTTGTGTATTTCTAAGCCACCCTGAGATCACTTGATATAGGGTGGGGTGTAAGTATTTTAATAAATAAAAAGATTGAGTAGCATTGTTAAGGGGTGATATACAAGCTGGATATCCCAAATTTTATTACTTATTGGCCTTAATCCTATCGTTGCTCCTAACAAGATCCACTGAAACAATGGGATTTATCTTCTTTTTAAGTCATAATTGATCAATTAATTTAATGGGTTTATTCTAGTTTGGACCAAACAACAGGATTTTGGCCTATGATTCTTTCTGTCTCCCCTTAGCATAAATTTTAATTTGGGTATATACACAGCATACAGAGTAAAAATCAATTCTGACTGAAGGTATGTGCAGCACTTGCCCCATCCATATATATAGGTTTTATTTAATCTTACTGGCCTCAGATAACCAGTGATACAGGAAGTTATAGTGCATATCAAAACAGGGAAATAAGACTAATCCTTTTTTAAAAATATAGTTCCATGTCTGTTCAGAACACGGTATTCATAAAAATGTAAGAAGAGCCAGGTTGGATCAGAACAAAGGCCTCCTTACTACAGCATTCTGTTTGTATAGTAAAAACCAAGATGGCTCTTGGAAGCTTAGAAACAAGGCATGAGAAAAACCAGCACCCTCTGGCTGTGCTTGCCCCCATATTAATTACTGCACAGAAGGAGGCTGCTGTCTTTGTTTATTCACCTCTGCTAGCTATTTAGCCTCATAACTTTTTTTTCTTGCCATTTCCCTATCCCTCTGCATCTTCATCTCTTTCTTTCCTTGGCCCATTTCCTGTGGCAGCATTGCTGGTGCCCAGGGATGGCCAAACTTGTAGCTTTCTTGGCTTCTATACAACTGCTGGAGCAGCACTGGAATACCAGTCAAAGTGGGGGGGGGGGGGGGAGGAAGGACATTCATCTGTGCTCGTTTTAGTCTCACACATTACAACAAAAAAGCTCAAACATTTTCTTTCCACCAGGCAAGATTACAAGTGAATTTGTGCATTTTTCAATGATTTTTGCTTTTGTAACTTTTTTTTGTAAAAAAACAAAAGTCATGAAGACATATTTTATTCGGAAGTTTTTTTTCTAAAAAGCAATTTTTTTAAAAAAATGCTGTTCTTTTTGCTCTTGTGTAGGGAGAAGGAAATGCCATGGCAGTTGAGGTGTTTTTGATGGCATCTCCTGAAGTGTTGAGAAACCCTTTCTCATCAAATATGCTTCACATTTCTAAAAGAAAGTAGTGGGAGGAAGAGAGGCTTCCTTCCTCATCGACCATCAGTGTTTGTGGTGATGTGGGGTATTTTCCAATTTAGATCATAACAGGAGCCATAGAACAACAGTTATGATGCAGAAGGAACTGAGTTGAAACACTGATGCACTAGGTGAGTAGGACAAATAATGGCCAGAATCCTGTAAAGTTTTTACATATGCATAAGCACTGTAGATATGGTATTATGTAGTGAATCATGGCCTGACACTCCCATTCTCACTTACCAGGAAGCAGCTGCTATGATCAGGTCTGTCCCTCTGTTGTTATATTTGAAAAGGATCTAGGAGTTTTGGGCCCTTTTCGCACAGCGTTTTGGAAGCGAGAGGGCCCCTTGAGCGTCGCATAAATGTGAGGAGCGGTCTGCATGATGCACTCACATTTACGCGATGCTCAAGAGCCTGACGTGAAGCGGGCACGCACCTTTTCATTTTCGGCTTGAAGCTGAAAATGGTGCATGCTCAAGCATTGCTCAGGGGCCTGGGGCGTACTCACCTGCCCTGCAAAGCCTCCTGAGCCATGCCAGTTGCGCTTCCTGCCCCGGCACAGCCTCCAACTCCCAGGTTGCACTGCAGAAGGAAGGGGCGGGGCACGGGCGGGGCGCTCATGTGAGCAGGAAGGAGCTGCAGAGCTGAAGTAGGAGGCTTGCGAGAGCATTCTTCCCAAGCCTTCTCATGCGAAAACCCCAACCCAGCAGCGTGAAAAGGTAAGATACGAAAAGGGCCTTGGTAGACCACAAGCTGAACATGACTCAGCAGTGTGATATGGCAGCTAAGAAAGCCTGCATCAATACGAGCATAGTGTCTGAGTCAAGGGAAGTGATAGTACCATTCCATTCTGTTTTGGTCAGATCCTACCTGGAATACTTTATCCGGTTCTGGGCACCACAGTTCAGGAAGGATATTGATGAGGTTGAACGTGTCCATAGGAGGGCAGCCAAAATGGTGGAAGGCCTGGAAACCATGCCTTATGAGGAGTGGCTCGTGGAGCAGGACATGTTTATTGGAAGGAATATTGTATGGACCAAGCCTGTTTTCTGCTGCTCCAGAGATTAAGACATAGAGCAATTTCTTCAAACTTCAGAAAAAAAGATTCCATCTAAACATTAGGAAGAACTTTCTGAAGGTAAGAGCAGTTAGACAGTGGAATACACTGCTTTGGAGAGTGGTGGAGTTGCCTTCTTTCGAAGTTTTTAAACAGAGGCTGGATGGCCATTTGTCAGGAATGCTTTGACGGCATATTCCTGCATGGCAGGGGATTGGACAGGATGGCCTTGTGGTCTCTTCCAGCTCTTTGATTCTATGATTCGCAAAGCAGCTTATTGCTGTTGCAACCCTTCCCATCAATGATTTCTAATGTGACAGACAGAAGTAGGACCCCATTGTCACGTGGAGATCTGGGCCAGCCAGGGCTGTGACAGACCAGGCCTGCTTTTTATCCTCCCTCCCAGGAGAAGCAGCACCCTTTTATATGATTACCAGCCCCTTGGCTCCCTGTCCACACTTAATCCCCCTTCTGCTTTCCCTAATCCCACAACCTTTGTGGAAAAAGGACAAAACATCTTAAAGGTGCACTTAAGGAAGATATAACTTGTGGTGGTGTGTGGTAATGAATTAAATCAAATATAAAGTATTTTACTGAGTTAGGAGATTATAAAATGAATATGTGAGTTTATTTAGAACAGCAAATAGGGAAAAGGTATTGGGAAATCAATATTTTCAAACAGCAAAGAACTTCCATATATTCACAGGCAAACACTTCCCTAGGTTAACAGGCTCTTGGCTTTCCTTCCACTCACAGACTTATTTTACTGAGTATAGGTCAAACCTTATGACCTAACCCAATATTAATTTGGTCTCTCCTCTGTCTTTTCTCTTTAGACTTTTGAGCAGACCAACACTAAATTTCAGACAACCTTCCTCTCTCTGGTTGACTGAAGCTTTATCTTAACACTCTTCCTCCCCCCCCCCTCTTATCTCACTGAAGGAATTCTCCACCCAGACCCTGTTTCTGGTATTTATCTGTTCTGCAACTCATCCACATAGCCCCTCCCTCTGTCTAAACTGAGTTCTTCAGTAAGAAAACCATTCAGATTAATTTACCCTCTGTTGTTAGGGCTGCTCTGCTGTCCTTTCCCCGCTAAGGTTTGTCACACCCGTCACAATTCTACCTCATTCTTGTATGAGTTGGGCGAGTGGGAATGTCAGTAGGCTGCTTACTGATCAACAGAGAAACAGACCCCTGTTGATCACAGCAGCTGCTGCCTAGTAAGTGAGGACTGGGGGATTATCATAACCTCATCTAGCCCTTAAATTAAGGGCTACTTAGAGATTGTGAATAGGTTACAGTCACAAGTTATCTTGTCTAGGTTATGCATGTGTAACTGGCATAGAAGATTCTGGCCATTATTCTGAACTAGATGAAGTCACTCTGGACGTATATATTTTATAACTTCGAACATCCCTAATTTTATCCATAATGGACTATTAGGAATTTGAAATTACACCTGTCAAGTGTAAGCTAAGTGGGACTTTACATTTGTGTAACTGGCCAGTTGGGGAAAATGGTTGGACATTTTACCAGTTTGCATAAGGAGTCTCCAAGGGTTCCTTATACACACATTCACCCAGGTGGGGAGATGTGTAACGTAGCCGAGGCAGGGATCACAGGGTCATAGTCTGAAACTATCTGGGATTATAATATAATGTGCGCCATTTCTCTGGACTTCTCTGCTTCCTCAGAGTTTAGCTACTTACAGTAGCTTTAGGGAAAATGGACTGTCTCAGCAATAATGTATGTTATGTGGCTTGACAAGACCCATTAGCTGTACCAAAGACTTGCACCTGGTGGAGATAAAAACAGTTTTAGATCATGTGGTCCTGTTACTGTTAATGGATTGTAGCGCCTGTAAGTCTTAGCTAATATAGCCAATGGTAAAGAATCCTTGTAGTTGCAGTCTGACACAATATGTAGGGCCACATGATTCCTATCCTTGTTTTTGACCAACACTTTTACCTACATTTTTGGATTCTCTTTGGTTACCATAGAGATTGTCTATGATGGGGGCCTGCACCAAAATTTTTACCACTATACCTCTGGGTGCAACAGTTTGTTGTGGTCTCAGAATGTTGTGTGGGTACAGTCCCCACTTCCCCCACCAATCTGACTGCCAGAGATATGCTGGCAGGGTATTAAGCTCAGCCAGCTTTCAAGAGGACCTTGCTCTAAAATCCATGAAAAATTAAATATTAAAATAAATATTTAAAATCAAAATCAAATACGGTATTATCTATTAAACTAAATAAAGGTTTGCCATTTAGGGTATTTCAAAACAGTTCTAATTACCTGTGATGCATATATCAGATCATACAGAAACTCTGAGAAGCTAACCACAAATAATAATGGAGAATGTTGCAATGCCATGATTTGTGAACTGGGGGCGGGGGCACCACATAAAAATGGAATCATAAATTTGAAGCCATATACATTCTCCCCCTAATTAATTTTGCTTTGATTTGGCCTTGTGGTCTTTCTGTGTCCCTAGGAAGAATTTATGCATTTTGAGTTTTTATCAGCTGAAGTACTAATGCAAAGGAGACAGATTTTTGAGGTGGATGTTATTTAGTGAATGAGTGGTTTAAAAAGTAAAGACTGCAGTCCTGCATTCAAGTTTCTTAGACTTGGTTGAAGTCAGTGCAGTTCAGGGTGATGGTCTGTCTACAGCCAAAACATTTATCATGTTTGTGGAAAGTTGACAAAACACTTCCAGAAAAGCAAAGCATGGGGAGCCCCTTGCAGAGGAAGGGGCTCAAACTAATTTTGTGAGTGAGAAGAAAAGACCAGAGGCTCATTCATACTACACAGTTATAGTTCACATTCCACTTTAACTGCTGTGATTTGACTGTGGAATCCTAGGATTTGTTATTTTGTAAGGTATCCAGATTTTTTACCAGAGAACTCTATAGTCTCTGACCAAACTACAAAACTCAGGATCCCATAGAATGGAGCCATGGCAGTTAAAGTAGAATAATAGTGCCACAACTGTGTAGTGTGAATGAGACCATGGTCTCAGCCTGCAAACTCATGTGAGTATAATTGCATTGACGCAAGTCAGTTTATATTGTTGCTAAACTGAAACAGGCATAGCATTTGTGTTTAGCTCTGCCTGTGAAGCTAATGTCTTGATTTCATTGATGCTTGCATCTGTGAGCATAGAGGATAGGAAAGTTAAGAACATAAGAGCTGTGCTGGACCAGACCAAATATGTAGTCGAGTATTCTGTTACCACAGTGGCCAGCAAGATGTCCGTGGGAGGCCCCAACCAGGACATGAGTGCAGTAGTCATGTATTCAATCAGTTTATTCTAGTTGGTACTAGGAATGTGAATCATCTTAAACTTTGTTCCTAGAGGCAAGAACAAATAATTAAACATTTTTCTCCTCAAAAAAGACATACTTTTTGCACATAAAATAATATTTTGCATGCAGAAAACCAACTTTCTGTGCAAAAATTATATTTTCTGCAGAGCACATGGCATTTCCTGTGCAGAAATCCTGTTTTCTGTGCAATAAACTTACCATTTTTTAATACACACACACACACACACACACACACACACACACACAAATTGCTGAATTTTTCACATAGAATAAATCTCAGATGGCAAATATTCTTTTTTCAAGTATTATTTTTCAGATGTTTTCAAGTATTCTTTTTCAAGTATTTAGTTTGGGTAATAGTGCTAGACTTGGGGAACACAGCTGTTCTGACAATACCCTCAAGATAGCTATACGATCAGGCGTCTCCCAGATCCCAGAGGCTAAACCCAATTATTTCAAACACTGCTGTCCTCTGTTTTCTCAGGCTTTTTGTTAAACTGCCAATCCAAAGGCAATGAAAGTGATTGAATAGGCACTGACAAAATTCAATGATTCCAAAGAGATCCTACTTTTATGAAAATGTCTGATATTTCCTAAGGACACATTGAACGCTATAACTTTATATACATCAGCGGTTCTTAACCCGGGGTCTGTGGCTGCTCAGGAGGACCAGTGTCCTAATGGGGGGTCCACGGAAGCCTGAGGAAATGTTGTGAGCTTTTACAGTTAAAATAGGGAAGGAGGGAAGAATACAGACATATACTGATCTCAAAGAGTAGGATTCTTTTGCCAATGATAGACACCATTTTTGTACAAAATTTTATTTCAGTATCTCAGACCATTCAAAAGTTATGGAATGGTTAGCAAAAAATGTACTCAGCACTTGCTACTTCTGCATGGGGTGAGAACATGCAAGTGGATGACACTGAGTGGCTAAGCGAAAGCATGTGACATTTTTTTGCTACCACAGATATAACCAGAAGCCTCCTTGAGTTAAGTCTTGGTGGTCTATAACAACAAAAGATACTTCTAGGAGGTCCATGGTAAAGAAAAGGTTAAGAGCCACTGATACACATCGTAATTCAAGACACTCATCCTTCCTATATACTTCTTAGACCTAATATTCCAGTATTATACTTCCAAGATACTAGATTGTGCCCAGCCCTTTTAAAGTGGCTATTACTCTGTTCAGTTCCTATTGCTGTTTAAATATTTACTGCTAACTAAAAGACTCTGAACTGTTTTGCTGCTGTTCCATTAAAGGTTGATCTTTTGACTTTTGCTTCATGCTAACAGGGAATGAAAATCCATTTAGAAACCCTGAGCTGAAATGGCAATAACATCTGTAGTTTGACCTCTGAGCTTTGTCTCCAGTCTAATAACAGCTGATGGCAGTGGAACCTGGGAGAGAGGGATATTTTGACCCCATTGTGGTCAAATGAATGGAGGAACATGAAGCTCTGTCTCTTCAAGATACCTGGAACCCCTTATCTTACTCTTTTGTGCATTTAATAAACTCATATTGAAACTTATATTCTCAAACCCTTAAACAAGTTGTATGACACACAAAAGTGAACAGATACTGGCCAATATCTTGTACATGACATGTGTGAGTATAATTCTGCCTTATGCTTTTGAATGCCTTTATTGGTCCTTGTGGAGATCTTCCACTCTCTGCTATGGCCAAAACCCTCCCGGGAATTAAATTTGAACCACTGCAGCCCTGCCCCACAGCCATTCTATGGCTTGAAGAGAATGGAAGGGATCAAAGAAGCATTTGGCTATATTGTCGTAGCCAAGTGCAGGATGATTACATTATCTGTTGAGACCCGTAAAGCACCCTGGCAGATCTCAGAGGATGATGTAGTCATTTTGCATCTGGCTACAGGGACATAGATACTTCTCTAATTCCACTCTGGTCTCCACCAGTGTGACTGCGGTGGCTCAACAGTAAGTCCAGGGGGTGCTGAATGGCCAGCTGTAGTGTAGTTCTGCACGAGGAACTACTATACTACACAATGCCATGTGAGATCTGACCATTGTATGTAAAATATATATTTGTCTGCAATGACAGTTTTTAAAGAGAGGAACTTAACTATTTTAATCTTACCTGCCTATTATATCAGGAATCTAGCAACACCTGGCAGTAGACCCTGAAGGAGTCCATGAGATATTGGCCCTTTCCACACCCTACCTTTTCATGGAGTCGGCTGGTGGGGATCCCAGCATCAGCTCTGCTGGGAGAGGAATGTGACAGGAGCACTCCCCTCTACACTGGCTGGATCCATCATGAAGGATGTGCCATGACCATTCCTCTGCCTTCTGCAGCGCAGCTGGGTACCTTCCCAGGCTACACTGGGGCAGGAAGTGCAGCTATTGTGCTTCCCAGGCTTCTGCAGGACAGGTAAATTCACAATGGTGGCGTGATCATGAGTCATTGACAGGGAAAACCCATCAATGATTTAATCCATGACTGTGCTGCTTTGGGACAGAAGAAGGACAGGACCGCGGCGACATCATGCAGAACTGTTGCTGCAGTCCAATCCTCCTTCTGTCCCCATGGCAGGTTGGAAGGGTGGTGCAGAAATGGCCATTGTTATTTGGGACATAAAAATGTATCTCCATTCATGTTTTTCCCACAGGCTGTATATCACTCAGGATTTCTGTGGACATGACAGAATGCACTGAAAATGGTATATGGCCATGGATCAATTTATATACTGCATGCATCACAAATTTCACTCAGTGCTCTCAGCAGCTTCATCTTACAACTGAGTATGGTGTATTACATTCAGTTCATGCCCTGTCTTGGGGTCCTTCCATACCACACATTTACATAACTATGATTCCATTTTATCTGCCATTGTTTTATCCTATGGAATCCTGCAATTTGCAGTTCAGAAAGGGGGCACTTAGAATTCTCATCCAGAATGTTCTTTCTGTGCTTCTGCCCAAACAACAAACCACAGGATTTCATGAGATGCAGCTGTGACAGTTAAAGTGGACTCAATTGTGCTATGTTTGTTTAGCATGAAAGAACCATTGGTAGGTTAGTAATGTAGTGTGGTAGTATATGCAAAATCTGACAACATGAAAGTATTCTTTGTAGCTGAAACAAACATTATTTTTCTTTTAGTGTTTTCCTGGCACTTTAATTATAATTCAGAAGGGCTCAGGATATTCAGCTCCCTTCTTCTAAATAATACAAGAACACATGAAATAAATCCATCACGAAATGGCTGGGCACATCCAATTAATGTTAATGATGATCTGTTTCTTCTCACCTAATTGGATCAGAGCCTGTGAATTGAGAAATAGTTTGGTTTCACTGTTTCCTTTTAAATAAATGCTGGGAAATCTTGTTCTATGTAATTATCCTGATTTATTGGACGCATGACAAAGAAGAGCTCTTGCTGCTGCTGCTATTACACTACCTTGATGATGGTGTGTCTTCTGTGTTTAACTTCATTAAGGAAGATGGGAGTTCATACAGAGAGCAAACCCCAGAAAGGCACAAGCTGCTGTCATTAATTCATTATTCTGAAATAAACTGTGTTTCAGACTTGTGCCATCTAGCCAAATCTGGTCTTCCAATTTTCTGAAAATGTTTTTCCTTATGCAAGAGACTTGCATTTCTCTGCAGAAATCACAGGTGCATGTAGAATTTCTTTTAATGATGTTTTTGAGTCTGCCTCGTTGCTGAGAGGTGGTCTGAGGATTCTAGTTTTTTTTTTTTAATAAAAACATTTTCATCATCCTGCAGCCTAGTTGGCTGCCTACCTTTGCTGGTCCAAAAAACTCCAGTGGGAAGATTTGCCTCTTCTAGGCTTTGAAAAACATTGTGAGCACACAAAATGTTGGTGAATGTCAAAAGGGGGCCCTGGTGAGTCAACATAAGGTAAATAAATGCAAACAAAATAAATATGAAAGATGGGACAATCTCACACATCCCATATTGCAATCAAGCTGTGGTAGAGCCCTGTGTCTGATGCTCAAGAATTCCACTAACGTTTCTTTCTCCTGTGAATATATGACTGTAATTCATTATCACAGTTATACAGACATAACCTAGAATTTATGCATTTGTTTCTGTTTTATATTCATGATCCCTACATGCTCACGATCATAGCAACAGTGGAAGGAATATGTAGGGGGTCAAAAAATCCCCCAATCCTGCAAGTGGCTACTGAAAGTGACATGGATTTTTTTCTCCTGTTGATCAGGTTGCAGGAGACTGATGTTCCCACCCAGTGCCCCTGCCTGTGATCTCCGGTGCAAGGAGGAATTGATTCACCGTGAAAGAAGATGGCTTGCGAAGGGGCTGAATGATACCTTGCAAGAACGAGTAACTCTCATTTACATGAGCCATGGTCCTAAGTGTATTTGTTGAAAGCAGGCTGGAGTTCAAAATGGCAACCAGAATGTTCACGTATATTTTGGGAAATGACGGAATAACCCCAAGATTCAGTAATAACATGTTAACAGCAAGTCCAAAATCACCTGCTGAACATGGTGCACCTGATGGTAATGTGCTACTATTTATATATAAACTTCTATTTGAAAGTGACTGACAATCCAAGTGGATGGCATGGGGAGAAAATCTTAATTGAAAAGAACAGGCATTTGAAAGATCAAGTGCTGAAATGAAGAAAAAGCTAATAATGAGAATTATGATTTATGAATAAGTCATGCATTGGAGGGATTCTGTGGTAAACTGAAACTGTAATCTGGGCGGATTCATTTCTATTTTCCCCCTTCTTCATTAAAGCCAAGCTTCTGAAAAATAGTCTTCTTCTCTTGTCTTTAGAAAAGATCTATCTATTATGTAAATGGTCTTCTGATATTTAATGGCTTATCTGGTAGTGCAAAAAACGGAAATATATTTCACGCAGGGTCTGTGAGAAGGGTAAAACAGTGGGATATTTCTGCAGAAGTCTTTGTTCATGTGATGTGAAAGAAGAAAGCCCACACCACTCTCTGCATATCCTTATGAAGCTTCTCATACAGGTATTCTTCCAACTTGTTAGATCTCTCAGAGGAGTCCCAGCCCAAAAAAAGAAAAAATATATCTGCAGGCCAGTCATTAGCCCATGAAGCTCAGCAAGTAATTAGTGAACATAGCTAAGCTCCAAACGAGTGGAAGTGAAAGCTAGACACTAAGGTAGAGGTAATGTGAGCTCAGTTTGAGTCTGCTTGCCTTGCTGACATATAAGATGCTTCACTCTATTGATACGAATTTGAATCAAGCCACAGCCAAGCTGAAAGAATATTAGAATTCGCAGCATCTGTTTCCTGCTGATATTATTGTTATTGTGACTTTCCAGCTTTCATCTCACAAGTCTCATTCAATGTTCTGCCAGCATTTCGTACATTCTTTCTTCACACCTGCTCCCTGCTCTGCAGCTTCTCAGCAAAGCTGGGAAAGGAGCAGTGATAATGTGCCCGTAGGCTACAAACCAGTCTGCATCACTTAATCTGTATTGCCGCTCACTAAATTGCAAAGAGAGCACCAGTCTGCAGCTCTCCCAATACCATGTTCAAATGGCAACCATTTCCCATAAGCTTCAGATTTAAATTTATGTTGGTTTAAAGAAAATGCACCCAAGACAGAAAGTGCCATCCTGTGCGTTTATCACTTATTTCTGAACCTGTACAACCTCAGCATCTTCTTAACAATTAAAGATTATGTCCACAAAGTTTTAATTTATTACTTTGTGGGTTTGTACAGAGTCAGACAAATAGCGTTCAAAAGACACTTATCTGCTCTTCCTCATAATTCAAAACAATAGCTGTCCAAGATTGTCCCAGATGAATGAATGAATATTTAACTCAAATCCAAAACTGGGCTCCAGGAAACTACAGTTACTAGTTTTGAAACTTGATGGTCATCTAAGTATATCTAAGCAGACATGTGAAAATAATAATGGTGTCCCATATTCTACATCAGAAATGTTACAAATGCATACATTAGTTAATGTATCCCAGGCTGACCCTCCATCTAAACCTAAATCAAGGAACAGCCACACCAAGAAATGGAGATCTGTTCAACTGGCAACCAGGATGCAGGAGGTTAATATTTCTACCTCCTGCCACAGCAAGTGAGGCAGTGCCAATCAGAAGCAGAACTCCTGTCACATTCCCTTGTCACAGCATCACTCCCTGGCTGGAGGTTAGTGGAAACGTCCTCCTCCTTGCATCCCGATTGCCAGCTGAACAGACCTCCATCTCCTGGTGTGGCTGCTGGCTGATAGAGTAAGGCCATTTCCGCATGAGGCGAGGGAATCGCTCCGTGCTGGTACTTACCGGATCTTCTGGGCAAGGACCAACGCGGACTTTTCCTTAACCCCTTCCACAGTGCTCCTCGTCTCGTCCAGGGTGAATCGGAGCAGCACAAGGTCTTAGATCCGCACTGCTCCAGCTTCCAAAATGGCAGCTTCCAGTTGTTCGTGGGTCCTGACCAACTGCGAAGCTAGCCACGCCTAAAGCCTACCCTCCGCAGATCGCAGGCTCACATTGGTGCGAGCCTGCGAATCTGCACATGGGAGCAGGTACGCAATGGCACGCTCTGAAAAATTAAAGAACGGTTTTCTACCATTCTTTAAAAAGCGCACTGGAGGACCAGTTGGGGTGTTTCGGAGCGGACTGAGGTGCAGATCTGAGGTAAGTAGTCCAGACCTAGTCCACTCCAAGGTGCAGATGACCTCCGTGAGAGGACGCACTGGGCCGTTTTAATTCCCTCGTGCGGAAATGGCCTAAGTTTGGGGTGGCATTTATGCTCCTGGCAATAATGCCATGACAGTGACTACATAGTGTTAATGAATACACAGTGGCGGAGCTTGGAGTGTGGGGGGCAGGGGATGGGGGGCAGGGCTACGACGTGAGGGGTGTGGCTGCAGTGCATGGGGGCATGGTCAGAGTATGTGGGGGCATGGCCAGGGGTGTGTGGCTACAGACCAGGACACCCCAAAACATTGCCACCTGGAGTTAATCAACCCCCCACTCCTCTCTCCCTACGTGACTGTGAATACAGAGCAGTTGTGGATCCATAACTTTAATTTACAAATCCATTAAGTTCTCTCTCTCTCTCTCTCTCTCTCTCTCTCTCTCTCTCTCTCTCTCTCTCTCTCTCTCTCTCTTCTTTCTTTCTTTCTTTCTTTCTTTTAAAAAAACACATTGCTATCTTGTCCTCTTTACAGCCTTCATTGTCACCCTGAAAACTGGCATTTTCCCAAACTAAGGCTCATACTTTGGAATAAGCATCTCAATAATATTTACAAATTAAAGTATTTTCAAACTTACTAAGAAGGCAATCCAAAGCCAGTAGAGCAGGTCTGCACAACTTGGCAGTAGGTAAGGGCCAAAATTAAATAGGCTAAACTTCTTTGGGCCGCAGATAGGTTTTTAGTGCCTCACTTTCCAAGTAAAGTTATAATAATGGTATAATAATGGTTTTTATTTGCAAAACAGTTTAATCATTAATTATACTATAATTACTGTAGTATAATTAATGATTAAACTATTTGGCAAGCAAAATAAATCATAATATAAAAAAGGGAAATTAGGGAAGTTTTTCCTAATGTTTGAGTGGAACTTCTTTTCCTGCAGTTTGAAGCCTCTCCAGGGCCCTTTTTGCATGGCATATTCCATGCGAAAGGGCACCTGGAGCATCGCGCGATTGTGAGGAGCGATCTGCACGATGCACTCACAATTGCATGATGCTCCAGGGGCCAGCAGGTGCTGATAATGCACCTTTTCATTTTCAGCTAGAAGCCAGAAATGGTGCATGATCGCGCATTGCTCCCAGGCCCCGCATGCACTTACCTGGCGTGTGGAGCCTCTGGAGCCATGCCGGTCGCACTTCCTGCCCCAGCGCAGCCTGCTCTCATGTGAGCAGGCAGCTCGTGTGGAGCCGAAGGACCCTGGATGCGAGAGTCTCTCGCCAGAGGCTGCTTGCGCGATCCCCGCACCCCAGCGCTGGAAAAAGATAAGGTACAGAAAGGGCCCAGGTCCTAGGGCCTTTCCACGCTACAGCCATTTCCGCACTAAACTGTTATAGCGCTATTATTCCACTTTCAACATCCTATGGAGTCCTGGGGTTTGCGGTTTAGGGAGGGTCTGGCTGGCTCCTCCATAAACTGCAAACCCCAGGATTCCATAGGATGTTGAAAGTGGAATAATAGTGCTATAACAGTTTAGTGTGGAAATGGCTTACATTGTTATAGTGCTATTATTCCAATTTCAACATACCATGGAATTCTGGAGTTTGTTATTTCCTGAGGTCAAAGAGCTCTCTGGCTGCATGTTGACCACTGTAACAGTATAGGGCATAAATGACCACTGCCTTACCCTCTTGACCTGTTGTTAGGACAACTGAGATAATGCAGATGTGGCAAGCTGTGATTACCCAAAATCAGTAAATAGGATTATTGGAAAGACAAGGGAGCTATGCCTTAAGAAATGTAGCAGTGTGTAATTTGCAAAAGATTTGCAAAAGATCAAAGGGGAGGGGAACAATTTGGGGTGGCAGAAAAAAAAAGTATTATTTATGAGGAAGGGGGAAGAAAATATATTTGGAGGATAAACAAGGGGAATTCCAGATGGTGTGTGTGTGTGTGTGTGTGTGTGTGTGTGTGGGGAATTTATGAAGGTGCATGCCAGGATAGACCTAAATTGCATTCCATAAACGCAATCTTTAAATGCAATTTACTTTTTTCCTTTGCAATTCAGGAGAGATGGGGGTGATTGAGGACACTGACCTGTAATAAGCTGCTTCCCCCAGAGGGTCTTAGTTTGCCATGTAACAGTCCATATTGGCTTGCTCAGTAGGAGAAAACTACCTCCTTTCTTGCCCCCTCCAGCCCCAGCTGGTCTTCTCCTTTTCCTGGGCACTTCTGCCCTCAGTGCCCATTCAAAGGAAATAGAAGGAGAAGAAGCAACTGCCACCATCTTGTGCAAGGGCAAAAGGTAGCATTAGCTTGGGTCTTTGCTGCCCCCTGGAGGGAAGGAGAAGGGAATGGCCCAGCCAGGTTCATTCAAAACCATCAGCAACCTAATTGCTGCAACCTTTTTCGACCTTTGCACTCATGAGCGATGCGGGCCACACAAAATCCTTTGGCAGACCGCAAGTGCCCCACGGGCCATATGTTATGCAGGCCTGCAGTAGAGTGTTTCAGCGGTAGAGTGTACAAGTGCCTCCAATTCCCTCCCATGTTCCCAACGGCAGGAGAGAAGTAGGGAGAAGCACCACTTTTAAACCAGTGATGAGGTACAAGACTGATATGAATTCTCAAAGCCATCAGGGATGAGGCCTAAGGCTAGCAGGACTTTTGATTCTGTGCGTCTAGTGTACAGATGTAAATATTCAACTGTTTCATCCTCATGTGAGAGGATGATTAATTTTTCAGTTTTGTCACTGCTATTCTTACCTTGTATTCAAACATCCCAAAGCATGAAAATGGTGTTTTCTCCTAAAAAAAAAACCAAGAAAACAAAACCTCACATGAACTTCCACACAGAATAATTTCCTGATACACATTTTGGGATGTGAGAATATCAGGTGAAAACTGCTCAAATTTATCACTTCTTTGTTACGCTTTTTGACCAGGTTTCCTGAGTATAGGGGAACCTAATTTTCAGTCATGAAATTAATCACAGCAGAATATCCTTTCCATTCCTAATCCAGAGCTCCCCCTCAACTTCACCCGTATCATATCCCAGTCCCCTCCTCTCCCCCCAATGTCATATGCTGTAATGCTCAGACATCAGAGAAAGCAGAGCTTTAACATCAGGAAATTGTGGATCTTTCCTCTGGGGCATAGAGAAAATCTGAGGCTCTGAGAACAGATCTTTTCTGAAATCAGACCTCTACCTCGGGAGATGTGTAATCTACACTATGGCCCTTGAGACATTTCTTCAGACCCATAGAATCTGACAGAGCACAGGAAAGGAAAGGGGCCAGGAATGATTTTGCAGGTCACATACAGTCTCTCTGAAAGGGTCCTTTTCACGCTACAGAATTATAGAGCTAAGATTCCACTTTGGCTGCCTTGGTTACATACCATGCAATGTTGAGTTTAGTTTAGGGAGGGGGCATCTGGAAGTCTCAGTAAAAGAGCTGTAGTTCCCTGCCCCCTCAAAAATACAAAGTCTGGGGATCCATATGATGTAGCTGTGGTGGTTGAAGTAGAGTCATAATGCTATAATTGCATAGTGTACAACGGCCCCAGGACTCAAGGAAAGCTAAAGTTTTAATTTAGTTTTACTGTCCACTCTGTAGAGCACCATTTGAAATTCTCTTTTGTCAAGAGTAGCATTTAATAACAGTGTTTTTAGTTTGCCTTCAGATGCTGTCTGTAGCTGAAAAATGAGACAGTTTAGAAGACAAAGAAGTGGTGGAGTAAGACTCTTGAAGTTACCATGAAAGATTTTCACCCAGTAGCTTCATGTGCTCCTAGATGAAGGAGGGATAGAGGAGAAAATTAAGGGACTCCTGTCAGAAAAAGACAGGGTAGAGAACAAACAGTATCCCATTATGGACTCTATGGGACATTTCTGAGAGAAATGAGCAGAGTTAAATGATAATCAGCCCAAGTTGCTGCTCTGATCCAATTCCCTTCTTCCCCCTTTCATTCATGCTTTCCTCCTAAATTCCAAAGTGGGAATTTGAATCACCATATGACATTTTTCCTATTACACCCTACATTTGGATAACTCAAATTAAACCTGAGTCAATAAATGGATGAATAGGAAACTTGTTTGAAAGCAGGCTTTCCAGATTTCATCTGCGTCAGTTTCTCCATCCTCTAAGACCAGGGCAGACATTCTGGATTTCTCCCATACATTTGCAATGCTGTTTCTCCCCCCCCCCCCCCAATGATGGGAGTAATTGAACATTTCTGATGATCATCCTTCTTGAAAGTGTTAAAGCAGGAATGAACAGTTTGTGGTTCACTAGTGGTTAGACTACTACTCCCATCAGTCCTAGCCAATGGTAAGTCCAACAACTCAACTGCCTTGAGCTTTTATGAGGAATAATAGGGTACAGACTGAATAAATAACAATATTAAATAATAATATATGAAGAGCCACAGATTGCCTGCCCTTGCTTTAGGAGAACAGCGGGATTGTTTTTAAACTCAATTTATCATTTCAGGTCTATCCATAAAATTAGAAAGAAAGTGGAGAGGAAAGAAATGCCAAAGAGTGGACCTCTTTCCCATGAGATGGACCTCATGAGAGCACAGTTTTGGGTGAGCAGTTGTTTTTTCTGTGTGGTTTCTTTCTTTCTTTCTTTCTTTCTTTCTTTCTTTCTTTCTTTCTTTCTTTCTTTCTTTCAGGGCTTTTGTTACACTTTTATGAGACCCTTCTTTGCATTGTACTGCATTGTTTAAAACGAGGCTTTACTTTGTTTCTTGTTACACCTGCATGTGGGGTCTTATTTTCTAAAACCACAGTGACCTGCTGGGGGCTTATAAAAGTCACTGGATCATACTAAAGGCCTTTCCAGTCCAGAGCATAGCTCCTAAATTGGCCAAACAGGAAACTCACAAACAGGACATGAGCAAAATCATTCTTTCCAACATTTCACAGATGAAAACTGGGACATGTGCAGCCACGCATCGTCAGTATGGTCGAGATGGCAAAAGTTATTAATGAAGAACACATTTCCAGCTCCCTAAGCCATTCCTCATACAATTTGATTTCCAGACATTTGGTCATCTTGGTCAGTCATCTCCAAATGTGTTCCAGCTCATGAGTATCCTTCTTGATCTGTGGAACCCAGAACTGTGTTCCAGGTGAGTTCTGACCAAAGCAGAATAGAGTGGTATAATCACTGGACTCCAACCTATTTAGGACTTTAAATGTTAAAACTGGTACTTTTAACTAGGCCTGAGAAAAGACTAGGGGGCAGTTCAGAGTACAAAGCTTAGATGTGATTTGCTCCAATTTAGTTAACTCAGTCCAAGTTAGTAATATTGGCCCCCTAGTTTGGACCAGCTGCAAGAGTCTACAGAGATTACCAGAGCACAAGTCATAATATGTACCCTTCAACGTTTCACAGACATAAACCAGGACATACGTGGCCAAGCAATACCAGACTGCAGTCAAGACAGCAAAAACTATTAATGAGGAAGAGCACACAAGACAGGAGAGGTCACAGCAGTTTGCTTTTGCTTATGCCTGTTGGAAATGGCAAGATTCTTTGCCCACCTCTCCTTCCTTCTTCTGACTTGAGCGCAAACCACTTTTGCTCTTTGAACACTGTCTGCTGCAACTGAAGTAACTGAGGACACAGGGAAGAAAGTTGGAGGAGGACTGAGAAAGTGGGAATTTTTAAAATTGGCTGAAAAGTGAGATGACAGGGAATTTAATTGGGACTCTTACTGCCAGCTCTGGACAGTTGGAGAGTGTGATACCAGCCAATTCATCTAATTCCTGGTAATGTCATCAAAAGCACATATTTGTCATATATGGTCAGCACATCTGTGGCCATTTCCACAGTAGGGGCCATTAGTGTGTGATACCATTATAATGGTGGCATCATCACTCACACGATGCTGTTGGGTTAGGGACGCTCTTTTCCACACCCTTCCCCCTTAAGCGGATGGGTAGTGGTATTGCCACCGGTGTTCCTTCTACATTATAGTGTCCTTGACCACTCTCATGGCCCATCTTCACCCTGTCCCACCATTCTTGTTTGGGTGCTGATTTTTTTTTGGGGGGGGGGAGCTGTACTAACACAGCAATGTTGTAACAGCATGACATGCCAGTACACTATTGCACTTTTGCCCTATGCTGTTTAAAAATGTATTTAAAAAATAAGAAGTTTTGACTCAAAGGAGACATTTAAAAAAACAGGGAGGGGTGATAGGAATTTAACATGTCATGAGAGCTGCTGAGAGAGGGATGAGCTGGGCACGCCCATAGCCTGCCCACTGCTGGATCTGTCATAACAGGCAGAACTATCAAGTGTTATAACGCTACCACTCTACAACAGCTGATGGGATTAAAGCACTACAGGAGGCTCTTAATGGATATTTTTCTGGAAATAGGATATGGCAATTTGGCAATGCTTGGGGATGGGATAGCAGCTGGACAGCGATGATGTCATGTAGAAGCACAGCTCCTGGACCTATAACAACCTGCTGCTATAATGTTATAATGATATAGTGCAGAAATGGCCTGTGTTTTTGCCTATGCTTCTTCATAACAAAACCTCAGTTGTGTCATGTGGTAGTCAAATAGTCTCACCATTGTGCCAAGGAACAGTCCATTTTGCCTTTCACTTCTCTGTCTTTGAATCAGAGCATTAGGTCTGCTCTGCTTACAGCTGTTTTTGAGCCTGCAATCCTATGCACACTTACCTGAGAGTGGGTCCTGTGGGGATTACTTGTGAATAAACATTCATTGGAACAAGCTGCTGAAGCATTAATATTTCTTCTAAGAGCAATGGAAATCAAATTCTCTTTTCTCGCTTGTTTTCAGTGTATGATTAGTTTGATTTCTTTCTGATCCAAGATCATCACAGCTTCTGATTTTCCACGAATGTGAACAGATGGGGCCTTTAAGAAGGGACACATTTCATTAGAAGTCTTGTTAAATACTGCTGTAATATTTTCATGAGATATAGTTAAAACATCTGACGATCAAAAGCCTACTAAAAAAGAAATATGACAAGTGTGGGCAAGTGCCAGAAAATATAGCGTAGGATGCTCGGGGATTTTAACATGCAGTAAATAATCCATGGGATTTAGTATACAGTTATTGATCATTCCAGAAATTCTGATTAAACAACAAGATGGAAGCCAGTTTTGGTGAGATTTAGACTTTGAGTACTGCTGGCATTGCATCAGAGAGTGGAATCAATGACTTAAAAGTAAGACAAATACCTGTAACTAGTTACTATTAAATATAAATGAGCATGTAATGAAACCACATTTTTAAAAAGAACAGAAATTGGAGTAATATTACTGCATTGATATAATAAGTAATTGTTTCTAGTTATTTTCAAATGTCATCTTTGAAAGGCATTTGGATAGGATTTAAGCAGCATTTTACCTCGTATAAAAATATTGTGACATTTTCTTAATTTCAAGGGCATTGCCTCAAAGAAATAACCAAAAGCAAAGAAAAAGTACTGGTCACTATAGAAAGTAATATAGTCACTTATTTGTTTTTACCATTGCAACTAGGAACAACAATGAGCTACTTTTTAAAGGGTGTAATGAGTAAAGGAATGAGTTACTTTTTAAAGTTCACCTTTTTATTGTGCAGACCAAAAAATTTGATAAAAATCAAGTGCGTAAAAACAAAGCTAAATGCCATTCTACGATGGATTTACTGAACTTAAAAAGGAAGGGGAAAATACTTTTTTAAAAGTAATTCATTTCATTCAATTGCTATCAATGCAAAGAAGTAATTCAATAGCATTAATCACTGCAGTGTTTAAAAAAGTAATTAGCTCCATTACTTATCACATTAGTGATTATTTTCTTTCCAATTTTAATTTTTTCAGAAAAAACAAGGATTGATATGAGAATGGAATGAGGTTTTAAAAATCCACTCAAAATGCTTCAAAATAATACCTAAAATTGCCTTTAAAAAGTAACTAGAAAAATAACGAGAACATATTGTAGTTTTTGTAGTTAGAAATTTAACTAGAAAATATAGTAAAGAAAAATTAACATTGTTCTTGCTCATTAAATTTTTGAAATACAACATCATTATACCCCCCATTAGAAAACACAGATTCCAGGTGACTACATTGCTTGTTACTTCCAAACTCTTAAAAGAAGCTTTGGAGTTCACAGATACTTGGATATCCAAGAACCCAGTTCCAGATATACAACAGATTGTTTGCATTATTCAGTAGTGAATTAGGTCACTCCTGTCTTAACCAAGAACCCTTTTACCATGATTCCACTTTACTACCATAGTTCCATCATATGAAATAACAGAACTTGCTGTTTAGGAAGGGGTACTTGGAATTTCAGTTGGAAAGCTGTAGTCCTTCACTAAACTGTAAATCTCCACATTCTATAGGATGCACCCATGACCATTAAAGTGAAAACATGGTGCTCTAATTACAGTGTGAAAGGGCCCCACATTTCCTAAGCAATGCTTTAGATCTTTAGGACTGTCAGGAACCGAATTCACACACACAAATATAACAGTGCAAATATACTATTTATTAGGAGTGTGATACATAGTACAGGACTTCAGTGAGTGAACTGGAGGCAATTAGCAAAATCCAAAACATTAGCAGCAACGAGTTTCTCATCCCACCTGCAAGAGACCTTGGAGTTCTGGTTTAGCCTGGCAACACTTATCACTACATTCCTAGCTTTATCTAACGGTTTCTGCTTCTCATACCTTGGTACAAGCAAGCTGCTAATTAACTCCTACTACATGTCTCATAACTAAAATATGGAGAGCTACCTGACATCCTGCCCGTCCCAAAAAAAAAAAAATGAATGAACATATGGCATTGCAGTGATCAATAGGGAAAAGGAAAAGGTTGCAGGGAGTGGAAAAGAAAGGGGAAAAGGGGGAGACAACAAATAAAATGAAAATGTGAAATGCAGTGTTTAAACATGGATTGTTGAAACTTGTGAAGCAGGAACAGCAGATCGAGTAGGTGGGTTACTCTCCGAAGAAGAATTTGAAGGAGCTGGTTTCGGTAAGCTGGAATGAAAAACAGGGTGAGCAAGTTTGTAAGTGTCAGGCAAAGAAAGTTCAAAGCTAACATCATAAATGGCACGTTTGATTGGGAAAGGACCAAGGTATTTGGGGGAGAGTTTTTTGGAGGGGCCATTGGAGGAAATATTTTTGGAGGAAAGGTAAACAAGATCCCCAGGTTGGTATGTAGGATTGAGTTGTCATTTTTGGTCAGCAAAGTGTTTGTGAGAAGCTTTTGAAGCTTCAAGAGAGTCACATATGGAGTCCCAAGTAGAAGAAATTTTTGTAATCAAAGAGCTGAGTGAGGTAGGTTGAGTTGTAGAGAAGGTGGTGGGGAATGAAGGAAAGGGTTTCGGGGTGCTGCCAAGGACAACTTCAAATGGAGTTTTGGCAGTAAAGGAGTGCAAAGCAGAGTTGTAAGCAAATTTGGCAAAGGGGAGGAGGATTGCCCAATTATTTTGGTTGGAATTGACGAAGAAGCATAAGCATTGTTCTAGGGTTTGATTTGTGCGTTTGGTTTGCCCATCAGTTTGTGGATGATGGAAGCTGCTGAATTTTTGGGAAATGCCAAGAGATTTCAGGAGTGAAGTCCAGAATTTGGAAGTGAAGGGGCATGGTTTTAGGTGGTTGTCTGTGTCATATTGAAGAAGAACAGCTCCCATGGCGAAGTCAGAGGCATCGGTTTGAATTATAAATTCTTTGGCAGTATTAGGAAACAAGAGAAGTGGTTCAGAAGTACTTGTTACAAGCAAGCTGCTAATTAACTCCTACTACATGTCCCATAACTAAAATATGGAAGGCTATCTGACAGTAACAGGCAGAATTTCAACAGGAGCAAGGCTATTCCAGCTCCACCTTAAAATACTAGGGAATGCTAGTTTGCTAATTTCTGCCTGTCATGCAGCCAGAAGAAGCAAAGGCAGCCATGGCTATTTCCTCACTAGACTGTTATAGCGCTTTTACTCCACTTTTGACATCCTATGGAATCCTGGGGTGGCTGGTGGCCCTTCCCTAAACTGCAAACCCCAGGATTCCATAGGATGTTGAAAGTGGAATAATAGTGCTATAATAGTCTAGTGCGGAAATGGGTCATGTTTCATGTTTTTCTTTAATGTGTGAAAGAAATGTATTCTGCTCTCAGAACACACTGAAGGCATATGGCACTGGCACTCACACGACTGGCTTGGCACATGGTCTAGCAGTTGGCAGTCACAGAGATTGATTGAAAACCATGACTGCCACATACAGAGAAGGTTGCTGAAACAGTCAGTGGTATATTCAAGAAGCTTTCCCCTGAAGACCATATTTGAGACATTCCTCTAATGTTCCAGGTTCCCACTTTTCTTTCAGAAATGGAAGTATGTATATTACTGTTTGCTTGAGGCTTTGTTCATAAGCATCCGAGTTGCTTTCAGTTAGGATTTTCTGCAAAGTAAAGAATTAAACAAATAGGAGTATGATTACCTAGAGTAGGGGTGGGAACCATGCAGTTCTCCAGAGGTTGTTGGACTGCAACTCCCAGTGGTCTTACCCAGTGTATGCAGTAGTGAGGATTGCTTGGAGTTACATCTGGACCCCACCCCTGAGCTGCAACAAGAAGGCTGGGAAGGGCTCCTGAAGGAGGGACTGATTAATTAATCTTTTATTTCTACTTTGACCCCACAAATAGTGTCAGACAGGCTTTTTGAAAAAATGCCTTTTTATTTTCCAAATATTTATTACGTGTGTGTGTGTGTGTGTGTGTGTGTGTGAAGGGGGCTCACTCGACCCTCTTTCAGACATTGCATGGACTGAACAGAAGTACAGTATTTCTCATTCCCCTCTGGTTCTATCCCCAATGCATAGCAGCCATGCTGTGTCCCCTTTAATGGTCAGGGGCTTAACAGCTGTGTGAAGACCTCCAGGTCACCCTGTCGTCAACAGCTCTTCTCAGTTCTTGCAGATTCCAGGTTGTGGCTTCCTTGATTGAGTCTATCCATCTTTAATGCTTATCCTACTGGCTTCTACCTTACCAAGCATCATTGTTTTTTCTAGGGAGTCATACCTTCTCATAATGTGTCCAAAGTACAACAGTCTCAGTTAGTTATCTTGGGTTCTAGGGAGAGTTCAGCCTTCATTTGCTCTAGAACCATTTAGTTGTCTTTTTAACCATGCATGGTATCTGTAGAAATCTTCTCCAGATGATATTTCAAATGAGTTCATTTTCTTCTCATCAGGTTTCTTCATTCTCCAGCTTTTGTAACTATACATAAAAACTGGAAATACCATAGCATGGACAATCCTAACTTTAGCATTCAATGATACATTTCAGGATCTTGTCTAATTCATATTGTCAAGGTCAGAGACCTGGGTGGCGAGCCAGCCCAGAGAAGGGAGTGTGAGAGCCAGCAAAGTCCAGCCAGGAGAAGACAAGCAAGCACTTTACACAAGGGAGTTCATTTACCAGAGCATCAAGGGAAAGCCATAGTCAGAGTGTCAAGAGATCAATTCAAGGTAGCAGGAACCAGGTGCTGGGAGCAAGAAACAGGCAAGAGAAGGGCTTGAAAGAAGTTTGCCACAAGCAAAGGAAAGCTTCCAGGTAGGCAGTTATATAGCCCAAGACACAGGTGTGGCTAGTCACCGCTTCTGGAACGTAATCAAGGAAGCCTCCCTTTGCTCAGCTCTCTTGAGTCTCCGCCTTGTTTGTGGGCTGATTGACACAGGCTCCAAAGCATCTTCAGAATCGGATCCCCGTTGCCCTAAAGGAGCAGGCAGAGGGACCTCCGAGCCTGCTTGGTCCATGGCAGCAAGGGGAGCTCTTGAGCTGCAGGACTCATCTCCAGCCAGAGCCACAGGGACCAACAGCTGCTGCTCAGGGGCTTCAGTTATCACACATATAGGGATGGGCCAACCGTATCCTCAAATCCTGGATAAGGATTTGAGATTCCTGAATCTGAATCCCTGTGCCAAAATAAGCAAACGGAATCTTTCAAATCTGCCAAGTAAATAGATTGTTGGAGACTGGGATGCCTGAAAACCAGGGAGCCTGGGATGCCTGAAAACCAAGGAGACCAGGATGCCTAAAAATCTGGGAGACCATACATACAAGGGAAGATAGTAGGTAGGTGAGGTTTTCCCTTCAAGTAATAATGGCCTTTGCTAACAATTTCAGGAATTACATCTGGGCTTCTATTCTAAGATATTTAAACTGAACATTTAATATAAGTTCAGCATTTGACTGGAAGCTACAGGCTTGAGATTTCAAGGACAGCTGAAAGACTCCTCTGCATAGCTCCCTTGCAAACCTCTTTCAGACACAAGTCTGGGGTTTGGAGTTTTACAAGGTGTCACAGCCTTCTCTGTCAATGTGTGCTGGTGCATGATCAAACTATAAATCCCGGGATGCCAGAAGGAGCTATGCAAAGAAAACCCAGTTTTGACCTGTAGTATGCGGCCCTGCTTACACAGGCAGGAAAATGTGGGATTAATCCATATTTTCCTGCCTGTGTAGAAAGGGCTTTCATGTCAATTTCAATCTGGGAAGATCCTGAGGCAAAACTATGACAATTGTCTTGGCCAGATTTCTTCAGAGGGAGATTTGCTTTTGCCTAGGCTTTTGCTAAGGCTGAGAGAGTGTGTCTTGCCCAAGATTATCCTTCTTTCCCTTGCTTTTTAAAGAGGATTCGAAAGATTTGAGATTCGCAAGATTCGTGGGTTCCCAGAAACCTGCAAGGATTCGGAAAATTCTGGATTTGTCCCATGCCTACCCTCATAGCTGTCCTTCCAAGTTCTAGTCTTCTGATTTCTTGCCTTCCATGTTCATTCTGATTAACAACTGAGCCAAAGTATGGAAAATATAGACCTGTTTCCATGTCTTCATTATCTCCTTTAACGTTGTGTAAAATTAGAGAGCCAGCATGATGTAGTAGTTTGAGTCTTGGAAGATGATCCTGGAGACCAGGGTTCAGTTTCCTGATTGGTGATGGAAACCCACTGGGTGACTTTGGGTGTGTCACACACTTTCAGCCCTGGAAAAGCCTATGATAAGTTTGCTTTAGTGTTTTTGTAAGTTTGAAATAAAATCAATAAAATCATCTGTAGTCATTATTTTTGTTTTCTTAATGATCAACTGTAAACTTGCTTTTGCACTTTCTGCCTTGATTTTCATGAGTAAGTGTTCCAACTCTTTGCTGTTTTTTGCTGGTAGTATATTGTTATCTGCATATCTTAAAACTGTTGATTTTCCTGATTTTCCTTCCTCCAGTTTTCCTTCCTCTAGTTTTCAGACCTCCTTCCTCTGAGTCTAATCCTGCTTTATGTATGGTATGTTCAGCATACAAGTTAAACAGAAAGGGTGATAAAATGCAGTCGTGCCTGACCCCCTTGCCAACTGGAAACCATTCTGTTTCTCCATATTCTGTCCTAACAGAATACGCAAACAGGTTATACATCAGGAGAACCAAATGTTGTGGCACATCCATTTCTTTAAGAGGAATCCATATTTGATTTTCTTTTGAAATTCTTTCATGCACTCCATTATTCAGTTTATTTTTGCAATATGATTCCTAGTGCCTCTTCTTTTCCTGAACCCAGTTTAGACATCTAGCATTTCTTGCTCCGTATATGATAGAAGTCTTTGTTGTAGAATTTTGAGGATGACTTTGCTTGAATGGGAAGTCAATGTAATAGTTAGAACTCTAGTAGATTCTGTCTGTAGATCAAAGCAGCTCTACTGGTATGCCATCTGTTCCTGGTGATTTTTCCCCCCCCAAGTGCTCTGAGTGCAACTTTCACTTCACTTTCTAAAATTGACAGTTCATCTTCATATGGTTCTTCCTTGAATAAATCTGTTTTCTCTTTTATATAGTTTTCATCTAAAAATAGTTTTTATACACAGTTTTTGTATAAAAATATTTTTATATATTATTATTGTTGTGTGCATTCTAGTTGTTTCAGACTTACAGTGACCCTAAGACAAACCTATCATGAGGTTTGTTACACTTTAATCTTTCTTTAAAAAATACACTTTAAAATACAAAAGTGCCTCATTTTGGCTTCCTAAAACTATATTGGGAGCAACTCAGTAGTCTTCTATTCAGACATCTTGAAGATAGCCTTTTAGCTAAGAAATGAGATAGGAGGGGTGTATCTACTGTTTTTTTCCCTGACAAAACAGAACACATGTTAGCTGGATGAATTTAAGAAGGCCTGTCTGTAAGTTCCCCATAAATAACAATTCAGTGTAATTTGACAGTTTAAGTTGTCAGAACAGTGATTTCAAGCTTTTCTAGAAAATGTACTTTCAGACCTTAGTTACTAGTTTTGAACCTCATTCAGCCATTTCATTTTTCAGTTTGGAAAAGAAGACGTTGCTAGGAAAGCAATCAGTAAGCTGGTTGTCTCTCAACTGCACATTTTGAAATGGCCCAGCAGCCCTTTGGTGATGGGCTGGGCAGAGTTAACAAACCACTTACACGCCTGCTTAATGTTAAGTTCATGAACCATCTTAACTAAAGCCAGTAGATGTGCTTTGTGGACTGGTGTAGGGAACATGATTAATCAATGACTTGCAGCAAAACATCCAACGGCTACTCAGAATAAATCAATACAACTCTGTTAAAACTTCAGTGAAAAGGGCAGTGTTTCCCAATATTAAGTGGAAAGGAAGTAATTTTCTGACTACTTGATGGCATTGGCAGTCAGAGCACGCACTCTCCCCCACATACACATTGAAAGATCAGAATCTGTACGCATTTTCCTCTCTGTAATATTTAAGCTTTGAGGATGGGTAAAAGCTTAAGATGATCCTATTAGCCTGAAGAATGTAGGTAATAATTCCCTCAGTGGCTGGGCAATGAGGAAGAATAGGGATTAGAGAACAGGGTGGGAATGAAGGTGCTCTGTGTGTCTTAATGAATGTAACTCGTGTGTGTGTGTCTGCTCATTATCTTACATCTGTCTTTCAAATATTCAGTAGCATACACTGGGAAGTAACTCTAGGCAAATAGAAGAGGAAAATAAATTTGGGATATTCCTGTATTATTCATGCAAAAGCTTAACTGTTCAGACCTCCCACTGGCAAGGGCTACCTTACTGTTAAGTAGAGATGCCTTAAGCAGCTGATTTTGAGTTTTATAAAATGAGAGCAAATTATTCAAAATTGTATTGCTGTTTTTTTAAAAAAAAAAAACTATGAAAGAGAAGTTTGTAGTAGTTTCTGCCAGAGATTCCAAAATAACTTCAACAGCCTCGTGTACTATGTACCTTAATTTGTGTTGTTGTTATTGGGGTTGGAATCCTGCTTTTAAAAAACTAGTTACTTTACTCATTACTTTGATCATTCAACAGGGCATTAGTCATTAGTTATCACTCACCACTGTTGCTGCAGTTCAGAAGGTTTAACTCTCCAGGTTACCATTACTATCACTATTGTAGCATTGAAAAAGAAAGGGTGCTCCCAAGTGGCCAGTTCAGATATTGTACCTTGCAAATTCTGAGAGAGAAAAGCAAAAAATTGTAAAGCAACACTTCTTGAGTACAACATGGAGCAGCCGTGTGATTTTCTCCCCCTCTCCATTTCTTAGGCCCTTTTCTCATGGTGTTTTTAAAGCATATTGGGCACGCTCCGCCCCCCCTTCACGAGCTGCTGTATTGCATGACGTTCTGGCGAACCAGGTGCTATCACCCCACGGATAGTGCTGATAGCGCGTTTTCTTATTTTCGCCTGAAAGGTGAAAATAACCTCCTGTTCATGCATTGGTTGCGCGACCAGAGGGCCTGAGGAGCCGTCATCCGATGTGCTTCCGGGAAGCACCCGGGAGTGGGCAGGGTGTGGGCAGTCCCTGCTGCCTGTCCCTCATGCAGCAACTCCCAGGAGACGCTCCGCCCAGCAGCAGGCCGGCCGCTGGCCCCATCGCAGCAGGGAACACTGCACCACACGTCACCACGAGAGGCCACCCCGGGGCTTTGTCGACACTCACACTCGAGACAACAGCAACCCCCAGGGTCCGGCCGACTGCGTTTTTTTTTAAACCCGGTGCTATCGTTAGCATGTTAGCACGTTACCAACATAGTACAAAACAACCTGTTGGCAGGATCTATCGTGCTAATGTTAGCACGATAGTCGACGAAACAATAAAAAGAAAGAAAAACCACCGACCAATCAGGGGCGATGGACCGGGGACAGGGCGGGACCTGGGCGTGGCCCAGGACGCCGACATGAGGACAAGGCACCAGGCGGGGACTGGTGCTCTCTCGCGAATGCCCTACTGTGTGCAGACTGCAAGGGGCTCTCTACTGGGCCTCTTGCGATATTGGCAATATCGTGAGTGCTCTAGTTCATCGCACTATCAAGGTAAGGTGCAAAAAGGGCCTTAGACTGGATCAGCACATGCCCCAAGTAGTAAATAATGGACGGAGTACCATTACTGTTACAATTGCAGCACTGAAAAAGAAAAGATGCCTCCAAGCGGCCAATTCAGATGTTATACCTTGTAAATTCTAAGAAAGGGAAAAAAAAATGATTACAAAGGTATGCTTCTTGAGTACAATATGGAGCAGCCACATGTGAGACCTTTCCTCCCAATCCCCATTGCTTAGACTGAATTAGCACATGCCTCAACTAGTGAATAATGGGCAGGCAACCTGTTCCCATTCCTCTGAAAAGTAGTGAACTATAAGCATGTCTGTTAGAGGTCATAAAGTAACCCCATTTCAGCTTATTTTTTTAAATATACTAATTACTCAAGTATTGTACTAGAAAAATGAGTTATATCCTAGCTGTGGTGGCAATTACCATTCCAACATTCCAACATGGGCAACATGACCTTTTGGGCCACGTAAGCAAGCAAGGAGGTATGTACCCAAGAATAAGGCTTGGGTCCAGAGATGCCATGAATGAAATACCTGGTAGAAAATGGAGAAGGTAATTTTCATTGCTTCCTCCTTCAAGTTGCACCCCTTTTCATCACCCAAAAGCTTGCTGTTAGTAGTTGCAACCAGAGCAAGCCCAAGACAATTTGGTGCCCAAGGCAAGCAACAAAGTGGTACCTCATCTGTTCTGCATATGGAAACTGACTGGACCTGGTAGCTAAAACTTCCTTCAGCACTGTCAACATGATGTCACCGTCACCACTTCACCCCAAATTTGGACTAAGATTAGAGGGTGCAAGATGCCTTATGTGACACAGCATGTGTTGCATGGCTGTATTCTCTGAACTGGGTGAATGGCCGGTTGGCTGAAGAAAAAACTGAGGAGGAATGGTTTGGGGCTGCCACAGCTGCCTCTCTTTGCCTCAGGATACAGCTAGTTCTGACTAGGAGGACTTTCAAGGGAGAAGTAGGATCAGCATGTAGAAGGAAGCAGCCATTTGGGGATATGGTTGCAGCCTTACAACACAATCCTATGTATCTGTAGTCAGAAGAAAGTCCCTATGACTTCAGTGGGGTTCTTCTACTGCCTCTGACCAAGCTGCATACCCCAGAATTTCATAGGATGCAGCCATGATAGCTTCAAGTGGAATAGTAGTAGTATAATTGTGTAGTGTGACTGGGCTCCTGGTTGAAGCCTTGCAGTGCAACCTTATCTATCTCTAATGTCTATGAGTTCAGGAGTGCTTATCTCAGAGGCCATTTCCGCACTAGACTGTTATAGCGATATTATTCCACTTGCAACATCCTATGGAATCCTGGGGTTTGCAGTTTAGGGAGGGGTCGGCTGGCCCCTCCCGAAACTGCAAACCCCAGGATTCCATAGGATGTTGCAAGTGGAATAATAGCGCTATAACAGTCTAGTGCGGAAATGGCCAAAGTAAACACACATACTCTTTGTTACACTGTTCCCCTCTTTTTTGTCCTAGAGCCTCTTCACATTGCATAATTGCGCAGTGCTATGTTTCCATTTTGATTGTTCATTGTTCCATCCTATGGAATGCTGGGATTCATAGTTTAGGGGGAGGAGGATTTGACATTCCTGGCCAGAGAGCGTCTGTAGTGCCTCTGACTAAATGCCAATCCTACCTTCCATAGGGACATTGCCATGGCTATAGAATCCTAGTACTATAGTTGTGTAAAGTGAAAGGGGTTTTTATTCCTGGCCATTATTTGAGCATGACAGCCATGGGGATCCATGCCCCTCTGATATACCCCAGGACCCCCCTCCTGATTCCAGACCTGATCACAGGCAGAGCATCTACCCATACACAGGCATCTACCCATACACCCATACATACCATACTACCCATACACATACAGGATGGCATCTACCCATACACAGGGAGGCCAACAATATCCTATGAACCATCAGCTGCCGTTCCTCATGGAGCTCAGGACTGGTCCATAAGATAAGCAAATAAAGAACTGTGCGCTTGAAGCTGGGGGGAAAAATCAAGAACAGAGGCGGAGTGTTTAAACTGAAGCCTATTCTCTTGCAAATGCAGACATGGATAGATCCTTTTCTTAGAACCGTTTTGACTTTGAGATGAAATAAAGAGTAATCTACCTTGAAATATAGAACAGAGATGCTTTGGGGTGAAGGAGCAGCGAGGTGCATCTGGCAGACTTCAAACAAATGTTGTGGCAAGTAAATCCATATCCAATCCATATAAAATTGAGTTGGTTAGTAAGCTTTTGATGTCACTGAAGTGCTAAACAAAACTGCCTCAACTGAAAGATTATCTATTGAGATTTTTAGTTCAGCCCTGCTATTTGGTGACAAAAAGACTGCTTCTTGTCTAGTGAATGTTACATAATAGCTGCAAAGTGTGCTAAAAGCATACACTTCTCTAAGAGCAAATTAATGCATTTTTGTATTGCACTGTCTTCTCCACATTCTTGTTAAGAAAACCATGAGATTAAGTTTAAATTCAGTCAGCTTGTAACCCAGATAATGTTGAATTTATCCTTCTGTTCACATGGAAGGAAAAGAGCCAGTAACCATTTGGGGAACTGAAGAAGTGTGTGTGTGTGTGTGCGTGTGTGTGTGTGTGTGCGCGCTCGTGTGTTTCTTTTAAATGGGTAAAGTTCTAAACTTTTTTTATGATGAAATTAATCTGTAACTCAACAATAGAGGCTGCTATTCAGTTTTGTATTACTGGGCAAATGAAAATATTGAAATGGGTTTTAAGCATGGTAAATTTCAGTATTGCATGAGATAGTGACAGTTCAAAAATAAATTGAATAGTGTCTGTTTTATACTTGTTTCAATCAGTGACAGGTTACTCTGGTGTCACTGGAGACCAGATTTTCACTACAATCTGCACCAAGGCCAGAAATTTTAAAGATTTGAGACCTCTCAAAATTTGAAGTCTTAGTTTTGATTTGAGGAGTTTTAAAGCCATGAGGGGGGCTGAGACCACCACTACAAAGACTGCAAAAGCTAGGGACATCAAAGAGAGGGGAAACTCCATTTTTAAGGTTAAAATTTTCCTGTTTTAGGTGGCATCAGGAGTCTGAGGTCTACAAAAGAGTCTTCGATGCTGCAGGCTTTTGCCCATCCCCTCCCAGTCTTGCTGCATGTAGCCACCATGACTATTGAAAGCCTTATCCATCATGTATTTGTCCAGTTACCTTTAATGTTATCTAAGTTTTCCATGGAAATGACTGCCATCATTTACACATTGTTTGAAGACACCCCTCATCCTTTTGTTTGTCCAGGGTGTTATACCAGTCAGTTCCCACTGGCTGGCCCCTGGTTCTAGTAGTATGAAACAGAGTGAAAAATACACAAACAAACAGCAGTTTACTTTCTTACAGTACCTTTAATTTATAAATTCTTATTTCTAAAACAACAACAAAAACAATGGTAAAAGCCAGCCATATTTCAGTTTGCTGAGATGGACAGTTAATGACTTTACTCAAGAGGGCAAGGACCCATTAAACATGCATTCCATCAAGCTGAAAACTGCTATTTCAGCACCTCTTTTCTTCACTGAGCCTGAAGTAACCATCTTATAGTTGCAGGGACACAATCGCTAATCCACTAGACAAAATTCTTAAAAACTTTTTGTTTTGTCCTTCATCTCCTAATTTTTATATTATCACCCCAGAAGGAGAGTTCTAGGGTTCCTCCACACAATGCAATTATAGTGCTATGATCCACTTTAACAGCAACATCCTGTGGAATCCTGGGACGGACACCTGCATAAACTGGTCTCGGCTCTGAGATCATCAGGAGCAGCTCTTCTCTCAGTCTCACTGCCACTGCAAGCACAGTTGGTGGGGACATGTGAGTCAGCCTTCTTAGTGGGTGCCCCAGACTCTGGAATGCCATTCTGAGCGAGGCCAGAATGGCCCCCTCCTTGTTGTCCTTCTGGTAGTAGGCAAAGACCTTTTTATTCAGGCAGGCTATTAAAACAGAAACTTTTAAAAGAACTGGCAAAGGAGTGCTTTATTGTTTTAATTGCTGTTTTTAAGAGCTTTTGATCTTTTTTTTTAACTACAATTTTTTTTAGGGATGTGTCACTGAATTCTCGACTCCTCAACTGCTTGAATCCTCAGCAAGGATTCAAGATTCATGAATATGAATCCCTGCACCAAAATAGGCAAACTGAATCTTTCAAATCCACCAACCAAATAGTTCGTTGGAGACCAAGACGCCTGAAAACCTGGGAGACTGGGATACACGAGGGGAAATGACAAGTAGGTGAGAAATTCCTGTGAAGTAATAATGGCCTTTGCTAACAATTTTTGAAATTACATCTGGGGTTGTATTCTAATATATTTAAATTGAACATTTAATATTTAAGTTCAGCACTATTTTCTATGCTGAAAATCAATGGCATGTATAAATGCTGGGGTCAGTGGGTCTGATGCCTATCAGAAGTAGTGGGGCAAGAAGGCAAGTTCACATAATTTCATCCAGTGATTGCCACACGTAGGCCAGCGTACCTCCTTCCACAAGATAGTGCCTGGTTGTAAAGCTATAGCTAGAATAGGACGAGAAGTGAAATGTCTGTCATGGTTTCTCATGAGCCACATGTAGCAGAAAGGAAAAATTGTTTTTAAAATTTGGCACCTCGAGGGCCCACCAAAGGCCTGATTGGCTGGCAGGTCCCTGGACGCACAAAAATCATGGCATAAAGCCATGCGCATGTGCTGGAGGCTGCCTGTGTCTGGGGCTGCTGCCTGTGCTTGCTCGGGCTGCCGGTGCCCGCTCAGGCTGCCTCACTCTGCAAGGTAATAATCTCTATTCTTTTGACTTGAGATTGGATGGTCGGGACCGGGAATTATTGAGACTGGACTAGAGACTTGACTTGAAAGTCCCTTGCAGGACTTGAGACTGGACTTGAGAGTAGAGAATTGAGACTGGACTAAAGTGCCTTGTTGCAGAACTTGATATTTGACTTGAGACTGCAGGGTGCAGAATTCAGACTGGACTTGAGGCTAGACTTGAAATTCCTTGCAGGACTTCCAACTTGACTGGAAGGTACAGTCTTCTTGAGATTTCAAGGATAGCTGAAAGATTTCTTTGCATAGCTCCCTTGCAAAGCTCTTCCATACACAATTCTGGAGTTTGTAGTTTGACAAGGTGTCACAGCCTTCTCTACCAAAGTGTGCTGGTGCATCATCAAACTACAAACCCCAGGATGCCAGAAGGAGCAATGCAAAGAAAATCCAGTTTGACCTGGATTATGTGGCCCTGCTTACACAGGCAGGAAAGGGCCTTAATGTCATTTTCAATCTGGGGAGATCCTGAGGCAAAACTATGACAATTGTCCTGGCCAGATTTCTTCAGAGGGAGGTTTGCCTTTTGCCTAGGCTTTTCCTAAGGCTGAGAGTGTGTGTCTTGCCCAAGATTATCCTTGCCTTTTTTTTTTGGTAATTGTTTTCTTAGGAGTGACCGATCTTCTTGTGCCTGTCACACAACCTGCAACAAGTGTCAACCCAGGAGATGGCATCATCTCGAGCATCCTCCAACATCTGGAGCTACTTCCAAATTACATGTAATGAGAATTATGCTCGTTGCACTTTGTGTTCTCCAAATATATTCAGAGGGAAAGGCTCACATACTACTTCACCCATGTGGAAACACATCAGAACCCAACATTCAGCCCAATGTCAAGAACTGGAAGGTAGAAGTGCACTCCAGCTTCACCCTTAAGCCCTGATGTGACAGCTGAGTATCAACATGAAGACAGTACTAACACAGATGTTACAGCTGTTATTGGGACTCTCGCACCAGTTCCTTCAAGTCCTAGCCCAAGTTCAGCAGCTTCCACCTTTGGAGAACCAAACCCTTTGGAATCACCTCCCAGTGAAATGCCAGACAGCATTTTATTTCCAACCGATCTGAAAACATTCATGTACACCACTCAAAGTTTCAAGCATGGAGACAGGAGATGAAGCCATCACAAGGTTAGTTGTCAAAATGATCTGCAAAGATAACCAGCTTTATAAACTGTTTATAAACAAGTGCCATTACTTGTGCTTAGAATGTTTTCCCTTTGTAGATGTTTCCCATACAGTATCTGCAATAGAAGCTTTAATTACCACCACTATGAAAGAATGGAATCTCTTGCACAAAGTTGTGTGTGTCATTAGAGACAATGGGCTGAATATGATTGCAGCTTTGGAATGAAGTACCTTTGACCATTTGCCCTGCCTTGCTCACACTTTTCAGTTAGTTGTCAAAGATGGCTTATTGATGAAGACTGAAATTAAGGCAATCATGTCTACCTGCTGGAGTATTGTGGGACACTTTAAGCACTCCTCTAAAGCCATGAAAGTGTTACAAGCTTCTCAAGCCAAGCTAGGTGTGAAACCAACTACAAGATGAACTGACTAGATGGAATTCTCAGTATCACATGCTCAGTTGTCTCATGGAACAAAAGCAAGCTGTTTTACTATCTGCTTCAGAGCTGAATTTCCAGCTGGATCTGACCACTTGACAATGGACCACTGTAAAAGAAATGAAGTGACAATCTCAGAAATAATTCCTTTAGTGAATAGCACTACTTTTACTCTCAAAAACTTCAAATCAACATTAGATTCCATCCAGGGTTTCCAAAATGACTTGCTGACATGTCTGAAGAGGTGCTATCAGTCTGTGGAGATGGAAAAACTGCATGCTCTTGGAACTCTCCTGGATCCTTGCTTCAAAGCCAATGTCTTTTTGAACAAAGAACATCTTGATCAAGTGAAATCAACACTGGCCATGGAAATTTCTGATCTTCATTTGCAAGCAGATGTCACTGAGCTTTAGTCATCACAAGAAAAGGAAAGAGACACCACTCCAGCGTTGTCAAGTGAACCAGAAGGAGTTCATAGCATGTGGAATCACTATGCTCAATTGATGACTCCATCTAGCAGCAGTGAGGACAGTTGCACTTTGTCTCCTGAAGATGAAATCAATGCCTACTTGTCAGAACCACTGCTTCCACCATCTGTGGACATCTTCAAGTACTGGAAAGACAACCAAAAATGTCCCAATTTGAGGAAACTGTCCAAAAAGTTCCGAATCACCCCACCATTGACAGTAATGTCAGAAAGACTCTTCAGCACATCAGGTGTCGTACCTGATAAAAAACACAGTAGGTGTTGTGTCTACGGCAGAGCAGGCCATTACTCACAAACAGCACAGCTCCTACTCACAAGGTGAGAGTCAAAGAATGTCCAAACAGAAAGGCAGCTGAGAGCAAACAAATCCAAAGCGGCAAATCCAAACCATAGTCCAAACAGGCAGAGTTCTAAGACAACCAGATCCAAGAGCACAGCACAAGGTTTCAGGGCCAGAGAGACCAGTTGCTGACCCTGGGAGGAAAGGCCAGCTGGAGCCCTCCTTTATGGCTGCTGTCACCACAGGTGTTCCCTCATTAGGGGTCGCTTGCTACTTAAACAGGCCGAAAGATGCAAGCCTTTCCTTCCATGGCATCTCTGCTGCAAGGTAGGTGTGTTAGCTATGTCTTCCTCTATTTGTTCCCCTGGCTCAGGCCCTTGTTGTTGTTGTGTATTATCTCCCTCTGGACCAGCTTCTAGGGACACTTCAGCCTCTGGGAAAGCCTCTGCCTCAGAGTCAGAATCCTCTTTCTTGCTGCCACAGTCTCCAAGGCAGGGAATGACACCAGGCTAGACCCAGAGCGAGTTAGAATGCTGGTGTTTTTGAACAAAAATCTGCATTAAAGGTTTCAGCTATGTTTTTTTGTTTGTCCACATTGCCCTGAAACACTTCAGGCAGGAACTCTTACAAGTTTAAAAGTAACATGTTTTTGATTGTTCTTAATTCTGTGGAAAGAATCACGACTCAGGAGTTTATGTACTTCTTGTAGTAGATGAACATGTTAAATTGCATTTGTATCTTCTTAAGAAGAAGTCTATGGGTATATTTTCCTGAAAGTGAAAACTATTATTTAATTTGTTTTTCATTAAACAAAAATATCAAATTCTGCTTCAAAAACACTTTTCAGTAGAAGTGCTTTTTAAACCCTTTTTTAAAAAAAAGATTTGAAGGATTTGAGATTCGTAAGATTCATGGATTCCCAGAACCTTCCAGGGATTCGTATCCAGATTTGGAAATTCTGGATTCATCCCATCCCTAACTTTTTTTAGTGAACTGTAATTTTTTAAATGCTGTCAATAGTTTAATTCTGTTTTAATATTCATTTTTTGTATGCTTTTAATTATATTGTTCTTTTAAAATGTGTACCACTTTGAGTCCCAATTTTGGGAAAAAAGCAGGATGATGATGGTGATGATGATGATGATGATGATGATGATGATGATAGGCAGTTGAAACCTGAACCAGAGAGCTAAGCCATGACACTTAAAGTGGAATCTTTAAGTCATAATCTTGAATGATAAACCCTTTAAAGAGTGGCATAAGGATGTGACAAAATTTATATGGAGAAGTAAGAAACCAAGAATAAAATTAAAGCTAATGGAAGATACTAAAGAAAGAGGAGGAATGGGTCTACCAAATTTAAAATTATATTATCATGCTAACTGTTTAGAATGGATAATGATTGGGTAATACTACGAAATTCAAGGCTATTACATTTAGAAAGGGAAGAACTTTACTTTGGGTGGCATGCATATGTATGGTATGGGAAAGTGTCAATAGACAAGGATTTTAAAGAACATCTTCTACGAAAGGCTCTTCTGACTGTTTGGCTAAAATATAAAAAACAATTATATTTAAAAATTCCATTTTGGGTGTCAGTTCATGAGGCTTGTTATAAAAGAGAGATCATAAATGGATTATATACAAAGATATATTGAAAGTACAAGGAAACACTACCTACTTTAAATCCAAGGAAGAACTTAAGACCCAACGTCTAAAGACTCATTGGCTTCTATTAATGCAATTAGCAGAGAGATATAAGATGGATAAAAAAATAGAAGATTTTGAGATAGAAGAGAAGGAATTTGATAAAATATTCAAACCGGAATTAGAACACAGGGTTAGTAAAATATATAAAATCTTATTAAACTTACAAAATGAACAAGAGGTAGTTAAACAGACTATGATAAAATGGGCCCAAAATTTCTATCACACAGTTTCTTTGGATCAATGGGAGAACTCATGGAATACCACGTGGACCCTAATAAAACCAGCCAGTTTAAGAGAAAACTATTATAAAATGCTCCACAGATGGTACTTAACACCAACCCAGATTTTATGGATCCAAAGTAAAAAATAAAATAAATAAAAATAAACAAATAAAAATAAAAAATAGAAAAATAAGACACTTGTTGGAAATGTGATCATAAGGGCACATTCTATCATATTTGGTGGTGCTGCAGAGAAACAAAGAGGTTCTGGGAAACTCTGCATGACAAAATTCGAGAAACAATGAAGGTAAAATTTCCGTTATTACCGGAACTATATCTACTTAATATGACAGACTGTCTATATCAGTTAAACGAACCCCAAAAGAAAATCCTCCTGTATATGATAACAACTGCTAGACTTTGCTTTGCCCAAGTATGGAAACTGAAAACCTCTCCCAGGATAGAAGATTGGCTGATAAAATTATATGATATACCTGAAGCTGATATAATTATGAACTCATTAAATGATAAGACAAAGAAGAAATTTAATGAAGAATGGAATATGGTATTCCGATTATGGGAATCATATTGGGGCAAGAATGCTATTATAAGTTGGAAAGGCCACTAGAACAGAAGGGATATAAGATAGGAGACACAGGACTTTATTTTGATTTGTATGAAATATTTAATAATAATATAAAGAGATGTTTAAGATATTCTCATTTGTAAAAATAAGTTAAAACCAACCTTGAGACTTGATGAAAATTGATGAAACGTAAAATGAGTGATACAAATGGTATAAAGATTGTGTTTTAGAAGGTAAGGTATAGGTAGGTGTACACTCTCTTCTTGAGGCTCGGAAAATGGGGTGGGGGGAGGGTTAGTGGAAGGAAATGGTAAAGAATCTTTGTAAAGTGTGACAAAACATGAAATATAATGGTAAGGAAGATGGTTAACGGTATAGGGTCCAGACTGATCTTTGGTTAAAAGCTCAATTAATATATCTATATATATTATTAAGATCTTACATATTTGTTATCGTTACCAAGATATATATATAACTTATTAATTGAATAATATCATGGCATTATATGATAACTATGTAATATGCCATTCCTTTCATTTGAACACCACTATTATATGTTCGTATGTATGTATTGTATGTTTTCTTATGGTATGTTTTTTTTTCTTTAAGATATTTCTTTATTGTATGTTTTTCTTTCTTCTTTCTTTTTCTTTAAGATATGTTTCTGTATAACTTTGTTTTTCACTTTTTTTAAATATACCAAATAAAATTATAATTTTTTTTAAAAAAAAGAAAGAAAAAAAGTGGAATCTTAGTGCTATGTCTGACTGGTATGAAAGTAACTTTTAAAATATTGGATAGATTGCTTTAAATCTCTGTGACATTTGTGGGGGCCAAGATACTGTTGATCATATTCTTTAGAACTAACATTTCTAGGCTGAATACAGGTTGACGCCCCTATACATTTAATAGTTAATAGATCCCAGTCAGTATAAAATTCCAACAGGCATAATTATGCAATGTCTCCTTCCTCAACCCCAAAGCCAGCTTTAAGCTGCACACTTCCCACATAACACAGCTATATACTGGCCATTAGATATTGAGGAGGGCAGTGGAGAAGCCGACAGCAATGTTCCGGTGCTTGGACACACAACACTGAAGTTATTGGGGGCAGGTTGCAGCAGTTTGGGGTTGGGGGAGCGAGAAGGGAGACGTTGCATAGTTCCACCTGGCAGAACCTTCACACAACATTTGCCTGTTTCGAGATCTGTTAACTATTAAAGATACAGGAGTCCAATCCCTTATTTAACCTGGCAACCTTATTTGAGACTGCCTACATTATAGGAATGAGTTTGTTGATTTTCCTTATTTATTGACTGATATGGAATTTCTTGTAGGCAATTTAAGAGTTGTCCTTGGGACTAAGGAATGTGGCCTCCAGGATTGTCTGCCAGTTGGATGCTTTTTGCAAGCTTGCGTATTTTTTTAACCAATTTAACAAAACTAGGGCTTAAAGTTTTTTTGATTTTTTTGAGTCATCAGTAGATGGTAGCATTAGGGGCCTTTGGAACTGCTTCACCATAAAACCCAGGGAGGAGGAAGAAAAGGAGAGTTTGGAAGAACTTGAAAGCTTTTGCCAGTTTTATGGTACCACGTTTAGTGGCTCTAATAAAAGTATTGCCTAACTTAGATTTTTATTTTTCACTTAGGCTCACATGGCTGCGTTTTTTGATACTGTTTCCTTCTTTAATTTTTTGACTTATTGTATCTTATTATTTATAACACAACAGAAGAGGTACAGCCATCTTAAAGCAGATAAGCAGTAGTGTCAATGTGATTCATTAACCTTGCTATATCCATGAGCATTTTAAATGATCAATAACAGTGATGTGATTTCTTCCACAAATATGATACTGTTTCCTATTCTGAGTTGCCTTAGCTAAAGTCCTCCAAAATTAAACAATCAAGGTTTTATTTTCCCTTGTAATCATATGCATAGAGCAGTCCCCGGAGCAGAACCTCTTTGTCTGGATAAGGCAGGGGGTGATGTCTGTTATCTGTCCTCATTCTGTTCCATTCATAACCCACTCCTTCGGGAAAAGTGCTTCTATGGTGGTTGTCTGACAGATCTGTTTGCCGTTTGGCTGTGCAGCTCATTAGTTTGATTACATGGAGCAGTGCCTGTGCTGTGTTGCCTAAATGCACGAAGAAAGCTTTCAAAGGAATTTGCTGGATGTAATTAAAAGTCAGTGAGCAAAATTCTGGAGAAAGATGAGCAAACAAGTCCCAGGACTTAAAATGCTCAACTCTGTGCCCAAATCTAATTGACCTTAATAGGGCTTATAAATGTGCTTAGTTCTGTCTGTGCATGTTCCTTGTACATTTTATAAGAAGTCAGCCAGATTTTTTTCAGGGTGACTGTGCATATAGGTCCATGGAGGATGCATGCATGGCAGTGGTAAAAGAAGCAAGTCCAAATAAGAAAAGAAGCCCTTCCATCACTCTAGTGAAGCAAATCCTTGCTAGGACTTGTTGAACTCTGATTTTAGATGTTGAATAGTTTTGTATTTAATGAATTATTTCACTGAAGAAACAGACATCTTGGGTATCTGCTCTGAGATGGAAAACACAGGATATGATATAAACAAATACATAAATAAATCATCACTAGGGATGAGACGAATCCAGAATTTTCCGAATCTGGATCCAAATGTCTAGAAGGTTCTGGGAATCCACGAATCTCACAAATCTCAAATCTTTCGAATCCTTTATTTAAAAAGTGTTTAAAAAGCAAGGGAAAGAAGGATCAAGTCAAAAGAGATTTTTTTTATTACATTGCAGAAGGAGACAGCCATGGGGACAGGCAGCCCAACTGGCAGAAGCAGTCCAGAAGGCACAGGAAGCTCAGCGGGCACAGGCAGGCAGCCCAAGCGGGCACAGGCAGGCAGCCCCAGTGGGCACAGGAAGCCCAGTGAGCACAGGAAGCATGAACCAGCACAGACAGCCCCGGGAACAGGCAGCCTCGGCACACGGACAGCTATATGCCCTGATTTTTGGGCTCCCAGGGCCCCACTGACCAATCAGGCCTTTGGCAGGCCCTGGAGGCACCAATTTTTAATAAAAACAAACGTGGCACCTCTGGGGCCCACCAAACTGGTGCCTCAGTGACGACCAAAGGGCCCACTCTCTGCCTGGCCGCCCTTTGCCTGATCAGGCCCAAGATGGCTGGGAGACAGATGCAGGGAGTGCGATCTCCTGCTCTCCAGTCTCCACCTGGCCACCCCCCACCCGATTGGGTGCAAATCCACCAAGTAGGACCTCTGCATGTCGAGGGCCTACTTGATGGATTTGAAATTTGGAAATTTGGAGGGATTTGGATTCGCGAATCTCAAATCCTCACCCAGGATTTGAGGATCTTGTTGACCCATCCCTAATCATTGCATTTAAAAATTGAATATTGAAATTGAATCTTTGATTGAGATTAAAATATACAAGAAAACTCCAATGGTCCAACATTAAACATGAACAGTTTATCTAACATAATCATGATTGGGGTTCCAGTACATGAAGATACTGAAGAGTTGCTTTATAAATATCTCAATATACTCTTCACCAACTTTCTATGTGATGACAGAGGATCCCTTTCAAAATCCCTTTCAGGACTTTGCTAATGTCGCCCATAAAACAGTTCCAGTTCTCAAATAACATATCTGGTTTGTTCATTTGTTATTGTTTAAAGTCCTTTATATAAATCTCTATTTGGCTCAGACAGTTTATTGAAGGATTGTATTTACCTACAAGAGTTTTCCTGTCTTTGAGGTCTTCTAGAGAAGATCTGCTCTCTATTCCACCACTTTCATAGTTGGGACATGGAAGAGGGCTTTCTCAGTGATTGCCTTCAAGGTCTGAAACTGTCTTCCAGGAGAAATTAGACTGGCACCTTCCCTGCTAACTTCCCTAAGGCAGTTGAAGGCTGTGATGAACCCGGGGGCGGGGGGGACGTAGCAACAGAGCCACCCTAGCAATCAAGGGGATTTAGATTGAGTAGTTGTTGACTATGGAACCCCGGCTAGCCAGAGGGAAGGGATAGATGGGAAGAGTGAGCTTAACAGAAAAATAACTGAAACAGGGTTTTAGAAGGGACAGTTTTAGAGAGATCCATCTGAGAGTTTGATGAAAGAGGAAAGAGACTGTGAAAGAGTATGAGAAGTGTTTGCTGGGTTAGAGCTACAAGTGTTTTCCTGTGTGCTAATCTTTAATTTGCCAACTATCTTTTCCCTTGTCAGTTTGTTCAATAAAGAAATTGTTATATTTTTGTAAAGAGCAATTTCCACAAAGTGTCTGTTTGATCTGGATTAGTTACACATGCTACCACCCATTCATTGGGATAAACAAAAACACGCTTTGCCTTATATCTACAAGGGTGTGGATTTAGGAAAAGCAGTAGAGAGACATAAATGTAGAGAGGGAGCCGGGGGTGGCAAAAATATAGAAGGGTACTGCTTCTCTAAGAATGGAGAATACAAAGCAGACCTGATTGTCATAGCCCTGGCTTAGCTCAGATCCCCATGTTTTGATAAAGACTTCTTCATTTCATCCAGTTTTTGAAGTGTGATTTTTCTAGAGGAAAAAGCTGTGCATAATCTCTTTTATTGCCAGTTGTTTTCTTTTTAATGACAATGTTTTTAACTGGCTTTAATTGTATTTATAGTTTAATTACAGATGTAACTTTTGTAGGATGTGATTTTTTAGCTGTATTTTCTTTAATATTTGTAAGCTGCTTTGAGTCTTGAAATAGAAAAAAAGTGGGATCATACTACTACTAATAATAACTTATGATCTTATCTGCTTAGTTAACTGTTCAGCTGAGACAATATTCAACACTTACATATACCATACATCCATTCCTTATGCCCTTCCAGTTTTGAGATAGTAGTTGATGCATAGCTACAATCAGAAAGGACAGCTTCACACTTCTCTTTCTTTTTTCCACAGCTGAGTGTGCTACCTGATGGGAGCCAATGGTTTCCTTGTCAGTGGGAAGGTGTGTTTTAAGGTGAATTTAAAGGAAGTTGTATGAGTTGTTGGCTGCTGTCCTCTCAAATAGGTTCAGTAAAATATAGAGCAGCTCCACTGCACTTTCCAAAATGTAGAGCTTTGAAAACCACCCAGTTTAACATTCTATCGCACTGCTTTAAATCCCACACAATTTTTGTATACATTTTTCTGTAATATGTGCATTTTTATGCTTTCCCCTTCCCATTGACTAAAATGTGTTTGTGTGTATTTTTTTCAAGTGAATATCTTAGTAGCTGTTTGCATTTTTAAAATGTATGCATGGTCTTGCACATAGTTTATTTGTCTAAAACTCACTGAAAGCCTTATAAATGTGTGAATTGCTGAGGCATAGCGCATTTTGTCTTGCAGTGTGTTTTGGGAAGTGTGAAAAGGATGCTTTTTTGTCAACCCACTACTTACCTAGGAAGGGAACTTTAAATCAGAACAGGCTACTCACAGAACAGGAAGAAGATCAATATATGCATCCTCAAAATGTTTATAGCAATAAGCAATTTGATGGCTCTATACTGGGCCGATGAATAATAGGGGATTTTGTTGTATCAACACAACTGGAAGATAGTAAGTTAATAGGTACTGATACATCAACTCATAGATTCTTATACTACAGAAACAGTAAATCAAAGGACTTACATGAATCTATCCTTTTCTTTCTTTTTCCAGTAAGTCATTAGGTGCTTAAGTGAAGTTGCTCCTGCCAGTTTTCCTTTTTATTAAATATTCATATTTACTAATGGATATTGTCTTGACAAATTGGTCAAATTGAGCAATTTATGAATTTATGTCACACAGAAAATAATTTCTGTTTTCAGAATTCCCAGTGAGACAAGGTAATGTTTAAATCATTAACACTTTATTGATTTTATAATTAAAAAGCTGTAGAGTAAATATAGAGGCTTTCTAAATGGAATAATGGCTTTTAACCCCCCTTTCTCTTTTCTGAAGGGTGAAAACTGATTTTTGCCTTGCTATTTTAACTAGACAAACATTTTTTGTCAAACAGCTCTTTTCCGTATATCTGAACTCAGAAGTAACCTGTTCCTTGTAATTCATTCCTTTCTGCAGCAACTCAGATGCAAACATTTCATTATGGTTTCAACCTCAACAGAGATAACTCCATTTCTATTGCAGCATAACTGTAATTTTTACTTCTATAGTAGTACAGGTTAAAAACTCAAAGCTGGCTTAAGCTGCAGCTGGTGTTGTTATCTCATTCTCTGTTGTAGATGATGAAATGAAAATTAAGCAGATGGAAGAAAGGTGCATTTTCAACCAAAAGCTTACACCGTGTAGCATTCAGATTTATTTTTAAAGCAACAAACTGCTTTTGATAAATATGAAAGAGTTGCTTTTTAAAATATAAATAACTATAATATGAAGAAACTACTTTCCTAGACCTTGGAACTGTAACTAAAACTGATCACCACTAACTTTCAGTGGGTGATCCCTTGTGCCTCCAATCAGTACAGAAAATGAAACTCCAAGAGCATTCACAAAAAGGGAATCCCACATATAGCTTTTATGTTCCTGAGAAGATGAGACACTAAGGGCAACTCACATTAGAATTAAATGTCTTGAGTCGAGTACATGCATACAAAAGGATGGCCATGTATCTTGCTTTCTAGAGAACAATCTTTAAATTAAATGTCCGTTAGACAATAGTTCTCTGTTTGAAGGCATGCTTTGTTCAAAGGACTGTCTAATTCAAGTCTGGTTTCAAGATAGAGAACTATAAGAAAGGAGAGCAGGGGGCTGGAAATTGCTCATCTGCAGTCACGATGCGGACCAGAGTCTGAGCAAACAAGCACACAAGTCAGCTAGTCAACACTTTTTCTCGCCGTGAGCTCTGTTGTACCAGTGTTTAGATTACAGCAATTATTTCTAAGTTTATTTTCACAGAAATGAGTAGATACAAACTATATGCTGATGTGCCAACTTTTGTCCAATTTTTGGTGGTACAGTACCCTTTTGCCATTTTTGACTGATGTTTTGTTGATGCAAACAAAGCTGGTTCTTTGTTTAATGCCTGGAGAGCAAAACTATTCAAATAATCTGGACGGCACTTCAAAGGAGGTAGTGTACAATTTGAATAGTTGGTGCCTTTTAACCTGTTCATAAAAATAACATCATAGTTTTCTAAATCAAGTTAATATTCCCATTTTCACCATAGATCAACTGCTAAATGTCTTTCCCACTATGGTGAGGTGTACAGTAGGTCCCTCTTATCCACAGGGGATAAGTTCCCAGAGTAACCATGGAAAGCATGAAAAACATGGATAATGAAATGCTATTTTTTCCAATGAGATGAGTGATGTAGGTTTTCAGACCAGTAGGCTGCTTGGAGAGGAGGTGTCATGCCCTGCCTTAGAGATTGTTACAGCGAGGAGGAGGATTCTGACTCTGAGGCAGAGGCTTCCCCAGAGGCTGAAGTGTCCCCAGAAGCTGGTCCAGAGGGAGATAATACACAACAACAACAACAACAACAACAACAACAAGGGCCTGAGCCAGGGGAACAAATAGAGGAATCACAGAATCATAGAGTTGGAAGAGACCCCAGGGGCCATCCAGTCCAACTCCCTGCCATGCAGAAACATCCATCAAAGCATTCCCAACAGATGGCCATCCAGCCTCTGCTTAAAAACCTCCAAACAAGGAGACTCCACCACACTCCAAGGCAGCACATTCCACTGCTGGACAGCTCTGACCATCAGGAAGTTCTTCCTGAGGTTCAAGTGGAATCTCCTTTCTTGCAGCTTGAATCCGTTGCTCCTTGTCCTAGTCTCTGGAGTGGCAGAGAACAAGCCCGCTCTCTCCACAACATGATATCCCTTCAAATATTTAAACATGGCTATCATGTCCCCTCTTAACCTTCTCTTCTGCAGACTAAACATACCCAACTCCCTAAGTCATTCTTCATAGGGCATGGCTTCCAGACCCTTCACCATTTTGGTTGCCCTCCTCTGGACATGTTCCAGCTTGTTGATATCCTTCTTGAATTGAGGTGCCCAGAACTGGACACAGTATTCTAAATGAGGTCTAACCAATGCAAAATAAAGTGGTACCATTACCTCCCTTGATCTAGACACCATACTCCTATTGATGCAACCAAGAATTGTGTTGGCTTTCTTGGCTGCCACATCACACTGCTGACTCATGTTCAGCTTGTGATCTACCAAGATCGCTAGATCTCTTTCACACATACTGCTATCCAGCCACGCATCCCCCATCCTATATTTGTTCATTCCATTTTTTCTGCCTGAGTGCAGGACCTTACATTTCTCTCTGTTGAAATTCATTTTGTTAGCTTTGGCCCAGCTCTCCAATCTGTCGAGCTCATCTTGAAATTTGATCCTGTCCTCTGGTGTATTAACAACCCCTCCCAATTTCGTATCATCTGCAAATTTGATCAGCATGCCCGCCGCTCCTTCATCCAAGTCATTGATGAAGATGTTGAATAGCACTGGGCCCAGGACAGAACCCTGTGACACCCCACTAGTCACTTCTCTTCAGGATGAAAAGCTGCCATTGATGATCACCCTTTGGGTTCGGTCAGTCAACCAATTACAAATCCACCTAACAGTAGCCCTAGCCAGCCCACGTTTTACTAGCTTCTTTGCAAGAATGTCATGGGGAACTTTGTCAAAGGCCTTACTGAGGTCAAGGTATGCTACGTCTATAGCATTCCTTTCATCTATAAAGCTTGTAACCCTATCATAAAAAGATTAGTCTCGCGTGACTTATTTTTGAGAAATGCATGCTGACTTTTAGTGATTACGGCATTGCTTTCTAAGTAATTACAAACTGACTGTTTAATGATCTGCTCTAGGATCTTTCCTGGTATTGATGTCAGGCTGACCAAGCAATAATTATTTGGGTCCTCCTTTTTCTCCTTCTTCAAGATGGGGATGACATTTGCCCTCCTCCAGTCTGCTGGGACTTCTCCTGTTCTCCAAGAGTTCTCAAAGATTATTGCAAGTGGTTCAGAAATGACTTCTGTCAGTTCTTTTAATATCCTTGGATGTAATTCATCTGGCCCTGGAACTTGAATTCATCTAGTTTAGCCAGATATTCCTGTACAACTTCTCTACTTATTCTGTGCTGCATTTCCCTCGCTTCCTCACCTGCTCTCCACACCCCAGGTTGGGTACTTCTATCCTTTTAGGAGAAAATTGAGACAAAGAAGGTATTGAGTTGTTCTGCCTTCTCACTTCCCCCCATTATTAACTGGTCATCTTCTCCACACAGTGACCCTATCATTTTCTTGTTTTTCCTTTTGCTGCAGACATATCTAAAAAAGCCCTTTTTATTGTTTTTGATGTCTCTGGCAAGCCTGAGTTCATTCTGCGCTTTAGCTTTTCTGACCTTCTCCCTACATCTCCTGACTATTTGCTTGAATTCCTCTTTGGTGGTTTCACCATTCTTCCATTTCCTGTACATGCTTCTTTTAACACTTCTGAGTTAACTGCTGAGAGTTCTTCAGTCAACCATTCCGGTTTCTTTAGACACCTGCCATTTTTTCTCCTTATTGGCACAGTTTTCAATTGTGCTTTTAGTATCTCACTTTTAAGAAACTCTCATCCCTCATGACCTCCTTTCTCTTCTAGTATGTTTGACCACGGGATTTCAACAAGTAACTCCCTAATGATGATAATGATCATCTCAACATCTAGATGATAGCAGCAGCAGCAGCAGCAGCAGCAGCATTCTGCTTTTTCCTGACATTCGGCCTCAAAGCAGCTTATGTATTAAAACAATGCAATTTAAAAACATATTAATAGTATATATTAAAACAAAATTAAACTATAAAAGAATAAAAACAGCTATAAAAGTCAACAGAGGCAAATTTATGCAGATCTGTGTCCCCTTTTGTTTTCTTTTTAGTGCTGCATTTTTTAAAAAAATGATGCATATGTACTCATCCAACTCACAGTCAAACCAAGCTTCTCTCTAGTTATCCTTCTCAGTGCATCTCCTCTTTGCTATTTCAGTAAAAAGCCTAAGATCAACTTTCCTGCACTTAGTCAGACTAATCTGGAATACTGACCACTTAGGATCCCAAACTGCTAGAGGAACTGAAGTATTAGGGCATGACCTAACCCAAAGCAAAGGCCTTATTATTCCTCTTTCAACATCCTATGGAATCCTGGGCTTTGCAGTTTAGAGAGGGGCATTTAGAATTCTCAACCAGAGAACTCTTTGATCTCAGTAAACTACAAATCCCAGAATTCCACAGGATGTTGAAGGTGGAATAATAGCACTAGAACAGTGTAGTGTGGAAAGGCCCTAAGTCTCTTGCTGGGATGAACATATCAAGAATACCCACTGTATTGCTGCCTAGTGAGGTGAACTACTAAAAAACATCACAGAACACAGCTGTAGCCATTTCTTTATTGTAGAAGAAAGTCGTAGTACTGTGTGCAAAAGCAGAACGCAATTATCAAACCACTGTCAGAAGCAGAACATCTCTATCAGGCGTTGGAAACACTATTGTAATGAATGGTTTCTGGGGGAAAAATAATGAAATCCCCCTTGTTCATACAATATTGTAGCAGTGGATCTGGGTGGAGAAGTTCTCTGTGAAGTCGCACACTTTTCTCAATTTTTCCCAGTCCCAGAGCAGGATGATTGGGGAACTCTTAGAGTTCCACGCCAAAAACTTTCCCAGAATTCTCTAAACACATGACTCTGGTCAGGGGAATCATGCACACATATATGCATGCGCACACACATACTTAAAATCTTAGAGTTGTTTCCCAGAATACCCTGGACAGCATGAACAGTGGACATTTATTGATTTGAATCCCAAACCTAATGACAGAATTAATGACAAAAGAAATGTTTCCAACTCCTGGCCTCTGTTTTATGGTCTGTTGTATGTATTTGTGTGTCTTCTCAAAGGGTAGTGTGACCCCTTTGTAATCAAAGCAGTTTTGAATATGAGATGGTAAAGATGTTTTATTGAGATTCTGAGGAACTCTTGACAGCCAGAATAGGTAATATTAAACTTCATGGACCAATGGTTTGTTTTGTGTAAGTCAGCTTCATATGATCACAATCTGTATGAATAAATCTGTCTGAATGTCTTTGTGACAGCTCAAAACAAAGTGCCTGTCCTTGTCTAGTGTAATGCCATGTGCCATATGTATACCACAGTATGTCAGAACACATTAATGGCTGCCACATGGTAGAGGCTACCTGACAGTGCTGTGATGCCTACTCTGAGATGTATCATGGCATTCAATGCAGCTTACTCCCAAGTAAGTTAACGTATACTTGTAACCAGAATGCAAAAAGGTAAATGTAGCTATAGGGTTGCCCCCAAAGCACAGGGCACTGAGTGGGAAGCTATCAGGACCACTATTAAGCAAGAGAGGCAGGATTCTTACATGGCAAATGATGGGGAAGCTACCAGTGAGCAGGTGAAGTGTTTAGCTTTGGGTGCGACATCACCTCTCCAGTAATCGTTAAGCTAGCTTGACATTCGCACACTGGCCCATTGGCAGTGGTGAAGGAAAACTCAGCAGTGGCTCTAGCAGGTATCTCTGCTGAATGGTAGGGAGTGTCATGTCAGCTTGAGAAAGCAAAATGTCTTGGGCCAGCCAGGAAAGCAGCAACCCTTCAAAGGAAAGAAAAGGCCACAGTCTCTTCCATTTGATAGTAGCAAGCTTTTGAGGGGATGGGTGCAGTGGGAGTTGGATTGGAATAATGTAGAACCAGTGCATTGTAAATGCTGTCTCATTTGCTTCTTATGTCTCTAATAATCTTCACCTCCCCATCAGCTTAAGCAAGGACCTACTTAAAAGCAGAAATATCAAGTCGCTGCTGTTAAATAGAACCAAAGCTTACCTGTGTTTCTGTACTGGTTTTTCTACTTAACAAGAGTTTTCTGACCCCAAGATAGTTTAGTTTTGTTTTGATTTTTTGTTTTTTTGGTCTTTGAGCTCCTGCTAGGGGAATTCAGTAGCTATAAAGTCTGAGCAGAGCTAGCTGACAGACTACTCTAATGCTCCAGTAATAAAAGAGTTCATGGCTGTACATTGTTATTTTGGAGCAAAAAAAGAAAGAAAGAAAGAAGGAAAGAAAGAAAGAAGGAAAGGAAAGGAAGGAGAAAAAAAAGAGAGAGAAAGAGAAACCTAGAAAATGGTGATTAAATGACATTGCTTGAAAAGAAACTGGTGACATCTGCTCTTCAGAGATAATGTGCAGCATATGTCTATCTGATAAAGAAGCTATTTTAGTTAAAAATATTTTAGAAATGTCGGCCTGACTTATCACTGTGCTATTTAAAAGTCATCAAACATGGCAACAGCAAAGAGAAATATTTAGACACAGTTGACATAGCTGTACTTATTTTTACTTAAGAAATGAAAGCAATCATATCCCATAATAATTGGGGGGGGGGGTCAGTGGTTTTTTTTGCCTTTTTTTCTTTCTTTTTCTGGAGCTCATTCTACCCAATTATGTATCCTGGGGTGACTCTGTGAAGCCCTTGATGATTACAATCATTTGAATAATCACAGGGGCAAAGACTCTGTTCTAATGGGGGGTTCTGGTTTTATGAGAACAAGCCCTGATCAGTGAAGCTGGGACTAATGACTGATGTGATTATTTAAGAATATTTGGTATTTATGCTAGTAAAGTGTAATGTAAGTTTATGGCAGAAACAGAGGTAATTACTTGGGATGCTCTAGTAAGGTAAAAGAAAATTACTTTTATTATTTCAAGAAATCTATCAAAGGGTAGGAACAGAGAGAAAAAAGATTAAATTACATTTAATTGCAGGAGCCCCTAAAGTTGGCTTTGTGTAGGATGGTGCTGTAGCCCCTGCTGTTGCAGATGGGAACCCATGTAACTGTCCCTATCTTGATAAAGGGGGGAAAAAAAGTGAGAGTCTCTTTCTTAAAGGAAGAGGTAGTCACTGCAATAGTCAAGGAGGAAACAACAAGGCCTAAGTACATGAAAATGACACCACTGATTAGTTATCTTTCCATTTTTGCCTCCCACTGGTTACTTGAGATGTTACTTTGGTTGGGCATAGCCCTTGCCCCAAATTTGATGTGGCCCCTTGCCAAAAGCTTTCCGAAACTGTCCAGTTTGACAGTGATCTATACCTTGTCCAAGAGCTCACTAAGTGCAGAGAAAGGGAGAAACAGAGAGTAAGAGGTACAATGATAAAGAAAAAGAGTTGGAGTTTCTGCCTTCAGCTCTACACACTACTGGTGTATCCCCTTTTCCCCCTCATAGATAAGATTTAGCCCATTAAAAAAAAACATGTAAACATCTGTTCCACACCCAGGGCACTGTGGGGATTGTGTCTGCAGGTAAATACTGCACAAGAAAAGCTAAAAGCAATATACTGTCTTGTAACTTTTCCATATGGCCTCTCAAGTGACTTGATTAATTACAATGGGATGGAGCCAGCTTTTATGTCACCAGTGGGAAAACCCTCTTGGCAACACTGAGCAGGAAGATGATTTGCTGATTTTCCCTTTCCAGCCTTTAGGAAACTTCCTTTTTTGGATCTTAGAACTCATAATCTCTCAGTCATTGGCCATATTGGCAGGCGGACTTGGTTGTATTCCAAAAAAATTAACATTTCCAAGGCCTGCCCCTTCTTCTACAGTCTCCCTTCCATGTGAATTTTCACACTAATATGGAGGTTTCCCAACTCTCTGAAGCTTTTTTTTTGGGGGGGGGCAGTGAGGAGACTGTAGGAGGAAGGGGAGCTGAGGAAGGTTGCTTGTCCATTTCCACCATCAACGATTCCTCCACTGTTGTCAGAAGCCTTTCCAAAACAGAAACATCTCTTCTGTCTGTAGGAGGCATGTACTGTGTCCATACCAAGAGGAGCTACTTCTTAGGAAACACTGGCAGAATAAAGCAACAGTACAATACAAGCTTGCTTGTGGCTGATTTTCTGGAAAATACAACACAGACTGAATCAGCCTAATTTGGGTCCTGCTGAGAGCTGTGCCAGAATTATTAAGTTAACATGTGCCTTGGTAAATACATTAAATTAAAGGGCCTGTTTAAGAAATACAGTGGAAATTCTGCATATGGGCAATAAAGGAGTAATTATTGTTCGTTAGTTTTTGTGCTTTTCTCCCCCCAAAACTATATATAACATAGATATATAATCTTCCTTGTTTCACAGTAACCCAAGTGAATCTTCTCAGTCACATGAAGATTAGTTTTAGTGAGTTGAAGAAGACAAGGCATCACATTTTTGTAGCAATGATTAGCTTTTAATAAATAAGAGACAGTCCTGATGGCTAAACTGCAGGAATTGAACTCAGTTTCTATCAACAGCTTACTGACAGTGGGTGGTTTGCAACTAGATATTAGTAGAGGCAATCTAGGGGTGGTGTTTATAATAGTTCAGAATATGTGGTTAATGGACATTTAACCTGCTGAGGTTTTTTATGGCTTGAGACCAGGCCGAAGACTAAAAAAAATGAAAATAAAGAAATGCACCAGGCAAGAGAGGATTGGATGGGTGGGAGGGCATGGAAAAAGATACGTTTTTCTGTTCTCATTTCCTAGATCATTCCCAACTCATTCACTGTCATATTTTTAAGGTAGTAATCTGGGAGTTTGTGTTTTAATCTAGAGTTTAAAATTCAGTAGAGCTGCATTTTAAATGTGGTACAAAATCCACAAGGACTGTTAAGCTTTAGCTTTAGTCCATGTGTGGGGATCTGACTTAAGGGCACTAAAGAGATCTCTCTTTTTCTGTTTCTCTCTTGTCCTCTCTCCCCCCCTCCCCATATTCTCTTTGTGACATAGAGTACTACTGCCCAACCGTGTGTCAATTATAAAATATCACTTATCCTTTTCTCCAGCTCAGATATTTAAGAACAGAAGACTATATGAAGACCTGTGTGGATCAGACTAAAGGGCTTTCTAATCCAGTACTCTGTTCCTACAGTGGGCAACCAGACGCCTATGGAAAGCCCCAAAACAAGAAGTGACACAGGGCTACTAATTTTTTCCCCCAGCAACTGATATACTGATCTTGGATGTCATGTTCCAGGAATCCAGCTGTGGTGTGGACATGGACTTGGAGCTTGAGGAGCCTATTAAGGCTTTATACCCCTGACCTGGAGTATCCAATACTCTTGAGGTGTGGCCTCCATGCCTGTGACAACTTCAGCACCTTTGTGGGACAGGCTGACTACCTCCAGCAGCACTCTGATTCTAGGATCTGGTATAACCATGCCAACAGCCCACTTAACCTAAACTTCCTGCTTGGTGGGAATGAGTGGAGCTTGAAGTGAGTAATCTTAGGCCAGCAGGATAAGAGGCCTCAGTCCAGCTCTAAAATTACTTGAGAAGGGTACCTGGGGGGAGTGCTATCTTTGATGCTGTATCTTATGGTTTTGTTGCTGTCTCATGAGCTTTCTCTAGAGCAGCCTGAACAAAGCTGGTCTACAGGAAATAATAGCTTTCAGCCATTGACAGTCTTTTAATGATTACTGTATGTTAACTTCAGCAGATTATGCTTGATGCTCTGAGAACTCTTCCCTTTGAGAAATATGAGTTGTGTGCATGGAGCAATGCTCAGTTGTCTAGTCTAGCATCTTCTTCAACCAAAGGTAGAACCAAGTAAACTGTCACTTATGCATTCTTGGGCAATTTCATTTTTTTAAACTTTATTTTAATGTTTTGAAAGTTTAGGGTTCTATGAATATTGTATAACTTTCAGGCTCATTTGCAGGATAAAGTAGCAATGCATGTTGTGGGTAGAATTTTATATGAAAAAGTTGCTATGAAGTGATTGCCTGCTTTTTCAACAGTCAAATTGTAAAATGGTCTTGTGAAAGTATCTTCATATGACAAGATCAGGTATTTCTTCATTCTTAAAAGAATAGTCTTGTAGCATATTTTAGGGAATGCTAAAACTGCTGTTAATGGAATTGTTAAGAATTATCTTGAACTGAATTTCTTCAAGACAAAGTGGAAGTTTCCGTAAGATATGCATATGCAGTGTTCATTTTTGTCTAACTATCTGGCTTGCATTGTCTATTGGTCATAGATGGTTCTTGGGTATGATCCTTCATACAGCTAAGCTGTTTCAAATTCAAGTGAAAGTAATGGGAATTAATCAGTCTAAAAGCTTAGGGGATAAATCCTTGGGACCTTAGTGGAATTTGTTCTCAGGTAGGCAGTGCTAGGATTTCAGTCCAACTGCACATAGTGTGGTAGTCTTGATAGTAGGGGCAGATAACTTGTTCTGCTCTAGATGATGTTAGACCATAACTCCCATCCTCCATAGCCAGCATGATTAGTGATGATGGGCATTCTAGTTCAATAACACTTGGAGGGCTACCTAACCTTGTTGAAAGAAAGAAAAATAAAATATTTGCTAATCTCTCAACTAAATCTGTAAAATACATTCTTCCTTCCGCAGTTACACTGAAATGATGGGATTAAGGAAAAACAAATCTGTCAGAAACATAATCCCTCAGTAATTTTCCTCTGCCACAGTACTGTCTCTACCATAATTCTTCAATAACACTGACACAACCAAAGCCAATATATATAAACATATGCATTAACTACTGACATCTGGAAGTTCAAAATACAATGTAGATGCAATTGGGTAATGTGCAGTAATGCAAAGAATTCAGTATTGTGTAATTTTGATCAATTGGATATTATAGTTGAAAACGCGCGTTAAGGTCTTAATGAAACTTAAGTGTAAAATAACCAAGTAACTGAGATTTTTTTTGAGAAAGAGATAAACTCCAAAAACAGAGATGCTCCTACAGAATAAAGAACAACAACTTTTTCTTTGCACCAAGGTTACAGTCTGTCTGTTACATGTGCTGAGTGGACGAGATACTCAGACTGTGATGTACTTTCGCGGAAGTGTCATATCCATGATGTTTCTTAAGTGCAGATCATAAATATCTATTGAACCAGAGAGAAATTATGTAACTGCATTCACAGCTCCCAGTTTCCCAACATATTTTTCTTTTTCAAAACTGATTTGGAATTGAAATACAATTCCCTGACAATTCACATTATGCTTCATTGATTAATTCCCCTTGATGTCTATGTGCTTGTACTTGTACTATGTACTGTGGAGTCTCCTTCTTTGGAGGTTTTTAAGCAGAGGCTGGATGGCCATCTGTTGGGAGTGCTTTGATGTGTGTTCCTGCATGGCAGGGGTTGGACTGGATGCCCCTGTGGCCTCTATTATTCTATGATTCTATGACTTTATAGTTTTTTCCCTTCTAGAATTAACATTTGGGAAATGAAAAAAAAAAGTTAATGTGGAAGATAAATAAATTGGAAGATAAACTGGAAAGTTTCTATTGGCAAAAGAGTTTGTGGTATTTGTAAAGGAAACTCTGAAGAAATGGTGTGGAAGGAAATACACCAGAGGGAAAAATTAATCTGTCATTTGTTTGTTGGAGCACAAAATTATTTCATAAAATCTGCTGTGGACAGTGCTCTGTAGGCCATTTCTTGATATTGAAGCAATTTTAATTGGTTTTTTGGTGGTCGTTATCAAAGATGTGGAAGAATATTAGGAAGACTGTCCCTATATGAACCTGCCTGAGTTTTAAGATCCTCAGAGAAGGCTTTTGGCCCCACCACCATCACAAGCATGTTTGGTGAGAACGTAGGAGAATTTCTTCTCATGGGAGGTTCAGTTGGCTGTCCCTTTCTCCTTTTTTACTGTGGACAGGTAAAGACTTTCTTGTTTAGGTAGGCCTTTGGCTTATGATTCAAAGAACAGAAAAGGTTTTTAATGGAGGTGTGCTTTAATTTTTGTTATGTTTTAAACATGTTTTACCTTTACCTTTGTGTTTTAATAGAATTTTTTTTAACTTTCTTGATTTAATTGGCAGTGAAAAGAGAAGGGTATTATATTAAAATAATAAAATAAATATTTGGTTGCTTTTTCTGATAAAGCAGAGAAAAAGCAGAGATAAAGCAGAGAAAAATCTTTCCAAAAGTGACAGAGTGAGAGAGCACAAAAGGAAAGAGAGAAACAAGTGGAAAGCCCCATTCTTTTATGTCACATCACTCTTAGGATTTGGTTTGTAATGCTCTGGCTATTCCTAACCACATGAGGTCCTTAACTGTTACATCCCTGACCTGTGAGATAGTCAGCGAATCAGGATGTATAGCAACATATACTCTGCCAGAAATATCAATTTGGACCCTTACCACCAGAAGAAATTAATATTGACATATTCATAATACAATGCAAGTATGCTAATACAGACAGTTACACCCAAATGTACATTCTTATCATCTGTGGCTCACCAGCAGGGTAGAAATTAATATTTACATTAACATTTGGAATGAAAAAAGGTACAGCAGGTATGAGACTCATGTTGCCTTCCATTTGTTGCTGGTCTGCAACTCCTGCTATTGCTGACCATTGGATATGCTGGCTAGGGCTATTGGGAATACCTTCCAGCAGTATCTGGAGGGTACTGTACATATCACTGTAGCACAGCAAGGGAAAATGGCAGAAATTCGGATTAAAATAAGCTCAGTCCAGACACCACAGCAAACCATGGTTAAGGAAGCCTGTCCATAATCAAGTGTGATGTCTGAATTGACATTGTGGTTTGCAATCAGCTGGCAGAAAGGAATAAGAAAAGGCTTTATTAAAGCTGTTTTCCAAGCCATGAGCAGTGCTGAGTTTTGATTCACAAACTCCTTCTGACCCTATCATAGCTTACTGTTTTGTCCAAATATAGGAAACAAGGTATTACAAGTTATAGAATTAAATCCAGCATGCCATTGGAGGAATTCTGGGAATCCCCCTCCCTTTGCAATACTTTGTATTCCCCCAAAATTTATTCTAAATCAGCAATTCTTTACCTCCTTTTTACCATGGGCTGCTTTTAAATATCTTTTGTTGCCACGGACCACCAAGACTTAACTCACGATTTATACCCCTACAATGCATCAAATATTTAAAGTTGGTCATCAGGGGTCTTCAGATTTGGAGCGAAGGGAGAAATAAATAAATGCACATACTCCTATTATAATATTTTTATTGGAACGATACCATAAAAGTTTAAAATAACAATAAGAATACTAATTATAATAATACTCCAATATGGAACCATGGCTTAATATTATTTGTTAATTATAATTAATTAATTAATTAATTAATAAAAAGGCTGGTAATGCATCAGGCTTAAAAGCTGAAATTGGTATTCTTGTTTGTGCATGCGCACACACACACACACACACACACTGAACTGTCTCTGGCTCTCTATTCCTGCAAACATGGTCCTCCTTTTATACATGAATTTCTTTTGAGAACATTCTCAACACAGTTACAGAATTCTGGGAAGCAATGGATGTTCTGAGAATGTGGTGGCTCTGATAGCATCAGAGTTTGGTGCAGCTATGAAGGTGGCTTCTGCCTGTACGCGTGGTAGCAAGAAGTGTCATGTGCTTTCTCTCAGCTACCCAGTGTCATTCACTTGCATTTTCTCGCTGTTTGCAAAAGTTGCAAGCACTGAGCGTTTTTGGAGTTAACTGAAACTGAGGTATTGCAATGAAACTTCGTACAAATGATGTACAGTCATCCCTCCACATTCTCTTGTGTTGGGGCATAGGACCCCCATGAATGTGGAAAAACCATGAATAATTCTAGACCATCCCAAACCATATTGAACAAACACACAAAAAGTATGATCACCATATTCAACCCACCGCAGATTTCTTTGAGGCATCAGGGTTCCTTCACAAGGCAGAAGTGGGGTGCTGGTGGGGCTTACTACCACCTCCGCTGCTGCCCTACACCATTTTTCAGAGGGACTTACAAGCCTTGTTCACAGCTTCTCAGTTTCACGAGGTTGTAGTCACCATTAAACATGGCATAGGGAGGCAGCAATGGTGACAACAAATAATTCATGAATAATCTAATCCGCAAAAGTGAAATCTGCAAACATGGAGGGCTGACTGTATATTATTGACAAAAGAGTTGTTACTGCCCTGGCTAGCCTGAGCTTGGGGGATATAAAAAGATATCTCTTGATATCAATAATTCGGCTTCACATACCCATTCCCCTCCACATGCTTGCGAGGCCCCCGGACAAGCACGCATACAGGCTTGGCCGATAATCGCCGTAATATTATAACACAATACAGGCAGGCCAGAAGTAGCCGACTCGTCGCTTCAGGAGACCTCAAGGCAAGTACCTCCATTAGGTATGCACGCAACTTTCAAAAGATCCTCTGCCCCGTGCTGGCAGCTTGACGATCGAGCTATACAATGCTCAAGTACTCCGCGTTTGCGTACCGGCTATCCTATTGACAATTTGGCTGTAATTCAATCATTCAAATTCTGACCTTTCGGAGGCTTTGTCTCCAGCCCCAAATCCATTGTTTTCCCCAAGTCCGAACTAGCCTGCGGTCACAATTCTCCTTATAAAAACCCCTGACTTTGAGCGCTTCCTTGGATCTCTCTTGGCTTCCATCCCACCTTGCTGTCGATTTGTCCAGCGAGCCTTCCCCTCAGCTCCACGTGCTGAGAGCCACGCTCCCCAGCTTCTCCGCTTCTAACCGGGCTTCAGGACAGGTGAAGTATCACCCAAACCAGCAACTCCTCTAAAAATCCCTGTATCCCACTCCAACCTTTATTTCTTTAGTTATCTTGTGTGAGTGTGCCACATACACTGTTTGATTGTGTTTTTAATAAAACATCATTTATTGTTTCAACTTCTGTTTGCTCCTTGACTCGGCCTGACCTCGTAAACATAGGGTTCAAGATCTCGCTATGTTACCCTGCCTCTCATATTGCTAGGCAGTGCTCTTGACTAATTTCCCCAACTTATATAATTGAGAGCGCATTTAGGTGTCCCTCCCGGGACCCCCAGAAATCAGGGTAACAGAGTCCTGCTCCTTGAGACCAATGTATGCCTGTCTGGTCTTGTCTTGTCCTTTCCTTTCCTATTTCTTTTCTTTTTTCTTTTCTCTCTCTCGTAACTCTAAAAGATCATAACATTTCTTCAAGCCTTTGCTTGACCCTCTATGAAGATATTGTAGCACCTCCAGGCAGACCACAAGCCAAGAACTGCTGTTATGGAAGATTTCCTAGCTCTTTCATCCTCAAAACTGGCATTAGGGGCTTACAGGGGAAGTAGAAACTAAAAGTCCTTGGTAATGCTAGAAGCTTCGATGAAATATTTGGGATGAAGAAAATGTCATGTGGATCTCCAGAATAAAATTGGTTTGTATGGGAGCAAAATTAAGGACATTCAGAGACATTTTTTTCTAGTCTGACAAGACTCTGTTCCCACAATTGCAGTTTCATTTTCTCTGACTACCAGAATCACTATGACTATGACAGTGGTTTTCAAAGTGTGGAACGGGACCCCAAGGTGATATTTGTTCAAAGGGAGTGTGCAAGAAAAGCCACCCTGAAGGTACAGCAAATGTGAAAAAGAAGAGGAAGTGTGTGTGTGAGTGTGCACGCGCATGCATGCGTGTGCATGTTGAGGATCGACTGGTCTCTTCAAGAGACCGACACAAAGCATCTTCCACTGCTGTGCCTTCCTCCAACTCAGACATAGCAAAAATCAGCTTCCTTTTTTAATGCTTGTCCCACTCAACTTCTTTGAACATTCCATCATCGGCACAGCGGGCACACGTGCCTTAGTAACCATGAGGCAGCTTCTTGGGTGAGGAGGAAGTGAAGTGAAGAGAAGAGAGCAGGTGGAGAGTGTGAGAACTCAGCATGAAGGTGGAGGGTAGGTGTATCACGGGGGGCCTATGAGGGAGAGAGAGGGAGACAGACGTGTAGGATAGGACACTGTGGGGCATGATGTGGAACAGGGAGTGCAATATCCTCAGGTAGATGTAAAGGGAGTCACAGGGGTAAACAAATCTGAGAACCACTGGGCTATGACCAGGTATGTATAACCCACTCATAAGGTTATGATTCCCAGCATAGCCATGTGTACACAGTTTGAATACAAAATTGCATGGACAAGATGCCAGGTTTGCCCACTGGGCTTTCTCTCTCATTTACAATATCCACTGGCATTGAACTGAGTTCTGTTTAGATATTTGCCTTAACACATGTGAGGCTAAAACTGGGAATGGGGGAGATGAGTGTGTGTGTAAGCCCTGCCCTCAGCATGCCCTCAACCTTCTCAATCATCCAGAAACAACTATTGCACACTGAGCGGAAGAGCTAGAAGAGGCTTCTGTTGCTGCATTTGGCTGAAAACTTCCACAAGCAGGAACCCCATTACAGCTGGGCTCTTGCCAAAGGAGCTTTGTAAACATGTTCAACCACACATGGTTACAGAGCCTCATCAGATCTTAGTAAAGGTCTAACTTACATCAGGATGCTAAAGGACATTGCAGGACTAGGCTTACATGCCACCCCTGTTCTCGTCCAATGTTGGAAAAGAAATCTACCAACAAAACAGAGCTTTAGATATCTTTAAATTTTTGGTGTGTATTAAGCTTGTGGCCTGGGGCCACATTCTAACTAAGCCAGACATACTACATATTGAGGCAAGACTCGTCGGTACTGATACATGGCCTGGGAGTGTCCCACACTGGGTAATAAATGTTTACAAGTTGCCTTTGGCAGTGCTCTAGAGCACAAGAAATGGGTATCTCCAGATTAATATGATAAATAATAGTACATAATGGGCAGAGCTTGGTAATGGTACTTTGGGAGACTACAATTCCCAGAACTCTCAATACATAATGGAGAGAAGTGGGCTACAACTACAATATCCCATGTTCAGGATAGACACACTGGTAATGGACAGGTGCCAGAAAGCATAGCCCATGTCAACTCTTCAGAAGATGTTTATTTAGTGTTGCTGGCTGAGCCCTTTCATCCTTTCTTGGAAGCAGCAGTAACACAGGGAAAATTTTGAATAGGTCCTTGATTCCAGCATTGACATTTGTTATTTTCTGTTCCAATCTGAAAAGTTATTTTGAATTTAACAATTTTATGTCTTAAGTGGATATATCATGGGGAGAATAACAGGAACCACTGTGAAAAAGAAGACTTTGCTTCTTGGCTCCTCTTCATGCCAACCTTGCCCTTTGGTATTATTGCTTTTACATAAAAGAATGAATCCAATATTGATCCCAGTATGGGGGCTGCCTGAAGGCTCTCACACACATGAACATGCCTAATAGACACTTATTCCTCAGTTTTATTAGTTTGTGACTTATACTTTATTTATGATTTTCACCTCCTTTTTTTTGTAAAACTTATAACACCTTTCCATCCAACAAGGGGGTACATTGTCTAGCTTTTTCTCCCTGGATTTTCCAGTCGTTCCTTTACGACTCCCTTTGCTCTCATCTCTCTAGGAGCTATTGATTGTGTGATTGGTTGAGGCTACCTGCCATCCAAGTGACAGAATTTTCCCACAGAGAAAAAGAGAACCCTCCTGTGTCGGTGAATACAAGATACCTTTTAGTGATTGGAGTTAATTGAAATTCCTGGACAGCTGCAGCCAGCTTTGTAAAAATGACAATGGGTGACTAATGACTTGTAGTGTTTGCAAGTAATTAGTGCCATTTATTGTAAAGCATTATCTAAATTTGTTTCTGCAATACACTTAGCCACAGGGATCTTTCTGTACGGGTTGAAAAGAATGGCACATACTTCAATGCCTGGAGTAATATCTATGGAGTCTCCCTCCCCCCAACACACTTTTTTTTTTCTTTTTGGCTTCCCCTTGAAGATCACTATCCAGCCTTCTTTCATTCTGCACAACTTTTATGTCTGGCAAATTAAATTCCTGGGCTGAATAATTACACATAAACGCTGCTAGGTTATTATTCTCAAGGGGCCAATTTTCTAGCCATTTGTCAGCTCCTGAAATGTCAAACATATTGCATTCAGAATGTAGGACTATATGCAACATACACACTTCAAAACAGAATATGAAAGGAATTCATCAATGTTGCAGATGTAAATTAAGAAGCTAGCTGGACACCCCTACACCAAGTTAGAATGATTCAGGTTCGAGCAAATTATCTCAGAACCAATAGAAAATTGGGTTAAGAAAAGCTCATAAGGTAATTGCTAACAATTGCTATTTCAACTAGTTCTAGCACTGTTCTGCACTTACAAGCTTTTTGCCTGTACTTTCTTTTTGAGAAACACAGGCACCAAATGTATGTTACTGCCAATTCTCTCCCCCTTGTTCTACAAACATACACATGCATAAATGTTATGGACTGAATTTAGTTTAAGAGGCTGTCAGAAAAACTGGCCTCACAGTAGATGTATGTGTGCTTGTGTGTGTGTGTGTGTGTGTGTGTGTGTGAGACAGAGAATAGATTTTTTTTCTAGCTATATTGTGGGAAGCTATCCCTCTTGTAATGTAAATGTGTTTAGGTGTGGCTTGATTTTGAATGGGAACTAAAAACAATTGTCTTTACAAAAGACTTGCTTCTCATTGAAATGAAAAGTTTAGATTTTTTTTTAAATGAATCAACACAGCTGTTGGCATTTTTGTTCTCTTGTGGACATACTTAGGGAATGAGTGCCTGTACTTCTAAACTAACCACTACACCACTGGTGTTTCCCTTTTATTGTAAGGTCCAAGTTCAAATAAGACTAAAGATTTCCCATTTGAAACAAGATCTAAAGTCATACATGACAAGCAAGTATCATATAGATAGACAGACAGATATAATGTTTAACATAAATACCAAGTGACATTTTTAACATGAACAAAACTAAAATTAAAACACAATGCTGAAACATCAAACTAAAAAACACTAAGCACTAACTCACTAGAATACTTACTGACTAAACACTAACTTACTGAAACACAAAAGATCTTTAAACCTCCAACCAAACTGGAATGAGAAAGAGAAAATAAGAAAAGATAGAAAAATATTATTCTACCATTAAAAATTCACCTAAGCAAACTACTAGTAACCACATCTATGAGTTCAAATAGTTTATTAATGCTTGGGCCATAGGCTATTTGCATACATAGTAATAGCATCAATAAATACAGTCAAGATACAACGATAAAAAACATGACAATATAAAAATGCAACATAAAATTAACAGCAGATAAGTCTTACATATTATAAGAAAAAGAGGCATCCACTGGAATTAAGATACATTAAATATAAACAGCAATTCTAAGGCCATTTCCGCACTACACTCTTATAGCGCGATTATTCCATTTTCAACATCCTACGGAATCCTGGGGTTTGCAGTTTAGGGAGGGGCCAAGGCGCCCCTCCCTAACCTGCAAACCCCAAGATTCCATAGGATGTTGAAAATGGAATAATTGCACTATAAGACAGGAATTGCCCCCAGAGTACAGGGTCCATTTCTCAGAAGGGAACAGCAAATGTGTCAGGCAACGGGCTTGAGGAGGAAGGAGCCTTCCTTCTAAAGGTTTTGAATCTTCAGTAATGGGTAGTAAGATAGGATCCTATTCCCCACTTCCGAAGCTGCAGATGGCAAAATTGCGAATGTGGAGAGTCAACTCTGCTTAAATTGTTAAAACTGACTTTATTTTACTCTATCCAATAATTTTGGAATTTTGGTTGAGGTAGAAAGTTGGCGTCTAGACTTGACTTGAGGCTTGACTTGAGACTTGGAGTAAAAGACTTAAATACATCACTGCTTATTAGTTTGGCCATTTGGGCTAGCTCAGCAACCTTAACTATCCAATCTTCTGTTGCTGGTGCTTCGGCCCACTTCCAGATTTGAGCAACCAATATTATTGCAGCTATTTTGAAATAATGAAGGAACAGCCCATATTTACTGCTTCAAATCCATAATAATAAGAAAAAAACATTTCTGGTGACATTACAAAATCTACCTTTAAACTTGTTTGAATTAACATATAAATCTTAGACCAATATCTTTTTGCCATCTTACAAGTCCATCATATATGAAACAAAGGAGTCCTTCATATCTTGATATCCCCAACAATTTGTTTGAGGTTAAATACCAACTCTACATACATCATCTTGTACATATTTTCTTTTAGACTGTTACGTAAAATAAAGTTTATATTTTTAGACCACATTTTCCCCTATTCCTGCAGTTGTATGCAGTGCCCCAAATTTTGGGCCCACCTTACCATACCCTCTTTGATAGGTTCATTCTCTGTCTCTAGTTCCAAAAAACATTTTACATTTTTTTAAAAAAAAACTTCATGGTTATCATCTTTACACAGCTCTAGGTGAAACTCATTTTCTCTAAATTCTATATATGATCTTTCTTATCATGGTTAAATCTATGTTTAAGTTGCATATAGGCAAACTAGCTAAGATCTGTGCCTTCCTTAAGAAGCATTTCCCTTGTTCTAAGCTCTCCATTATCTTGTTCAAAAAAACAAGAGGTCCACAAAATAGAGCCATTTCCTATTTTTAACCCATTCTTTCCTGATAACAGGCATGCATCTTGCTGGATGGCATCCTCTTTTAAAGTGTCCATTTTAAAGCCAATCAATACCAAACCTCATTTTCTGTTTATAACTTAGATAATTAATAAGTTGTAATTGCCTCTTTATCCTAGAGGAAACTGCTTGCTGTGTTAAGGATCATCTTATTACTTGTTCCTTGGAGGCTATTATTTCCAGAAAATTAATGCAATTAGCTCTAACCTATTAAAAATATTGAGAAAACAATATGTAGCTGATGGCATAGCTGGACGGAGTGGGAAAGCTATACTTACATGACACTTCAGAGTCTCAAATAAAAGGTGTCACAGAACTAACAGCTCCCAGTCGCAAACCGCCTGTACTTGTAAATTAGGAAATATATATGTATGCATATAACACAGGTATTATTATTTTATATGTACATACACATATATATCTTATAGCTATATGCACATCTTGTATACTAATCTTACATATTCATTGCCAACTCATTCTCTGAGTATAGATCTTCAGGTAGCCACAACAGCACAACATAAGCACAAGGAGGGAGTTATCAGCATGTTTAGGGGACCCCCAAGATTTACAGAAATGACAAATCTTTAGGGGAAAAATTCCTATGGGGGAAACAAACAAAATGAAGGTCATTTCTGTACGAGGCGAGGGAATCGCTCCGTGCCATTACTCACCGGATCTTCTGGCTCCTTGGTCTGGTCCAGGGTGAATCGGAGCAGTGCGAGGTCTTAGATCCACACTGCTCCAGCTTCCAAAATGGCAGCTTTCAGTTGGTTGTGGGTCCCGACCAACCGCTGAAGCTCACCACGCCTAAAGCCCGCCCTTCGCAAATCGCAGACTTGCATTGGTGTGAGCCTGCGAATCTGCACAAGGGAGCAGGTACTCAATGGTGTGCTCTGGAAAAATGAGAAACCTCTTTTTTCCGGTCTTTAAAAAGCACGCTGGAGGACCAGTTGGGGGCGTTTCGGAGCGGACTGAGGTGCGGATCTCTGGTAAGTAGTCCGAACCTAGTCCGCTCCGAGGTGCAGATGTCCTCTGTGGAGGACGCACTGAGCTGTTTTAATTCCCCCGTGCAGAAATGGCTGAAATCTATCCACTTTTAATTTTAAAAAAAACAACAACAGCGAAAACTCCAAATAATTTTTTGTTGTTGTTGGTCTTGGCCGAAAAAAAAAGGGGATTAGGAAAGTTTATCTTATTTTAAAACCTACCATGGTCTCTCAAATATCTCTATTTTGATTAAGTGGTGTGTGTGTGTGTGTGTGTGTGTAGTTCTTTCTAAAGTGTTGGTCTGCTTGATCTAAGTGACCCAGTTCTTCTCGAACTATTTTCCTTGTTAATAATATTACATAGCAACTTCAGTGACAAAAGTCAGAAAATAACATTTCAAACCAAATGGGAGGGATTTTACAGACTCAAAATCAAATGTCTTTTGCTTAAAGCTGGATATCTGACAGACCGTGTGTTCTTCTTTTTATTGCACGTTTAATTGCAGACTTTCACCTTTGGAAACTTTGATTTAAAGAAAAATCTCACTTCAATGTATATGGTTGTGATATTAATCAAAGTCAGACCCCAGGATCAGTTGGTTTGATAAGTTCATTTAGTTAATTCAAAAATAACTAAGTGAATCTACTCAACAGCAAATCAAAGGCAAGGTGTCACTTTGATTAACATGTGTGAAACTAAAACATGTTACAAAGCAAATCACTAATTGATTAGATTGGATGTGACCAAATGCACTAAGGACTTCAGCTAATGTGAATCTCTGTAGAGACTGCTGAAGCAAAGCGCCCACCAAACTGGTGTTTGCTTTATATATGAAAAACACTGTTGGCTTTGAGACTGTTTCAGAATTCTGGATTAACTTTGACTGACTTATTCTGAAAATCTGGACAGACCTTTGAAGCGGTACCTAGTAACATTGTGGGATTTCAGTGATGAACCACAATCCATACTTATATAGAAGGAAAAAGCTGGCAAATCTTCCCTTCAGCTGCAAATGGAGATTTATAGATAAGGAATTCCAAGCTCATTCTCTCCCTCCATTGCCAAAAATACAGGAAACGTGGCAATGCAAACAATAGCAATGCATCAGCACAGAGTTAGTTGACAATCTTACACATGGCAAATGGAGAGTAAACAGAACGGAACTCAATGTGGTGTTACTGCCCTGGCTAGTCCGAGCTTTGGGGATATTAAAGATATCCCTTGATATCACAATTCGGCTGCACTTCTCTATTCCTTTTCACGTGCTTGTGAGGCCGCCGGACAAGCACGTAAACAAGCTCGGCCGTTAATAGCCGTAATATTCGAACTACAATACAGGCAGGCCAGAAATAGCTGACTCACTACTTTAGGAGACCTCCAGGCAAGTACTCTAATTAAGTATGCACGCCACTTACAAAAGAGCCTCTGCCCCGCGATGGCAGCTTGATGGATAATCTATGCTATACCCAAGTACTCTGCGTTTGCATACTGGCTACTCTTTTGAGAACTGCTACGATAACTCAATCATTCAGATTCTGACCTTTCGGAGGCTTCGTCTCCAACTCCAAATCTATTGTTTTCCCCCAAGTACGGCGTAGCCTGCAGTCACAATTCTCCTTATAAAAACCCTTGATTCCGAGACCCTCCTCGGATTGCTCCCGAGTTTCATCCCGCCTTGCTGCCGCTTTGCTTGGCGAGCCTCCCTTCAGCTCCACATGCTGAGCTACATCACACCCCAGCTTCGCTCTCTATTTTTCTGGGCTTCAGGACAGGTGAAATATCACCCAAGCCAACAATCCCTCTAAAAATCCCTCTATACCACTCCAACCTTTATTTTCTTTAGTTATCTTGTATGAGTCTGTCGCATACACTGTTTTGCTTGTATTCAATAAACATCATTTATTATTTCAACTTCTGTGTTCTCCTTGACTCAACCCGACCCCGTAGACATAGGGTTCAAGATCCCGCTACGTTACCCTGCCTCTCATAACGCTAAGCAGTGCTCTGAGCTAATTTTCCCCACCTTTAGTTGAGCACATTTTGGTGTCCCTCCCGGGACCCCCAGTACACAGGGTAACAGAGGCATATTGCTGAGTAGATATGCACACTACTGTAACATGTTCTACATGGGGCTGCTTTTGAAGAGTGTTTGGAAACTTCAAGTGGTCCAAAGAACTGCAGCCAGATCTGGCTGGGACTGGCTACAGGGATCACACAATCCTCCTGTTGCAACAGCTTTACTGGCTGTTGGTCTGTTTCAGGATATAATTCAAAAGACACCTTTAAAAACCTTCATGGCTTAGGTCCAGGTTATTGGAAGGACCATATTCTCCCTTCCTACCAGCCTGGGCTTTGAGATCTGCTGGAAAGGCTCTTCTCTCTGTCCCACCACCTTCACAGGTGCATCTGTTAGAAACATGGGAGAGGGCCCTTTCAGTGGCTGCTTCCAGGCCCTGGAACTCTCTTCCCAGAGAATTCAGATTGCCACCCTCCCTACTTTCTTTCTGTAGATAAGGAAAGACATTATTATTCCAACAGGCATTCAATACATGAGTATGACCTGGCTGATGAAAGGTGCTGGCTGTTGTTAATTATGCAGAATTTTATGAATGTTTGTGTTTTAATTTTGAATTTTAACTTTGTTTTAATTCTTATTTGACCATTTAATTTGTATTTTAACTTTTGTATTTCATGATTTTTAACTATTTTTTTAATTATTGTAAGCCACTTTGAGTCCTTACAAGGAAAAAAAGCAGGGTATAAATAAAGATACCAATACTAATGGTAAGTAGTAGTAGTAGTAGATGTTTGGAGATTCACTGTAAAGCAGTTTAAGGGCAGTGAAAGAAATCAGCTTAAACATGATTAATCCTATTGTCATTATTGTTAATAATGTTTTTTTTTCTGATGATACAGTGTTATAAACCCTGAGATCTTGCATCAAGTAGGTGATGTATGCAGAAGCAACAGAAGGCAGTTACTGCTACACGTTGCTGCACTCAATTAAGCAGGTATGAGTTTAAACGTTCAAAGGAAAGGAATAGGGATAGAATACCAGCATGTCAACCAAACAAGCAAATGGCTACTATTCAGCTGAGTACTATGAAAAAATTCTTCTTCTTGATCATTCATATCTCCTTCCCTTTAACAGCCATGTCATGCTATAGAGCATGGTGTTCATGCAGCTTGTCACAATGAATGTTGTGCTATTATTACTAAATGGTCTCCAATGTGAGAGAAAGCTTGGAAAAAACACTAGAAGCAAAGTTAGCATTTAGCAAGCTGGGAGCCAAGAGGCAATATGGAAGTAACATTTTATGCATTTGAAAACAGGAAAACTAGACTCTCACTTTTTGACTGTTGAACATTTTTAGATTACTCTTTCAGAATTTTACTTCAAGAGATAACATCAAAGAAACCTCATGTTGTGAGACCTTTTTGCTAAGCACTTTTCAGGATAAAATTGCTTCTGTCGTGATTTTGATGTGGATTGAAAGTATCCAATGCTGCTTCCCTGTTTGGTAACAATTTTATTGATGTATCTGACCATGTACTCTTTTGATCATTGTGGCTGATTAAAACTAATTGGAAGGGTTTGGTCAGGTGTGTTCCAGGTATGATGAATGCCTGTTAGCCTTAAAGTGATGCCTGCTGACTTTAAAGGGGCTGCTGTATGGTTGTTCCCCAACAAACCTACACTGGGCTCCATGGTTCTTGATATGTACTGTCCAGTGACAAACACTCTTTTGGGGACAGGGGAATGTTCTTTTGGTCCTCTTTTGCATAATACCAATTATATAGGCCATGTCAATCAGTTTCTGGTCTGAATTTAGGAAAAAATCAGCCATGGTGGCCTCATGGTATCCAGAACAGCAGACAGGGGAGCCCAATCCCCCCAAATTACGTTAGGGGGATGATCTCTCTAAATGATAAGGAAAATTGGGCCACAAAAACTCCTGTGTAGTTGAGCCCCCTCAGGAATCATCAATCACCAATCAGAAGAGTCCTAAATTGTCAAGAACATAGACACACATGCAGAATTTTAGGACAGCTATGGTATTTGAGGCTTCTCAAGAATCAGATAGTCTACATGCAATTGGGCCTATTCACACTGATTTTGGGATAAATTACAGTTAACATATGGAGGAGATACTTAAGTAAACATTACCTTTGCAAGGCTCTTTTATATTTAACAATGATTGAATGATAATGGATCAGAGAGGTAATTTGCCCTCTCCTTTACTGTATCCTGCACCTGATTCACTGAATCTTAAGCTTGGTACACAAATTCATTTTTTGAATTTTCTTTTGAGAGTACTGTGTATGTGATCCTATATCTTCCAATCTATATTCACATCTTTTGTTTTTAAAACAGTGATGTGGAGGGAATGATGGGATAGGAGGCACCTTTGCATTCACTTAATTGTGTTTCTTCCTTACACTGGTTTGTTGCTTTATGTTAATACACTACATTCCCTATTTTCTTTGTTTTATAAAAAGAAATAAGCAAAACTGTTAATGATCTGCCTTCCAATGTTAACACATACACCTCTTTCACCTTAAAAACAGTATGGTCCCTGGTTACCCTGTTGGATGATTTTTATTTCGGTAGTGAAGTGCAGTCCCATTGCTTTTACTTGATCTCTCTCTGGCTTTTGAAAGCAGCAGCCATGACACCATTCTAGATGACCTCTGTGGATTGCACATTAGGGCCTCTGTATGCTGATGGTTCTGCTCTAGTCAACAGAGCAAATTGTGGCACTGGGAGGAAATTTCTTCATCGTCTTGCAATTTTGCTACAAGGTGTTGCAGAATACCATCTTATGCCCTATGCTGTTGAATGTCTGGATCTGTTGGGAGCTGCCATATGGACATCTGAAGCCAATTGTCATCACTGTATTGATGATACTCAGCTGCATTTTTTGTTCCCATCTAAATCAGGTATGGTCATGTAGGTCATGGGCCAGTGTCTGGATGCTGATGGGGGACAATACACTGAAATTGATTCCTAGAATGATGCAGAATTTGTGGTATGTAGTTCTGGAGAAAGAAAGTCCTGGAGAAAGAAAGAAAGTCCTGGACACGCCTTCCTCAGACAAAAATGACGGGAGCTCTGAGTAGCCAGACCTTCCACAAGATTTGGTTCCCAGGGAGGGGCTGATCATTAATCCCCACTCGGAAGGAAGATAACCAGGAAGGAGGAGCTGGGTGGTAGAGCTGCCTCCCCCCCCTCCTTGCCTTGCCTGGTCAAAATATAGCATTTCGTGTTATCCATGTTTTTGATATCAGTGTTAAGTCTGGGAATATATCATAGATATGGGGAGCTTACATATCTCTCCACTCAAGACATCTCACAACATGATTAAAAAGTAGCTGCAAGTAAACATAAACAGTTATATTAAAACACAATTGAACTATTATATTAAAACACAACTGAACCAAAAGCAATTTAAAAGCAACTCTTCCATTAAAAGGTACATCATCCACCTGGTGAAGCTTTTTCCCCAGGAGTCAGTCAGCTATAAATCCTTTGAATCCATCTCCTATCTAACCAGGGTGCTTTCTCTTCCCAAATAAATCCTCATGACACAGGGATAAGAAGAGAGGGGAATCTATTAATCCTAAAGATGCTACAGAAAATGATTTTGGGATTCGTGGGCAAAAGAGAAGCCCAGAAGAAATTATGATCTGACATGAATTTCTTCACTTCTTCCCTAGCAAATAGCCTATATGTACAATACCAGATCTTTTTCATAACTAGCAGCCAGGTGTTTAAGTTATTCCTTGTTTATTTGACTTTTACTGTTCAGGAAAATTTATGGAAATCAGTAATAGTGCAACAGTAATAATTAATGACTAAGGAAGCAAACATAAATCAAGCAATCAACATTCTCACTAAATGCTATATTAAGAGTGCTAAAAATTAGAAAGGATGGACAAGAATTGTTCCACAATCATTTCAGTAGGCTGCAGTGAACAACCTTTCAGAACATGAGATTATATTGCCATGACTGAGTGTTACTCCTTGCTGTACAGGGTATGGTAATACACAAAAGTTAGTCTCATTTGCTAGAGCTGTTTTCAAATTGTGAAAGGAAAAGATTGTCCAGAGTGTGTAGACTTAACCTATAAATGCAGGGGTGAGTACCCCCAGCTAAGCAGATTTGCAATAGGACTGGTGGTCTAGAGCAGTGGTTGAGAACATTTGGCCCCTCCAGATGTTTTAAATTTTAGCCTCTATAATTCCTAATGACTGTTCCTCATGGTCAGGACTTCTGAGATTTGAAATTATCTGGAAGGCCAAAGCTCAAGAAACACAGATCTAGACGTCCACTTGATACAAGATCCTATGGAGAAGCAGATCTGCACCTGGTTCCATCTTACATGTTAGGTGCAGATGATCCCTCTGTAAACTTAATATGTACAGGTCTTCCTTCTCAAAATGTGAAAAAAGGTATCCTATCATATTCATGTACTGGATCATATATAGAGCAAAAAGGAAGAGATATTACCTTGTATGTGTGATGAAGGCTCACATGCTTGCTTCTCTGGGGTCTGATTAATGACTAAGACTAAGGCCCTTTCTGCACAAGGTGAGGGAATCGCTCCGTGCCATTACCTACAGCTTCTTCTGGGGTCCAAAGCAATGCAGACTGTCCTTGAAGCCCTTCCGCAGGGCTCCTCCTTGGTCCATGGCGAATTGGAACAGTGCGAGGTCTGTAGATCAGCACTGCTCCGGCTTCCAAAATGGTGGCTTCCAGCTTCCAAAATGGCAGCTTCCGGCTTCCAAAATGGTGGTTCTGGCTTCCAAAATGTCGGCTTTCAGTTGGTCATGGGTCCTGACCAACAGCTGGAGCTTGCCATGCCTAAAGCCCACCCTCCACAGATTGCAGACTTGCATTGGTGCGATCCTGCGAATCTGCACAAGGGAGCAGGAACGCAATGGCGCGTTCCAGGAAAATAAAGACCTGTTTTTTATCGTCTTTAGAAAACATGCTGGAGGACCACTTGGGGTCATTTCGGAGTGGACTGGGGTGCAGATCTCTGGTAAGTAGTCTGCTCCTAGTCCACTCCAAGGTGCAGACAACCTCCGTGAGAGGACACACTGCCCCGTTCTAATTGCCTGGTGCGGAAAGGGCCTAAGATAATTTATGACATATGGGAGGACCCATTAAATTACTGAGGGCAGAGTGGCAAGGGTGGTGCTGCAGGGCTCTTTCACTCCATGCTAGTGGACAAGACCCCCCCCCCCGACCCAAACTTGCAGAGCCCACAGGAATTCACTCTAAATTAGGAAGTTCCTTTTAATGTTAAAAGGAAGGTGATTGTTGGTTCTTTTCATTAATTTCTCTTAGTTCCATTTCGTTGTGACAGCAGCAACAGCAACTACAACAATGAAAGGAAGGAAGGAAGGAAGGAAGGAAGGAAGAGAGAGGGAGGGAGGGAGGGAGGGAGGGGTGGTTTACTGACCATTCTCAAAGACTGTTTGCTTCTATAATGCTTTTAGCTATTCTGAATGTGGCCTTGGAACTGGAAAGGCAAGATGCATTTTTTGTGGGTGATTGTTATGTGCCTTCAAGTCATTCTAACTTGTGGTGACACTAAGGCAAATCTGTGATGGGGTTTTGCCTTTGGCTTCCTCTGAGGTTAAGAGAATATGATTTGCCCAGGGTCATTGAGTGGGTGACTGATCTGGAATTTGAACTGTGGTCTCCCAGTGTCCTAGTCCAACAGTCAAACCACTACACTACCCTGACTCTCAAGATGCAAATCACTCCAATAAATAATGCTCCGTTAATAATTTAATGTATATCCTGCCTTTCTCCCAGCACAGGATTCAATATAATTAAGCCCATTGGCATTTTTTTTCTTTTTAAAGAAATAACTCTAAGCATGGTTTTGAATATATTTGTTCCAAAGCCATAGGTTATACCTTATGTGTTACCCTGGAGCCTGTATCCCACCTTAATCTTTGCTTAGGAATCATGGCTGTATTGTCTGGGGAAAAAGAAACAAATGAACAAGGTAATTATAAATATACTGACATCTATGTACCGTGTGTCTCTTTGGGTACATTGCTGTGTCTCTTTAGATGCATAGAAAAGTCCCTGGACAGAATAGGCTCTGGCAGTGGTTCAATATATAAAAAAAGAGACATTTTTATTTCAAGACTTGTCTTCAAAGATCCAACATCAGCAGACTGGCCAATTTCTTAGCCCACTTAGTTACAATTGTATGCTTTGCTAACCTTTCTTTGCACTCCCTCATCACTCTCTCTGTTGCCTCCTCAGAACCTGTGTCTGAAATGACAGACTGTTTTTTCCTCTTCTCCTTCTTCACTGCAGCACCTGTCACAACATCTCATGGGTCATCACTGGCTAACCCAGGAGAAGGCCGACTCCAGCTATCGACTATTGCGGTATTTTCCTTGTAAAATATACATTTTGAACTGCATTTGGTGAATTGTTTGAGCTGAAAACAGTACTGCAAGAGACAGGTACACAGTTTGAATGGTGGAGGCAGTCCAATCTGCACATTATGCTAGGAGGTACAGATCAAAAGGGCTAGCCCTAGCTTTAGGCAGAGTGGGATGGCTGCTTTGAGCAGCAGATGCTGGGAAGTGGCAGCAAGGTGTTGGAGGAAAGAGCTGTGAACTTAAGCAACCTTCCCTACTCCATGTAAGCCTATTGTTTACAGATGTGGTGAAAGATGTGTTCCTATCACCAGTGGTAAAGAAAGATGCAATTGTCAGTCCATGGAAGGAGCAATCCATGGAATCAGCAGGGTTGCTATCTTGCTTTTGGATTCCTCAAGCATTCCTAGTTCATTCAGTCATTTTTGTAAGGAAATGGAGTGGACTAGAGATGGTCCTATCTCTGATTGGCCTCATTTAAGAGCCTCATTTGTTCATAACTGATATATCAAAATTCAATTGCCAAATCAACATCCAAGCAGATTGCACAGTTCCCATACCTTCCATATATCCAGAGTTCAGACTGTGTGTACCGGAGCACATCTGGGGAGAAACAAATGGGATTTGAGTGAAAGGCATCTTGGATTCAAGGAGCTTAGTGCCAGGGCCAGAGAGTTCAGCTTCAATCTCTCGTTCACACTTCCATTAATTCATTATTTACATACCTGAGCCTGAGCGATAGTTTATATGCCAAAAAAGTAGAAAGAGTTGATCCTGACAAGTCTTAAATCTTATTCTGGTTCACTGTTGACATTTTTAATCAACCATGTTTGGAGTTTACCTGGCATTTATTTGATAAGAATTCAGCCAGGGGCATATAGGATGCTGCTTCAGGGTAGAAATACAGAGGAAAGCACCGGTGTAGACAGAACTTAAGAACACAGTCTGACCTGATCAAGAATGCCCTGTGTTACCCTGTTTTCTGGGGGTCCCGGGAGGGACACCAAATTGCTACAAGTTGGGGAAATTAGTTCAGAGCACAAGTTGGCAAAACGAGAGGCAGGGTAACTTAGCAGGATCTTGTAACCCAGTGTCTACGGGGTCAGGCCAAGTCAAGAAGCAAACTGGTTGGAAAATAATGAATGGTCTTTATTAAATACAGGCACATGATGTAACACAACACAAACACACAGATAACTAAGGAAAATAAAGGTATGAGTAAGATAGCGGGATTTTCAGAGGGATAGTTGGTTCGGGTGATACAAAACCTGTCCTGAAGTCTGGGAGAAAATGGAGAGCGAAGCTGGGGTTCGATGTATCTCAGCACGTGAAGCTGAGGGGAAGCTTGCCAAGCAAAGCGGCAGCAAGGCAGTCTGGAACTCGGGAGCGATCCGAGGAAGGTCTCGGAATCAAGGGTTTTTATAAGGAGAATTGTGACTGCAGGCTAGGTCGGACTTAGGGGAAAACAATAGATTTGGAGTTGGAGACAAAGCCTCCGAAAGGTCAGAATTTGAATGATTGATTTAGAGCCAAATTTATCAATAGAGTAGCCGGTATGCAAACGCGGAATTCTTGAGCATTGTATAGTCAGATGATCAAGCTGCCAGCGCGGGGCAGAGGATCTTTTGAGAGTTGCTCACATACCTAATGGAGGTACTTGCCTTGAGGTCTCCTAAAGCGGCAAGTCGGCTGTTTTCTGGCCTGCCTGTATTGTCTAGGAATATTACGGCGATAATTGGCCGAGCCTGTATGCGTGCTTGTCCGGTGGCCTTGCAAGCACGTGGAGGGGATATGTGAAGCCGAATTAGTGATATCAAATGATATCTTTTATATCCCCAAAGCTCGGGCTAGCCAGGGCAGTAACACCTGCAATAAGTATGATTATAGTCCCAGTCTTGTCTTTATTGTAAAACAGGTGGGGGGAAGAATCCAAACCAAAGCCTAAAGCATGAAGTCCTGTCTGCCCACATCTTCAAAAGAGTTTCTTAACACATTTCAGAAAATATTTGTTTGAGAGAGTTCCTTAGTAGCTGTTAACACCAAGAGAAACCTAGGATAAGTTTTTTTTAAAAAATTACATTTAACCATCTGTGTTTGTTTTCTGATGCTAGTTAACACATCATGTAATAAACAGCTTATTTTCAAAGGAAGACTATATCATGGTAACTTCTATCCGTGTCAACACAAATATAAAATTGAAAAGAATGTGACTGATTCTCTAGTCCTTTCAAGCCTATAAGTACTTGAATGTTTGTGAAAGTTCTAATTACCTTCAGTTTGGGTTTCCACCCCTATACACAATCCAGGGGTGGCTCATGGCTCTGATGTTTTAGCTTGAACTCTGGGTTTTAGTTAAAATTCTAAAGGAGCAATCCAAGATACCGACAGTCCTGAATCTCTTTTGGGACTAAGAAGCCCTTGGATAGTGCCTATAAAAGTCATAGAGGAACCCAGAGCGGATTTCCTTCTTACATCAGAGCCACCAGCCAGTACAACTCCTTCCCTTTGAACCTTAATTGATGTCAACTAAATAACAGGTTTTAGAATTTGACCTGTGCTCTGAGACTTACATAGAATGCATTTATCATGTGGAGGAAGAAGATACGCCTGCAAATGGATTTTCATGCTTCATGCTTCCAAACATAAGTTGTACATTTCTTTTGAAAATCCTTATCATATCAGAGTTATGACCTGTGAAGTGGAGAAAAAAAAATTCCATGGAGTGAAGATACTATTTCCCTGCCCATTCCTTCTGTTGAATTACTAACAAAAGGCTCAGAACTGATGGGGCCATGAATGAGGTTAGATTTTTATAATGATTAAGAAATGAGGATGTCTGTTTTCTGCATTTTAAGAACAGTTTGTCTGGAATCTTCCCAAGTACTCTCCTGCTTTTTTTTTTGCCTTTCTTTTTGGGCTAGTTATAAAGATCATAATAAATTTGAAGTTATTTGAAATATTTAGAGAGAAAAAGGTCTTGGAAAATGTTTTACTAGGTCTTCACTTTTACTTCTGAAGGCTGTAGAATAGTAAATGAACTGTTAAGAAACGACCTTACAATATGTAACTGATTTTTCATAGAAAGATTGCTCTTCTATCAGTAGGTGGTGCTGTGGCTAGAACAAGACACCCACTTGTATTAGCACTGCTGTTCTGTCTTGATCTTAGCCGAAGACATCAGTTGGAATGTAGCTGTGAGGGGAGACAAAATGAGGGCATTGCTCCTTCATAAGCATTCTCCCCTCCCCCCCGAAATTTGTCTTCAGTAATGAATTTCTGTCTGTAATGTAACTTAATACTTCAGTTGGGCATTTAGAAACATAATTTGGGCATCCACAGAAAAGGGGAAGGCACAGTTACAAGAAAAAGTCAGCATGGCATAGTGGTTTCCACATATGACTCCGTAGACCAAGAACTTCCTGACAGTCAGAGCTGTCCGGCAGTGGAATATGCTGCCCCGGAGTGTGGGGGAGTCTCCTTCTTTGGAGGTTTTTAAGCAGAGGCTGGTTGGCCCTCTGTTGGGAATGCTTTGATGTATGTTCCTGCATAGCAGGGGGTTGGACTGGATGGCCCCTATGATCCCTTCCAACTCTATGATTCTATGCTATGAATCCTCACTTGACCATGGAAACCCACTGGGTCACCTTGGGAAAGTCAGACTCTTTCAGACTCAGAGAAGTGCAAAGGCAAACCCACTCTGAACAAATCCTGCCAAGAAAACCCCGTGATAGGTTTACCTTAGGGTGTCCAAAAGTTAGAAATCACTTGAAGGCCAACAACAGCAGTTACAAGAACACAAACAAAGCAAATGTAAGAGTTCTAAGTGTAGATGATTTTCAATATCTCACTTGGAATACTAGAAATTTTAAGACTGAAGGAAATTTTCATTGGAGGGCAGAATTCATATTTGTGGACAATGTCCTCCTCCCTGCTACATATCTGCATGCGGTACCCCCACAATAAATCTATAGACATTCTTTCAGAGCCATGAACTCATAGCTTCTTATCACCTCTTTGCCCCTGTCAGAGCAAACAGGCTTCTTCTACTCACATTTGCTGTATTTGCTGTAACTCTATACTTCCACAGCCATATCTGCTGATATTTCTACTCAATTTAAGTGGAGATGTGAGCAGCTCTTTCAAGTATCTTTTGCTCTGATCCTTAGAGCCAAAACAATATCTCCCCAGGACCTCATTCCATGGCTTTTGTTCTTTAGAAACATTTGGTGGGTGGTGCTGAGTGGTTAGGGACAAAGGTGCTCTGAATAAAAAAACACAGGACCACATCATTCAGGGAAAAAAGGCCACAACTTTATTGGCTACAGATACAGAATGGGTTGGCAGACACATGGGTCTGGATCCTGGCATCAATCAACCCACCTGTTGACCAGTGAGTGCAAACTTCCAGCCTGATGCTGGAATCCCAGGAATGACAAGGGGGGGACCACCCACAGTGCCATTCCTGCCACCAGGGGGTAAAAAGGTGCATGTCCTCCCAAGCTGGGCACACCCATCATCAGCTTGTACCTCTTGAATCCCAACCCTCCCCGAAAAAAATCCTATGTCCTACTAATGATCAAGTGCACTTGGTAACAAACATCCTTGATCCAAGGCTGATGCAACCGCTTCAAGAAGTTGTACCAAAAACAAAGTGTGCACAATGGGTGGCTGAGCGGGGAGCTGACATGAAGAAACTGGCTAACTCTCAGCGGGGAAGGAGGTATTTTACCCCTGCAGCCCAATCTAACTGAAGCCTGCAAGCAACCACTCAGGCTGGGCTCAGGCAGCCAATGAGATTGAACCAAATTCAATCTCATTGGCTCCCACTAAAGAGGGCCTTCTAGTCCATGCAGTGGCCCAGGATGGCATCCACTGCCACATGGACCAGAGGAAAAGGCAGGCCTCTGCTCTCTCCCCAACCGCAAATGGTGCTGTGAGAGGAAAGTCATGCAGCATGTTCCTCAGTCCAATATTATGCGCAATATATACATATCTCCTGGAACTATTATTTTTTATTGCATCAATTTTATATATTTCTGTTTTGTTTTGAAAATACTGGGTACACCACCTTGAGATCCCTAAGGGATGAAGGATGGCATATTGGCAATTTTTTTAAAAAAAGAAACATTTTATAAACACAGCAACATCCACAGATGCTTTCTGTTTTCTAATTGTCTAAACCTTGCTTGCTTTGAAGTTTGCTTCTCTGCTTATTTTCCATCCTACAAAATGTAATATGGTGAAAGGAGAAATACTACTACTTCTAGTCATCATCACCATCACCCCCATCATCCTGATGTTTAGTGCAACCACTTTCCTTTGTTAGATCTTGGGAGCACTGGTGATCTGAACTGACAACCCTTAAAAGTAATATATTTCAAATAGGATTATAAATATGAGCAGCTGGCATTTTTTTCCAGCTAGAAGAATTTGCCAGAATACACAGGATGCCTTCCTTTCAGAGAATACAACTGCATCTGCTGCCCTTGGGAGAAAAATCTTTAGTGTCTGGAAGATTATTTTTTCTCTTACCACAGCTTTGTTCTGTCTTTTTAGATCTATGCAGTTTCTAATTTTTCTGTTTTTCTTTACTACAGGCACCATAAGCAGGGCACCATGCAGTTGATTCTGTTATTTCCCCTCTAATCACTCCTATTTCTTCTCTTCTCTAACTCTGTCTGTTTTTTGAAGTAACAGAACAAAAATTCCCTAAAGTGAATGTTCTGTACAGTATACAGTTCAGCAGTCGCCTTCAAAATAATATTCATCACTGGTTCTCCTTTTAGAACTTCAAGATCTCCAAATACTCCTGGGGTTATCTGATTTTGATCATCTAATTGCAAATAAATTGAAATGGAAGGTTTTGCCCTTGCATAGTGTCTCAGCAAAGATTTGTCCAATACAGTAGTCACATAACGCTCAAGATACCCCAGAGCTCTTTGAATCAATATCTGCATTGTTTGGTGCAGAATCATCACGCCATCTCCATCCACATTTTACAAAAAAGCCAGATGATCTCATCACTCATTTGTGGTCCTCCTTTCTTTACTGTAGTAGGAGATGTAGCTTTTTAAAAGAATACAGAACAATCCCTACAGCTATGAATGACCCTCAGAGGCACTATCAGAATATCAGGCATTATCAGAAATGTGAGTTTTTTCCATGGCATTCTATGATCCATGTCACAGTGGTGTCAAACCTGAACACTTTACTACCAGTTGCTAACATTTCCAGGCTGAAGCTGCCCCCTCCTCCTCCTCCTCCTCTCATGTCAACTATACTTTGCTCCTAATTTTAAGAAATACCTAATGTCTAGCTATTGATGTCCACAGTGACCAAAGTATTTCCTAGTGGTAGCCCTGGTGGCACAGTGGTTAAATGCCAGTACTGCAGCCACAAGGTTGTGAGTTAGATTCTGCTGGGCTCCAGGTTGACTCAGCCTTTCATCCTTCTGCAGGTTGGTAAAATGAGTACCCAGCTTGTTGGGGGCAATTAGCTAACACACTGTAAAACCACTTAGAGAGCACTTAGCTGATAAGCAGTATAGAAGTACACATGATATTGCTATATTGGTAAAAGGAAACCCTGAATCTGCTGGACACTTGCAGATAATCCATGATGAAATAATCCAGGATCAGCTCTGCAGCAGATATCCAAATATACTCTTGAATATATTGCTCCAAGACTCAAAGTCATTTTTGAATGTCTGCAGCTCACCTATGATCACTTTATTTATTTTGGGCTGATGTTCTGATTTTTTCCCCCTATTTCTGCCAGGTCAAACATGTTTTCCATAACAGCAACACACACACACACACACACACACACATACACACACCAACTCTCTCTCACATACATCTTTTATATTATTACTGTTCATAACATCCATTATTAAGCTTATATTGGTTTGTACTCTTGATCCGGGCTCTTGGAGGGCCCATTTGTAGGGTCAATGGAAAACAATAATATCAGGTAATGCAAATCTCCACAGTTTTTGTCCTCACATACAATTTTCCAACCTTTCTCCCACTGTGTGAGGACATGACGATTTCTACACAGTTTTTATTTGCTTTTTGCATTTTGAGAAATCTTTTGGGAAATTCTTCTGTACAGAAAGAATGGGCTTTCCAGTCTTCTGCCACAGAAGCAGTGTTTTTTGCAGAAATACGCTATTTCCTGTCTTAGCCGAAGACATCAGTTGGAATGTAGCTGTGAGGGGAGACAAAATGAGGGCATTGCTCCTTCATAAGCATTCTCCCCTCCCCCCCGAAATTTGTCTTCAGTAATGAATTTCTGTCTGTAATGTAACTTAATACTTCAGTACATCCCACGTGTGTTGCTTCACAAATCAATTCCCTCTAAAGACTTCCCAAAGTGTGAAGAAGCTTGTAGGTGTTCTGTTTTTCCTGACAGGGTTTCTTGAGTATTGGGGAAAAAATTTCATGTAGGAAATAAAAAATAATTAATGTACTTTCCATCTCTACCTTCTAGTCATCGTGACCTTCCAAACGCTCTTTCCACAACCTTTGATGGCTCATTTACCCTTGACCTTTATGACCTAACCTTCTTTCCTTTCCCATAAATGCTGCTTTAAATCTTAGCTTATCTGAAAGCTGTAATACCAGGTCCACTTAGATATTGTTCTGTCAAAAGCAAAAAGTTTGCAGGGTGCAAAGACAAAGGCAGCAAAAATGATGAAGGTATTAAGGTTTTTATTAGACAGCAGGCAAGCAGAAAAAGGATACAGGAAGTTTACTGAGCCAAGATGATGCTTTCTCTTTTCTGTGTTGCTAGGAGCTCAAAATAAGCAACCAAGTAGAGATTCCAACTGGACAACAGGTACAGAGCATCTCTGCAGTCACGGTCAGTGTTCAAGGTCATGGAATCTGAGAGCAATATTTGTACACAAAGGGATGTAAGTCTCCATGAATATCCTTCTTGAAGGCAAGAATAGATAATTTTACCATTTTTCTCCTCACTGCAAGAATGTCGTTGAAAACTGCAATGCAAGACTTATAAAAGCATTTTTGTGCGTGTGCAAAACATGGCATTCTTTGCACAGAAAACATTCTTCTGGGCCAAAAAGGTACAAGCAGCATCTTCTGCACAGTCTTTTTTTTTTTTTAAGAGAATAAGTCATGAACTATAAAGATTCTTGTCAATTGTATAGCATTCTCCTTGTTAGAATTTCTCAATACTTGGGAAATCTGTTTTTCAACTATTTTGGAATAATTTTGAATATTCTTTCTGTCCCTCACCAACCTGTGCATTGACACAGGCATTAATTGCACCTTTGCCTGAACTCTGACTTCTAGCTCTTATCAGTGTTTAGAAAACATATCCTTGGTAATTAGCACCTTATTAATGGCAACTGTCCTTTCTAGCCATCTACTCTGAAATTTCAAGGGCATAACACCCTGGTTATGGTAAACACAGCAGGGAAGTAAGCCAAAAAAATCCACCTGGCCAGAGATACAGAAGCCTGAACACGGAAGGAAATTGAAATAAGTGCCAACTTACTGCTCAGAACAACGTCTTCTGGCCATTTCCCATACAGATGCCTCCCACCATTTTTCTAATTGTTTGCCTTTAGCTGTTTCGTATCTTGAATCCTAAGCTACCTTATACTTGATTAGTTCCACCCATGGATTTGCACTCAATTTTCCTTGAACTTGTTCAGATCATCTTTCCTAAAGCACAAGATGTACATCAATCAATCAATGTTAATCAGCAACTTTATTCATATGCTGCCTTTCCCCAAAGACAGGGACTCAAGGTAGTTATGTAACTATGCTCAGCTTTCTTTCTCTTCTATATTATAATTTCCAAGATGATATGGTCATTTCTACCACAAGCTTCCCATAACTTTTATCTCATCAATCACTTCTGTGTTGGTCACCATTAGTTCAAAGAAAAGGAGATAAACCCTGACTTCATCCTTCCTTGTGGAATATATGAGAAAGTGCGAAACACAAACAAAACCAAATCCTCAACACAGTATGGTGCAAATAGAAAGAGACATACTGATTGGTCAGAAAGATGCAAACAATCCATACAATGATACTACCTTCTAACAGAGCATGCAAGAAGGCTACATTTATCACAGTTTTGGATTTGGGATTGTTATACAAATGCTCAAAATCACTTTTTAAAATTTGCCAACAGTCTAATACTGAGGTCATTTCCGCCATATGCTGTTACAGTGCTATTATTCCACTTTCAACATCCTGTGCTATCCTGGGGTTTGTAGTTTACTGAGGCCAAAGGGCTCTCTGGCTGAGAATTCTAAAGGCCATCCCTAAACTGCAAACCCCAGGATTCCATAGGATGCTGAAAGTGGAATAAAAGCACTATAACAGTGTAGTGTGGAAATGGCCTCAGTATTAGACTGTAGGCAAATTTTAAAAAGTGATTTTGAGCATTTGTATAAATATCCCAAATCCAAAACTGTGATAAATGTAGCCTTCTTGCATGCTCTGTTAGAAGGTAGTATCATTGTATGGATTGTTTGCATCTTTCTGACCAATCAGTATGTCTCTTGCTATTTGCAGCACCTAGCCACAGACAGAAAAATTATGCTAGTTTAGGTTGAATTGGTTGCATAGCATTAATACAAATCTGTTAAAGGAAATTTCTCCAATATGTGATTTTATGAAATCTCAAGTTCTTTGCTTTAGATGTATGAAAACCATTGCAAATTTTGGGAAGGTATTATAAAATAAATGAACCAAATAAATTTTTCACCAGTCCATTCTTTACACAAGGGGTAGGAATACTGTTATTGCATCCATATTGGGAATACTGTTATTGTGTTCACTGAAAACTCTTTGATTGATTTTTAAATTCCATGTTGGAATTGTTGGTCTCTTTTCCTAGCAATCCCATGACAAAGGATGTGCAATTTTGAGACTTACACCGCAAAATTCTTTCCATTCTACTTCAAAACAAGTCCTGACTCCCTCAAATTCAAATGTTCTCAAGTTTTAAAATTTTAATTGTTCAGATTTAGGACTACTCTACCTACCTTTTTCTATGTAACATTCTATCATTTATAGGTACTGGTTTATGCTCAGTCCTATTCTGGGTAAGCAAAATAGTGAAAGAGAAGGGTTAATAGGTTAAAAAGAAATACAAGTGGTAGTTTTAATTGTATATTTTCCTACTCATCATGCAACTGCCTTTCTGCAGTTGTGGGACTGAGTGTTCCTGTGAGGCAAGAAGCATTGTCGACAGCAGTAGTGCTGCTGGAAGGGTCTCCCATGTCAGATAAGCTTTTGCTGAGAAGCCAGACTAAATGCACCAGACAGTTACTGGGCAGCATCAATAATGGGGGGTGACGCTGGAGGATGCTATCTCAGAGACACTAGAAAACTTTGATAAATGTTTGGTAAGGAGGAAGGCAGCAAGAAAAGAGGAAGATTGCATTGCTGACTCAGTCAAGGAAGCCACAGCCCTGAGTCTGCAAGACCTGAGCAGAGCTGTTGATGATAAGAATGACTTGGAGATATCTCATTCATAGGGTTGTCATAAGTTGAAGTTGAACTGATAGCACTTAACAAGAACAACAGATACCTTCCTTGCTTTGTTAGGTGGTATTAATAGCAGAAAAAACCAGCCTTACTCTTGGACAGAACATGCAGGGTCTTCAGAAGACACATTTCTACTTTGCATGTGTGTGCTTAATAACATAGGAGCTCTACTGTGGCCCTTCCACACACCAGGACAAATTGTGACAAATGCTGTTGTCAAACACAGACTTGTATGTTTGTAGACTAACATTAGCAGGTGAACAGATGATGTGGCTATTCACCAGGAAAGCATATTTGTCTAAGAGAATTTTAAGAGAAAAAGCAATTGCATTCTCTGAACTAGATTAGGATAAAATAAAGCCATGACTCGAGTCAGCTATTAGATAAATAAGAGTGTCATTCTTTTCCATATTCCAGTAGAATGTGTAGACCAATATTTCCCAATAGCAGCTATTACCAGAAGATGGAGGAGGCATTATGAAGCTCATTGAAACAAGGGTCATAACTGAGAGCATTTGAAAACAATGTAGAGTAAGAGGTTCAGGGAAAGAAGGAAGGCTTCTTGCAAGAAATAGAAGAGATCAAGAGATAGCTGCATCTTAAGAAACACAGAAAGAAAAGCACAAAAGGACACATATAGCACATCTTCCACCGTGATTTCATTAAAACTAGTCTGCCACAACACTGTGAAATTTACTTATCATATGAGTCACCTCCATGTAGCGAACAGAATTTGGAATGCTACTTCTTGAAGAGTAACTTGTTATTCATTACTTTTTAAGAAATAATTTGTTGTAGCCACTCATTAATACAGGAATGATCTGTTATATTAATGTATCACTTCAGTTGCTTGTTAATTTTTTTAAAGGGCCAAAGTTTGTCCCAAAAGGGTCTATAAAGCAACATTTTAGGACCATCGACTACATGTTACGCATTACCCTAAAAATATAAAAACATTTCCAGCGATTACATTTTGTTTTAAAAGTTACAACATTGATAATGTAGTTACCCCAAAATGAGTATGTTCCAGCTAACATCATTACTTCTAACGTATTACTTCCAAACTTTGGTTTATGAGCTTTCATGGTCCCACTCCACCTTTCCTAACAGCACATGCAGATTTACAGTGAGATGGCGGTGCCCCTGTATGATAAATAACAGTAACCATTTAATAGCACTGTTCTTCATTGCTCAAAGACTTTCAGGAACATTATCTTGGTACTTCCAAATGACATAGAAGGATCTGAGGGTTGAGTAACTGGAATTAGTACAGGGATGTTCAGCAGCCTCCTTGAGTTGAGTTCAAAGAAATGGGAATTGTCGATTGCAACTATGGCCCTTACTGCATGAAGTTGTCATACTGTCAGAGCAACACATTGTTCCCAGTCCAGGATCCACGCTATCACATGATGTCATCGCTAACTAGCTGCTTTCATGTTCCCATACATTGCAAATCAGCCCTTTTTCAATGCCAGAAAAAATCTGGCAATGGTCCCCTTTCCCATCACAATCCCAACAGCTTTGTGAGTGCGGTTTCTCCATAGCACTTCCTGCCATAGCCGATCCAGGGGTAGGTGTGGTGTGGGCATTCCCAGGTTGTCCCTCCCTCAGCTACTCCCATGGGATAGTAACTTCGAAATTTATCACCTCTCCATGTTTATTTTAAATTTCTCTTTGCGTTAAAATTTTTATTTTTTTTAAATACATTTTTTAGCATACAGGTATGTCATGGGGTTACAACATTGCTGTGCTAGTGTGGCTTACAAATAAACACACACCCCCAACCAATCAGGAGCTGTGGGGCAGGGAAAAGGACTTGACAATGACTTTGTAATATGGTGGGAACACTAGTGGCAATAACACTTCTCATCCACTTAAGTCAAAAGGGTGCTGTAGAGAGCATTCATAACCTGATATCATCACAAAAATGGCAATGCTGGGATTGAAATGGAACAACGCGCTATTAAGGTATGGTGCAGTAAGGGACGATGACTTAAAGATCATTAATTTCAATAGGTCTACTGTAGGAAGGAAGAGCCATTATGCTGTAATGCTTTGAACATTGAACAATGACTCTGGAAAGCAGGCTTTGAATCTCCACTCAGCCATGGAAACTCACTGGGTCACCTTGGGCAAGTTGCACCCTCTGAGCCTCAGAGGAAGGCAAAGCAAATGTCCTCTGAACAACTCTTTCCAAGAAAACACCATGATAGGTTCATCTTAGGGTTGCTATAATTTGGAAACAACTTCAAGGTACACAACAACAAAGTGTAAGAAGAATTTATATTAGACCTCATCCTGTGCTCTTATACCATGTCTTCATGTTGCCTGGACCTACTCAGTCTCAAGTGATCAAGGATGCAAATCCTGGAGAGAAAACCCCACTGAACATGATAAGATTTGGATGTCAGTAGTATGAGGGTGGGAATCCTGCAGCCCTTCGGGTGTTAGAATGTAGCTTCAGCATTTCTCACTATTGCCTATGCTGCCTAGGCTGATTGAGACTGCATGAACATCTTCATAATTCCCACCCCTGTAGGGCTTCAGGATTATCACTCCCACAGAAAAGAGGGGTAGGTTTACAATGTACTGTAGGAAATACAAGTTGAAAGTTAACAGAATTCTCTTTGGATTTCTTTTCGTTACATTTAAGGTTGTGGAAAGTTCTTGTTAAAATGTGTTGCAAATAATTGCAGCAACATAATGCATAATTTAAAAGGAAGCAGGAGCACAACTTCCAGGCTCTGTAGGTTACTAATTCGGCTACATCTGCATTATCAGTTTAAAACATGTTGAAATTCTAATTTTACTCAGAGCAGACTGGGACTTGTAGCTCTGTGCTGTTTCTGGCATTTTATTAGGACCTACTTCCAATCCTACCATAGCGTAACAGCAGCTGGTTCAAGGATTTTAGTGATGGTTCAAGTATTTGAAATAAAGTTTCAACTAGTAGGATCAAAAGGTCAATGAATTGGTGTGCACAACTATTTTATTGGCAAATTGATGCCCCAGTTGCCTTAGTTCTGCTTTCACTTTAGGAGCTCTATATCCTGGATGAGATCTGTATTGTCTGAATAGGATACAGAGGAGGATCATCTGATAGAGAAAGTGATTCGGATTCCAGTTTTCCCCTCCACCTGAACTTTCATTTTTTCCCCTGGAAATGGCCTCTGAATAAGCATGAGGGAGGTGGGGTTGGACTTGAGATTAAAACTGCAAAGCAATTTTCCAAAGATGCAAACAGATACTACGAGGAATGGTAGTAAAAAGCAATAGCTTTCTTTTTTAAAAAAACAACAGCAGAATCACTTAAAAAAGAGAACTATTTTCAAGGGAAAATAGATACACTGAAATTTTTCTTACCACTGATGTCCTCTCTTTCTCAAGTTCCACCCTGATTTTGCTGCAATGATGCTGAGCAGAAAATCAGTGGGGCAACAGCAAAATATCCTGCAGCTCATTTTTGGAATAAAACTGTGCGAACTAACTTCAGAGCAAGCTGTGTGCTCCCATGTGCCATGAATTAAAGGTGAAATTGCGACATTGGAAAGAAAATAAAGATATAAAACTAGAAGAGTGAAAGTTGAAAGTTTTAGAGATGGTAGAAACAGAAAAATTAGCATCCTCTTTGAAAAATAAACCAATACAGAATTTTGAAAGGGAATGGAAAGGAGTATTGGACTGGATAAAGACATAGATTTATAAGATGTAGAGATATGGAAACAAGATAAAGGGTAATTGCTTTTATTGATAATAGAAATGTAATTGCTCTTCTTTTGTGTAAACAGAAATAATGTAGTTTCAACTGGAGAAGTATAAGCAGAAGTGGGGGAGGTGGGATACATTTAAAGAAGATGTGACCCACTTGTTCCTTTTTTGTTTGGTAACTAAACTTTAATAAAAACATTACAAGAGAATTAAAAGTGAAATTGCTTGGTGACTGGCGAGAGAATTTGCTGCTAGTTTGCCACTAACATCAGGTAGCATGGAGTCACAATCAACATGGTAGACACAATACATCATAAGTTCAGAAGAGGCAATGGAACTCCCACTCTTGGAAGTTCCCCATTCTTGTTGTAAACAATAGCTCTCTATTTCTCTCTCTGTTTGCTGGTGAGAAAAAAGCGTGAAAAATTCAGGTCAGAGCCAATGGGTCATGATGGCCTCAGAACAAAATTATTTCATTGATTTCTTTAATGTCATCATTAGGTTACCTTTGAGGCTTGCAGGTGAGAATAAGCAGTTATCTTTCAACTTTCTGTGTTTCTCCACTGCTCACTGGCAATTTGTCTTCAAGTTTGTGCATGTATTTGAAGAGCCAGACAACCCTCTTTATTTTCTTGCTCTACTTCTGTAGGTCTCTATCAGCTATCATTTAGTGCAAAGTATTAATTTATCACTTTTCTGACCACAAGGGCCCCTAAAGTGATGCACAATAAAAAAAAATCTAAAAGAAAAATTCTTAAAAACCTGTTTTAAAAGCCAACATTCTTTAAAAACAGATCAAAGACAATGCTTAACATACAGTCTTAAAAACCAGTTTTGAACACCAGTGGTCATATGAAATAATATGGTTTGGGATTGTATGTAGAATCAGTCCTCCTGCTCAGTTAACTCTGAAAGTGTAGATGTTAGTGGGCATATTCACCTGGATGTGCTTTAACTTGCACTCTCTTTCTGGAATTCAAGGAAGCTGCTTTCTTAATTCATGTAATTCTCAGGACATTGTGGCAAACATGAAAGTGTCTACAGTCATTATGACAATCTCTATAGCTCACATTGGTAAGGAGAGTCCAAATTGGAGGCAGCTGTGTTGCTCTCATGTCACCGAACCAGTTCAAACAATATTCATCTCTATCTGAATGAAACCTTTCATAAAAGGAATAGGTTTTCCCTGCCTATTAAAGATCAAGCCATTGCCAAACATCTTGCATTACAAAAGGGATAGAATTCAAAGACATAGCTCTGTCAGTCTGGATCAGTATGGAAAGGGATCTTGTAGCACCTCTGAGACTAACTAAGACAAAGAAATTGGTAGCATAAGCTTTTGTCGATTCACGTATACTTCATCAGATGAAGTTCATGCATCTGATGAAGTACAGTTAAGTTTATGATAGTTTATGCTGCTGGCTGCTTTCTTTCAGTTAGTCTCAAAGGTGCTACCAGATCTCTTTACATACAAAAGAGATAGTTCATCATAACAATATGTTGTTGGTGGTAAAAATCTATCCCTCTTCCAATTATTTTGGAGATTGCTGTGAAACTCAGACTTCGGGAACAGGGGGATGGCAGAGGACATCACTATCGGTGCTCATAAATTAGTCCTGGGGCTTCAACCCAGTGAGGCCTGGCACCACTACATGACTGGCAATATTCAGACCACGTCAGCCATTCTTCCTATTCTTGCTAGTGTCTCAGAAACTGGGAAAGCAACCTGACAAGAGTGGTGGTGGTGGTGGTGGTTCAGTAAGTTGTAGGCTCCCAAAGTAATTTTTCTGTCACTATAATCTCAGCTTCAGAAATTGTATAGAACTGAAAAGAGACAATTTATGATATGCAAGGAGGTCACTCATCACTAGATTGTAGTTTCTAAATTTATGCCCATTTCCTTATGACGAGGCTCTTGTGAGTTGTCCTGTCTCAGTCCTGGCAGGGAAAGCAGTGGAACAGGAATGCCCCACTCCATGTGGGACTGGCTCTGTGTGGAAGGGAGCATTACCACACCTCTTCCTTCTGTACTGCAGCTGGGCAGGACAGGTAGGTAGGGGAATGTAACACAACTGTAGGCACTCAACAGATTTTATCCATTTAGCGAATACCCTGCAAGTGTGACATATTGGGGTGGGCTTGCAGCAGGCTGGCCACAGCATTGTGTGGAAGCATGACCAGCTAATTGCTGCCATCCTGTCCCCATAGCGGGACAGCCCTGGTGTGTGGAAATGGCCCAACTTCTGAGCCAATATTTCCCTTTTTGACACATCCTTGAAAATGCAAAAAAGTGGGGGTTGGGTGGGAGGAAGAAAGAAGAAAAATCCATTTTGATCCTTGTTTCAATATATTCAGCAGCTCCACTGCTCTGTGTAACAGGAATCAATGTACTGTGAACCCAGGTCAGTTCTCACTATCACTCTGACATGATTGGCAATGTCAAAATATTATATCCTTTATGTTCATTTACACAATGCTAAGTCTAATTTAAAGCCTGGGAAAACCACTCTTTTGGACTACATGCTGGCTGGAGGATTCTGGGAGTTGTAAACAAAAAAAGCAACATTTCCAAGTTTTGGTATAGCTAGGCTAGTTTTTGCTGTTTTTATTAAATGAAAGCACCAGACAAGATACTGCATGCACAGTGTCCCTATTTATTGGGTAGCCTTATTGTTTCCCTTGTCAAGGAGACAGGGTAGAAACAAAGCTCCTCCATATGTGGCCGGGCATCTACTTAATAGATTTGCCATTTGACCACACCACTGCCTAGGCTTATCTTGAGAAGCAAGTGGCTGCTTTTTTGGAGTGAGGCTGCTCATTGAGACAGTATCTGTACCATATACCACTGTGACTGCCATATCTACATCCTGTGCAACCCTGGAATATGTAGCTTGGTGTGAGCTACAGAAATCTAGTGCACTCCCTTCAGCTATAGTGCTAGATGTCTTTACAAGAGAATTCCAAATGCTTCACCAAATTACAAACCCCAGGATTCCATTGGGTGCAGCCATGACAATTAAAATTGTATCAGTTGGATACAGTAGTTGAATATATCCTAAAGATGAATTCTGAATTTGAGAGGGAACCTTTCCCCCCTGTTCTTCTCCTCAGTACATTAATGGCGGGGGTGGGTGGAGCGCTCAGCATTTGGTCTGGTTAAAATGCAAGGCAATAAATTGTTTGAAAGAAAATGTCTCACAAGATGTTTCCTTTTTCACAGTCACTTTTTTTTTCCAAGGTGAGAAAGGCTTCTAATAATGCCGCTGAACAATTCAATTTCTTTAATAGAGACAGCCAAAAGGCTCCTGTTTATAAAACGTCTTGAAATTGTCCATGGGGTACACATAAATTGGTTTTAACTAGGTCAGTGCAGCTTTCAACAGAGCAAAATGCAATGAATTTGGTTACTACATGATGGAGAAGATGCAGCATAAGCAACTTCTTTTGCTTTTTCTGCTTAATCTCTCCAAGTCTGTGAAATCTTTGGAGACTTTAATTAACAATCAGAGGGGGCAATTCTTTAACATTTTTAAATAAGAGCTTTAAACATCTGTTGTTCTTTTCTTGGCTATTAGAGCAGCTTTCTCTTTCCCCAGATTGTTTTCTGAAAATCTCAGAAAGCATTATAGAATCAAATATATAGTGTAGGCAGATCTCTTTTAGGCATCCTTTCCAGAACCCCAGCAGCACATTAATGTGTGCTAGCTGCAGGGATGCATGAAATAAATTAAATGTTTTGTTCTGCCATATTCTGACACACTGGTCTGAAGAAGTGTGAGTTCTTACAGTATAGGTCCTTGGGTTTTACCACAATTTCCTGGGTGGTGTTGTCTCCAGATCCACTCATTCCATTCTTTCCAAGAGCTGTTTGTAAAGTGCTGATTGACATTTTACAGATGAAGGCTAGGATACATGTGGCCAAGCAACATCAGTGTGTGGTCAAGGTGGCAAGTTATTAATGAGGAAGAACACAGAGACCAGGAGATGCTGCAGCAGTTGGCTTTTGACTGAGCCTACTGGGAAGGGCAAGATTCTTTCCCTCTTCTGCTCTCCCTGCTGCTGATTTAATTGAGGGCAAACTAATTTTGCACTTTGAATTCAGTTTGAAGCAACTGAAATAAGTCAACAACAAAGGGGGAAAGTGGGAGGAGGAAAGAGGGACTGGGACGTTTTAAAAGCAGCTGAAAAATAGGACAATAGAGGATTAATTGTGATTGTCCCTGATAAATCAGGACAGTTAGAGGGTATTTCATAGTGATTTCTTAAGATTGCACTAAGGTTCTTCTGAAGGATTTTTAAAACGGAGGCATGGCCTGGTGAAGTGTTTCTATGGATTAAAGAGAATATTATTTTTAAAAAATCCTAGTAATAATGTAAAAGTGCTGTTTCACTGATACACTACTGCATTATAACACTTTTAAAAAGGAAGTTAATTTCTTGAAATTAAAAAGAAGCCCAGACAAGGGCAGGAATAAAACACTGCAAATGATGCCAGGAATGGTTAAAAAGTAGTCCAGGACAACATTAACATTTGGATTTTTTGGAGAAGAAGAAGAGGAGGAAGAGGAAGAAGAAAGGTGAGAACTACTGCAACAAATAGGTCAAACTCCTAATACATATGTTCTGTCTGGCAGAGCCTTCTGAGGATGAGGGTATTGAGGATCTATGCTGATGTGACCCCTGCATATTATTATTGATGCCAAAACTCTTCTAGGAGATAAAGGCCAGATATGAGTGATGGCTTGCGTATGGCAAGAAGAGAATGGAACTCTGCCTGCCTGAGTTTTAAAATCTTTCAGGGGAGGCTTTCTCTTGGTTGCACCATCATCACAGACGCATTTGGCAAGGACATGGGGAAGAACCCTCTTGGTGATGCTCCTGGGTTGTGGATTTTTTTCCCAGGGAAGAGTGACCCCCTCTCTCCTCTCTTTCTGCTGGTAGACAAGAAGTTTTCTATTCATCCAGGCCTCTGGCTCATTATTTGTGTTGCAGAAGGGACTTTAATGGAGCTGTGCTTCTATCTTTTTTATTATGTTTTAAGTATATTTTAACTGTTTTAACTTTGTGTGTTTGAATAATGGTTTTAACGTTTGTACTAGTAATTTGTTTTTTGGTTTTTTTTTTAGCTGTATCATGTTTTAAACTGGATATAAGCTTCCTTGACTCCTGCCCAGGGGAGAAAGGCGAGATATAAATTAAATAAAGTCATTAAAAAGGTCACATTCTGTACCTCCACTAAACATACCAGGAAATTGGAGGTTATAAAAGTTACTTTTTTGGGTGGTAACTCCTTGAGATGCCTTTTTCAAAACAGGATGTAAACCTGAAATTACTTCCAGTTTCAAAGAAAGCTTCCTCTACTGCCCTGAAAATACCTTAGGGGGACATAGCTAGTTTTGTTGTCCCCCATGTCCCTTAAAGAGCATGGAGGACATTTTTAACTTAAAAAAAACAGATTTCTTTCAATTGGGGGGGCATGAGGATCTTAAAAGTAATCTGGAGAGCAATGTGGAGCTCAGTGGCTTCCTTTTTCCTCGCCCTTGAATTAAAGCCTAAGGGAAGAAATCATGAATTGACACCATCCATGAGATTTCTTCAAATCAAGCAACATGAACATCAAGAAGGCAATGGAATAATGGAGAAATGGGCAGTAAAAAAGAAAAAACAAAACATCCTTCCCCACTCTAAAATGACAAGTGGAGCTCAAAATAAATGAAAAAAAAGTAAGGATATTGTAAAGCACCATTCAGTCCCTGTGAACCTCTTTCACGGGGAAGTAAAACTGTCAGAAAACTGGAGGAGAGATTTCTATGTAGGCATTCCTGCAATGAAGAGGAATGATTTTCCTCTAAGGTAGAAAAGCAAGATTAATAGTTTATTAAATAAAGCCAATGAACATTTTTGGGGTATTTCTGAGAGTTCAAAGTAACTTCAGATAACAGAAGAGAGAGGGGAAAAAAAGTTCATGTCTGGCTAATAGTGGTATGTACATGAAAAACTTTTCATGTCTGAGTAATTTGATCGATTTCAGAAAGAACAGTTGGTGCCCAAGAATGATGCTACTCCAGAGGAACATAAGAATCTTACATATGTATAAGTTTGCATTTGGTGTATTTTTGACTGAAAAGTCAGAAGGGAAAAAGCAGAAGAATCTGAAAAGGAATTAAAAATAAAAATGAAAAAAGGGAGGAAGAAGGGATAGGTAGATAAGCGGAGAAAGAAGAGTTACATCCAAGAATTAGGAAGCTTCCAATGAAATGGTGGCAAAATAAAAAGTGGCAGTTTGGGATCTCATACCCTCCAACATTTTGCAGATGAAAAGTGGAATACATGGGGCTAAGCAATATGAGAGTGTGGTCAAGATGACAAGATTTGTCCTTGCCAGATCTGGATAGATGGAGGGCATGGGCTCTAAGAGGCTACACAGAGACATGCTTTGCTTTAAAGATGGAAAGAGGTAAAGGGTGATGAAATAAATGTTAAAAGGGAGGAATGTTATGAGAGTAGTGACATCCCTACGGCAAATTCAGGCTGAGGAGATGTGTGTAACGTGAAAGTAGCATTTTCTGTTCCTACTGGGTTGCTAACATGGGCCAGTAAAAGGTTCTGCTACTTCGTACTACTGATTCTCTGGTTTGTGTTAATGGAATCATACAGTGGACATTTTCTAGAAGAGAAAAAAAGGGGAAATGAAAGGCTGAGTCATGGGAAAATGGCAAAATATGACTCCACATGAGTTAGACTCCTCATAAAATGGGTCTTGCCCTTTTTCCTTCCCCTTCTTTCCTCTCCTTGATGTCTGTTACATCCCTCCCTAAAATCTACTGTTGTGTGATAGACAATCTATTAATTTGCTCCCTTTTGTGTTTTTATTATACGGTGGCCACAGTGTGGCCCTCAAGATGTTATGAACTTGCAAGATTCTTCACCATTGACTGTGGTGCATTTTCCAATCACTCGTGGCCTCTTTCAATGTCTCCACAAATATGACAGCCTTAGTTTTATTACTGTATTTTGGATTCTAGCAAGGAATCAGGCATAGTGTGCTCTAGGACCCATTTATTGGTCTTTTTAGCAGTCCATAATATCTGCAGAACTCTTCTCCAGCACCACATTTCAAATGAGTAGATTTTCTTCTTATCAGCTTTCTTCACTGTCCAGTTTTCACAACCATACATAGAAATTGGAAATATGCTGGCATGGAGAATCCTAATTCTAGTATTCAATGATATATCTTGACACTTCAGGATCTTGTGTAGTTCCTTCATAGCTGCTATTCCAAGTCCTAGTCTTCTTCCGATTTCTTGACTGCAGCCTCTTGTCTGATTAATGACTGATTAAAACGTATGGAAAACCTTGAAATATTTCAATATCTTCATTGTCTGCTTTAAAGTTATGCCAATCATCTTGGTCATTGCTTCCTAATATTCAGCTGTAAATCTGCCTTTGCACTTTTTTTCCCTTGACTTTCTTCAAGTCTTTGCTATTTTCTGCCAATTGTATGGTGCCATCTGCATTTCTTAAACTGATGTGTTTCTTCCTCCAGTTTTCATATCTCCTTCCTTTGAGTCTCATCCCACTTTATGTATTATATGTTCAGTATACAAATTAAACAGATAGGGTGATAAATGCATGCAGCCTTGCTTGACCCCTTGCCAATTGGAAACCATTACATTTCTCTTATTCTGTCCTAATAGTAGCCTCTAGTCCTGCATACAGATTATTCGTCAGGGTAAGCAAAAGTTGTGTCACACCCATTTCTTCATGAATTATCCGTAGTTTTTCATGATCTGAAAGAGCCAAAGTATGGAAGGTCTTAACCATTTCAATGTCCTTATTGTGTGTTATAATGTCAATCATTTATGGTCATTATTTCTATTTTCTTAATATTCAGCTACAAAGCTGCCTTTGCCCCTTCTTCCTTGACTTTACTCAGTAATTGTTCCAAGCCTTTACTATTTACTGCTAGTAGTATGGTGTCATCTGCATATCTTAAATGTGACTTGTACTATGTTTAGTGAATTAGCAAAAATTACAAAAGTTGCTGACTTCTACCTTTTGTCTTTTAATTCATTTGTTTTAAATGGTTTTCATTCTAACTATAATTCAATTGCATATTAACAATAACTTTTGTCTGTTTTGCTTATGTTTTTGTAACTGATTTTAACTGTATTTGTTTAATTTTTCTCAAGATGCCTCAAATCCCATTATTGGGGAAAAGGCAAGATATAAATGAAATGATGATGATGATACCTACATTTGAAAAATACACATGAACACATTTTAGTCACAGGGAATAATGTGGAAAAATGTGAAAATTGCAACAAAAAAAATGCGTATATTAGGAAAAGTATGGACATGAATTTTTATGCTGGAAGGGGGAAAAGTCTTGCAATGCAATGCAGTGCAGAGCTTGACAAAACTGACAGATCTGCATCTTCCTATCTTACAGTGCTACAGTAAATCAAATCAGATATTATAACCAGACTGGACAGCAGACTGCCCAAATACATAGCTCATGCATTTACGATTTCCCCCATTATGGTGAGATGCATTGCATTGGGTAACAAGGATATCTAAATCTGTGTCTGTATGTCCAAACATTTCCTTGCAGATATGTCCTCATTTTTTGGTTTTACATCTTTGTCCTATTTTGCTTTACTTTTGGTGATTTCTGTGTGGCCACTCCACCAGTGTAAGGTCTTGTTTTTAAACAGTAATCAAACTTGTTTGGTGCTGCCACATTTTTTCTTAAAATACCTAGATAGAGAAACGATCCAAATAATTTTGATAATGTTTCATACTTGGCAACAAACCATTTGAGCTGTTGTTGCCTTTTAATCTATTTTTCACAATGACAGCATATTTTCTAAGTTGAGTTAATGTTCTCATTTTCATTTTCTCCTCAAGTGCAGGATTCAAAACACGTAACAGTTCAACATATTGACACGATGACAAATGCACAGAACATAACTGCTGTCGACTAAGATTCTAAACGGCTGGCATACATTTCACTCTTTCGTAATGTTTTCAGCCATTCTGCCAGAGTAACAAATGAGTTGTCTATATAAAGTACATTTTCCACTGTGTTAGCAAAATACCACAAATGTTTTCCTATTAGACAAGGTGATGGTTAAAGAACCAGGAATGTGATGCAGTGTGTTTTACAAGTGGATGTTTCTACTGATTTTTTTTTTCATGAAAACCAGTCTGGGAAAGATGATGATCAATTCAGTGGTGATCTAATACAGTAGGAGAATTACAGAGACAAGTGATCTTTTTGGCCTAATTTTTCTACTCTCCTCTCAGCTGCCCACTGCCACAATGGAATGAAAGGAGTTTCTGAGAGGATTTTAGTTCAGTATATTCTGCTAAGGAAGGTGCCTTTGGAGGATAAATATAACATAGGCATTGATTGTGATGTCTCTACCACAAGCTGATGGCAGGAAGACAAGTTGATGGCTGGGGGACAAGGACCTTTAATGGCTACTCAGGAACAGATGAAGGTGAGAGGAGGACAGGAGAAAGAGAAGAAATCACAACTGTGCATAAAACTATGAAGAGCACTTTCCAGTTTGCTGGACATGCTCTAGTAAACCTGGCAGCTTCTCCTTCTTTGTCTGCAATTAACATCTTCATTTTGCTGCTGTACAGAGGTATCGCAGCGTACATACTAGCTCAGAGGGATTTGGTAACTAAATCACAGCTGAAGGAAGTGAGAAAAAAGACATAAGAGAATGATGTTGTAAGAACGCTGGGAAGCCCACCCAGCTGGGTAAGACAATGTATGGCTCAAGTACTGGCAGCCTGCCATAGGTTTTATTCTGAGGCCTCCTTTCAAGAGTAGTTTGCCATATGGTGTGTTTGTTTACTTCAAAGAAACGAACAAGAAAAGGGCTGGGAAATGAGTTAGTTCAGATGAGCATGTGAAAGATACATCATTATGTCACTAAACAGGATGCTGGGCTCCTTCCATCATTGCAACAGAGCCCAAAGATGCCTACCACGGGACGAAATATATTAGATGCTGTAGGATCCAAAATGAATTCTATCAGGGTGGCAGAGACTTTACAATGCTCTGGGTTTATTCCTATGGCAAAGTGGTCCCAGTCTTATTCTCACTGTATTGCTTGTCTTTGTGTGCGGGGGATAGAATAGAAATTTCCAGAAATTTTTGAAGCCATAAAAACAAAACTTGGCTTATGGAGCTTCAGGGTCCTCAACTGTAAGGTATACCTGAACTATAAAGAACCAATTTAGATATTTTTCCCCAATTGAATGTAGCATTTGTTGAATTTTCTTGGTCAGTCTGTAGATTGTTTGGAGGTTATGTTTCTTCATCAGTTTCCCTATACGGTCAGTGACCCCTTTGATGTATTGTTCAGCAAAGGACAAGAGGGATCCTCTAACTTCTGTGGCAGTTTGCCGCATACCTTGCAGCTGTGGGCAGGTCTACATAAGGACTACAAAATGCAGCGTCCAAACATGAATCAAAGAATAAAAAAGACACTGCAGACTGATCCACCCAGAAAAATCAGCAGTAGCAGAACATGTCATAAACCAACCTGGAAACAAAATGCTTTTTGAAAGCACAGAAATTCTGGACCATTCTGACTACTACGATGTCAGACTACACAGAGAGGCCATTGAAATCTATAAACACATGGACAATTTCAGCAGGAAAGAAGAAACTCGGAAAGTAAACAAGATTTGGCTACCAGTACTGAAGAACATTAAAATCAAGACTCAAAAATATGCCAATGAACACCACCCAGGCTCTGGAGGTCCCTCCGCAGGGAACAATACAATGGGTTGCTAATGTACTTAACACACTGTTATGCATATCCCCTGACTAACAATACACCCTGGGAGATATCCCATTTAATAACAGGCCATCACACAGGCCAACTATAACACATGCAAATTGTTCCCTCCCACCTGGGGACTACACAAGTATATATACTCTGTCTCACTTCCATGCCACCAGATCCTCCGAAGATGCCAGCCACAGATGCAGGCGAAACGTCAGGAGAAAATACTAATAGAACACGGCCTCAAAGCCCGGAAAACCCACAACCACCTAAGGATTCCAGCCATGAAAGCCTTTGACTTTACAAGGAAGTGTTCAGTTTAAAGTCACAGATGCCCCTTTCCTTTCTGTGCTGTTTGTGTATTTCCATTTTTAATGTAGTAATGGGTTATCAATAAGCAACACCTCATTTTTTGGAGCCAGCATGATATAGTGGTTTGAGTATTGGACTACAACTCTTGAGACCAGGGTTCAAACCCCCACTCAGCCATGGAAACCCTCTGAGTGACCTTGGATAAGTCACACTCTCTCAGCCTCAGAGGAAAGCAAAGGCAAATCCCCTCTGAATAAATCTTTCCAAGAAAACCCCATGATAGGTTTGCCTCAGTGTCACCATAAGTCAGAAATGACTTGAAGGCACACAACAACAACAACAACAACTTATTTTATAGTTTCCATTTCTAATGTGTTACGTTAGTCCTGTGAGAGTTTTTACAACTGCTTTTGCGTAGTTTGCGTTACGTTTTTTTTTAACAATAAAAGTGGCTTATATAAACATTTTAAAATGAATAAACATTTTGCTTTATGACTGTGTTCTGGGGAGATTTAGTAGTAGATTATGATATCACCATCACCATCAATCATTGTCACACATGACATTTTAAAAAGCCATAGACCTAGTTGGAAAACATCACTCAAAAATCATGGCAGTGTAATGTGCTACCAATGATGCTATGTGGATATTTTGTCTGATTGAATGAGCAGAGGACAATGGGTGTGAAAGCAACCATTTTCTGGATTCAAGGTTGGATCCAAATGTTCCCCTCTATAAGTAGAAAACTCTTTTCAACTTCCAGAGGTAACCATGACCCAGCCAAGACTCCCAGTTGCAAAAAAGATGATTTTCATTCAACATTCCTTCCTCATGCAGGCCCAGTGCATCTTCCCATGTAGTTGTAGAGCATCCCCCAACCAAAAATGAGCTTTTTCAGGATCAAAAAGAACTGCAGGAGAAAGGGAGGGATCCTCAAACTTGATGCCACCTTTCTCCAAGGCCAGTGAAACCTGTCTCTCTACAGCTCTGGATCCAAACTGACAGTAAGCATAATAGCCTCCAGTAGCAAATTCTAATGGGCATTATGGCTTCTTCTATCTGTTTTTAAAATACTTTGCCTCCACTGTCTTTTGAGGGAACAACCTAGTTAATGAATTGGCATGGAAACACGTATCCAAGTACTAAAATGTAAAAAAAACAAACACAAAAAAACCCCTTTCCAACTATTTAATTTGTTTAAAAGCAAGCTGATTCTTAGTTTAATCTCTGTTTGGTGCAAAAAGCGTTTCACTCACAGAAGCACTGCATATACACAATGGTACAATAGAACTACACAGGTTTGATTTCTGCCCCTGAGGTTTGACTGCGCCAGCTCTCAAGCAATTAAAATCACTGCAGATGTCTATAGCGCATCTCTTCTGTTTTCCAATTTGTCCTACCAATGCAGACATGAAATAGCAAATGAATTATCTCTTTCTGTAGGGGGGGTTGCTTGGCTTCCTTCCCCCCACAATAGGAAAGGAACATCAATGTACAAGTGGATTCATGTAATTAAATGACTTGAGGAATAAACACGTGGCACAGGTAAGAAAAAAGCTGGAACTCCAAATTCTAAGTGATAAGATGTGTGTATACCTTCCTGTCCTTTGTAAAAAGTGACTCTTCCCCTCCAAGCATTTTTGAATAGATTTAGAAAATGCTAAAGATAGCAACCCTGCAAAGATTTGGACTGTGTGTCTCTTATATGTGACACCTGGCTACACTCGATTTTGTAGTCAATTAGCACTACATTCTGGATACAGTGCCCTGGAAAAGTAAAAGGAAGGATCTACATATGTTCATTTCTTACCATGGCATGAGTAACCCATGGACCTAAAACTGTGATACCCAAATTCATATATTTCAATTCATGTCACTCTAATTTAACTGGAACTTTTGAGTGACAGCTGCACTCTGTAAAAGGAGGCAGGAAAGCCCCTAATTAAGAGTTTTGATGAGAACTGTTCTACTCTTTTCCCTTCTATAATTAGTTTAAGAGGGAAAAGTATAACTCTTACAATATTCTAAGTGGCCATAGCTTTCAGAAGCAAGTCTTGGTAGTTAGTTATTGGGTGTGGGGTGGGAGTGGGGAGGTATGTTGCTGGAAAGTATGGATGTGCTGCATATTTAGACTGGCCGACGACCAGTATGTAATAAAACAAGGAGGCATCACTTAATGAAACCAAGAATAGAGACAGGAGCAAAACAGAAGAAGTTAAAGTCCAGAAGCACCACAACACTTCTTAAAATCCCTAGGAAAATAAAAAGCTCTTCCCATAGCACTAAAGAGAATTTTAAGGGCAGGTATTTATTTTGAGAATAAGACATCACAGTCCCTCTACAAGAATCTATTCCTTTGTATCTTAAGCTTTCTTGATGTAGCTAGTATAATTTTTGTGGTCCGTGTTGCTGCTTCTGGTCTTAAGCATGTTGAAGTCACAAAACCTTTTCAGTCTGCTTTAAATCCACCAGTAGATACAGTGTTACCTTCTGTTGTCCCTGGATTTAGAGGATATAATTCCAGCTAAACTTAGTGCGATACAGAGCTGTCCAGCATCAGGAATAGATTAGGACCTGGAAGGGAGGAATGAGCCCCCTCTTGTCCAGGAAAAACATAGAAGACACAGCTTTATTCCCCCCCCCCCAAAAAAAAATATAGAAGAAGCTGATGGAATTTCCACTCAGCTACTTTTCTATTTTGAAAAAGCTACACTTTTGAACTTTAATTCGCAACTCCTCCTCACCCTTCCTGCACTGAGGGCATCTCGTGAATGGAGTTATAACTGGAGCTTGGAAAAGTTATTTTTATGCACCATACCTCTCATTCAGCATGGGCATTTGTCATAACAGCTAGCGGGTTCTGGAAACTGTAGTCAGCAAAGTAATTTTTTCAAGATTTATTTATTTATCTATCACCTTCCAGCCCACAACAAATAAAAACAATCAAAACAATACAAAAGTAAAGATATTTTAAGCACATTAAAATACTCTTTAAAATTTTTTTAAAGCGGTCTAAAAACTATCCTAATATGGAATTTTAAAACAGAGCAGTTTCAAACATTAAAAGCCATGCAGAACGGCACTGTTTTGGCTGCCTGCCGGAAGCTTAAAATACATGGAGCCAGTCTAAGTCTCTTGGGTACGGAGATCCACAATCTGGGTGCTGACACAGAGAAGGCCCTAACTAAGAAGGTGTACAAGAGCAAAGCATTAGTAAGGATGCCAAGTCAGAGAATTTGGTAAGGAGGCCAAGCAGGAGAAAGACCAGATTAAATGGATTTGAGGAGCATTCCCTCAGCAAACTTTGTTGACTGGAGGAACTGAAGTCTGGAGGCTCGGCACAATTGTGCCAAGATAAGTTAATCGTCTACAACCTTAACAGAGAATTATCTAAGACTTAGCTCTTATGACCTTAAAAACTGGAATTTTTATGATCATGCTAACCAAGACAGAGCAGCCCTAGTTGGGGCACAATTACCAGATTCAGATCAATCATGCAAGGCCACAGTACTTTGAAACTCTGACCTTTTCCCAGCTCTGAAGAGTTTCCATGCCTTCTGCATATCTCAAAGGGAGATTTCAAGGTGCTCCAATAATAGATAGAAAATGTGTATTTGGCTGTAATCAGATTGATGACATAATTAATTACTTGTTGTTCTGCCACATTTATTTTGCTCCTAGGCAAAGATGTGTGTCACTCATTATTCAGTTATATAGAGACTGCACACTTCAGAAAGTAATAGTAGAACCATTATTTGATACATGGCTATTTGTGACATACTCAGTAGCCCAATTTGCACTGGCAGCTAAGAAACTATGTAGTCACTTCATTAAGGAACATATAGCAATATAAATATTATTTTACACCTTTTAGTTGGTTTTACAGGGGTCTGTAAAAATGGTCTTAAAGTATGTGCAATATTTTTAATACTTTTTTAATTCTGTTCATGCTTTATTCCAAACATTTTAAAGGCCATTGGTTATATATGATGATGATGGTGACCACCTCATTTTCCAATCCTTAAGTAGCCAAACCCATATCATGGACAAACCACAGAGAGATAACAGGAAGTTTGGGGAAGCCCCATAGTTTGAAGAAATATTAGTATCTTTTAGAGGTGAAGGAGGATATGTATCTATGTATGTATTTATGTATGTATGTATGTATGTAGTGTGAATGCTGGGATAGCTGTATATACATAGGATATGTATATAGGATAGGATAGGTGTATGTATGTTGGGGGATATAGCATGTTGGGAGAGAGAATAGAACCTGGCAGGTGTTGGAGATAGAAAAGGGGATGGTTGACTCACTGGAATTAGGAAGAAGAGATCTCCATACTGCATCATTTTGTTAAAAGTCCCAATTATATTCCCTATAAATCCCTGCCCTTGACTATGGAAGCAAAATAATATATAGAAGATGCTATTGTAACATTGGTCAGCAGTTAAGGCGGCAGAATCACCTCCTCCCCAACTTGTATAGGGCTTCCTTGCTGTCACTCCTGAAAAAAATCTCTACTTTTTTTTTAAATCTCTTCTAAGATCTTCTGCTTCCATTTTCACTTAACAGAGACATCCAAAGAACTACTACACTAAATCATTTATTCTGTTTTGAGATCGTTCTTTCCTTCAGCTTTTGTTCTATTACAATGCCACTCTTCTGTTATACAATTTCTATCCCTGTGTTTACATTTCTTTCCCTTGTGATACTCCCTGTTATTATTTCATATTATGTTCTATTTTTCTTTCTCTTCTTTCAGCATATTTGGATGCTCACTCACATACATTTGCAGATTTTTTAAAAAGAGGAATGCCTGTTTGAAGGAACAAAATAAACTAAATATTCCATTTTGGAGAAATTCTTGTCACCAAATGGGCTCCCTAGCACCACGACATCTCATAATACAGTTTGTATTTCTGTAATTTGGTTTGGATAACTCTCCAATAAAGGCTCAAAACAAAAGTGAAGGAGGTGACAGAACTGGTTGTAGAGGAGCTAATTGTGTCTTGCGCTTGCAACATAAATTATATAAACTGCTCCAGTGGGGTTCCTAATAAGAGCAAATGTTGGCTTATATTAGAATTAGCGAATGAATCTGATAACAGAAGGAGCTATTTTTAGTTCTGTGCTAACCTCATTCAGTCTTCCATCAAGTTAGATTAAGACCTGAAGATAAAAAAAATAAAAAATAAAATCTTTGCTTCAAAACATGCCAGAAACATCTTGCTTGCTTGCTTGCCTAGCATGTGGGATAATCGGTAGCTGACGGGCATGATTTCTTGTCAGGTTTTAAGCAACACTTTGCCACATGGTGTGGCTTGTTGGCATTAATTAAAGAAGAGGGCTCATATTGCCTCTCCATTTCAACAAGATGGACAGGTTAAACATCCATGAACAGGAGGACCCAGCCATTGTGACACAAGTTAGGCATGTTTTCACAGGAGGTTAATATCGAGTGTAATTGAGGCTGCAACCCCCTATACGCATTTATAAGCAGTTGCTCCTATGTCAGTGGGATAGTGAATCCACTCAGTATCTGAACAATAAAGGAGTTGTCCAAGGAGATGAAACTATTGGGAGAATAGGGTTCAGCACCATGGACAATTCCTTTAACCATCTTTAGCAACCTGTACCACATCTCTGTGGCATGCATGTGTGTGCGTGGGTCACCTGTCAACTTGTAGCAACTCCATAAATTTCATAGAGTTTTCTTATGCAAGGAATACTTAGAAGTGTATGGGATTACATTATTCCTGGTTATTTTTCTGCCTGCTTGGTAACAATTATAGGCTATATCTGCATTTATACCTAATGCACATTGCACACTGCTGTAAGTAACAATGTACTCTGTTATTCAGTGATCTATTCAGTGTTTTCTAAACAAAATCCTTCATTTACAATTGCTCATTTACAATTGCTCATGTGCTATCTGCCTTGAACTTTTGTTAGAAAAGGCAAGACATAAAATATTTTAAATATATAAATAAACATTCTTGAAAAGGGAAGTACCATAGTTCAAGACCAAGTTAGTGGACAGAGTGTGGAGAATGGATGGAGAACCAGATTAATTTCCCTGCTCAGCTAAAAAGCTCCACTAGATGGCCTTGAACAATTCATTCCCTTACACAATAACCTATTTTCTAGGACTGATAGGAAACCTTGGAAGAAGAGCAGAGTGCAAGGGAGGGGAAAAGAGAACCAAATAAACAATCATTGGCCCAATGCCACTGGGTTTTATTTTGCACACAAATAAAAGACATGCATTGGATGATGCTGAAAGAGGGAAACATATGAGAAATCTCAGACATGGAAGTGGTCATCATCATCATCGTCATCTACCATTCTAGAAGAGATAGCACCATTTTTAAAAATTTTATTCCATCTTGACCCGAAGATAGTTTTACCCAATCAGGTGACCTTCAGATGCTCTGGACTACAACTGCCAACAGCCCCAGTCAGCATGGGTAATGGACAGAGATGATGAGTGCTGTAATCCTGAAACATTGGTAAGGGACACTGCTGGATGCTTTAGACGTTGAAAATATGACTGTGGAGTTAAAACATCATGAACATAATAAAACTACATGATCCCCTTGGTGAGATGAGGCTAATTCCTCAGGCTTGAAATATCGCATTTTAGAAAGCTGTAAGCAAATACTGGTTCCTAATCTTGTGTACCTCTTGATATATGTACTCCATTGCCTTGCTTTTAGTTTTACCCATGCCATTCCCAGCCATGTCAGAAAGGGATGACATTGTGGCAAGGTCTGCCTCAAAGAAGTTTCTTATTGAAAGGTTCTGGAGAGAAACTGATGGGCTCATGAGAATCCAGATGCAACTCTAAGTAGTTTCAGAAACCTTTTGATTATGAAAATAACCAGCTGAACCCAACAAAAAAGAAAAATGGATTCCCCTTTTTTCATATCCTGCATTTTCCCACTTGAAGTTAAATAGGCATATCTCTCTGTATATCACTCGTATTATATTGTATATGCATTATGCATGTATATGAGAGAGAGAGAGAGAGAGAGAGAGAGAGAAGTAGTCATGTGAATCTCAAAAAAGTAGAGGGGGAAGTATAGGTATATTATGATCTGAATTTTATTGGTATCCCCACCAAAATAAATTCACTGAATCAATGGTTGAATGGAGAAGCAGCATTTATGTAAATTTCACTGAATCAATAAGTCTGCTCTAGTTAGGACTACCCATAGGATTGATATTTGTTTAACTCAGTGCCTGTAATTTTTTTATCATCCAGATGTTTTCGAATGCCAAAATACTAGAACCAATGGTTTACCACACATAATATTTACTGAGGGTGGAAGATGGTGCCAATCCTAGCTTCTGAATATTACTGAAAAACTGTATTTCCCTGAATAAAGCCACTATGGATTTAAACGGTTGAAATGGAAGAAAGTGATCCGTATTTCCTTTATTCCCGCATGGCAGTTCAGGTGTTGTTTTTAAATAGCAGGAGTCTCCACACAGGTTCTCCTTATAACATTTCAGCCAGTATTTATAAATACATAATATAAATAATATCATCATAAACTGTATTGGAGAAAGCCAATGGCCTTTACAATGTTTGAAATAAAACATGAACACGATTAAAAGTAAAGCATTAGTCATAATATTAGTCATAATTTTAAAGTAAAGTTTTAGTCATAATTTGTTTTTAATTGTATCTATGTTGTACTATGTTGAGGAGAGGCAGGTAACAAATAAAAATGTATTATTTATTTCTATTATACTATAGAAAAATTAATATATTATGAATAACAGGCAAGTCCACATTCCGGTTCTGATTGTGAAAGAAGGTTGGATCAAATCCTTATGAAGGGCCTGTAGAGCTGCAGAGAATCTGAAAATGTGAAAAGGGAGCACTATCTCCCCTCCTTCAAACAAAGATTCCTGGCCATTTCTGCCCTAAACTGTAAATAATAGTGGTGTTATTCCACTTTCAACATTCTGTGAAATTCTGGGGTTTGTAGTTTACTGAGGTCAAAGAGCTCTCTGGCTGAGGATTCTAAATGCCCCTCCCTAAACTGCACAGCCCAGGATCCCATAGGATGTTGAAAGTGGGACAATGGCACTATAACAGTGCAGTGCCGAAATGGCCTCAATGCCAATGTGGCTACTCCCAATCTTCTTCTTCCACTAACAACTGAAAGGAGGAAGTGCTTTATTGTATCCTTGATGTTTCTTTAAAAGCAGCAGCAGCAACAGCACCCACCACCACCGGAGCCACTGGGGAGTATGCTACTTTCTGATAATCCTCTGTCAAACTTCTTTCCTCCTCTCTTCTTTCTCACTCTCACTGTGCCCCCAGCAAGCAGGCAAGATGACTTAAAGGCCCTCAGCTTAATTGTTTGAGATTTCTCATCCTGTTCAGTCTTTGATTCAAGAGGAAAAGCTGCAATTTGTACCATGGAAGACAGAGCATAAAAGAGGCTTATTAGGACGGACTCCTGCCAGTAGAAGGCTATATATATATATTTTTCTTTTTTTTTTTTGTATTTGCTGTTACATGGTTCTAGGAGCTAATGCTCCTACCTCTTCCTGGGACAGAGAGGACATTTGACTTGTTGAACAGGGTTTTTTTAAAAAATAAAAATAAAAAAGAAAGATTCTCTAACTGCACAAATGCTTAATCAGGCGCCTCAACATCTCTATCTATCTATCTATCTATCTATCTATCTATCTATCTATCAGCAGAATACAAATCAAACTCTGCTCCTTTGCTTCATCCTTTACCTAGATTAGTTTCTCCATAGGAGTAGTTCTTATGTACTGTACAGTAGCTTTTCACTTATAAATCTATCTTAATTCAGTAACAAAGTTGTCTGTCTAATCTTGCTGCACAATTGTGCTAAAATGTCCCAAACACTTCCTTGTTTTTGTTGGTCCATAACAATCACTGAATGCTTTTAAGGCTTCTGAAGTCTCATTCTGTAATACACTTCTTTTCCAGTGCCTTGTCTCCATTGCATATCATGTATGTAAATCCCCCAACTCCATTTTTGCACAGCTAATGAGCACACCAACTGTATCTTTTTCAAGCTGCACATTCTGTGTCCAGGTGTATGACAAAATGAAAATCCTGTAATATGGAAGTGTGGGAGGGAGGGAGACTGTTTGTGTCACAATATTTCACTAACCGTGTAATTTTAATATGACTCTTCCAAAGTATTACACATTGCTTTCACTAAATGATTTTGTTTGGATAGACTGGCCATGTTAACGAAGGTGTTTGCTTTGGTATCATTTTGGTTTCTCAGTGAGCTGACTTCAGTGGGTTGCAAATGTCTGCCATTAGGATACTTGATAATAGAGTTGGCAGTCATCTGCTGCCATATATGACAGATTCGCTTCTATAAATAGAAGGCCTATGCTAGGAGACTTGTTTACTAGCTTCTGAGGAATATTAATCAGAGGGTGCAGAGAGCAAAACACCCGAGGAAAGAGAAGCCCATGCATTACAAGCACTTGATTTTGTCTGTTTCACCTTGGGACAAATAACAGCGGTCTCTTTCATGTGATACAGTTGTAACACTATCATTCCACTTTAACTGCTACAGCTCAATTCTATGGTATGCTGGGATTTGTAATTTCATGAAGCACTAGTGGTCACTGGCAGAGAATTCTAAATATCTCATGAAACTACAAACCCCAGGAATCCATACAATGTAACCAGGGTGGTTAAACTGGTATCAAAGTGCTATAATTGTGCAGTGTAGATATATTAAAGTGTTAAATAACATCGTGTTGTATTGTAAAAATCTGAGAACACCATACATGTATGCTTGATGTTTATTTATTCCTGTCACTTACTAAAACTAAAACTAAAACCACTAATGTCACTGTTCCACTATCCTAACTCTTCTCTCCAATGCCATTTCCTCCCAGATCCTTTTCTTACCTCTCTCTACATCTCCTAACATGCATTTCAACTGCACATAGCTAGTTTTTAGAAGGTAGATAAAAAATCATTTAGAGTTCGCTCCAAGCAAATATACCCACAAAAGGTTTTTGAAGACTAACAGATTTGTTTGTTGCCAGCATGAACAAACAGTTACTTCAGAGCTTCTGAGCAGCAAGATATGCCTAAAATATTCTAGAATTTCCTAGGCAAACATTAGTGAGTTTATATTGATTCAGAGCTGGTATGAATGATTTTTTTCAGCCCTTACATGATTTGGTACCAGCCAAGTTGTTTTTGGGTCTTCCTGCACCCATAAGACTCAGTTTGAGCCTTGTAATCTGATATTGGATTTTCCAATATTCTCCAATATCCGCTCCTCCACAAAGATCCAAGCCCTTCACTGATGTCAGAGTGCCAACTTCAGGATGGTGGGGAAAAGGAAGAATGGGGGCATAATGTAGATGGAATGGGGGAGGTCCTAGCTCCACAGGATCCAAAGACCTTCTAGCTCCTACAGTTGGTCTTAATTTATTCCCTTCCTCCCATTTCTTGCAATGGGAGGGATTTTTTTTTAAAAAAAATAGTACACTCCCTAATTTCACACTGCTGACACCTAAAGAATTGGATGCATTTGATAGTCTGCCCTTTTAAGTACTCCCAACACCATCCATACAGCTTGCTCATCCTGAACATGTTAAAGCAGGCCTTTGATCCATGTTAGTGATCATGCCCTCCTGAAACTAATTTGCCATCCTCCCAAAATTATTGTCCGAGATGTGTAATTAACAGAACTGTGGTTGGCAAAGGGGTTTCCATCATTGCAGCTATACACCAGTTCTTAAAAGGACAGTTACTTTGCCAGAAGAAAGGATGGTAGTAAAAGAATTTGCATTAATTCAACATAAGATTGTAAAATGAAAGGAAGAGACTGCGAGGAGTTATACTGGAACAAAGAAAGAGGTTAGTCTCATGAACTGCTCATGGTTATTGTACTTCAGCTAAGTATTTCTTTAACTTGCATCACAAATCAAAATGGCAAAAAAAAAAAAGACAGATAAAGTTGATAAGTGGGCCTGTTAATTCAACTTTTTAATCAAAACAGCTGAGAGAAAACTGGAGAGAGACAAAGAGAAGAGGGCCTCTGGATTCTCACTCTACTATTTTTCAAAATATTAACTTTAATAATGTATAATAGGTCAGTTTCCAGAGGAAGATGATGAAGCAAGGTCATCCCCCTTGCAGCTCCAAAGAGGAGGTGACATGGTGAACAGCATGCTTCCTAACACTGATGCATGTGTAACTTCTGCCACCCAACTTCCTGGCAAGACCAAGGAGCTTTAAGTAACTGGCTTGGACATTTTAACAGGGTGGGGGGAGCTTTTAAAGCTTCACATTCTAATTCAAAGAGCAGAGCTTCTGAATTCTTACTTATTGACTGAATTTTAAAGAAATCTACTAACATAGACTTTGAAATACTGTTTAAGAACATATAAAATAGAAAGTTCATGATAAGAGAATTTTTATTCCCCGGAGGTTGAAATAACAGCAAGGACTGTTTTGGGTACACAGACTATAAGCAGCCAGGCCACTCTGTACATGCTGGAGCTGTAAGCAGTGTCTATATAGAGAAAATTGAGCAAAGAGTGGTCAAGAGAAGTCATTGCAATTAAATTAAGGGACTTTGTTTTCTTTTTTCCCTTTCCCTTTTCTTTTTAAGTTGTCCCCCTTTAACAAATCAAGTTATAATATCAGTGACCTCCAAAACGAGTTCCAAAGGAAAAGAACCTGAAAGTCCAGAAAGAAGATGATCTATAGAGTTGCTATCTAAGTCCACAGAGGTGGCTCAAAAATATACTGAGAAGTTTCAGTCTTTAAAGGATCAGATATCTTACATGGGAATGCAGATGGAGATGGAGGAGATGGGAAGAAACTTGATAGCATAATTTAAAAAGAAAATAAGAACAAAGATTAAGAAAATGTAATCAGAAATGAGAGAAATGAATCAGTCTATGGGCCTTCATATATTTTGTCTGTAAGCAGACTACAGATCAAGTGCTGCAGTGAGATTTCAGGAACAGACTAGTGACTGATGGGGATGAAGTCATGGTGTTTAAGGAGATACCTACCAGGATTCTGCTTAAAAGAAGGGAATACACCTTCTTGATCAATTATTTGAGGTAATATAAGATTCTATTTAGGTGCGAATGCCTGGAGGGTATCTCTTTTAATTGCATGCAAAGAAGATTCTTAATGAATACTGTAGAAAAAGCCAAAAAGTCTATACAGAAATATAAAAAAGAATTGGAGCAAGCAAGAGATTGAGAAGAAGATGAAGTTCAAGAACTGACATCAGACCAAAACTTGTGCAATAAGAACAAGGCCTTGGAGACAGAAGGGAATGAAACCAGAGGAGCAATGGGAATGGACTTCCCTAATTTTTTTTTTTTTGGCTGATATGGATTTGCAATGCATGACATAGAGTGTGAGGGGTTTAAACATCCCTGAGAAAAACAATAAAATGTTTCATTATTTGCAAAAGTTGAAACAAGATATAATTTATCTTCAAGAAATTCGTGTTAGAAAAAGAAATGTTAAATATTAACATTATCCAAAATTAGGCACTGAGGTATCACCTATGGAATCAAATTTATGTGAATCCCAATTTTTCACCAGAAAATGTATTTGAAGATCAAGAGGGCATATATATGGGGTCCAGATTGATAATTGTAGGACCAAAGTTCTTGCAGTGAGGGTCAATGCCCCTCTCAACAATAAGGGGCCTTTTTATGTGTAGATAATGGACAAATGGTTGAGTTACTCATTTGAGAAATAAATGCTCCTTGGAGATTGGAATGGTGTGATTTTCCCATGGTTAAACAGATTTTCTGGGAAAAACAATAAGATTAGACAGCTTTTCTTTTTTTTAATATGATGGATACTTTGGGTATGCTGGATGCCTGAGGATGCAAGTACAGAGATGCTAAGGATTTTACATTACTTTTCCCTGAAAGACATAAATATTTCTTGAGAACTGTTTTTTTTTAATTTCAAAGACATTGGCTAATGACATAAAAAATATAAACAGTTTACCTAAGGCCTCCTCAGATCATAATCCTGTAACTCTAATATAGATGTGGAAAAGAATGGAAGGGAATTGGAGTTTGAATGAAGCTTTACTTTAAGATGAAAATGTCTTAAAAATCTGTTAAAAAGGATTGGTGGAATTTTTTGAAGACAACATGGATAAAGGTACCTATATCGGAATAGTATGGGATGCTAGTAAAGCATTTATGAGAGGGTACCTTATTCAAAAAACACCACAGAACTAGAAAAGAAGAAAAATCACAGTTACTACTAGATGAGATAAGAGGTAAAGAGGAAGAGCTGAAGAAGTTCCCTTTCAAGAGGGCAGTGCTCAACTAAATCAAGATTCTTCATGGAAAGACCATGAAACCAGCATGCTTAAGGAAGTAACAGGAACAGGGAATGGTTTGGGCAGCAGAATGCTTGATAAAAGGGAAGGCACTGGTATGTGACAACAGAAGACCAGTGAGGAGAAGTTTGTGTTCCTTGCTTATGAAGCTATTAAACTACAATGCCTAAGTTGATGTCCACCAGTGGCCCCATCTAACCTGAAAGAGCTGGAATAATTTTGCCTAGAAAAATTAGGCAAAAATGCAGGATCTAGAAGTGAAAAGCTGATACAGACTTACTCAAAAAGACTTACACAGGAAGGCTGGCTGCTACAGGTCCTTCTGTCAAGCATTGAGTTGCGGGGAGGAAGAATGAGTATTTATACAATCAAGAAGATCCAGATTGTTTTTATTTACTTAACCTTGTCCATGATAAAAACATTTTGTACCTTCCAGTACTAAATATTTTGCATGCATCAAGTGGTAACAATGCCAACTGAATCCATTTCATTTTTAGATGTAACACAACAGAATGTGGAGAAGTAAAAAAAAACAAAAACAAGGGGAGGCAAATACATCTGAAAGGCACTGTATGTGTGTGTGTGTGTGTATCTATCATCCACCCATCCGTCTGTGTGTCTACCTATCTATTTGAAAAGTAGAAAGGAAGAGGGGACACTCAGAAGAAAATACAAAGCTTAGAAACACCAACTATCGTTCACAGGCACTGACAGAAAATTGCTGTTGTTCCAGATGATTGGAAAAAGGCAAATGTTTTTGTGTATCTTTTTTTTAAAAAGCAAAAAAGTCAGCCAAAGTAATTATAAATCTCTTAATACGACCTCTAAACTTAAAGGGTTTTAGAACAAAAGCATAAAGCAACCAGTTTGTAAGCGCTTTTAGGAGAACAGTGATTACCAAAAGTAAACCTAACTTTTACAATGTATAAATCATCCAGCACAAGACCAAGGGACTTTCCTCCCTTGATGTATTAACTGACAGATGAAAGCAGAATGCAACTGATACAATATAACTGGCCCACAAACAAAAAGTGTTTGTCGATTCTTATGTGAGTGCACTGTTCCCGCACATTACAATGTTGTCTACTACAGGTTATTTTTCGCCCTCTCACTTGCCCCCAGGCTGCTGAAGAACAAAAAGTAAATCCTGGGCTCCAATCCACTGGTTGCAAGATATACATGTATGTGTGCATTTTCATACTTTATACTGCTTGATATCATGAAATGGTCAATCAGTTCTGATTAAAAATCTGTATATAATATGGATTAAAAACAGTGTAAAACCACTCAAAAAATTAAATCATTACAAGCATTCCAGCAATCATTACAAGGAAAAAAAGGGTGGCTTGAACAATCATGAATTGGGTCATGCCTATGCAAACAGATATGTTTTCAACAGCATGTTGAAGATGAACACACTTTTGAATCTCTTGGTCAAGAGAGTTCTGTAGGATGCGTATCATCACTGTGAAGACTCACTTTCTTTAGGGCTTGATGATATCCTGTTGGCGGCAGAAAAAATAATAATGCCTCTCCTCAGTTGAAGAACTCAGTGACCAACTGTCCATACGCACAGTTCTGGCTCTGCTTCCAAAACTAAATCCTGCAAGATGTCTTAATTTGTCTCATCCCTAATGATGAGAATCCTTGCTCTTCCACATGTTTACTTGTGTGAAACTGAGAAAACACAAGAGGATTCCATTGTGCCTTTCTCTCGCAGCAAACTGAGACATTTTATAACACAAGAGGGACTGTTTTCAGCTGGAAGAGTCAATGGTTTAGCAGCTGTGAAGGGTGGTGAGAAAACACCAAACAGATGATAAACTAACTGCAAATCCCTAGTGATGGTGGGATAATTCCTTTGCTCGTAAATAGTCGTGTATACATAAGTGACTTGAAGGAGCTTGACTCCCTGTTAAGTCATATTAGAAAGCTACAGTGGCATCAAGAAATATGTCACTGTATTTTCATATCACATAACTAATTTGTGTTGTTTGATAAATGGTATGTTTGTAGGAATCCATGTCACTCAAAGCGGGTTTGTTCCTGCTTTGCATATGTCAAAGCACTGAGTTTGAAACACTAATAACAGTTCACGAAGCCTGTTATTCATTGGCATCCCATTACTGTCTTAAGGCCTCTTTACTCCTCAGAAGATTGAATTTTTCTATGGGTGTGTGCAGGAGGGAGAGAGAGAAAGAGAGAGCAAAAAGAGGGCAAAAAGAGGGCAAAGACAGCACAGAAGATGCAATTTATCAAGGTGGCTGCACCACTTTCATCCTGCCACAATTGCTTTCATTGGAGAGAACTTTAGGATTTCAAACATCAAAGTGCTGTTTCTTACAGATACACAGGTAATGCACAAGCCTCTTGGGGTTTTCCTCACAATTATATTTACTATCAAGATATTTATTTATTTATTTACTTACTTACTTACTTACTTACTTACTTAAAGAATTTTCATACTGCTCCTCAGCCTGAAAATCTCTTGGAGAAATTTACATGCATTTTGTAGAAAGCAGTCTCTGCCTGAAGGTCTGAAAAGGCATGATGCAAAATAAAAAAGTTAATGTGGCAGTAAAGTGGATGGGAGTAGGGAAGAGAAGCAAGTAGTCATTCAGCAGGGCTGCTAAAATGGCCCTGCTTCCTGTCCTGTTGCCCCTCAGCTGTAGCCTCTTGGAATGGCTGCCGGTGGTGATGACTGAAACCATTTCTGCACTAGACTGCCATAGCGCTATTATTCCACTTTCAACATCATATGGAATCCTGGGGTTTGCAGTTTCAGGAGGGGCCGGGTGGCCCCTCCTGAAACTGCAAACCCCAGGATTCCATATGATGTTGAAGTGGAATAATAGCCCTATAACAGTATCGTGCAGAAATGGCCTGAAAGAGGAGCTAAAAAGAGGTGCTGACTTATTTGTTTTAAATATGATAGAGATGAATGATAAAATGGAAAGATGATTTAGAAATTTAATAAATTATATGGTAACAGCTGCAAGAATAGTTTATGTAAAATATTGAAAAAAATAATAAGATACTCAATTAGAAGAATAGCTGCACAAATTATTGGATCTGCCAGAATTGGACAAACTCACTACTCTGTTAAGTTGAATTGAATCTTATTTGAAAATATGGAGACCATATGGAGACCTTTTATCGCCCACATAAGGATTAGAAATGGGGACTTAGCAACTATAGATTTTAGGTTGCAAAAATAAAAATAGAGTCAATTTTTTTTATAAAGAGGATAGCAGTAAAAGTAAGAATCTAGTTAGAAAGGAGGTGATGGGACTTAGAATGGAACTTACAACTTAAGGAATTTTGGAAGAAACCTTTTCTTTTGTCTGATTGTTCTTGTCTGATTTTTATTCTATAATTGTGGGTGGTGTTTCATATGTACATGTGATTTTTTTCTTTTCTTCTTCTGTTTTCTTATCTCTCTCTTTTCTGTTTTCTTATTTCAGCCCCTCCCCTTTTCTTAGTGCTTTTAAGTTTGTATTATGGTTTATATTCTATTGTGTGTATCGTTGTTATATATGTGCATAATGTTTTCTGTATTTTATGTAAGTTACACTAATAAAGATTATTTTAAAAAAATTGAAGCCAATTTGATGGCAAATAACATCAAGAAGAAATCTGTGTATTAATGATTCTCTGTGTGTGAAGGGTTGCACCACCCATGTAGATGAGAGGACAGTGATTTTTTTTTTAAAAAAAAGGGTATTAATTAATCTTCAAAAGAATTAGCTTTTGAAAACTGGTTGGTGCCTGCAAGGCTTGTAACTTCTATTACTGACAGCGGATGACTTTTATAATTCCCAAGATAACATGATGATTTTTGATAGCTTAGAGTCAGACAGAAATATGGATCCCTCTGCTTTAATTTCTCCATGGGATACAATGTCCTTTTTAGAGAAATGTCAGAAAGAAAACACATATGGTTTTGCTGTGTGGATTTCAGAAAAAGGAGGTACTTTACATTTTCTTCGAAGATTCTAGAACTGTCTCATTTCAAACGCTCATTTTCATCTGGTAAATTTTATTGAATTAAAAATGACGAGTTTCAGTCAACTGACTTCCACAGTAGGATTCTCTTTATGTGGCTCTGTATTAGAGCCTGGAGCTGTTACTTTTTTCAGCTATGTTACCCAGAATCCTCCACATGACGCAATGCTCAAGAGTATTCTGAAAAGCAAAATCTCAGCTTGACTGCCAGTTTGCCACAAATGACAGCAATAAGAAGAAGGAGGAGGAGGAGGAGGAGGAGGAGGAGGGGAGAGGGAGGAAGAAGAATCTAAAATTAAGCCAATGAAGCAAAGTCACAAAATTAATGGTATTTTAATAAATTACTGAAGACATGTAAATTGAATCCACAAATATTAAAATAGGTTAAAATTAAAGAGAATGAATGCAATGTAGTTTTCTTTTCTTTTTTTTGCATAAACCAATTCTTTGACCATCAGTTACTGAGAAAACATCAGTTTACAATTTCGCAGGTCATAGTTTACAATCTTCTTTCTAGAGATAAGTCAAACAAGAGATCCTTTTAATTAACAGATTAAGTCGTGATCCACATTGCATGGTGTGTGTGTGTGTGTGTGTGTGTGTGTGTGTACTTGTCCATTCAGATTTTATCTATTCATTACTCTGAGATCTTTTGCTTACTAATTGGATGTTTTGCTGGACTTCTCATGGTGTTTAGTGTTTGCTGTCAGTTTTATGGGATCTTCCTTAATGTAAATGCTTTTACAATGCAATTTAGCACTGCTTGAGCATGCCAAGAATTTATTTACTTAGCAACAATGTAATCGCTTTTTAATTTTACCACTTATACAAAGCAAAAATTGATGTATTGTAGTGATAATTCCACCCCCTCCCCCCCCCAAAAAAAAACTCTCAGAGAGAAATAATTTTCACAGTGCTGGAGGTATTTGTTATGCTCAACATATTTCAGCATTACAGACTAGATGGGATTCTGAAAACAGAAGAAAATATATGAACACGTCAGCTCAAAACACACACACTCATACAACATTCTTGCAGTATTTACAAAATTATAAAATTATAACAAACCATTTTGTTATGTCACAGCCAACTACAGACCTATCTCCTATCCTGAATAAATATATTGACTACTGGTTAGTCCTAGTCCTACTGGTTAGTCCTAGAATCAATTTTTGACCAGTGAATCAACACATAGATCAATCTTATTGATTTCAAGATGCAACTAAATGAAATTTATTCCTTTGCCAACTATGGCCTAACTTTGCAACTGGTAGCATACCCTCCAACATCTCAAGAATGAAAAGTGAGACATATGTAGTCTATCAACATCAGAGTATGGTCAAGAAGGCAAAAGTTACTAGTGAAGAAGAATATACAAGTTACAAGCGGCTTCAGTAGCAATTCCCATTCTCCTAAGCCTACTGGGAAAGGCAAGATTCTGTCCACTTCTCTTTTCTCCACAGTGCTGAATTAATTGAACTTTGAACTCAGTTTACAGCAATTCAAGTAAACTAGGGAGGGAAAGTAGCAGAAAAAGAAAGAAATTGGGTCATTTCACAAGCAGATGAGAAAGTGGGACCAGACAAGATTAATCAGGACTGTCCTTGCCAAACTTCCCAACTACAGTAGACCCACTTATTGATGATATTTACATTTGTTATTGATGTACCATTCAGTAGCTGATTCATAGGTTTACTCTAGTTGAATCTGCTTCAGTCTGGCGAGTGGATTTAGGCTTGAACCAGATTCGTATGCAGTACTAACACATTTATCTAGGGCAAAGGAGTGATATTTAGCTTGCTTATATATCTCTGTTTCTATAAATCTGCACTATTGGCCTGTTCTTATAGTCTTCAAATTGTGATAACTTTCCCTGAGAAATATGTCACAGACTACATGGTCTGGAATACATTTTCAAAGACTGACCTTCTTCAAAACAATTTTTAAAAAAATGCTCAGAAGTTCTGTATCAAGTCAATTTTACCCTCCGAGTCATTGCAGTGATGGTGTACAGTGCAGGACACATGAAGCTGCTGGCTCCATTGAATGATTTCCCTTGTCTCATTTATGCAAAAGGTGTTTGTATGAGTGTGTGTTCATTCGAGTGAACACAAAATTCTGGACTGAATCATGTAGTCTTTTAAAAGTTTGAGCTAAATGAAAGCTGGTAATTCAGAAAGAAATATCATCAATGGGGTGGACTGTGTTATGTCCCACCATTGCTAAATGCATAATCTACTGTATAGCTCCACTGGATTTTGCAGAATGTAACAAGTGCCTGAACATCTGCTTCCCAACATCTGCTTTAGCCTAAAAAACCTTTGGAAATAAGAATGTAGATTTGGAAATTCTGGAGCAGGGAAAAAAGAAGTACCACAGGTTGTTATACTACAAGTCCCATTGTTACCAGCCAGCACAGTCCCTGGATTTGATTTGGTTAATTGGTGAAATATGATTTAATTGGCAAAATACATCAACTGACATTGATGTAAAATGGACCCTGAGATGACTGTAAACTCAGACTGGACAAAGGTAAAAAACTGGCTGAACACGTGTGCTGCAAAGTAAGTCAGATATCCCCTCTAGGTGTAGCCAAGGTCATTGTCAGGTAGATCACCAGTAACTCCAGACGTAATAGGCTTAAGTTGAAGCTGTATCATCTCTGCAGTGACACAATAGCAATGGGAATTTCTGACCAAACCACTGAGTGTTTCAGTTCTTTTTTCATGTACCTGGGTGTTTCTTTTCATTGCTCCTCTACCTGTCTACCATTACAGAGCTATAGTGACAGCCATTAGCTCTTTGTCACCTAACCCTGAGACCATTAACTCTGTCTAGACCCCATTGTCCATGTGGCAACCTCCATTGTTTACTGAAACAGAAAGCCTTTCACACCCTTGCCCTCTGGGCAGATTTTGGGTATAAAAACCCTCTTTTTCGAGCAGTCAGATGCAGTCTCTCACTTGCTGAACACCATGCTGTCACTTCAGTTTCTGAATGAGTACTGTCTTTAGGCTCAAGTCTAAGCCACATCTTTGCTGCTCTCTGGATTGGTAATTATCACCCATTCCCTAAAACTCCGCTATCCATGACTTTCCTCCTTTTATCCTTTGAGTAGCAATTATGAGAGTGCTTGAGTGCTTGGATCTTGTGTGTGTGACTGAACTCTTTAATAAAACACATTTTAGTTTATTTTAGAATCTCTGGCTGGTCTTTTCTTGCAGAGATCCCATAAACATAGGAAGGAACATCTTGTTAGGTTACCCCCTCTCACAAGCCTCTTAACCATGCTATTTAATTCCTCATTGTCATGTGGAGGTACTGGTATCACGGGTAGATCCTTGAATCACCCACATTTTGAGGTAACACCATCAGCCCTAACCAGCATAGCCAGTGGTAAGGAATGCTGGGAGCTTCAGTCCAACACTATTGGGAAGGTTACAGTTTGCTCTTCTTGATAAAAAATATATTCAAAATATATTTGAATACTTGAATACAAAATGTATGTCCAGAATTTGTGATGTAGTAAGCCAGACTTATGACACTGTAAATATTGCAGTTCATATTTATGATCATAGCAACACTGCAATAACTACAAACACTCTTAGAACACTGATTGAAGGAGTTCCAAGGCACTGAAAAACAGAGTGCTGAACAATAGCACGTCCAGCCCCCTCCTTTCAGTGACATATGGTAGGAAAAACAGTTATGGTCTCTGCCCCTGCTTTTCACATCACACTTCCCTTGCAGGAGGGGGCTGGAAACATCATCGTTCAGTGCCCCATGTTCCAGCATCTCAGATTTCCTTAGATTGGTGAAGCTGCATGGCTTCCAAGGTGGCTTTTGGAGGGCTGATCTGGAAACACAGTTACAATGAGGGAGCTCCACCATCATAGTTAAATCTGCCCAAAGTTTATTTTCATATATATTATTTATAGTCACAGGCAGAATCTTTGAATGGACTGTCTGTGCTTAACCAAGGAAGTCTCTGAAAACTTTGTCTGGCTTGACAAATGGATCTACCATGAAGAGTAGATGGGCAAAAGAGAGTTATGTGAATCTTAAGTTCTTGCACTTTTATCTCCAAAAATGGGACCAAATAAACATCTCCTTCAGATGGAATGTGATGCTTATAGAGCAATATTGCAAACAACTAATTCCCATCTTTTACTTTCATAATGTACAGTACACTATTATTATTAAATTTAGTACAATTAATACATGTATTTGGGGGTAGAAATGTATATGTATAGGCCTAAATCTGATTGTTTAGTTCTAAGTAGAGTAGAACTATAGAATCAATTGCTGATAATTAAGGAAACACAGGTAAATTCAATTATTTTAGCAGGTCTGCAATAGCTGAAACCAAGAATAAGATCCAGGCCGTGGGCAGAATTTTTGCTTCTGTTAGTCTGGGCATGCACACATACAGTAAATTATTGTTTGTCCACCTGCCTGTCAAGTTAGGAATGTGGTATGATTAATGGGAAATTGGACTGTTCTCTTTTTTTTATAGAACAGTTCCTCTGTTCTTATAATAGCATCACCAACTGGGCTAGTTGGATAAAAATTGCAAGGGCTATCCATCATTGTGATCCAAGGCATTAGCTAATAACCAGCTGAAACCAAGGAAGCCTTCTCCATGGCATAGCTGGCCCTGTGTATTATGGGTGGGTCTTGTTGTTGTTGCTGTTTTCCTCTGAAGCATCCTAAACAAACAGGCAACAAACATGCAGGAGGAAAATGGGCCATTGATCTGCTGCAGCATGGCTTTGCTAGATTTCTAATGACAAAATCCATTCAGTGGAATAAACCAATGCTCAAAAAAGATTTGAGAGTAGCTTGTCACATCTTTGATTCCTGAGGATTCTGAGACTTTCTTGCTAGCTCTCCTGCAGCACAGATGCAGAGCAGCCCTTTTAATTTTATAAATCTAGCTCTTCTCCTCCACAGAGAAAGGTCTTTCTGAAGAGCTACCCATGCACCAGAAGTAGAGAACTTCTCCCTCTGTGGACATTCCCTTGGGTCTAATCTATCTGTTGCAGACTGCATATTAGCAATGAATGGAACTGAAGCTAGTTGTAGGCTGGGCAGGGAAGGAACAGAATGGCTTCAGAATAAGACTTTGCTTTGTTTCAACTTCTGCTGTGTTTCAGCTACAGTTGACAACACTTTAGTGCTTTGTAAATTACTGTGTGGTGTCCAAAGTGACTATGGAGTGAATCATTGGAAGACTTGGATGCTTGTAACTTGATAAATCAGGGGTGGACAGGAGGCCATTTTCAGCTCCTGTGACCCCTCAGCAGTTTCAACTGTTTCAGCATGCCTGATGGGAACAGGAAGCACCAAAAGTAATTTCTGGTCACTTTCTGGTGCATTTTTTTCCTCTTCAAGGATGGGATAGGAGGGGGACCGAAACAGTGTTATCAGGCCCAAATGTTCCCCCTGCAGTGTATTTTCATTTTTCTAAAAAAGAACTTTCAACAGCTATTTTTTTATTTATCATTTTTATACAAAACATAAGTTTAAATTCTTTAAAACATTTTCTCCATCATAGTTTTATATATACACATAAAGATTTACTGTATTTTCTTATCTTCCTGCATTTCTATCTAAAATCTTGGTATTTTCATAAATGTTACCAATTATTTACGTACTTCTACAATTGTTCTTAAATATCGTTTGTTCCAGATCCTCATATTTCTAAATATTCTATTTAATAACTTTAATATGTATGTTCTTAAAACCCTTCAGAATGTAATAATGTATTTTCCCCCTATTACACATTCTTGAATGTTCTTTATATGTTTGTTGTATTTAACCTTTTTTTTTTTTCAGTCTTTGTACTGGAGTTAAGTTTCTATTGGAGCTCACTCGTTTTTTATTTTTTCTTCTGTTTGGTTTCTCAATTTTTGTGATAGAACATCTGCTGTTTTCATGTCCAGCTATTTTTAAGAAGGCAGTTTTTAAGAAAGAGCTGCATGAATACAGACCAGCATTTCACAGATGAAAACAGGGACACTTGTGGCTGAGAAACATCAGAATGTGGTGAAGATGGCAAAAGTTATTAATGCGGAAGAACAGACAACCTAGGAAAGGCTGCAGCAGGTTGCTTTGAGCCCTCTAATGACTTGAGTGAGGATTATTTTGCACCTTCAACTCAGACGCAGCAATCAAAGTAAGCTGAGCGGAAAAAAGAAGGCAATGGAAGGAGCAAAGACAAACTGAGACACAATATAAAAGCAGCTGGAAAAGTGGGATGGCAGAGGTTTAATCGTGACTGACCCTGTCAAATCAGGACAGTAAACAGTAGGTGTAAACAGTAGAAACAACAAAGGATTTTATGGCACCTTTAACCAATTTTACTTGACATCAGTTTTTGTGGTCTACAACTCCACTTAATCATGGGCAGGGTGGGCTGTAGTGGACAAAATCTTATGCCTAATCAAAGTAGTAGTAGTAGTGGTAGTAGTAGTAGCAGTAGTAGTAGTTGTTGTTGTTGTGTGCCTTCAAGTCATTTCCCCTGTATGACAACTCTCAGGCAAACCTATTGATGGGTTTTCTGGGGCTGGATGTGTGTGATGCACCAAAAGTCACCCAGTAGGTTTCCATGACTGAGTGGGTAATCAAACCCTGGTCTCCGGGGTTGTAGTCCAATGCTTAGACTACTACACTGCACTGGATCTCTGAACAAAAGTTACTATTCTCACCCACTTTTTTTCCTGCAAAAACCCTAACATGACTACCCCAACAGATTGTGATTCCTTGCTGGGAAATTTCAGTAAATAGTAGGTCACCCTGAAGCTTTTAAAAAAGGACAGCTGTGTTAAGCTGGTATTTCTTTTTTTAGTTGTTATTTGTGGTGATTCATTTGTGTTGTCTCTGAACTAGTACAGGATCTGAACACGTGTCACTTTTGATTCATCACAAATTGGCATCCAGGATGTTCTCTACTTTTACTTCTGTGATGTCAGTTAAGGGCCTTGCCAAGGTTACTGTCTTCCTGACAGGTACTGCTGTTGTGGCAGCATATAGTGACTGTTCTATGCTTAGATGGTGCTGAGTGTTCAAACTCTCTGTGACACAAAGGCTGATGACAACCATAGGATCCATTTAAACGTTCTGCCATTGACACCAGCTGTATCCACCTGAGAACACTGGTTTCTACCAGGAGACTTCTCTTTAAAAAACCTGTGAGATTTTCCAGATATTTTTTTTTGAAAAATAATTTTCAGTAGTCCCCGTGGAAGTAACTGATTATTGCTATGCAATCCAGTACATGATTACTGACAAGTAAGCTCCATGGTTCTAAATGGGGCTTGTTGTCATGGTTGCTAACTGCTGTCAACTTGACTTCAACTTATGGTGACCCTATGGATGAGATACCTCCAAGTCATCCCATCATCAGCCACCCTGTTCAGGTCTTGCAGGTCAGGGATTTGTCTTCCTTGATTGAGTCTATCTACTTGTAATGCAGTCTTCCTCTTTTCGTACTGTGTTCCACCTTAACCAAGCATTAGTGTCTTTTCTAGTGAGTCCTGTTTTCTTGTGATATGGTCAAAGTGCAACAGCCTCAGTTTAGTTATCTTGGCTTCTAGGGAGAGTTAAGGCTTGATTGGCTATAGGACTCATTCATTTGTCTTTTTAGCAGCCCAGAATATCTGTAGACTTCTCCTCCAGCACCACATTTTGAATGAGTTGATTTTCTTCCTATCAGCTTTCTTCACTGTCCGGCTTTCACAACCATACATAGAAATTGGAAATACAATGTTTACAGTGTGATCTCTAGTTCCTCATCTTTTCCTGAATCCAACTTGGACATCTGTCATTTCTCACTTCATATATCGTAGAAGTCTTTCTTGTATAATTTTGAGCATAAATTTGCTTGCATGGGAAATTAATGCAATGGTCTTGTGGTTACTGCAATCCATGGTATCCCATTTCTTGAGGATTGGTATGTATATTGAATATTTCCAATCTGAAGGCCATTCTTTTGTTTTCCATAATTATGGACAGATTTTAGTTAGAACTAGAATAGATTCTGTCTCTGCAGACTCCATCCAGACAAGATGCCCATGGCCAGTCAAAAGCAAAGTAGAGACTAGAGAATCAGTCTGTGTTGAATGGTATTCCACTTTCCCTTCAAGATTCAGGTTTATAGTATAAGTACACTCCTGGATTAAGCCCTGAGCCTGGATGCCGAGGATTTAGTGATGACCAGGAGCGTATCTGCATAGTCAAGGCAAGTGTGAGAAGTGTTCCTGGAGATGCCTCATCTAACCCCGGGGGAAAACTCTGAATTGCAGTTGCTTCCTTGGAGAAGGGAGAAAAGCATGGTATAGTGATTTAAGTGCTGGACTGATATTTTGGGAGACCAGAGTTTGAGTCCCCTCTCAGTCATGAAAACCTGCTGGATGACTTTGAACAAGTCACAGTGTCCTAGTCTTAAAGGAAGGCAATGACAAACCCCCTGTGAACAAAACTTGCCAAGAAAATTCCATGCTAGATTTACCTTAGGGTGTCCATAAGTCAGAAATGACTTGGATGCCCACAACAATAGCAAACTTTGAAGAAGATTTACAGGAGCTTAGCCTCAGAGGTGAACATTTCTGGGCAATATGGTCTTCTATTAGATGATGTATTGAAAAACCATTTTATATCTTTCCTTCAGCTGATTGGTGTGCCCTATCAGCAAAAGGTACCAGCAAAAAAGAAATTCAGAGTTCTTGTGAAGCTTCTCCAAAAGCTGATTCAAATTCACTTCATAAGGCATAAGTCTTGAAAATCCATATTGGTGTGACCCAGTAATGCCAAAAGCAACTTGGGCAGGACAGGTTTCACTCCCAACCCATTGGCACAAGGTTATAGTGCAAACATTAATGCATCCTTTAAAAAAAATCTTAATAACACAGCTTACCTTTTAAAGCTGGATTTTTTAAAATACATCTAACTCTGTAGTAATTTTCTGGTGAAATAACTAATATACATTACATCTGTCAAACCAAAACTAATCATGGTTTCTTACCTCCTCATTCTAGAGCTTGGAATTGGCACTAGCCATTCTGGGTAGCTTCCAAAGAAGCCATGTTCCTTAGCATTGGCTAATTCTGAAAGGACCAATGAACTTTAAATGTATAGTTGAGCTCCAACTAATAGTTATTCTCATGGAACATTTCTGCACGACACTCTTATAGCGCGATGATTCCACTTTCAACCTCCTATGGAATCCTGGGGTTTGCAGTTCCGGGAGGGGCCGGGTGGCCACTCCCAGAACTGCAAACCCCAGGATTCCATAGGAAGTTGAAAGTGGAATCATCGCGCTATAAAAGTGTCGTGTGGAAATGGCCCCGGTCATTAACTGTTGATGGGGGACCTTTTGTGTTTTAATGCCTAGTCACTCTTTTGAAAGAGGCATTGTTCTCAGAAGGTTTACCAAGTAATCAACACTAACTTCTTTGAATCAGCTGATCATTAAGACTGTTTGCCAAGCACAATTTAAACCAGCACATCTTAAAGAGCGGTAGTCTGTCATTAGAGAGAGGATTAAAAGGTTTAAGGGAGTTAATGGCAGGATAAAGATCTTTTTAATTTTAGGACACTAGTGAGCCAGGTCAATCAATGCCGACCAGAACTGTTAAAGCCTGACAGCTGTCCTCTGCCCTTCTTAATGATTCTTTTTGGGGAAGAGGTGGCCTTCGTGTGATCTTCTCCTTGAAACAAAATTCTGTTGTAATTAGCCTTGTTCTTTTTAGGCAGCATTGAGGAACTTATTTAGCAGAAGGGCCCCATTAGTAGTATAGTATGAGCTGGAGGATTGCATTTAGTGTGTCAGATTTAAATCAGCACTTTCCTCACTGCAAGAGCAATTGTTACTGAATTCAAATGTATGATTAATGTTTTTGTAAATAGCTGCACTTTCCATCTAGTTTGTAATCCTCAAATTGTGGTATTGGGAAAGGCCATAGCTCTGAAGCAGATCTTTGAAAAATTACTTTTTGAAATTATATTTTAGGAAAAAAAACCCTTTGTTTTGAAACATTCTGGATAGCAATTCTTTTGGACTGGAGCTCCCAGAATCCACCAGCCAGTCAGCATAGTAATTTTGTTTTGGGATTCCAAGAACTATAGCCTAAGAAGGAACTTTTCTCTGGAAAGCCTCCAGGATGGTTGCTTGCCAGATGGATCATCAGTGTCGAGGCAGTACCAAAGGTACTGTAGATAGTATCAAAGAACATGGACTATTGTTTTGACTTGGTATATGGCAGCCTCCTATGGCTAAATGAGACGTATGGGCCAATCCTCTATATATTAAACACATGTCTCCTTTGTTCACATATAAAGTGAGGCTGTTGAGGGGGAAGCCTGCTCTTTATATAAATACAGAGCTAGAGACAATTCATGAGCTAAGCAGGGGCATCTAACTCTCAAATGGTGGAGGAAAGCTTTGTCAACCATTTGCCATACACAGGAGACATTAAAATATTGTACAGCTTATCACATCCTGCTAGCAGGTAAGCAAACGAAAAGGAAAGGGAAAAAATATTGTCATTCTCAGCTATTCTTTTGGAGGTGAATATGTTCCCTTTAACTTTCTATTTAGATTTCATCAGTTAGAATAAGAGGGAACTAGTGCACTGATTGAGCAGTGCAATGGATTCAAATAGCACATGGTCTGACTTGTATTTTAGGTAAGCTACAGTTTTTCAGCTTCAGTTCATTAGCTGCCCTAAGATGAAAGAATGAAATGAATAAGAAAAAATAAATAAATTACAAATAGAAATGCAGGCAATCTTGCACAATTATTGGGACAGTTCATTGTGCATGAAGCTCTTTGAGCTTCCAGAAATAGCACTGTAACAGTAGTAATTATTACACAGCACATGTTAGGTGTATTAAATGATGGTTATGATTTTTTTTCCCCCTAAGCTTTTTAAATGTGGCTCTCCAGATGTTGTCACCTTTGATCTCCCATCAGCCACAGTCTGGGATGATAGAAGATGCAGTTTAATAACATGTACAGCCTTAAATCCCCTGACTCCAGCTTTAAATGTTACTAAAAGTACTAGCTGCTTATTTTGCTGAATATCCTGGTTCATTAATTCCTTCTCAGTGAAACAAAGCCACCATTGAGGTAGGTGAGGGCAACATGATTAGGCTATTACAGTGCATTTTTTCAAGACTGAAGGCTTAACTATAAATAACAGTGAGCACTATAAATTATATTTATTAAATACTAACTTCAGTAAAAAGGCTCATTACTATACAGCTAGTGGCTAGTTCCAGAACTAATTTTCAACACACCATCAATTTTGTTTGAGATTTCAGCGCCACAAGATGAGCAATGTTCCATGGCTAAAGACACATAAATTAAAGCATAGGCATGTCATTTGACCCATACAAATAATATAATAGGCCTTGTATTGTAATTTAAGCGGAGGCTGTGAATTTATCTTTGCTAGCCTTAAACAAGGAAGAAGACAAGGTGGCAAGCCTAAAAATGATACATTAGATAATTAACTTGTTGTAAGGACACCCTCTATCTATTCATCTCTCCAGACTTACAGCCTCTCACCTCTTCAGCAAATTGTTTGGCTTGTCAGCCTTTTGAATGCCAACATTTTAAAAGGGTTGGCTGCTGTTCACCACACTTGGCCAGCAGAGCCTAAGAAGAGCAGAATCAACAAATCCATCTTTCCAGTGGCCATTCCACCATGAGCATGAACCAGATGAGATGTTTGTGAGGTGGGGAAAGCAGGGGGAGTTCTCAACTACAGGGGCAAAATTAATCTTTTGCACCTAGTATTTTCCCCTCATTTTGTGCATTTTGTCTCATTTCCAACATACTCACAAATGAATCACTCAACTGTTGTGTGATGGAGATGCAAAGGTTTCAAGATTGGATTTAAACACACACATGTCCAAACACACATGCACGCGTGTTGTTTGGATATGTGTGCAACTTCAAGTTATTTCTAAGTTATGGTAACCCTAAGGTGAACCTATCATGGGGCTTCCCTGGCAGAATTTGTTCAAAGGGGGTTTGCTTTTGCCTTCCTCTGAGGCTGAGAGAGTGTGACTTGCTCAAGGTCACCCAGTGGGTTTCCATGACTGAGCCAGGATTCAAACCCTGGTCTCCCACTGTCCTAGTCCAACACTGAAACCACTACAACACACTGGTCAATAACCTTTACTGTCCAATAATCTTTCAATACCTCTTTTTTGACATTTAACTGTTTCCTAGCAAGCAGGTCCAAAATGGTACTCATTAATCCTGCCTGATGAATTTGGCCAATGCAGATGGATAAGACTGTTGTTTTAGGTTCCTTTGGCACATACGTTACAAAATTCATATTTTTTTCATATCTTGAACAGAAAGAACTTGATAATTTATTTTAGAAAGGAATCAACAAGTCTGACCATTCCTACAGCTACTGTACTCCAGTTGAATTTTGTGACTTTTAAATTTGGATTTTGTTTACCATGTTATTATTTGACTGTGACTAGTGTTGGATAAACAATTCAAATAAAACACTACAGTTTAGAAGAAGGCACAAAACAACAGAAAAAGATGCCAGCATGGCTGAACAACAGAGTAACAGTGCAATAAGTTCAGTAGGCTGAGTGAGGCTTTTTCCAAGCTAAATGAGTATAGAAATGCATCCTTAATGTTTCTAAACCAGTGAAGAACAGTTCCTTTAGAAAATGGAAGAGAAATACTAACAAAGACAATGAGATGAACATATGTGTGTTGCACATGAGCCCTCTCTTCATGAGGAGGGAATGGTGCTCCTGTGCATGGTAGCCATGTCCTTCAGGCTGCTTGTTTGTCACCAGCATGAGAGAGCTTTATCTGTATACAGATGCAGGGCTCCTCCACATTAGATGCTATCTTAGAGCAACTGAGATTCCTCTGCACATAGAAGGTTCCTATGTACAGGACCTCACTCTGATACAGAGCACATGGCGTGTGACATGTACGGCCATTGTCTGTCTCAGCATGGAGGAATCATTCATTGTCCTGTGGTGTGTTCCTTCTGTCTTCATACATGTTCAAGACTGCTTCAGAGAAGTTTCCAGTGAACTGGATTATGGATCTGTTCACAGATCTAGAATATTTACTATGCCTGGCAGTGATTATCTAGTATCTAAGGCAGAAAGTCTCAGGGTTGATACTCTTCCCTTTTGCTGTTATTTACCATCAAGTCAGCTTTGACTTCTGGTGCTCCTATGAATGAGAGATCTCCATGAGCTTCCAGTCACCAACAGCTCTGCTCAGATTTTGCAGAATCAAGACTGTGGCTTCCTTGATTGAAATAACCCATTGCCATTAACCGTTTTAAATTGGAGATGCTAACTATTTACACTTTCTGCATGCAAAATGAGATACAAACTGAGATATAGCTTTCTCCAGAACACAAATTTCATAAAACCAAATGGAAATCTATAGTAAACCAAGAGGCAAGGGGCTGACAGCATAGGAACAAGCAAGCTGACTTATAGTGAGTAAGATCATTGGTCCACCTCATTCATTCATTCATATATAGTACCCTTCAGAGTTTTAGGCAGGCTTCTGTTCTAGTCCTACCTGGATATAGAATCATAGAGTTGGAAGGGACTCATGGGCCATCAACCCCCACCCTCCATGCAGGATCTCCAGCTAAAGCATCCCTAGCAGGTAGCTGTCCAGCTCTTTTTGAAGACAACCGGAGAAGGAGACCCCACCATTTCTCTAGGCAGTTGGTTCCTATGTCGAACTTCTCTCACTGTCAGGAAGTTCCTCCAAATGTTCTATCAAAATCTACCCTCCAGTAACTTAAAACCATTAGACCTAGTTCTACCTTCTGAGACAGCAGAGAACAAGCCTGCACCCTCCTCTTTGGGGCAGCCCTTGAGGTATTTAAAGACAGCTATCATCCCACCCCTCAGTCTTCTCTTCACCAAGCTGAACAAGCCCAGCTCCTTCAATATTTCCTCATATGTTTTGTTCTCCATGTCTGTCATCATCCTTGCTGCCCTCTCTCAGTCTGCTCCAACTTGTTTATATCCTTCTTAAAATGAGGTGCTCAGAACGGAGTGCAGTATTCCAGACAAGACCTGACCAGCACAGAATACAGTGCAACTATTACTTCTCTCACCTTGGAAACTATGCTTCTGTTAACGCAGACGAGAATATCATTCACCTTCTTTGCTACAACGTAACAATGCTGCCTTATGATCAACTTGTAATTAACAATACTCCCAAAGGTTTTTCCCATGTAGTACTGCTGAGCCACCCATCCTACACTCATGCATTTGTTTTTTGTGGCCTAAATGGAGAATTTTGCTTTTTCTCCACTGAACTTTATTTTATTAATTTCTGTCCAATTTTATAATTTTCTATTCTTATCTTCCAGTGTGTTGGCCACCCCTCCCAGCTTTGTGTCCTCTGCAAATGTGATGGGGATTCACTCCACCCCATCAGCTAAATCACTGATAAAAATGTTGAAGAGTAATAGCTCTAGGAATGACCCCTGAGGCAGTCTAGTCAAGACCTCCTTCCAGTCTGAAGTGTAGCCATTGATTATGATTCTTTGAGCTTTGTTTTCCAACCAATTACAGATCCATGTGATGGTGTTCCATTTATTCCACATTTAATCAGTTTGCTAATCAAAATATGGGAGATCTGCTTTCTGCTTTGCAGAAATCCAGATAAATGGCATCCACAGCATTCTCATCATCTATCAAATGAGTGACCTGATTAAAAAAGGTATAAGATTGGTTTAGCAGGATTTGTTCTTGAAAAGCCAATGCTGACTCCTACATATCACGGTGTTGTCTTCAAGATACTGGCAGACGGAATCCAATACAATCCATTCTAATGTTTTTCCAGGTATTGAAGTCAGGCTAACTGGTCCACGGTGTTCTGGATCTTCTTCTTTGCCTTTTTTGATGAAAGGGGCAATGTTTGCTGGTCTCCAGTCCTCTGGTACCTCTCCTGTTCTACAAGACCTCTCAAAAATGATGGCAAGTTGTTCTGCAAATACGTTCTTTCATCTGGTCCAACAGATTTGAATTAATTTTGTTAACTAATTGATTCCTCACTAACTCTTTATCAGTCTTGACTTGCAGTCTAGGCTTCTTGCCAAGGGCTCTGCTGTTGCATGGAAGCATACAGTCCTTTTGCAGGGGGAGAAGAACTGAAAGAAAATACATACTGAGCAGTTCTGCCTTTTCATCGTGATTTGTTAGCATCTTACTATCCCTGCGTGGTCTCACTATTTCCTTGGTTTTTCTCTTACTTCAAACATATTTGAAAAAACTTTTCTTGTTGTTTCCTGCTTATCTAGCCAGTCTGAACTCATTCTGAGCTTTAGCTTTCCTTATACTACTCCTGAAAGCTTGATCTACACATTTGTATTCTTCCTTGGTGATTCTTCCTTCCTTCCATTCTTTATAAATTCTTTATACACATCTTCCATCCGGTATATAGATCCCTGGTATTCTCTGGTGATCTTGCATCTAAGTACTAAACTGCCCAATTCTGCTTAGTTTTCAAAACTGGGTGTGTTACATGTGTTCAGGGTGCTGTAATGGCAAAAGCAGAGGATGGTGAGAGACTGGGGCATTCAGTAGGGCCTTATGACCAGCGGGGAATCTACATACAAACAGCGCGACCTTTTCTACTTAGTATAATATTTGTGATTTGGGTTCTTTTTTTTAAAAAAAATACTTCTGTGTGCTCTTCATCGATCACATTTCTGGATGGTATATAGTAATTTAGATAATAAACAGTGTAAAACTCTATTCAGTACAATAAGGCTCTAACGCTGGACAATCATAATAAAAGAGAACAATTATGGAGAGGCAGCGCAGTGTAGTGGTTTGAGTGTTGAGCTAGGACTTGAGGAGATGAGAATTCAAATCCCTGTTTGGATGTGGAAGCTCACTGGGTGACCTTGGGAAAATCATACTCTTGCAGTCTTAGAGGAAAGCAATGGCAACCCCACCTCTGAATGTATCTTGCCAAGAAAACCCCCAATGGATTCATTGTAGTATTGCCATAAGTCAGAAACGACCTGAAGACACACCACCACAATAGCAACAACATTATGAGACAAATTGAGGGATTGCTATGTGAATTAAAATATCTGGTAAATAAAAGGCTCTGACTTTGGCACCAAAAAAGATTTTAAAGTAAATGGAAGAGCTGGCCTGGAAATGGCCTGGGATTTTGCTTCACACTCTCTAAAGGGTGGGCCAGCGTGGATGGTTCACTGTGGTCAGATTTCTGGTGTTCAGGAATGGCCACAGCTGACACTGAAGACTTCAGGCACAACTTCTGATTGAGTTTTCTCAATGGGCATGTACTACCTTTTTCAGTTTAAGGGGGTCCACTGAGTGTGCTATGCCCTCCATCCTGCAGGCAACAAGGAAGAATCTGAAAAAACACATGTAGTGTTGAAATACATCAGAAGCAGAGAATGAGCCCCAAAGGCAGTAATTTCATCAGCCTAGGAAGATGTTTAAAGGAATGCTGAAGGGAGGCAGAAAAATGCTTGTAAATAGTATGAATTTGATTCATCAGTCTTCACACCTGAAGACATTGGATGGGTTGCCATACTGGGATCCCCTCCACACACACCCCTTGCATGGCAGAGCATAGGGAAGTTACTGTTTTGGACTACAACTCCCAACATCACCCAGCCAGAATGGCCAATATCTATGTTGGCTGCTTGTTTCTGGGACTGATTATAATAAAAAAAAAACCTTAATTTTTTAAAGGTCTTTAAAAAGCAGTGAGGAAGGATTGAGTATTTAAAACTAATTGGCAGATTAAACACTAGTAAAACAGCAGGGACAGATGGCATTCACCTAAGGCTTTTTCAAGAACTCAGATATAACATTGCTGAATACTGATGAAAATTTGGAGTTTATTTTTTCTCTCTCAATTCATTCTCCTCACTTGAGAACTGAGACATGACCAATGTAACATCAGTTTTGGCAGTTAGGAAATTTTGGGCCTGTCAGCTTAACGTGTGTCCCAAGTAAAAGCACATTAGGAGAGATAAATATTTAAACCTTTAAGGCCCACTACTATGTGATGAAACCTTTATCTGCATGGTTAACTGGTTCACCTATAAAGCATATGGTTGCTTTGGTGATGATTGTATTTCAATAAGAAAAGTAAAATATGGGAGGAGAGCACTGAAACTTAATCTCTCCCATTTCTGAGGTTGGTTCTCCAATTGCTTCTGTCCTTTTACTCCTGAGGTAAGATAGACATACGCCACCTCTAGGCGTAATTCAAAGAGCAGTTTTAACTAAAAAGCCCTATACAGCTTAGTTCCAAATAATCTGAAAGATTGTTACCTCCCTAGAAGAACCTCCCAAAGTCTTATGACCCTCAAGGAGGGCTTTGTCTTGGTTTCAACACCTTTCCAGTTCTGTCCAGTGAGGGCATGGGAGTCAGCCTTCTTGGTGTCTACTCCCAGGCTGTAGAATCCCTTGCATGTTGGATTGGACTGGCCTTCTCCTTTTATTGGGAGGCAGAGACCTCTATATTCAAACAGAAATTTAATTAATTGATTTTTATGGGGTGTGTGTGTGTGTGTGTGTGTGCTGTATTTTTAATTTTATTGTTCTGTTTTTAAACAATGGCATTTTAATGTGACAACTTGTTTAACTGTGCTTTAATTCTTTTTATTATCACATTTTTTCCCGTTGTTTTAGCATTTCAAAGTATGTTGGGTCCCATGTTGAGAGGAATGGCAGCAATAAACAATGTGGATGTGGCTGATGCATTGGAAGAAATATATCTCTGACTGTCATGCACAGTTTGTTCCTGAGGATGGAGAAGACACTAGCAGAGGAATCTGCTCTGCAAGTGCGTCATGTGATGTCTGGCCTCCCACCAGGCTTTCAGAATTCTTTTGACCGATCAGCAGGTGTGTAGTTAGTAGTCATCTCGTATATATCTGGTTCATAGGGTCTTTCACCATCTTGATGATGATGAAGGTGATGACCACTATTTTATCTGAGAAGTGGATAAAGCCTTTGATAAATAAGTATAAAGGGATGGTAAAGAGAAAGCAAACCACCAAGGTGAAGCATTAGCAGTACATTCATCATGGGGGTAAAAATTTTAATGAAGGAAGTAGAGAGGCCAGGTGCCTCCATTCTTTTCCTCCAGTGGGTGCCAGCATCTTCTGTGGCACTCTTCTCTTCTACATGTCTAGACAGTGGTTGTAATCCTCTTGGGCTTTATGCTAGTGTAACCAGGGGCTATGCTAGCAAAACTACTTTTTCTGATATTGTTTAAATAAGTATCCTGTACCTCCTTACAGAATGACTGTTGGGTGGCACCCAAGTGCATCTCTTCCCACTGTGAGCTCCCTGGCTTCAGACCTGGAACTTTAACCCAGCTTCTGCAGCTTCATCAGAGAGACCCAAAAATGCAGTGCAAGGCAATGCAATGCAATGCAATGCAATGTTGCAGAATCCTGTTTTGCTTTAGTGTATCCAGACAATGTGGGGCATTCTGAATAAACTCTAGATATGGATGTCTTTTAAAAGTCATGGAGATTGTCCCTTGACAAATTGATGCCATATATTCAGGAATTTCAAGAAGTGGTCTTGAACAGAGGTAGTTTGGGCAGCTCTTATGTTCTAATGCGTTTCTTTCCCACTTTTTTTTTTTAGAAAATGTTTATTAACATGTACTGAATATGTAAAATGAATCTCTACAGCATGTCCCAAAGAATGTTACTGTTGACTACCAAAAGACCAGTTCGGAAATGGTCTGTTTGACAGCTTTTTTATTGGCAGTGAAGGTATTTAAATGAGAAACTTGCACAAAGGATGAACTAGTTGGCCCATCTGATGGTTCTGAGAAACTGATGAATTTTGTACAGGCAAACAGGTGACCTTTCTGCTTTCCACTCTAATTACTTTCCTGTCAGATGTTCAATTAGAGTGACAGGGTTTCGAATCCCCGAAGATCTCCATTTTGTCTTCAAAGATTAAAGGGTGTCAACTATTTTTCAACGTAATTATCATCATTATCTCAGGGAGATTTTATACTTCAGAAGTCAAAGTCATAATAGCCCAGCATACAGCAATTATTCGCAAATTGCCTTAATGTATTTTGCAAAGACACTTTTTGAGCCCAGTAATTTGTTTATTTGCTAAAGCCATTAGCACGCGAAAATGATAACATTTCAGCAAGACAGTCTGACACTGTGTGTGAACCAGAATCTTTGCCAGGTTTTCTACTTCCTACACACCAGATCTGTCTGTCTGTCTGTCTGTCTGTCTATGTGTCATGGAAACAATCTGATTCTTTCCCCAGTTGCAAACATTCAAAATATAACTGGTGTGATTATGTCTTGGATCTCTTAATTATAGATTATGGATTCACCACCTGAAAAATGCAACCTACAAGCTTGAATAAATAATGCTTTTTGAGAATATTTCATAGATTGAAATCTAAACTCATTCTTTTGATGCATGTTCCCCTTTAGACTGTTATGTCTTCACAAAGGGGAATGATAGAGGAAAGGACTGCCAACTGACCAGGAAGAGAATACCTGGCCTCACTTGTTCTTCTGCCTGTGTTGAATAAAGTCTACAGAAATTTAGCTGCTGCAATTTGAGAGATAAATGTGACCATCTGATAAGGGCCATATGTAATGGTATTGTTAAAGGTGCAGCAGTGGAAGCTGGTTGAAAAGACCCAGCTCTAGAAAGACTACTTGTTCACAGGAATTTGTACACTGAAGTTTAGAACAGTAACTGTTTTTATTGGCAGTGTGCACAAATGCACATGCATTCAGCTATCTATCCCACTGCACCCACCCAGTGGGACACAGTCTGCCCTTAGTATTCCTGCACTTTTGCCATTTCAAAAATATTTACACTTGTAATCTGCAGGATGTCACCTTGTGTGTGGGGGGGAATATGGTGGGCTATGAGACAAGACATGAAGGCTTGAAGGCAGGCAGGCAGGCAATGCTGCTGAAAGCACAACATCTGGCCATACTACAAACTCTCCTTCCCCATCTCACTGCCTCTTCCTCTCACCCAAGTCCCACCTACCTTCTGTGTGTCTGATACTAATCCCTACTTAGATTATTTTGATTCTTTTACAAATTTTATGTGTTTTTTTAAAAAATGTCACTGCAGTTATATCTCTCTGGAATCTGCCTAGAAAAAGAATACAGAAACAGCTGGAAAAAAATTTTTTTTAAATGACTACAACATCTTAGAACCTTCCTGGTATAATAGCCATCATACATGATGACTGGGACACTCTGGGAGTAATTTATAGTCTTCTGGATAAAAGTATTCTAAATAAGCACATTCTTTATGAGCACATCATATTACCCTTTCCTGCAGAAAGGAAGCTGTCAGTAATGAGCAAAAGACTACTAGCAGGAGGTTGGATTGAAAGTTGAACCAGGCTGGGAGCCAAAGTGGAGGGTACACACGAACACACTGTGTAGAGGAAGTCCTTGGCCATTTCTGCATTAGACTATTATAGTGCTATTATTCCACTTTCAACATCCTATGGAATTCTGGCGTTTTTATATTACTGAGGCCAAAGAGCTCTCTGGCTGAGAATTCTAAGGGCTCCTCCCTAAACTGTAAACCCCAGGATTCCATAGGATGTTCAAAGTGGAACAATAGCATTATAACAGTCTCGTGCAGAAATGGCCCCTATTTCAGAAATGGGTGGTTTAGGCCCTTTCAGGAAGACTTGTACAGCTCTTCTTATCTAAGAGGGCTATAGTTTATCTGGATTAGGAATGTAATTCTTCGCTAAGTTTCTTCTCAAAGGTAGCAGTTAGTAATTTCAGTAATTTTCTACCTGCTGTGAGAAGTCTTTGGAAATCAGATTTTTCAAAGGTTATTTTCACAATTGGGACTTGTTCAATGCAAAATTTGCATTTGGCTGTTTTGTACAGAACAGAACATTTTCTGTGCAGAGAACAGCATTATCTGTGTAGAAGATTATATTTCAATGCAGAAATATTAATTCCTGCACAGAAAATTCTGATTTCTGTGTATAAAATGCTATTTTATATGCAAATCAACCATGTGCAAATTTTACACAGAATAAATCCCCTATTACAGTATTTTCTGGAAGAAAAACAGCAGGATTTAACATTTGCATATTGAAATATTATTTTCTATGCAGAAAATCCTGTTTTCTGTGCAAAACAAGCACATGCAAATTTTGCGTGGAATAAGTCCCATTCTGTGAAGATTCAAAGTAATCCAGAATTTTTCTCATCAGGGTTTCTCAACACTCAAAAAGCCATGTTTTTCAACCATTTTTTAAAAAATATGTTTGAATATTCTTTCCATCCCTAGTTTGGATGGGATTGATCCAGAGTTTAAAGCACTTTACTGGGTGGAAGATGTTTTAAGCTGCAGTTGCGATAGTTCAACTCATGGGACAAACGCACACAAAATTGAAGGTTCACACTTCCAGCCTTAGCACCTTGCAGAAAGGTTCTGTATATGCAAGGGAGTTCCCTATTACTCTTCTCAGTCATTCTCTGAGAGCAGTAATGATGTGTTTGACCTGGTGCAATTATCTCAACAATCATAGCTCTTGTCCTAATCAATGTCACCTATTTGCAATACTTGATGCCCCCTCCCCGAATAGGAGTGGTCTTCCATATGTTTTTGACTGCAGCTTCCATTTTCTCTTCCCATAAGCTGATGGTAGTTCTAGGACAATAACATTCAGAGCACCACAGCTGAGCATTCTGGCATTATGTATTGTAGCTGACATTCTGTATGACAGTTACAGACTTGTGGCCTAGTGCTGTGGACCTGTAACTGATCTGTATTCAAGAAGACTGTTGTGGGCTTACTATAAGACTACATAAATGTCCCACCCAGCCTCCTCAACAGCCAGCATCCTCATTGGGTGAAGGAGGAGGATGTCACAATTCCCTGCTCACTAGTGGAAGGGGGCTGGAAAAATCATCCTTGTTGCACCCCAACTAGCAGCTGAATAGACCTCTTTTGCCTGGTGTGGCTCCTGGTATTAAGGCTGGCTGGAGAAGGGTGAGCAAGGAGATGTTACTTAGACATATTTAACTAACTAGATGATACAGAACGTCAGCGAACACCCCTAAGTGCTTTTTTCCCTTCAAGGAGTTATATGTGTGAAGCAACATTCCCCTGAACATCTATGTTTAAAAAGGGAGCCATTTTGTGTGGAAGGCAATGACCAAGAATGGGTTAAGCAATCCTTCCACTCCATTGCTCCTCTGACAGTCAGTTTTTCCATTTATGGTGGTCACTAAGGCCATTTCTACTTTGAATTTGAGTGCTTTTTCAAATATGAATACTCTTCCTTTTGAAACTACCTCTTTTCTGTGCCTATATTCCTCTCTCTCTCTATCTCTCTCTCTCTCCCTCTCCCCACATCCCTCTCCCCATCAATGAATTTTGGGTGCAGAGGGACTTTACCTCTCGTTTGGTTTTATATTTTGAGACACAATGTAAGATTACAAGGGGAAGAAGGAAAATGACACTGCTAGCCCATTTTTGAGGGACACTCCTATTTTAAGAGAATGCATGTATTTATTTTTTGTTCCTTAAGAATGAAATAAATGATTCCATTTTATTCTTATTCTTATTTATTTGCTACTGCTGCTGCTACTGCCAAGGAAGGACAACAGTGATGAGGAAACATTTTCACTCAGATCCTGACCTCATCTCTTGGAAGCCTGTCATTATCAGAAGAAATGGGCCATGAGCTCTGTCAGAGATGTCCTTTACAAAAAATAAATAATTGGAGCTTTGTGTGCAAGAATATTTCATAATATCCAGGGGTCTGCCCTATTAATATTGAGGCAAAACACATTGCTTCATTTGACAGAAATCTGACAGAGTTTAAAATGTACTTGTAGACCCTTCAAGATAAGTGAAGTGATTTTTCTAAGCTTTTGAGGAAGACCTGAATGTTGATAAGAATCACTTGTCATGAAAGTTTTTCAACAGGTGCATTGAAAAAGAATGGCTGGTTACTGTGACTTTCTTTGTCATCTGTCAGTGTCTCTGATTTGATTTGGGGCCCTTTCATGCTGCGCAACTACAACATTTTGATCTCACTTTAACTACCATGGTTCCATCTTGTGGAACCCTGGGATTTGTAGTTTCATGAGGTAGTTAGAATTCTCTGCTAGAAAGCTTTAGAGGGTTTCCAGCAGGTGTCCCATGAAAATATCCTTGGATGTGAGACTGTACTATCTTCAAGCTTAGAATCCCCAAATTCTTATAACGGTGGATTAAGCTACTCTTTGTTTGATGGGAATTTATATATTGTATCCCAAATATTTGTTCACCCCCTTTTTTAGAGCACCTACTGTATGCAAGGTTTTTATGACTGCTCTTCTTTCATATATTCTTGTGCTTTTTTTTTTTCATGAAGTTTTCCAGGTTGGTGTAAAGAAGCATGAGCTCCCACAATATAGATCCTTCAGTCTGTGTGATTTTATGCACTGTTGTTTTCTCTGTATCCACTCATTCCATTCTGTTAGGGAGAGTTTGTAGTGATTTTTTTCTTTTGGATCTGTACTAGGGGTCTTCCAAAGCTTAAAGAAAACAACAACATTGGGGGCATGGTTTGCTGAGATATTCTTCTGATTTGTAGGGAAAAAATTCTCCTCTTTCTCTTTCTCTCTCTGTCTTTTAAATCATAGAATTATAGTCTTACAGTGCAAAAGCAGCATTTTGTTGATACATAATAATACTAAGAAATTTCTTTTAAAGAATATAGAAAAGGCGACTTCCCCTCCCCTGCAGTATGTCTCAGAACTGAAAAGAAACCCACTTGGTGGTGGGAATAAAATGGTTCAACTGGTGCTTGGAATTGCCAGAAAATGGTTAAGAACAACAGAAATGGCAGTCAAATTAGAGAGAAGAAGAGAGGGAGAGAATTATAGCACCATATACGGTGACCTCCTGGCATATTTGTCCGGTTCAAAGGAACCCCCTTATCTCTTGAGAACTCCCAAAATCCTTTGGAGGGCACAGAAGCATAGTATAAATTTGAAGCTTATAGCTGTGCTCCGTTTTGTCGATTTAAAGAGTTTTGACATGTCAGTGACTGTCCAAGCAGTTGACTGCTCTCACCACATCTCTTCACTCTGGTTTATTTTCAGTCTCACCTTTCTTATCTATATTATTTTAGCACTTTGGTTTTTTACAATCCATCTTCTAATTTGCACTAAGTTCTAAAATTTGCAATAAGGTGAAGATCCCAGGAATAGTCACTCTAAAGGAATGCCTTCTGTCAGCAGAACTGGGTATGTGCGATTGTCCCTTCCTTCTGCAACCTGCTAGTGTACCCTCAAGTGTGCTTCAGGAATTTGAAAAACCCTTCAAAATCCTCCAGAAGGCAGAGTGGTTTAGGGGAAAATGAAGGTAAATCCTGTCACACTATAGGCCAGGTAGTAGCGACATACTGAGTTTAGACTCAGTCTTGAATGTATTTTTTTTGGCAGATACACTCTCTCACACACATTAAAATACTGAATATTCACATGCTACTCTTAATTTAAGTGTTAGAGCAATTTTGTAAAAGCAGTTAAAGGATATGACACACTTGTAAAAGGTTATGCCTATGTAATTATTCCTTTGCTTGTATGGTGGTCTTATACATATTAAGGTGTATGGTACATGGCAGATTTCACAAATCACACACTGAACCTGTGTGGAAAGTAAGTAATAACTCCACATTTATCTTATAGTGGAACAACAATGACATATAGCCCCCAGACACCTGAAATCTGAAGTATTTTTGGTTTGAAATCTGAAGTATTTTTGGTTTGAATGCAGATTTTACCAAAGATTAGGAGATGGGAGAAATCTATAGTTTTGCTCTCTTATATTCCCATTTTTAAAAAACTTCGTATTCTTTTAATCCTGAATAAGAGATTTATGATTTTAGGTAATTGTTTTCTGCCACACAGATTGATAAAAAAATCTCTCATTTCCATTGATGACATTCAAAAGTTGCTTCTCCCAGCACTGTGTGGTTCATATTGTGTTTGTCTGTCACATACACATCAAAGATGTGGAGCTGTTTTGGGGCGGAGGGGATGGAGAAACAGATAATAATCCTAATTCAGTAGTGATGTGTTTGAATGGACAGAGATTCAGGCTCACATTTTCAAGAGTTGAGGACTCAGAGTCCTAGGCCTGCGGCCCTTTCCCACTATAATGACACTATAATTCCACTTTAACTGTGGGCCTTTCTGCACTATACTGTTAAAGTGCTATTATTCCACTTTCAATGTCCTGTGGAATTCTGGGGTTTGTAGTTTATTGAGGCCAAGAGATCTCTGGCTGAGAATTCTAAAGGCCTCTCCGTAAACTGCAAACCCCAGGATTCCATAGGATGTTGAAAGTGGAATAATAGCACTACAACAGTGTAGTGCAGAAAGGCCCTGTCATGGCTGCATCCCATGGGATCTTGGGATTTGTAGTTTGCTCAGAGGCACTGGAAGACCTCTCTGGCTAAGAATTTTAAATACCTGCTCCCTCATGGGAATGTTACCATGCCTAATAAAGTAGAATATGGTGCTTTCATTGTGTTGTGTGAAGGCACCCTGATAGTTAAATCCACTTTAAAAAAAAATCACAGATTTTTCTCCATCCTGAATATGAAGGAAAATGTGAGTGTTGCTTGATTCTTATAAACATAACAAACTGAAAAGTAAACCATACCCAACCCTCCTGAACGTCTCTTTCAGAATCCAGCATAATCATCAGCTGCACAAAGACAGAACACTTTCCTGCAGGAGTCTGACTTTCATTAGTATGTTTTATTTGCAGGAACCAAAACAAAGCGGCGGGAAGACTGGAAGGCTTAATGAGCTCTGGTCAGGGCAATATCCTGACTGGGGGTGGGAAAAGCTATAGCATCTTCCACTGAAGTTGGCACCTAGCAGAGGGTGGATAAAGAGCACAGTTTTATTCATGAAGAACCAAGACATCACATGAAAGAGTCTCTTTTGAATATCTGAAATGTTAATAATGTGTATTTTATTTGCCTCCAGGAAATGTTGTACTCAGAAAGAGAGAGTTGATGAACTGAGCTTATTAAATAGATTTATCGGGGATGAAAATGGGATTGACAAAAAGGCAGTCATACACTTCAAACGTATTTATTGCCACAATGAACAGAAGGCAAGAAAAGTTAGAACTGCCTAATATATACTGGCAAAGGGACTTCCAGTAAGGAGCTATGCATCTGAAGAGATGCAGCTGTCAGGGAACAAGCAGGAGTAAATACGATTGTAGGGCCTTATGCATGGGGACCCAGTTCCATATCTTCCCAGTAGTATTTACTTTTAATTCCATGGGGCGTGTGAATGAATGAAAATAATGATTGGAAATTAAGAAGCTATTATGAAAAATTAATATTATTTAATTTTTGTAATGGGGGGGAAGCAGGCTTTCTCTAGTTCATTCCCCCCATCAGCAAGGGTTTGTGTTCAGATGGACTGTGAATAACACATGATGATAATCTCATCATATTGAATTTTACTTTCTGCAAACAGCTGTTGCCTTTGGGAGGTAAATAAACTATTGTGAGCCAAAGATTCTGACCACCAGAACGTTTATGGGCATCATGTGAGCTAAGCAAAATGATACTTCAAGTGTCTGCTAAGACAGTCATTCTGGGACTTATTTTTCTTTCAATCAAAATGTTTGTGTGGACCCAAAGGCATTGATGCATATGGATTCCCAACAGTACTTTGAATGAAACTCCAGTTTGATCTGATCACCTCAATAAAAGGAAGCAAAACTGACTATCTTTGCATTGTGTATCAGGTGGCTCATTTAGTTTTCTGTCTATTGACTTGTTTCAGAAGGCAATTTCTCTGGCCCTGAGCTGGGGACAATTTTGCTACGTCTCCTTTTCTCTAGCATGAAGCCTTGTGAGTTGGCTTACCTTACACAACTTGAATTTTTGTGAAAAGGTTGTGCCAGTGAGCATTTAAAAGCCTATATCATCATCTTTCTGATCTTCTTTGGCTCCCTCTGGCACCCAACTTGCCCATTTCCTTCCTTGTAGTAATATGGTTTTGGTTTTTTAGGGTTTACAAGGAGTTTGTGTGTTTCATCTTGCATGTGGTACCACCTATTTCCCACCTACTGTACTCTAGAATATTAAAAATCAGGTTTTCTTTCTACCCGGCAAAGGAGTACAACTAGAAGAATCCACAGGTGGATTCTAATTTTTTTTGAAGTTCCAAGTGATAAAAATAATGAAAGCCTTTTAGATTATTAAAGCTGAAATATGTTAGAAATATCAGAGAAAATAGGTACAATTGTAGCCCACCATCAAAGCACAAAGATATGCATTCAGAAGAGAGAGAACCCCATCCTCATACAAAAGGAGGCAAAATGCAGGCTGTAGTCTAAAGCCCTCAAGGTAAGAAAAACTGCTACCCAAGAACCAAAATCAAGCAAAATACAAAAAATGCAGGCTGGAACTCACTTGGGTAGTTATGAATGCATTAACACTGTAATTATGTAGCTGTGCAGTGACTCCTGACCCAGCTTCCTCAATCCTCATTTATGGAGCAGCAGCTGCTGTGGTCAATGCGAATTTATTCCCTTGTTGGTCAGGAAGCAGCTGACTAATGATCCCATCCCCTCTTATGGGTGATCTCCAGAGTAATAGAAAGAAGAAAGATCCCTGTTGCAACCATCATGCAAGGGAAGGTGGGAATATCAGTCAGCTGCTTCCCAATTGATAAAGGAACAAATTCCTGGATCTGGTGCCAAATTTCTGTTGGAAATGGAGTTCAGCACCTGAATAGCTCCTATAAAATCTAGAGGAGTTTCAGGAGAAGCAGTTATAAAACCAGAAGTGGATTCTCTGTCCTTGCAGGAGTAGATCCATCACTTCCCTCTGGATATATGTAGAATGTTGTGAACAGTCTCATAGACCATTTGAGCCAAGATAATGTCTGGGGAGACATAGCTACAATCTGTCTCCTGATCTGACCCACTAAAACACACCTAAAAATCTCAGCAGCTACATCAGCTGAAGGAGTTCTGCAGCCCTGGGGAGCAGGGCACTAAAGGATGTGATACGCAACTCCTTCCTGACAGTGAGTCTTCTCACAACTGCTTGTCACACTGTGCTTCACTGGTGGGAGACAGCTTGACACATTATCCTTCAGTGCCTTGCTTGCCAGTGCCAGAGAATGTCTCCAGCTGGTTTGGCTGCCTGGCTTTTAAGGTTAGTTTAGGGAGCATTTGCAGTTGTAAGTTTAGCTTATGACATTGTCAATACTGCAAAGAATGACAGTCAATGTTTCTAGAGAGCTAATTTCTCTTCGATCACTATCCCTGACTAACCTTTAAGTCTCTTGGATTCCCACACTGAGATAAAGGTGAGTGTAAATTGAATAAATAAGTTAATGCCAGCTGACTTGAAGGAGAAGAATGAGGGAGTGATCCTTGAGGTTCATGAAGCTTTTTCCTTTCAAATACTCACCAGATGGGATTGCAGAGACAGACAGAACCCAACCTCTGCTTACCTTCAAAATCTACTGGTGGTGATAACCTCCACTCAGAACTGTTCCTGAAAGCAAGTCATGTCACCTTCTTCGAAGATAGGATGAACCTCAATGTCCTTTTTCCAGTCTGTTGGGCTGGGGGCACATTGGCTGATGTTCACTGCAGTTCCCTTGATTTTATTTTAATAAAACTGAGGGCTGTTTAAACTCATATCCTGTTTCACATCATTCATTCGTTCTGGTGTAGCAATAAATAACGTAGGTGAGTTTAGGGGCTACATAGGTACCATGAAAGTCCCCCACTCCCCCTTAGTGGGAAGCAACTACAGCATTCAATAGGCATCTGTTCTCCTGTCATTCTAGAAGCAGCTAACTGATTCCCCCCTTACATGAACAATCTCCAGAACACAAGGAGAATTATAATGGAGGTCCTGCTTCTGCCTGTTGCCCTGGAAGTCAATCATGGAAAGGGTTGGGTACAGCAGGTGGTTCCCAAGTGATGGGGAAACAGACCACCATTGATCACAGTGGCTGCTTCATGGTAAGTGAGGATGGAGGGGTGGGCCAGCATTCACTGCTTAACACTGCAGCTACAGTGCTTATGCATCTATGCATCCCATACAGGACTATAGTGAATAAAATTTGTTTAGCCACACAGGTGCTCAATAAAACATTCTGGGCTCTATCTGAATGATCAAAGATTGTGCATTTAAAAGACCTGCTGAATAAAAGGAGGAGGATTCTAGGGCCCTTTCCACACCTTACCTTGTTCTGGTGCTGGGGTGTGGGGATCACGCGAACAGCCTCTGCCGAAAGGCTCTCCCTTCCCTGTTGCTTCAGCTCTGCACAAGCTGCCTGTTCACATGGGAGCCCTGCCCCTTCCTTCCACAGTGCAGCCTGGGACAGGAAGCACGGCTGGCCCAGCTCCAGAGACTCCACATGCCAGGTAAGTGCATGCAGGGCCCGGGAGCAATGCACGATCGTGCACCATTTTTGGCTTCAAGCTGAAAATGAAAAGGTGCAGGATCGACTCTGCCAGCCCCTAGAGCGTTGCGCGATTGTGAGTGCATTGTGCAGATTGTTCCTCGCAATTGCACAATGCTCCAGGCCCTCTTTCGCATGGCAAATGTTGTGCGAAAAGGGCCTAAGATTTGTATAGGTATGTAGAGGGAAAGATCATCTTTAGAGTATCTTATCTGCAAGCTGTTCAAAGTACAAGACCAGTTCTTTAAACTGTTTCCAGAAACAGGCTGGGAAATGCTGAAAACCATTTGGATAAAATCAAATATCTTAGACCAGCCTACTCCAAGCTGCTTCCATCCAAATGTGTTGGATTGCAACTTCCATCACTGCTGTGAGTTGTAAGTTGACTCATGTGAATAGAAACTGGTAGAAAAGGCCACGTTCCTTTGGTCCACACTCTACCATCTGTATTTCATTTGTGTTTTCATGGTATGCTTTCCATCTATTATAGCCTCCCCTCCCCCGCCCCGAAAAAATATAGCAGATGGGCTTGCTGCTAAACAGCAGTTTCACAGCTGCTCCTCAGCAAAATGACCTCTCTGATCCACTGAGGATCAATTGCATACTCTCTTCATGACCCATTCCTGAACATCCACAGTGGGCAAGATAATGAGGTGTTAATGGGCACTGATGAGCATTTGGCCTACAGAGCAGCAAACAAATAATTTCCTGTTATTCATAAGGACAAGCAAGAATTTGCCAGATGTCGTTAGACTCCAGCCTTGATGAATCCAAGCTATCTGAGTCCACCTCTGACATCTGGCAAGTCCAATGAGGAATTAACTACACCAAGTTTGTTTATCTCCTTAGTTCACTCAAACTTTCATTGTGCCCTTGAATTACGAGTTCAGACCATTACATCTATTTTGGATCAGTATCCATATTATGGTATGCAATGCTTTGTTACAAATGGCTACAAAATTATGTTGAATTTTATGACAAATGCAACTACTGATAATTTAGAAGGGTCTAAATCGAACTGTCAATCTCCATTACAGTAGACTGACTGTTTCAATGGAATTGTTGTTTTACCAAGTTCCCCTTGCTCCTACTTTCAACAAACAATTGGATTTAGCCCCAGGAGTCATCTATTGTTATTTTTTTATTATTTTTAAATGTTGTAATATGATGACCAAGCCGTATTGGAATTTGGCATTCAGTGGGAAGGAGAAGATAAGTGTAGCCAGACACTCATCTCGGATTTTAAAAAAGCGGACTTCTGTAAACTTAGGGAGCTGCTGGCTGGAATTCAGTGGTCAAGAATAGTGAAAGGGAAAGGAGTTCAGGAGGCATGGGAGTTCCTTAAAAGGGAGCTACTGAAGGCACAGTCTAAAACTGTGCCAGTAAGGAGGAATAATGGAAGGCATCTGAAGAAACCAGAATGGTTGACTAAAGAACTCTCAGTTGAGCTAAGTGTTAAGAGAAACATGTACAGGAAATGGAAGAAGGGGGAAACCACCAAAGAAGAATTTCAGCAAGTAGCTAGGAGATGTAGGGAGGAGGTCAGAAAGGCTAAAGCACAGAACGAACTTAGGCTGGCCAGAGACATCAAAAACAATAAAAAGGGCTTTTTTCAATATGTCCGTAGCAAAAGGAAAAAGAAGGAGATGATAGGGTCGCTGCGCAGAGAAGACGGCGAATTACTAACAGGGGGAAGAGAAAAGGCAGAACTACTTAACACCTTCTTTGCCTCAGTTTTTTCCCAGAAGGATACAAGCACTCAACCTGGCGGTTGAGGAGCAGGTGAGGAAGCAGGGGAAATGAGGCACATAATAGGTAGAGAGGTGGTACAGGAATACGTGGCCACACTGGATGAATTCAAGTCTCCAGGGCCAGATGAATTGCATCCTAGGATATTAAAAGAACTGGCAGAGGTCATTTCGGAACCGCTTGCTATAATCTTTGAGAAATCTTGGAGGACAGGAGAAGTTCCAGCAGACTGGAAGAGGGCAAATGTGGTCCCCATCTTCAAGAAGGGAAAAAAAGAGGACCCAAATAATTATCACCCAGTCAGCCTGACATCAGTACCCGGAAAGATTCTGGAGCAGATCATTAAGCAGTCAGTTTCTAATCACTTAGAAAGCAATGCGGTAATCATGAGAAGTCAACATGGATTTCTCAAAAATAAGTCATGCCAGACTAATCTTATCTCTTTTTATGATAGAGTTACTAGCTTGATAGATGAAGGGAATGCTGTGGATTTCTCGATTTTAGTAAGACCTTTGACAAAGTTCCACATGACATTCTTACAAAGAAGCTAGTAAAATGCGGGCTGGACAGGGCTACTGTTAGTTGGATTTGTAATTGGTTGACCGACCAAACCCAAAGGGTGATCACGAATGGTTGCTTTTCATCCTGGAGAGAAGTGACTAGCGGGGTGCCACAGGGTTCTGTCCTGGGCCCAGTGCTGTTCAATATCTTCATCAACGTCTTGGATGAAGGAATAGAGGGCATGCTCATCAAATTTGCAGATGACACCAAATTGGGAGGGGTTGCTAATACGCCAGAGGACAGGATCAAAATTTTAAAATGACCTGGATAGATTGAAGAGCTGGGCCAAAGCTAACAAAATGAAATTCAACAGAGAGAAATGTAAGGTCCTACACTTAGGTAGAAAAAATGGAATACAGAAATATAGGATAGGGGACACGTGGCTGGGATAGCAGTATGTGTGAAAGGGATCTAGGAGTTTTAATAGACCACAAGCTGAACATGAGTCAGCAGTGTGATGCGGCAGCCAAGAAAGCCAATGCAATTCTCGGCTGCATCAATAGGAGTATGGTGTCTAGATCGAGGGAGGTACTGGTACCACTCTACTCTGCTTTGGTTAGACCTCATCTTGAATACTGTGTCCAGTTCTGGGCACCCCAATTCAAGAAGGACATGGTCAGGCTGGAGCAGGTCCAGAGGAGGGCAACCAAAATGGTGAGAGGCCTGGAAGCCATGCTCTATGAGGATAGACTTAGAGAGCTGGGTATGTTTAGTCTGCAGAAGAGAAGGTTAAGAGGGGACATGATAGCTATGTTTAAATATTTGAAGGGATGCCATGTAGAGGAAGGAGAGGGCTTGTTTTCTGCTGCTCCAGAGACTAGGACAAGGAGCAATGGATTCAAGCTGCAGGAAAGGAAATTCCACCTGAACCTCAGGAAGAACTTCCTGACAGTCAGGGCTGTCCGGTAGTGGAATCTGCTGCCTTGGAGTGTGGTGGAGTCTCCTTCTCTGGGGGTTTTTAAGCAGAGGCTGGATGGCCCTCTGTCGGGAGTGCTTTGAGGGTGTTCCTGCATGGCAGGGGGTTGGACTGGATGGCCCATGTGGTCTCTTCCAACTCTACATTTCTATGATTCCATGATTCTATGATGAAAGAAATACCTGCCATTTGATTCCTGCCTATCTCCCTGATATCCTAAGTACAAACAAACAAACAAACAAATAAATAAATAAAAATGTATACATGAGAAGAAGCAAATCTGAAAGGGACATACACTTGAATGAAGACACTTTGAATATGTTGCAGATGTTAATATATGGTTTAGAGTATAGCAAACAGAATGATGAGTTCAGGAAGGGGAGAAAATTCATTACTTGTTTAAAGGCTTCTTTTGATGTGGCATAAAAAACATTAAAACAATAAAATTATCAACTCAGTTGTTGAAACATTTAACAACAACAAAAGAACAATGAAATAAAATCAGAATGCGGAAAAGCCCATGATGGCTATGGGACTCTTGAGAGGCGCAGTCTAACCAAAAAAAAAATAAAAAAAAAGGAACCTATCAAAGCTCTGAAGTAAAGTGCAAAGAAGTAACATCTTATTAAACTATAGGAAGCAGGGATCAGATTCAAACAGCAGGACTCCTGATGACTTTGAACCTTATATGTGTGCAGCTATGTGAGGATCATGTGCTGTGCAGGTACATATGAATGTCGTGAGTAGAGCTGGTGAGGAAGCATGAAGCTGTAGACAAGGCTACCAGGTATGGTCCAACTCATATGGTTAGTCTGCACATAGAAGCAATGTTTGCATTCAGATCATGCAAGCAGAGTTGCACACTGGGGATGTAGCACATGCAGAAACACATGTAAATGCAAATTCTGTTGTGTGATTACTTGTGCATTGATATTTGTAGTGTTGATGTTCAGCACAAGGGTCTTATTGCATCACTCCACCTGCAAAGAATTATATTGTGTAACCACCTTGCAGGTTCTTCGCCTCGCTAGCTATGTCTGTGTCCCAGATTCAATATCATGCAGATGTCTGCTAGACTTTCTTTCCTTTCCTGCCCTTCTGCCTGGAAGTCCTCCATGCTATCTGCAAACCAGCTGCAGAGAGTTTCCCAGTCCTATTGAGCAAGTTTTGAGGTTGTGTGTGCATCCCTGGGGAAGATGAAATTGCCCACATCTGGTCCTACCACTAGAAGTAGTTTCTCCAGTGGAACAGTACTGTCCTGTCTCTTTCTCTGACCAGGATCCTGCATGGAAATTATGTTTTCATAAGTGGACTTATGTATGCAGGAATTAGATCTGGATAGTTTCATAACCTGTGTAACCAATAATGGGCAGCTGTTATGTTACTATATAGCAGAGTCAGCAAATTGCATGTTGCACAATGGAATAATGAACCAATGCATAATGAACCAATGTGCATCAGGCATCAATGAACCTTCTTATATGCATCTTTGCAGTTCACTAACAGCGTTTTCAGTGTCTCTGCCTCTTAGTTAAGTATATGTAAAGTTACATTGAGTAAAAGGTGATACAGGATTTTGGCCTCCCTCCCTCTCTTTTCAGTGATTCAGTTCACCTATCACATATTATACCCCATCAGTTACTGCCACAATGTTGACATTCAGCACACATACTGAAAATGTCTCTAAAAATCACTGTCAGATCAGGGAATCTTTTTTTCAATAAAGTTGGAAATGCTCACTTTAAAGGAGTATCTGCAATTGGTTGCCACTTCCAGAGGCTTTTGGGAGAGGCACTAAACTGGCCTTGGGGGTTGGATGATACCATGTGTCACTCTCTCCCACTTTCAGGATAAAGACATGTGCTGGAATTCATGATCAGACTTACAAATCGTAACTGATTAATATTCACAGTCCCTACATATTCAATGTTGTAGAGAATAGGTAAAGATTGTAAAAGTCCCCCAGTCGTAACTTACTGGGCAGCAGCTGCTGAGAACAATGGGTACCTGTTCTCCTGTCAATCAAAGTGCAGCATACTGACATACTCCTCCCTGTGTGATCGTCAGAAACAGGATCCCAGATTTTCCCAGTTCTAAAAGTATAGCATCCTCACAGTGCTTGTTCCTCCTTGCATCAGTGATCATTCATGGGAGGGAGGTGGTAAAGTCACTCTGCTGTGCCTCAGTCAACAGGAGAACAGGCCCTCACTGCTTGGCATGGCTGCTGCTTGGTAACTCAGCCAGGAGGCACTACTTGGTTAAGTACATTTAACTAAATTAAGTATACTTAACTAAGTAGCTGATCTAGAATCTTGGTCACGATTTTAAAAGAATATGCACAAGTCAAGTGTGAAGTGGCCTTATCATTCTCTGCCCAATCTGGGCAAAATATTGCAATCGTTTGCATCATTTACATTTTTATGAATGTGAATATCTTGGTATGATTTTAACAACTTAGCATTCGAAGAAATTGTTTCCCGAAATGTGGTGATCTTGTGCTTCCATGCCGACTAACTCCCATTCCAGTATAAAAGCTCTTCCCAATCCAACTCCATTCAGAGTATAAGCCTGAATTTAAGCTGTTTACTTCTTCATTGCTTTTCCTTGGAGGATGGAGAACTGGAAAAGATAATAAGCATGATTAATTTGCTTTCCTTTCAGTACAGTAAGTGTATTTTTAAGTGTATTCTGTAAACTAAAAGTATTTTTAAAAGGCTTATTGTCAAATGAAGGAGAAAAGACTACCTGCAGTTGATTTACATTTTGGCTATAGGGATAGGGGAGGGCAGTGCTTGCCCCTGAGAATCTTAGGAATGTGGATAGAGCGGTAAGAGCAAATTATCTATTTTATTTATGTAGAGATTTCTGTCCCATCCATCTGTGCACTACTCAAGGCTGTTTAAAGGCTTTTAATATTGCAATGTCATAAAATGTAATTAAATTCCATCAAAAATGCAGTAAAAGGCCAACAATAAACATAAAATTAAAATACAACAAGAGGCCACATATATTCATAACACTGACATTAAACACCAGCTGCACAGTAGGCTAAAATCTGTTGGAATACTTTTTTCCTCCAACTAGTGAAAGGGAGACAAAGATTGAGCCTCCATGCTTTCTGGGAGACAATGTCCTACCCTACTGGTGCTGCCACTAAGAAGGTCATATCATTTGTTGTTTTTATATAGATGTTTTCACTTAAGGTATGAAACTTAAACTTAAGGTATGAAACTTCTGATCTTAGGGAAGGGGCAGGATGTATTTATTCCTAGGCATGTTGGTAAAATCCACTATGAAATCTACTGGTACCAGATTTTCCCAATTCTAAAAGCATAGCATCCTCACAGTGCTTGACTGCCTTGGCTCAGCAGGCTCTGTGGCCAGGTGGGAAGGATTCCACACCCTTAACATTTACAGCAATATTTACATATGTGTCTGTAGAGTGGATGCATTAATCTAGAATGTGATAATGATGGTGATAGAAATACAAATGAAAAAGAAGCAACACCTTTTTGTATGTACAGATACATGTTTGAATTAGTGTGGCTTGCAGAAAAAAAGGTATTATTTTGAAAATTTCACACCACTATTTTTTTTTATATATATATATAAATTGGAAGGAGTACTTTGCAAGATAACAGAGTAGACAAGGGCACTTGCCTTGCCTGAAATGCCTGGTGGCGAGATTATGTTTGAATTGCGCATCACTAATTATCATTGAGACCCAGCATGATGTAGCAGTTTGAGCACTGAACTACGACCCTGGACACCAGAGTTCAATTCTGTGCTGAGCCATGGAAACTCACTGAGTGACTTTGGGCAAGTCACACACTCCCAGTCCCCCCTGTGACAAGTTCACCTTAGGGTTGCCATAAATTGGAAAGAACTTGATGACGCACAACAATAGCAATTATCACCACAGAGAAAGAGTAAAAATCGAGAAGTGTGTGACAGGAATGGATTTGGTTGTGTCATATATACCTCCTGTGTATATACAGTGTGAGCCTAGACGTGGTCATCTAATGACTTTCAAAAGCCATCCGCGAAATGAGCAGCTCTGTCTGGCATCTAAGGCTGTTAGAGCAAGGGCAACATAAGAAATGCCTGCACTAGGCATTGGCCTTTATCTTTATAGCTCACAAGTAAGAATATCATATTTATAATATATTTTGATATAATTTCTGGCTGGCTGTATCAGAATTTGTAGCTGTGAGATCTGACTAATTCTTATGAAAGTTAAATTCTTAATCACTGGAAAGGAGGCAAATAAGAAGGAGTTACCCAGCAGCCAGGAACTAAATATCCCAAAATACAGTGGTACACAGTGGAAATACTACAAATAATTAAGTAATAGAATTTGGTGTAATGTTACATTTGGTGTAAATTAAATAATAGATGCAGTGATCAGGGGATGCTGTGGAAATCTGACACTAATCTGAATGGCACTGAATTGCTTCCAGTTTGATCCAGTGTTGTCCATGTGAGGCTGGACACATGGCCAACCATGGACTCTACAGCCAAGAGGAAAGGATCTACATTTATCAAAATATATGGATAATATCACGTAATTACTTCTTTTCCCCCAAATTCCTATGTCCCTTTTGAAGTTTTCACTATGTCAAAGCTGAGCCATAAAGAAAGCTGTTGTGAAGAGAATTAACTCATTTGAAATGTGGTGCTGGAGTTCTACAGATAACAAAAAATGGCGAAAAGGCATATAAATGAGTTTAAGAGCAAATCAAGCGTAACCTCCCACTAGAAGCCAACATTACCAAATGAATGCCATCATACTTTGGCCATATCATGAGATAATATGACTTATTAGAAAAGATTATGATGCTGGGAAAAGTGAAGGATGATTAATGAAAAGGGAGGACCACATTACAGATGGATTGATTGAATCAAGCAAGGCACAACACTGAGTTTGCAGTATGTCCATAGGCCTGTTGATGATTAGGGATCTTGGAGTTGCGAGTCTTAGATGACTCTTGAAAGGGCTTCTTAATCGTGTTAACCTTGTTACTCTGAGTGTGAATTTAAGCAGGACCTTTAAGACTCATGGGGCATTTAAGACTTGATTTATTTTTAGCATGAGCTGTTTCTACTGCAATTTCTTACTGGAATTCCAACGTAACCCCCCCTCCCCAGTATTGCTCAGTAGTTCTACTCCATTTTTACTTCTAAAATCCTTCTTCTCTGGCTATTGAGGGATGAAAGATTTTTTTTGTCTGTTTTTTTTTTCATAAGAATTCTCCCTAAAATGCATGTTTCTTTTTATTTATAGTAGCAAAGACTTGAGACTAAAAATGTATGACAGGACTCAAAAAGGACATATCCATCCACCCAGTCTCAAGTTTTTGAGTAGTTAGCCCTTAAACATTTGGAACTGAAACTCTGTTTACACAAGCTTAGTACTGTTATGTTGAGGCTGCCACCTCTCCCTCCCCACCCAGAGACTCCAGCTCTAATGACTATTGTACATGGAAAATGAGGGGGAAATGCAGTAATCTTCATGCTGTGAATACAGTAACCATTTCTGGTTACTGTAAATAGAGGCCCTTTTCACATGTGGGGGGGGGGGACGGGCGAAAACGCCCAAAAACGGAGCTTACCTCCAGCCGGGTAAGTCCGTCGCCACGTGGAGCAGTGCGAGTTCGCTGCTCCACACTCCTCCGGCGTCGCAGACGGTAGCTTCTGGTTGGTGGAGGCTCTCCACCAACCGGAGAAGCTCGCCAGCCGGAAGCCCACCCCTGGCAGATCTGCAGGCACGCACTTGCGTGCGCCTGCAGATCCACTTTAGAGCCGGGCGACGGAGCGGCAGGGGCCTGCGCTTTCCGTGCTTTTTAAAAACCTCTAAAAAGAGGTTTTTAAAAAACACGCAGCCCAGCTGGTTCTGGCCGCTCCTGAGTGGATTCTGGTGTGAAACTATGAAAAGTAGTCCATGCCAGTCTACTCTACGGTGTAGACGACCTCCGTGAGAGGTCGCTCTACACTGTCCCCCCCCACACACACACATGTGAAAAAGGGCCAGAAAAGAATAATTTCAGTTTGTTTTTCAGTCCAATTTACAAAGTTCACAAACTGCCCAGTTAGGATGTAAACAGCCAGATTTTTTTTTTTAAACAAAACAAAACTGTCAGATGTTCCCATAGTTGTTGCTCTTTCTTTCTGTTTCCACATCCCAGATACTCTAGTCATTTCCACACTACACTGTTACAGTGCTATTATTCCACTTTCTTCAACATCTTGTGGGATTCTGGGGTTTGCAGTTTACTGAGGCCAAAAAGCTCTCTGGCTGAGAATTCTAAATGACCCTCCCTAAACTGCAAACCCCAGGATTCCACTGGTGTCAAAAGTGGAATAATAGCACTATAACAGTGTAGTGCAGAAGTGGCCACAGGCATGTCAGCTCCTTACAGTGGCTCTGCAGACAGGCTCCTGCCAAAACATTCTACTGTCTGTGACTTTTCTCAAGATCTGTCAGTGGCAAACAAGTAGATAAATGTGTTAGCAGTCTTATTTTTTTTCCCCACTGGCATTTTCCAGACATTCCAGAAACAAAAACATCCAGATTTGTCTTGAAATTTCACTTTAAACAAAGTTCAGTGTGGCACACAATGGAGTATGTCTTCCTTATTGCAACAGCTCCACTGGCTTCCTGTTTGCTTCTGGGCACAATTCAAAGTGCTGCATATGACCTACGAAACCCTGTAGGGCCGAGGCCCAGGTTATCTCATTCACACATACAAGCTTGCTCATGTCTTGAGATCTTCTAGGGAGGTTGTTCTCTTTTTCACATTACTCTTTCAGGCACATCTAGGGGGAACATGACGGAGAGTCTTCTCAGTGGCTGCTTCCAGGTTCTGAAACTCCCTTCCCAGAGAGGTTAGACTATCCTGCTATAGGCAAAAGAAAGCTTTTTTGTTTTGGCAGGCCTTTGAGGACTGGCTGCTCCTCAGGAAAGGGCCTTTCAGAATGTGCTGTCCTTTTTATTTCTTGTTTTATTTTTAATGGTCATGCTTTTAACTGCTTTTAAATCTATTGTTAGTTTGACTGGATCTTTTCCATAACCTTTGCACAATATGCATTTTAAAGCCGTATCTCTTTTAACCTTCAGAACTATCAAAAAGAAGTAGGGGCAACAGTGTCGAAGAGCTCCAAAAAGGATCAGTTTAGGGAGTGTTGTGTTTGCTTAGCTGTCTCATCATAAGACCATTTCATTTCTCTTCACTACATCAAGATGAGCGGCATTTGTCATGAAGGGGATGGCATGATTAAGTAACACAAGTAATGTTCACTCATTCCAGTTCTGAGGAGTTCCATAGGCAGGCTGTCTTCTATGCTATATAAAAAGGCATGGATTTCAATGGGGATGTTATTTTAAATTATGTTCCGCTTAAGGATGCCAGTTTCAAGGAAAAAGTCCAGTAGGAATGGGTCCACAGTGCAGGAAATTCTGTTCCAGTGTACAAGTTTTTCTGTGCTATGTGTTTCTAGGGAGTTTATGCCTCCAATAACCCCTAACAACTAATCTCTTACTATTTCTCACCAACCGCTTAGTCAGATCAGGAGTGGGACATCTTCGGCCCTTCACATGTTTGGGTCTATAGTTCCCATCAAACCCACTCAGCAATTCTAAACACTAATGGTAAAGGATTATGGGGTATGTAATCCAAAACATGTGGAAGGCCAAAAGTTCCCCACAACCTAATTAGACGATAAGTGTGACTGTCTTTGCTAGTAGAAAAGTGATGTCTGTTTCAATGGATTTGTGCTGTGCTGCTAATGAATTAGTAATCCTGTTGCTCATTGAGGAATTTGTTGCTATAAAATATATTCAATTCTGCAGGGGAATTCTTAGATCTTCTCTAGTTTTGACTTTAAAGATTTCTGGTGAAGAATTAACAGAAAAGTTATGGAGGGATATGACACACACAGACAGTTTTCTTGGTTTCACTCAGCCTATATACTCTTGTTTATACAGGATAATAGTCATTTTGCCAGAACAATGGGAGAATTACTTCTCTGCATTTATCCAAAACGAGACATAGGCAGGGAGGGGGGCAGTGAGAAAGAACAGTGTGCAAGTGTTGGTGAGGACCTATAAATCCCCATACAGCTTGGATCCAGGTTGTTTGAAAGACTGTATCTGTATGAATTCATTACTGTTCTAAGGTCTTCAGGAGAGGTGTTTTTCTTTCTCATGACACTTTCTCATTAGGTGGACAGAGTATTCATACAAATTTTAAAAATGGCAATCTCTCCCCATGTTTTCAGAGTGTTAACAAATCCTGCTGAGAAGAATTCTGTACTGATGATAATCTTTCCAGTTCAGAAGTTATTCTGCATAAAATTTGCATATGGTTGTTTTGTGCAGGAAACAGTATTTTTGCAGCAGTTATTTCTACATGGAAATTTTTTTTTGCATGGAAAAAGATGTTTGCTGTGAAGAAAATGTCTTAATTGGGGGTACTTATTCTGCATAAAATTTGCACAAAGGTGATTTGCATGGGAAGCAGTATCTTCTGCACAGGAAACAGAGTTTTTTTTTTACACAGATAATCATATATCTACATTGGAATATTATTTTCTATGAAAAAATTGTTGTTTTCTCTGAAGAAAATCATATTTTCTGTGTAAAACAACAATGTGAAGAGTAAGGCCCTTTTCGTATGGCATTTGCCATGCAAAAGGGCCTCTGGAGCATTGCACAATTGTGAGGAGCCGTCCACATGATGTCCTCACAATTGTGCAACACTGCTGGGGCCGGAAGGTGCCGATCGCGCACTATTTCATTTTCGGCTTCTAGGCGAAAATGGTGCACGATTGTGCATCATTCCAGGGCCCCGTGCACACTTACCGGGCATGCGGAGCCTCCGGAGCCGTGGCACTCTCGCTTCCTGCCCCAGCACAGCCTGGGAAAATCCCAGGCTGCGCTGCGGAAGGAAGAGGAGGAGCCCTCACGCTGCCTGCTCGCCATCAGGCAGCGGCTGTGGAGGCGAAGCAGCGGGGACGCGAGAACCTCTCGCAACAGGCTGCTCGCGCAATCCCTGCACCCCAGCACTGTGAAAAGGTAAGGTGCGAAAAGGGCCTAAGTCTCAAACTGTAAAATGGACTTTGAAAATGCATCTTTCTTGAAGACTATCTTGCAGCAGGAAGAAAATTGCTAAAATTCCTTCTTGCTTCCTTGGAGCAGAAACAAAGGCCATTTCCACATAATATTGCTGTCCCATGATGGGGACATGTTGGTGGCAGTCTGTGAGTTGTGCTTTCACATATCATCACAGTCCCACTGCCAACATATCCTCACTCATCATGATTGCGGGATATTCCATTAATGGAAAAAATCCGTTAATGGCCCACGATCACACAATGCTCCCATTACCGGCAGCCATGTGGAAGGGGTGGAAGTGCAATCTAGGTGCTTCCTTCCCCAGTGCAGCATGGAAAGAGGCCGGCTGCATTGCAGAAGGAGGGCGCATGTTGCTCATGCTCACATGCACAGGCAGCCGGCCAGGTGCGGAGAGGAGAGTTGGGGACACACTCCCATGCTAGCAAAGGCACTGCCAGGTTGATGCTGGATAACAACAGAAGAAGGTAAGGTGCGGAAATGTCCCAAGTGGAGGATTGCATCTCTATTTCTCAGACTTCTTTGGTGGGAACAAGGGAGAGGACCTTCTTGGTAGTTGTTCTTAGACTTTAGAACTCTGTCCCTAGAGAGGGTAGGATGGCTCTCTCCTTTCTCTCATTTGTCTGGCATGTAAAAATGATCTTATTCCATCATGCTGTTGGAAGCTGACTGGGATCAGGCTTTTAATGGTGCCCTGTGTTGTTTTCTTGGTTTGTATACAGTCTTTTAACAAATATTACACACTTTATAAATTGCTTAACTGTTTTCAAATAACTTTTATATTTGTACTTTTCAATGATGTTTTTGTATAGTTTTCTAATATTTATTATTTTAAATAAGTTGTGAGCTGCCTTGATTATTGGAGAAAAATAGGAATAATAATAATAATAGTAGTAGTAGTAGTAGTAGTAGTAACAGTAGTAGTAGTAATATATCTGATGAGGCAATCACTTTGACCCAGGAATGTTCAATACATGGCCTGTGGGCCTTGTGCTGCTTCAAGGTTATTTACCCTCTCCCACAAAAACCATCCAATTCAGTAGCAAATTGGCAGCATACTGGAAAAATATGTGTAGAAAAATAAATGAAGAGAATCACAGTTCTGCTGAATTTTACTGATTTTTCTTAGCAGATTAGTCAAGATCCTATTCAAGGCAAGTATTTAGCTCTAACTATATCATTTGTATTGGTGCAAAAAATCAGGTGCTAGCTTATTGGCCTACTATAACAATGGCTGACATTGGCCCTTTCCACATGTGGGGGGCAAACGCCTGAAAACGGAGCTTACCGGCTTTGTTTTCCGGCCAGCCGAGTCCATCGCCACCAGGAGCAGTGTGAGTTCGCTGCTCCGCAGTCCTCCGGCATCCCAAATGGCAGCTTCCGGTTGGTGGAGGCTCTCCACCAACCGGAGAAGGTCGCCAGCTGAAAGCCCGCCCCCGGAAGATCTGCAGGCATGCACTTGCGCGTGCCTGCAAATCTGCTCCGGAGCCGGGCGATGGAGCGGCACGGGGTTGCACACTCCATGATTTTTTAAAAACCTCTAAAAAGAGGTTTGTAAAAAACATGCCGCGTGGCCAGTTCCGGTCGCTCCAGAGTGGACTGAGGTATGGAACTACAGAAAGTAGTCCACCCCAGTCCACTCTATGGTGCAGAAGACCTCCGCTGGAGGTCGCTCTGCACCGTTTTACTAGCCCGGTGCGGAAATGGCCATTATGTTCAGTAATTATAATGTCGTAAGCCTGCTTATGCCATCACAGTTTACTTTTATGACCAAAAATCTCTGCAAAAATATGTTTTCAGCAGTGCAGCAAGGATGTATCTGCAGGTACTTCCCTTTGGATGCCTATTGCAGCAGGTCCAGCTTCAGGAAGAGAGCTGAACATGTCTCTTCTCATCATTCCATTCTCTGGAAAAGTGGAAATGGCTGCATTGGGTGAGTTATGCTGCTGAAAAGGTAAGGATTTTAAGGGCAGGGCATCTTGCTGCAGCCTGATAATCCAGGGTGTCACCTGGCATGGAGTCAGCCATTCCTTCCCCAAAGAGAATAGGAGAGGACTCACCTTATCATTAGTTGCCTACTTGCTCAGGTCAACCCAAGTTCTCAGTTATGGTAGTAAAGCTATCTCACACAGACATGTCCTCTCTGAGGCAGGCAGATTTGTGCTTGCATTCTAACTTGAGGATGAAGACACTTCAAGGAGAGTCAAGAGAATGGGGATAAGCTGGGAGACTTGTTCTTTGTACGTCACCTTGGGAGCCCTAGTGGATTGAGAGCTTATTTATAAATGCTTTACATACATACATCTCTTGGAGCAAGTGTTGAACTGTGCTCCATGCCCTTTCCTCTCATCCCTGCCCTCACTCCCAGTTCTCCTGCTGCCAGCCCTTGTTAGGGTGCTTGCAGCATGCAAAGCATCCAGTTGGACCATCAGGCCACTGAGAAATGCTTCATAGTATGCCTTCCGACACTGTATTTACCCGTATTGATTTAGTTTTTTGACAATCCTTTTATCCCTGTTTGGAAGGGGTGATAGAAAAGCACCTTGGTGTTATTACTATTGCATCATGAAGAAATCTGCCCTGGTATAGACAAACATTACTACTACTGCTATTGTCAGGTGTCCTGTCTCTCTCTTTTTTTATACCAGAAAAATGACAAATTTGACTAGAACATAACAAACTCATTGTAATACTGCAGTAAAAAGAAATGCCTCATGTGGAAAGTGATTTATGCTGTGCCATAATTTTAATGAGGCCCTGCAAAAAATGCCACAATAATTTAACAACCAAGGCACAAAATCATATTCCCTAGCCATCTCTGTGGGGAAGTTAATAATGAAGAAAATATCATTTACGTCCTAATCAAAAACATTTTACGTGTCACTGGAGAGTAGAACTTTACAAAATGACCAAAGTGAAATTAACTGTACACAACATCCATTGTTATCACAGGTGAGTAACTGTCACATATTTTTTCAGACACTATGGTCTAGCCAACTTTACAAATTATTAAGTGATAATTTAAGTGAAAGTTTTATTTTGCATTAAATCTCTGTGGGTTAAACAACAGACCTGTAATTATTACTGTGCTCCGGTTGTGATTTCATATCAGTGAACATCCATACAGCTTTTTTCCACTCCCTTTTCATTTTCTGTATAACAATTCCAGATGCTAACTGCTAAATATTTCAGGTCTTTTTGTTTTGTCATGGTGAATGTTATTATGTGTGTGCATGCATGATGGATGGATGGATGGATGGATGAATGAAATGGAGAGGGGAAAAAGAAACAGAAAAGGGGTCTAGCCTTTGGTGTTGTATGCTGCCACTATGTAGCCTGCCCAACCCACTCAAAATTGTCCTTCCCTGTATTAAAATATAGGAATATTTGGCTTCTCCAATATTTCCAGAATAATCTTTTCCTAGACAGGGTTGGATTTGAATAAAGATAATTCTCTCAGCCTGCCTGTATGCTCTTGTGATTCTCTATTCCTGAAAGCAGTGGAATAAGTGAGATTTTATTAATAAAGTTCATGGAATGCTCTGCAGATTATTACTATTATCTTTTTTTTTGCCCTGTACATATAAAATATAAGAGGATATATTCTGGAAGAAGGTGATGAGGAGTGCATATGGCAGTAATACCTGTGATCTCCACATTGATTTGTGATCTCCAGTCTAAATACATCTCAATGAACATGTGTTCTCATCATATGTTCTCGTGGAACATATGCATGGTGTATGCATCAAGCTCTTCAGCTGTCCTGATTTGATAAGAACGGTCCTGATTATTTATCTGTCATCTCACTTTTTCAGTTGTTTTTAAATATCCTAGTTTCTCTCTCCTCCTCCCACTTCCCCACCTTTATTCTTGACTTATTTCAGTTGCTGCAAAGTGATTTCAAAGTGCAAAAGTTGTTTGCACTCAATTAGAGGGAGAGGGGAGGAGGGGACACAATCTTGCCCTTCCAAGTCAGCCCTGGCACAAGCAAATTGCTGCAGCCTTTCCTAGCTTATGGGCTTTTCTTCGTTAATAACTTTTGCCAGCCTTGCCACACTCTGAGATGTTGTTGGGCACATGTGTTCCAGTTTTAATTCATGAAATGTTGGAGAGTTTGATATCCATGTATGCTGTTAGAGTCTATACACCATGTATAGATATGTGAGTTTGCGGAACTCTCAACAGTACATCTTTACCTTAAGTCCAACTTTGTCTTGTTAATCCTAGTGATCCTCAAGGATTTGGCTGCAATAGGATTGATCCGGACTTTCACCTTTACATGAATCCAGCCACTTTAGTCCTGTCTAAAATAAACTAAATCTAAACCAAATCAAAATCTTGACTGGAAGATTTTCAGTGCTTCTGTAAGATTCTGAGGCTTGGGAGCTGGAATGTTTTCTAGGAAAGGTAACCTACAACCATGGGGCAGTGTGAAGACGGAATAAATCAGATTACTATAACTAGATTCATGATGCTTTTAGGAAATCTAGCATAGGTGCAAGATTTTGCTGTTTTGTAGCTGGAGTGGAGTTGGGGGAAAAAAGGAAACAAAATATTGGTAGCAGAATATGAAAGAAATAAACTTTAAGCCCTTGACATATTGATGGCTCCTTACACCATCTAAATCTTTTTAGATTAGCACATCTTTTTAGTTTCCGCAGATAGGCTTGCTGGCACTAAATCATCACACTCAATCTCTAAGCGAAGGATATATATCCCTGAGCTGTTGGACATTTTATATTGTTCACCTGTCACTAAGAATTATGAGAAAGAAAGGAAAGAAAATATCAGCTATGTTAGGGCTAAAATATGAGTATGCATAGGCTGGTAACAAGGCATAGGAATGTGTTGTTGTTAGACTTTTCGCATGGCATTTTTAAAGCGTATTAGGCACGCTCCCTCCCCCCTTCACGAGCCGCTGTACAGCATGACGTTCTGGCGAACCAGGTGCTATCACAGCCAAGGATAGTGCTGATAATGCGTTTTCTTATTTTCGCCTGAAAGGCAAAAATAACCTCCCTTTCACACATCGGTCGCATGACCGGAGGGCTTGCGGAGCCGTCGTCCGGTGTGCTTCCGGGAAGGACCTGGGAGTGGGCAGGGTGTGGGCAGTCCCTGCTGCCTGTCCCTCACACAGCAACTCCCAGGGGATGCTCCGCCCAGCAGCAGGCCAGCCGCTGCCCCCATCGCAGCAGGGAACACTGCACGACACATCGCCATGAGAGGCCATCCCGGGACTGTGTCGCCACTCACACTTGAGACGACAGCAGTTCCCAGGGTCCGCCCAACTGTATTTTTTTTTAAAAAACCCGGCGCTATCGTTAGCACATTACCAACGTAGTACGAAACAGCCTGTTGGCAGGATCTATCGTGCTAACGTTAGCACGATAGTTGGCAAAATAATAATAATAAAAAAAAGGAAACACCACTGCCCAATTAGAGGCAGTGGGGCGGGGACAGGGTGGGACCTAGGCGTGGCCCAGGACGTTGACATGTGGACAAGCCATCAGGCAGGGACTGGTGCTCTCTCGCCAATGCCCTGCTGTATGTGGACTGCAAGGGGGTCTCTACTGAGCCTCTTGCGATATTAGCAATATCGTGAGGGCTCTGGTTCATCACACTGTCAAGGTAAGATGCGAAACGGGCCTGAGACTTAAGGTACACATTGTCACAGATAGGCAAGAATTTTGTTGCTTGTTTTTTGATGAAAATTTACCAAAATTTGCACATTTTTTTCATAAAAGGGATGGAAAGAACTTTAAGATAAATCCTTTATAAAGGAAAACAGAACCTGCATTAAAAATAGAGGTTTCTTTGGGGCACATCTTTTTGATGTCAGTGCTTATTCCTTGAAATTCTAAGGCCGTTTCCGCACCGGGCTTCTGAAATGGTGCAGAGCGACCTCTGACGGAGATCTTCTGCACCGTAGAGTGGACCGGCGTGGACTACTTTTTGTAGTTCCACACCAGAATCCACTCAGGAGTGGCCGGAACTAGCTGCACAGCGTGTTTTTTAAAAACCTCTTTCGAGCACGGAGCGCGCAGCCCCATGCCGCTCCGTCGCCCGGCTCCGACGCGGATTTGCAGGCGCAAGCAAGTGCGTGCCTGAAAATCTGCCAGGGGCGGGCTTCTGGTTGGCAAGCTTCTCCGGTTGGTGGAGAGCCTCCACCAACCGGAAGCCGCCATTTGGGACACCGGAGGACTGCAGAGTAGCGAGCTCGCGCTGCTCCGCGTGGTGACGGACTTACCCAGCTTCAGGTAAGCTCCGTTTTCGGGCGTTTTCGCTCGTCCCCCCCCCCACATGTGGAAAGGGTCTAAGTTTGTATTCCCATATGTTCAGCCATATTTGTGGGGCTGAAGCTACATTGCACACTATGGGTGTCTTCTAGGACCTATCAATTTTGAACAAAGGCAATGGGTGGGAATTAGCTGTATTATTGTAATGTGAAATCTCTCTTTCTCCTTTCCTCCTTCTCTCATCACCAATCACCAATCATCACCATCACCACCATCTATAATAACAAAATAATATGTGTCTGCCTGAGAATTTCCACCATAGTTCTAGGACCATGAAATACAGATACCTGAAATGTGGCGTGTAAACGAAAGGGAACATGAGGATATGAATTAGGTAAGTTTTTTAATTAAGCAAATGGGTTAACATCTAATATGGGATGGGGAGGAGAATGATAGCAATGAAATGAAGGCTGGGGAGCGAGACGGAGAGGAAAAAAAACAGTGAGAAGAAAGACAATAGATGTTTTCGTATTACAAAGTTGGCTGGCTTTATTTCAGTGCTACCTGGTGCCAATTTAGATCATTAATTTTCTTGGATCTCTAGCTCTCATTTAACAACAGAGTAACTCTTGCACCTTATAGAAGCTGAAATAATAATCACTGTTCTACTCAATCATTTTGCAAGTGAATTTCAGTGTAGTTAGCCAATGAGTCAATTCACAGCTGTGATTGACTCCTCATTTTGAGGATTTTGAAATTTGAAATGGTTGATAAACCTCTTAATCTTTGCACTTCACATATACCCATTGTGTGAACCTTGCTAACTGGTATTAATATTAAGGGTTTAAGTGAAAGCCCTTAACTATGAATATGAGAACAGCCTGTACATGTGTTACAGTCAGGTGGTCTTTTGTTTTTCATAGCTTTATTTTTCTTTTCACTGCATGGATATGGAAAGAAAGATGTTCAAATGTGAGTGCATCTCTTTATCTCTTTAATAGACAGCAACTGATAACTTCTGTAGCCTTATCTGTAGCACATTAAACACTCTGGATGTGCACCAATTACTGGGAAAGGAAAAGGCAGGATTATTCATTCTCTTCCATCATTCTACCCATTTTGGCTCAGATCCATTTCACCCTTAAGTCTGACTGCTTGTAAAAGATTCAGCATTCCATTTTGCTATATATATATATATTTGGCTGAAGGCACCATTAAACTGTATCACACCCTGTCTCTTGCCCTCAGGTGACAGGTTGCCAGCTCTTTCTCTAAATATCGACTACAGTCTGATGATCAGAGTTTTGAAAAGTCATTTACTTAAACTATAGCTTCCAGAATCTCACCAGCCAAGCTGGTGAGTGGCAATGCTGGCTGGGTTATTTCGGGAGCTTTTAAAAACTCCACTGAGGCCTGTTTCTAACTCTGCAGAAGTAGGGGTTTGACTTGACAATCATAGCATCAGCTTGGTGCTTCTCTGATGTCATGTGTCTAAATAGTGGAAGCTGATTTGCCAAGGTCATGCCTAAACAGGCTGTATTAATGGATAAATCTGAATGTTATAGAATTTCAAGATCTGCTACTGCTTCTCTGTGTGGCTTCTCAGCCCAAGCAAGGAGCAACTGCATAAGAGACTACTAAATAGTGGGTTCTTGGCTTCCACCCATTTGGCATTTATAATTAATTTAATCTTAAATCAATTTAAAATATAAATAATGCAGCAGCATCTAATGGGCTTGAGGCTGGTCAAGTGTTGCACTGCATTGCCTGGCTCACTCATCAAAATGATGGGGGAGGGCCAACTATCTTAGTTATGCAAGTTCCTGGTAAAACATAAATAAAAGATTTGCTTTTCCTCACAAGTGTTTCTTCCAGTTCATACCTCCCCCCCCTCAATGTAACTGGTCTAACATCTGCCACAGTTCAAAAGGACTGGTATGTCCCCTTGCTTGCTTTCACCTTTTCCTTCCAGTCCCAACAAATATTTTGGATTCAATGCTGGGTTTCAAAACAAAACAAAAGCAAAATATCCAGACATTTTATTAATTGGGGAAGTAGAGTGGTGCAAAGTTTAAAATAAGAGAAGATAGAACAAACATTATGGGAGGTTCCAGTGTTTGTAGCTGTACATCTCATTTAAAAAAAATATATCCAAGAGATGCTCGCCAGTATCCTACATCAGCCACTTGGTTACATCTGGGTAACAAAATAATGTCTCCTGGTCTGAGAACCCCCCCAGCCAACCTTAAAAGCCAGCCACCAGCCTGAGTGAAGAAGTTCCACTCAGCTTCTGATTGGGGCTCAAAGAGGATGAAGTTTCCATCCCCCCCATCAGCAAGCAAAGCTGTAGCAAGGAGCTGGGACAGGGTTCCTGCTTTTGATTTCTTCAGCCTTGCTTGATGGTGGGAAGAGGTTAGAAATGTCATCCTCCTTGGAATCTGAATGGAGCTCCTTCACCTGATCCTGCTTCTGGCTCTTAAGGTGAGCTGGGAAGGACATTTACATAGTTTTACAGTAAGATTACACAGTCTTACTTAATACAGATCAGTTACAGATCCACAACTCTAGCTTAGAAATCCATAATTGCAATACTGAATGCCAGCCATTTTGTCATCTTGGATTATTTGCTGGAAATTCCTATCAACAGCAGCATTTTCTTTATCCCCACCTTCCTTTTTTCCCCTTTTTGTTATTGCAAGATATAACAGATTTGAAAAAAACAACTCCTGAGGGACATGTGTACATCTGTTGTTGTGGTCTATGCCAGAGTTTTTGACCACCCCTTCATTGATTTATATTGTGAAGTAGGCTGTTGTGTTTGCACATGAGATGGTTTCAAGAGAGATGAAAGGAAAGGCAAAGGCAATTTTTTCATCCTCTGGTTCCTCTCTTTTCTCCTTTTTCAAAAGAGTTATATCATCATAGTGCAACAGTGAAATAGCACTTTGGCACTGAAATGCTATTTTATGACTTTACTGATGCACTGCGGCTCCAAGAAAAGATGGAAACCCACTTCAGCAAGGCACACCTCCCTTTTAAAAAAAAAAAACTCTCCTCGCGAGGATCTAGGAAATTATTAAGTCCAATAAAAAACAGCCTCCAAATAATAATAGAAAGCCCACTGATAGGGAACAAGTGGATGTGGATGCAACAACTTGCAATGCTTGGTAAACAAGAAGGAGCTAGATAAAATGGGAGAAATAATTTTTCTTTAGACCATCCTGAAACTGCCTTACTTTTAACAAGACATTCAGTATGTTTATAAATATTTCATAATAAAACTATATAGTTAATTTAACTTCATTGTCTAATATTTTGAGGCAAGGACGTATTCAAAAGGGGTTGGGATGAGAACAAAGCAGTGGGGGGCAGGCACTGAGGCCTTACTCTAGGGATGATCAAGAGGAAGAATTCACTTGTATTTCAGGCTAACTAATAAAGAAGGAGAAATGCAATGCATTACCTAGGATCTAATGTGAAATGGCACCATGTTGTTTCCTAAGGTTGATATCCTGCTTTTCAAGATCATACAGTAACTGCAAGGGAAGACAGGCAAAATCTTCTGGTTCTGAAAAGCCTGTTTGTCTGTTGCCTTACTCCCTTCACACACTATTGCCCCTGTTCCTTATACACCCTGCCTGACCAAGATATTAAGAGATTGTCATGAGTCCCATCAGTGTTTTGTCACTTCAGAGTTAAGCAATCAGCCTATTCCAGACCCCTTAGTCAATCCCATGGGAAAGCCATTACAGCTTAGCCAACACAACCCTTCAGGGTGTGAAACAGGATATAAAAACCCTAGCTTTGACCCCAGCCAATCGTACTACATATTACATAGTTTCCCAGACTGCCATTCCTCCATGCTACCCTCAGATGCTGTCTGCATCCCTCCGCTGTGACCCCTTCTTCAGGACTGGTAACTATTACCCTTTTCACCCCTAATCTCTCTCTAGCCAACCTTTCTCACTTCATGTTCCAATAGCCCAGTATGGTTCTTAAGAGTGTCTGATTTCTTGTGTGTTTGTCAATTTGAATAAAATACTTTTAACTGGAGTCCTCTCTAGTTATAACTGGTATACATAGGTGAAAAGATCCTGCGGTTACCCTCCTCTCTCAGTCTTCCTTTAACCTATAATTCCCTCAGATTCTAAGGAGGCGCTAGCCTTGTGGGTGGACCCCAACATCCACCACCTCTTAGGGTAACACCTGTTATCAAGACAAATAAACCTCCCTCATTCTAGACTGTGCTTACACCAGGTTAGATGCCATCTGTCTATACTTGGATTGTTAGTTTGTATGTGCATTAAGGATGCAAATATCTGCAAAGTTTTCATTTGTGGACTTCCTCCTTTTCTCACCTCCATGTCTGGTCTGTGACTAGTTCTGTTCATGTGTGTGTGTTTTAACTAGGAGCAGATTCCTCTCTTTCTTTGCTTATTTTCCACAGATATGCATATGTTGATGTGTCTGTTTTAAATTGCATGTGTTATATGAATGTGTTGCCCTCATGAACTAAAGTGTGTTTTAATAATGTTTTGTGCACATTGGAAATATGTGCATTGGGAGTAGGAATACATCCAAAACACTTGTCAAAATGAGGATTTTGGTGTGCAAACTACTTCTGCTCTCTGAACATTCCAGGAAGTGCAGACTAAGATGAGATTAGCTCATTAAATCTCATCTTAATTCCTCCCCCATCCCTAGTATACATTCACATGGCCATCTTATCCTGATCCATCATGCGTAACTACATGTTACAAGAGCTTGATTATGGAAGACATCCTGCTTCACAGTGCTAGTGGGCAAAGAAAACTCCAGTGCAATGCAACAAGACAGAGGGACATAAATTGTTGATGGCAAATGAAGACAACCAGAGGGCTACATTTGTCCTCACTGGTGTTGCCGCATAACCAGACCAAACTGGATATATAATGCCTAGCTATGTTCATTTCATGACAACAAGACTGAGTAGATAATGGCAAGAAAAGCTATTTTAATGAAAAAAGATTGCAAGGACCAACAACAGATCAAAGAGTTAATGATGATATATAAGTGCAAGATCCTGTGGGAAAGGAGGAAACAGAAAGTAAAAATAGGGACAGGAGATACTGCTGAGCTAAAAAAAACAAAGCGAAAGAAAACAAACAAAAACCCTGAAACTACCCACAGTTTGCCTGTTTTGAAAGTTTGTTTTCCTTCAAATATTTTCAATGCAAATATAGACAGAGCTAAAAATACCTGACAGCATTCAAGCAACAACTGGCACTTTAGAAGAGGCAAACCTACTATGTGGCCTACCTGCCTTTAATCTCATTTAGTAAAGCGTTTTGCAAGAGAAGATCCAAATTGCACTGCTCATCATCAGCCTTAAAGGACCAACTGCTACTGTAAAGGAGAAAACCTATGCTCTCAGTGCTCCAACTCTGAATTTGTCCTGGCATTAGTGACAACCCTGTTTCATCAGGAGGTGGCCTCTGTTACAATTATTTTTCCTCTTGAAATATGTATGGGGCATGGTCTCTGAACTTTATTCTGTCCTTAATTGCCACCAGGTTGACTTCAACTTATGGCATCCCTATGAGTGGGAGACCTCTCAGTCATCCCGTTATCAACACCCCTGCTCAGGTATTGCAAACCCATGTTCATGGCTTCCTCTATTGAGTCTATGTACCTGTAATGTAGTTTTCCTCTCTTCCTACTGCCTCCCGCTAATGGGTCACATCATCTCATAATATATCCAAAGTATGACAGTGTCAGAGTTTGGGCTTAATCTACTCTAGCACCCATTTATTTGTCATTTTAGCAGCCCATGATATCCATAGAACTTTTTTCTGGCACCACATTTTGAATGAGTTGATTTTCTTTCTTTCAGCCTTCTTCGCTGTCCAGCTTTCAAAACAATACATAGAAACAGAAAAAACAATGGCATGGACAACACTACTTCGGTATTCAATGAGCCTTATTTATCAGCAGATTCATGCTTCTGGGAAGCTTTTTGACATATTGAATATTCCAGGGCCTATTCACTCTACCCAATAATTCCACTTTAACTGTTTCACTTTATTCCATCCTATGGACTCCTGGGGTTTTTAGTAGTTTGCTGAGCACTAGAGTGCTCTGGCTAGAAGTTCTAAATACCTTTTACCGGTCTGGATACATCAGGATTTCATAGGATAGAACCATAGAAGTTAAAGTGGAATCACAGAGCTCTATTTGTACAACATGAAAGGGCTCCTTGTCAACAAAGTGTATGGGATGCTTGTGCCTTGTGTCAAGGGAGAAAATGGCACTTGTAAAAGGAAAGTGTCCGTGATTTCACTATCACCAGAGGATTCTTAATGGCCTATGGAGAGGACATAAATGTGCCAGGTTGAATACAGGGTGGGGGTCCTGTAACTTTAATCTTGAACAGATTGTAAAGTAAAACTCTCTTAACTAAGATAAAGGGACCTAATTTCCCTTACTTTGCAATCCCCATCTTCCATCCATAGCTGTCCCCTTTTCATCCCCCAGGCCATGTGCTGCCTACACTTGATCTATATGATTGCACTTAGGAATATCCTTATGCCATATAGGTAGGCTTTTTATCGGAGGCCATTTCCACATGGGGTTTTTAAAACGGGGCAGAGCGTCCTCGAGGGAGGACGTCTGCACCTGGGAGCAGACTGGGTCGGACTTACTTAACGTAGATCTACACCCCAGCCCACTCCGGAATGATCCCAAGTGGTCATCCAGCATGCTTTTGAAAGACCACTAAAAACAGATCTTTCAAAAGCACGGAGCGCACCAGTGTGAGCCTGCTCCCTTGTGCAGATTTGCAGGTTGGCCCCAATGCGAGCCTGCAATCTGCCAGGCTGCCTCGACCAACTGGAAGACGCCATTTTTGACACCGGAGCAGTGCGGAGTGATGAACACTTACTGCTCCGGAGCAGCGTGGACCGGACTGGGGAGCCGAAAAGTCCAGTAAGTAGCGTCACGGGGCGATTCCCTTGCCCCATGCGGAAATGGCCAGAGTATACAATCTTGTTATATCAGGTGTGGGGAAATGGTGGACTTGTTGGACTCCATCTCCCATCATGCCTCCTCATGAGTCAACCTGGGTGAGGTTAATGGCAAATCCAACAATGTCTAGAATGGTGACAGGGACAATGCAGTTCATGGGTTGCATGAGCCTATTAGGGCCCCATTTTATGTATCTTGAAGCTCTCAAAAGTCCCCTAAGCCCTACGACTGACTTTTTTTCCTATGGGTGATTTTTTTTTTGTACCTAAACATTTAAAAAAAAATCTGAAAATCAACACAAAAGAATAGTTTTGCTCCAACTCCAGCATACCTCGTCTCCACAAAATAAATAAATAATCAGCAAAAAATGACATTGAAAGTCATGTCATATCATTGCTGGTTGTGTCAGAATGCCCACTACAGCTCCACAGAAGTGAAACATGCTTCAGGTCCCCCGATCCTGATATATACTTCCTCCACAATACATATGAGATTGTGTTACTAAAAGAACATTTAGTGCTTTCGTATTATGATTTTTACTATTTCTATTAAATACTTTCTTCAGGGAAAATTTCGTTAGCTTCCTTGTTTAGGGCTCAAATTCACGGTATATTCTAACAGGAATTAAATCTCATCTGCCAACTCTGTTAAGAAAGATTCCTCATTAGAAGCATCTGTGATTTTTGTTGTGGTAGTTGTTGGTATAACTTGACCTATTTCTGAAAAGAAAAAAAATGTGTCAGGTGAAGAAGTAATGTTCTTCATAATTAGGAACTAATTTCAGCATTTGCTTCTCTAAAACACTCTGAGTATTTCCCCGCCCCCAGAGATCAGATCTTTCAATCAAATTAAGTAGTAACAGACGATTTCTGTTGGTATTCATGGAAAGGGTTAGTTAGTGAACATTTTCATCACTGTCAAAGTATATGTACATTTATTTCAATTTATCAAGCTTCTTCTTTTTTCCCCTGCTGCTGTGAGTTCTTCCATGCCTTGGCATAGTTATCTCTTAGCTGTGATATTAGGGAACATGTATAGAATCTGCCATGTGTCTAGTTAAGATAAATAATGCTTACAGTCAGAGGAGGTATCTGATCACAAGATGGACTGTGCTCAGTACCTACTTTTTCTTCTAATTTCTATTCTCTAGTGGCTGTGGAGCAATTACAAGCAACAGACTATTCTTGACCTCCGCTGCTGCTCATCACTCTATCTTCCTACTGGAGAAATGAATCATGAAGTAAATAACTAAGGGGAGCAAGTGTAAAGGGTTGATAGAGCTGGCATTTTTCTTCATCATCTGGTCACTAGCCTGGCAATGCTATCATTGTTATGGCAGCAGAAGCTAAAGAAAATTGACTTTTATTTACAAAGGGATATTTGGAAAGAGTCAAGAGAGGATGTAAGAGAAATCTCTCTTGCTTTACTGCTCTCTGCCCTTCTACTGAGTCATTTTAATATATTGTTTTATAACCTTGTAAGCATGAAAAAAAATCTTAAGATAATTTGTAAACATAGGCCAGGATCCTGTTGGGTTTTTCTGAAAACAAAATATGACCATTTCCACACTTCACTGTTATAGTGCTATTATTCTACATTCAACATCCTGTGGAATTCTAGGGTTTGTAGTTTACTGAGGCCAAAGAGCTCACTGGCTGAGAATTCTAAATGCCCCTCCCTAAACTGGAAATCCCAGGATTCGACAGGATGTTGAAAGTGGGATAATAGCACTATAACAGTGTAGTGCGGAAATGGCCTGAGTCTTTGAGAGTACCAAAGTGGCATAAGGAGGATCTCTCTCTCTCTCTCTCTTTCTGTCTTTCTCTCTCTCACACACACAGAGGGGTGGGGAGAGTGAGAGACAGATGGGAAACTTCCAGGAAAGACTTTTAGGCATGACAGAGGGCTACAGAAAGGAGAGGAATCCTTCTGTACTAGTGGTATGATTTTGCATTTACACCATGTCAAACATTGCTTTAAGTTGTACAATTACCACAGAAATTCTAATATTGACATGGTAACAACAACAAGAAGAACAGAATGAGAATCAAAGAATATTGCACGATCCAGAATTTCAATCTTAAAAAAAAAAAAGGGAACGAAAGAAAGAAAAAAATTGTTCTTGAAACAAACCGTTTAATAGGTTTACTAATTTGGTTTTCTAGCACCAATGTCACCCCTGAATAGCTATGTGTTGTAGCACAGTGGCCACATTTAAAAAAAAACACCACCAAACCCATGTATTAGTGTTACAATATGAAGCCCATAGAGGTAGCATTGCCCAAGGTTTTTGGTGTTAGAAGGTAACCTGGTGTTGTCTAGCTTGTTTCCAAATAGATGGTAATGAGAGTAAATTCTGGGATTTGTTTCACTGAAATGGGGAGGGGAGGGGAGAAACAAACAGGAATATCATCTAAGTTTCAGAACATTCATTATTTATGAATTCAGGAAGGGTAGGGCAACTTTGGCCTTCAGATGTTTAGAACTACAGTTCTGATAGTGCTGCATCATTTATTAACTATGCTGGCTGGGACTTCTGGGAGCTGAACTCCATAGCATTCAAAAGGCTTAACATTACCCAGCACTCTGATAAAGAATGCCCGTGATTTCTTTTGATTAATCTCATGTACAACAAACTGCTTCATGAGTATACTCTTCATTATCTGAAGAACTAAAATTCATTCACTTGTTCACACTCACCATATCTGTGTTATGGTACCTTTCAGAATCACAGTGCCTGTTGATGTTTACTAGTATTCCTTGTCATTTGTGAAGGCCAAGGGAAAAAGCCAGGGAACTATTTTAGGGTCTTTCAGGTTTAGAGTTTCAAATCGGCAGCCTGAATGGCAGCTCAAAATGCCAAATTCTTGGACCAGAGTCCAAAAAGACCAGCAACTAGCAGGAAGCTTCAGCATGAGTCAGAAAGATTTTCTTTTTAGAAACATAGGGCCAAGTTTTTTAATGCCTTTTTTTCCTTTTGTGATAGGGATTTCTTGAAAATTACCCACACAAAGGTCAGTACAATATAGTGAATGTAGGACTGAGATTCAAGTGATCAAGGTTCAAGTCCCCACTGGGCCCTGACTTTATTGGGTTACCTTGGGATTGTTCCTCTCTCTTTCTAACTAATTCTTTCTGTCTATAACCTCACAGGGTTATAGTGAGGATTAAGCAGGAAGGGAAGATTCATGGACACCACCATGATCTCCTTGGAAAAGTTGGCATATAAATGTAGCAAATGAATAAACTGAAAGCCATTCCTAAATCTGGAAGAGGGTTACATGAATGGGCAACCTAATTATTCCTGAGGACCACTGAATTCTTTACAATGTTGGCTTTTCGACTACTGGCTGAAAGTGAGTAAAGCACAGCAAGGCAGTCATCAAGGAAACTACCAGAAAAGAGAAAAGAAGAGGAAAATCAAATATTCTGATACAAGATGTTAATTGCCAGGCCAACCAAGTCCCTTTAACTAAGACCTAGTTTTTTCCATTTTTCTCAACTAATAAACTGGAAATTCCCCAACCTGACCTGGTACTTCTGACATTCATCAAAGAATGATGTTAAGTTCTACTTGTAAGTTTCAGAATATTTGTAACAGTAGGCTTGTACTAAAAAATTAAGGGCAGGCCATGGCAATTCCACATTTACTCAGCTAATGCGTGTTCACCTCTGGCATGACATCTGACGTTGTGCAAGCTGACTGTTGGACAGTGGCATCACCCCATACATAGTCAACATAGTGATAATGCTGATTCCAACTCATTGACATCCAGCAGACACTACTGTCTATAGTAACACTAAACAAGCCTTCTAGTGATTCTAAAATGCTGAAAGAGCTTCTCACATATTCATAAAGAGGACTGACAGGGAACTGATTAGCAAATTCCACTACTAAAGTATTAATCTTTAGCTTGGACTGCAGTAGCATCTCTCATTGTTCCTTTATCCTCCAAAAAGATTGTTTGGAACTGGAGTGGGTATGAATTAAGCTACTCAATCATCTGTAGAGCAAAGAACACCCAAGGCAAGTGTAAAAAATATTAAAATAATCCCTAGCATCTGTTGGCTGAAAAATAGCTGTGTCAGAAGCAGCATTTCCCTTTGTGAATTATTTTCTAGCCACCAATCTAAATTTTAATTCTATTAGCCAAATCATTTTTCACAGATATATACAATTTTCTCCCAGTTTCAAAGGTATCTAGTAGACAGACAGCAGAATCTATTCAATCTTTTGCTGCAATACAAAAGTTTGTTTAAATAGATTCCTAACACAATTTATCAAGGTTTTGCACGAAGGGGTCTGCAACAATTTAATCTGTAACATTTCAGAGCTGACACTAAATCTATGGGAATAAATCACTTCAGAAAGGCCATTATTTCTTAATTACAGGATATATTAGTGCCTAGCTTAGGAGAATCCCTGGTGTGTTGAAGGAATGCTTGGTTTAAAGGAAAGTTCTCACTTAACCTTCCTACTATGCCAGACATCTATGAAACATCATTATCAGCTGAAAGAGATACAAAGGACATCAGTTTGGTCTTTTATCATTCATTAGGATGACTAAAAAGAAGAGGATAAGACCAACATTTCCTTCATTCCTTTTTTTCTTTTCATTCATTCATTTATTTATTTACTTTTGATAAGGACTATAAAATGGAATTTGAGGGACAGACTTTTTTTTTAAGGCTGAAAATCTACTGTTGTCTGTACAACTTCAATGAAGAGTGAGACCATAACTTCATAAAACAGGGGTTGGGGATCTTTGGCTCATGGGTCAAATGGCAGTGATGTAGACTTGAGTCAATAGACTTGGAATCAAGTCAAACTTAAGTCACTTCAGTGACTTGACTTGGACTTGACTTGGCAATAAATGACACACTGACTTGACTTGACTTGTGACTTCTATATTTTTAGTGACTGACTTGCTGCCCTTGGTTCAGTAACACAATTAATTTCTGCAGAAACTTTATGATTTTGAACAATGTTTCTATCTCCTTTTGCCTACTGGTCTCATGATGATCTGTCTCAAGCCCAAAGCATTTGGCACATTTCTTGGAGGGGAACCTTAAACTTTTCAGGCAATGGCCTTGTGGTGGGGTTTAGGTCTGTTCAGCAGGCCGTCCTAGTTGACTTGAACTTGACTTGAAAGTATCTTGCTGGGACTTGAGACTTGACTTGAGACTTGGAAGAAAACACTTAAATACATTACAGCCAAATAGGGATCCTCCAGGCCTCTCCGTTAGGATCTCTACAACAAGGACTGGGAAAAATCAGGTCTGTTTTCTTCCACATTTGAATTTTTTAAGACTGAAGTTCTTTCTGTCCTGAATATGAACTTTGCAAAATTATGGTAGATGTTTTAAAATTCTGAAAATTCTCTCCCATCTGCACCAGCCAAATTCAATAAGTACAGCTATTCTCAGTGAGTAGAGAGCCATGTCCTCCATGACTACTGCAAAGTTGTTAAACATGAGGAACTTCTCAGAGGAAAAAAATGTGATCTTCACTGAGCCCTAACTGATGTAGTTCTTCAGTAAATATATCTCTTTCACTAGTTTCACCGTCAAAGGAAGCAATGAGTAATTTTAGCAATATTCTTCCCACTGCAAGAAAGTCTTTAATTTAGTTTTCAATTTGCAATTCAGGACTTATTTGGTGCAAAATTTGTACTTTGTGTTCAGTGCAGGAAATGATATAATATTTATTATATTATATTTCTGTGCAGAAAATGCTTTCTGCACAGAAAATACTGTCATTTACACAAAAAATCAAGTGCACAATTTGTGCAGAATATGTCCCAACCTGCGAAGAAACTTATCAATCCAAGATTCTCCTTGCTGGGCTTTCCTGATGCTTAAGAACTCATTTTTGACCATTTCTCAAATCCTTTAAAATTTTCTTTCAATCCCTAATGTACTAGGATTTCAAACTCAGATATTGACAAGTTAAGTGCCCAAAGACCTAACTTTTTCTTAATTATATAGTGCTTTTAAAATGTGCACTGTCTTGGATCCCATGTAGGGAGAAAGACAGAATATTAAACAAACATACAAAGAAATAGTTAGACCTGAGCTGGATACTCGGTTTTGGTTTCTTGTACCTTCGTTTGTTTCCTTTCAAGTTTTTTGCTTCCTGCGTACGAAGATTTGTTTTGTTTTGTTTTTGGTTAATTCTTATGATAGACAAACTAAAGCCAAATTCTCATCCATACCTACTCCGGAACCTCCACAGCCCATGTCCCCATTTCATTGAACGCACTCAAGATTGTTATTCACTCTCCCCTATTCCCATTCCTGATTATAAAACTGAAGGGGAGAACTAGGAATCTCATAAACCTGATCAGGAGAGCTTTAAATTGAGTTATATATGGGAGAGGAGGCAGTATACAGGAGAGCAGGGAGCACCAACTATGGGGGAAAATAGCTTCAATGATATGGAGAACATGGGGGATAACACAGGAATTCAGCAGTGCACAGAAAAAGAAAAAAGAAAACAAGGAAGCAGCTTGGAAGAATGACCCATAGTCTCAGATAGTTACATGCTTTAGTTTGCATGTATATACTAATGCACAGGACATGAGAAATAAACATGATAAGCATGAACTCATCATACAAAGGCAAATATGTTGAAACCTGGTGAGATAAGTCTCATGTTTGGAATGTAGATATAGGGAGATATGACCTATTTCGAAGAAATAAACCAAAAAGGAAAAGAAGCATAGTAATGTTATGTGTCTAGGATGTGTATACCTGTAAGGAAATCAATGACTCAAAAGCATGGAAAACAGGTTGAAAGCACTTGGATAAAACTTAATGGAATTGAAAATATGGGTGATAGGCCACAACATTCAGTTAAAACAATGGGAAATTATGTGGCCTAGGCTTCAGAAATCTACTTGCTGGTCTGCTTTGAAAGAAAATCTGTATAAAATGATGCATAGGTGGTATACTACACTGGTAAAATTATCCAAAATGTATAAGGATGTAAATAATGCATGTTGGAAATGTATGAAACGTGTGGGTTCCTTTTATCACATGTGGTGGAGATGAACTAAAGCAAGGAAATTTTGGATGGAAATTAATTTGGTTATAGGAAGAATTTTGAAACAAAGTTAATGCACAGACTAGAACTATTTTTAAAAAATATTTTGGAATATGAGGTTAAAGTGGAAAAACAGAATGATATATTACTGTATTACATGATTATTGCTGCAAACTTGATTTATGCAAAAAAAAAGAGGAATAGTAGAAACATTCCTATGATAGACAAGTGATTAGAAAAGTTATTGGAATTATCTGAATTAAATAAATTGACATTTTTGTTAAGGGCTAAAACTTTAGAATCATATCTGTTTCTTTGGCAACCTTTCATACATTTCAGGAAGGAAGGAAGGAAGGAAGGAAGGAAGGAAGGAAGGAAGGAAGGAAGGAAGGAAGGAAGGAGGAATTGCAACTATAGGTTTGGATTAGATTATTGAATTCTTTTCAGGTGTTAAAAATTAAAGTTAGAAAGATAATTGTATACTGGAAAGAAAATTGGAAAAGGTAATTATTGTGTGAGGACTAACAACAATTGTATTGATACATTTACTGTATTCTTTGGTATGCAAATAGAGCGATGTGGGAAGTCATATTTTAACTTTTTGTAAATATATAAAACTTTATTAAATATAGCTAAAAAATGAAAATGTGGGTGATTCTTTCCTAGACAAAATGATCAAAAATCCAAAAAGAAGAGACATAGTAGTAATGGGAAACGTCATAACTCACCCCCTGGAATATGCAGGATTGGATGCAGATAAGTCAGATTGCATCCAGATGGCTTTATGCCTCCAGATAATAGTGGCCTCTCTGAATTCATGGAGCTGGAACCTAAAATAATTAGAGGCCCTCTCTGCAGTAGAATATGGCAAATGCTGAGTATGTACCCCCTCCTCTGAAGTTTGCAGAACGAATAAGACTTCTTAGCTTCCGGCATCTGTTAAATAGGAAATGCTAACTTATTAAGCACCTGGCAACCAGAAGCAGCTACCTGTAAATCTCCAAGCAGTTCCCTGTAGTCCTTGTTGCTAACAACTGTTCTGTCTCAGTGACTGTCAGTGCCCTTGGGATTTTTGTGCTCTTGTTCTTTGGACTGGCTACAATTGATGATTCTTTGTGTTATCCCTTATTGGCTTTGTCTATCTGGATTATTGACTTGGTCTAATGATTCCTGGACCATCTGACAACGTTGCCCCTGTTACTCCTTTCATCTTGCTGGATTACCTGTGTCTGATTTGGACTGGATTGGGTACTGTACAGCTATTTGCCTTACAATCACCTGATTCTTGTTTCAGTTGCTGAGTGCAGTGTAGGACAGAAGACTTCAGTCACTGTGATATTTACTGGAACTCAAACTCTGCCAAGAGTGTAAGGTCCAACAAATTTCTTACATGCCTTGCAGACAATGTCATTATCCAGATGGTGGATGAGGCAACAATGATATCAGCTATTTTTGATTTGATTGTAACCAATAGCAATGACCTGATCAAGGGGGTGAAAGTAGTAGGGACCCTGGGTAAGAATGACCTAGTTCTCTTGGAATTTGTTATGCAGAATAAAAGGGAGGCCAAAAGATAACCAGGCATATACTCTGAACTTTAAGAAAGCTGATTTCAGTGGGCTTTGGGAAATACTGGTGAGATCCATGATTAGAAATGCTCAAAGGGAAGGGAGTTTGTGATGTGTGGATGTTTCTTAAAGCTAAAATCCTAAAGGTACAACTGCAAACAATTCCAGTGAGGAAGAAACATGGAAAATATCTAAAGAAACCAGGGTGGATGTATAAAAACTTTCAGGTGAGCAGAGATTTAAAAGAGAAATGAAGAAGGGCAAATAACCAAAGAGGAGTACAAACAAATAGCCAGTACTTAAAGGGAGAAAGTCAGAAAAGCAAAAGTACAGAATTAGCTCAGGCTTGCTAGAAAGGTTAAAAATAATAATAAAAAAGGGTTTTTTTTGGGGGGGGGCGGGGGGAATCTATGTTCAGAGAGGAGGAAGAACAAGAAAATTGCAGGGTGTCACAGGGTTCTGCCCTGAGACTGTGTTGTTCAATGTCTTCATAATTGAATTGGATGATGGAATAGAGACATTCATATCAAATTTACAGTTGACACCAAAGTACCAGGGGTACTTAAACAGAAATCTAAACTACCTTCATTCAAAATTACTGGAGAGCTGGGCCAAAGATGACAAAATGATTTTCTACAGGGATAAATGTACTACATCTAGGCAGGAAGATTGAAATGCACAAATGTAGGAAGAGTGACAGCTGGCTTGATAACAGTACATGTGAAAGAGATCTAGGAGTCTTAGTAGACCACAATCTGAACATGAGTCAACAGTGTGATGCAGCAGCCCAAAAAGCCAAGGTAATTCTAGGCTCATTAACAGAAGTGTATTGCCCAACCTGAGGGAGATTTCTATTCTATTCTGCTTTGCTCATATCTCACCTGGAATACTGTATCCAGGTCTAGGCACCACAGTTCAAGAAGGATATTTATCAGCTGAAACATATCCAGAGGAGGGCAACCAACATGGTAGAAAGTCTGGAAACCAAGCCCTATAAGAAATGGTTTAGGCAGCTGGGTATTTTTAGCTTGGAAAACAGAAGACGGAGAGGTGATGTGGTAACCTTCTTTAAATATTTGAAGAGATTTCATATAGAAAGATAAGGCAAACTTGGTTTTTTGCTTTTCCAGAGACAGAAACATAAACCAATGGATTCAAATCGTAAGAAAAGAAATCCTACCTAAATATTAGGAAGAATTTATACATACTGAAAGTTGTTTGATAGTGGAATAAATTGCCTCCGTGGGTGAAGGACTCTACATCTTCGAAAGTTTTTAAATGGAGGTTGGATGAGCATCCTTCAGGCATGCTTTAGTTGTACGTACCTGCATGGCAGGGGGTTGGACTAGATGTTCCTTGTGGCCCCTTCCAACTCTGTGATTCTATGGGCCTTTCTGTGCTACACTGTTATAGTGCTATTATTCCACTTTCAGCATCCTCTGGAATCCTGGGGTCTGCAGTTTAGGGAGGGGCATTTAGCATTCTCAGCCAGAGACCCCTTTCGCTTCAGTAAACTACAAAGCCCAGAATTCCATAGGATGTTGAAAGTGGAATAGCACTAGAACAATGTAGAGTGGAAATGGCCCTTTGATTTTATGAACTTTGCTCAGGATGGAGAAGACAACAGCCTGTTGCAAATGACTTCCCTTCCTACCAATGAGTACTAAACTAAGGTAATCTGATTCATAGATCTAACCCCTCTAGGTTCTAATCCCACTCACATTTTTTGTGCCCACTGACAGAATGCAGATCCCAACAAGTTTTAAGCAAGGTAACATGGAACTTTACAGTAAAGTGTTATTCCATACCAATGTTATTCCACAACTATTGTCTATTGGTCCAGGTTGCATTGAGGGAGAAGGTAACCTCCATTCTGCCTTTATGCATTAACTAACAAAGCTACACCCTAGGGCCACTGAAAGAGCTGAGATGCCCAAACTAATTGATATGTGCTTTAAGACTTATAGCTGTACAAAGAATGCACTTCCCATTTGGTGCTTTGGAAGATGGAACAATGTAAAAATTAAGGGAGTTCTGTCAAAGTGTACAGTGAAAGGATGCAGTTGTTCAGACATCTGAATCTATTTCATAACCAACCACTCAAGTTCCAGAGACATATTTGAGGATTTGGGTGCTGGATGATGAGAGATATAATTTCTGTGATCCTGCTTTAGCAGTTAACACCTTCCCCTTTATTACTAGCTGACTTTTTATGAAGCAGCCAATGAAGCTCTATTATCAATCTCCAAAAGGATTTTGACCTGAAAAAAAAATGCATTAAGTTGTGTCAATTAGCCTCTTTGGTCACCTTTATATTTATGAAGTCTGAGGCCTTTAGAAATGACATTTCCCATTCGCTGATCTGCCATATTATTTATGTCTGAGAACAACAGATAAGCCCCAGGGTCCACAAAAAGAAGAACCAATAAATTTGATTTATTTGTTTTTAAGATATATCTATAATATATTTAATACCTACTAAAATTTCATCTATCTGTACACCCATGCTCTGATCTTTCCATATGTAGAATTCTCCTTATGTCCCCTGCTACTTTCAATCACAAACCAAGCAGGGAGGCTACAATAACTTTCTCTGTTTGAAGGTAACAAGAAGGTGACATTTATTTGTTGCTCCACAAACAGATGGACAGAAAATAAAAGACTGTGCTCAGTGGTAAAAAGCTTCCGAATGCTTATCTTCCAAATTTCATACTAAATAAATTAACTATGGCCAAGCAGAACAATACTAAAATAAATATATCATAGTCATCATCATCATCATCACTATCACAGTTTTAATCATCATCATCAACAACAGTTTAGAAATAGTAGCAGCTATTGTTGTTATCATTATTCCTACAATCAATAGATGCTGTAGAAAAATGGAGGGAAAACAATGAACAGTTGGTTTTACAGTCTCAAATTAGGAGCAAGACACACTAGAGGAAAGGAAAAGAAAAGAAAGGGGAGGAAAACAAATATATGTATCTTAAAGAGATACTTGAGTATATTAATAGCAGGATATCATGTATTGAAGTAGTATTGAAGCACTGAAGTAGTAAGGATCTGCAAAGGAAAGGGGTCATAGTTGGGAAATATAGCAGAGCTTGGAAACATAAGGCCTTTCTGTAATACACTGTTACAGTGCTATGATTCCACTTTCAACATCTCATGGAATCCTTGGGTTTGTAGTTTAGGGAGGGGCATTTAGAATTCTGGCCTCAGTAAACTACAAACCTCAGAATTCCACAGGATGTTGAAACTGGAATAATAGCACTATAACAGCACAGTGCAGAAGGGCCCATAATTTTTAGACTACAAACCCCAGAAGTCCGGAGCCACACAGCCAGTAGTCTAAGAACATAACCGTTCCAAGTTCCGGAATAGAAAAGTTTGGAACATTTGGAGCAAGGATTCCAGACATGGGCATATAAACCAAAAATGTACAGGAAAGAAGCAAGACATCTGAAAGTAGGGCTGAGGTGAACATTCTTTCTTTTTGATCTTTTGGGTCAAAATTGGAAGGTCAGTGTAGAATCAATAAGAGATTGAATTGGTGGCAAGCAATTTCAGGGGTCACAAATGTCATCTCGGTAGAGAAGAGTACACATGTATCTTAAGGGGGGACTTGAGTATATTAGTAACTGGATGCAGGGAGGATGGGCTAAACCTGACCAGAAAGAATTCAATAAAGAGAAATACAACAGCTTCCATTCAGATAATAACAAACGAACAAACAAACAAAAAAGGGAGCTAATTGGTTTGGCAGTGGAACTTGTGAAATTGATTTTGGGGCTATAGCTGACAACCCAAAGCCTAAAAAATTTAAGGCACCCAATACTGTCTGATCTTGGAAGCTCAGCTGGGTCAGCACTGGTAAACACTTGGATGGGAGACTGCCAATGAATATCAGGTGCTGTAGGCTATATTTCACTTGAAGAAAATAATGAAACCAACACAGAATGCTCCTCGCCTGAGGAAACCCTATAAAATTCATGGAGTTGCCATAAGTTGACTGGCAGCTTGAAGGCACATGTACAGACACAGAGCTGACAAGCTGAGCATGTGATAACATTGTGTCTACAGCCCTCTGTCCTCTCTAAAAAATCTTTGGTCACATCAATAGATTTATAGTTTCTACGTCATGCTGTCTGCAGTTCGGGGTGCCATATATTAAGAAGAATACATACAGAGTGGGGCACAAAAGGGAACACAAAGACAAGTCCTCTGAAGTCAGCTTGATTCCATGAAAAAAGATAGTGGGAAGAGAGGAATGATAGCTTTCTTTCTTTCTTTCTTTCTTTCTTTCTTTCTTTCTTTCTTTCTTTCGTAAGTAAGTAAGTAAGTAAGTAGGTAAGTAATTTATATCTTGCTTTTCTCCTGGCACAGAATCCAAGGAAGCATAGAACATTTTAAAAGCATAATACAATTAAGAAACTATGAATAAAAAGTTAAAACACAGTTAAACTAAACATCCATATTTTTAAAAACATACGAGTTAAAAACAGTTATAGCAGCATTAAAAACAAGTTACAACACCATTATACGATACTTAAAAATTTAATAAAACAAAAATACTTCCTCTTGTCAAATATCTGCAAGGTTGTCACACAGAAGAAGACAAACACATTTCTTCTTTGTTTCCTTAGATGACAGGACATTACAGAAGTGTATGGTTCAGCAGAAATTAGGAGAACTGTCTTAAAAGAGCCACTTGAAAAAGACTTGGGTTGTTCAGAGGGCTGGTGGACACCCCAGAGATCTTCAGGCAGAGACTGCAAAGGAGCTGCTCTAGCTTAATGGTGCAGAACTGCAAGGGGGTGTATGTGGCCGGGGCACACTTGACTACATGACCTTCCTGTAGGTTAGACCCAAGTATTCTGCAAGTACCAGAAGTGCGGTGATATCACTTCGAACATCCATTTTGACTGATTTTGACCTCTTAAAAAAGATCAGAGAAACCAGAGGATGGGGGTGACACTGTTGCCTTCCTAGGCATGTTGATCATATTTGGTGCTGCTTCCAACAAAAAACAAAAACAAACAAACAAAAACACCTAAAAAATCAACCGAAGGGGACTTTGGGGCTGGGTATCACTAAAAATGAGGTTGTTCACTAACGGTCCCCAAGCAATCTGACAAAACTGGAGGAATTCAGGATCCAGATGAACAAAGCTGATAGAGATTTACCCAAGCCCCATACCTGTAATTTCTGCCAAAGGTACTTCCACAAAGTATGCACTCAGACAGTGAATACTGAAGCAGCCAACCGGTGCAAATTTCTCTTTGCTCATTTAACTTTCATGCCAGAATGAATATATTTTTCACCTCCACAGGGTTATTTTGTGTATATCAAGGGATAACAATGCCATTCACTGGAGCAGAGAAGTGAAAACAAAATCTTGCCCTTCCGAGTAGGTTTAGGCACAGCAAACTGCTGCAGCATCTCCCAGCTTTGGAAAAGAACATCCTGTGCTACGTGAGTCTAGTTTCACATTGTAACGCAACCAAATGTGAAAAAGGTCAAAGGCAGCTGAAATACTTCTCTAAGGAATTGTACATGCATCAGTCTACTTTTCTATCCGTCTACTTTTTTTTTTCCTTGAGGGACGGAGATTGGTGAAGTTCAATTATTTTTTTAAACACAAGGATGGAGGACAAGGTAGAGGCAGGAGGCAGAGTGTTTTTGATTTTCAGGTTCTTATTTTCCAGTTTATGATTCCTTCCTTCTCCTTGGTGAAATTGTCCTAGTTTGGCAGGGAGAGCCCAGGTTAATTCTCTGTTATCCCACTCTTTCCTGGTTCTTCTGGCCTCCTCCCACTTTCCCCCTTTATCGGCAGCTTACTTCCATTGCTGTAAATTGAGTTCAGAGTGGAAGACTAGTGTGCACTCAATTAACTCAGCAGGAAAGAGGGGAGAGGAGCCGGGGAGTCTTCCCCTTCCCCATAGTTTCAGGCAAAAGCAAAATACTGCCGCTTCTCCTGGCTTTGGAATGGTACACCAGTGCTGTGTGAGTCCAGATTGCTCCTTGAGGCAAGCTAAACGACTGAGCACATCTGGCGAAGAGCAGGTGAAGGAGAGACCCCTGACAATACAGGGTATTTTCCCCAGGAGACCCTCTTTGAATTACAGCTGCCCTGAAACTGTGCACCATCTGCTTTCTCAATCTCTCTTTTTCAGAGATACACACATTCCGTCCCCATCTCTGATTTTCCTGAAATAGGGTCAGTATTTCAGAGAAGCATACTTAATTTTAGCTCCTCCTCTTAGGTTTTAGCTTTGCTTTGTTTTTTAATTGCATAAACCTTATACTATTTTTAACATTTACATTTTCCTTCTTTACACCCCTCACTTTTGATTTACTAACCCCTTTTTATGTCAGGGATGCAAGGTGCCACAGGAAAGAAAGCATAACTTGTAGTGATTGAACACAGGGAGAGATTTTACTGTCTAATTACTTTGTTTTCTTTTTTTCCTATTTACACAATGCAAACCTAATCTACTATTGCATGTTTGTCTGTCTGCATCGAGCGGGCAAAGGCTTCATAGGATTGGCTGTGTGAGGTGAGAAGACCTCGTATGATTGGCTGGCTGTGAAGATTCCGTGGAATCCTGGGGTTGGCAGTTTAGGGAGGGGCCTTTAGAATTCTCAGCCAGAGAGCTCTTGGGCCCCAGGCCGGTTGCTATGGCGATGAGGCATAACATCAATAAGGATACCAGAAAACTTTGGGGAGACATGTGAGAAAAATTAAAGTGACACACACGACATAGTTACAAGGTCTTCTTGCCTCACACAGTAGATTGCATGGGTTCCATGTGTGAGGAACCTTAAAGTTGGAATTCAGAACAAAAAATGCTTCCAGAAAAATGTAAAGCCATTGCACAAATTCAACAGAAAGCAAAAAAAATCTAAAGCCGGCACATCAACGTCACCAGAGAACACAGATTGGATTGGGGACTATGGAGAAAAGTTACAGGTACAGGAATAGTCTGGTCTCTATGGACATGAGACCTAGCAGCAAGGAGGAGGACAGTGAACTCCCTCAGGAACCCAAACTGTGTATGTGAATAACTCTGAATACAGATTGCATTGGGAAATATGGAGCAAAGTTGCAGGAAATGGAGAAGACAGTTTGGTGAGTTCTTAAGAGGAAAATAAAAACCCCAGGCAACACTGGGTAAATACACTATTACATCTATATAATATAAATATATAAATATATTTTTATTGTTGTGTGCCTTCAAATTGCTCCCGACTTATGACAACTCTAAGGCAAACCTATCACAAGATTTTCTTGGCAAGATTTGTTCAGAGAAGGTTTGCCTTTGCCTTCTCTACTAAGATGTAAATCCAGTTGAATTCCCTGAGAATTCCTCCTGTACAAATGTGTACAGGAGTCAAGCCTAAGACATCCTAAAAGGCCATTGGAATGTATGCTTTTCTTAACGACTGCCCTGTTGTTTTTCCAGCTATATCTTTGTTACCTATTTATATTCTGTTTAAGTAATAAAGCTAAAATTATTGCATATTATCTTCATCACCACCATCCTTAGCTATTTCAAGGCCATTTCTGCACTAGAGGCCATTAGCACGTTATACCATCATAATGGCGGCATCATCATTTGTGCGATGTCGTTGGGTTAGGTATGCTCTTTTCCACATCCATCCCCCTTAATTGGATGGGTAGTTGTAGGAAGTTACCACACCATGGGAATCACTAAGGGAGGGACATGCTGGGCATGCCCACAGCCCGCCCACTACTGGATCTGCCATAACAGGAAGCGCGATCAAGCACTATAACAGAACTGCTCTGTGAGGGCTGAAAGGATTGAAGTGCTATAGAAGGATTTTAATGGGGTTTTTTTCTGGAAATGGAATATGGCAATTTGGAGATGCCTGGGGGTGGGATAGCAGGTGGATAGCGATGGTCTTGTACAGAAGCATGGCTCCTAGACAGGTAGCAACCAGCTGCTGTAGCATTATAGGGACCTAGTGTGGAAATGGCCACAGAACAACCCTGTAAATTGGGCTGAGGAGCTACAATTGACCAACGTAATGGGGAAGGTGGGATTTGACCTAATTTGTAAAGGGCATTGGGCAGAGGGGATGTGTATGAAGACAGAGTTCATGCTGTGTATGTGAGAGACAGCTGTATTTTTGAGCAGACCTGAGAAAGGTATTTAGATTTTAGAAAAATGAATTATGTAATCTTATATTTATTATTAATCATGCTTTGCATACACAGTTACAAACACAGAGTCTTAGCCAGAATCCTGTTAGGTAGTAATGAAGGCATAACCTAGCATTATATACTCACAACTGTTTCATATTCATGATCTCTATGTGGCTCCTAGTTTAGGGGATGCATAGGAACTGTGAAAGTCCTCCAATCTCCACTTATGAGGCAGGAGCCATTTTGATCGACGGGAGTCTGTTCACCATCATTCATGAAGTAGCTAGTTAATGGTTTCACACTCCTGGTGTGAGCAATCCCTGGAATGAGAAAGAATTGCAACGGGGTCTTGCTTCTGTCTGTCCCCTGGATATTGCTCACGGGAAGGAGTGGAACTGCCAACTGCTTCCTGATTGTCAGGGGGACAGACGCCCCTTTATCGCATTGGTTGCTGCCCTATAAGTGGGGATGGGGGAAACTGAGAGGGGATTCACTCCATAGTACCATAACTAAAGTGCTTATGGAGTTCTAACTCCCCAACAGGATTCTGACCAATGTATTTAATGATATGGGTCCTCTCCCCCCCCCCAGCTTTCTTAAACTCATTACATACGTTCCAGAGTTTGTTTGTTTGAAATAGTAGTTTGGTGTGTTCTTCCTCATTAATAACTTTTGTCCTCTTGTTGCCTGCCCCCTACTCTTTTGACCACACTCTGATGTTGCTCAGCCACATGTGTCCTGGTTTTCATCTGTGAAACATTGGCAGATATGGTGTGACAGTAGAGTTGCTGAGTCTTCAAAATAGCAATAAGGGACATTCAAAATTCATGATATGCAGGGTTGAAATCAGGGAACAGTTGATGTTCTGATTAAAAACCAAATGAAAATATTAACTTCAGTTAACTAAGCAGTGTGTTTCTTTTGAAAATTAATTTATTGTCTATGTTAATAAACTGAATGATGCATTCATTTCAGTCTTTACAAATGGTGTACATCCCCAAATATGGGACTTTTTGGCCTCTTGCTCATTGTATATAGAAAAAAAAAGCTTTCCAATATTCAAATACTGGACAAATAAGAAATTCCCACCAGCTGTGCAAGGGAAAAGCTTTCTGCCTATCAAATAAGGGGCATCTCTTACATTAAGGGACACCAGGAAACACTATGTTTGTGTGAGACAGTGATTGTGTGAGGCAGTTTTGTCTAGTTGTTAAATGTTCACCCTCTCTTTGTTTCTCTCTTATATGAAACTAGTGGAGGAGCTATGCTCTAAGAGAACAAACACAGAGGCTGGGAAATAAACGTTGCTGCTGTTGAAAAGAGGAAATGCTACCATTGCCTTCCAGATCAGAACTCTTGCCCCTTTCCAGCAAAGAATAACAAAAGGCAAAGCTAAGACAATGGATAATCAATCAAACCACCATCTGGATTCCTTGTAGCCCCAGACCAACCTCAATGAAAAACTAAGGAGGAAAAAATCTCAGCTACCAACCAGGAAATCACATGGCTGTGTGCAACTTGGATTTTAATAGGGAGAGTGAGAGAGGCAAGCAGGTGTTGATGCTGTGCTCTATAGTGTGAGACAAAAGAAAGGTTGGCTAAATCTGTAGCAACAGCTTGCTCTGAAGGCCACAACAACTCCCTTTCGTCTCTTAATCCATTGCTGTGTTCAGGGTAAAAGAGATGAGTGGCTCCTAACTTCCCCTTTCCTCCCCCTCCATCCCCACCTCTGATTGTATATACAGTTGCTGCCAGCTGCAGCTAATAAGAATGGCAGCCAGTCCTGCAGCAGAAAAACAGAACTGCCAACATCAACACCACCGCTGTCACAACATTCGCAGCTCAGCAGCAGAGTGTCTAGCATTACAGAATATCAGAAGTCACTTAAGCCCATTGGACACCAAACCAGGCATGTGACTAACTTCTTTGCTGTCACTCAAATCCCAGGCAGGTAACTATTTGCTAAATTAGTTCTTGAAGGACGCAATAAGGAATTTCAGCAATTTTCTTTATGTTGCTAGAAAATCTTTGAAAACTGTGCATTTTGTTTCTTTCTTTGTTTGTTTGTAGCCCAGCACTTGTTCTGCATAAAATGCACACGTGGGGTTCTTTTGCACAGAAAACAGCATTTTCTGCACAGAAAATATTTTTTTGCTCAAGAATCTTATTTTCTGTTTTGAAAATGCTTTTTCCTGAGGGAAAAAAAGACTGGGCAGAAATCACTAAAGAAGTAATGAACATGTAACCAAGAATTACACATTCATTACTGGTTCATATTCACAACTCTGAAGTATTTCCTAGTTTAGGAAATATGTAAGAACCATGAAAGTCACCTGGGCAGCATGTGCTGCAGTTGATGGAGGTCTGTTCTCTGTTGATCAGGACACAACTAACTGATGTTTCCACCTTTCCTGCAAGCAAACTCCAGTGTGAGGGGGAATTATGGTAGGAACTTTGGTTCTGTCTGTCACAATGGAGATCACTCACAGGAAAGGGTGGGACTATCAGTCAGCTGCTTCCAGATCAAGAGGAGAACAGACCCCCACTGATTTCAGCAGCTGGTGCCCAGTAAGTGTGGACTGGAGAGGTCAGGCTGGGACACACTCTGTAACTCAGAGCTTTCCAAACTGTGTGTCGTGACATGTTAGCGTGTAGGTGTGTTGCATGAATGTAATGGGTGGAAGGGCTGCCTCTCCCGCCACCGCTGCTGCCGCCCCAGACTGAGGAAGACCCTGGCAATGGCAGCAGTGGCAGGCCAGGCCCGGGTGGAGGGGCTGCCTCCACATACTGAATTACTTACTGAATTACTGTGTCGCAAAATGATGCGTGTCTAAAAATTGTGTCACCAACATGAAAAGTTTGGAAAGCTCTGCTGCAGCTACTGTGGTTACATGTTCTTAACTGCCTAGGTGAATTCTGGCCTCTATTTTCTGTGGGGGGGAAATGAGTGAATTTTGTGCAAAGTAAGTGCACACCTACAGTATTTTCTATGTGGGAAATAATCCTGAACTGCAAAGATTTTCATCAGTCTAGGAGTCTTCTTGTCTTCCTAACATTTGAGAAACACATTTTCCAACTATTTTTCAAATGTTTTTAAACATTATTTCTATTCCTAATTTCTGATGCCAGAGTTGATGGCCTTGCTAATGGTAAGAAAATTTTTTTTAACATCGTTTATTGATTAGTCAACTGACCATATCAACAATAAAAATATAATACATAATACAAAAATACAAATACAGAAATTACATACACAAATGGACTCAACCCATATAAAACTACTAAAATAATTAAAACATATAAACTTAAACTTAATAAATAGTGAGTTTAATATAAGAGGTAAAATACATGATAAACAAAAAAGATAAAATGACGAGTATAAAAATTCAGTCATAACATTTAAATAAGCCCATCACCATGACAGGGGACCCCATTTTGTGTGATAAAAAGATCTCTCAGGTAGGCAGCTTTTGTAATAAATTTTGCAATCCGGTGGACTGAGTGTGAATTCCTTCCGGAAAGAAAATAGGTCAATTTAACAGTTGGATCCCAATTGGTCGTTCTAACCAGAAGTGGTTGTAAGTATTGGGATCTCACCTTGGTATATATATACAGCAATCAAACAGGATGTGCGCAATATCATCTATGGCTGATGCGCCACAGATACATGTTCTTTCGTGGTATGGAATTTTTCGAAACTGTCCTATTCTTGCTAATGGTAAGAGATGCTTTGCTAGTTTCATACACCTAAAGGAGCTTTGGGATTATATTCCCCAAGCTATAGCTCTCTGTATCTAGAGATGGAGGAGTAATTCACATTTAATGAAAGCTTAGCTAATTTTGCTCTTTTGAACAAACATATTAAAGAGAGCTCTCCTTCCAAATGTATACCTCTTCAAATGTTGGTGCAGAATTCTCTATTCAAAACTAAGCACAAAAATGCATGTATTCAGGAAAATGTCCACAAAAATGTTTACCTAAGTGAAAATAACATTAACATGCATGAATTACAAAATAACCCACAAAATTGGTTGTATTAGGAAGAACTCTATTAAAATTCAGGCATTAAAAGAAAGGCAAACAAACATATGAATTTTCAAGAAATTTAAACAATCTCTATATTCAGGAATAAACTGAATTTGAGACTGGAAAAAAGAATATTAACTAAGAGAACAGAAATGGACAGATTCAACTATTATTCTGTCACACTGTAAAGTGTTCTCGAACCTGAAGTGTTCTTTGTAAACAGTTTGTACTGGGGTCAGGGCTAAAAGAGAAATAACAGGAGCTCAGCTAGCAGGGGCAAGCCCAGCAAGCATTTTGTGTGAGTGTGATAGAAGAGACAGCATAAGGTGAGCTTGTGTTTTTGGGTTAAACCTGTCCAGCCCTGGAGAGTCTTTGGGGACAATTTGTTGGGTTAAAACTGCAGCATCTGTTGGAGAATATGGCTGTGTGTTTGTGGGAGCTAGGAGGAGGCTTACTTGTTAGGGTGTTATTGCTTTATGGGGTGTAGGCCCAGAGGGAAGTGAAGGAGGAGCTAGCAACCACCAGCTCTCCATATAATTGCAGGCTTGGCCCTGGAGCTCAGCAAGCAGGAGCTTGGCTAACAGGGGCAAGGCCAACAGATGTTTTGCATGGGTGGCTAGTGGGGGAGTTCTGAGGCGAAGGCTCAGAGTTCTGTTTCAGTGCCTACTTAGGACTACTAAGTATGGATAGTGAAGTGTGGGGAGCATTGAGAGAGGATTTGTGGCGCTGAGAAATTAGGCTGTGAGCCATCCTTAGCCAGCCAGGCAGCAGCTGGTAGGAGAGGAGGAGTACCGGGGTGGGTTTTGAAAGAGCTACATGGCCTGTTCCGAGCTGCTGAGGCAGGAGGTTCCCCTGGAAAAGAAGACCTTGAGATGGGGGGAAAGGTTGGAGAAACTTACAAATAATCAAATCCATGAAAATGAAATCCACAAATGTAGAGGGCCAACTTACTCTCAGAACTACTGGCAATAACTTTTGAGAATTCTTGGGGAACAGAACTCCCAGCAGGCTGGAGGAGGGCAAGTATCGCCCCATCTTCAAAAAGGCAAAAAAAAAAAAAAAAAAAAAAAAAAAAAAAAAAAAAGAGGACCCAAACAATTACTGCCCAACCAGTCTGACATCAATAACAGCAAAGATTCTGGAGAAGATCTTAAACGGACAGTCTGTAAGCATTTAGAAAGGAATGCCATGATCACTAAAAGCCAACATGGTTTTTTAAAAAACAAGTCGTGCCTGACTACCCCCCTCCCATTCTTTTTTTTTTTTTTTATGCCAGCCGTCTTTTAATATTTGAAGGGCTCTCATATGGAGGATGGAGCAAGCTTGTTTTTTGCTGCTCCATAGACAAGGACATGGAGCAATGGCTTCAAATTACAGGAAAGGAGATTCCACCTAAACATTCGAATGAGCTTCTTGATGGTAAGAGCGGTTCAACAGTGGAATACACTGCCTTGGAATGTTGTGAACTCCGCTTCTTTGGAAGTTCTTAAACAGAAGCTGGATGGCCATCTGTCTGGAGTGCTTGGATTGTGTATTCCTGTATGGCAGGAGATTGGACTCAATAGCCTTTGTGGTCTCTTCCAACTCTATGATTCTATGGTTCTGACAGAAGCCAAATCTTTGGTTTTTCCTAAAATGATTTCTCAAGTTCTAACAGATATGCTCACTCATTGTTATATCTAATAAAGATGGCAAAACATATTCCTGTTTCATTTTTCTGTTCTCCTTTTCTAGTGTCATATTTTGTGTTCTCTCTCAAATACATAAACGTATTATTTGGTTGTAGTTTATGAACACAATTACTTAATAAATGCAGTTACAAGGATATTTCCTTGAGAAGGGTGAATTAAATGAAGTGTTCAGCATTTGTTATTTTTTATATTAAACTAATTAGTTCATATTTGGGTTGTTTATATATCAGCATAGGTCTGGGAGATTTCCTGTAAATTAATATATGCCACAATTTTGTAATTTGGGGGGTATGTCTAGAGGCTCCTCGTAATCAGAGACTCCAAACTGCAATTTAATTACCTTGTCCATTGTGCAGAGTACCTTTTCCTCTAAGGGTCATGGTGACTGTCTGCAAACCCCATGATTCTCAGTTCTGCTCTACCTACTGAGTTGCAAATGAAGTGGAAATGGTAATATTCTTCTCTTAAGGTGAATTATAGTCTTAAAGAATTAGGTCAAAACCACTTCAGGGCTTCCACAGATGCTTAACATCTGATGCATGCATATGTCTTCCAGCAACAGGCAGGGTGGCAGGTCTAATCTCTCCATACTTCAAGATTCTAACCATCTTATGTTCCAATATCTAAAGCACTGAAGTGTTAGGAAATGCAGATGAAAGAAACTGAAGACATACAAGAGTTAGAAACAACTCAATATGTCAGATTCCAATGGGCAAAAATGTTTTAGAGAATGCTGAAGAGAATGCACATCAAAGCACTCAACCTTATGTTTTCTTTACTGAAACATAGATCCATTTATATTAAAAGTAAAAGTAAAACTCCTTTATAATAGAGTGGACTGGCTGATTGATCAGTAAGGAATCTGGGGTTGTTCCTCGAACTGTAATCAGAACATAAGCAATATTTGAGAAGAAAAGATTTGGACACTGGTGAACACGACTGGAAAGACAATATATAATAATCAGTTTAGATTGGCAGGTTTTAGAATTAGAGTAGTGCATGAATCTATCCTACAAATGTTTCATTTTTGAAGCACACAGGGGACATGCAAATTAGGGAGACTCAAGAATCTCTGTGATAATTCTTTGGGCAGATAGTAGTCAAAGAAGTGACAGTGTATTTATTCTGTCTGAACTGAACTCAACTGGTAGCGATCAAATGTTTTTTACTGTGAGAATCTCTTTCATGTGCTGCGTCAAAGGAAAGAAGTGGCAGTCGAATTTCCATATTATTCTGATTCTAGTTCTTCTGATATGTGCACCAGGCAAGTGTGCACATTGTTCTATTCAAAGCCACACACTTTTAAGAGAGCATTTAATATCTGGCTCCAAAATGATGGTTCATTCAATCAAATATTAGTCCAAATTTAGAATGTTGCTTGAAGAATCACCATGAAAATAAAAGAACACTGATAACCAAAGTGTTCTTAGAGATTACTCTGAGCAGCTTTTGAATATCGGTAAGCTCTTAAACAATCTGTTTTCCAGTATCCCCCATTCCGTGCTGCCTCTCCTCCAAGCCACTTGTACATCTAATAATTATCTACTATATATGTTAATAATCTAATATTCTAATAATTAACAAAGCTGCACATTCATAGACATCACCGTCGAATCCACCGTTGCTACCATATGAAAATGTTATGATTTATGTTTTCAGTTACTAAAAGAAGGTATGATTGATTTTCTCCATTAATACAATGTTGACTTCATCAGTGGAATTCATTTTCTAACTCTAAATGGAGCTGAATTATTAACCAATGCATAAATTCTTTATAGTCAGCTTAAATCCTAAAATGGCTTGTAGACACATAACTTTTAGGAAACAACTTTTCTGGCAAAGGTATGATACCTAACAGATACATACTTTTGCTGCTTGTCTGAAGTTGTACCTATAACAGCAAAGTTTGAAAATGTTACTAATCAGTTTATACCCTACAATGCAGATTGACTTGAAATCTGATTTTTGTGCCATAAAGTAACTGTTCTTTCAGGCAAAATATGTGACCATAAACATTATAAGATCTTAACATTTGCATCTGAAATCCATTCATTGAATTTGTTCATCTTTTTCTCTTAATAGACAGTCAGATTCAGATATACAGGCTTTGATCCAAACAAATAATTTATTTGTGCATAATTGGATTTATCTTAGTTTGTACTGTTTACATTAATTGATTTTCAACTGGGGTCAATAGGCCCAAGCAGCTGAACTCTTAGTTTATGGAGCGTAAATTAATTTAATTCGTACTGAAGAGAAGACCAAGGATGTTAAAACAGAAATCTATCAAAAAAAATCTTGCCTAATGGCATGTAATATTTTGCGAGCCAATTGCAAATTACATAAAGAAAATTAATCTCTTAATAGATATCTGCCTCAGTATGCACAGTGAACCAAAATGAATGTTGTGAGCTCTTGATATTTTTGTAATGATACATGCAGAATTTAAATGACTTTATTTAATTTTTTTCCTACTATAACTAAATTGCCATCCTTTGCTTCATTTGTTAATTGTGAAAAATATAATGAAACTTAAGAGCAAGGAAGGCCTGGAGAAGCTGATGAACTACTAGTATGTCACACAGAGAAGAAAGAAGTATTCAGATTGTATTTTGCCTTGGTCTTCTCAAAGACGAATGGTGACCAAACATTCTGAAGAAAGCGTAAGAAATTATCTAAGTAGGACTTGCTGTCTGAAGTAAATAAAAAGCTGGTAGAAGATATCTGTTGTTGTTGTGTGCCTTCAAGCCATTTCCAACCTATAGCAACCCTAAGGTGAATCATGGGGTTTTCTTGGCAAGATTTATCAAGAGACAGTTTGTCTTTGCCTTCCTCTGAGGCTGAGAGAATATGACTTGCCCAAGGTCACCCAGTGGGTTTCCATGCCTCAGCAGGGATTTGTACCCTGGTCACCAGAGCTGTAGTCTAAAATTCAAACCACTATGCTGGCTCTATAGAAATTATTTAGATTCTTTAAATTAGTTCAAAATATCTAGATCTAGATAAATGACACCCAGGATGCTGAAAGAGGGTTTTAGATGCTGATTCCGAATTCCTTTTTATAATCTTTGAGAATTCCTGGAGAATGGTTAAGAAAACTGAAGATGGCCAAATGTCCTTATCTTCAAAGGGTGCAGGTAGAGATGTAACTATTAATAAGTTTAGTTCTTGCAGGTAAGAACTTCTTTCTCTCTGAAAAAGTCATCCAAAAGTATTCAGACTTGGAAGACTATTTGCAGTTAGGGACTTAATTTGATGTGAAAAATGCACAAGGGATTTTCAGTGTGCAGAAAATAGCATAACAGCATTTTCACTTTTCTATGGAAACGATGTTGTAGTCTGCATAAAAAAGCCATGTGCATTTTTCATGCAGAGTATACCCCAAATTGTGAAGATTCTCATCTGCCTAGAAAACTCCTTGTCAGGGCTTCCCAACACTTGAGATATGCTTGAGATAGCACTTTGAACTGTTCAATGTGTCTCACATCTATGTAAGTATGCACAGGACAAATGAAACAAGATTTATATGTTTTTGTTTACTAAGAACCCATTCCATTCTCTACTGCAGTGCAACCCATAGGAAGGAATCAAAGCTACAGGCTGGGTGAAGCTATGAAGATGTAGCAAGGATTTAACTTCAGGAAAAGTGGCTGTAAGGCATGAGAGAGTAGGGTTAACAACAAAGGATGTGGTGGTGGGGGAACATGTTCTATTTCATTGCGCTGGTTCTTGCTTGAAAGACATATTCTTCTCTTACACAAAGGAACACCTTTCAAACTTCCTTGAGAGGAAGGCATTGAAGGAAAAACAGCAAAGCAACTTGTCTTACCTTAAAGTCTAACAAATTTTATTTAGCAGAAACTTCCATGGATGGCAGCAACAAGCAGCAATAGATAACTGAGTGGGTGGGAAATGGAGGGGACACATAATGGAGGAACAGATAATATTGGAGCACAGTTGAGGCAGCAGTGGCAAGGCCTCCTCAGTAGGGGAAACAGTGGAGATCACCCATCCTGGGATCCTGCTTCCTCTCTCTGCCTTATGAAAGAGGCACCACATTTGTGAACTGCAGAGCACTTCAGATGCATGGAGTGATACCTCAGTTGGAAGATCATTGTGCATATGTTTTGATAATAAGGAATAATCAGTGGGGTAAGAGGGAATTGAAATTAAGAGTGTTAACGTGACTATGATCATTAACAAACAATAGTTGCATGGTAGTACAAAAATCCTGGCATAAGGTGAACTGATTAACACCTTTGTTGGGATAAAAAAAACTTGACTAGGACAACAAAAGGTGAATACAATACTTTCTAATTAAAATAAAAATACTTAATCTATGGGCCTTTCCACAGTACACTGTTATAGCGCTATTCTTCCACTTTCAATATTCTGTAGAGTTCCAGGGTTTGCAGTTTAGGGAGGAGCCTTTAGAATTCTCAGCCACAGGACTCTTTGGCCTCAGTAAACTACAAATCCCAGAATTCTTCAGGAGGTTGAAAGTAGAATAGCTCTAGAACAGTATAGGGCAGCAAGGTCCCATATCTCTGAAGAAAAACATACATTGCTTTCCTCCCTCCAATTCCTGCTATTCACACTTGGTTCAATCTGAACTTTTTCCTTTGTGAATCAAATAACAGGCTCACCTGCAGAGGTTCCAGTGGTGTTCTCATAAATATGTATGTTTTTGCCATCTGTAATAAAAACCTCATGGCAAAATACTAAAATAATGGCACTGGAAACACCTGAGCACAATGTAATGTCACTAACATTATGGTTAATCTGCACAGTACCAGGGAAGTATAGGGATGCTTTGCATGGATCCTTTTTCTCTGTTTGTCCTCACAACTATCTGTTAAGGTAGGTTTGGCTGGAAAGTAGTGATTGCCCCAAGGTCACCCAGTAAACTTTGTAACCAACTAGAAATCTGAACTTAAGCATTTGTATTTCAATTGTAACACTCTAATTGTACTGGCTCTTTCAGACCAGTGTTTACTGTATAAAAGTTGTCAAAGCTGAAATATAGGAACATAAAAATAATGAAACAATTAACATGCTTAGTTTGCATAATATGAAAACTTGCACGATGCATGTAATTTTCATAACATCTGCATAATTTTCAGATTAGACTACCTGGATTTGGAGAACTGGAGTATGGCAACTCTAGTTTACACAGAAGACATGGGAAATTTGTGTTGCCTCATCGAACAAGAGTGGAAATAATGGTTGGAACCTCAAGGGAAGTTGTTTTCAGCTGAATATTAGGAGACAAACTTCCTAATAGGCAGAGTTGTTTGATACTGTAACAGACTGTCTTGGGAAATAGGTTGCTCTCCATCACTAGATGTGTTTAAAAGTATTTAACATTTAAAATTTAAAAATATTTAAAATAAAGACTAGACAGCTATCTGTCAATTATATTGTTGCTGCAACCTGTACTTAAGATCCTGAGAGTAGGTCAGACTAGCTAATCTCCTGGAAACTTTCTAATGTAGTGTTTCATGATGAAATTCAGATTGGTACACTTTGAATTTATCAACATTGTTAAATATGAAATTGTCATCAAAGGAGAGGAGATTTAAATGGTGGGTGGTAGATTTACTACCATCAATAATTTTGAGCTTGGAAATTGAGGTTTTGCAACTAAACCTGTGCATTTAACTACACATATAAATTTATCACTGCATAGCCTCCCAAGGCTCTATTTAAATGAGCTGCAACAGCTACATTTTGAGAGGCAAGTGTCTTGGCTATCAGAAACCACAGTTACATTTCAAAATTATGGCTTTCAAGTTAGCTGCTTTTCAGAATGTTGAGACACAGTATAGGTATGTGCCTTCAAGTCACTAGTCAAGTTATGGTGACCCTGTGACTTTGATAGGGCCTTCTTAAGCAAGGAATATTCAGAGGCAGTTTGGCATTTCCTTTCTCTGAAATATAGCCTACAGCACCTGGTATTCCCTGGCAGTTTCCCATCTAAGTGCTAACCAGGCCTGATCTACCCTGCTTAAATAGGACCTGATACTTTCAAGATATTAGGTCATGTCAAGATGTTGGCAACCCTAAATGTACTCCTTAACATAAGATTGGTAATGTGTGTGCCTTGATGTCCTTTCTGACTTATGGTGATCCTAAGACGAACCTATCATGGAGTTTCTTGGCAAGATTTGTTGAGATGGAGTTCACCATTGCCTTCCTCTGAGGATGAGGGAGAATGACTTGACCAAAGTCACCCAGAGAGTTTCCATGGCTGAGCAGAGATTTGAACTCTGGTCTCTAGAGTCCTAGTTTACCACTCAAACCACTACACCACACTGGCTGTCATAAAATAAGATTACTGGACATATTTGTTTAAGAAAGATCTTTCTAAGCTGATGCTTTCAGATGTTGAATCTATTATAAAAGTTCAACCTGATTTAAAAAATATTTGATTTCTTCAAATTCCCACTAGGGAAGGTGTATGGTTTGCTTAGACTAAAGCAAATGTTTTCAGTAGTCCCAGAAGCAAACTGCAGGTTCTATGAAATTCCAGTACCTATGCAATAAAAGTTATATGGCTATCTCACATTTTCTAATTAGTTCACACTAATGTAGAAGAATAACCCTCATCTCTTTAAAATATACAAACAAAAATCTAGTTGTTTATTCTCAGTGAAAAGAAGGAGTTAATACAACAAGTAATAGCATTTATTATAATGAGAACAAAGCAACACCTAAATATGTCTCCATTGTTATCTGGACAAATGAAGTGATATTTGGAGTGCATTTTTGTAATCTGGGCAAATTCACAAGTAGGACTAGCTCTTCAGCAACAGCACAATACTGCCCCAGATTCAGCCCCACCCATCCTTTCTCCCATTGCCCCTACTTTGACACATTTCTCTCCTTGCACCTCATACAACACAACCTTACTTCATCTTGCTGTATTCCAGCTCTCCCCAACTACTATTTGCTCCTTTTACCTACACTATTTGTTGCTGTTCCGTTACATAAATATTTTTGTTCTCCTCAATAGTTTATCAGTGTTCCGTGGTATCTGCTTCAGTGGATCACTGAAGGTTGTGTGTATATATTTCATGGCATCGCAGCAGCTCAGCCAGTTGAAGGATGGCATAGGCTTACCGAACATAAATACTAAAAGCATGAAATGTTAACCCTGACTAAAATAATTAGCTAGGTGCTATGTTTTAGTTAGAGTGGGTAAAGCATCCCTGTCATTAAGCTCTTGGGTATGAAAGTATGTGAACTAATTAAAAATTACCTGGTGTTTTGTTTTTTTTAAGAGCCTCGAAAGCTTTTAAGATCAAAGTCATAGCTACAATGCTACCGTATCTGGTATGAAAAGCTTACAAACTGTGGATATTGAAATGAGGAAAAACAAATTACCCTGTGTACATTGAATGCATTTGTTTTCATACTGAGTTATTGATGTTGCTCTCTGATTTTTTTTTTTTTAATTGTACCAGTATTGAGGCAACTGAGGTGGTCTGTAAGAAATTAGCCCCATTCCAGAAGTTACTGCCTGCATTCGTTTACAGAATGCCTGGGTGAGAGAGCAAAGTCAGCATCCATGTTGCCACTGGTCCACCTCAGGCCTCTGTGTATTGAGTGAAAGGTTTGAAGTGGCAGCCTATGGCTACTTGGCCAGCATGGATAGGCTTGATTGGATATTCCGGTTGTGCAGGGTTGCTGACTGCATGCAGTATGCACATAGCATTCCTCTCCAGATGTTCTACCCAATACTGTGAGGGTGGGGGTGGGGGTGGAGCTGGCAAGGCATCTCATTCTTGGAAAATCCTGTTATGTTTGAACTATGATGTTTCGAAAGCTGGAATCAACGGAAAGGCTTGCCAAGAAGTGTGGAGTGAACCACTCCATATGTGAAGCTCTTTGCCTTTCCTCTCTGTTCCACAGGACCAAACTCTGTGGGACCACTGTTGCCACTGTTAAACAGTTGTAGAGAGGGGGAGGGAAGTGACTGAGCAAGTTGGATTCTCTCTCCATCCCCCAGTAGTTTATGATAGAGGAGCAATGATGTTGTTGCCCCATCTTCTGTGTCATGTGCAGACTTCAGGGGGGCAAAGTTAGACTCCTCACTGCCCAATCACCTTCCCCTCCTTCCTCCATCATAACAGTGGTGCCACAAGGGTTAACAGCTATGAACAGGAGTGGTTTTGGATGCAGAGTAAGAGCCTAGATGTTTTATTTATCTTCTAAAACCTTGTATACCTTTTAAATGATTTAGTATTGTTGTACGTGGTGATTTTAATTGTCTTAAATTTTATGACTTTTAATTGACTCTCTCTGGGAGTTGCCTTGGGTTCCACTCTGGGAGACGGGTGGAATATAATTAAATAAATAAACAAAATAAAAAATAGAGAATGCATACATATGTTTCTAACAGAATGCTAGCCATCTGTGTTCAAAGCTCCATGGCCACATACAAACATGTATGGAGCTCTGGAAAAGGACTGGGTTTTGAAATCCAAATGAGATGGACATGAATCATTAGGCACAAGTTGCTTGAATCACCATCTTCCTTTTTATTTTAGTTCTAAGTAATTTCCCCTGTGTCATGTACAACCATTATTTTAGGTGCGAACATTAAAATTAGAATTTCAGATGAAAACAGGGGAGAATTTTGTTGTTGTTATATCTATAACCCACTGGGGATTCAACTGGAGTTCATATTGTAATATAGCCCTACTTTATTCTGCACCACAGTATGTCTATAGCTGTATAACTATAGCTTTAACAAGAAATAATAATTGTACCCAAGGGAAAATAATAATGAACAGATTAGCACTAAGACATATCCCAAGAGACTGTGTTCCTTGTTAATGTAGCTGGATGACTCATCATCCAGTGAAGATGACTCTAAAATATCTTAAAATGAGGGCACAAGGATATCATACATGTGGCTCTAAACTGTAAGCCTTTGATTATGTATCATCCTAAAGTAGTTCCACTCATTTCAGTAAAGAGTCTATTTTAGAGAAAGTTAAATGAACATCCATGAAGCTGTAATTCAGATGCTATGTTTGTAAGTTCAACATGGATAAAACAGTGGTTCAAACTTATGAACTGGTGTGCTGACACATCACCTTATAGGATCTTTGTGACAGGTTCACCACTATGGGGAAAAAAGTCATATTTCCCAACAGAGGAGATCCTACCAATTGGTGACAAAACAACTGTGGCCCTTTCCACACGCGAGAAAGGAAACACGTGAAAACGGAACTCACCGGCTTTCTTGAGCGTCCGGGCGAGTCCGTCAGGACGAGGAGCAGTGTGAGCTCGTTGCTCCGCAGTGCTCCGGCGTCTAAAATGGCGGCTTCCAGTTGGTGGAGGCTCTCCACCAACCGAAGAAGCCCGCCAGCTAAAGCCCGCCCCCAGCAGATCTGCAGGCATGCACTTGTGCGCGCCTGCAAATCTGCAGCGGAGCGCGGCGACGGAGCGACACAGAGTCGCGCACTCCATGCTTTTTAAAAACCTCTTAAAAGAGGTTTTTAAAAAGCACACTGCACGACCAGTTCCCATCGCTCTGAACCGGACTGAGGTACGGAACTACAAAAAGTAGTCCGCCCCAGTCCACTCTAGGGTGCAGAAGACCTCCGTCAGAGGTCGCTCTGCATGGTTTTAATAGCCCGGTGCAGAAATGGCCTGTGTGTCTCCCTCCCTCCCAACATAGCCAATGATAAGCCTCCCAACATGATAAGTGAAAGACAAGGCAGGATGTTCACTGGCCTCTTCTGCTGATTCCGGTGTGTTCTTCTGTGTAAGAGAAGAATATGTTTTTCAAAGCAAGTGCCAACTTGATGTGGCAAGACCTTCCCCCCACCCCAAACACTGTTAATCCTACTCCATCATATCTTACTTCCAGTTGTCCTCCAGTTAAATCCTTGCTACATCCTCATAGCCACACCCAGCCTGTAGCTTTAATTTCCTCCTATGGGTTGCACTGCAGTAGAGAATGGAATGGGTTCCTTAAAAATGCAAACTTATAAATCTTTCTTTGTTTATCCTGTGCACATTTATTTAGGTGTAAGACCGATTTAACAGTTCAAAAATGCTATATCCAAGACAAGTAAATGTGCAATAGGATTTTCCGGAATTCTAAGATCCACAGCATGGATCTATCATTCTCAATAAGCTCCCTTCTATTAATCCATCTAGGCATCCATCCTTTTCTTTGGCCTTTCCCCAGCTCTCCATTTCCTCTTGAAAGTGGTCAGCTGAACTTCAAAGAAGCTTGTGGAGTACAGAAAGGAATTTGCATTTCTATGGAAAGTCAGTTATGATAACTAACATAGCCATGTCTAGTTTGGTTGATGAGCTACTGCATTGAGCTTATGGGGGTTAAGGATAAGTTACAGCAGATGGAATATATAAGAACACTTCTGTTTTGCTTTGAATGCCTCTGTGGTGGTTCAGTCCTCTGTGAAGGAGGTCATATTTCCCATTTCTAAATAGCTGTATATATTTACAAGAGGCTCTTCTTACGACACAGTGTTGATAAGTACCTACCCACGTATTACATTGAAAGCTGATAGCTCCAATGGTAGCCAGACTTTGTTGTGCAGTCTTACAACAACTTCAACTTGAAGTGACCCATTCATGAACATGTGACACTGATCTGAATCACTGATCCGCCTCTTCCAGAATTTGTTACTCAACAACTAATTAATATCCGAAGAAGAGGCTTCTCATCTTCTGCTTCCCAGAACTGGAGACAACAGGGATTAATCCTGTGTGAATGAGTATCATGAAAGCATCTGCTCTGTCTAGAATTTGGCACCTCCTTCTTAAATATTTTTAAGATTAATAGACTAGAAGCACCATTTCCCCACTACTACATTTAATAATCTACCCCTTCTTCTGCATGCCGTTGATCTAGGCTAAGTATGAGGGCAGAAATCTTCCAATTATACATTAGTACAACTATCAAAAATGGCCCAAGACGTATTTCTGTCTAAGGCAGAACAGTAAATACCACCCTACCTCACCCTAGCTGAAATGGACAATAAGCAAGTCTGCAAAATTGTTTTGCCACATAAGGCAGAAGATTCTCCAGACAAATCACCCTATCCCAGTAGTACAGATATAACAATAATCAAATAAATTATCACACACACACACAATTTGCTTCCTTTCATGGTACCTCAAATTTCCTGTCTGAGGCAGACGCCTCACTCTGTCTAATGGTAACGTTTAATGATTATATGTAGATAACCATGGAACAAAACTAGAGGTAAAGCCTCAGTGGTACTAGCATGCCATTTTGTTAGTTCATATTCATGGAAGTGATGTGACACTGGGCAACGCAAACGATTTATAGGAGCCATCATTTTCAGTATCTGGAATTTAGATGCTCTGAGTTGTTTTTCTTGTTTTAGGATTCTTGACTCATTATGACTTCAGTGAGAAGCCACAAATGGGCTGTCTTGTGAAAATCAGTATAGTGCTGCTCACTGCAAATCAGAATTTAAATGTGTCACTGCAAATAAAAAAAAAAAGTCCAAATTATGGAAGCAGCACAGAGGAGTGAATCAGCTCTGCCTAGATCCTGCTGGGCTGAAGGACTTTGAAGGTTTATGATTCTGCCTGAAATCTTCACCTCTGCCACTGCCAGATTGTAGATTCAAAGCAGTGTCTGGATTGGATTTGAATTGCAGCAAGGACAGCCCCCTCCTTTCTTTTATGAATAAGGAGATTCATTTAGCAAAGGAAAATTATTGTTCTAGGATAAATAATTTAAATAGCTATTCTCTATCTTTGGCAGAAAAGTAAAGCAATAAATAATATGGTTGTGTTCCTTCTTCTAAGAATAGGGTTTGACTACAATACTGGGTAATTTGTCAACATTTCTTTCTGAAAGGAGGGAAAGGCAAGCCAACAGAGCTCAGAGTGATCAATCTGAAAATAATGAACATCAGGATTTCAAGAGAAAAATTGCCCCTGTTCAGGGATAAATGCTGTGTTCCTTGGGCTTTACCTTAGATGTAAGTTTTGATGTCTTTGACATTGTCCAGAGCAACTGGGAACACTTTTAATTTACATTTTGGCTGACATTTTGTAAGCGATATATGCAGGCATACATCCAACTTGCATATGGTTGATCCAGGGGGAGGAATTCATTACCTCTCTCACACAACAACCCCTAGGCAATCAAAACTCACTTTCGTGTGCCCCCTCCCAGCCATTTAGTGGGAAGTGGAGACTGGGGGGCATTGAACATCTTCTGAGACATCCTTGAGGCCCTCGACAGGTCCCAGAGGATGATGTTGTGCATCTAACTATAGGGGCATAGCCAGCTTTTTCTCTGAAGGCCTGGGGGCCTGCAGGAGAAATGTGAGTCCTGAGAGAGGGGAGATGTGGCATACTTTTGCTTGGCTACTGTATCTCCCAATATAGAATCTTGGCCTTCATTTCTCAATTTTGAAAATTTTCAGATTCTGGTTAACAGCTAGAATTCTGGAGCATGAAGAAAAGTAACTGAGATATATAAATAAACATGAAACCATATAACAGGGGCAGGCACAATGTTGATCCATTCTAGCAGGGAATGATACATTGAAGTATCATTTAAGAACCAGGGTGGGTAGGTAGATGATGATCATCAATAGATTTAGGAGTGAGCCCCATTTTGTTTCAGTTTAGTTTAGACTCAACTGAAAATTAAGTCAGCCTGTCTGAGAGAGGGCAGTTTGTGCTTTCTGAGGAACTGAGCCTCGCGGTTTTGAAATGTTTGACCTGAACATTTGAACATCTCAATTAATTTTCAGCATTAACTGGGGGTGGGCTATCCATGAAATGTTTTCCCATGAAAGTGTTTACTGTTAACACAGTCCAACAACATGCTGGAAGGCCACATATCCCTAGCCATGATGTGTATGCATAGCACCAATCTACTTTCACAACAAATGCCTGCAGAGTTTAGCAAAAGGGCAAAGGAGTGCTGGAAGAGAAGAGGAAAACGGTTGTCATTTTGGGCCATTTGGCTCTTCCACTCTGCAGTGGGAATGGTAACCAGCAGGTTAGTGAGTGTCTCCTGAGCTACCTCACACTGGTATTCAGGGCAGCAGTGACACAGTGACTACAAGGGATAACTTGTACTGGTGACCTTAGCCTGGCTGTTCCTGTTCCTCATTGCTAAAACAGACAAATGTTTTAAGGATGTCTTGGAACTTACTGATTCTATTATAATTTGCTGCACATTTTTGGATATGACTGGGTGTGTCTTCAGCTCATTGGTTGAGCTATCACCTCTGCATGTACTTGAATTTCTTCCTTTAGTGTGGTACTGCTGTTCAAGGCATACTGAAGCATAGGTTGTGTTCTAGTGATCTGTGGTGGCCTAATATCATGTAAGGATGGTATTTCTTGGTTTCTTTAGATAAGCACAAAGTAGTGTCTACTTCCTGACCCACCATCTCTGTACTGCCCTTTTTTGATTAGCTTTACCATGATGCCCAAGGAGATCTTTTACAATGTTCTCTTTAGACTTGTGAATCTGGGAATCCAAAAGATTTTGGAAAACTAATGTCTGCATTTTTTTTGCTAACACACCCATCTATTCTGGGGGTAAGTGGTATTTCAGCTTCTGATTTTTCTCAAATAATAAACTTGTAAGAGTATGCCAACACACTCTAATTTCTTTATTTATCCCTGTGAAACAGCTATATTGAAATACAAACAGAAGTACTTACTTGGCTGTATTGTATTTACTTTTGTGTTAAAGGCCACAGATTTCCGCAGCAGAACTGAAACACAGACAAACTTTTCTAAGATTTTTAACATTCAGCATCAAAAATACTACATTCTTTTTTTGAGGATTTGGTATTGGGCTTGTAGATTGTTTATTATATGATGGAATTTAAGGATACTGCAATTAAGGAGCCTATGGACTGAGAAAATGGTAAATTCTGCTTGTCAAGACAGAAAAAAAGTGCTTAGGCTTAAAAAGAAAGAAAAAAAGTAGCAGTGTGTCCTTTGATGTCCATTACAGAGAATACTGTGAGGAATGTCAGAAGTCCATAAGAAAGGATCGGAAGCTTCAAAGCAGATTAAATTCAACTGACAAATGTCAGGTAAGATTGCCCAGTAGAATGAATAGTTTCAACTGTTCACTCAAATGAGTAGGTTCTAAATTAATGATATCTATGCTGAGTATTGTTGAATGAAAGCATCTCATCTTTCAATAGAGGCCTTTGCTGCATAGAAATCAAAGCCCTCCCACTCTGAAACATGAGGATGTATAAAAAGGGGGCAAGAACATATGTGAGAGAAATAATAAACTGTCATGAGATAAGTGAACGATATGTCCTCTCCTGATCAACCGCCTTCTGTCCAGTTTACCAAAAGGATATCACAGAAACAAGGAAGAGCTGAGGAATGGGAAGAAAATTTATTAATAGACTGGTTGGGGAACTGATCAAGAACAGAATTGGTTCAGACACAACAGCTGGAATCTTGGGGGTAACACATTCAATAACCAACATGCCTGAAGGTGTGCACAAATATGTCCTTTTTTGGAGTTGCAAAAGGAAGTATTCAATACCTCCTTGTGCAACATCAATCCCCTGGCAATTTTCAAGAGTTGGAGCACACTGCTTTGATTATTTATTATTCAAGGGGGGATGTATCCAGGGAACCCTCCATCTCTGCTGCAGTACTTCAGCCTGGAGCAACAATCTGACCTCACTCTCCTGGATTTCTAGTGAATTGCTAAAGATTCAGAAGGGTGCCTTCAACTCTCTTCATCCCACTGCAAACTGCAGCCAGGTGCTGCCTGGACGGACAGACAGACAGACACACACACACAGATCCCCACCTTCAGTGAGTAAAAAGGCTCCAGCTTTTGAAAGCCACCTTCTAGGGGAAAGGAGGGAGGCAGAACTGCAAGGGCAGAGTGTTATGGTCTGCTTGTACAATGTAGGACTTCAGCTATGGGGTCCTTATTTAAATAACATGGAGGTAATCCTGAGAGGACACTTCACGGGCTAAATCTTCTTGTCTTCTGCTGCTCCAGAGACAAGAATACAAACCAATGGATTCAAATTACAGGAAAAGATACTCGACCTAAACACTGGAAGACCTTCTTGATTGTAAGAACTGTGATAGTGGAAGAGATTGTCGTAGAAGGTCATGGACTCCCCTTCTTTAGAGATCTTTAGACAGAAGTTGGGTGGCCATCTTTGGGGAATGTATTTTAGCATGGCAGGGCATGGATCAAATGGCCCTTGTGGTTTTCTTCCAAGTCCATGATTCTACTCCTTGTAAAACAGAAGAATCATATTTTGAGGGACTGCCAGCCCTGATTGGTCTACAGCTGCTCTTACCCATCCACATAGTTGTACAACATTTAAGGGTACTTCTGACTGAACTACATAAGAATAGACAATGCTATAATTCCCACTTTCCACATTCACCTGTAACAACACAAACAGCGGAACCAGTTCTGCATGTACCATGGTTCATATTCATATTTATGAGTATAATTTTGTAGTTATCTAGGTGTTATGTGACTGGAATGAAATTTCTTTTTTTTTTCAAGAATTTATCATGAATTAAAACAAGGATTAAACTGGAAAGTTAACTAGAAACTGGATGCAAATGAACCTTTAGTACTCACACGCTAAACATTTAAATGCCTGGAGCATATATCAGACATTTTAACAAATAATGAGACAAAAGCCATTGTTCTTTGACACAATAGGTTGCCTTGTGATTCCCTCTGAAAAGATGAGTGTTGAAAATATCTAGGGGATTTTTTTAAAAAATCAAATATGCTACATCTAAGCACTGTGTTGAACTTGAAAGTGACCTTTCAAAAAAACACAAAACAACTCCAAACCCAAAAAAAGCTTGAAGTAAAAATGGAGTGAAACTCTGGAATAAGTGCTAGAAATCTCTCTGTAGCATAACATGGGGCCAGAAGATCAAGGTTTCATCTATCAGTGCAGGATGAAATATTTACAGCAGTCAGTCAAATCACTCAGTCACGACGCCGTGCAACAAGAACATGAAGCCAAGGAGAACCTGCCCTGTCTGTTACAAGTGAAAAGTGAATGACACTGCATCATTTCAGGTGGTGTCACTTATTGCTTTAAGTTATTTCTTTATGTCTTCCCATCATTGGTGGCATAAATACCCCAGCTTCCTGCTCCTGGTTGATTTACAGTCATAGTTGGAATGTGTGACTTGATCTGAACCAGGGCATGGTGAGAGGGAAAAAAAAATCACCATACCAGTACTTTGCTACTGGTATTTTGTTCTGTTTTGTTTGGTATTTCTTTATCAAAAGATTTGTTTTTTTCTAAAATAAGGGTGGTTAACGTGTGATACATTTTGGAAGTCCAGGGCCCCCAGTATTTCTGTTTTTATACAGTTTTTATTTAGTTTTACTAAAGATGCATCCAGAGGACATGGGACAATTTTGCATTGGGAATTTGTTTATGGCTTCACTGAGTTGTTTTAATCAACATGGAGACTTCTCAAAATCTAATCTAAAAACCACCTGGTTTTCAAAGGACTCTGCTGGGACTAAAGCAGCCCTTCCCCAATATGGCAGAATTGCCCTCACATCTCTTAGAGATGTGGGAGACATTCTGATGTACTTTTTTTGAAAAACCAGAAGCCTCTGCTAAGGAGGATCTGTTCTTCATGTCCATTAGCAAATTGCTTTTGGGGGAGTGCATGAGAAGGGCCTTTAATGTCAGAACGTAGTCAGGTTGGCATAGGTCAGGAGTGGGGGAACTGTTTGGTCCTCCAAATATTTTGTACTACAAATACTGTAATTTCCTACCATTAGCTATGTTGGCTGGGGCTTCTGGGAAATGAAGCCCCAAACATCTGGCAGGCCAAACAGTCCCCACTCCTGATACAGGTGAAGACAGTCTTTCCAGTAACCTGGATCCAAATCTAATATCCTTCTAGCAGGTAGCCATTCGACAACTAAACTTCCTTCTCATGCTGTCTTCATGCACCTGCTATCCAAACTCTGCTTCAGGGCATTTCCCACCTGCCTACCCCCCAGGAACTGATTGATCAGGTAAATGGAGCAACCCCCTCTATTGGTGGAAAGAATTCTGACAATAGAACCTTTGGATCTTAGCCCTGGACCCAAACCTTGTATGGTTTTAAAAGTCAGTTTAAGTTAGGCTTGGAGTTGGACTGACAAGTGTAACTGGTACAATGTGCCATAGTGTAACAGTTTCTTGATAAGATTTTAGCTTAGTTGTTCATTGAGTTGACACAGACTTTCTCAGCTTTCCCCCAGTAGAAGGTGTGACAGTACTCTCTGTCTGTGTGCAAAGATTCATTACCTTCCCAGCGGAAACTACAACATGCAGTTTTTCCATCCGGACGCATTGTGTCACCCACAGTGATGGCATTCCACTACTCTGAATGTAATAAGCAGTGTTAAGATAAGAAGATGACAGTTACAGTTGGCATGAAAAGCACAGAAAAATATACTGGTTGTTAGGTGATATGTGAAAGGATGCCAATCTGCTCCTTATACGATATTCATTGTAAACTAACACTGGTGGTAAACAAGTGAGAGGGAGAAAGAGGGAGAAGTTAAAATAGCAACGAAAGTTGGAGGATGAATAAAAGCACATACAGAGACTTGATCCAGTCTGAATGATTAATGGAAGGTCTGAATTGGTCATTCCATTCATAACATTTTGGTAGAACAATTATATATTTTCAGTGGTTATATTGTTGTGTTCTTGTTGTTATGCACCTTCACATAATTTTGACTTATGACAATCTGTTAACACCTATTTTAACACCAACAAAATCTTAGGCAATCTCATGGAAGTTTCCACAGGAATTCCAGTTGGGATTTCTAGGGCCATTTCCGCACTACACTGTTATAGTGCTATTATTCCATTTTCAACATGCTATGGAATTCTGGGGTTTGTAGTTTACTGAGGCCAAAGAGCTCTCTGGTTGAGAATTCTAAATGCCCCTCCCTAAACGGCAAACCCCAGGATTCCATGGGATGTTGAAAGTGGAATAAAACCTCTATAAAAATGTAGTGCAGAAATGGCCTAGGACTTGGACAAATGGGAACAGTATACCCACTTTGCTGGTTAAGCACTGAGCTACAATGATGGAGCTGCCAATTCAACTATTGGAAACATAGGCCATTTCCGCACCGGGCTATTAAAAGGGGGCAGAGTGACCTCTGACGGAGGTCTTCTGCACCGTGGAGTGGACTGGGGCAGACTACTTTTTGTAGTTCCATACCTCAGTCCGTTTCGGAGCGACCAGAACTGGTCACACAGCATGCTTTTAAAAAACCTCCGTGTCACTCCGTCGCCACGCTCTGCTGCAGATTTGCAGGCGTGCACAAGCGCGTGCCTGCCGATCTGCTGAGGGCGGGCTTTAGGCTAGCGAGCTTCTCCGGTTGGTGGAGAGTCTCCACCAACCGGAAGCCGCCATTTTGGATGCCGGAGCAGTGCGGAGTGATGAGCTCACACTGCTCCTTGTCCCGACGGACTCACCCGGACGATCAAGAAAGTCGGTGAGTTCCGTTTTCACCCGTTTCCTTTCTCACGTGTGGAAAGGGCCATAGTTGCTTCCATAGAAGAATGGATGTGCTCTTTTCTTCTTGGTTTTTAGATTCTGTCCCCTAAGAACCCTTTAGTTTATTGATTTTTAACATGTGAGAGCAACAGTGGAACTGGAATAATTCATTGGCAACTCAGTGTACATCAAGGGGAGGGATGTTTTCATGGGTTGGCATCTTTACTACCATCCTTCCTTATACCTGCTACTCCATCTGCAGGTATGGAGCTTGGAAACTGGACTTTTTCATTAAGCATCTGTGAAGGGAGGAGCTGGGCAAGCCTGTATGGGTGTCAGCCAATCACAAATGAGGGAATGCTGTGAAGGGGGCCTATGAGGGAGAAAGGACCCAAAACTGAGCCTTATCTCTGACAGGAGGCTGACAGGGAAAAGACTGCAGAGAGATAGGGAAAGGACTGCAGAGATAGGAGAAAGATGGCATAGAGGTAGGGAAAAGCTGTAACAGAAAAAACAGGCTGGCAGGGGAAAGAACTGAATAGAGTTTTGGTGGGCTGTGAATGTTTAAATAATTTGGGGGTTAATGTGTGATCTAACTGTATTAATAATCTTCCTTTCGTTTATTTTTTTTTTCACAACTGTGTCTGGCTGTTCCTATTAAGTTCTGATAGATAGTCTTGTCATGCTTACCACAGTGAACTGACTAAATAACACATCCACTGGTCCATGTACGGATCGCCTTGAGGCCAAGTACCTGATTCAGGGAGGGATCTCGAGGGGAAACAGGGCAAGGAGAGTGGCAAGAAGTTTGGAACTTCAGGAAGAGACTGCATAGATGATCCGTCACAGCGCCCTTTCATACTGTTACAATTGTAGCACTATGAGTCCAGTTTAACTGCCATGGTGACATCCCATGGAATCCTGTGGGGAGAGCACATTCTTTTCAGTAGAAATGGAAAACTGAACTTCATGGGACATCTTTCAGTCAAACTGCATTCTTTTCAAACAAATGCTAGGAAGTGCAAAGGGGGAACGGACAAGAAATGCATTGAAGCTCCTGTTCTTGCCAATTAATTCCATTCAGGGTCCAAGGGCAATGTCATTGCAGGTCATTGTAAGGGGAAAGAACAGATGGAGAAATGTAACAAAGAATGGGGGCTAGTTGGCTTACCTGCTTGCTTTCTTGCCTTGTTTGTTTGTTTGTTTTCCTGCCTGCATCACTAGGCTGGCCCCACAGTAACAGTTTTTCCTGAAACCTTTTCACAGCTCCTATCAAACCAAAAATTCATCCATTCTGAGCCCTAACCATTTCTCTGTTCCTAACTGGCCCTGTCTCTAACTATCCATCTCATGATTCAGTCCATTCCTATCTGCCCTCTGTCACTGTCTATATTTCTAAATGGCCCTATCTGACAGTCTAACAAGCAAGCATCTGTTTTTATACTCTTTCCCCCATAGCACCTCCCACAGCATTCTGAAGGCTATGCTTGGCTGCTTCAGTCCAGCCATGGAAGCTAATAATTTACTCTTCTTCACACAGTGTTTCTTTCAATATGGGTTCCAAGGTGGCTATAGGGAACCTCAGGTGGGATTCCCTGTATATCTTTCCTTGGTAACAACCACTACTCTCTCTGCAAAACCCCCCAGAATATGTTGAGTGAAATGGGGGCCATCAGAGCATTAAAACTGCATTTTTGTAAAATAAAAAAAAATGAGGAATGTGAAGGGAACAAGAGGGAAACTAGACATGAGTTCATGTACGTGATTACCTACATACATACTGCAATCCTTAAATGGGGCGGGGGGGGGAACCCTCTCCATTCTTTGTCTTAGACATAAAACAAGCCATATATTGGCACCCTGTAAATAGGTTAAGATAACCAACACCTAGGTGCTAATTTATTCTCAGGGGAATTTATTTATTCTATATTCAGAACAAGAGAAAGCTCCATAGGGAAATAAAGAATTGTCTATATGTCTGGTGAGGGTAAGCTCTTTAAAAGTGTCTGCTTGGTATGCTGAGGTCTAACAGTAGTAAGTCTGCACTTTTGTTGTTCTTCTTTGCTGTGAAGTTGGCTTTGGCTCATAGCAACACCATGAATGAGGTCTTTCCAAGAGCCTTAGTCTGGTCTTACAAACTCAGGCGTCTCCCTTCCTTGACTGAATCTCTCCATCCGTAATGTGGTCTTCCTCTTTTCCTACTGCCGTTTGCTTTCCCCAGCATTATCATCTTTTAAAATGTGTCATGTCATCTCTGAATATGGCCAAAGTGCAGTAGCCTCAGCTTAGTCGCTTTGGTTTCTAGGGAGAATTCTGGCTAAGACACATTTCTTTGTTTTTATAGCAGTCCACGGTATCTGTGGAACTCTACCTCAGTACCACAGCTACTATAGAAAAGTCAAAGTTCATCTGTGAGTCTGTCTGTTTGTCCTCGTCAGGCAGGCGAAGGCCTGATACAATTGGCTGGCTGTGAAGATTCTATGGAATCCTGGGGTTGGCAGTTTAGGGAGGGGCCTTTAGAATTCTCAGCCGAGAGCTCTTGGGCTTCAGGCCGGTTGCTATGGAAATGAGGCCTACCAGCAAGAAGAAGGGCAGTGTATTTCCTTAAAAACCAAGCCCTCTCTATGTTAACAACTCTGAACACAGATTGGATTGGGGAATATGGGGAAAATTTACAGGTACTGGAATAGGCCAGTTGCTATGGAGATGAGGCCTAGCAGCAAGGAGGAGGATAGTGTATTCCCTCAGGACCCCAACCTCTGTATGTTAACAACTCTGATTACAGACTGGATTGGGGAATATGAGGATAAGTTACAGGTACTGGAATAGGCTGGTTGCTATGGAGATGGAGCCTAGCAGAAAGAAGGAGGACAGTGTATTCCCTTGGGAACCCACACTGTGTATGTTAACAACTCTGAATACAGACTGCACTGGGAAATATCGGGAAAAGTTACAGGTACTGGAAAAAAAAAAACAATTTAGTGAGTTCTTAAGAGGAAAATAAAATCCCAGGCAACACCAGGTAAATGTGCTAGTTTCAAATAATTTAAAATAACCATAGTAACTGGAATTAATCTGGCATGGATGATTTTGACTTTGGCATTTAATGATATATTTTATTTGTCTTTGCTGTGCCCCAGTAGTTGGTTGAGTTCCTTTTGACCTGGGAATCTCATCTTCTGCCTCTGTTAGCTGCTCTGCCACAATACAGTTGCATCAAGCTATAATGGCCACCTATGGTGGAATCTCAGGATTAGGAAATCTACTGGATGTATTTTTGTTCAGAACTGATCCAAAATTAAATTCCTACCCATCTCCTGTGGGACCCATATCAGATCATTTCCTGGGCTATTTGTCTTAATGGATCCATCTTTTCCTGGCAAGAGTCATTAGTGGGCAATTGTTTTTAGAGTCACATCTGTGAAAGGGTTAGAAGTTGTTCAGATGAAGCACTAGATACGTCATGCCCCTGTCCCAGGACCCTGACAGGACCCTTCCCAATGGCCACACCCCAGAGACACGAGAGGAACAACACTTACAGCAGCCAGTGTAAAGGTAAAAGAGAGAGCCCAGGCGTCTTAAGCCATTTATATAATAAGGACTCATGAATTAGGCCAAAAACTGGGTAAGACTCTGAACCTATATAGAGACCAGAATGGGAGGAGCCTGTTGTAGCAGCCCAGTTTATACTTGGATTCTTTTCTCATGCTCCTAGAACCCTCGACCTTCGCCTCATATGTGAATTTTGCCATCAGACTGTCTCTGGATTTACTGCAAACTCAGACTGCAAAACAATTAAGAGAAATGTTGCCTTCTGGCTCCTGATAACAGGTTAATTAGGCAGCTGTAAGTCTTGGCTGGCTGCCAGCATAGGATACTAGCACTCAGTGAACAGGAGTAGTGACTACTTTTCACATCCATGTATTGGTGAGCCGTTGTCTAGGATGGGGGAAGGAAGCATCCCAGAGTGGCTTGGACAGTACTACCTGGACCAGTCTGTATCTGCTTCTATGGTACAAGTAAAAAATGCTTTTTAAAAAAGACATGGGGTGGAAAGAAAACTTCCCCATGTTCCTGATACAATGAGATCTGGCCTCCATTTAGAGGGAGATCCACTGGGAACACAAAGTTGCTCTGTATGCAAAGAATTTTGAGAGAAAGAATGCACAATTCCCAGGGTAATTTTCCTATCCTAATTTTCGATGGCATTTGGCTAGTCATATTTTGGGAGAGGGAAACCTATCTGCTTTCATCTCTTTTAGATTCTTCAGCATAGGTATGTCTCAATGGAATGAGGGGTATGCCCTAGAAAAACCTTCCCCAACATGATGTCTTCTACATACACTGGGCACTGGTTTATATCAGCTTCAGTTAACATGGCCATTTGTCAGGCTAGATGGGATGATGGGGTTTGTAGTCTAGTACATCTCTCATATGCATGAATGGCCCCAAAGAGTAAAGAACATACTTGTGGTGACACCATTCTGTAAAAAGAATGTTGTTTTGCATTATTTGTGTTTAAAATGACCACCAGAATCCCATATGACCTGTTGAGTTACATAACTCTCTATATATCTAGCTATGTAGAAAAGATACTAAGATATCTCTTTAGTTAATAGCAAAGATATATAACAGGACACCAGCAGGACAGGCTGATGAGAACTGGACCAATGTGTGTCAGTGCTCAGTGTATATCACTGTGCAATGCACATCAGTGTGCATTGGGCACTTTGCTGGCTCTGCTACATAGCAACATAAAAATAGCCCTCTAGTAGATACAGATGCTACACAACAGCACAGTTCTAATTCCTGCAAACACAAGTCCACTTACAAAGATGTAAGACCCGAACAAGATTCTGGCAGACTATTCCAGGGCCCAGACCAGTCAAAATAGCAGGATGCTGGGAATGAAGTACATTCCAGGAAGTAAAAGAATCCAGCATTTTTGGGTGACAATTTATAGAGCACTTGATTCATTTCCTCCAACTTAGTGAACTCTATACTGTAGAGGTCTTATGCTGATTATAATACAAATTGATCTCTCTGTGTGTGCAGGCTATTTGCAGAGAATGCCATGCTTTGCCTCACCAGCTAACCTGCTGTCCTTGCTAGTGAATGACAGCTAAGATGGAATATTTGTATTTTCTTTGATTTTATACTCAGCTGAGAGTAGAAGACTGCTTTCCACAAGAAGAATCAACAGCGCAGAAATAACTAATTGAACCAAACCCCTGGAGGGAACTGCAAAAGCTCAACGATAAGAGCAGCACACATTTTTTCTGTTTGTTTTTGCTAATGAGAGACTACTACTGTTTAAATTTCTTCTTATTTGCATCCTTCATAGACTGTAGCAAGAATTTGTCCCCATTCTTTGTTTGCATAGGTTGAAAGAAGTAACTTCCTAAGTTGCTTAATGAATATGCCAAATCCCTAAATATCAATTCAAGTATTTCCTGAACTAAACTTGAATTCAGGTTTTCTGGAAAAGAGGAGCTGTCAGTCTAAACAGTGGGTGGAAGTAATTAGGGCCTTTTGAAAGTAGAATGGCATATCAGAAAGCTGTTTCACATCAATATAGGACTCTCAACTTAAAAAGTTAAGAAACATCAGGTGTAAAAAGTGGCATGTGTTACGAGGCTTTTCAGTGGAATCTTATGCCCTTTTTGCACGGCAGTTTGCAAGCGAAAGGGCCCTTTGAGCATTTCATAAGTGTGAGGAGCAGTCTGCATGATGCACTCCCATTTATGCGACGCTCAAGGCCCTCACGCACAACGAATACGCATTTTTTTATTTTCGGCTTTTAGCCGAAAATGACCCATGCTTGCGCAACGCTCATGGGCCTGGGCCACACTCACCTGCAGTGCGGAGCCTGTGGAGCTGGGCCGGTCGCGCGTCCTCTCCTTAGTGCAGCCTCCAACTCCCAGGCTGCACTGCGGAAGAAAGGGGCAGGGCGCGGGCGGGCCTCTCGCATGAGCAGGAAGGAGCTGCAGAGCTGAAGCAGGAGGCTTGCGAGAGCCTTCCTGCCCAGGCTTCTCGGGTGAAGACCCCAACCCAGTGCTGTTAAAAGGTAAGGTGTGAAAAGGGCCTTAGTCCTCACTTGTGCCACCTGCAGAAATGGATGCTAAATCCTTGCCGCTAGTGGATCTTCAAGATGTACCAAGGCTGGCCATCACAATCTTATACCAATAGAATAACATTCTAGAATGTAGCAATAAAAAAGAACTCCATTTTGTTGTTCCAAAGAAAGCGTAAGAAGATTGTAATTCTCTATAAGTTATAGTACTACACATCCCATCAGCTTCAGCCATTCATGGTTAATAGTAGAATATGTACCTGACAAGATCTGGAAGGCTACAGGCTTCCCACTCCTGTTGTAATGTTGAAAGGGCACAGTTTTAGTACGGATTTCTAGAAATGGCTGCCATATAACTCAAATATGCAGGATAAATTTATTCTTAGAGGCCAGTTTCCTCAGATCTAGGTTCATGCTTTGCCTTAATAACAAAAAAGAGAGTTGTGTGGACTTATACTATTAAACTAAGGTCTAAATCACACAAAGCCTATGAAAAATTACTCTTCTGAATACCCAGCTTGCAGTGGTTATGCTGGTTGAGGCATTCTGGAAGTTGTAGTCCAAAAAGTAACATTTCCAAGGAGATGTGTGAAGCGATATCTCAATTTTTCATAAAACTGATATTTAAAGAAGCCATGGGGGAGGAATTAAGACGTAAGGTTGGGGATATCAAATGGGGGTGTTTCTGCTTTTGAGAGGGAGATAAAAGTCAGACATCATGCTCAGTTTGTCCTCTTCTTCTTAAAGGCAATGCAGCTATAGCAACATGTTATGCAATCTTGTAATGTAAATACCTTTTGCATTAAAAGACATTTTGTCATTGGAACACAGTAAGGCCAAATGAAGCATGCTTATTTGTATCTATTGCATCCTGAGTGTAAAACAGCGTGTGTGTGTGTGTGTGTGTGTGTGTGTGTGTGTGTGTGTCCATATCCAGATATGGACTCTATGGATGTCTTCATGATTGCAAATTCAGATTTGTGTCTTTGCTTGCTTTGTTTTAAATTTATTACCTTTAAACATACCATTTCTGAGAGTCAAAGAGAAACTGCTTTGTGAATCCTTATAGATAGTGGCAAAGTAATTCCAGCTACCAGTCAGTGAACCATAAGACAGCAAACAAATTGCATTAATTTTTTATAAATTAAAAGCTAAAATTGGCAATGAGTCACTGCTTCTGGAAAAAAAAGGGATTTGGTTATACAAGATCTTGTATAATTCTTCTACCAAACATCTTCCCAACAAAATCCATATTACCATTTTTAAAACTGTTTGCTTAAACGCTGTTGCCGCAAACACAGATGAAAGAGTTTGGTAGCAAAATCCTCTCTCCATGATGCCTCAGGTGTTGGTACAGTCCATTGCTCCCTTGATTAAACTCTGCAAAAGCATAATGAATTGGAATGCTTCATTATTTTCTTGGCAATCCTTACTACAGCTTTTATCCAGAGAGAGACTTCCATCTCAATCTCTCTCTCCCCCTCACCCTCTTTAATCAAGGCATAAGAGCCACAAACAACACATGCTAGACTGGGGGAAAAAATCCCATCTTTAGGACATAAAAATATCTGCATGAAGAATCCAAATTGTGTCTCTTCAAGGAAAACATGTTTGTTATAGTGCACCAACCTTAAGGCTAAATGTTGACTTCCTCTGAGAAGAGCTGAATATATCAGCGGTCTCTCACTTGCCATCAGCCATTTCATGAAACTAAGTTTGGCTTAGCAAACTCTATTCATTTCTGCAGAATCACACTCCATAGAGCAAGCACAATAAGCACAACGTATCCTATTTTCATTGATGCACATTGACTGTAAGAGCACCTTTATGTGTCCATTTTATTTGACTGCTCACCAAAGTATCCAGCCTCTACTACACCCAATGGCACAATAGGTGAGATATTGGTTGTGTGTCTCTGTTTTCTTGAGTGTTTGCTTTTGCTCCCTGATTCAGATTTTTCCAATATGCTCAAAGGCAGCGAAAATAAATTTGGGAATGACATTCTCCTCTATCAGCATACTGTTCAGGTCTTCACCACATCTGGAATACAATGACATTATGGCTGACTTCAGTTTCCTTACTATCAGCCCCTCTTTAGTGTTGTTCAGGGAAAGATTTTTTTCCCTTATTGTCAGGGTATGAACATGTCTTCCTGTCACATGAAACTGAGTGTATTTTTCTCCCTGTAAGATATGAAGCTCACTGCTTTATGCAGGAACAAAGCGGTTCAAAGACTGTTGATGCAAACAAAGCAGAAATCAGGTTCAAAATGACTTTCTTTTTTTAATATTTTATCAATTTTTATTACAATCAAGTACTTCCAAGCAATTTAGAGTAATAATGTTACATTAAGAAGAAATAAGCAAAAACAACTGACACAATTAATCTGGCATATATTTGGTATTAGTTTTATACTGCAAGATAGCCTAAAATGCAACAGCTAACAGTCTTGAAAAGGACTGTATTCATATATTCATTTTCATTTTACTTCATAGATTATGCTTGCTGTATGGCTCAATTTTTCTACTCAGTCTCTCTGCCTTCTCAATGGGCTGAAGGAAACCAAAAATGGGCAGACTAGGGCATGTTCACATTACACTGCTATAGTACTATTATTCCACTTTCAACATCCTATGGAATCCTGGGGTTTGCAGTTTAGGGAGCAGCATCTAGAATTCTCAGCAACCTACAAACCCCAGAGTTCCACAGGATCTTGAAAGTGGAATGATAGCACTATAACAATGTAGTGTGGAAATGGCCTAGTTTTTGGTGATGATTCTATCCTGCACTTGACAGTGACAAAAAGGAGGCTTCCAAACTTCCTTAAAAATATGTCACACAAGCTAAGAATATGTGTGTGTTTATGTGTATGTGTACAGTGACCCCATGAATTTCGTAGGGTTTTCAAGGAATATTCAGAGGTGGTTTTAACAGTTCCTTCTTCCGAAATATTGCCTACAGCACATGATATTCATTGGCTGTCTCCCGTCCTAATAATAACCATGGCTGACCCTGCTTAGGTTCAATGATCAGACAGGATCAGGTGCCTTTAGGGTATTTAGTCCTGTAGGAAGACATACCCCCCAACATTTAACAGATGAAACCCAGGACACACGTGACCAAGCAACATCAAAATGTGTTCAGAAAGTTGTAACCAGGCAACAAGAGTACAGCAGTAGAGAAATAATTCTTCACTAAGTTTCTTTTTGAAAAGAGCAACAAGTAATTTTAAGAATTTTTTCCTCACAGTGAGAAAAATCTGAGAACCACGTAGGTTTCAAAACTTAATCACAATTCAGGACTTATTCTATGAAAAATTCACACAGAAAATAATATTCTGTGGAGAAAAATCTGTTTCTTGCACAGAAAATTTTGTTTTTGATGCAAATCAACTGCATGCAAATTTTGTGCTGAATACATGCTCAATTACAGCCTTTTCTGTGCCAGAAACAGGTGGGGTTTTTTTTGGTGCTGGAAATAATATTTCTGCATAGAAATATCATTTCTCGTGCAGAAGAAGCTGCTTCCTGCACAAAACAAATGTGCACGTTTTGATCAGAATTAACTCTGAACTGTGAAGGTTCTCATCAATCCAAGATTCTTCTCATCAGGGTTTCACCACACTCGAAAAATGACATTTTTTTAAAAACAAATCTTTCCATTACTAAGGGGAAAGGAATTAAGAAGAACACACAAAACTACTATGTTCAACAGAGGACCCTGTAATTTATGTATTGAGTTTAGAAATACCTGAAAAATATATTTGTTTGTCAAAAGGAATTTTTTTTCTTTCTTCCTTTCTTCTTCTTTCTTCTCCTTTTTATTCTTTTTTCTTTTTTTCTCTTTTCTTTTTACTTTCCTTTGTACACATATCCTACTTATGAGGTTTTTTGTTATGCTTTTTATGTTTTTTTTAACTTGTATGTAAAATGTATTTATATAAGATCCTTTAAGTCAATGTGCAAATATGAAATAATATAAGACACTAATATTTGTATTAAATAATTCACATAGACAGTTATATTATACATTGACTTTTTTTCCTTCTTTTAAAAATGTGAATTAAAAAAAGTAAAAAAAGAAATACCTGAAAAAAAAAAGAATAATCAAATGAAGATATACAATATTTCGTGTTGGTGCATGCATATGTGTGCACAGCATGATCAACAATAAAAATAACTAAGCTGAGGGTTAATGGGGAAAGTTTGAGGAAGAGAAAAAAACCTGGATATTTTAAAATGCAGCTGAGGAAGCAGGATGGCATAGGATTAGCTGGGGCTGTCACTGCAAAACTGGCACGGTTGGAAGGTATGGCAAGGTATCATTATGAAGCATGTGGCTACCCCTTCATTGTTTTCCTGTTTCCAGTATAAACTGAGGCCCTAGCATTGGAGAAGGAGGGTGTAGTTCATTTTTAACTCTTATTCTTGGCTGAGCTCCATATGTGTTCTGGTATCCTTGCAACCTGCATGGGGGCAAAAAAAAAAAAGAAAGAAAAGAAAAAGACACCCTGTGGAAGATTTTTTGTTTTTTCCTTATGCAAATTGCATATTGCACATATTCCTGTGCTCCAGCTTGGAACTTAGGGCCTTTCCACACTACATAACTATTGCACTATGATTCCACTTTGACGACCATGGCTGCCTCCTGTGGAATCCTCGCATTTGTAATCTTAGCAGGTACTGGAACTCTCTGGCTGAGAATTCTAAATATCCCTCCCTATACTGCAAATCCCATGATTCTATAGAACATTAAAGTGGAATGATAGTTATATAGTAGTTATATAGTGCTGAAAAATCCCTTAGAGCAAAGGATTAAAAAATACGTTAGATTCATGCCAGGGTCCCAGCCTGAATTACATAACCCTGGAGCAGGAATTATGCTATCCTCCAGATGTTGTTGATCTGCAACTCACTACTGGGTATAGTGGCTAAGACTGTGGAAAGCTGGATGATTTTGGAGTAGTTTCAGAGAAGACAGACCTGAGTAATCTAAAACTTCTACCTGCTTCACTCTGCTGGCTCAGGCTGCTGAGTGCTGCTGTTCAACATTATCTAGAGGGGTGCATAATTCCCATCCCTTCATTTGCTTCATGCTTATGTTTCAGTACGAAAGACTAAAGACTTGGCTGAATGTAGCCAAGGGGATGTGTACGGTGGTTCTTTATTAGAAATACAGATCCCAACATTCATGGAGGCTTCAGAACCTCCCTTTCATCATGAATCCTACTGAGAAGCCATAAATGGACTATTTGGTGTCCCCAGACACTCCTGTTGCAGTATGCTTGGTCAATTGGAGGAGTACGGACCATGGCCACCAAAGATGCTGGGCTTAATGAAAGGAAGACTGAGGGAAGATTCCCAAAGACCTTCCAGTTCCAAAGACAAGGGACCCACAACAAATCAGCAATATTTCAGATGCAAAATCATGGCTATGGCCTGCCAAGTGCCTCACTACAAGCACAGCACTCCTGGCACACTCTCAGCACAGCAACCCAAAGCACATTTTTACTGACAGTGCCATTCAGTCGCTAGATGATTTCCAGACACCATCACTGACACAGATTTCCTTCACTTTTACTTCCTGTGAAAAGTTTCCAAAATAAATAAATTAACGAATCTGCTTTGTGCTCCTCAGGAGATTTTGCCTGGCCTTCACTTAGCCTCAGGCCAAGTCTCCTTTGTCTTCAGGTACACAGTCTGCTTCACTTGGAATAATTCAACCTGACTAACCCCACAGAGAGAGTGCAGAGACAATGCAATGCAAACTTTCCCCAAAGGATTCCTAATTCTAAAGAGCACGACAGGAAGGAATGGACTTAGAAGTCCAGACCAAATGTAATACCTGCACTCTTCAGTATGTAAATTCAAATAAGCAAACATAAAGGTGGCCTCTCATGCATTAACAATGAGCATTACAGTTGATCTGACCCAGATGAAAGCAAACTAAATCAAATGAAGGACTTTGGTGTCCTATACATTCCATTGCTTCTTTAAAGAAATTCTCGTGCTCCCTTCTTTTAGAAGATTGCTGGAAATATTTCTAACTGCTGTATTTGTAGGGGAAGAGAAATGATAGTTAGACAAGTATGACAGTATACCTGGGACTTTGATGTGGAACTCTGGTGTTGCGACAATCAAAGATAACAGAGGTTGGAATGAGTATTTAGATTCGCACCAAACTTAGAAGATATTTGTTTGTTTTTTATCCCTTGGTTCCTTCTGGATATAAGGCCACAGACCAACTGTTCTTGCTTTCCCAGATACCCCAGAATCAAAACTGGGCTATCTGTATTTAGTGCTGAGTCCAGGATGTTCTAATAAATATCCTGGCCTGATTCAACGAATGTTTTTGCCACCCCAAAACAAAACAAACAAACAAACAAACATTGGACTATTGGAAACTCCCAGGTAGTGACAAAGCCTTCTCCCAATGACTTTTATCCAGGCATTCTATTTCCACTATAGTGGTTATGTGTTTCTTTTATATTTTTCTCAAGCTCTGATGCTGTAAGGGAAGAAAGGGTTAGGAAGAAAGGAGAGACAAGGGGAGATGTTTCCTTGGTCTCAGTCACTGTGAAAGTTCCTATTAGTCCTCAGTAATTTGAATTATGACTCAATAAAATAATGTCTCATTAGAAAAGACAGTAATGTTTGGCAAGGTAGAAAGCAGTAGGAAAAGAGGAAGATCCCATTACAGGCAGATAGATTCCATCAAGGAAGCCACTGTCCAGAGCTTGCAGGACCTGTAAAGGGCTGTTGATGACAGGATGAGGATCCTCATAAGTCAAAGTGAACTTGATGGCATTTAACAACAACAACTAGTTGAATTACCTCAGCATATGGTCTCATGGATTCCTAAATTTCAGTGAATAAAAAGGTTCGCATTCACACCTGCAATGGTCCTATCAAAATGTGTGTGATAATTTACCCAGGTTGTGGGGTCCATCTTGTTTCCTTAAGGCTTCCCCCCACAATGAGAGTCATACCAAGAGCTCTGGATGAAACAAGAACAACATGGAATTACCACGGGCAACACAATATAATGCATTGTATTCTGCCATTAAAACAACAACAGTTTTTGTCAACCCGCTTTTTTCAGCTGCTTTTAAAATGTCCCACATTCTCTCTCTTTCTCCTGCTTTCCTCCTTTGACTTCAGCTTACTTCAGTTGTTGCAAACTAACTTCAAAGTGCAAAAGTTGTTTGCAATCAACTCAGAAGGGGAAGAGGCCGGGGGGGGGGCAGTGTCTTGCCCTTCCCTGTACACTTAGGCAAAAGCAAACTGCTGCAGCTTCTCCTAGCTTGCATCTTTTTCTCTATTAACACTTGTGCCATCTTGATAACTTTCTGATGTTACTTGGCCATCAGAGTAGAATAATGTCTGGTCACTAGGCTTCTCTGTCATGGAAAATACTAATATGTTGAATGCATATTCATTGCAAGCTGCTCAAATGTATGTAACCATTGTTAAAGGGCTACTATGTATCCAGGCTAAGTACTGCTAATTGCTGTCACATTGTTGACTATCTCTAGTCTCTGTTATTCATGCCAGGGTAGATGTGACAATGTGTCCACTAGGAATTATTTTTTCCCAGATAGTTATTTAATAGTGGACTTGAATTTGTAGAAACACTTAGCCTACTGCTCTTGTTTGGGGTCCAGTTTTCAGGGGGTCTATAAGGCCACTATGTTATGGTGGTCTGTCCATATTTCAAAAGGGCAGCTAGCTCTCTCTGACAAATGCCTCCGTGTCTCTAGGGTGCACTTGATGGCTGCCACCAGCTGCACTGGTATCCACTTGTACTACAAATACCCATGTGGGATAAGGGCATTTTAATATGGGCTCAGAGCTGAAAAGCCTCTTTAACTATTCAAAAGCTTGTTGACATTGTGGGGTCCACTGAATCTTGGTACTTGGCTTGGGCTTATTGGGCAGGATTTCAGTTGCCCCCTTTTTCTTGGTTTTTAACAAGTCAGTCAAAAGAAGTGCTCCTTGTGATAAATTCAGGATAAACTGTCTGTAATAAGCCTAGAAAGTTTTGCAAGTTGTCTGTGGGTTCAAGGGGGTTCCCAACCCACTCCACCTTGTACTTTGGCAGGGTGAATTTTAATACCTTGGTTAGAGATGTGATATACCATATAGTCTAGTTTGTTAGTATGAAATGCACACTTTGACAGTTTGACATACATATTGTTAGCCAACAGTTTCTGTAACACTTGTCTGACCAATGCTACATATTCCTCATAAGTACAGCTATAAATCAGTATGCCATCCAGGTAAATAAGTGCCCCCTTGTGCAGATGTTTGTGCAGCACCTTGTTTATGATTCTCATGAACACTTTGGGGGCCCAACTTAATCCAAATGGCATTATGAGAAATTCAAAGGCCCACAGTGGGGTGTTGAATGCAGTTTTCCACTCACCTCCTTCCTGTATGCTCACTTGAACGTACGCATCTCTCAGATCCAGCTGGGTAAACATCTTTCCTGTGGCTAGCTGAACCAGCAGATCTTTCATCAGCAGGATTGGGTACTGATTGGAAGTATTAATTGCATTCAACCCTTTAAAATCAGTCATCAGCTTCAGCAACCCATCCTTTTTCTCATGGAAAAAAAATTGGGGCTGCCATGAAAGACTGGGCTTGGCTGCATTGCAAGTTCTATCAATAAAGTCCCATAGTGCTTCCATATCTTTAGGAGGCATGGAGTGCAGTTTGCCTTTAGGTAGGGTCACTCCTGCCTCCAGCTTAATTGCACAGTCAGTGTCCCTATGCAGACATATGGCATTGCGCTCTTTTTCAGACCCCATCTCCTGCATGTCTGCATACTGTACAGGCAATTCCCCCACCATGTTATCCATCACCCCTCCAATTTGCTCAGTTACTTTGCCTGCTGCAACCTTGCTGGCTGGCCACAGATTTCCCTGCTGCAAGCAGTTGGCTCATGTATGTTCTCAGCATTGCCCTAGGAAAAGCACACTGTTCTATTGCTCCTCTTGATGTTGGCGGTCATGGAGTTTAAGCCAGCTCAGCCCCAGTACTACTGGATAGTTAGCAGTAGGGGCCAACACAAATTCAATAGTCTCTCAGTAGTCACGGAGTCCTAAATATAAAGGCAGACTTTGGTGTTTCACCAACTCACCTTGCATTTCCTGGCCATCCATCTGAATAAATGAGATGGGGTTGTCTGATCCTCTGGCTGCAGCCCCATGCCCATGTCAATTGTGGGATTCATTAACCATCTAGCACATCCTGAGTTTATAATGGCCATAAGATCCGTGCAAGTGCCCCCCCCCCAGGTGTCTTAATTTAATGGGGACAAAAAATGGTGTAGCGCTTGCACTCACCACAGTTTTTGGGCATATGCTGTGTGTCACCTGCCCTTCGTTGTGTAGGGCATGCCCAAATAGTTTCCTGCCAGCTCTGTGTTGCTTTCTCCCATTGTCTCCATGCTGTCTTCCCCTTCGAGAATGAAACTGCAACCTGCTTCTTCCACTCTCAGTGCTTATAGTGATTCTCCCTGAAAAATTTCTGGAAGACAGAATGGATCTAACTTGTCATTTTATGCAGAAGTTCAACTCTGGAAGGCTACTTTGCATGCTACATGTCTTTCTCATGCCCAGGAAATAGTGATTATACATCCACAGGCAGTTTGCCTTTTCCTTTTGGGCCTCCAAAGTGAGTTAGAAAAACACCATGCAATACCATTAGGGCATGGAAGACAGTGCCCTTAAAAAGTGTTGAGATGCCCTATGCCACTCTAGTTTTCTGGGCATACATTTCAAAGCTCTGGTATAGTCCGTAAGGATGTCAGAATTTGTCAATATCATGTCTGTTGTGTTTCTCAGAATCTCACATCCAGTCCAAGCTTCACATTGGATTCCAGAACCATTTTCCTTTATTGATACACATTTTACTATGCAGTTTTCCTTATGTACACAAATTTTATATGTACACTTTTTCCACTTTTCCCCACTGACTAATATGTGCCTGTATATTTCAAAAATATACATTTTTTTTACTTCTGTGTATTTATTTGCATATAACTCAAAAAGCAAAGCAAGAATCTGAAGATCACCAGATCCTTCATTTCCTATGGTTACAGGAAACTAAACAATATGTATACACTATTGTTGGTAGATTTGTGACATACAAAATGGATACATTCCTTAAAAAAACCCCTCAGTTCATGCAAATTTCTTTTTCATTCCAAATGGTCTGTAAGCAGTGTTTCTAACAAGAATTGCAGGCTTCATTTGCATCTTGAGCATTTTTGGAACAAGTTCTGGTCCTGAACCAAAAATGCTCTGTTGCCACCTGTAACCAAATTTCCTTCCTTTGTTCCAGCTGAGGTATAATTCAGGACATCCTGACTGTCTTCTTGTTAAGCACCTTGCTGGACCTGCTGTTAGGATTCAGCTTGGAGAGATGTTAAAAACTTGACATCACTTTAATGGATTAGTAACAATGTCCAGGCAGATGATATTCTGGTGTATATAATAGATTCTCCAACAACTGACATGCTGAATTGAGTAGTTGGCTTATAGAACTGCAGTTCTTTGAGTACATAGCATCTGCCTGGAAATGAAGGAAACTTTTACATTCTTGGTCATGTGCACAAGGTTTAAGAAATTTTCTTTAGTAATATCATATAGCTTCTTCTGTTTCAGTTTTAAAGGACTGCCCTGAGCAATGTCGAATTTTTCCATGTTGGCATACAACAAACCACATCAATTTTGAACCCTGCACTGTATGATTCACTACTGGTTGCCAGCACCCTTGTTATCCTTTGTATAGCTCTGGCTTGACATGGAAAGCTTGTCCTGTCAATTTAGATTTTTTTTTTCATCTGTGGGAGTCTGATCAAGTTAATTCTTGAATACTCCTCATCAATGCTCAACTTCATCAACTTCTGGCATGTCATTTTCTATTTTTGAAACCTAGAGGCATTTTGGCACTTATCTTTTCCCTTCCAGGGAGAAGAGCTGGACTTAGGCCAGGGCTACATGTGAGGATACAGAAAAGTTTAACAATTGCCAGAAGCTTTAATACTTCCCTCACTTAGAGACGGGAGGAATCCTGAAATCACAGCAGGGTTTACAAGGATTAAAACCCTCCCTCTTTCATGCACTGCCTTTTGATTTAGAGCTTTTTTATGCTGTGCAAGAACCAGAGGAACATTGCTCGTCTCATGCTGGTTTAATCCTGTCATATCTGCACAATTTAGCAGCCAGTTGGCACTCTTTTGTGGAGCTGGGAAGGTGGGTGGGTCACATGAAAATAACTCCCTAACAGAAAGCCCACTCCATATGTTCCAGCATTGTTCAATTTAGAAAACAACCCTTCCTTTCATGTCCTTAATTGTCCCTTTTAGATCCCTGGCCTATTATTCTATATTGATCTGCATATGGCAGTATTTGGAAGCTGCTGGCTATAAGGATGCATTTTTCATTTTACCATTATTGTGGGATATGTTTGTCTCTAGCATAGGAGAAACTTGTAACAGCACAAGCTGTCAGAATGTGGAACAGTCTGCTTTGGAAGTTAGTAGGGATGGGACGAATCCAGAATTTTCTGAATTCAGATCCGAATCCCTGGAAGGTTCTGGGAATCCATGAATCTCTAATCTTTCAAATCCTTTTTAAAAAAGGGTCTAAAAAGCAAGGGAAAGAAGGATAATGTTGGGCAAGACACACTCTCTCAGCCTTAGCAAAAGCCTAGGCAAAGGCAAACCGCCCTCTGAAGAAATCTAACCAGGACAATTGTCATAGTTTTGCCTCAGGATCTCCCCAGATTGAAAATGACATGAAGGCCCCTTCTACACAGGCAGGAAAATGTAGATTATTCCCACATTTTCCTGCCTGTGTAAACAAGGCCACATGCTACAGTACAGAGATAATCCAGGTCAAAACTGGATTTTCTTTGCATAGCTCCTTATGGCATCCTGGGGTTCATAGTTTGATAATACACCAGCACACTTTGGCAGAGAAGGCTGTGACACCTTGTTAAACTACAAACCCCAGAACTTTGTATGAAAGAGCTTTGCAAGGGAGGGATGCAAAGGAATCTTTCAGTTGTCCTTGAAATCTCAAGAAGACTGTACTTTCCAGCCAATCAGGTCTTTGGTGGGCCCCAAAGGCACCAATTTTTAAAAACAATTTTTCCTTTCTGCTACAGGTAGTTTGTCATGCAGCACATGAGAAACCGTGACAGACATTTCACTTCTTATCCTATTCTAGATATAGGTTTACAACCAGGCTCTGGTCTTGTGGAAGGAGGTACACTGGCCTACATGTGGCAATCACTGGATGAGATTGTGTGCATTTGCCCTCTGCCCCACTACTTCTGACAGGTGTCAGACCCACTGACCCCAGCATTTATACATGGCATTGATTTTCAGCACAGAAAATAGTGCTGAACTTAAATATGAAATGTTCAGTTTAAATATATTAGAATACAACCCCAGATGTAATTTCTGAAATTGTTAGCAAAGGCCATTATTACTCCAAGGGAAAAACTCACCTACTTGCCATTTCTTCTTGCGTGCCTGCTCTTCCAGTTTTTCAGGTATCCCAGCCTCCAACAAACTATTTGGTTGGTGGATTTGAAAGATTTCATTTACCTGTTTTGGTGCAGGGATTCAGATTCCCCAATCTTGAATCCTTGCCAAAGATTCGAGGATTTGGTTGGCCCATCCCTAGAAGTTAGTATGCTATCCCTTGTTGCGCACCCTCCAACATTTCATAGATGAAAAACAAGACATGTGTGGCCAGCTAAGATCAGAATGAGTTCAAAATGGCAAAAGTTATTCCCCCCCCAAAAAAAACATTATTAACACAAATTTTCTATATCTAAAAATACATAAAAGGGTTACAACAAAAACATACATAAAACCTAGCACAATTAAAACCTAACACCATACAAACTTTAAAAAGGGGTGAAAAGCCAAAATACAACGCACAAATAAACTATGACTACAAACTTATTTACTTCCAACCTTTCTTGAGATGGGAATAATAATACATACATAATAAATAATAATGTTTCTTCTAATCGATTCTAAATATTGCATTAATACACATCACCTATAAAATCTCCAGTCAAAAACTCTCCTGTATTATAAACTCATATTCATAACCTTACTCTATAACCTCTATTTCTTCTATTGTCTAAACAAATTCAGCTATGCCACGTTGGCATCACAAGCAAAACTTCTCACAGTGCCACTTTAAAAGCAAGATACTATGATAGCAACATTTTACAACATATTAGGGCTGATGACGAAGCTCCTAACATTTCCATATTATAGTGATGAATTAGCAGCTTCACTTTAGAAAATATGAGCTAAAGACAATGTGAAAAACAATATCTTAAACTAACCATACCTCCAAGAAGCTTAGAGTAGCTTTTTGGTGTTTATCCCAATTTATGCCTAAAATTACATGTGAAGTTGAACAGGCAGAGAATGAGAGAGAAGACAATTTGCTTAGATTCATGCAACAAGCTTTGAGGCTGCCTATGGATTTTCTATCATACCTTGGCCATACCATGAGACAAAATGATGCATTGGAAAAGCTGATAATGCTTGGTAAAGTGGGAGATAGCAGGAAAAAAGGAAGATCACACTACGGGCGGATTGATTCAATCAAAGAAGGCCCAGAGTTTACAAGAACTGAGTAGGGCTGTTGATGACAGGGCGTCTCAGAGGTTTCATTCATTGGGTCTCTCCAAGCTGAAGCCAGATTCAAGCCACTGCCCAGTGAATAAAGGAAGCCCTAGTTTGGGCCCAGGAAAAGGAGCCTTTCTTTTCAAATACAGATAGCACAGTGCTTAAATGCTAGTACTGCAGCCACAAGGTTGTGAGTTCGATCCTGCCAGGCTCCAGGTTGATTCAGCCTTCCATCCTTCTGCAGGTCAGTAAAATGAGTACCCAGCTTGTTGGGGGCAATTAGCTAACAAACATTGTAAACTGCTTAGAGAGCACTTAGCTGATAAGCAGTATAGAAATATACATGCTATTGTTATTGCTATGACATTGGAAGGAAATCATAGGCTTCCCTGAAAAAAGTATTTTTATCCCGCTGTTCCCAGCAAAGCTTCCTTGAGGCATTTTACAAGGTAAAATTTTAAAACAAAATTGAAACCACATTTAATTAAAATAGCATTAAAATAGCATTGGAAACCTTTTAAAATAGCAATAACAGTGAAATAAAATAAAAATAAAAAAATGGAGGGGGGGACATTTGCTTAAAAACATCCTGGAACATCTGGGTCACTCAAAAACAGTCAGGGACACGAACCACAAGTACCTTCTCTAGCAGCGTACTCTTCAGGGAGAGATTCAGAGTAAGAGGCTTTCTGCTTGCATGATATCCAAGCACTTAGAGAGGAATGCCGTGATCACTAAAAGTCAACATGAGTTTCTCAAAAATGAATCATGCCAGACTAATCCTATTTTTTTATATATATAGAAAGAGTTACATGCTTGATAGATGAAGGGAATGCTGTGGATATAGCATATCTTGATTTCAGTAAGGCCTCTGATAAAGTCCCCCGTGATATTATTGCAAACAAGCTCATTAAATCTGGGCTAAACAAGCTATTGTGAAGTGGATTTGTAATTGGTTGACTAACTGAGCCCAAAGGTTGCTCACCAATGCCTTCTCTTCATCCTTTTTATCCTGGCACTAATGGGATGTCACAGGGTCTGGGGCCCAGTGCTATTCAACATCTTTATCAGTGACTTGGATGAGGAAAGAGAGGGCATTCTTATCAAATTCTACTCTATTCTACTTTCGTTAGACCTCATCTGGAATACTGTGTCCAGTTTTGGGCACCTCAACTGAAGAAGGATATTGACAAGCTGGAGCATGTCTAGAGGAGGGCGACCGAAATGGTGAAGGTTTTGGAAAGAGTGGCTTAGGGAGCTGGGTATGTTTAGTCTACAGAAGAGAAGGTTAAGAGGGGGCATGATAACCATGTTTAAATATTTGAAGGGGTGTCACTTTGAGGAGGGAGCAGGCTTGTTTTCTGCTGCCCCAAAGACTAGGATGAGGAGCAATGGATTCAAACTACAGGAAAAGAGATTCCACCTAAACCTCAGGAAGAACTTCCTGATGGTCAGAGCTGTCTGGCAGTGGAATATGCTGCCTTGGAGTATGGTGGAGTCTCCTTCTGTGGAGGTTTTTAAGCAGAGGCCTGATGGCCATCTGTTGGCAATGCTTTGATGTGGGTTCCTGCATGGCAGGGGATTGGACTGGATGGCCCCTGGGGTCTCTTCCAACTCTATGATTCTATGATTCTAAATTTGCAGATGACACCAAACTAGGAGAGGCAACTAACACTCCAGAAGAGAAGGATCAGAATCCAAAATGAACTTGACAGATCAGATTGCTGGGACAAAACTTACAATATGAATTTCAATAAGAAGAAATGTAAGTTACTACACTTAGGAGGAAAAAATGAAATGCACAGATGTAAGATGAGTGAAACCTGACTTGACCGTAGTACATGTGAAAGAGATCTTGGAGTCTTAGTAGACTACAAGCTGAACTGGAGTCAACAGTGTGATGCAGCATCTAAAAAAGCCAATGTGATTTTAGGTTGTATCAATAGGAGTACAATGGCCTTTTCCACACAACGTGTGAGAAGCAGTTCACACCATTTCATGGTGTAAATAACATGGTTTTCCTTCCTTGTTTTCTGCACAACCCCCGATTTAAAGTGTTTTCCTGCAGAGGAGTGTGAGTTCATGCATCCACACTACCTCCTCACTGGCCACTCCTCTGGCTCCCCTCACCCCGCCCCAGCAGCCATGATTGGCTGGGGTTTTTGTGTGTGTGTGTGTGTGTGTGTGTGTGGTTCTGTTTGTGCATACCTACATAGTACATACTACATACCTCCTTCTGGCCTAACAGCCCACCCTCCGTTGCTCACCAATGTGCATTGGTGTGGATGTACATTTCCACATCACTACAAAAACCCAAATTTACGTTGATGTCAGAATGTGAATCAGATTTTTTCTGGTTTTCAAATACCACACTTTCTCACCATATGGCAGCACATTAACAGCGGATTCCATTCAGAACAATAGAAAATAACATGAGGCTACTTCATTCCCACATGCAGAACTATATGACGCTACAATGCAGTAACCCACGGTAATGACCACATGCAGAAAGGCCCCTTGTTTAGATCAAGGGAAGTAATAGTTCCACTCTATTCTGCCTTGGTCAGATCCCACTTAGAATACTGTGTCCAGTTCCAGGTACCATAGTTTGAGAAAGATATTGACATGCCGGAATGTGTCCAGAGGAGGGCAACCAAAATGGTAGAAGGTTTGAGCCTTCTCCTGGAAAGGAATGGCTTAGAGAGCTGGCTATGTTTAGCCTGGAGAAAAGAAGGTTAAGAGGACACAAGATAGCTATGTTTAAATATTTGAAGGGATGCCATTTGAAAGATGAAGCAAGCTTGTTTTTTGCTGCTCCAGAGACTAAGACATGGAGCAAAGACTTCAAATTTCAGGAAAAGAGATGGCATCTAATCATTAGGAAGAACTTTCTGATGGTAAGAGAAGTTTGACATTGAAATACGCTGCCTCAGAGTGTGGTGGCATTTCCTTCTTTGGAGGTTTTTAAACAGAGTCTGGATGGCCATCTGTCAGGAATGCTTTGATGGTGTATTCATTCATGGCAGGGATTTGGACTTGAAGACCTTTGTGGTCTCATCCAGCTCCATGATAAAGTCTTATTGCCCATTCTTCTTCTTCAGTGCAGCCCCCTGCCCTGTGCCCCTTTATGCTTCCATTCAGAGGAAGATGTGGCAAAGGAAACTGCAGCAGAGACAGACAATAGCAGAAACAATGTGGCGGTGATGGTGAAAGGGATCTTGTGTGAGTGGAAGTTTCTACTTGCATAAAGTAGCTTGGGAATCAAGTCACGTCATATATTTTCCTGTCTTACCTTTTTTTATTTTTATAGTTAGAACTTTCATCAGCCTGAGATATCTCAAAACACTTTCTTTTCATTTTTTTTTTTATTATTATTATTGTAACCCTCTCCACCCCCAAGGATCAGCCATTACTAGGCAAAATAAGGAAGCCACCTTGAGCAAGAGATTTTGGATGCCTTGAAAATACAGACATTAGTTCATTATTGTTGTACTGTTGTATTTTAATCATCATCATCATCACCACCACCACCATCTATTTATTTATATACCACCATAAATGTATATGGCACTTTACAAGTAAAACAACCATAAACATTGGATCCTGCCAAAGGCATGCAGTTTAACATATTGTGTATACACACACACAGAGGGAAGGGAGAAATAATAAAATGTAAAACTATGTAATACAATTGTAAAACAAATTAACCAGATAAAACACAAACAACATAATATAATATAAAGGAAAGTAACAAATACATATAATCAAAATATACAAGATCATAAAACATAACTGACATAGCCAGAAAGAAGCATTTGTGGGATTTGCTACCTCAGATTCCTGAATAACTTGGTGGACCTTAGGTACTAAGCATCTTCACTTGGCTTGGCACGAAAGGTAAGGAAAATTATTTTATTTATTTAAAATATTTCTGTTTTGCCTCTCAGCTCACAAGGGCTTCTGAGGCAATGAACAAATAAAAACCAATTAAAGCAATAAAAAGTTAAAAATATTTTTAAAACACATTAAAATACTCTTTAAAACTCCTCACTTGTTCTGCCTCAAGAAGCAAAATGTCTTCAGATGGCTTGGGTCTTTTTTGTGTGCTGCAACAGTGAGGAACATAAGTGTGGCTTTAGTGTCTGAGGAGCTGTACGAAAGGATGGTGGGGAAGTTGCATAAGAAAAATGGGAAAAGAAAGCACCATTGTGTGCATACGCTGCAAGTCTCTACCAATGTGGACCTCTCTCCTACATACCCAGTGATACAGTTTTGCTTTCTTCTAGGGACATTAACTATTATCTGATTAGTAATTAGGCTTCAGCATGGAACAGCAGTGTGGAACATCAGCCTAGCTAAGATACCATAACATGACCTGCTTGGCTGGACAACTTTTTGTAAACTCAGAGAGTGATGTGAAGAGATTATGGAAATAAAAACTCAGAAATAGTTTGCCACTTACCATATGGAAGCTAATGAAGCAGAATCAGCATGGAATACATTTGGAATATGTTCAATCGTTCATTTTCAAAATGGCAAATATACACAATGGCATTGCCTCTTTGGGAGAATGTGTGCTGTACAGTAATGTCATAGCCTTTGTTTTCCTTTGCCTTAGATCTCTTTTCCCCTTTCCCTGAATTGGCATGTTCACCCCAGGGAATATAGCTCTTTTCAGCAATCATCTTCAATATCACCAAAAGCTACACTACCTTGCTAAAACTCTGTGTTTAGAAGACCTACACACACTGTGCTGAAAAGTTTGCTGTGAGACCAATTACAATTAATTTCAACCGGTAGAGTTGCTTTTTGCCATAAACGTTCCTGCATATGTTGATTAAGCAATAATGGCTGAAAGATGAAAGGTTTTTCATAGCAATTAATGACCAGCTGGATGTTCTCACTCCAGATGGATGCTCATTATCAGAAAATGCTCTATGTATGCCGGCATTTGGCAATAGAATGCCACATAGAAATGTCATGGGTTGTACATCACTAGTACAATATAACTTTTCCATAAAATTCCATTCTTTTCTTAATTTTTAATAATCAGATTAATCTCCACATTCTCATTTAAGGAATCATCTAATCTGGTTTATATTTGGAGTCTTAATCAAGATCGCTATTTCTCTCACTTCTTTTTCAACGGTTCGAATTTTTTACTTTATTATTTTGAAAGCCATTCACTTTGCTTAAAGAAGAGTAAAAAACTTTACTTTTCTAGCTTTTTTTTTCCAAAAAAAAATGTGCCCTCCAAACAGTAATTGGAGTGAAAGCTTTGCAAAAAGAAAAACAAAACAAAACTGAAAGGAAATCAGTCTCACTTTTCCCAGCCAAAATCTGAAGTTCTTGCCATTCCGAATACGAAGAAATTTGCCAATTCAAAAGTGAACTAACATAAAAAATCTCCTCCATTTACACCAGCCAATTAAATTAGTACAATTACACCCATCATGGAGAAAAGCTTGTTGCACTTGCCTTCCATGTTTATGTTAAACATGAAGCCACTTTCAGGAAAAAATAAAGGTGATAACCCCAATTCATTATTTAGCAAGAAGCCAAGCTTCTAAAACTAAAGCACTCAAAAACTTGGACTACTGATCTGAAAGAGCATAGCCAAGAGGTAACAGAGTCCGTTACCACGATCAAGGAAATTCAGTCCATATGTGGAAACAGACTTTCATAGAGCCCACCATTCAGAATCATGTCTACAAAATCAAAGGATTCTGCACTTTAAAATCGTACACTGAATCCTTGGCTGGGGTCAGTGTGCCTGCACATACAAAGTTTCTGTACAGTGTGCTAACTACAAAATAGATGCTCAGCACTTTCAGCTATAACAGTATAGCTCACTTATTCAATAACAGAAGAATCTGCTACAGCTTTTTCTTTGTCCCTGATCTCCTCTCTTAACTAGGGATAGGTGAGCCTTTCATTGGATTCACTTTTTTTCAATATGTCCCCAAAATTTGATTTTTTTTTTTAATTAAATCAAAAGAAAGTACCTGAAATTTAAAAGGAATTGAGTGTAGGAGCGAGTGAAATGGACAGTTATTTGCCCATTCAGGCAGAGGCTTAGAATGCTTGGATGTTAAATGTCTCTGTGCTTTCAGCCATGTTTATGGAGTAAACAAATGTTGCCACTGCTTTTTCCTCCCACCCTAGATAGGCTTCTCATCACCAATAGCTACATGGCAGGTAGGTAAAATATTCTTCCCCAGACTGGGAACACTTGCATCTATTGAATATGACAAGTACAGATGGTTAAGATTTTCATTTGAGTCCAAAATTCTTCATAAATTCAACTGAAAGAACCTGAGAATTTTAAAAAAATTGTGAGAAACAAAACTGAAAAATTCATGCATTTCCAGTCAAAACTGGCAATGATAGCAACTGTTAACAGGGAAGACCCTTGTCTATGGCAGACAGGATAGGGAGAGTTTTTCTACTGCTGAATGCAAAGACTGCTGGATCAGAACTTTACATATAACCAACCACTGTAGAAAGTCTGGTGGGCACTAAGTGGTTTGCTAGCTTCTCCTTTACACCACATATGCTGTCACTGAAAGTATTTGTATCACATGGTTTTTGAAATCATTTTAACTGCCGTGGCTCCATTGTATGGAATTCTGGGATTTATAGTTTGGTGAGGTACTTAGACATCTGTGCTAGAGAGGCCTAGAGGAATTTAAGCTGCAGTACAACTTCCTGGCAGAGGATTCAAAGTCCCAGGCTTGATCTGTAAGTGCCCAAGAGGGAGAAGGAATTTGTTAGGCAAGAAGGCAATACCTAGAGATGAAGAGGGAAAAGAGAGGGAAAGAGAGAAACATTAAGACAGATTGGGGTGGGGGAAGAGAGAGAGAGATGATAAGGCTGCCACATAAAGAAAATAGTATTTCAAAGAAGCATGTGAAGAAGACAGAACACAAGGCTGAGTAACAGAACAGATTCCTGCTGAGACATCAGTTAAAGCAGGGATCAACCAGATGAAAGGTCCATGTAGTATGCAGGATCAGGTTGCTCGCGGATTAGTCAAACTGTAATCTAAGAGCAGGGGACACACTGGGCAAACAAGGTGATGCTCTCAGGACTGGCTGCTGAGACAAAACATACTTTGGTGCAATTACAGCTTCGGGGGCATTGTCTCCCAGTGGCTTGGGGATAGCTCTGCTTCGGACTTAGGTGCTGTGCCTCCCTGCTCTGAACGGCCTAGGCTGTGCCTCAAGCTCTGGTGTTTCTCGAGGGGGGGTCCCAGCTAGGGCTTCAAGTTCCTCCTCTGACATAGACCCTTCCATCAGGCTCTGTAAACTTGACTCTCCTCTTCTGAGGGAGACTCCTTCAGATAAAGAACAACAATACTTCATTAAGTGACAAATCTGAGGATAGTATACAGTGAAGCCACAAACTTAAAGTGGTATCAAACTGATACAAGTGTGTAGTACAGACACACTCATTTTCTCCAGGGTTCATTCCAGCCACGGAGAACACAGTCTGCTCCACTTATACATAAAAAGTATGTTTTGCACGATACAATTCTGTATATTTGTGATGGGAAGGAATATTGATTAATGACACTTACAATCAGACTCATTGCTGAAAACAAAATCAACAAATCTGGCAGTGCTTAAACCATATAGACAGTGTTCCAGATGGCATATGACTTGGGCCTGAAAACTTAATGAAATTAATGCTTATTACCATATGCTTTCTACATACATATTTTGCTTTCCATAAATGCCTCCATGGCAGCACAGAGTGGCAGGCAATCATAATCAGCCGACCAAAAATGCTTCTTCCATGTTGTTTTCTTAAGACATAACTCAGAATCTAATATATGTCCTTAGGACAATGTGATTGCGTAGATGGTTAAAGCTAAGTCTTTTCCAAACATATATTGGGCAGATCTCCAAAAGCCTTTATGAGATGGATGGGTGGGTATGTGTGTATATGTACGTGTGTCAGCCTCACTTAGGCACCCACATTAAATAACAGTGTGTGTATGAAGATAATAAGCTGGGAGAGGCGGATTAAGATTTAAGGAATGCAGGCAGCTAATACAAGTGGAGTTGCATCAAGCCAGATGATGGGTTCTTAGAGGTCTCTTTTGTTTATGTAGTAGGCCTGTTGTTGTTTACTTTCAAGATATCTCCAATTTTACGGCAACCCCAAGGTAAATCTATCACAGGATTTTCTTGGCAAGATTCATTCGAGGGGGTGGGGGATTGTCTTTGCCTTCCTCTGAGACTGAGAGAAAGTAACTTACCTAAATTCTCTCAGTGTATTTCTGTGGCTAAAGTGGGGATTTGAACCCTGGTCTCCCAGAGTTGTAGTTCAATTGTCAAATCAATACACCACACTGTCTGTCTCTATGCAGTACAGGTAGGCCAGAGCTGCAATTAGAATGTGCCACCTCAACTGGCTTTGGTATGTGCAGAACCGAAGGTAAAAAGTAAGCCTTTAGTCATGGCCCTGCAAAACAATTCATCATAGAAATTCTAAGATGTTTAGGGTGCTGGGGTTTCTTTCTTTCTTTCTTTCTTTCTTTCTTTCTTTCTTTCTTTCTTTCTTTCTTTCTTTCAGGAAGCCTGGCTTTAGGGCAGCAACATGGAAGGCATCCTCTCTGTGACATATATACACATAAGTGTGCCTTATATTCATGTATATTTCTTTTTGGACAGGGCACAAGGAGCTATTCTTTAGCTTCCACCCAAAACACACACACACCCCCGCCACAGGTGGCAAGCCCCGGCAAGGCCCACTGCCGCTTACTGATGGGAAGGAAAGAGAGTAAGGAGGCAATTTAACCAAAAAAGATGCAGCTACTCTCCATTCCAAGAGGAATACAAAGGAGGATGCATTCCATCTGAGCAAACACTGTTTTAGAACTATGTACGTCACATTTGTTCTTTATATCTCATACTGGCATTCTAGTTGGTAATCTTAGCAGCGGAATGTGTTGCAATGCTCAGGATATCATACCTTCCAACTGTCCTAATTTGTCAGGGACAATCATGATTAATTTCTGTGGCCCTACTTTCTTAGTTCCTTTTAAAATAGCCCTCTTCCCACTTTGCCTTCAGCTTGCTTCCATTGCAGTAAAGGAGATCAAAAGCAGTTTGCCTTCCATTAACTCAGCAGGGGGGAGAGGAGAGGGAGGAACAGAATCTTGCCCTTCCAATAGACTCAGGAAAAAACAAACTGCTGCACCCACTCCAAGTTTGTTTGTTCTTCCCTATTAACAACTTTTGCAATCTTGACTACTCTCTGGTGCCATATTTGTTCCAGTTTTCATCTGTGAAATGTTGGAGGGTCTGGGACATGGCTCAGAATACTTTGTACAGGTTTGACTGTAACTTGAAATCCCTGAGAGCTTACAACATTTTCTACACTCAAGAAGACTTTTTCTTCAGCATGGCTGTAGCTTCTTTGGCCCTAAGATCACTTTGTGACCTTTCCTCTTTAAGTCAACCAGCCTGGTCGGTCCTTCAGTGTTGCTGTCTCAGGCCATTTCTGCACTACACTGTTATAGTGCTATTATTTCACTTTCAAAATCCTATGGAATCTTGGGATTTGCAGTTTAGGGAGGGGCATTTGGAATTCTCAGCCAGAGAGGTCTTTGTCCTCAGTAAACTACAAACCCAGAATTCCACAGGATGTTGAAAGTGGAATAATAGCGCTACAACAGTGTAGGGCAGAAATGGCCTTATTGGGACAGAGGGAAGATGGAAGGTGAGGGGATATTAGCTTTTCTAGAAGCCTATACTTCAGAATGTGTGGCATGTCAAGTGTTGTTGAGCTGGAGCTCCTATTAGGCCTAGCTAGCATAGCCAACTGTGATAAGTGAGGGGAAGTGCAACCCAAAAGCATCAGGGGAGCCATGTGTTCCCTAATTCTTGTCTGAACTTATCTAGCTAGTCCATGGCTGAAGCAAGATGTGAAGTATGGGTTTCCAAGTCATAGTTCATACCATTAACCACAAGATTTCAAGATGGAAGCAGCTTGAACTAGTCTTAGACCAGGGCTTTCATGGAGGAACAATTTTTGGAACAGCATATTTTAACAGTTTATATCAGGAAGATTCCAAAGGTTTACTGGACACAGAAGCAATGAGCAAAGCCAGAAGCCTTCCAGACCATTAATTCCAGCTCTTAAACTCTTGGCAGTGTTCAAAATGATAATGGAGACTAATAGCAGGGAAGGAAAATAACTCATGTAAGTTCAAAGAATGAATGTTACAAAGCTGATCTTTTTTTAAAAAAACGTCAAATAATCCCCTCTCGGCCAAATATATATAGAATGTGACAGTTGCATGAAATACTACAATAGAAACAGCTCAGTTTGGGACAGAATTAGACAGGCGTGGTTGCACATCCCCTCAAAGTTCACATAATTTCTTATCCCCCACAAAAGTGTGTGTTTGGAAGCAATAGCTGTAAGCAAAATCAAACTTGCAGGCAAGCAAAATCAAACTTTCATGTGGGTGGGGGAACTGTTGAACCACTGTGCAACTCCTGTAAGCTCTGTCCACTTGTGCCCAACACATTTATGTTCATTATGGACATTTGTTTTTTTAAACCAACACAGCTTCATGAAACAAGAAGAGCTTGGCGATTGGATAGCATGTTTTATAGTATTTGTGCTAAATATATAGCTATCTGAAGGCACTAATAAGCTTCCCCTTGGGAATAGCAGTTATGCTAATTGAACAAAGTAGAAAGGCATTAAAGGTTACAGGTATCATTTCTATTTTTTAAAAATTAACAACAACATGACAACACAGCAAGGCTCCCATAGAAACAATGCAGCTGACAAGTGAGCATGTGTTAATTACATTCAGCTCTGCAACTGTTTGGATTAATGTTCCTTACAGTTTTAATCCACTACTCCCCTGGGAGGAATGATTCATCATTCATTCCACATATGAAGCTTTCCAGGTCTTAAGCATGCCCATTCAGTGTATTTGATAGCTTCAAGCCAGTTATGTAGTATTGTACATCCTGCCCTGGTTCATCTACCTGCCAGAATGGCATACAAGGAGCACTGGTTTGTATTTTAGGTTCTGCCAGGTGATACAGGATCTCAGCCAGCAGATGTCCGAATTGCACCTTCCCTAAATATCATTTGAAAGAGAGTTTGCCTTGAGGCCAGTAGGTGCCTTCCTTCTGATCAGGACCATGGTGGTTCAGGTTCATCTAGTTCCACTCTAAGGCCATTTCTGCCCTACACTGTTATAGTACTATTATTACATTCTCAACATCCTGTGGAATCTTAGGGTTTGCAGTTTAGGGAGAGACATGTAGAATTCTCAACCAGGGAGGTCTTTGGCCCCAGTAAACTACAAACCCCAGAATTCCACAATGTTGAAGAAAGTGGAATGATAGCACTATATAACAGTGTAGGGTGAAAATGGCCAAGGTTCCTAGATATAGCTTAATAACAACAGATTGGAACCATCATGTTGATCTCGAGATCTTCTGTTCAAGGGGGAGAACCTAAAGATAAATGTCATAGATTATGATCAATATGCTCTTCTTCTATTTTTGTGTTGGTCATAGAACCATAGAATCTTGAATTTGAATGAAGTCATAAAGGCCATCTGATCCAACCCCTTGTCAGATAGGAATACTAAAGCATTTCTGAAAGATATCCATCCACCCTATGTTTAAGGACCTCCAAATGAAAAAGAGTCCACCACCATCTGGGGCAGTCTCATCCATTCTTGTACAGTCTTACAGTCAAGACATTCTTCCTAATGTTTAGTTGGAATCTCTTTTCTTGTAATATGAATCCAAATTGGATGTTATATCCAACTTCCTCTTTTTCTTTTGGCATATTTGTATTGCTGGTTGTGCATAAAACTTGATTATGTATGTGATATTCTTCTCTGTACATACACGTACAATTTATGGGGAAACCTATTAATTGTGCTTTTGTAACTTCATTACTTGGCTTCATTACTTTTTCTTTTTCAAAGTTTTTTTTTAAACCAAGATTCTTCACAGATTGTTATAAAATTTTATTTTGAACCTTTAACATTTAAAAGTACAAATGTTTGTATATTAACCCAGTGTATTTATGCTGCCAATATTGTTAGCAACAATTTTCATGTATTTATGTTTTAAATTCATTTAAAATATGAGCCCTACTTTTCAGGCTATTGAGTCTTTTCAGAGTTCAGAAAAGTTACTTTTTGAGACTGCAACTCCCATAAGCCCTCAATCAACGTGGTCACTTCTGGCTGAAGATTTTGGGAGTTTGTCCCAAAGGTAAAAATAAAAAAAAATGGAATTTTACTATGTCCTAAGTTTTCTAATCCTTCTGCTTGCCTTTCTGGTATTTCAAGCAAAACAGGTTGAGAGAGAGACAGAGGCCCTTTCCGCATGTGTGTGTGTGTGGGGGGGAACAGGTGAAAACACCCTAAAATGTAGGTTACCTGATGCCGGGTAAGTCCGTCGCCACGCGGAGCAGCGCGAGCTCGCTGCTTCACAGTCCTCCGGCGTCCCAAATGGCGGCTTCTGGTTGGTGGAGGCTCTCCACCAACCGAAGAAGCTCGCCAGCTGGAAGCCCGCTCCCGGTAGATCTGCAGGCATGCACTTGTGCGCGCCTGCAAATCTGCGTCGGAGCCGGGTGACAGAGCAGTATGGGGCTGTGCGCTCCATGCTTTTTAAAAACCTCGAAAAAGAGGTTTTTAAAAAACACGCCACGCGGCTAGTTCCAGCCACTCCTGAGTGGATTCTGGTGTGGAACTATGAAAAGTAGTCCACGCCAGTCCACTCTACGGTGCAGAAGACCTCCGTGAGAGGTCACTCTGCACCATTACAGAAGCCCAGTGCGGAAATGGCCAGAGACAGAGACAGAAGTATTTCTTCATAAAGTTTATACCAAAAAAATGTTCTCTCTATCACATCTGAAAAGTTTCTCTGCCTTCACTTTAAATCTATTCTTTCCTAATGGACAGTTTGCATATCATCAATCTCTCCTGTTCACTAAAAAAAAAATAATATTATATGTGGATTTTTTTTTTTGTATTCATATTCTTGACCATATTCATATTCTTTTATTTACTTTGGCTTATGATTTTTGTGGACATTCTTCCAGGAATAAAACAACTAATGTGCTAGTCCTTAGACTAGAGGTGGGAATCATGTCTCTTCCCCTGGGTGGTTTTAAATGCAGCTCTTAGCCTTCTGCTCCTTTAGGGTCTCTGAAAACTGAACAAACAACATCTGAGGGCCATGCAATTTCGACTTCTGTGTAAACCAAAGATTTTTGAAGGAAAGGGAATTTCCTGGCATGTTCTCTTTTTTCCTTTGTTCCTGGCTTTCCCCCTCTGCTTGACCAATGGGATGGGAGCCATGGATTGCTTTCAGCTCAAAATCAGTTTAGCTGTGCTCTAGACAGAACAGAGTACTTTGAACAGGGAAGTTGCAAAATATTTAGACCTTGTTATACAGAAATGGCCTTCAAAGACAGGCAATGAGTAGCTTGCATACAGCTCATTGTTGCTACTCCTTCAAAAAAAAATCACTAAAATGGTGTGCAAATTCCAAAAATGCTTGCTTTAAATGATTTTTCCCTATGTTGCTGCCAAAGCTCAGCAACATGGCTTCAAACATGCATGAAGCTACAGTTATGGTTCTACATAAGCTTCCTGAAGGGGATGTGTCATAGCACCAAGTTTTAAGGTTCAATTGCTTATGCAGTCCAACATGAAGTGTTGCTGTGTGCCTTCAATTCAAAGTGAAATCTGAAAGACTTGGACATTCTGCTAGCCCTACATTGCAAATAACTTTTCTGAAACTATAGTTTGAAAATATATGTAACAATAACTTACTCATGCTTGGAGTAGACCCAGTGAAGTCCTACTGATTTCTGTGGGTCTGCTCAACTTGGACATAATTATGCTTTGTTACTTATAGGTGAATTGAAGACATACTGAATGGCTGGATTCTGGAGTTCCATTCTCTTGCTTTCTTCTGTATGACAATTACAGAAGACTGTAACAAGAAAATTATAGGAAATGATGACAGTTTCCAACATCCTGACTCATGAAGATCTATGTTTGTTATATCTTCTGCCTAGGCTACTTGCTTTCTGCATAATATGTACTGCATCATGAGCCTGAAGAACTGCTGAATGAATGCTTCCACTAATTATAGTTAAAGAAAGAAATGATGATTAATTATCCATCTGAAATGTCTCTTCAAATCATTATGTTCCAGAATGTCTCTATGCAGTTGGAAATTTACCTCTGTGATCAGTAATGGAAGTAGCTATCGGAGTGAAACATAACTAGTTCTGAAATCATGTCCCAAGTCAGTTTTGCTGGTGACCTGCAGATTTCTACCTTCAACTGGTAAACTGTGGGCTTATTCACTTCCTTCAATCATCTAGATAAATTTCACAGATCATTTTTTGGATCTAGACAATGTATACAGAACAACGTATTCATATGTTTCTGACTTACATCAAAGGTTTATACTAGTACCACTCCGATCCTTACAATTCCATAAATATTTGAATAAAAAAAAGTTATTTTTAATTATTTTTATTGTTCATAATACTATATAACAAGCAGAAATATCTATAAGCATATAAATAGTGTCAATATGATACACTTAACTATATCAACCCATATTTTATTATCAATAACAATGTTGTGCTTTCTTCAATGTTCCAGTGTCTAAATATGGCATCCAGTGCCCTTCCCTTGGAATTCATGCTGTGTCCAACCATCCTTTCCAGAATCACCAATGTGATCTAAAAGAGCCTCCACTTCCAGAAACAGATCCCAATAGAACTCAATGAACAGGACTCAACAAATGACCTCCATGTTTCAATAAATATGCCTTCTTTATGTCATCTTCTTACCTTACTACTTTCTGCCAATTTTTCATTCAAAGCTTAGCACCATATTTTCCTCCACTCATCAATATGTCTATTTTCTTTTCAAACTCCCAATGTCTAGCTACCATTAGTCTTGCTAGATGAGACCCAGCATGGTATATTGGTTTGAGTGTTGGACTAGAATTCTGAAGACCAGAGTTCATATTCCTGCTCTGCCATGGAAACCCATTGGGTGACCTTAGGTAAATCACACTCTCTCAGCCTCTGAAAAAGGCAATGGCAAACCACCTCTGAATAATTCTTGCAAAGAAAATCCCATGATAGGCTCAAGGGTGACTTGAAGGCACACAGCAACAAGAAGGCTTTCTAAGAACAGCCACAGAAAAATGAGTTTTATATGATGAGGATCCTTATTCCTTCCCACAAAGAGGGACAATAGCAAAAGTATGTTGTCATATACTATTTGGTGTTTAGTAGCCTGAGTTATGTAGTTTAGTAATTGGTGCCAGAAATCTGTTATATTGGGGCATGTGAGTCATAAATATGATAATATACCTTTCTGGTTACATCTTTGCAAACATGTGCAAAGGGAAAGGAATTTTTGTTAATATAGCATAGTTTTACTGGTACTCGATTATCTCATATACATTCTCCTCTGTAGATACTGAAATAGTCTTAAATGCAGCTCCAGACCATATACACCATTATTGAAATTACTACTTCATGATACTTTTAAAATTAAATATGCATAAATATTTTATGTCATTCAGTGTACTATTTCGTTGAGCTCATGTAATAATGTCATGCTTTGGATGACCTCCAAATATTCCAAGTGTAGTGATGAATCTAGAGTACTCTAGATGTGAAAATACTCATACTCAAAGCCACATTAACACATCACATGTGAAACTAATGATATGAAGCACCCACTAAATTAAATCATATTTACAGAATGATGAAATCTTGGGGCACAAGATCAGGGCTATGGTGATCAGTATGTAAACTGGGTAAGCAAGCAGTTCCTTTCCCATAAGATAGGTGAGAATCTGATAACCCCAAGCAAATGAAATTTGTACTCCACATATCCTTTCAAATTTACCCCCTGCATTACTGAGGAATATCAGCTGAAATGGCTCCCAATAATTCAATAAGACTGAACTTCTCACATGCCAAACTCTATTCTGTCACTTTGGGATTTATGAAGACAATGTAAGGAAAATAAAACTGAAATACAGGCCTCCTTCCACATTCGTGAGTTTGACCTTCATGAATTTGATTACTTGCGAGGTACATACATGCCTTCCCCCCTCCCATTCTCCTCCTCCCATTCTCTTGTGTTTTGTTGGGCATGGAGAAGAAGGGCAAACATCTGGACAAAGGCAAGCAAATGGCAGGGGGGGTACATGCTTGCCTCTTTTCTTCCCTCTGGAGCTCCCCCTCCCAATCCCTTGCTTCTGGCCCCAGCACAGAGAACTCATGCTGAGCACAAGGCAAGTGAACAAGGCAGAGATTTGTATGAGCCTTCCTTCTCCCCTTCCAAAGCTCCCCCCTCCCATTCCCTTGCCTCTGGCCTTGGCGCACAAAAAGATAAGGGAATGGGAGTAGGGAGCCTTGGAAGAGAACAGAAGGGGGGTCATGGGGGAATTAATCATGTTTTTTACAATTTTGTGAGGGTTCTGTGCCCTGAACCCTCACAAAAGTGGACAGGCTGCTGTACATTGGTTGAACTATAAAGTAGGTAGGCTCTTACAGTGCAATTGTAGCTGTGTGGCACTGGGGAGGCAAAAACAGGTTTTGCTGCTCCCTTCTGCCTATGGACATATTTCCTTTCCCCCTTCCTCCTGTGTAGCTGCTCCAGCTCTTGTGAAATGCTACATACAGGGGTGAGAGGGTCCTTATGCATGGGGGTGGGTAGGTTATAGAACACAGAGAAGTAGGAATCCTTGAAAAATCAGTGGTAGGGGAAAAGGTCAGTGCTCCCTTTACAGGAGCTTCCACATGATTTTCAAGGTTGCCTGACCTTCTGTAGCATTGGAGATGGGTTTGGGAAGGTTGCTTTGAGAGAGAAAAAGGGGGACAAGATCTTCTAGCAGCCCAATCATAAGTAAAATAAATCTAACTTCACACCCATGTGCACAGAAAAATTGTCTAGGTCCAGGGCATGGGCAGCAAGGCTTGCCAGATGCAGACTCCAGGACTGGGACAGGGAATCAGTACTGGGTCAGGAGGCCAAGGGTCAGAGTGCAGCAAGTGCAAGGCAACAGAAGTGTCAAGAGTCTCAAGGGCCAGAGGCAAAAGGCAGGTCAGAGTCCAGAGGTTAGCCATCAGGAACACTGAGGCATCCAGAGATACTACAAGCAACACAGGAGACCACATTGCTGTAGCAAAGGCTAAAGTGTACACCCAGCCCTTATATAGCTGGTTCCTGGCTGCTCCAGCTGCCTTGCATCTGGGCAGCCAACTGTGTCTGAGGTACTGGGCAGGATTCTGCAAAGAATGAGTTCGAGGCCAGGCTCCTTACAGGCAGAATCCTGCAAGGACTTAGTCACTGACTGATCCCTTACAGAAATCCACTTTCTAGACAAATGTAAAATGGACTGGGTAATTGTTGTGTATTTATCAGTAAGTCTATTGTCCATTTCTCATGAGATTTCACATTTAGACATCCTTTCTTTTTCTATCCACAAGAAAGACTTTATGAAAAGAGATACAGAAAACGGGCTGAAAAGAACTCACTTCCCATCTTTCCAGGAGCATTTGTTCCTTGTGAAAAATTGAAGGAGGAATATTGGCAACTTTTGCAGCAGTGAACAAATCCATTTGAGGTCAAAAGGTACAGGTGCCAAGCTGGTATCATTTGAACATGAAGGCCAGAATTCCAGAATTCAAGCATGGGAATGATGCCTTATGAGGATGTAGCATCCTTCCCAGTGATCCCAGAGACTTTCTGAGCAAAATATTTGGCACTTCCCATGGGAAACTGATAAGGGATTTGTTACTTTCCCTCTTCTTGAATGCGCTTTGTTGTGGGGAGCTACAGTTCAGCCCACCAATATATAGAAGCCAGTTGTTAACATATGTACATCTATCAACAGGTTGCCACAGTAGGTGCATAATTGAGTACACAAGTAGTATGCACACATGCCAAGTCTCAGCCATTTCTCCAAAGAATCCATAGTTGGCAGGTATCAATGTTGCCCACATATGCTGAAAGTATGGCAGTATAGACCAAAGACTGAGACCAACTTAAGTATACTTCAGGGGAGAAAAAGAACTACAATCAATCTAAACTCAATTTTTCCACACACTTCTCTGGCTCACAAACCTAACTATCCATGGCTTCCTATTATATAGCTGGTTGCCTTGAATAATATTGATTCTTCCCTTGTACCTCTGTTGCATTGTTTCACTTTCTGGCTTGCTTAAACTAATCCTGGCTATTCAATCCCTCTTGGTTGATATTAAGTTTTATTTCCATTTCTCTCTAGTTAGATTCCTTTTCAGTGCCTCATTTAAATTTTTTCCATCTGAAGTTGCACCATGTGATCCAGCTGCAGAGATAACATTCACTAGGAAAAAAGCTCCTTTCTCCCCTCCAGTGCTATTATCCACTATAATCCTGGTACTTCTAATTACAGGCATCATATTGGCTATAGTTACCTATCTTTATGGGCCATGACTATAGTTCATCTTCCCTATGTTCCATTCATTTCCTAGACCTTTGTACAGATCCCCTTGCTTTTATGTGAAGAAATCTTTTGAATGTCATATTTAAAACGGGTGAAATCATTTCAGGATTTAATGCGTGCTCTGCAGGTATTAAACAGGGATGGAAATAATATTTTAAAATATTTTTAAAATGGTCAAAATGTGTTTCTTAAGTGTTAGAAAGCCTTGACAAGGAAAATCCTAGACTCATGAAAATCTTCATAGTTTGGGACTTACTCTACACAAAATTCACTCATGGTGGTTTTTAATTTTCTTGCATAGGAAGAACATTTGCACTGAAGAACAGTTGCTGGAAAATGCTGTTTTCTGTGGAGAAAAACCATATGTGAATTTTATGCACAATACGTTGTCAATGAAAAGCATCTCAAACAGTCTCAGAAAACTTGCAGTGGGAAGAAAATTACTAAAAACAGCAGCAACAACACACACACACACACTCCGTACTTACTTCAATACTCATTAGGGATGCTTATTCACCTTTGTCATCATTCTGTCCCTGAGATTGCTGACCACTCCCAGGATCCTCTGCAAGCTTGTTCTGTCCATCGAAGCCATCCAATGCCTGGCTTGTCCCAATTTCCTCCAATCAGGAAGAAATTAGAGTTGTAGTCCAACATTAAACTATCTAAGCTCTGAGTGTGGCACATCCTTTCCTATGACAGTCACCCATCTATCTCCACCACCTTCAGCCTCCCAAGGGTCTTCTTCCTGAAATGATTTCACCCGTTTATTCTTCTGCCTTTTACACTTGGCTGTGCCCAAGATTGTATCTGTCTAAACAACTCAGAGTCACCATTTCTGGGAAACTATAAATACTATAACTAAGACAAAGTACATGTAATATAAATAACCACATATTCATTCTTTGCTTATCTTCCATTCCCTTCTTTCTCTCCTGTTGCTTGTTTCTGTTTTAGGTCCCTGGGGTAGGGACCTGCCATGTCAGTTCTCAGTTATGTTTCAGATACATAGCCAGAACTATATAAACTTAGTAGCTGTTATCATTGTCAGAACTTGTAAATATTACATTTTGGGAGACTACAGTTGTCCAGCTCATTTGGATTCCTGCAATATGTTCTATGTGGTGCCACTTTTGAAGAGTACTCAGAAACTTCAGCTCATCCAGGCAGCTGCTGCGGTCAGATTATTAACTTGGGTTGGCTACAGGAGCATGGAACTGTCTTGCTGTGATAGCTCCACAGGTTCCCAGTCCATTTTTGGGCACAACTCAAAGTGCTGGGTATACCCTATGAAAGCTTATATGCCTTGGATCCAGGTTATTTGCCAGATCACATCTCTCCATATGAGCTTGCTTGTATTTTGAGATCTTCTGGGGAGAGCTTTCTTTCTGCGCTCCCACTGTCCCAGGTACATCCATTGGGAACATGGGAGAGGGCCCTCTTAGCAGCTGCTCCCAGTTTCAGGAATTTCCTTCCCAAGGAATCCTGACTGGCACCTTTCTTGTTACCCTTTCATAGGCAGGGCTATGCTTTTGCTTTGGCAGGACTTAGTGGACTGGTTGCTCATGAGGAAAGGGCTTTAAATAATGTGTTGTGCTGTCTATCGTAGGAATGAATCAATTAATCAACGAATGAATTGACTTTCGGTTTACCAGTGCCCCAAAGGGATGGATGAAAGAAAAAAACCCAAAAACATTAAACACATAGATAATTTTCTAAAAAAAACTGTCTGAAAACCAGACAGTTAAAACAGCCAGAGAAAGTTCAAGGACTAAACATGAGAAAGAGCATGGTCCCACTTGTCCCCCAAAAGATTAGCTGCCTCCCCCCCCCCTTTTTAGTGGACATTCTTTTAATTTTTTTTTAATTCTAAACTTTAGTGTGATATTGTGATTGATACCTGTTTTGTAAGCTGCCTTGAGTCCCAGGATTGGGAAAATTTTAGAAATAAATAAATACTCTCCCAGCCAGAAGAGCCATAAAAATAAAATTTTCGAAGAATTACAGTTCGCCCAAAGTAATGTTTTGCAGTGATAACAGAAGTAGCAATAGTTGTATGTTTGTCCAATATGATGAATTCTTTGCTGGAATAAAGCAATGACAGATTAAGTGCAATTTCTCTAAGTAAGTGCAAGTATATCTTAGTTAATGAAATAGACATGTTCCTGAATTTTACTTCTTTAACAAAACATTTGGTTCCAAAAGTAGAAATAAAGATGAAAAAAATAGGGATAAGCTCTTACACTACAAAAGAGAAGAAGTGTCAACATGTTTCAGGACACTTTTTATTCAAAACTAACACAACACACATATGAAATGAAACAACCAGGTCAGGCAAGCTTTGCATAAGTAAACAAAAACACGTTGAATCACTTGAAATCTTCTTCCAAAATGTATCCAGGGATTTTTTTTTCTTTCAGCAGCCTTCACTTTTCTTAAGATTTCCATTTTGGTGGGCAATTTTTTTTTCTTTTTTCTTTTTTTTTTCTTTTGAGGATAGCTGGTGAGGTAGGATTGTCTCCTTTCCCTGTTTCTCTCTGCTTTGCTGCTCGTGTTTGCACAGGAAGGAATTCTGGAGGCAGCTGCCATTTACCTTGCCAGTTGTTGAGAGGTGGGGAGGCTCACACAGTCACAGCTCAATCTAGAGCTACAGCTTTCTCAGCTCAAGCTTTCCTGCAGTTTACTACTGCAACCCAATACCACAAGTACCACTCTGTTTCCACAGCCCTCCTTCACCATCCTCTCAGTGCCAATGCTGCTTAAAAACATCCTCCTATGCAAAAAACGATGAGTAAATGGGGTGGGGTTGGTCTGAGCAAATGTAAAAAGACTTTGTAAAAGAGAGCTCCTTTGTCAGAAGCTTTGTTAACTGAAGCATGTGTGTACATTTGTATATGACATTTGTTACTGTGTTTATTCATTCTACTTATATGTAAAGGTATGGTGGGATTCTATTCATGTCTGGTGGTTCTTAACTTTTGACACTGAGATGTAATAATGTTTAGTTATTTCCCCCATTTCTGCAGAAGATAGGCATGTAGCAATGAGATCCTGGTCCTCAAGTCCTGCCTTCTGTTATTTCACATGAAAGTAGTTTGTTCTCTGACTCTGCTTGGCCATCTCTGTTCACTCTACCATGGCCTAAGCTATGTTGCAATTGAGATCTTCTGGCTTGTACTCAATGTGATATGTATTGCTTCTGGTAATCAACTTGCAGAAAAATATTAAAATCAAAGAACGTACTGAGATTTGATAGTTTTCAACTGTTAGAGTGATGAAATAGTAAAGGACTAATGTCTTGATTCTGTGTGTACATCTTTATCAATATAGACAGATATCTCTCTGTATCTCTCTCTCTCACACACACACACACACATACACACCATATATCCAAATACGTCCATATATCTGCCACCGTACATCAGTATCTATGGCCATTTCCACCCTACACTGTTATAGTGCTATTATTCCACTTTCAACATCCTGTGGAATCCTGGGGTTTGCAGTTTAGGGAGATGCCTTTAGATTTCTCAGCCAGATTGCTCTTTGGCCTCAGTCAACTACAAACCCCAGAATTCCACAGGATGTTGAAAGTGGGATAACAGCACTGTAACAGTGTAGGACGAAAAGGTCCTATAACTATCTCATTATACAGTGTTTTAAATCATCTCTGTCACTCGTATTTGCCTGTCTATCCAAATATTTTCACAGTATCACCCTTCTCCATAAAAAGGGTGATAGATAGATACCTAATTATTATTTTTAGGTGATAAATTTGCAGAGTATCAGAAACTGAAATATGCATGCTGGAGAATGCAGGGGAAAGTGATGATTACCTAGTCTAAATAATTGATCAGGACCCAGTGATTACATTCATTGAAAACATTGAAGAAATAATGACACTTCTAAACTTTACTCCTCTGCCAAGTTTTCTAATAGAGCAGGGTTGTTTAGCAATTGCAATAGCAGCTCCATAGAAAAGCTACAGTGTTGAACTCAGACCTGGAACATGAGCCAGAATGATGGATCAGTACAAAAGAAGTGTAGCTTTTGTAAAGGAAAATCATGTTTCACACATCTATTATTAAAGGGATGCTCTAGTAGCTCTGTTGGACTCTCCAGGACAGGTAACACATCTTTGAATACTTTCTTCACACAGAAAAGCAACATCTAAGAAAGAAGAGAAAGTAGTGGTCATTTTTGAAGTGCAGATGCCTAACACGATAGTCACTATAGTTATGCTCACAAATAGAATCCAGAAAAGGCAGGCCAGGGAGGTCGTTATCAGCAAACTAGTTTTATGAGTGTTTGTTTCTACCAAAAGCATATATCTTGAAAAGTTAGTAGGTCCTCCAAAGAAGACATAGCCTGTCAAACAGCACTGAATTTTCACAAAGGGTTCATGTCTTCACTCGATAGTGTGTATATAAGTATGTACATCAGGGGTGAGCAATTATGGAAAGATGGGGCTGCATCAACCCCTCAGGAGATTTTTGGATCTGCATCTGCTTATACAGAAAATCAATTTTTTTGGCCCCCAGATGCCCTCTTGGGGACAAGGTAGCCATTTTCACCATGATTTTGGGCCTTCATGGTCCATTTTAGGCCCAGGAGATGCCTTTTTAACAGCAGGAAGTGAAGTCATTGTTTCAAAAAAAAAAAAAAAAGGCCTTTCTTGGGCCAACATTGGCCCATGGTGAGCCCAAAATGTGGTAGAAATGCTCCCATACCTCCTAGAAGACATTTTGGGGAAAACAAATTTTGAAAAAAAATCAAAGTAGTGGAGTTGAACAGTTGAGTGAATAGTGGAGGTGAACAACTGGCTCTGCAGATGGTACCACAAGGAACAATTTGGGTTTTTGGACCACAGTATGTATTTCCATGAAGATGGTCTTCTGGCAATGGATGGGCTGCACTTTGCACCCGTTGGCAAGAATGTTTTTGCTAACAGTCTTGCAAATCGGATCAGGAGATCTTTAAACTGAGTTCAGCCAGGGCAGGAGAAAGTATGATTCAAGGCAAGGATCCAGGGAGTGTTGGGCAAAAAATCCAAATGATATAGATAGACCAGGCCAAGTAGTACTAGAGACCAACAGTGGGAGGAAAAGCAACTTTAGTAAAGGACTTGCAGGAAGGGCACATGATCTTCAGTGTCTCTACATTAATGCACAGAGCATGGGGAATAAGCGAGATGAACTCCAACTCTTAGTACAGAAAAATAAATATGATTTAATAGGCATTTCTCAAACCTGGTGGGATGAGTCTCATGACTGGAATGTAGTAAGAGGGGGGCATAACCTATTTTGCAGAAATAGACCAAGCAAGAACAGATGAGGAGTAGCTGTATATGTCAAGGATGTTTTCACCTGTGAAGAGATCCATGACTTAAATCCAGGAAGCCAGGTCGAGAGGATCTGGGGAAGAATAAAGGGGGTGAGAAACAATAGGGATGTGATTGTGGGGGTTTACTACAGACTTCCAAGCCACCCTGAGTACTTGGATGATGCCTTCCTGGAGCAGATGACCACACATTCAAAAAGGAGAGATGCAGTAGTAATGGGAGACTTCAACTATCCTGATATATGTTGGCAGTCAAACTCTGCCAAGACTACAAGGTACAACAAGTTCCTCGCTTGCCTTGCTGACAATGTCATGGTCCAGAAGGTAGAAGAGGCAACAAGAGGATCCACTATTTTAGATCTCATCCAGACCAACAGGGATCACCTTGTTAATGAGGTGGAAGTGGTGGGATCTTTAGGGGGGACTGACCATGCTCTATTGGAATTTGTCATTCAGTGGGAAGGAGAAGCCAAGTATAGCTAGACACACATCCTAGACTTTAAAAAAGCTGATTTCTGTAAACTTCGGGAGATACTGGCTGAAACTCCATGGTCAAGAATACTGAAAGAGAAAGGAGTTCATGACAGCTGAAAGTTTCTTAAAAGTGAGATACCGAAGGCACAATTTAAAACTCTGCCAATAAGCAGGAAAAATGGCAAGTGTGTAAAGAAACCAGAATGGTTGACTAAAGAATTCTCAGCTGAGCTAAGTGTTAAAAGAAACATGTACAGGAAATGGAAGAATGGTGCAATCACCAAAGAGGAATTCAAATAGCCAGGATGTGTAGGGAGAAGGTCAGAAAAGCTAAAGCACAGAATGAACTCAGGCTTGCCAGAGACATTAAAAACAATAAAAAGGGTTTTTTTAGATATGTCCGCAGCAAAAGGAAAAACAAGAAAATAATAGGGTCACCTCACAGAGAAGATGGCCAATTACCAACAGGGGAAAGAGAAAAGGCAAAACTGCTCAACATGTTCTTTGCCTCAGTTTTCTCCCAAAAGGATGGAAGTACTCAATCTGGGGGCTGGGGAACAGGTGGGGAAGCGGGGGAAATGCAGCACACAATTGGTAGAGAAGTAGTACAGGAATACCTGGCTAAACTAGATGAATTCAGGTCTCCAGGCCAGATGAATTACATCCAAAAATATTAAAAGAACTGGCAGAAGTCATTTCAGAACCACTGACAATAATCTTTGAGAACTCTTGGAGAACAGGAGAAGTCCCAATAGACAAATAGGGCAAATGTCCACTTCTTCAAAAAGGGGAAAAAAGAGGACCCAAATAATTATCAGCCAATCCAGCCTGACATCAATACCAGGAAAGATCCTAGAGCAGCTCATTAAACATTTTGCAGCTCATTTGTAATTACTTGGAAAGCAATGCCGTAATCACTAAGAGTCAACATGGATTTCTCAGAAATAAGTCATGCCAGACTAATCTTATCTCTTTTTACAATAGAGTTACAAGCTTGATAGATGAAAGGAATGCTGTGGACATAGCATATCTTGATTTCAGTAAGGCTTTTGACAAAATTCCCCATGACATTCTTGCAAAGAAGCTAGTAAAATGTGGGCTGGACAGGGTTACTCTTAGGTGGATTTATAATTGGTTGACCAACCAAACCCAAAGGGTGATCACCAATGGCTGCTTTTCATCCTGGAGAGAAGTGACTAATGAGGTGCTGCAGGGTTCTGTCCTGGGCCCAGTGCTATTCAACATCTTCATCAATGACTTGGATTTCGGAATAGAGGGCATGCTGATCAAATTTGAAGATGACACCGAATTGGGAGAGGACAGAGGACAGGATCCAGAGGACAAGATCAAAATTCTGTGAGGACGAAGGACAGGATCAAAATTCAAAATGACCTTAACAGATTGGAGAGCTGGGCCAAAGCTAACAAAATGAATTTCAACAGAGAGAAATGAAAGGTCGTACACTTAGGCATAAAAAATGGAATGCACAAATATAGGATGGGGGACATGTGGCTGAAAGGAATCTTGGAGTCTTGGTAGACCACAAGCTGAACATGAGTCAGCAGTGTGCTGTGGAAGTCAAGAAAGCCAACACAATTCTTGGTTGCATCAATAGGAGTATAGTGTCTAGATTGAGGGAGGTAATGGTACCATTCTATTCTGCTTTGGTTAGACCTCATTTGGAATACTGTGTCCAGTGCTGAGCAACTCAGTTGAGGAAGGATATCAACAAGCTGGAGCATGTTCAGAGAAGGGCGACTAAAATGGTGAAGGGTCTGGAAGCCATGCCCTATGAGGAACGGCTTAGGGAGCTGGGTATGTTTAGCCTGCAGAAGAGAAGGTTAAGAGAGGACATGATAGCCATGTTTAAATATTTGACAGGATGTCCTGTCAAGGAGAGAGTGGGCTTGTTTTCCACTGCTCCAGAGACTAGAACAAGGAACAATGGATTCAGGAAAGGAGATTCCACCTGAACCTCAGGAAGAACTTCCTGACGGTCAGAGCTGTCCAGCAGTCGAATATTCTACCTCGGAGTGTGATGGAGTCTCCTTCTTTGGAGGTTTTTAAGCAGAGGCCGGATGGCCATCTGTTGGGAGTGCTTTGATGTGTGTTCCTGCATAGCAGGGAGTTGGACTGGATGGCCCCTGTGGTCTCTTCCAACTCTATGATTCTATGATTGTAAACATTTTTTTTTTTGGTCCCTGGGGAAGGAAGAGAAATGTGAGATTCTCAAATAGATTGGTGACCTTTTCTGATGCTCAGTAGAGGAGGTATTGCACAAGCACAATGCTACAAAATTTTTACAGAGTAGGATGATGAGTGGCATGTTCTCTCAGTTAAGGGAGACTGTTTAACTCATGATAACAGACTTTTCTCTTTATGAAAAAAGCATGCACACACACAAACACAGAGACAAAAACTCTTGGGATGCTCCCATACATCGCACCCATGCTCCCAGCACTAGCAAGCAAAAGATAAGGTGCAGCTATTCTTTATTTTTCTCCCTAACTTCTCCACCCCTCACTCCCACCCTCCACAGTAAGAAAATAGCTGGACAAAGCAGAGGGAAATGCAGAAAGGTTACAAATAGAGGAATATGTCACCTGGATATGCCATTAAACATTGGTTCTCAAACTCTGGCCCTCCAGAGGTTTTAGACTTCAACTTCTAGAGGTTCCAGTCTGCATAGCTAATGGTCAGGAATTCTTGGAGGTGAAGCCTGACACATCTGGAGGACCAAAGTTTGAGAATCATACAATTGTGGAGTTTAAAGTACAAAACCGTCAGCACGATATGGTGGTTTGAGTGTTGGACTATGTGCCTGGAGACCAGAGCTTGATTCCCTGCTCAGCCATGTAAACCTAGAGGGTGACCTTGGGCATTTTGTATACTCTCATTCCTCAGAAAACCCCATGATAGGGTCATCATAACTCAGACATGACTTGAAGGCACACAACAACAACAGGTACAAAACACAGCAGTTGCAAAATAAAGGCCTCACCAGGAAGCAATGATAAAGGTGCTTTGGGTTAATTCAAAGTACATCACTATAGAGAAAGTCACAGCTTTTGCTCCCATGTTTCTGCCAACTGCTTATATCCTGTTTTCAAACGTTCACCTGGATGTTCAGATTACACAGACAAGCTTGCAGGAGAAAAAGGCCATCCCAAGAGCAACAATCTGCAAATAACAAAGAAACCCTGGCCAAAGTGTTCTGCAGTCCAGCATTTTTACGTATGGACTTGAGAATGTAGTGAAAGAGTTTTCAGCTTTTTAATTAGTTGAAATAGCTTTGGTGGAAAACTTCTGTTTCAAATAGACCCTCCCCAAACATACTTTTGATCACTGCAAGATTAAGCAGGGTGGGGGGTGGAAAACAGATAGTGATAGCTTACAAGTCATTGTGGTATTGCATCTGCTTTTTGGTTTTATTCTGAACGTTATGTGTTTGCAGTAAATAGGCTTTCCTTTCTATGAAACTGAACATATTTTTTTTGGAGCATAAAACTGAGGGCTCAAAGAGGATGTGAGGGCGAACTGGCTGCGACATCTGTCACCCCATTGATTGCCAGGGTTGATTCGGCTGATCTGGCTGGCTAGGCGGGTGTCCCCTTCCTCCCTCACCGCTCCATGTGCGTCCGTCCCAAAGCTGCGCGCTCGGTGGAAGAGGACAACCATCCCAGATAGAAGGAGTGTACCGTTCTTCGGTCAAGGGTATACGATAGCTGCGCTCCCCTGCTAGAACCTCCAAACAAAACTGAGGGCTCAAAGAGTGTGTCTGTCTTCTAGCCACACCAGTCTGGTTTTACATGAAAAGCCCCCGCCCCCATCTTTTTTGTCACAATGTTCTTGATACCCAGACTCTATGACAGTCATTTTATGATGCTGCTTAGAACTATCAAAACCCCAAATTCACCATGGGCCCTCAAAAGTTAGAGATCTCTGGTTTTTATCTAACAAATGGATGAGCAAATTGCAGCATTGCCCATATTGTTGGACTGCAGCTCCCAGCGTTTCTACCACTGCCTTTGCTGGTTGGGGCTGATGGAGGCCTCAATGCTGCAACATCTGGAGGGCTGCACTTAGCGTACTCTGGACTAACAAATTACAAAATGATACAGTCAAGATAACAAGGCACATTCAAATCAGTCAACTGAATATTTTTGATTTATCAACTCTTCTCTTGCACACCTGGCCTCTAAGGACCACCACTATTCTTTTAGGGAGAATCATTTAAACAGTTGTTTGCAAGAAGGGCAGACATCAGTGATTGTTTTTATTGGAACTTCAATTTTCTTTCTTGATATTCTTTCCTCACCAGAATACACACAGCACCTTTAGATTTTTAACTGCCCTGGCAGCTGTTCTGTGTTTGCACTGCAGCACACTAGGAGTAATTGTATTATTATTAAAGCAGAATGCAATACCAAATAAACAACTTCGGCTAAGATCTAAGCAGCACTGCACACTGCAAGGAAACATTCCTATTTGATTGATATGGTATTTGTTATAACAATAAAACCCAGACTTTCCCTCCCTTTTTTTGCTGTAACAGCACTTTGGAATGAAGGCTTTATGAATTATTTTTCAATAACTCCCAAATCTCCTTCCTCATAAGTGTACATCTCTAACTGTCAACCTTTGGATTTCCTTCCCTCTGCATTTCACAAATCTGTTTTGTGTTTCCTTATTATCTGAACTTGATCTTCCCACAGGCCCCTAAAATGATGGGCTTATAATGCTCTAGTATTGATTATAAGCAGTACCTCTGGGGTTCAGCATGTTGCTTTTAATCCATTCCTCTCCCACTCACCTGGTTCCTAATCTGAATCAAATGCCTGACTATTTTTTATACAAGATTGGATTGCAGAGGCTCAGCTTTAGTTTCTGAGTTTAATTTCCCATATTAAATTTGGGAAGGATGACAGTTTTCCTTTACTATCCCTTCCTGGTGCATACAAAGTTGAAGTCATCCTCTGGCTGACTTGTTTGTTTTCTGGTACTTTCCCTCTGTATTTCCAGCTATGAATGTTGCCTTCTAACATTTCTATTACAGTGGTCTCTCCACTTTTGCGAGGGTTTGAGGTGCAGAACTATTGCAAAAGTGGAAAAACTACGAATAATTCTCCCCATCCACAATCCCCCTCCTATTTCCTTCCAGAGCTGCCAACTTCCATTCCCTTGCCTTTTGTGTACTGAAGCCAGAGGCAAGGGAATGGCAGGGGGGAACTCAGAAGGGAAGAAAGAAGACTCATGCACGCTTCCCCGACTTCCCCTTCCTTTTGCCTTGGGACAACTTCCCGGTGCTTACTCCAGAGGCAAGGGATTGGGAGGGGGAGCTCTGGTGGGGAGAAGGAAGGAGCCTGTGTGTGCCCCCCCCCCATTTCCTTGCCTTTTATCTGGGCGCTTGCCTTCCTTTGAACCTGGCAAAGGGAATTGCAGGAGTCGAATTGGTAGGGGGAAGGCACGTGCATGCCTCGCATATAATGAAATTCACAAAGGTCAAACCTGTAAATGTGGAAGGAGGACTGTACTTTCTAACATCTTTCGGAGATTTAGCTCTACATCTTATTTATTTGTTTTAAGGATTTATTTAATTCATTTATCTTTAGCTTCTTGGAGCTTTTATATATTGCTACCCCAAGGACTCTGATGGAACAGATTCTAGGCTGCATTAGTAGGACCATTGTGTCCCAAATGATGGGAGTAATTGTTCCACTCTGTTCTGTGTTGGTCAGACCTCACCACGAATATTGTGTCCATTTCTGGGCACCACACATCAAGAAGGATATTGACAAGTTGGAAACTGCCAAGAAGAGGGTAACCAAGATGGTAAAAGATCTGGTAACCAAACCTTATGAGGAATGGCTTAGGAAGCTGGGTATTTCTGACTTGAAGAAGACAAACTTGATAGGTGATGTGACAACTTGATAGGTGATATTAATGGGTGTCATATGGAAGAAGGAGTAAACCTGTTTTCTGATGCTCCAGAGAACAAAATATTAATCAATGGATTCAAATTACAGGAAAAGAGATTCCATGCAAACATTAGGAAGAACATCTTGACCATAAGAGCTGTTCAAGGGCAGAATAGGCTGCCTTGGAGAGTGATTGACTTCCCTTTGGAGTTCTTTAAACAGAGTTAGGATAGATATCTTTCAGAAATGCTTTATTTTGTATATTCCTGTATAGTGGGGGAGGGGGTTGGACTCGATGGCCCTTGAAGTTCCTTCCAACTCTATGACTCTGATTCCAAGGGCAGTAGCTACCTACCCAGCCCCAGTGTTAAGGACAACATAGTTTGAAACAACATAGTTTTAACTGCCTGCTGCAACTAAAAAGGGATGGATTCAGCCTGACTTACCTTGGAAGGGAATTCCACAGGGTTCTGGTACAAAGAAAACTTTGTCATGTCTACTCATCAATCTAGCCATGTGAGGTGATCAACAGAGCCTCTGCTCCAGGTATCGGAGTTCAGGGAGATCCATATGAGAAGAGTCAGACTTTTCAGAAATCCTGGTTCCATGCAAGGATGAAAGAGACAAAATGCTTATGGCTGGGTTGGACACCTAAGAACCCAAGACAAAACTTTCTGGGACAGACTAAAGGCCTACTGAGTTTGGAACTGTGTTCCATATTGAGCTTTCCTATCATCTGAATTGGAAAGAGAAGTAGTACCGCTGCTGCTGCCCCTGCTCCCATCATCATCATCACCACCACCACCACTACATCCCAGAATCTCCCAACTGATGTAAAAAGGGCCCAGGCTCTGAGAAACTCAGATTTCCACCCTACACTGTTACAGTCCTATTATTCCACCTCCAACAGCCTGTGAAATCCTGGGGTTTGCAGTTTAGGGAGGGGCATTTAGAATTCTCAGCCAGAGAGCTCTTTGGCCTCAATAAAGTACAAACCCCAGAATTCCATAGAAGGTTGAAAGTGGAATAATAGGACTACAACAGTGCAGGGCAGAAAGGCCCACAGTATTTGTATTCATGTGATCCTCATTTTTCACACACACAGCACTGTAATATATGTGCCTTCAAGCCACTTGTTGACTTATGGTGATCCCATGAATTTCATAGAGCAAGGAATACTCAGAGGTGGTTTTGACAGTTTCTTTTTCTGAAATATAGCCTACAACATTTGGTAATCATTGGTAGTCTCCCATCTAAGTACCAACCAGGCTGAACCTGCTCAGCTTCCAAGGACAGGATCTGGTACATTTAGGGCATAGAAGTGGTGGACACAGCACTAACCCCTCAATCCATCTGGTTCAGTGGTTACAGTAGAATTCTGAATGCTAAAAATGTAAACATCCTATTGAACTAACTATTGCAGGATTATCTGCATTGATCCAGAATCCAAATTACACATCACTGATACCTTTATTAGTTTAGCTAGGAATCAAAAAAACATTTTGATAGGTTTTGAAGCTCACTGGCTTCTTCATCAATTAAAGATTGTTAAAAACGTTAAGCAGAGGGGGAAAAAATTGTCGCTGCAGTTACAAAAACCTATATGTCTCATTTTAAGTTCTGTCTGTTACAGTGAGTGCTTTCATGGTGGCAGAAAGCTGAGTCCTCCATGACCCAAAACAGGTCAAAGAATAACAGGGTGAACAGTTGTAAAATACAAGATCCAAAATCCACAAACAGTGATAAATTTTTTAGGCCAACTAAAAAGCAGAGTTTCCTGGATTTTCTTGTATTTGCTGTATGGCCAACATAGCTATCCCTGAATATGTTTTGATGGTTGCAAAGAAGGCCATAAAATTTCACTTCTCCATTATAGCCATAAAGTCTCTCTCCTAGAGCCATAAAGTCCCTTCTCTTTCCTGACCCTTTCCAATGAATCTAGAAATCCCTTCTTTTGGATTCAACTGATTGGGTCTTATTTTGTAAAAACATATGGAGGACTTCACCACAGATCATAATGTACTGTGAATGTTCTGGTTATACAATACTGCAAGGCTTTTACATGTGTGGCACTCAGGAATTTGCATGAGCTATAGGATTAAACATGGATTTAATACAAACATGAATATAGAGTAAATACGGATATAGAATTTTCAAACTGTTACATATCTTTTCTTGCAAAATGTAAAATCAGACTTATCAGAGAGACCGTTGAGCTCAAGTACAGCAGCTTTAGAATCTGCTACAAAATGAACTTGTTGACAATTTCTGTTTCTCGCCCAAGAACTGTGCAATTTTCCTGTTTATGCCTCTCCCACTGTTTTGTAGTACGTTATGTTTGACAGGCTCCACGGGTGGATGTCCACTTGCTTGCTCCCTCAAGCTGGGACTTAGCATCTGTACTACAGGGCTGGAATGTCAGTTTCATCAAAAATCCAATAGAGCTCCAACAGTTCACAGTATAACCCTATTTGATTGCAATAGTAAGTGTTTAATAGGTGATTTCGTTGTCTATGGGTCTTCCCCTCCCCCTTTACAGAAACCAAATTGAAGGGGGGGGGCTAGCATGATAAACTTTACCCAGCCTGTGTTGCTCAGAAATGAGCAGTTCTGAGAGGGGGAAACCCAGTTGGCAGCAGGGTGTTAATATGTCAAAGCTGCTGAAAAGAATTGTTGTGGATAAAGTTCATGAAATCAGATCAAGCCATTAGTTGCATTTTTTGTTACCTTTAAAGAAAATGGTGGCAGCAGATAGTCATTGGCTTCCAGTCCATGTTGACTGGGTGTTATTTTTACCAGCCTATGTTCAGGTCTTCATTTTTCCTCCTGTTTTTTCAACTTGCTTTTCATAGTTTTTGGAAGGAAATAATGAACTCTAAAGTCTGCTTTATTGAGATATGAATAGAATTTCAACCCACCACTTTTTACCAGTTGCCTTCCCACTGTGTGAAAGGAGTAACAATTAATAGCAGTAAAATTGCTCAGCTGCCACAGATAACCAACCAAATACAATAAAAAAAATCCATATTTTTGCCCAAAAGCTCACCAGCATAGCTACTATTTCTTATTTACATTTTCGTCCCACAATTCACAGTTACATTTCATGTTTTATTACAGATTTTATATATGTGTGTGTGTGTGTGTGTGTGTGTGTGTGTGGCTTACATAGGAATGGACCAATCTATTTTACTGCGTATAATTTTCATTTTTTTAAAAAAAAGCACATGTTCATTATATCTCATTTCTACATCAATTTGCTTTTAGAAGGGAAGAATGGACAAAAATCTCACATGAAAATGTGTATCAATATTTCCACATAGTCCTCAAAAATCCACACATTTCTGTATACAGTTTCTACTAACCCTCATGTATATTGTTCTGTGCATGTGCATGTGTGTTTAAACTTGAACTACACAATTTGTGGAGTATTTTCTTGGTCAAAAAAGAATTTCACTGTATTGCAGTTTAGGTCTGGATTACAGTCAGGATTAGTATTAGGTCAAAATGTACACTTCTTGTACTGTGGGGAATTTTGTGACCCCAATTAGAAATCTAATGTCCTTCTAATGAGAAAAAAAATTGATTTTCCCTGCATTGGATGAATCTACTGATAACCAGATCATTTATACTTTTTCACACAGTTTGGTATCCATCTTTTGATTAGACGACGGTACTGTAGCATTTGGAGAAACTCAAAAGCCAAAAGATGATTGGCCAATCTCCTGCATGGGCTCCACTTCCCAATCTTAGTCCCACATCTAAAAACCCACCTTAGAAGCCAGGCAGTCACATTGACTGAAGGAGTTCTTGGGTGCTTGTGAGTGGGGTGCTGAAGGATGATGCATCCAACCCCCTCCTGCCAGTGAATTGTGGTGCAACAAGCAGCTGCATGGATCTTCGTGAGGTCCTGTCACAATCACCTGTCATACACCATTTCCCTGGTAAGAGGGGACTGAACACATCTCAGAACTCCTTGTGATTGTTGCAATGGTGCAACAATCACCAATGTGTATTGCAAAATTTATGAGGTCGGAAGTCTGGCTGGTATCACTGTAAAACAGCATGCTAGCAACTTGTGTTCCAGATTATGTATTATTAGTCAGTGGACATCTCAGACAATATGTTTCAGTATTATTGCTTTTTCCCCTCAAATACTGATAACTAAAACTGACCCAATAAGACAAAGGCAGACTTTTCCTCTTGGTTAAGGACCACTCTGTTCACACTGTGGGATGGATATTACCATTTTGCTGTCCCTTGTGCTACATTTCAAACTGGTTTGGTGTTGATGTGAAAATGCAACAAAAGTGGTCTGTTATTAGAAATCAAAACTGAAATAGAGCACTTAACACAAAACATTTTACTTCACCAGCACTACGTTCACTATCTATCTATTTATTCCTATGCCACCTTTCGCCTGAAGTGGAACCCAAGGCACTCACAAAAATAATCAGCTAAAAACCCTACAATAACATTTAAAACATAATTAACTTATCAGCACATTAAAGAGATAACTATAAACAGTATAAAATCCTTCAAAAGCGAACAAACATTTAAAAAAAATAAAAAGCAATGAGTCATTAAAAGCCTGCTTGAATACAAAGATCTTTCCCTTGTCTTTTCTTATTACACTTACTCAGTTTACCTAGCTCACTCAGCTTCATCTCTTTTCCAAGACCTAGCTAAATCTTTTCAGTCATTCTTCATCTACATTCAGCTTTCTTCCTGAGATCAATTACACCTTGTTCAATTTTTTTTCTTTATTTGTTCCATTCTTGTTGCTTTCCATTTCCATCAGTCCTCTTGCATCCTATTTTCCACTGATGCCACGCTACCTGGCATATCTACAGTGGGAGGAAAGCTAAATGAGGACAGTGCCCCCAAATAAGTCTTCTGGTCCCCAGATAAAAATTTCTTTCATTCACCAAATTTCTAGCTTTGCAGAGAATGATACGCTGAGGCCCTTTTCACATGTTGGGGGGGAAACGGGCGAAAACAGGCTAAAACTGAGCTTACCTCCAGCCGAGTAAGTCCGTCGCCGCATGGAGCAGCGCGAGCTCGCTTCTCCACACTCCTCCAGCGTCGCAGATGGCAGCTTCCGGTTGGTGGAGGCTCTCCACCAACTGGAGAAGCTCGCCAGCCGGAAGCCCGCCCCCGGCAGATCTGCAGGTACGCACTTGCGCGCTCCTGCAGATTCACTTTAGGGCCGGGCGAAGGAGCGGCACGGGGCTGTGCATTCCGTGCTTTTTAAAAACCTCTAAAAAGAGGTTTTTAAAAAACACGGAGCCCGGATAGTTCCGGCCGCTCCTGAGTGGATTCTGGTGTGAAGCTACTAAAAGTAGTCCACACCAGTCCACTCTACGGTGTAGACGACCTCCGTGGGAGGTCGCTCTACACCGTTTCCCCCCCACATGTGAAAAGGGCCTGAGTGTCATTCCCATGAAAGCATCTTATATTTGCTGGTCCCTAAATTGTATTTCTAAATTTTCACCTGAAGTTTTAATTAAATTTTCCAGTCTCTGATATATAAAAGCAAAGAAGCCAGAATAACTAACATTTTAAAATTTCCTTTTCTTAATGCTTTACTTCATATTAAACATCAGCTGTACATCAGTGTTAACAAACTCTTATTAAGTGGCAAAGGTTGCAAACTAACACCCAGTTATTTGAGAGTAAGCCCCACTGAATTCGATGGACTTCACTTACGCATAAGCATAATTGTACTTAATAAAATGCTTTGAAAATAAAACCATTTTGATTAAACTCACAATTGTGACCTTATTCTCAGCCTGAAAGTAATCATGGTTCCCTTTGTCCCATCTTATACATATAAGGAATTAAGAGTTCTTTGCGATTTGTCAGCTAACCTGTATCTGGAGATCCTTCTTGCCATCCTTCTAGTTGTTTGGGTTCATGATCAACCATCTCATGATCAGTAGTACTGTCCAAACATAGAGATTTAGCTTGAATAGCCCAGTTAACCATTCTTAGGTACTGGAATTTCAGGATATTTAACATGGGAGAATGAGTACACAGCTTAGTAATCTTAGGCCATTTCCACACTAGAGTGTTATAGCGCTATTATTCCACTTTCAACATCCTATGGAATCTTGGGGTTTGCAGTTTCGGGAGGGGCCAGGATTCCGAAATTGCAAACCCCAGGATTCCATAGGATGTTGAAAGTGGAATAATAACGCTACAACACTCTAGTGCAGAAATGGCTAAACTACTTTAGTTACGAAGTGCAATACATTGATAAGAGCCAGCATGGTGTAGTAGTTTGAGCACTGGACAATCCTGCAGAGTAGGGTTCACTTCCCGCTCAGCCATGGAAAGCCCATAATAGGTTTGCCTTAGAGTCACCATAAGCGTGAAACAACTTGAAGGTGCACAACAACAAGAGTACACAGATACACACACACACACACACACACACACGCACGCACATGGGGAGGGATGTGGACTTCTCATTGTCTAGTTACATAACTTGTCACTAACATTTCAGGTAAGGCATCAAGCTTCTTGCATCATATTTATCATAGCAAACATCACAAAAAGGCAGTTATACAGACCTACACGCATAAGGAATGAAACAACACACAACTCTAACATAATAATCTGTTAAGGAATTTTATATATCATTTCTTATACTGCTAACAGGTATTTATGGAGAAAATCATACTTTCACACTGGTATTGGATTACGTTTTAATATGTGTCACATAATTCTATAACAGCATTTATCTTACCAAATAAGAAGTACATACTTACTATTGCCTATTTAATATCTAACCAGGAGGTTCTCTCTTCCTCTTTCATGCTAACATTTTAAGGATATTCACCAGCCAGGAACAACATCAGCAAAATAGAAAAATGCTGTCAGCTAGATGTGACCTCACTGGAGCTTGTCATAAACAGCCTACTTTTGTCTCTGCAGCTGGCTTTTATACTACTTCTAGCCCCTCCTTGGTCTTATCTCCACATACCAGAAATGATTATTAACTGGTATTCTGTTTTCAGCCAATGGAAAATGATTTTACTGGCCTCTTTTATGTGGTCAGTATGCATCTAATCATGCAGGAATGTAACTGGCTATCTGTACAAGAGTGTAACTGACCCCTGTTATTCTGGCCAACTTCCATCAGATGATTTCATCATGTTTGAGTAAGCATATTAAGGACTGTTGTACCAACGCTGCTTTTTTTTTTCCCTATACTCTGGTCCTAGGCTTTGATGAAGGTCACTCATCACTTAGCTATGTCACCTGTTTGCTATTTTCTCCATTGGACTTTTCTATTGAGTTAAGTGTCCGAGCACCTAGAACCAGAGAGCACTTTTTCACTGTCTGTCACACAGACATTTAACCTTTTATCCTATGAAGACACCAGTCATTCTTATATCTTTTTTGTCTTCGAACATACAGGCTTCACGGATTTATTTATTTTTTTCAAAATACAACACAATGTAGCATTCAGCCTATAACAAACCACCTGCTATATCTTAAAAGACAGAACCTCCACCTGTAAAAATTACAGACTAGTTACTGGAGCCGTTCAAACGTAACAGGTATACAAACACAGAGTACCATGGAGTTGCACCTTAGCTGTTCAAGTGCAATTTTTTTTCCTGAAAAAAAAATGTAAGAAATAAATATAAGAATTGTTCCTCAGATTTTTAGCCTGGAAGGAGACTAGACTGTAATCAGTGTCCGTAACAAACTGATTAGCACTAGGCAATATACTCCAGGATGATAAGGTGTTACAAACAGCCTCCTACCACGTGAGCTGAAAAAAACCATTGGAACACTCAGTTTCACTGCTGCTCTCCTGTCACTTATGCAGAATGATGAAACTTGATAAACTTGGACTGTCTACCTGATTTCACGCCAAAATCTCAGTCTGTATCTAAACTTGTTTATTTCTCTCTCTACTTTTTGTGGAAGGCTGATAGGAGACTCAAGTCTAGAGAAATTCAGAGTATCAGCAGGGAAAATTCAAATCAGGGAAAAGAAAAAAAGATAGCCTTCACTGTTACTGTGCTGAACTGTGCATCATAACTTTTTTCCTTCAACATCAACTATATAAAACCAACAGATCTCTGTACAGAAACAAAGAAAAACCAAAGCCTTCCCCAACAGAATTTGTTTGCTTGCTTGTTTATGCATTTCTACCGCAATCTTTTAATGTAAGAAAAGGTCTGCCCCCAAAAAGGAAAACAATTTGCTGGTCACAATTTGTGCCTCTTGAAATTTATGGCACCTGTGATTTTTATCTTCCACTTAAAGCCATTGATTGTATCAAGATGATTTGTTTTAACTATAATACATTTTTATTGTATAATTTATTCACTGCACACCACTTCAAAAATATTCCATATGATAGTAGTATCATATGGTGCTCAGAGTGTTTTACAACAGACGAAATTATAATTTCAATTTATTTAAAAAAAAAACCTTAATAATTTAAAATAATCAACAAAGAAAAAAGGAGCAGTGGTTAAAATCAAAAGGTGTTAACAGTATCTTCCATAATCCACAAAAGTCTGCTGGAATAAAATCAGTTTTAGCAGTGGGTGAAATGTGATGAAGAAAGAAACTGACCGCAGTTCGATTTTCAAGGTGTTCCATAATCCAGTCACAGCTCCTAAAACACAGTCCATGAAGACAGTGTCTATACTATGTGATTTATAACAGTTTGAAGCCTCTTTAACTGTCATGGCTCCACCCTACGGAATCCTGGTATTTATAGTTTGGTGAGCTTTTGGAAGTCTAATTGGGAACTCAAGTATCACAGTTCAGGAGGACAGAATAGAGCTCTCAAGTGGAGAATTGAAGTACCTCACCACAAAATAAATCCTGGCATCCTGTAGGATGGGGGCATGGCAGTTAAAGCGGCTTCAAACTGTTATAACTGTGCAGTGCAGACACACTCTAAGAGTGAAATTCAACATTGGAGTAGACCAACTGAAATCAAGGAGAAATAAGTTAGTAATTACTAAGAAGTCCCATTCACTGGATCCATTCTAAGAAGGGCTAATGTCCGATTTACATCTAAGGATCTAATTAACAGTTCTAGAATAAGATTGTAATGCCACTGAATGGAATGGAAGGGATTTGTTAATATTGTTCAAATGATGTTTGAATATTTTCAAGGAAGAAGAAGAAGTTTGATTGTTATACAACCATAGGTGAGAGGTCATAGCAATTTCCTAAATCTATAGCAATTTCTCTACCTCTGTATCAATTTTACAAAATCCATATCTTTTTACCCACATGTTTTCAATCAATACACACATATCCAGAGTAAAGAAAGGACAATTAAGTATCACAATAACAACAGACTAGTATTAGATACAAATTTCTGGTGTATTTTAGCAGCTGCCATCACAAATACAGAAGGTTCTTTTGTGATGTTTTGTCACTGATAGCAATTTATCATGTGAGTTGGGCCAGTCTGGAAAGCTGAGAAATAAACCTATAATTGCAATTGCTCCTTGTTTGTTATTATCACAAAACTGGAACAATACAACTACATCAGGTATTTAACTGATACATTTTTTTTCTCTTTTGCCACTGTTAATTTCAAGGTTCGCCTATGGAGAAGAAACTAGTTTACTTAAACTTTTCAACAAGCTTTTAGCCTGTTTTCTGGAGTGGAAGGAACACAAGAACTTTCCAGTATCTTCTCTCTTGGCATATGTTAAAAACTATCAGATATCCCTGTAAAAATATACATATGTGGTGGGAATGTTCATTTATTCAGGAATTTTGGAAAGAAGTTAAGAAGCAAATAAATACAATAATAGAGAGAGATGTTCAACTAAGTAAAGAAAATAGTTTAACCCTCAACTTAGGGATAATAGGCATAAACAGGAATGAAAGTTATGTAATAAAACAAATTTTAAAAGCTGCTCATGCTGTTATTGCTTTAGGATGGAAAAAGAAATCAAAGTGGAATGAGTTTTATCTGTTAAAATGTATAAAAGAAGCTCTATTATTTGATTTTCTTATTGAACGAAGGTAAAGTATAGTGGACAATATAGTAAAGAATTATGGAGTGATTACTGGAAAATGGTGATTAAGAAAGTAAAAAGAAATTCAGAGTATGAAGATGTGATAAATTTGATGAATTTTACACCCCATATCTCTGAAAAGACTTCTTGATACTAATGGGGTCTAGATCCTCTGTCAGCCATTTGGGGAATGAGGGTGGATAGGTTAAAAAAGCAATTGTTAATTTCTCCCCCTTGTAATGACATTGTAATATAATATATACTAATGTACATTAAGAATGTGATTTATAATAAAAGATAAAAAGTGGGGAAAAATAACAGGGCTGAGATAGTTCTATGAAAGCCACAACTGTATGAGGAATGAAGAATGAATAATCTCTCTGACCAGTGCACAAGATCAGCTTTACAATATTTGCAGAAGCTTGTATAAAACAGAATTTTCCTCATGGTGGCAATGTTCACTGTATAGCATATGACACCTGTGACTGGAATTCAGCACAGCTAAGGCAAAACTTTGGCTGAGGTGAACTGGAAGGAAGATAGAAATAGGCATCAAGTAGGCACTGCTCTCAAGTATGCAGTGGAGTGTTCACAGGTACAGCAAGTACCTCTTTCAGGTCTTCTCTCAACCAACACAAAGAGTTCAAGGGCAGGCAGATAGCTTGATGAGAAATGGGGTCAAGAGCATGGCCAAGAAACACTCGAATGACGTGAAATTCCCTAATGCAGAACAGCACTGGGCAATGTGTTAGGCCCAGCTGATATTTTTGGCCTGCAATTCTCATCACTTGAAGCTATTCAGAAACTTCACCAGGTCCAAAAACCTACTGATGGGAGATGGATATAGGAAATCTATAGCTCCACCACTGGATCAGCTTCACTGGCTACAGATTTATTTCTAGGCACAATTCAAAGAGTTAGGCCATTTCCACACTAGACTCAAAGGCCCCTCCCTAAACTGCAAACCCCAGGATTCCATAGGATGTTGAAAGTGGAATAATAGCGCTGTAACAGTCTAGTGTGGAAACGGCCTTAGTTGTTGGTCTATAACGCCCTATATGGTTTGGGTCAAGACTGTCTAAAAGATTGTATCTTCTAATAGGAACCTGTCTGAGTTTTAAGATCCTCAAGGGAGACATGTCTCTTTGTCTCTCCATAATTACAGGTACACTTGTGGTGAGGAAACAGAAGAGACAAATCTACATGAGATGAGGCTGGCTCCTACTCTGTTCTCTTTCCACTGTGAGGCAAAGAACTTTTTGGTTACCCTGGCCTTTGTTAACTTGTCATTGCAGAAACTCTCTTCATTAGGATGTGCTGTACGTGTGTTGTCATTATTATGTTTTCAATACTTTTAAAATTCTTGTAAATCAGTGTTTTTGAATATAAATGTTTGCTTAATTTTTATTAACTTTGTTTGATGCCTTTTAGACACTATTCTCTTTTAAACATATAATTCAAGCTTCCTTGGATCCAGTTTTGGGAAAAACTTGGAATATATATAAAATAAAATAATTCTTCACCATTAGCTCTGCTGGCTTGGATTCATGGGATCAGCAGCTCAGGCAACCTTTGGAGGTCTCCACATTCCCCAAACGTCATGCAGAATAATGTGTAAGATAGGGTTGGGAGCCCTGGTGGCACCTTGGTTAAATACCGGTACAGCAGCCACAAGGTTGTGAGTTTAATCCTGCCGGGCTCCAGGTTGACTCAGCCTTCCATCCTAATGCAGGTAGGTAAAATAAGTATCCAGCTTGTTGGGGGCAATTAGCTAAAACACATTGTAAACTGCTTAGAAAGCACTTAGCTGATAAGCAGTATAGAAATATGCATGCTATTGCTATAGGGCTGTAAATGTTGACAAGGAGAATCACATAGCTCTCCTGATCTTGCTGGACTGCAACTTCCATCATCATCATTATTATTATTATTATTATTATTGATTATAAAGAAAAAAATGGAACAAAAAAAGAAAAACACCACATGATACACATAATAGTGAAAAGAAAAGGAATTTCACCAAAAACAAGCTTAGATTATTATTTCTCTCCAATTCTATTACAATCATATACTTATTCAACATATACTATATCATACTGCTTGTATACTTTTGTCACCATATCTAGATCTTATTCTCATTATACTCATTATCATTATAATAATTTCACTCCTAACTCTATACTTTTCAATTACATTTAATCTATTACTAAATATGATCTTATTACTAAACATATCAAACTGTTCCTAAAAGTAAACCTACCCCCCAGAGCCAATTATGTTTCAACTTACTCTACCTTCCAGAATTGTAATTCTTCTTGTGGAGGTATGACACTTTCTTTTATTAAAACCTTTTCCACAAATATCTTCCATATTACTTCAAAATCATTCCCCTTCATTATTCCTTTTTTGGCTTAATTTGACATGTTAACTTATCATTAATCGCAATTTTCCACACTTCTTTATATCAATCCTCTGTTTGAAAATCTCCATGAATTTTCCATTTTCTTGATATAATTAACTTTGCTGCAGTTAATAAGTTTGTAGTTAAATCTTTCATTGCCTGGGTACAATTAACCTTATCAAATATAGATAATAATGCTATACCTGGCCATATTTGTAAATCAATCAGTTATCTCTTTTAAAGACGGCAACTTCCAATAGTTTCAGCATGGTACTTTTCAAAATCCAGACTCTGGAGAAAGGTTACCTTTTAGACTATGACATCCAGAATCTCTCAGTCAATGGGCCATGGGCCACACTAGTTGAGGAACTCTAGAAGATATAATCCAAAAAGCAGCCTTTCCAAGACCTGAATTTTAACACATACCATTTAGGAATTTGGCTCCAGTGGAAGAAGGTTGTTGTTATTGTTTTTGACACTGCTGTTGTTGTTGTTATGCTTCACAGTGCCAGTTATTTCTTTTACACAATCATATTCCATGATTATGTGAAAGAGTAGGCCATCTTTCCTTTAATTTACAAAATATTACAAATATAAAATAAAAACTGAAAAGGTTTAACAACTAGTGAGATGTACTTGCATTTTTTTCTAGATGAACTATGAAATGGTTCTGGGAATAGTGCAATATCTGCCATGCAAATGGGAAAATGCCATTGCTCTTATATCGGTACATTCCTGGACATACTGTTCCCTTTCTCCAGGATACTGACTCACCACCATATGTTTTAGCTGAACCATCAAAAGCTGTTCTACTGGGTGATGGCATCAAAATCAGATTTATTTTCACTCTGTACCTGTTTTTTGAAGTGTGTAAGGCTTGGAATTTTGTAGTGTCTTCTTATTTCCTGTTTTACTAGCTATTAAATTCCCTCTTCCACTTTGTAATGCACCAAGATCTAAAAGTTATTGCTGTTATCATCAACATCATTACTACCAGCAGCACAAGATGAAATAGGAACAATATTTATTTATTTATTTCTACTAGCCATTAAAAACTTGCCAACAATGAGCCATATCAGCTAACCATGACATGAGGAGTCCACATGTGAATCCCAGCAAGAACTGGGACAGGAGCTGTATGGACAATTGGAGCAGACCCAGCAGTATAGCAACCTGAAGGCACAGAGCGGTGCAGACCAGAGACCAAACTTAGAATCTGTCTCAAAGTGTGGTGAATGAGGACGCAGAAGAAGAAGAGAGACTAAGAAGCAAAAAGAAAAGTGAAAAGGTGGGATCACCTTGGAAAATTCTGGGGTATCAACAATAGAGGTAAAATCCCACGCGAAAGCATGACATCATCAAAACTGGGAGTGGTAGGCCTGGGAAAGGGGATCATTGGCACTTCCTGTTGTTGCCAAACTACAGCTCCCAGCATTCTTCCCAATTAGCTATGCTGGCCAGGGCTGTTAGGACTTTCAGTCCAAGAGCATTTGAAGTACTGTATGATTCCTATCCCTGATTTAAGTACAGGCCAGTTCAGAAGGAATCAAAGAGTGCTGGTTGGGGTTGCCAGACCAGCTTAAGTATCTAAATTTCACCTGTCAGCTCCAGGTAGGAGACATGGATGCAAATTATCCAGCTTTTGTGTCGTCAGTTCCAGGCAAGAGCAAGGCTGCATACAGTCAAGAGCAATCTGATACTCACATCTCTTTGTTTATCTTTACTTTTTTTTTTTTAACTTGCTTTTCCCACTGGCCATGCAGTCTGCTTCAGTTTGTGAAGCTCACTGGATGTGAATCAAGTTGCTGCAATTTGCAAAAACTTCAGTCAATTGGTATACTCAGCAAAGCTTCTTCCTTTCTCCTCTGTGACATCACCCCTTAGGTCTCAGGTTTTTGCACAGAAATCTCAGGGCTTGAGACAGTCCTGACTTGAGAACCCTAGGTGTAGGTCAGGAAGTGGACTGAGTTGCAGTGAAGCAGCAGGTAATTTAATGAGGTTATCCTCCCTTTTAGATAGCTATACTGATTTTTAATTTCACCCTCCATCCCTTCACACTGGAATTCCATATTATGTTAAACACCAGAAAGCAAAGTAAAAAAATAAAATAAAAATGAACAAAAAAAATTCCTAAAAAGTCTCAGTCCTGATAGAAGAGAATAAGCACTCTGAGTGTGCAGAATTTTCAAGCACGTATAACACGTATACCAGCACCATCAAGACTATAGGCTTCTCCCACTTATCGACAGATTAGGAAGCAGAACCCTGCCAGAAAATGGAATTGGTTGAAAAGCAGAGCTCATGTACTGTACTGTAAGGAGCATGAAGGACTTACAGAGGCGCACTTGTTAGTGACCGCACTGTCCTGCTTGCAAAGTCTTGTCACACCAGACAAGGAAAGACCCTCCAAAGTTCATGTCTGGCACACTCAAAAGACTAACCACCAGTTGAGTTTCTTCCAACAGAAGCTTTTATTCATTTACTGTACAGTAAAGGTCCTGATCCCTTAGGCAAATCCAGAACCCAGACAAAGGGTTTACAATCTTTTAAATACACTTTTGCCAACGTTATTTAATTGGTTACTAGTTCATGCTCCATTCCTTGGTTGGTTCCCCAAACTGAAATCTTATTGACCTGATTAGTTCTCCAAAGCCGAACCTAACTGGTTAATTTATAAATGTATTACCTCATTGTCATTGGCACACCTTTCTTCCCATTACCTCACAGCTGTAACATGTCTATGGTCATATTGACAACTTGGCTTCTCTTCATAGCCTATCTCAATTTGACTTCTTCCTGGCTTTATCTACCAAGGATGCTTTGATCTTCCTTCTTAAGGCATAACGTACTCCTTAGCTTGTTATGGCAAGATTTATCCTTTAGCTCATTAACTTTCCAGGTGTCTGTTTGCTCTTTTTCCTTTTTACATGCTGTTACCCTGACTGCTGGGAGTGGGCCTTGAGGGACCCAGGAGTCTTCTGGACTTGAATTCTGACTGGTCTAGACAAGAGAGATGACATCATCACCACCACCACCACCACCACCACCACCACCATCACTTCATTTGTTCATTTATATCCTACCTTTCTCCCATATTTGGGCTTACAAGAATTAAAACAAAGGCTGCTTGCTGGAAGTCCTATTTGCTGATACCTAGCTGTCTTCTTCCAGTTAGATTACCCTAAAAGTATTTAGGTATGTGATGCACCTTTGTTTGTTGCACAGGCACACAGGATCTTTAAATACAAAACATGCCATTGTGAAGTAGGGCAGAAGATCTCAGAGGTTTGTTTTCTTCTGCAATACTGAACACAAGTCCTAAAAAATTAATTAGTGTTGACGAGTTTGCCCAGTTCCTGAAATCTTGTGCTTGACACAGTCAGGATGAACACTCCCTACATTTACACTGCTCTCAATCACAAAACATATTGCACTCAGGGAAGGCAGATGATTATTATTTTAATAATGGCTACTATGGAGAGAGAAAATGTTTGTCATTATTTATACGCAGAACAGGTATAGGAAAAGCTTTTTATTCTAATATTTGGGATACAATGCAATCATATAGCCGTGGTTATCTTTAATCCATTTCTGTATTGATTGCTACATCCCATGACAACTTGAAGTGGTGTACAAAAAGATAAAAGGCATTTAAAAATACATTAAAATACAAACGCTGAAACAAAACCCATTAAATAATCAGTTGAAACGACTGTCAGTTAAAACATTTCAATTCAGCCACTCAAAACATGGGCCCTTTTTGCACAGCATTTTCAATGCGAAAGGGCCTCTCGAGCGTCGCGCACATGTGAGGAGCGGTCCGTACGATGCACTCACATTTGTGTGATGCTCCAGGACCTGGAAGGGATTGCTCACACACTTTTTCAGATTTAAGCTGAAAATAGTGTGTGGTCGCACATCGCTCCGGGGCCCCGCGCGCACTTACCTTGCGTGCGGAGTCTTGGGAGCTGGGCCAGTTGCGCTTCCTGTCCAGCGAAAGGAAGAGGCGAGGCTCTTGCATGAGCGGGCAGCAGCTGCGGAGCTGAAGGAATCGGGATGTAAGAGCCTCTCGCTGGAGGCTGCTCGCGCGAGCCCTGCACCCCAGCACCGCGAAAAGGTAAGGTGTGAAAAGGGTCATGGTTCTCAAACCAGGCAGTCTAAAAATTTCCCCATGCTTCTTGTGCAGATGGCTGTTAGGATGAAAATGTTTTAGATTAAACAGGACATAGTCTCAAGCCCTAAAAGTTTTGTTGACATACATGTAAAATGCACACACATACCTCCAGCTGTCCCAATTTGCCAGTAACAATTTGCCAGTAACATTCCTTATTCATCCTCTATTGTCACATTTCTTCAGCTGATTATAAAATGTTCTGGTTTCTCCTCCCACTTTCCCTCTTTCTCCTCGCCTTACTTTAGTTGCTGCAAACTGAATTCAAAGTGGAAAAGTAGTTTGCACACAGTTAATTCGGTAAGGTGGAGAGGACAGGAGAGGATGGAGATTTGCCCTTCCTAGCAGGCTCAAGGAAAAGCAAATTCCTGCAGCCTCTCCTAGCTTGTGTGTTCTTCATTAATAACTTTTGTCATCTTGACCACACACTGACGTTGCTTGTTCACATGTGTCCTGGCTTTCATCTATAAAATGTTGGGTGGTATGCATACATATTCGCAAATATGTACAAAAATGGGTATATTTTGAAAACATATACTTCCTGATGTCCCTGATCAAGAACTTCCTGATCAAAATCAAGCTTAACATTTTTCTGTCCCTACGTAGAGAATCTCTAGTTGAAGATTCTCAACATATTTTCCTTGGAGCATACTGGCTGGGGATGATGGAAGCCGTAGTGCAATATATCTGGTGGTTGGTAATTTGGGGAAGGAAGCAAAGGAGGGCAGCCCTCAGTCTGATCTGGCCTGAGGACAGTCTGAATCTGACCTATACTCCATCCCCCATCTGCACCAACCCTACCTTCCAATTTGAAGATTGAGAAGAGTCTTTCCTATCTTCTATCATCAGTCTCTTATGATTTAAGAAAAATGAAATTCTACCTCCAAGTGTCAGGTGATACCTCTGGGAGCCAGCTGAGTTCATCTCTGGGACTGCTGGGATTGGTCCCTGAGAGTGCTTTGTTACTCTCTCTCTAAGGTGAAGAAGAAAGTGAAACCAGCTAATTTTTAGGTCATGCTTTCAAGAGCTCTTGAAAGAACCACTGAAAGAATCCAGTTTTGTTCTACATTTAGCTTTCCATCTCTGGAAAGGGATCAAGGAGTAAAGCAGCCAGCACATGGGGAGATAGCAACTTCTTGTTCTTAAACTTCAACTAGGGCCATTTCCTCATGGTGGTGTCCACCTGCCACAGCAACAGGTAATTGCGGTTCCAAGAGCTGTGCTTTCCCATGACATCATGGGCAACCTGTTGCCATCCCTCCTCCAACTGCCCCTAACCCACCCTTATCACGCCCTTTGTCAATAACAGAAAAAGTCCATTATTGATCCTTGCATGCATGACCATCCCATTACCTGGTGGTGTGTGGTTCTTCATCATGCCAGCTCCTGTCATCAATCTGGGAGCCTGGACACATGGATGCATCTGACGCCACCCAATAGGAAAAAAGGCACCAGAAAAAGGCCAGTATGATACCAGGGGCACAACCATGTCTCTCACATCAGAGGCAGCTTCAGCTCCTTTGACATGATTCAGCCCACAGGACTAGGTGGGAGAAGGCTCTGACCCAGCAATCTAGAGTAAAGGACAAAAGGCCAAGAGGCAACCTTCAGGCCACAATCCATCACCCACTCCACCTTCCTTTGGTTGGATACAGATGTTGTCATTGTTATAGTTAGCTACCCCTGCATGTCTGTACACACTGACTGCAACTTCTAATGCTTACAAACTTCCTGGTTGTTTATTTTACGATACCCACTCTCTTCTTGCATGTCTCTAGCCTTCAGCCTTTTAATTCTCTCTCCCCCGTAAGACTCTGAGTTTGACAAGGTACAAGTAATTTGTAAGTAAAACTACATTATGTGTTTTTACAAAGAAGACCAGAAGACTCTCCTCTGGGTCGATTGGTGTGCAGAATGGTGGTTGTCAGTCTTCCCAGTTTAGAGAGATCTGTTACTATTGCTCTTTTTCCCAACAGTCATAATTCATTTATGTCCTGTTGATGTCAAAGAGTCTACTCTGTGTGTATAACTGAGTCTGAATCCAATGCACTGTAAGTTGCCTTGGGTCCCTTGGTGGAAGAAAGATGGGGTATAGAATGAATGAATGAATGGATGAATGAATGAATGAATGAGTGAATTCTTCCAATATTTAGTGGAGAGGTGACTGAGCAGATCTATCTTTCTCTCATATTGCTTAAGGAGGCATCTAGTATCTCCTTATACAACCATTTTGCTTAGCAGTGCAGCAACTGCTTGACAGTGTAGCTAACTGGGTGCACCTCCACCTTTTCTGACCCTAACAGCCAGGAAGGTTCCCTCATGCTGCCACTGAGCTGGCCACTTTGATATTCCTGCTCTGGCTCCAATGTGCTTACCTCCATATACCTCCAAGGCCAATGAGCTTACCTCTGTGCAAGCACACTGGCAGTTATGCTCTACCGGCTGAAAAATAGGATCTTGTCACAAGAGTGAGATTCATTTCTTGGCAGAGGGACCAGATTAGCAAAGCAACATGAGCAAGGAGTTTTAAAAAAGGCAAGTTTTATTTTTGCAGCACAAATAGGTCAATACCTTGTGGAGGTCCAAAGGTGAGATAAAACACATTTCCCACCGGCCACCTTACATACACTAAATAATGAGTTTGCTCATGTAAACATTCAGAGAACAATTAAGACTTAGTTCAAGGCACATCCTCTCTGTCTAGTACCTGTCAACATTAAACTATCTCGATCAACATTAAGCTGTCATTATCATTTTCAGATAGGATGTGATAATTCAACAGTAACTTAGATTTTTTGATTTCTTCAAATGAAGTATGTAAGTAACAGTCACAAATCAAGGAGGAAGCTCTTTCTCACCTACATATTAAAACACAGGATGGAACCAAGGCTCATAATCTAGCCTTTGTGACCGTGTTGCCTCTAGGGAATGGACATCTCAAGACTTTTTGAGCTCAGATTGGAAAAAGGGAATTTCTAGTTTGAGAGTGAGGGTTTTATTATTATTTTTATCATGCTACAGCCCCCTCGAGTACTTAGCCATGCACAAAGCCCCACCAGGAAATGCTATGTATAGGATAAAAGAATGCCCCAGAGATTGTTACCACTGTTTCTAGCCCGAGCTTGTGGGATATTAAGATATCATTTGATATCAATAATTTGGCCTTCTGTACCCATTCCTCTCCACATGCTTGCGAGTTCCCCGGACAAGCACGCACACAGGCGCAGCCGACAATGGCCGAACCATTCAAATCCCAATCCAGGCAGGCCAGTCATTGCCTAATGCAGCTTCAGGAGACCTCAAGGCAAGTACCACATTATGTATGGATGCTAACCCCTGCCCCGCGCAGGTAGCTTGATGAGCAGACTATACAACTCTCAAGCACTTCGCGTTTGCATACTGGCTACTCTATTGACAATCTGGCTATAACTCAATCATCTAAAGTACTGACCTTTTGGAGGCTTTGTCTCCAGCCCAAAACTCACTGTTTTCCCCAAGTATGGACTAACCTGCGGCCACAATTTTCCCTATAAGAACCCCTGATTTTGAGTGCTTCCTCAGAACGCTCAGATCGCTCGTGACTTGCCTCCCAACTTGCTGCCGCTCCATTTGATGAGCCTCCCCTCAGCCCCATGTGCTGAGAATCCATGCTCCCCAGCTTCTTTGCTTTTACTGGGCTTCAGGACAGGTATAGTATTTCCCATACCAAATCTCCTCTCAAAATCCCTCTATCCCACTCCTACCTTTATTTCTATAGTTCCTTGTGTGAGTGTGTTGCATACACATGTTTGATTGTATTTCAATAAAACAATTATTATTTTCAACTTCTGCCTCATCATTGACTTGGCCTGACCCCGTAGACATAGGGCTCAAGATCTCGCTACATTACCCTGCCTCTCGCACTGGAAACTTGTGCTTTGTGCTAATTCCCTCCCCATTGTTTGAGCACATTTAGGTGTCCCTACTGGGACCCCCAGAAATCAGGGTAACAAGATGGCAATTCCAGAAAACATAACTGATTCTGAGGAGAAAATAGCACAGAGGGAAAGTCCATGATTAGGTGAGCATGGGTCTAATCTGGTGCATAGGATCTCAGGCTGTTCTAACTGAAAGGGTAGCATTTTTCCCCTCACCAGGCCTCCTTTGAAAATGACAGTCAGACCCACCCTGAGCAGGGCCCTGTCAAGGGTAGATCTACCACAACATCCCTTGTTCTGCCAGCTCATGGCAGCCGTGGCAGAAAAGCTGGAGAATGTATTATGTCCCTACTAGCCCCCTTTCACCATGAAAGCCAGGACTGCACCCTGTGGCCTAAATCCCAACTATAGTAGATTTCTTGAATGAACTGGTGAATGATAACGGAACAGTTACACAAACCATTTTGACGCAGGGGATCTATTTTAGTTGAGATTTGTAATTCAGCCTAGCTAGTATATGGATCTGACTTAAAGAAATATATTGAATTCTTTTAAAAATAATTGTGTCTGTTTGTCTGTGTCTGTGTAAGTAGAAAGCAGGGGGAAGTGAGATACCTTAACACAGGAAAAACTGAGATTTGTGTGATTGTATTGTGCAGGTTTGGGATCCTCTCTTCTTCCTCTCTCTCTCCCATTCCTTTTTGTTGTATGGATTCATTTTATAACGAGTCATGGAAAAAAGGCTCAGATGTTATTAAAGGCACTAAAAGCTTTTTCATATATATATATATATATATATATATATATATATATATATATATATATATTAAAAAGGGTGCTTTGTCTTCACCATTACAGGGAGAAACTGGAGAAAGTGTGGAACTCTCTGAAGTCAGTGGAAGAACTCATGTTGATTTTAATGGATGGAGAAAGTACCGACCTTCCTCAGTTGCTGAGCCTTCATAATTTTTGCAAAACATACTGCAGCCTATTTGATAATCTATTAGGAAATGATCATACATAATTAAAACAAACTGCAGCAGTGAAAGCAAAATAACAAAGAGCATATAGTAATGCACTACATTTGCTTCTTCTTTCTTCATTTTTATTACAGCATTCACTTGTTTGCAGTACTTATTAATTCATTATGGATCTATGTGTTGAGTGCAATTCAGAAAGAGACCGACTATTTGTCTTGGCTCAGTTTAGTTTTGGATGGGACCATTCTAATGGGATGTAAAATGTACCAAACAGTTCTCTGCTGAGATAAAGACCAGAGTGTTAGATTGCCAGGTCTGATTGTGTTATTCCAAGCTATGCTTTGTAGCTCTGCTTTGCACTCTCTGTACACCTATGAAAATGAATGAGTGCATTCTGATGTTCAGTCTAGTTATTTTCCAGCATGCAATCATTTATCACAAACCCACAAGAAAATGAAGTTCAATTAATCAAACTCTACAATGAGCCTTACTCTTGTTTTTTTCCCCAAGTATGTTTTTTCCTTTGAATAAAATCATAACTGTCATTACCAAAAAAAAAATAAAAATGTAGCCGCATAACAAATTGCTATGGATTTGTAATTAAACTTAATAAAGCTGATGCTGAAGTCTAAAAAGCAGGTTGCTGAAATCCAATTAAAACTTATTATGGAAAATACATTACTTTTGCAAAGAGTCCAACATGCCATAGTTTGTAACAAAACACAGCTTTAATGGGTCTGCTAATGTGATCCAAGGTGTGACTCAAAAAGCTTGTGTAAATAGCCAATGGCAAGGAAGGACAATGGCACTGCACAGGAGAGCAAGAAGAATAATTCTCTCCCACTGTAATCAGAACCAGGTTGTGATTATTTCTCAGTGTTAACACAGTATCACTTAATTGTAAATAGATCACACTCTCCAACTGTTCAGATTTGGCATTCCTAATTAATCTCCTGTCATCCTACTTTTTAAACTGCTTTCCAAATGTCCCATTTTTCTGTCTCTTCCTCTCACTTTCCCCTTTGTCCTTGGCTTACTTCTATTGGTGCAAATTGAGTTCAAAGTGCAACAGTAGTTTGCACTCAATAGGAAAGATTGGAGAGGAAGAAATAAAATCTTAGTTTTCTCTGTAGACTCAGTGAGAGCAAACAATAGCAGCCTCTCCTAGCTTGTTGTGTTCTTCCTCATTAACCATGTTTGCCATCTTGACCACAGGCTGACGTTGCTTGACCACATGTGTTCTCATTTTCATTTCTGAAATGTAGGAGGGTGTAGTGGATACTGATTCTTTAGTCGATCTGAAGGGCATTACTTAAGTTAATTTTAACAAGGTAAAGGTTGGTCATGACAAAATGGGTTGCCCTGTTAATACACCAGTTAGTGACATTTAGAAGTCCCTTTTTGAAGCACTGACAAGCATTTGAAAGAAATAGTTGCCTTTTGTCTGCTTCTGGAAGCCTCTCAGTGGAATATATTTATCCACAAGGAAGTCTAGGCTGGGAGTCAGGAGAAAGCAGAACTTGGAAGGTACTTTTTGGATTTCAACTTGTACAATGCTAGATTGGAGATTCTGGAGATGTCATCCTAGAGTAACTTTCTCATGCCCTGGGAAAAACTCTTTCTCTGGAGATGAAGGATTCATTCAAGGATGTGAAGAATACTTAAGCATATTTGCATCCTTCTTAGGGATATAAATCTTAGTAAATTTCATTGCACAGGCCAGAATGAATAATCTCGCCATATTAAGACTTGCTATGAGCAAGCTAGTGAAAACTGCAATTTTAGAAGTTTGGTATATATCCTGTGGAGGAAAATGCATGGGTTGGATTTTTTTGACAAGTAAAATAAAATAAAAATAAAAGCATTTTCTGAACAGAACACAGGTTTCCTGCACAGAAAACTGCATTTTCTGAGCAAATAAAACAAATGTCCAAGCTTTTTGTGCAGGAAATTATTGTTTCTTTACATTATTTGTTGTTGTTGTTGTTGTTGTTGAAAATACTGTGTGTTGTGCAAGAAATTGGGGGGATGAAGGGTTGCACATAAAATGACTAATATCAATTGTCTAATATGATTTCATTATCTTTATCCCCAACCTTAGACATCTGGATATTGGGGAGGGTATATTTTAAGAAACAAGCAAAGAAACATTGACTTCTCTCCTATTGGTTTGTGCTTTTTTGCTAGATTAACTGGTTGTAGCTGATCTCAGACTGCCTCATCCACCCATGTCTGCCAATTGCAACTGCTGCCTGCTCGCCCAATGCCCACCACACTGTGGAACTTTGTAAACTTTTTTGATCGTAACTTCTGGTCTTCAGCTATGCCCTTCAGCACAGCAGTATGTCAAATGTTAAACTTGATAATATCAAGGAGTTCTGGCCTCATGCCTCTAATACTGGGAGAGGGGACGTTGTGTCTTAATTTTCCTCCTCTTTCTTTTACTTTTTCTCTTTTGTGTATTTGTGTATGTACTTTGTTTGTGTATCAGCTACACACACACAATCATAGTCTCTTACTGCACAAGCAGCATGCATACCAGAATAAATGTGTTATCTCTTTCTTGTGAAGATAAAGAAGCAAACTGTAAAAGATGACTAACACAAAAATAGTCACCTGCCTGAAGTGGTGACTGTCATGTCTCCAAATTTAATGTATATTTGGGGCTGGATCACAGCAAAATTATAGCCATTTTGATTTCACAATAGAAGTCAATGAGAGACTGGAAGATAGGAGTTTCTGAATCAGACTGCATTGAGTCTGGTTTAGTCAACACTGAATGAGTATCCTGTCTGAAACATTGAGACAGCCTTCGTTCTTTCCAGGAAAAAGTTGCCATAACTTTCATAATACTGACAGGTGGAACTAGAGATAAAAGTGGGCACAGTATGTCTCCCTTTCTTTGATACCCCACAACCAGCACATATCCAATTAGAATCCTATCTGTTCTTTCCAATCTCTCTTTATCATCCCCCCTTTGCATATGAAGTGCATTCTGTGAGTTAAGAACATTTCCTGGAATTACAAACATTATATCTGCAAGCATTCTTATGCATGGTTTGGTCCCAAACACAGAATTAGGGAGCATCAACAGCATTATATTTTATGTCTGAAGCTATCCTTGGGGAGATATAAAACATTCAGGTCTCTTTCACATATTCCTTCCTTGCTCAGGCTGAATACATGGAGGAAGTGGTGGAAATATATGCCTGTTGTACAAGTTCTGGATGTTCTCATATGCTGGAAGATATCTGAAAAATTGCATCTACAGCTGCAGAAAATGGAAGAAGTTCAAAGGAGTCTAGGGGCAATGAAACACCAGTTGTCCAAGGCACTGAGTATCTAAAACAAGTTCAACATGCTTCATAACAATGATATATTATGTATTGTTATGTGATGTGATGTGATGTGATGTGATGTGATGTGATATGTGATGTTATGTTATATTATGTTATGTTGATGCAGCCACAAATGTAAAGTAAGTTTTGAGATGAAGGGGAAAGTACATGGATAAAACTTCAGGGAGTCTATGAGATTACATCTTAGGATATAAAAATAGGTGGTTCCCCCCCCCCCTTGTGGAACCAATAACAAAGGATTAGCAGGCCCAAGTAGAAGGCACCAGTTGTCTCTACTTTGTAAGAGTTTTTGTTTTTGTCCCCCCCCCCCTCATGTTCCTCAAGGCAATGACTTCCTGCTTCAGTTTTATATCTGCTGCCCCAAGGACAACCTTTTGTCCCGGATTGTCTCCAAAACTTATGTCCTTGAGTGAAGTTTGATTGTTACACCAGGTTTGTCACAGCCACCCAACCTGATTCTGCCACCTGGTTGAGCTCTATTTATCCTTCAGTAGATGGAGAAGAGTTGGGAGATTACCTCAATCCTTGCAGGTCTTCGTGGCTTCCTCTTCCTCCTCCTCTTCTTCTCCACCTCCTGCCCCCATCCTTCCTAGTTCCCTCTCCTCTGGCAGTAGCTATCCCCTAGCTTTCCTGGGTTTCTATCCTTCTGGGTTTGGTGGTCTTGACCTCATCTTCTCACTCTGTCTCTGTTGCCCTCATGTCTTCTTCCCCTTCTCTTCTCCAACTTTCTTTCTCTTCCTACCCTTTTCTTGTTCACACCTGTCACTGTCCATCACACTTTCTCTGCTTCACAGGGTCATTTAAGTAGAGCAAACCTATCTGTTTTCATTCCAATTCAAGATCTTGGACTGGGAAACATATTGTACATGCATAAGTACATTTTGTGAGGAAAGGCTGGACATGACCTGTAGTCCAATAAAATATATATGATGTACATTGAGGTTTGCACCTGGGAATGACAGTGAATGATGTAATCCCATGTCACTCTAGCTGAGTCATTGTAATATGTAACCGGGGCAGAGGGTTGCATCAGACATGGGAACATGCAAAGATGGCTAGAGTAGCATCAGCAAGGGATGTACGTAAGGGGCTGAGCCAACTGTCCTCTCGATTGTCTGATCGTGCGACCGGCCGCTATGACGGATGCATATCTCCACTTGCTGTGGAATGCTGAAACTCTGTTGGAGTACTGTAAATATGTATGTATCATAACTGAAGAGTAAAAGCCTCCAGGTTGGAAGATAATATTGCGTGGGTGTGGTTTTGTAGCTTCAGAGCATTGCTGCTAGTATTTAAACTCTGCTCGGCACACTTCTAAGCTGTGTGTGCGGTCTCTGCTATATGGTGGTTTTTGATACACTTGACTCTGGTACAGCGTTTTTGCCAGAGCTCAGTGCAGGAGGGAAGTGCTATCATGGTTTTTGTGTAGCTCCCATCATCCACCAACCCTCCACACATTTCCAGTCCAAATTCCCACAAAACCCACTTTTTCTCTGTTGCACCCCCCATGGCAATTTCTCACAATTTTGGGGGGATGGAAATGTGAGTCTGCTGCATCCTTATCAATAGGAGAATGGACCTCCATTGCTTGCAGCAGCTGATGCCTGGTATGTCTGAACTGAGGGACTTTTATGATCCCTACATATTCCCTACATTTGTGCCATGATCATGAATACATATGGATTGTGAATATGAATCAATTATTGATGTGTCATTCTAGGTTACACATTTGTAACTGCAGTCATGAATTCCAACCACAGTCTTCTGGAGGAAGAACAAGAAAGAGAGGGTTAGTCTAATTTCTCTAAGAAAGGAATTTCAGAGCTCTAGAGCAGTGACTGAGAAATCCCTTTATTTTATTTATTTACAAGTGTGTTCCAATTATATCCCACTCTTAATTATAAGAATTGAGGGCAGCTAACAAAATTATATAAAACAGACATGGTTAAACATAACAAATTACAAATACCTAGAACAACCTGTCTAAAATTACAAATTACACGTATCTAAATCATAAATACAAATAACTGCTGAAGCACAATAAATGAAATGCAAACAAGCAGCCATCAAAGAAAAATTAAACATGTTGTTTTTCTCCCAAAGCTTGTACAAACAGAAGTTTTTCTTTTGAACGGGTGCCTGAAACTGTCTCCTTGGAACTATGGGGAACAACTGGGCCTCTGATGGAAAGTAATTTCACCATCATGAGAACCCTGCCCGATGGGACTCATTGCTTCAGAAACTATGAGCAAAATGTGTTCAACTGATCTTAACAACACTTGTTGTAGTTACGGTTGTAAGAAACCTTCCTGTAAAATTTGCTTGTCTGTTCAAGAATCTTTCTGATGTTTTCAAAATTTCAAAAATACATCTGTCCACATAAGAACTTCTGTTTTCACTTCACATTTGAACCAAATGATAACCTGGGATTGTGAAAATGCACACCATTGAAAATTTTTGCTGGCGTTAGTCAAATGCTTTTAACTCACCCTGAACATTTCTCCAACATATTTTGCCCTGTCAAAAATCTCCAAATTTCCTCTGAAGATATCTTCAGTCAATATGTGATGCAAAATCTACCTGATAAACAGTCAATAAGAATACATATAACAATATGTATCTCTTTGTGTGTGTTTGTATTTGAACAACAATATTTAAAACTAGGAAAATTTAACATGGAAAAAGAAAAGGAGCATGCCTCATGAAAGAAGGCTGTCCTGTTACCCCAAACATACGGGAGCCCATGAAGTCCTCTATCAGAAACTACAATTAAATGTAAAAATGGGAAATTAATTAAGAAGGCTGCAAAAGGAGTAGCAGCAGGTGGACCTTTTCACCAGTGTTTACAAGGTCAGTGCAATAAAATATATAATCTAGAATGTATTTTATTGGGGGAAAGTCAAACACACAAAGTTTGACACTCACGCACACACTCAGTTAAGGCTAACTGAAAGAAAGAGAGAAAAGTTTAAGATAGAGAGATTTCAGGGTAGAATGGGCAATATTTATCATTCCAGAGAAAGAAATGAAGAAAACCAGTGTGGCTCAGGTTTGTACCCGAGGACAGTACAGCATTGGGAATCAGGTTGACAGCGTGCAGGCCTGAAATTCTTGTACTGCAAAGAGGCACCCAAAATTGGTGTCTCTTCTACCCAAAAACCTGCCCTGAAGGCATGAGGTGTAAATGACTCTTTACCTGGGCAAACAATGGAGTTTGCAGGGTGGACAAAAAGTGGCTGGAATGAGTTGTTTTTTTTAATATGTGAGGGAAATAGGTTGATGATTTTAGCATGTAGGTGACAAAGACTTTGATGACTATATGGCAGCTCTGTGTTGGAGACAGGAAAGGGGTAGTGTGGAAGATGTTTGTGCTAGGAAGAAATACTTTGGAAGGTTTCAATAGGAAACACATACCACAGGGATGCTTGCTGGCTGCATCTATTGTTTTTGTTGAGAGGATTAACTTAGAGCCATTAAGTCAGGCTTTCTTGGCTAATTCTCAGTGAACCTATGATCTGGCCATGCCGGTTACCTTTAGCCTGCTTTCAAGCCAGGGTCCCTTCTCCATATAGATTTTCAGCCATAAGTGTTATATAATTTATATTTTATGACAATTAAACATGTCTGCCAATTAATATAGTTTGCCAATTAAACCATATCAAATTGAGGATGTGCAGACCAGTTAACAGTCCTTGCAATGGCACCTTGGCTGTGGAATTCCTTCCCCTTGGAGGCCTGATTGGCACTGATTTTGGCTACATTTGCCTGTAAAACTCTCAAAATGTGGCTTCTTATTAAAGTTTTTGGATTTTTTTTTCCAACAAGGGAGGTGGAAAGTGTATTGAATATTGTCATGAACTGAATTCACACACACAAATGTGCTTAAACACTATTTATTAGGAGCATGATACTTCGTACAGGACTTCAGTGAGTGAACTGGAGGCAATTAGCAAGATTCAAAACATAAAATACAAAGAGTACATCTTCCCGCCCACAAGAGACCTTGAAGTCTTGGTGCAGCCTGGCTAAGCTTATCAGTGTGTTCCTAGCTTTTGTTTATCTAATGGTCTCTGGTTCTCATGCCTTGTTACAAGCAAGCTGCTACTTGACTCCTACTACATATCCCATTACTAAAATATGGAGGGTTACCCGACATCCTGCCCATCCTGAAAAAAAAGAAACAACAAGTGAAACAGGATTTAGGAAAATGAATCAGTATAGCAAACAAAGAATAGGGAAAATGGGAAGGGTGGGTATTTTGGAAGAGAAAGGGAAAGTGGGAAGGCAATAACTGAAATGGACTTATGAAAAGCATTAGCTAAACAGGTGACAATGTTGATGAAGGAACAGCAGCACGTGTAGTTGGGTCACTCTCCAAAGAAGAATTCAAAGGAGCTGGTTTCAGTAAGCTGGAATGAAAAACAGGGTGAACAAGTTTGTAAGTGTCAGGTAAAGAAAGTTCAAAAGTGACATCATTAATGGCCCATTTGACTGGGAAAGGACCAAGGTATTTGGGGGAGTGTTTTTTGGAGGGGCCATCAGTAGCAATGTTCTTGGAGGAGAGGTAGACGAGATCACCAGGCTTGTAAGTAGGATTGGGGTGGCATTTTCTGTCTGCAAAGTGTTTATGAGAAGCTTTGGAAGACTCAAGAGCAGAGCGCACAGAAGTCCAAGTAGATGATATTTTTTTAATCCAAGAGGCAAGAGAGGGAGGTTGAGTTGTAGAGGTGGTGTCGGGGAGTGCTGGAAATGGCTTCGGGTCGGTGCCAAAGACAATCTCAAATGGAGTTTTGCCAGTGGAGGAGTGTAGAGCTGAATTGTAAGCAAATTTGGCAAAAGGCAGAAGGGAGGCCCAGTTGCTTTGGTTGGAATTGACGAAGCAGTGTAGGTATTGTTCAAGGGTTTGATTTGTGAATTCAGTTTGTTCATCAGTTTGGGGATGATAGGAGCTGCTGAGTTTTTGAGAAATGCTGAGGGATTTAAGGAGTGAAGTCCAGAATTTGGAGATGAATATGGGTTTTTATCTGAGATGATAGTGGAAGGGAGTCCATGGAGTTTCCAAATGTTATTGATGAAAAAGTTGACCAGTTTCTCAGTGGTGGGTACTTTTTTAAGGGAAATGAAGTGACATTGTTTAGAGAAATGCTCAGTGATGAGCCAAATGGTATGGAAACTACTGGAGTTGGGTAAACCAACAATAAAGTCCCATGAAATAGTATCTCAAGGTGAGGAGGGAGCAGGAAGCGGTTGGAGAAGTCCATGTGGTTTAGATGTAGATGATTTGCAGGTGTTGCAAACAGGACAGTTTTTTATGTATTCTGGGACGTGTTTGGTGAGACCTGGTCAGTGGGAAAGCTTCCTGATTGAATGTAGAGTTTTAAGGAAACCAAAAGGTCCAGCACATTTGGAGTTGTGATATCTTTTCAGAATTTCAATTTGGCAAGCTAGGGGGATGTAGATCTTAGTTCCGATGAAAGCAAAGTCATTGAACCAGGCAACTGAGTCTTTGTGTGTTTGTAGCCAGGTGTCTGTTAGGTAGGTAGATTTTAGAGAGCGCTGGAAAGCAGAGTCAAGCAGCATTGAAGCTGATGCATGGGCTCAGTGTTGCGCTCGTGTAGTAACTTGTAATCCAAAAGTGTCTGGAGAAAAAAAAGTATTTTCTTTGGTAGGAGTAGAGAAGGAGGGTGGTTCTTGGCAAGGCAGTCCAGAGAGTGGATCCACCAGAGTATTTGTTTTTCCAGATTTGAAAATAATTTTGAATCTAAAGCATTGGAAAAATTCAGCCCAACGGGTTTGTTTAGGGGTCAGTTTCTTGGCGGTTTTTAGTGTTTCAAGATTATGATAGTCTGTCCATACTTGAAATGGAATTTTAGTACCTTCAAGGAAGTGGCACCATGTGGAGAGCGTGAAATGGATGGCCATGGCTTCTTTTTCCCAGATCGACCAGTTGTGTTGCAGGGCAGAGATTTTTTTGGAGATGAAGGCACATGGTCTGAGGTGGCTGTCTATGTCATGTTGTAGAAGAACGGTTCCCATGGCGAAGTTGGAGGCATCAGTTTGAATTATAAATTCCTTGTTAGTGTCAGGGAATAAGAGTAGCAGTTCGGAGGTAATTTTTTTCTTGAGGGCATCAAAGGCTGTTTGGCATTTTTCAGTCCAGAGGATGCGGTTGCATTGCTTAGTTTGGCCGCCAGGTGCTTTCTTTAACAGGTCGGTGAGAGGGAGTGCAATTGTGGCAAAGCCTTCTATGAGGTTACAGTAAAAGTTTGCAAAACCAAGGAACTGTTGTAGTTGCTTTCTAGTTCTGGGGGCAGGCCAGTGCATGATTGTAGAAATGTTGGAGGGATGCATGTTTAGGGTATTATTACAAACTCGATACCCTAAATAGTCAAAACTTTGAGCATGGAATTCACATTTCGAAAGTTTAACATGTTCATTGTCTATGAGTCTTTGTAATACAGTGCATACAAGTTTGGTGTGTTGTTCAAGGTCCTCTGAGTAGATCAAGATGTCATCTAGGTAAACAACAACACCCTTATAGAGGAGGTCTTGTAACACAGAGTTGAGGAACATTTGGAATGTGGCGGGACCAGCTTGTAATCCAAAAGGGAGAACAGTGCATTGGTAGTTACCTAGGGGGGTTGAGAAGGTGGTCAACCATTGACTTTCAGGGTCCATGCGTATTCTGTGGAAAGCTTCTTTGAGGTCCAATTTGGTGAAATATTTGCCTTTGACCAATTGATTTAGGATATCCATAGTCAAAAGAATCGGGTAAGCATTAGGCAATACTGCCTGATTAATTAAATTATAGTTCACAATGAGCCTCGGCTCTCCTCCATCTTTTTGCTTACGGAAAAATATGGGACTGGCTGTGGGAGCTGATGAGGGCTTAATGAATCCGTGTTGCAGGGTTTTGTTCAGGAATCTTTTTAGAGCCTCTAGTTCTTGGTTGTTCATAGGGTATATTTTGGATTTGGGAATTTTAGCTCCATCTATCAATCTCAGTTTGCAATCAAAGTCTTTGTGCAGGGGCAGTTTGTCTGCTTCACAGTCTTCAAAAGCTTTCTGCAGATCCCGGTATTCTAGTGGAATTTTCTGCAGTTCCTCGGGACTCAAATTAAGTGCCATGTTAGGAGATTTTATTTCGGGCACTAGATTTACATCATGGGTATGCTTGAGTAATCCTTGGGTCCAGTCAATTTGGGGATTGTGCTTTTTCAGCCGGTTGTACCCAAGAACTACTTGGAACCCAATTTTGGTGGGCACTAGGAAACGTAATCACCCTTGTAAGTTCCGCACTTGAACAGGTATGGGTTTGGTCCTTTTCCCTACAGGGTCCCCTGCCATGGGTGAGCCATCCATTTAAGATAAATTGACAGCCTTTTTTAGGGGTTCAAACTTTACTGCAAGTTCTTTGGCCATCGTGGAATTCAATAAACTAGTACTGCAGCCTGCACCAACTAAGGCCCTGTCCATTTGTAATTTCCCATCATTTCCTTGTAAAGTTACTGTAACATATACATGATGAGTTTTAGTTGTACTTACATTCACGGACTGGTTGGGATCCCACTCATCACTGTCAGAATTGCAGGTGGTCAGCGGGCTGTCCTTGCCATTGCAAGCTCCAGCAGAGATTCTGCTCGTGGGATGTTTGCTTGGTGGTTTTGGAGTATCAGCTCTGTGGGATGTAGGCCAGGTGGTGGGGGTGCTCGACTCTTCTTCAGTGGGTTTTTTAGGTCCCTGGCATTCGCTGGCGATGTGGCCTTTTCCCCCACATTGGAAACAGGTACCTTCTCAGAGTCATTTTTTCTTTTCTTCACTGCTTAGGAAAGTAGTTTTCTGGGGTGCTGGGGTTCGGCGACCGCTTTCTTGGGCTTGTCTCTGCCGGGCGGGTTGGACACTCTTCATGATGCTTTCCACTTCTCCTGCTAGTTTCATCCAGCCCAAGAGACTGGTAGGATCTCTTTGTATCAGGCAGCGATCTAGTACAGTGGGGTTTAATCCATCTCAGAAAAATTGCTTGAGGATGTCATCTTTCCATTCTGGTACTTTAGTGGCTAACTTTCTGAATTCATGGGCATATTCTCCAACAGTCCCTTTTCCTTGGTGTAGTTTCCTGAGTTGGTATCTGGCTTGTTCTTGGAAGAAAGGATCTTCAAACCTTTCTCTGAGGCGATGCATGAACAGCTGCAGATCGGCTGTCTCTTCAGCTCATGAGTCGAACAGGTTGGCGAGCCACTCTGCTGCTCCTCCTTTGAGGTGCTGGCTCAGGTATCTGACTCTGGCGGCATTGTCTGGGAAACTGTTCCTGTAGTCAACCATATAATTAGAGGCCATGCTGAGGAAGTATGTTAGGGTGGCGCCATCACCATCGTAAGTGGTCTTCAATTCCCAAAATGGTCTTGGGCCCACTTGTAGGGCTGGTATCCCAGGAGGTGCGGGTGCCATGGCTGCCAGAGCAGCTGCTGCTGCTGCTGGAATCTGGGGTGGTGCACACCTGACCTGAGGCACCAGAAGTCTCCATTCATGTAGCTGAGCTCTCAGTTTAGAAATTTCTTCTCGTTGTTTTTCCACTTCTTCTTCCCTGGCTAGAAGTTGTTCCATCAAGCTGGTCTTGACAATTGATGTGCCCCATCTTGCAGCCCGGCGATGTTGGTGCTGAGCTGTTTCTGGTCTTTCAACCCAGGCACAGGTTTGACCTCCGGTCAGGGTGGTTGGAGAGATTGAGGGCTGTGTCTTGGGTTTCGTATCAAGAGGCCGGTTGGGGTCCATCTCGTCTCTTCCGGCAATTCCATCGCCTGGAGCTTTAATGACTCTGCCGGATGCTCCTTCTTCAGGCTCTTCTTCAATTTTTTGATACATATTGTAATATTTTTACAAGGAGCTCACTCACTCTGTCATGAACTGAATTCACACACACAAATAGAACAGTGCTTAAACACTATTCATTAGGAGCATGATACTTCGTACAGGACTTCAGTGAGTGAACTGGAGGCAATTAGCAAGATTCAAAACATAAAATACAAAGAGTACATCTTCCCGCCCACAAGAGACCTTGAAGTCTTGATGCAGCCTGGCTAAGCTTATCAGTGCATTCCTAGCTTTTGTTTATCTAATGGTCTATGGTTTTCATACCTTGTTACAAGCAAGCTGCTACTTGACTCCTACTACATATCCCATTACTAAAATATGGAGGGCTACCTGACAAATATAGTACATGATTATAATGGTTATATCTATATTGGAATAAGAGTAAAAATATTAGTAAAGTTCAATGGAAGAGCAAACTATTTTATGATACATTGAGATGTGATAAGGTTACTTTAAGCTTGTATAGATTTCAATTAAAATGAAAGTGACTATTATCCATTTATAATCATTTTGAATCAAGAAGAAACAATCTGAATATGTTTAGTAAAGTAATGATTTTATATTTAGTAATGTAAAGATAGTCACATAGGTTTGTGGAGTTCATAATCAATGGGAGTTTCTTAAAAGTAAGATACTGACGGCACAATTGAAAACTGTGCCAATAAGGAAGAAAAATGGCAGGTGTCTAAAGAAACTGGAATGGTTGACTAAAGAACTCTCAGCTGAGCTAAGTGTTAAAAGAAACATGTACAGGAAATGGAAAAATGGTGCACCAACTAAAGAGGAATTCAAGCAAATAACCAGGATATGTAGGGAGAAGGTCAGAAAAGCTAAAATGCAGAATGAACTCAGGTTTGCCAGGGACACTAAAAACAATAAAAAGGGCTTTTTAAAGATACTTTCTTTGCCTCAGTTTTCTCTCAAAGGGATAGAAGAACTCAACCTAGGAGGGGGGAACAGGTGAGGAAGGGGGAGAAATGCAGCACAGAATAGGTAGAGAAGTAGTACAAGAATACCTGGCTAACCTAGATGAATTCAGGTCTCCAGGCCAGATGAATTACATCCAAGGATATTAAAACAACTGGCAGAAGTCATTTCAGAACCACTGTTACCCTGATTTCTGGGGTCCCGGGAGGGACACTTCAATGTGCTCAAAATAATCGGGAATGGGAATTAGCTAGAGCACTAGTTAGCAATGCGAGAGGCAGGGCAACGTAGCGAGATCTTTTACCCAGTGTCTATGGGGTCAGGCCGAGTCAATAATCAAACAGAAGTAAATAATAATTGTTTTCCTTTATTTATAAAGTCACAGCAAATGTACGCACTCACTCACTAGAAATTAAGAAATACTGCATAATTGCAGTCATGCACACAGTCCTAAGGAAATAAAGAGAGGAAAATAGATAGGGGATTTTCAGGAGGAATTTTGGGTAAAGACTACACCTGATCCTGTAGCCCAGTAAAAAGGAAAGAAGTTTGGGAGCATAGATTCTCAGCACGTGGAGGCTGAGGGGAGGCTCGTCAAACGGAGTGGCAGCAAGTCGGGAAGCAAGTCATGAGCAATCCAACGAGACGCTCAAAGTCAGGGGTTCTTATAGGGGAAAATGTGGCCACAGGCCAGTCCGTTCTTGGGGATAACAATGAGTTTCGGGCTGGAGACAAAGTCTCCGAAAGGTCAGTATTTTGCATGATTGAAGTAGGACAGAGTTGTCAATAGAGTAGCCAGTATGCAAACGTGGAGTGCTTGACAGTTGAGTATTAGGCTTGTCAAGCTGCCTGCTTGGGGCAGGGAGTCCTTTGTAAGTAGCGCGCATACATAATGTGGTACTTGCCTTGAGGTCTCCTAAAGCGGAAGTCTGGTTATTTCTGGCCTGCCTGGATTTGTTTGGAATGTTTTGGCTATTATCAGCCCTGCCTGTATGCATGCTTGTCCGGGGGCCTCGCAAGCACGTAGAGAGGAATGGGTAAAGAAGGCCAAATTATTGATATCAAATGATATCTAATATACCACAAGCCCGGGCTAGAAACTGCAGCAACACCACTGGCAATAATATTTGAGAACTCTTGGAGAACAGGAGAAGTCCCAGCAGACTGGAGGAGGGCAAATGTCATCCCCAACTTCAAGAAGAAGAAAAAAAGAAGACCCAAATAATTATCGCCCGGTCAGCCGGACATCAACACCAGGAAGGATCCTAGAGCAGATCATTAAGCAGTCAGTTTATAATTACTTAGAAAGCAATGTCATAATCACTAAAAGTCAACATGGATTTCTCAGAAATAAGTCATGCCAGACTAATCTTATCTCTTTTTACAATAGGGTTACAAGCTTGATAGATGAAAGGAATGCTGTAGATGTAGCATATCTTGATTTCAGTAAGGCCTTTGACAAAGTTCGGCCTTTGACGAAGTTCCCCATGACATTCTTTTTTAAAAAAAATTTATTATTATAAAAGTTATGACAATCAATATTTACAAATAATCATTCTTTCTTTTTATAAATATATAAGAAACAAAAAACAAAGAAATATACAATCACATTTGTATACCTATCCAACATCTTCTTCTACTTCTTCTTCTTCTTCTTCTTCTTCTATTGCTTTTCTAACTTAGCCTACATATACAGATACCTCTATATCTTTTATGTATCTAAATAAATTTCAATTACATGTCTTGTATATTCTGCTTTGTCTTACATATGAATTCTTTTTCTGCTTTGTTCTGAGTTTTACGAACATCCTTCTATATAAAAATTATATACAGATTATATACAAATGTACAATTTCAACTTCCTTCCTTTTTCTAGTTTGATTACTCACTTATTTTTCCAAGTTTCTTCTGATCATTTCCCTTTTTATGTGACTTGATTATTTTGAAAATAATTTTTTCTCTTCCCATTTTCCCATATCTTTGCTTATCTTCATTCTTTTCATGTTTCCTTCTGAATCGCCCATTTTCGTTGTATGTATTCTTTAATTGGTTTCAATTCTTCCCTATTTTTCCCTTTTGTTTCACCTTTAAGTGCCATTGTCAAATCATCCATCGCTATCATTTCTGATAGTTTAACCTCCCATTCCTCAGTATCTGGGATATGTTCACACTTCCAGTATTTTGCATAAGTAATCCTTGCATTTGATACCATATACAGTATTATTCTCCAATATCTAATATGCTCTTTTTCTATTTGGTGTAACATATTTAAAAGAAATATTTCAGGATACAAAGGAATATTAATTTGTAATATTTCCAATATTTTCTTTTGAATGGTTTTCCAATATCTTTTAGCTTCAGGGCATGACCACCACATATGGAAGAATGTTCCTTCTTCTATCTTACATTTCCAACATTTGCTGGAAATCTTGTACATTTTCCTTAATTTTGCTGGGTCTAAGTACCATCTATAGAGCATCTTAAAGTAATTTTCTTTCAGCTTTTGGGCTAATGTAAATTTTTGTGTATTCTTTCAGCTTTTCTCCCAATGTTCCAAGCTAATTTCATGCCCTATATTTCTTGCCCATTGTATCATTGAATCTTTAATTATTTCTGTCTCTAATTCTCTGTTTAATAATATTTTGTATAATTGATCCACCAAATGGTCTTTTTTTTCAAGAATGACGTTCTCAAATTCATTCCGTTTCCCTATACTTTCAAATCCTTCCAATTTATTATCCATTTTAAATCTTTCTTTCAGTTGATGATATAAGAACCATTTACATGTGAAACCTTCCATCTCCAGTTCCTCTATTGTTTTTATTCTTAGACTTGTCTTCTCTTCTACTATAATATCTTTGTATCTGATCCATTTTTCTTTCTCATCTCGCCATCTTACACATAAGGCTTCGTGGATCTAGCCATAACGGGATTCTAATATACATCTTCCTTTTAAATTTCTTCCAAATTTCCAATAATGCCCTTCTGAGATAATGGTTAAGGAATTCTTTATCCACTTTGGTTTTATTGTACCAAAGATATCCATGCCAGCCAAATTTCAATTCCGATCCTTCTAATTCCAATATTCTTTCATATTCAAGAATTATCCATTCTTTTAACCAGGTCAGGGCATTTGCTTTGTAAAATATTTCAAGATCCGGTATACCAAATCCTCCTCTTTCTTTTCTGTCTATTAACATCTGCCACTTTATTCTTGGCTTCATCCCTCCCCAAATGAATCTCGATAAATCTTTCTTCCATTCACAAAAACATCCTTTGTTAATTATTATTGGAAGGTTTTGAAAAAGATAATTAATTTTTGGAAGGATATTCATTTTAATTGGTGCTATCCTTCCCAATAAAGATAACCTCAATTTGGACCATTTCTGAATTTCTTTCTTTATGTCAGTCCATAATTTTTTATAATTATTTTCAAACAATTCATTGTTTTGTTTTGCTATTGTAATCCCTAAATATTTTATCTTTTTTTCTGTCTCAAATCCTGTCAATCTTAATATCTCTTCCATTTCTCTTTTAGTCATATTCTTTGTTATGATTTTTGTTTTACCCTTATTAATTTTAAATCCTGCAATCTCTCCAAATTTTTTAGTTGTTTCCAGTAATTTTTCCACACTTGACTTTGGATCTTCAAGAAAAATCACAAGATCGTTAGCATACGCCCTCAATTTGTACCCTTGACTCTTTACTTTAGTCCCTCTGATATCTTTATCAGCTCTGATGATTCTAAGCAGCACTTCCAATACTGTTATAAATAACAATGGTGAAAGAGGGCAGCCTTCTCTCATACCTTTTCTTATTCTGATTGGTTTTGTTTTCTCACCATTGATTATGATTTGAGCCTTTGAGCCTTTCGTATATTTCTCCAATCCATGTGCCAAATTTTTCTCCACAATTCATCTTCCTGAGTAATTGTAGCATAAATTCATGTTTGATGTTATCAAAAACTTTTTCGGCATCAACAAATATCATAGCAAATTTCTTCTCGCTATGTTTTTCATAATATTCTATCATGTTAATTACCGTTCTTAGATTATCTCTTATTTGTCTTTTAGGTAAGAAGCCACTTTGATCTTCATGTATTATCTTCTTTAAGATCTTTTTCAGTCTTTCAGCCAATATATTTGCAAATATTTTGTAATCTACCTTTAAAAGGGATATCGGTCGATAATTGTTAGGGTCTCGGGAATCCTTCCCTTCTTTCAATATCAACGTAATGTTTGCTTCATTCCAAGATGAAGGTTTTCCTTTGTCAGCTATTTCATTAAGCATTCTATACATCAGCTTCAGTAATTCATCCTGGCATATTTTATAATATAAAGAAGAGAAACCATCTGGCCCTGGTGATTTTGCTGGTTTTGCTTTTTTAATAGCTTCCAGTATCTCCTTCATTGTAATCTCCTTCATTGTAATAATGTTCCCCATGACATTCTTGCAAAGAAGCTAGTAAAATGATTTTGCTGGTTTTGCTTTTTTAATAGCTTCCAGTATCTCCTTCATTGTAATCTCCTTCATTGTAATAATGTTCCCCATGACATTCTTGCAAAGAAGCTAGTAAAGTGTGGGCTGGATAGGGCTACTGTTAGATGGATTTATAATTGATTGACCGACTGAACCCAAAGTGTACTCACCAATGGCTGCTTTTCATCCTGGAGAGAAGTGACTAGTGGGGTGCCACAGGGTTCTGTCCTGGGCCCAGTACTATTCAACATCTTCATCATCAGTTGGATGAAAGAGTAGAGGGGATGCTGATCAAATTTGCAGATGACACCAAACTGGGAGGGGTTGCTAATACACCAGAGGACAGGATCAAAATTCAAAATGACCTTGACAAATTGGAGAGCTGGGCCAAAGCTAACACAATGAATTTCAACGGAGAGAAATGTAAGGTCTTGCACTTAGGCAGAAAAAATGGGATGCACAAATATAGGACGGGGGATGAGTGGCAGGATAACAGCACATGTGAAAGGGATCTAGGAGTCTTGGTAGATCACAAGCTGAACATGAATCAACAGTGTGATGCAGCAGCCAAGAAAGCCAATGTGATTCTTGGTTGTATCAACAGGAGTATAGTATCTAGATTGAGGGATGTAATGGTACCACTCTATTCTGCATTGGTTAGATCTCATTTGGAATACTGTGTCCAGTTTTGAGCACCTCAATTGAGGAAGGATATTGACAAGCTGGAACTTGTCCAGAGGAGGGAGACCAAAATGATGAACGATCTGGAAGTCATACCCTGTGAGAAGCAGCTTAGGGAGCTGGGTATGTTTAGTCTGCAGAAGAGAAGGTCCAGAGAGGACATTATACCCATGTTTAAATATTTGAAGGGATGCCATGTTGAGGAGGGAGCGGGCTTGTTTTCCACTGCTCCAGAGACTAGGACAAGGAGCAATGGATTCAAGCTGCAGGAAAGAAGATTCCACCTGAACCTCAGGAAGAAATTCCTGATGGTCAGAGCTGTCCGGCAGTGGAATATGCTGCCTCGGAGTGTGGTGGAGTTTCCTTCTTTGGAAGTTTTTAAGCAGAGGCTGGATGGCCATCTGTTGGGAATGCTTTGATGGGTGTTCCTGCATAGCAGGGAGTTGGACTGGAGGGCCCCTGTGGTCTCTTCCGACTCTATGATTCTATGATTCTATTCTTTTTAATTTGTTTTTTTTCTTTTGTTTTGAACAGCAACAATAATAATAATAATAAATGAAGTTTTTAGGAAGTGTATGTCTAAAGAACTTGCTTGGAATAGATTTAGTTCTGAATAAATATCTGGTTTTAAATTATTTCAACCTTTAGGAACTCTCCTATATATTTTAGACTGTTTTATATTCTTCCAAACTGCTTTTGAAAGCTTTTTTTGTCTGTACTCCACTTTAGAATTTAACGAAATAGGGTGAGACAACAATATTTTAATGCATAATATATAATGAATAAGTGGCCACAAAAAGTGTCTTCAGAGAGTTCCCTGTAATCTCCTGGTACAAATGGCAGGTCTTCCAAGTACGCTGAGAACATCAGCTGTAACTTTAGCATCTGGAAAGGAAGGAGACCTTTTGTATCCCTCCTTGGCACACAACATGGTTGCAACGACTCTTGGTATCTGGAGGTTAGGAAAGCAGTAGTCACACACATATATCCATGTACTTATGGGCTATGACAATAAGACTTGAGGTTGGGACTTAGAATCACTTAAAAATAGTGTTTAAGCAATATGGCTTAGAGCTAGATTTCCTTTAAGCAGAACTCCAATCACAGGATGCTCCCACTGGGAGAAGGAATGCATGAGAAATGTTTGCCTTCTTCTCCATGTTCCCCCTGTGTCCCCTTGAAAACTGCTCCAAAGGGTTGTAGAAATCCCCCCCGCCCACACACACACACACACACACCAGCGTGTGAATTTGCAAGAGGATGCAGTAGTATGAATGAGAGGAAAAAGGCAAAAATCCCCACATGTCTTCCAAAAGGGAATCTTTTCTGGATCCCTTAAGCTAATACAAAACACACTTTGGATTCAACTGTGTGTTTGGGTTTGGGGGATGAAGTTTGAATAAGAAATACATGAGGCCAGTCAAAATAATGACACAGAGTTTAAGAAACAGAAAGTTCCCAGTCATCTGAGGAAAATGTAAATTACAAATCGGAACATAAAATTCAAGAGCACATTTTATAAGCCCCCTTTTAGCTATTGGCCTGGCATGACATTTAAGCTCATACATTAAAGTGCTTTAGTTTAGAATGCCTTAGGAGGGTGGCCAGGAGTAAAGCAATTTTAATGGCTTTAAAATGCTTTCTTAAAAAAAACCCCCAGTAATTGTGAATATTTGGTGGCACTTTAAGCCTTTTAAAGCTCTTTATCTGCCCTAATGTGAGTGAAAAGTTCTTCTCACAATTTTTTGCAAGTCACACCACTATTATTTTCCCATAGTTATTATCCAAAGCTTTGTAGCGCCCAATACTTTTTAACTAAGAGAAAGAATCCTTTAACTTAGGCATCTTTCCTTAAAAAAAAAAATCACGAAAGAATGTTCCTCTAATGATAGACTACAGTGTGGTTTTCTTTATATTTCCTGCAGCATTGCTGCACATTTGAATAAAAACCAATGCTTTATTCCTCACATCCATTAATTTTATTTGTGCCTTTCAGTATTTTCTTTGCAATAATTTCTCTTCAGCTATATACTTGTTCCTTTGTTCAGCCTTCACAAAACGGTAAGGCCATATTGTTACAAGATATATACATTGGGGAGCCCAGTTCAATCCACATTTAGTGGAAGGTCCCACTGTGCTCAGTGGAACTTTCTTTCTTCTAAATCTGTATATGGAAGATGGCAACTATAATCTCTGTACTTAGGATAGTAGCTATAAATGGGAGGTCACTACCAATGACAGTAATTCCTCCAGCAAGGATGAAAAGGGGATATTTACCAGGCAGGCACACAAATATATAATGCAGGGATAATTCAAATGTTCAGGAGGGAATCTGCTGCAGTTCTTATTGGCCTGCCCCAGCATAAAATACTGAGGAGGAGCTGCTCCCTTGAGATTACCTCTATAAGCTTGTATGTCAGGTGAAAAGAATGTGTTAGCATTTCAGGAACTCCCCAGGAGGAAACAGGCATGTGGCTGTTTTCAAACTAGTGATAGCCTGTTATTAAACACTATTGGAAGGACCAGCTCTATCATTAGATATAGGCCCTTTCTGCAGCTTACCTGCTTCCGGTGCAGTTGCGCGGGGATCACACAAGCAGCCTCTTCCGCGAGGCACTCGAGTCCCCACTGCCCCTGCTCCACAGCAGTTGCCTGCTGGCCGGCAGGCAGTGTGAGGGCTCTGCCTCTTCCTTCAGCAGTGCAGCCAGGTATTTTCTCAGGCTGCGCTGGGAAGGAAGTGCAAGGACCTTGGGTCTGGAGGCTCCGCACAGATGGTAAGTGCGTGTGGGGCCCTGGAGCAATGCACGATCCTGCATCATTTTCAGCTAAAAGCCAAAAATGATACATTGCGCAATTGGCACCTGCTGGCCCCGGCAGCGTCGCGCGATTGTGAGGGTGTCATGCGGAACAGTCCTCGCAATCGTGCGACGCTCCAGAGGTCCTTTCGCATGACAAATGCCATGCAAAAAGGGCCAGAGTGATGGAACTATGTTAGGCTGCTGGAGAGTGGTGGCATGAGCAGTAATGCCCTGGCCCCAGTATTTAAGCTCCCCAGTCATTCCCCTGTCTTGGAGAACAAAACTGCATGTACCTTACATCCTGTCTTTAAGATAGCCTGCAATCCTTAGCTGTATTAGAGAATTCTATGCTGTTGTCAGTGGTTTTTACTCATGGAACTGGGGAGTGGTATTACCTAGTTATTTGTCTTAGGTACTCAACTGTCTTGTGACAACTCTGGGGCCCTTTCAGGGTACATAGTGATACACTCTGCTTTAACTGTCATGGTTTCACCATATGGACTTCTGTGAGTTTAGGGAGGGAGGTATAAGGAATTCTAAGCCAGGGAACTCTACTGCTTCACCAAACTACAAATAAAAGATTCCACAGGATGCAGTCATGACAGTTAGAATGGAACCACAGCACTGTAATTGTGTGATGTGAAAGGACCTCTGGTTACTGCCATGCGTTTATATTTAGAGAAGTACTGTATATACTTCTGTGTAAGTTGACCTTATGTGTAAGTTGAGGGCAAGTTTTGGGGCCAAAATTATGGATTTTGCTATGGCTTGTGATTAAGTTGAGGGCAAAGCTTTGGGGCTCAGCATAGGGTTCCTTGGATCCAATTTGTAGAGACGTGAAAGCACCAATGTTGCCTTGGGGGAGGGCAGCTGTTCCCATTGCTGCCACTGTCACCTTTTCCCACCCAGGCATTGCAAAAGGCAATTGGTGGGAGGGAGGGAGGTCAGTGTTCTCCATGGATGTACAAAGCTCTCAAGGTGAGAGCTTAGTCCTCCCATTGAGAACCTTAAAAAAGCACTGACCCTCTCCATTCTGTACGCTCTGGTGGAAAAGGTCCAAAGAGCCGCCACCAAGGCAGAGAGAGCAGAGGGAATTGAAGCTTTTTTCAGCTTCTCTCAATACCTTCCACTCTCCTTGCACTGGCAGGTAAGTGCCAAAGAGCAAATGCTATGGCAGAGAGAGCAAAGGGGATTTTTTTTAAGGTTCTCCCAGGACGGATAAGGCAAGAGCTTAGTTTGTCTAGGAAGAACATTAAAGAAGTACTGACCCTCTCCACTCTCTCTACCATGGTGGGAAAGCAACAAAAAGCCATTGTTATTTTTTTCAAGCAGGCATTACAAAGGCCAGAAGCAGTGCTGGAGCAGATACATTGACCCATATATAAGTACCATATTGCCCCACGCATAAGTTGATCCAGTTTTGGGGGGTTGATTCTTTGGCATAAATTTTTCAACTTCTACTTGAGCATGTGCAGTAATATGTAGCAGATCAACCACGCCAAGGATCCTTTTGAATTTCTGCTCATGTGAGATTTCACACACATACTATTTTTCTTGGTCTTACTTCCATTCTTCATGGTTGCATTTTTTTCTGAATGCTATACTGAACACTTGTATAGCTTCCCAGCATTTTCCTCTAATTCAGTTTATTTGGCACGAGATTATGGATGCTTCTGTGCATCCTGATGCAAAACATTACACACACACACACACACACACACACACATATGTATACACATACACACACATATATACATACATATAGATACACATACATACATACTTGGGACATTTATGCACTATACTGTTATAGCACTATTATTCTGCTTTCAACATTCTACGGAATCTTGGGGTTTGCAGTTTAGGGAAGGGCCTATCGGCCCCTGCCAAAACTGCAAACCTCAGGATTCCATAGGATGTAGAAAGCAGAATAATAGCGCTATAACAGTCTAGTGCGGAAATGGCCTTGATGTGATTGTGTAAACTGGAGGCATGCAAAATCCTTAGATAAGGCATGCATTTAAAGCAAAACCTCTCACCTGAGAGGCTTTTCGATCACTTCTAAATATGAGATAACTCATCTTGTAGAGATTCAGACAGAAGAATCAAAATCAGAAATGCTACTTACCAGTAATATGTAACACTGCAGTTAGGTTAAGTGTAAGTACAGTTGGCACTCCACATTTGCTAAAATTAGGGACACAGGACACCTGAAAAAGTGGAAAAATCACAAATTTCAAAATGTGTATATCTGTGGGAAGGGGGTCGAGGCATGGTGGGGGAGAATGGGAACTCAGGGTCCAAACCAGGTCAGAAAAAGGGGAGGGAAAGGGGGTAGGTTAGAATGATGACCCTATACTTCCTCTCTTTTGCTCATCTCCTTCCTTGTGTACGTGTGGGGCACTGGGAGAGGATTTGTAGTGTTGAGAAATCAGACTGTGAGCTGTCCATAGGTGGACAGGCACCAACAGCTAGTGGAAGAGGAGGACCAGAAGTGGGTTTTTAAGATGCTGCATGGCCTGATCAGAGATGCTGAGGGGGATGGTTCCCATGGAAAAGAAGCATCTGAGGTTGGTGGGGGGCAGGGTTGGGGAAACATATCAATAATCAAATCTATGAAAGTCAGTGAGTTTAAAACAAGGCTGGGCAAAATCCAGATATCATTGGATTGCAGCTCCCAGCATTCTTTACCATTGGATATGCTGGCTAGTGCTGATAGGAATTGTAGCTCTGAACAGTCACATCATTCCCAAATCCTGATATAGTGCTTCAGACCCAGAGGCAAAGTCAAATGGGGAGAGAAGATAGCTAGCTGATGGAACGTTAGAATTATTGGACACATACAAAGAAGACTGGCCATTTCCACACTAGAGTGTTATAGTGCTATTCTTCCACTTTCAACATCCTATGGAATCCTGGGGTCTGCAGTTTAGGGAAGGGCCTCAAAGGATGTTGAAAGTGGAATAATAGCACTATAACACTCTAGTGCAGAAATCGACTTTATCTTTGCATTTTTATAAAAAAGAACAAGCCCTTATGTAGCTGCAGGTTCCTAAAAATTAAGAAGCTTATTTTCTATAGATCCTTTTTTTACAGATTGGCCTCCTTGCCTTGCCCACCTGCCTCCATTACTGAGTTCCTAGTGTATTTCTGCAGGTCTACACGCCCAGGTTACTGTCCTCTTGCAGAGGGTTCATAAATGAAGAAACATGTCTTAGTACAGTATAGATCTCACTGTAGAATTTTTTCCTAAAGAATTAAAACAAACAAACAAAAAATTTCACTGTTGGATAGTCTAACAATGTCCCCACCTTCCCCCTCTCCTGATTATACATACCAATGGATGATTGACAGGTTGTTGAGAATCTGCAAAAAAGGGCATTTCAGCAGCCAGTCAGCTCTAGAAGAGGTCATGACTTGCCTCTGTGCTCAGAGGAACTTTAGATCAGTTGCAGGCCCTGTGATCTGTAGTCTGAGGCCCTTTCCACAGCTTACCTCTGTCCTGGCAGCCTCTGGTGACAATGGTGGCAGTGGCTCTCCCGGGAGGGGAGCATGATGAAGTGCTCCCCTCCTCACCAGCTGCCTGTGGGATCAGGAAGAGCGATGGCCATGCCTCTTCCTGCTGCAGTTCAACTGGGCACTGTCCCAGGCTGTGCAGGAGCAGGAAGCGCAACCATTGTTCTTCCTGGACCTCTGCAAGCAAGGTAAGTGTGAGTGCACACTGGGAGAGTGGTGCAATCAGCAGTCATTGAGGGAGGAAACCTGTCAATGATTTGTGGTGCAATCGCGCTGCCTGGTGATGGGAGAAGGATGGATCTGGGACAATGTTGCACATAAGCGTCATCCTGGCACTGTCCTTCTCCTGTCCCCATGGTGGGTAGGATGCATTATGCGGAAAGAGCCTTACTCTGTGTGCATGGGAAAGTTTTATACTGCTCTTCTGGAAGTCACAGGAAAAAAGCAGGGGTAGAGCTTCTGTTGTGCCATGAGACGTGTCAGGGCAAGCAACAAACATGTGACCTAGTTAGTATTATATGGTTGTTTGCCTGCTTTGTGACATGGATAAAACCATCTGCTTCACATACTTTGCTTGGCTCAATTGACAGATTTAGGGCCTTAGAAAAATGGAAGCTTGCACTTAAGTCAGCCAAAGCTTAGTAGTTAGGCTAGATAAAGTTTCAGGCTTCAGTGATGTTCGCCTGTTTCCTGCACTGCGTTATGATTGCTCTTATTAGGAAGATCAGTGAAAGCAGTTGCATAGAGAAACAAGCCAACCATCTAAACTGAGAAGTATGGATAGCAAACTTCTTTCAGACCAAAGGCTGAACTGAAGTTCAGAGACATTCTCAGGGGGTACATTTCTACCATTCAAAATGGTGAAAAAAATCTATATCAAAGCTGGGAAATCATTTGAGGATGATCCTATGGGGAAGGGAGCATGACCATCAAGGGAATCCCTAAGGTCAGGATTGGGGCCCTGAGAGGTCCAGATTTAGCCCCCATGCATGACATTCCCCACACAGGTTGTAAGGTATAACCCAGTGATATTATTCTACTGGCTTTCTTCTTACAATCAAACTACTTGTTCAAATTGGCAGCAAGTTCATCGAACCATCTTGTCCAGGAATGCATAGTAGTCTAACAATGATGTGTTCTTTCAGCAATAGGCTTTCCAGCTGTCTTCAAGGCTCTCTTCTTAATAAACAGTGATTTTGCAAATTAAACTGGTGTCGGGGATCCAATTAAACCCTGGTGACTGGCATTTATCAAAAATGGACAAACCCTCTGGTGGAATAAAAACATAATGACAAACTCTTGTTGCACAGTTAAATGGCAGTACTTGCTAATAAACGAAGTTGGTATGACCCTATTGAATTCCCAATATGATGCAGAAGGCTCACATAAAAATTAAGTGGGTGGGATTTAAGGATTTAAAGGCTTGCATTTCAGACCTTGACATTTTAAATCACGAACAGTGGGACAAGGAGGTTATTTCCCCTTCCCTCAGATCTCAAGTAATAATAATCATCATAGCTGTGCTTTGTTTCCTCTCATGGTCATTGCTAGAGCAACTGCTGAGGAAGTCAAAAGAAGTTAAACAGCCTTAAAAGGTTGGTTCATTGGTTGTTTTTTTTTCCCAAAATGATTACATCTCAGTGCACTAATCATCTATATATTTGTTCAACAGAACCTTGTTTTGACAGTACAACTGAGTAAATTTCACCATTGACCTCAGTCCCTTTGTAAGAATAACCCAGAAAAACTTTAGTGTAGTTTTATTTATACTTCAGGGGAATCTCTAAATTAATATGTGTTGATATGGGTTTCAAATCAAAATAATAACTCATTGTACGTTTAATCACTTCACATTTGTGAACACTCTAGACAACAAGATCCTATCTGGTGTAGAAAGCTCTAAATATGTCTCAAAAATCATATGAGACTACTATCAAGCTGAATAAGGCATATGAATCCTAGGGATGCATAATAAACCTGCATGTTGTAAAATTTTGCCCAGTGTTGTTGCTGAGCCTGTGGTATCCAGAAGGGAAATAGTTCCCCATAAATGTGTTATCAAGCACCAAGCACAGATAAGGGAGGAGTTTAGGCCCAATATGGTGGACCTAGGGATGGAAGAGAAATGCCAATGACATTCTGATTGCCATCTCACTTTTTCATTGTTACCAGCTTTCCAAAGAACCAATGAGCTGGTTTAGTTTTACTCCATGTGAGGGGATATTCAGGAACAATCATGTTTACCATGCTAATCATTTTCTCATTCCAGAGGTCAACCAGGGCTTTAAGAGAATCAGCTGCTGAAGCAACAAGAAACCCTCTAAGGGACATCAGGAATCCACCTGGATCCATAAACTTCCTTCGGTGGACCATTTTAATCAACACCCCACATCTGCAGAGGCTCTGAGTTTCAGAGAATCTAAACCTGAACAGGTGGTGTTCTATCTCTGATAATGGAACCATAGAAAATTGTTCCACAGATCACCATCAGCCCACCCAACATAGAAAACAAGGACCAGACTATGCGAAGGACCATATTTTCCCCTATGAGTCTGCCCTAGCTCTCAGATCTTCAAGGGAGGCACTTCTCTATATCCCACCACCTTCACAAGGATGTTTGGTGGGGATGTATGTCTTCTCGGTGGCTGCTTCTAAATTTGGGACTCCTTTCATAGGTAGTTTAGGGTCGTTTCTCTGGTGTCTTTTTAATGGCAAGCGAAGACCTTTATATTGCAGCAAGCATTTGGGAATGGATTGTTTTATAAAACAAGGGCTTTTTATGGTGCTGTATTGCCTATTTTGTTTTGTTTAAAAGTAACATTTTGAATTGTTTTATTTCTTTTGTTAGTTTAATACTATTTGATCTCTATTTTTGTATGTTTTTAACCCTATGTGTTTTTATTGTAATTTTATCTCTTTTGTAAGCTGATTTGAGTCTCAGCCTGGGGAAAACAGAGCCCATGTGGTGCAGTGGTTTAAGCATTGAACTATAACCCTGGAGAGCAGGCTTCAGTTCCTCACCCAGCCATGGAGAGCCACTGGGTGACCCTGGCCACATCACACACTCTCAGCGCCAGAAGACCCCATAATAGGTTCTTGTTAGGGTTGCCATACATAAGTCAGAAATGATTTGAAGGAACACAACAACAACTGGGGAAAAGGCAGGTATAAATAAAGTGATGGATGGATGGTGTCAACAGTTCTTCTTGGTACAATTACATTTGAAAATCAATAGATCCTAATCAAAATATACAGGCATGCCTTTTTGAAAAAAGAATATTCTGTACATGGTTTCATAAACAGAAACCATATTCTGTGGTATGAAGCAAGAAATGAACTGATAAAGAAGATACTGAAGGCAGATTTCCCAACCCCATCCAAGATCATCAGCAAAAATGATGAGAGGTTTTTCAGGAGCTGAGGCAGGTACCAACAGCCGTCAGGTTCTCTTCACTAGGTAATTTGAGGCCTTTGCTGGCAGTGAATCTTTTTGTGGGGACGTGAAAAAAGACACATGCACCCAGAGTATTGAAGGAATTTGCTGACACACTCCTAGAACCACTTGCCATCATTTTTTTTTAGAAATTTTGGAGAATGGGTGAGGTGCTGGAGGACAGAAGAAGGGCAAACATTGTCCCTTTCTTAAAAAAAAAAAAAGTCAATAAAGAAGGTCCTGGAAGCTACAGATCAGTCAGTTTGACCTCAATACCAGGAAAAATATTAGAATGGATTATACACAAACCTGTTGGTAAGTATCTTGATCATAATGCAGTGATTAGAAGGAGACAGCATGGGGTTGTCAAGAACAAATCCTGCCAAGCTAACTTTACATCTTTTTTTTTTAATCAGATCATGAGTTTAGTAGGTGATAGGAATGCTGTGGATATCATTTATCTAGATTTCAGCTAAGCATTTGATAAGGTCCTCTGCATTGAATAGATGGAAGCACCATCAGTAGGATCCATAATTGGCTGGAAAACCATGCTCAAATCGTGCTCAAAGAGTTGTCATCAGTGGCAATGCTTCAGATTGGAAGGTGGTCTTAAAAGAAGTGCCTCAGGATTCTGTCCTAGGGCTGATGCTCTTCAACGTTTTCTCAGTGATTTAAATAATGGGGTGGTAAGGATCCTTATCAAATATGCAGACAGTAAAAAACTGGGAGGGGTAGTTAATATGCTGGAAAATAGGAAGACCTTGATAACCTGGAAAACTGGGCTGAAATTACTAAAATGAAATTCAGCAGAGACAAATGCAAATTGCTACATTTAGGCCACAAAAATGAAATGCACAGGTACAGGATGTACAGGGTACATGGCTCAGCAGTACTGCATGTGAAAAGTACCTCAGGCCTCATCTGGCCACCTCATTTTAAGAAGGATATAGATAAGTTGGAATTAGTTCAGAGGAGGGGAAGGATGGTGAATGGTACAGAGACCAAAATGCATGATACTGATTGAAGGAACTGCACATGTTCACCTTAGTGAAGAGAAGAATGAGGAGTGACATGATCATACTCTTTAAATACCTCAAGGGTTGCCCGAAAGAGGAGGGTGCAGGCTTGTTTTCTGGTGCCTCAGAGGGCAGAACTAAGTCTAATGGTTTTGAGTTACAGGAGGGTAGATTTCAACTGAATGATAGAATGAACTTCTTGACAGTGGGAGCAGTTCAGCAATGGACCCAATTTCCTCGAGACTCAGTAGGGTCTCCGTCTCTGGCTGTCTTCAAAAAGAGGCTGGACAGCTACCTATTGGGGATGCTTTAGCTGGAGGTTGGATTAAATGGTCCATGAGGCCTCTTCCAACTCTATGATTGTATGATTAGTTATTGCAGAGTGACCATTTTATGTTTTATTTCTTTCACAATGAATAGGTATACTGCTAGGATTCCACTTGAACTGCCCTAGTTGCATACTGTGGAATTCTGTGGTTTGTACTTCAGATAGAGACACTACAGGAGCTCCCGGTTAAGAATTGTGAAGACCTCTCCCTAAACGACCAATCCCAGGATTCCATAGGATTGAATCATGGCTTTTAAAGTGGAATAACTGTGTTATAATTGTGTAAAGAGAAATGTCTATTGGCCTCTGGAGTGTGGAATTCTGTACATACTTAGAAACATAAGATGGTGAAGAAGTGGAGAAACTGGTGCTAAAAATGGTGGGGAATATATTACTAACGCAGACAACTGAAGATAGCACATATTTGCATAAGAATATACATATGTTAATATAGATAGATAGATAGATAGATAGATAGATAGATAGATAGATAGATACTTACAGTTATAAATTTAGATGATTTACTATAATTACTCCTTTTATTTAAAGGGACATGCAGTATATCTCATCACCATGGGGGAGACTGTGGTCAGGTTGCCTACTTTCTTTCTCAATCCCCTGTCCAGAGTGACATCCACTTTCCCTTCACATTATCTTTTATGTTCAACATGGACTTGGTCTAGACAGACATTCAAACAGAATATCTTCAGTTATAGGACAAATCTTTGACAGTCTTTCAAGTAAAAGACTTTCTTGTGTACATAAGGGCATGGGGCCATCCTAATGGTAGCTGAGGAATACTAGTTGGTGAGGTTAGGGAAAAATATCTGAAGGGGAAGCTCCCTTCGTGGATACTAGAGATGGAGAGAATATTAAAAAATATTCAAAAAAATAGCCAAAACCTGTGTTTTCCAAATGTTCATAAACCCTAATGAGAAGACCCCTGGAATAATGAGAATCTTCTCAGGTCAGGACTTTTACTGTACAAAATATTATGAACAGTTTCCTGCACAGAAAATAATATGCCTACTTACAAGTATGACTTTCTGTGCAGAAAATGCTGTTTCCTAAGTAGAAAATGCTGGGTTTTTGCACAGAAAAACACAGGTAATTTTTGTGCAAAATAAGTCATAAACTACAATATTTTTCACGTAGGAAAAAGTATTTCCATATAGAAAATAATGTGTCTCTGCAAAAAATCTTACTTTCTGCACTGAAAATGTTGCTTCCTGTACAAAAAGTGCAAATTTCGAACAGAATAAGTCCCAGAGTCCCATATAGTCTTCAAAAACGGAACAGTGAAAACAGCAGCATAAAACTGCATGGTTTTTGAAGACTTAACATTTTCCCACAGTAAACAGAAAGTTTTAAAAATTATTTATTGCTTCCTTAGAGAATAGAATTGCATCCCTACTGGATATTCATTTGAAGATGCTTGTCAGAATGACTAGATCCCAAATATCTTGTGTTGGTTTAAAGTCTTAGACTATTTGATTTTCAGGAGCACTGGGCAAGTATCTTCTGCGAGTGTTCCATAATTCTTGCAAATGGTGCTTGCAAGACATACATCATCTCCATTAGTGAATGCAGTGCCAGATTCTCATGAATTCTGAAATATTTTGGACTCTCGGCCCATTATACTTGCATGTGCCTGAATATCTTTTGGTATTTTGTGACAGACTGATAAACCCTGTACCTGATGCATCCCAGCCTCTTCCTTTTCCTTCAGAACCCAGGGGGTGGTTTGTAACTTAATCTACCATATCAATTGCCTCTCTTTCTTGCAAATTTACTTCACTAGGCAGTTTGACTGAAGTGTTAAGGCCTACTCCCCAGGTGCTCCACTATTTTACTCAAATGACAGCAGACTAATAAGACCATATACTCAGTTTGAAGTTCCACTTCTGGTATAATTTCTGGTTAGGTTTAGAGACAAGCTATAGTTACAAAAAACAACCCTTCTCCTCCTCCAAACCTCACAAGATGATTAAGTTTAAGGTCATATTTGTCATTTTAGAACGCCTGTTCAACTGGGTAGGGTATCAAAAAATAAGGAATACATTTCATTGTTGGCCAGAGTTTAACACAATCCTTGCTCACCTTCGGATTAGAAGATTGGAAGTGGCCTGGGAGAGTACTGGCTACATGTTGCAAAAATAAAAATAATAGGAAAAAAAAAAACAGAGTGTGTTTTGTTTGTAAATGTTTTCATATTTTTGCTCACACCCTGAAGTATCCTTTGACATACCCACTATTTCATTTTTCCGTTGTTTAAAATTATGCAGCTTTATGCTAGTGCTTAACTAGCACAGACGCATGTGCAGGCATGGCCCTTTCACAAATACTGTGGCCCACTAGGAAAAAACACCACACATTTCTACAGTGCGAAAATGCTAATCTGAAGCTGGCTTGACGCTGAGCTGTGTGCGGTGGTGAAGTGAGAAATTCCAGTTGCCAAGACAAAGTAAGCAGTAAACCTACATTCAGATCCAAAAGTGGTTGCTGTTGATCTGTTGGGTAGAATATGGAAAAGGTTCTGAATGTGGATGTAGTTATTAGTTCACCAACACTGCACTATTTTAATTAAAAGGCCTCAAGAGGACCACTAACATCACAAGACTTGGGAAGAAAACATTGAGCACCATTCTTCTATAACTATCATCTGGGCCACACACCTTCAACAGTTATAACCTCATAGAGGTCTAAGAAGTAGAACCAGAGAATCCAAGTGAGACTTCAAGTGGTAAAGCAATGATTATATTCTCCCATATGAGCCTGCTCGTGTTTTGAGATCTTCTGGAGAAGCCCTTCTCTCTTTCTGCACCTTCATCACAAATACATCTGAGGGAATATGGGACAGGACCTTCTCAGAGAATGCCCCTGGCCTCTGGAATTCTCTTTCTAGAGAAATTAGATTTGTTATTGTTCCATGGGCTGGTGAAGAACTTTTTGTGTCAGTAGGGCTATGAGGGTTCCTCAGGAGGAAAAGGTCTTTCATAATGCATTTTATTGGCCGTATTTTTTGTTTTCTTTCTTAATGTTCATACTTTTAACTCTTTTAATTCTACTGATAGCTTAATTATATTTTCAATTTGTGTTTGAAGTGATTTTTTTAAAAACTGTGTCTGTTCTAACATTTGTAAGCTGTGCCTGTGTCTAACTTCTGTTGAGTTCCAAGCTGGGAAAGGGTAAATTAGTCATCATTACAATTATCACCAGTGCCATCATCATCAAAATCAGCAGCAGCTACAGGTGTTGGTGAGCATATGAAGCACTGTCCTCCTTCAGACTCATTTTCTCACAGTGACATCTCCAAATTGGATTGATTGGGTTGTTAGGAGGCTGTGCAGTCTCACATTTGATATGGTTTAATTGATATACAATCATATACTGCTATGGCTGAAAGCCATGCTGGATAAGAGGTGAAATTGGCTGGATAAAACAGGCCAAGAAATTCCTCTAAGCTTTGCTAGGCAGTATGCCTGAAGCTTTCAAGCGCTAAGACAAAAAAAAAAAAGACATAAAAGAGTCAGCAGTGTACCCATGGAAGACTTGATTGGCATATTTTCCCATTACATCTTCCCCGTTTGCACCTTTTTCTTTATTTCTCAGCCTGCCCAGATAATATAAGCCATCAAACCAGCTATGAACTCTCTGTCACCTACATGCTAAGAGTATTTGTTACAAACTGCATTGTTTATTTGACCAGAGAGCCATCTGCATCCAAGCTCTCATATCAAATGGGGCACACAAGGTATTTACAACTAGGGACGATCAACCTCTAGATTCCCACACAAATGCAATTTGAATTCCAAAAGTTCACATTTCTCTCAGAACCAATCTCTTGTCAGTTAGTTCCATGAGACACTGGTTGAGAGAACTAGAAACCTCCATTTCAAAGCACAGAAAGGGGATATAAACCGTGAAGTCTTGCAGCTTTGCACCAGTATCTTCACTTGCTGGAAACCACTATGGTGCTGTCAAATTTTAACTCATGCTACCCTAGGCAAAAGCCTAAGCTTCATAGCTGTTTCTTTACTTCTCTTCTGGATGGGTGATTATATTCTACTCCCTTAAGCTTTGCTAATTAACCCTTTCCTCACTGTCTTTGGCAAGCTCTTGTGTGAGTGCGTGACTATTTTGAATCCTGTGTGTATGCATTATTGAATTCCCCACAATGAACACATTTTAGTTTACTTTTCAGTCTCTGGCTGGTTTTCTTGCAGGGACCTGGTAGACATGGGTGAAAAGATCCTGCTCGGTTATCCCTCCTCTTACAAGCCCTCCAATTTATGTTATTTAATTCCCCATTTTTACATTTAGTTGCAGGTTCTGATGAAGGACCTCATGGCGTCCCATGAATTTGAGGTAACAGGGTAATATCATGATGACACAATGTCTACTCTGTTATGTCCTGAGAAGCTGAATTCAGTCTGAGGAAAGAGGAAGGAGAGAAAAAAAACGAAGCAGCAGCAGAAGGAATGAGGGCCAAATCCATATTCCCCCTCAATCTGTTTTTGGAATGTGGCTATTGGGAAGCATCTTCAAATAGCCACATTCCCAAAATAAGTTGCAAGGCCATATTGGTTGGGGAATCCTGTGAAAGAATCACTTTGCCCTTGAAAATGTTTGCAGGTGGATATTCAGAGCAGCTGTGGTAAAAGGAAATCTATTACTGAAGAGAATAAAGGTATTCTTAGGTGTACTGATTGTATAAGTTGTATTAAACAGTCCTTAGATTCAAGACTAATGAACCCGAGTGACAAACTGATGACATGTTACTCAGAATTGTTTTAAGCTTGTTGGAAGACTAATGACTGTAGTTCTAATCTACAAGCTTTCAAAAAACCTTTGCTTTCCTAAATCACCATTTGTGCTGGCAATTCTACAGTAACTTTTTATTGAGAACCTTATGGCAGTTTTACATCAGTGTAACTAACACCATTGGCTTCAGTTAATGAATTTCTAAATCATCCTGGAAGTCAAATAAATTGGATTCCTTGCTGTAAAACAACCTCCACCTCCTTTTTTTCCCTTTTACAGAAAAACAGAAGAAAAAGGCTAGTGTCTCTCGCCAGGCTAGGGCTGGGCAAAGTCCAGATACTGGTGGACTGAAACTCCTAGTGGTCCTGGTCAGTGGTAAGGAATATTGAGAAATGGAGTCCAGCAACACTTGGAGGGCTACATTTGGCCCACCTCTTTTCTAGCTTCCCTAATATTTTGGGTCTGTTTCCCCTTCAGAATGTCATGGTCTTGTGCCCAGTTTAGAAATTTGCTGATGTTTTCTTAGGGAGTGCCTGGTAGATCTCTTTTTAAAAAAAGAAACGCAGATATGTGACAGAAGTCAAAGGTCCTTGATGGTAATTGTCATACTCATGAAATCCATCATGGGGAATACAAACAGGAAGACAAAGAGAGCAGCTTCTGAGTAGTGAATTCTTCCAGAGAGAGAAAAGGGAAAACTCACCCACTTTCTTTGCTGCACCCTCAAAAATCTTTAGACTCACATTGGCTGCTCTTTGGAGATATTAAGAAGTGTACCATCAATGCAGAGATATATTTAATATCACATTTTGTTTGATCTAAGAAGAATCTGACTTTGTTGTTTCTTCCATGGCTATCCTCAACCTCATTGCCACTATCTGAGGCAAAATAATAGTCATCATCACCATCACATTATTCTCTGCATAGGAGGATTTCTTTGCTATGTGTTGGACATAGTGGACCTTACTAAAAATGGGGAGGTACTAGATTTATGACACACACACCCAAGTTAGTATCAGGTAGTTAGAGCATTGTAAGATAATTTGACAAGTATGTGATCCCATTCTTTGCTATTAAATTCACCCTCATGATTGCTCTGGAGTTCATGGTTTGAGGTCCCTGCCAGCTTTCCCCTAGCATTAGTCTATAAGGATTTTTTTATTTGATTTCCTCAAGCTATTATTCAGAAATCCCTTTCCTATTATTTTGTTGACTCTTTGGATTTAGCAAGGTTGCTTGCTGATGGATTGTTTTGAAACAGCAACATCTAAATTCCACATAAAATATCAACACAGACAGTGCAAGGAGTTGTTTGCAACTGGTTTCACTAAGAATGTGCAATAATGGTCTGAGAGAAAGGAGAAATCACAATGTGTTTCCAACAGAATTGACCCCAGCATGGAACTGTTTTCATTTTTTAAGACTTATTTATTGAATTTATAAATTCCTTCATCTTTGAAACCTTCTAGATGAAGTAGTTTATAAATTCTATGGTGTAAAAACCAAATGAATACAAGAAAAAAGTAACTATATAAACAAATGCATTTTTAAATGTTGACTGGAATTTATGAGTCAAATAATGCTTGCTGATGAGGACCATAAACAGAGATGTGTAAGCACATGCCTAACCTTAGAAGGGTATCCTACAACATTGTAGGCAGAACGCTAGAAAAACTACTCTTGGTAGACTCTAAGCAGATCTCAGACCTATGTGGGACCACTAACAATGCTTCCTCAGAAGACAGTAGGGTGGGGTGATAGGCACCCTGGAGCTACAATGTTTGGGACTTCGTACTAAAAACATGGTTGTCTAAATAAGACAAAAGCAAACCCACTCTGAACCAATTTCACCAAGAAAACTCTGTGATAGGTTTGCCTTGGCATCCCTGTAATTTGAAAATTACTGGAAGGCATAGAACAAGAGCAATGTAGTTCTTTATGGCTATAAACTACTTCCACATAATGTGCCTTTAAAAATTACCAAAAAAGCACATTTCTTAAAAGCATGCTGCCATCCAAACAAGTGAATATAAGTGATCCCTGGAGCAGCTGGTGTCTAGCAGTTGATGGTCCTTTCTTCAGCAAGGTTTTTTATTCAAAGAGGTCTGCTGCATATGTGACACTGAGGCTACATGTGCCACTCACCTCTTCCCTTCCAATCCCAGCTGGTGGTCCTTTGATCATTTATAGAGGTCATAGGTAAATCACAGGAGTCTGTTTACAGGTATAATCTTCTTGGCTTCCTAGTCTACCTTCTGAAAAAAAAGGAAAAAAGGAGAAAAGCAAAGATCAAACATAATCCCCTGGCAGCCACCTGGCAGCTTAGGTTGCCAGGTCAGGCCAGCAAAATTCATTTTGATGACAAGAGGCCAAAGGATTGGGACCCATTTTAAGGATCAAAGGAAAAGCTAGAAATTTAGAGTAGCAAGAAATTTGTGCCTAGTTATCCAGAGCAAGGAAATACTCTACAACTTGTGTTCAAATTCGGGTGGCAACCAGGAAAATGAACCAGAGGTTGATTTCAAAATGTAACAGAAATGAGGCTATAGTGTTATAACATTGTCTCAACACATGAAAAGCAGTCAGAGGCCCTGGGAACTATTATTCTCATTTTTATTATTTTAACCTAGTTTTCCCTCTTAGCTCCAGGATTTGAAGTGATTTACAAAAGAGGTACAGATAAAATCTCACATCAGTAGAAACATACAAAAAATCAAATATAATTAATTCGGTTCTACTATACAGGTTGCAGCATACAATACAGCCCTCTGTTGATTTTCTGCTCACACAGAGCACCATTTACTGGCATCCACACAATGAGCAAGACTTCTCTTCTTCTATAATTAGCAGTGATACAGCTAGGTTATTTTCATTTCTAGATTTGATGGTAATATAAGAAGGGCGGGTTCTGATACACATACGCACACATATATATACACAGAAATTTTAATAAGAGAAAACAACTAAATATCAACTCACCATAAAACATCTCAAAGTATATAAGGCTTTAAATATTATTCCTCAAGGCCTTGAAATCCATAAACCAATGTATATACCAATATGTGTTCTCTTGTCTATGGGATGATATATGAAGAAACATATCTTCGACTTCTAATATCTTTAATAACTAAGCAGAATTTCCTGAAGCTGATGAAATTTAAAGAAGCACTGCAAAAAGAATTATTTTTTTAAAGTGCCTTGATTCTAATGATTGTGTACATCTTTTGTATCAACTCTGTTAAACAAATCAGACTATGTTTAATAATAGGCTTGCTACCAAGAAGAAAAAACTTGAGATTTTCTCAGATTTTTGACATTCAACTTCATCCAATGGACTCTGTTTACAAGCAAATACTCCCTTCTACCCTTAATAATGAGGTTAACAATAAATGCAGTAAGAACAGGAGGTTGAAAAAATTTTACTGATAAATCTCATATACTGGGAACAAGTACTACTATAGTGAACAGGTTCTACTATAGTGGACAACTTGGAAACAATAATAGGCATCTACAAAAGGACTCATCTACAGTAAGTAGTTCAGCCACCTAACGCTTGGAACCTATAGAAATAGGAATCCAGTCTTAAAACCCTTTTTCTTATCAATTAACAGAATCAGAATTAACAATCACAGATCAACACCTACTTATGACAAATCTTCCCAAAGAAAGAAAAGCAGCTCTAAGATATTATTATAAAGCCTACTGACAAAGGGGGCGCTGTTATAATATTCAACGCTACAGACTACATAAACTGCCAGTGTAGTGTAGCGGTTTGAACACTGGACTGTGACTTTAGAGACCAAGCTTCAAATTCCCCCTCTGTCATGGAAATCCAATGGGTGTCCTTGAGCAAGTCACACTTTCTCAGCTTCAGAGGAAGGCAAAGACTGAGCAGGGAATCTAACTCTTGTCTTCAGGTTGTAATACAGTGCTCCAGCCATTACAGCATTCTGGATCTTATAATCAGGTCTAAAACCACATTGGAACGGCTCCAAGTAATCTGTTTGATACAGGAAAGCCTTGAGTTCTGCTGCTACTAGTTCTTCTAAGACCTTACTTTAAAAAGGGAGGTTAGAGACTGGCCAATAATTATCCAGAGAGGTGTAATCCAATGAAGGCTTCTTCAACAACAGTCTTACAATTGCTTCTTTTAGAGAGGTTGAAACATAGCCCTTTTTCAAAGACACATTTATGACTTCCATCACAATTGGTCAATCCTCATCTGTCAGCTTTAATTTAGCCAGAATTATCTTGTTTGGTAAACAAGTGACTGACCACACCCCTCCAAGCAGCTTGTCCACATTATCACGTTGAACAAACTGAAACTCATCCATCAAAACTGGACAAGCACATGCCTCTCCCCAGAATCTACCTTCAATGTGGAGTCCAAGACAGAATGGATCTGAGTGATTTTCTCTACCAAGTATTTAGCAAATTTGTCACAGCACTTTTTTGAGGGCTCCTCTTTAGCATTCTGAGTTCTAGGATGTAACAAGCCTTTAACAACCTGAAGCTGTGCTGAATAAGATTGTGCTGTAGTAATAGAGGCAACAAAAAATCCTTTCTTTATTGCCTTCGCTGCTGCAGGGTATGGTCTAAGGTGGGCCCTAAACTGTACTTGATTGTATTCATCCCAAGTCTTTCTCCTCCATTGTTTCAGTTGTCTACCCAAATGCTTCATTGCCCTGAGTTCCTCAGAAGATTAAGGAGCCTGCGCTCTACATCCAAACAAAGGATGCTTGGGGGTAATTGTGCCATTTGCCTAGGTCATCTCCCTATTCCACAAATCAACCAGGACATCAACAGAATTACCACAGCTCTAGCTGCAGGGAAATCTTCCAGAGCATTCAAGAATCCATCTGGATCCATTAGCCTCTAAGAGTGGTCCAGTTTAATGTGTTGCCTCTCCCTACAGAGGACAGGAGTACCAACAAATCTAAGCCCTATCAGGTAGTGATCTGTCCATGATGACAGAGTTCTTTCAAACTCCCCTACTGACAGACCACTCTCATCCTGACCAACAGAAATCATATCAAGATTGTGGCCTGCTATATGTGTACAGCCAGATATTAATTGAGACAGACCCATGCTTGCCATGGAAGCCATGAAATCCTGAGCTGGCCCTGGAAAGGGTGTCTCAGCATGAATGTTACGATCCCCAACACAGTAAGTAAGATCGCTTCCAGCAGCTCAGGCAGGGAGACAACCGGGCAGCCTAGGTGGATAGCACACCAACAGAATCCCCATCCTATCTCATTGCCCTACTACAAGATTTTGTCTTTTGTTAAAAAAATTATTTTGTTATTACTTTATGCAACAATTTTAATTCTGATACATACAATAATTCCTTCTTCCTATACAGATATAATGTTTTTTTCTTCTCCTTCAATCCCTCCCTTCTGCCCTCCCCTCCCCAAATCATGAAGTCATGAACCTTATCAATGTCAATCACCTTAAATATTAATTGTCTTCCAATTACCAGTAATTACGTGTTGTTTGTATATTAATCGTAACTTTCCATACTCGTTTTTCCAAAATCTTTCTTGATCCAAAGAAGGTGCAAGTTCAGTATTGCCATGAGTAATATAAACAATACATGGCTTCATAGTAATCTCAAAGATATCTTTTATTTTTTCTCTTTCAACACTTACTTTGTATGTTAATTTTCTCTGAAAGGACTATGGACCATATCCTATTTAACCACTGTTGTACTGATAGATTTTGTAATGTTTTCCATGCTTTAGCTATTTGCTGACTTGCAGCACTTCCCATAAGTACTATAAGATCTTTGGCAAGTTTTCATTTTCACTCTGAAGTACAGAAATTAGTAATAGTGCCCCTCTGAACCGAACTCTTTGGCCCAACATTTGACTTATTCATCCTAATAAGTTCTCCCAGAATCTACATATTTTTGGACAAGTTAGACACATATAATTCCAATTACCGATTTTGTCATGGAACCTCCAACATAATTTTGACAATACCTAAACCCTGTACTTCCGTAAACTGGTTCTCTCTCCCTCCCTCCCTCTCTCTCTCTCTCTCTATATATATATATATATACATGTATTTGCTTTTGCCAGGAATCTGTTGATTGGATGGTTAACCAGAAGGAGGAAGAGTCACAACATGTCTCTCCCACCCCTTCCCCTCCATTGACCTGTTCTGCCTCCAGCACCATACTTCTCTTTGCCTTTTATGGCTGTTTCTGCTCTACACTGGTATAGTACTATTATTCCACTTTCAATATCCTGTGGAATTCTGGGGTTTGTAGTTTACTGAGGCCAAAGAGCTCTCTGGTGGAGAACTTTAAAGGCCCCTCCCTAAACTGCAAACCCCATGATCCCATCAGATGTTGAAAGTTGAATGATAGCACTATAACAGTGTAGGGCAGAAATGGGCTATAAATGGAAAAGCAGCACCCCATGTATTTTTTGTATACATATTTGTCTGGCTAAAAATACAAACACACACACATACACATACACAAAATCAACAACCACAAACCAACTCATGCACACAGGTCAGTTTAGCCTGAGGAACTCACAGTACTGAGCCAAAGCTGGCCTCATGTTGTTCCACATCATAGGCTCCCTATTTTTCTATTTAGAGAGAGACATGAAGTTCTGGCAAAAGTTTCCCGAGGCCAATGGATAAGAACTTGTCTTGCTTTGCTGTCCATTAATCTGGGTTCAGTAGGGCAAACTGGTCTCCATTGTGCCCCAGGCTGCTCACCCAGGCTAAGAGACACAGCAAGAGACCTTGTGCTCTTGCCCTTTGGCTCATGTCAAAAGGCCCATGCCTCTGGCAAAATGCCTACCTTAACAATAGCTGTATGGGGGAGGAGCCAAATACAGTCTCAGGAACTCAATTGTCTCCAGTTCCAGCTTTCCTCCTCATCAGCCAACATTCTGCCTTGTATATGTAGTGCCACTGTGCATTGTTGCACATTGCACATATATGTTCAAAGAAATTACACATAGTTCTACATAGATATGCATTTGCATTGATGCATATCACACACTGTGCTTTTCACTCACAGACGTGCATCATTACAATTCACTAACCATGTGTCATTGTGTAATTACCATGTAACTTTATGGATGGCATCTATTAGTGACATATGCAAATATAAGTCCATCGTATGCCTGCATATGTCTTGTTGTTGTTGTTGTTGTTGTTGTTGTTGTCGAGGTTGAGGTTGATATTCTCGTCCTGTCTCCACAACAATCAAAGCCATCCCCCAAGACTAACTTTTAAACTACTGCATTACCTCTTCCACACCCATTGAATGACTGGTTGAGAGCAAGAGGGATCTGAGAAGCATCTGGCTCTGTCCCTGTTGTCAGATGCAAAATAATTGCATCATATTCTGAGACCTCCAGAAGACCTGACAGATCTCAGTGGGTGTCATTGTTCTGAACTTGACTATGAGGACATAGCCAGATGCTTTTCTGATGCCCCCACTTTCCACTGACTGGCCGGTGGGAGTTTCAGCTCCTAAGCAAACTGTGAACGTTGAGAGGAGAGATGTAGCATAGTTCTGTCTCTGCAAGTTTTATGCTCTTATCCCAAAACATGGGTGACTCAGGGGTCCACCTGCAATGCTAGTACCTCCGTGTAAAGGTGGAGAATTATTAGCACAATATCAGAAGGCCTGTGAGAGGGATGTTAACCTAATGAGATCTTTGACACCAATGTTTATGCAGTCCCTTGCAGGGAAGAACCAGCCAGAGATTCAAAAGGAAACTAAAATGTGTTTTATTGAGCGAAATTCAATTACTGTTTCACAAAGGATCCAAACAGTCACACACTCACACAAGGCTAACTGAAGGTAAATGGAGGAAAAAAGTTTTGTGATAGCAAGATTTCAGAGTGAAATGGGTGATATTTACCAATCCAGAAAAGTAGCGAAGAAAAAGTGATGTGACTTAGGCCCTTTCTGCAACTTACCTGCGTCTGGTGCAGTCTCGTGGGGATCATGTGAGCAGCCTCTTCCATGAGGCTCTCATGTCTCCACTGCTTCTTCTCCACAGGAGCTGCCGACCGGCCAGCAGACAACATCAGGGCTCCGCCTCTTCCTTCCGCAGTGCAGCTGGGTATTTTCCCAGGCTTCGCTGGGGGAAGAAGCATGAAGGCCGCGGCTCCAGAGGCGCCACATGTATGGGTAAGTGCGTGTGGGGCCCCAGAGCGATGTGCAATTGCACGCCATTTTTTGGCTAAAAGCCAAAAATGATATAGTGCATTATTGGCACCTGCTGGCCCCAGCAGCGTCTTGCGATTGAGAGGACGTCGTCCGAAACACTCCTTGCAATCGTGCGACGCTCTGGAGGCCCTTTCGGATGACAAATGCCTTGCGAAAAGGGCCTTAGATTATCTAAGGACAGTACACAATTGGGAATCAGAGAAACAGAGTAGTTACCAGCAACCAATGTACTGTGAACTAGCTGATCAAAACTGAGTTTTTAAATACATAATTTCTAAGTGGGGGGCCTGGGTATGAATGACTTTCTGGCCGAGTAAACAATGGAGTTCACAGAATGGACAATGAAGTCTGGAACAAGCCAATGGTTTTAGCTTATGGTGACAAGGGGGCTAATGGTTGTTAGATAGCTCTGTATTTATGGGCGGGTTTGAGGATAACGGGATAGATTGCAGGAAGAAGGGAAGAGGACTCAAGACAATCAGTGATCTGCTGGGAATCTCCCAGTCACTATTGTTCAAGAAAGCAGCGTTGTTAAGGCTAGCAACATCCTTTTATCTCTGGAGTTTCCTGGTAATTTGCTGACTATGACCTGGTTGTGCCCAGGAGGGTTCTTCTGGGCCTTAGATTTCATAACACACATGTTTGACCAACTTTCTTTTTATCCAGCGGGGCCATCCAACCATATCAGGGTATAATTTATATTTTATATCAATTTCAATGTATGCTAATTAAACCATATCAAAGCTTGGTGAAATATGGCTGTTAATACAAGATTGAGTGTAAACTATGTCCCCTCTCCTTGATGTAGGATCTAGGAATTTACTTACTCAGCCATCCGAGCTATAAAATGTTGTAACAGTAATAAGAAAGAAAGGATGATACAGACGTCAGTGTCAACCCTTGTGGATCTCAGCATGCTCAAGACAAGCCAGATGTTGATACTCAGTCTATCTGCCACTGTCCCTATCATCTGGCTCTTTGTGTGAAGTGCTTTAAATTAGCACATGCCTCTTACTCATGCATGCAAATGAGAAACCACTGGGGTTTTCTTTCTTCCTGCCTTTAGGGTGGTGGTTTATTCACATCACTCAGGTGATTTTAGGGCTCCTGACCTTAGCTGGAGGTTTAGCGTTGGTTGTACCAGTAATCCTTAGGGTACAGAAATATGGATGCTGGATATTAGTATGAAAGGGTAGTCTACTTCAGCTAGGTGGCAGCCAAGAGCTATGGGCAACTGTTCAGCTCCAGTCATTCCTCAAGCCACATCCCTCTTGTGTTTGTGGGGCTTCTGATTTTGGCCATTTCCGGACTACACTGTTATAATGCTGCTGGCATATTAACCAGGCATTGTGCAGGGTTTTTATTTTCTTCTTAAGAACTCTCCAAACTGTCTTTTCCATTTCCTGTAGCTTTGCTCCATATTTCCTGATGCAATCTGTATTCAGAGTTATTTACATACACAGTTTGGGATCCTGAGGGAGTACACTGTCTTCCTCCTTGTTGCTAGGCCTCATGTCCATAGCAACTGGCCTATTTCTGTACCTGTACATTTTCCCCATATTCCCCAATCCAATCTGTATTTGTGTTGTTAACATACAGAGGTTGGATTCCTGAAGGAATACACTGTCCTTCTCCTTGCTGCTAGGCCTCATCTCCATGGCAACCAGCCTATTCCAGTACCTGTAACTTTTCCTCATAGTCCCCAATCCAATCTGTGTTGTCTGGTGACATTGATATACTGGCTTTTTTTTTCTTTCGGTTGAATTTGTGCAATGGTTTTATGTTTTTCTGGAAGTATTTTTTGTTTTGAATTTCAACTTTTAACATTTCTCACATATGGAACCCATACAATCTACTGTGTGAGGCAAGAAGACCTTGTAACTATGACCATTTCTGCACTACGCTGTTATAGTGCTATTATTCCACTTTCAGCATCCTATGGAATTCTGGGGTTTGTAGTTTACTGAGGCCAATGACCTCTCTAGCTGAGAATTCTTAAATGCCCCTCCTTAAACTACAAATCCCAGGATTCCATAGGATGTTGAAAGTGGAATAATAGCACTATGACAGTGTAGTGTGGAAATGGTCTATGTTGTGTATGTCACTTTAATTTTTCTCACACATGCATCCCAAATGTTTTCTGGCATCCTTATTGATGGTAGGCCTCATATCTATAGCAACTGGCCTAAGGCCCAAGAGCTCTCAACTGAGAATTCTAAGGGCCTCTCCCTAAACTGCAAACCCCAGGATGCCACAGGATGTTGAAAGTGGAATAATAGCACTTTACCAGTATAGTGCGGAAATGGCCTTCAGCTATGAGGCTTAATATAGGGTGCACTACTGATCATTAGGGCACGGAAATGTGGATATTGGTGAAAGGGCTACTTCAACTAGGTGGCAGCCAAGAGCCACAGACAACTCTTTTTTTCAAGTCCAATCCTCTCTTACAGCACAGCAGGGCAGTGGCAGCCCCACCAGCTGCTCCTAAAAGTCAACCACAAACATATACGTCCAGGAAGAAGTGAATAGGTAGCTAAGCATTCACACAGTGCTGACAATGCTGTGAGTTAGGTAGCTTAGCTTAGCAAAGAGTTTTGTAAAGTGAGGTTCAAAAAAAAAAACTTAGAAAGAGAACTTAACAAGAGGATGCATATGCTCATAATTTCTTGTGAAGTGGCAGCTGAAGGGTGTGGCATTTTTAGCCCTGGAGTAGTTATCTTATAAGCTGTCTACAGTGCCAGGAAAAGACTGAGAGAGATTAAGAGAAATTGAATGAGAGTGAGAGCGAGAGTGAGACTGAGGGCTTTTTCGCACTTGGTGAAGAAAACGCCCTGTTCTGTTCCTTATCGGACTGGCGTGCTCCCTCGGAGGATCCAGGCTGATCCGGAGCAGTGCGTGGATGCGCCACACACTGCTCCGGGGACCAAAATGGCGGCTTCCGGTTGGTGGAGGCTCTCCACCAACCGGTGAAGCTCGCCAGCCTAAAGCCCGCCCCCAGAAGATCTGCAGGCTCGCACTGGTGATAGCCTGCAAATCTACACCGGAGAGCAGCCACGGAGTGGGGCGCGCCGCGTTGTTGAAAGACGTGTTTTAAGTGGTCTTTCAATAGCACGGCGAGCGACCACTTCTGGTCGTTCCGGAGCAGGCTGAAGTCCGGAACTACAGAAAGTAGTCTGGATCCAGTCCGCCCCCAAGTGCAAACATCCTCGCTGGAGGACGCTCTGCCCCATTGCAAATGCAAAGTGCGGAAAAGGCCTGAGAGTGAGAGTGAGAGAGAGAGACAAATGAGAGAGATATTGCATACCTTCTTAATAGTTACAGTAATGCCGTATTATTAGGTCAGCATTATAATTCAAAAGGTAAGGTGAATTAGGATAAAATGCAGCTGAGAGCTACTGGGTGAACTGAGGGGTGAGACAGATATGTATTGTGGAGCTCACAGTTCACATTTTTCATTAGCCATTTCACTATACCAGCTCTCATTAATTCAAGGGGAGAATAGCTACATATAGTTACATTTACATTGTCTATACCTAGTATGTGTGCAGTTAGTCATTACAGTGCAATAGGTACTAGGGAAAGCGGTTTAATAAGCTATTTTTAATGTTTTAATTGTTTTAATCTGCCTAAACTGGTATGCCAGTTGTATGCCACTTGGAGATATTATGATATAGAGTGGAAAATAAATAACTGTTGTTTTTGTTGTGTGCCTTTAAGTCACTTCTGACTTATGGTGACTCTAAGGTTATGCTTATGGGGATTTCTTGGCAAGATTTATTCCAAGGGGGTTTGTCATTGCCTTCTTCTGAAGCTGAGCGGATGTGAATTATCCATGCCTGAGTGGGGATTTGAACCTTGGTCTTTTGGAGGCCTAGTCCAGTCACTATACCACACTGGCTCTAAATAAATATCTACATAAATTAAATTTGCATGGTATTGGCTAGACACAGAGTGAACCACGAAGCTACTGGCACATATCCCAGTAGCAGGGCCCTCAATGTTTATTAAAGCCTGTTAAGAGCTTTGCAAGGCAGCCTACAAAATCCATAAACTTCAGTATTACTCCATTAAAATCCAATTAGCATTAGAAACAATCACATGTGGAAACAACTTCCCAGAAGCATTCCAGAGAACCCTTCAGAGAAGGCCATTGTGAATAAATATATTACCCAGGCTTTCTTGAAGGACTGCTGAGATGGATTCCAGTTGATGAGTTTCTTACGTGGTACTACCTCTGAAAAATCTTATCCCAATACCCAGTGGTCAAGTTACTGCCAGCACACAAGAGCAGCCTCAACTGACAATGACCTCAATATGCGGTTCGGTTGGCCCATCTTTACTTTTGATGCTGTCCCTAGAACATTGACTTCGATAGTGAAATGATGTCTTCCATACCTTATTCAACTTTGCTGTGAGTAATTTGTACAAAGTCTTTAGGAAATGTGACAAAGGCTATACTCTGCTTGACCCTAGAAGAAAAGAATATAAAGATAGATACCTTTATATTCCATTGTACATCTCCTTATCTTTATTGTTGCATTCTATATGAGATCTCTCTACAATAATGAAGAAGCTTTTTCAGTGCTACTTGATCCTTTTTGGGATGGCTGGGAACATTTTTTTCCCCACTTTGCTTTTGTTATTGTAAAAACCATCATGAAATCATTAGTGTAAACAAAGTCAAATGATTTTTTCAAAAAAAAATCAGTAAATGTACCAACAATAATAATTTCTCAGTCTTAAGTAATGGCAGCAAAATCATTTCCTAATTATACCTCATTTGTATTAAAGATGTTTTTGTAGCAACATGTTTTCAACAAATACTTTGTCTTATCTTCTTTTCTGAATGTTGAAATCAAAGTGCATGCATGGAAAATTACAAGCTATTTTGCTTTATTTGCCATCAGTACCCTGATTCTCAGAGGCTTAGAGCAGCCTGCTCTATTGAAGATTGTTTCAGAAGATTAGCTACCTATCGTGCAAATTAACACTATGCATTGTGCAGTATGTTTTGAGGTTCCGCCCTCCAGACATAATTGGAGCTTGGTCACAAGTTAGAGTTCTTGATTTCCCTGTGTTGTCCCTATGGAAAACAGCACGGAATATTTCAGCCCCTTTCATTAAGAGAAAGGGTTGACTCAGCAGCATGAACTTCATCAATTTGTCCAAGAGTAGCTCTATCTGTTAAAAATAATTGTTGGGACACATGCCTCTATGACAGGATTTTCCTACCCAAATTTCAGCAATTGGAGTCACATGTGGCCTTCCTTGTGGTTTCTGCATCCCTCAATCTCTCCAGAATCCACAGACTGACCTTTTTCTGGTGCTCCCAATGAGTGTAGCCTCCAGGTGTAGCAATTCATCTTTAAAATATATGGGGGCTGCCCATGTTTCCACTTTGCCCCCCACAGTGAGAGAACCACGATCGTGTATCATATGGATGGAGCATGATGTTCCACCCAGCAGGTTCCACAAACCTTCTGCTCCCCAGGTGGTTGTTTTCACATTCAAGGGTATGCTACCATGGCCATTTATGTGTTCATGTTGTTGGGGGTATAGCTGGTAGGAAACCATCTGGTAGCACCAGTGTTGCAGATGGCAGAAGATAGGTTACTTCACCTCACTGGATATCCAGCAAGTGGCTGGAGATGCAGGAAGGGGATGTTAGCTCTCTTCTACAAGCCAAGACTTCAGTTGAGAACTGCCTGAGCACACCCTGCCATCAGTTCCTAGCCAGTAAAAGGCAGTGTACTTGGTGTTTGGAACATGCTTGGAGGGAGAGAGCATTGCACAACAAGGCACTGAATACCTCTTCATAAAAAAAAAAAGAAAAAAAGAAAAAGGATAAACACTGGGGTGATGAATGACTTATTTGCATCTTATTGATCAATCAACCTGTCTCTTTGTGCTTGCTATGGATGTGTGAGCTTACCTAGGAAGGAGGAAAGATGCTAGTTCTGCACAGAGAATTTTGCACCAATTATGCCAAAGGGTGGCAGTGGTGTCACTGTGTCTTGGTAATTATAAAGGAGAGATCTCCAAAGCATAGGTATACCAGAAGCAGACAAAAGGTTCTGCCTCTTTCCCAACTGCACATGGTGCCGCCGGCAACGGTTGGGTTTTTGGAACACGGCCTGAATTTCCATGAACGTGGGCTTCTGGCAAGGGATGGCCTGCACCTCACAAAACTTGGCAGGAATGTTTTTGCAAACAGTCTCACACAGAGGATTAAGAGGTCTTTAAACTAAGTTCCGCTGGAGAGGGAGACAATATTATTCAGGGCAAGGACTCGGTGAGTGCAGGGGGAAAAGGCCCAAATGATATTGGCCAAGTAGTACAAGCGTCCAATGGTGGGAGGAGTAGAAACTATAGTACAGGACTTGCAGGAAGGGCCGGGGGATTTAAATGTCTCTACACTAATGCGCAGAGTATGGGAAACAAGCAAGATGAACTTGAACTCCTAGTACAACAAAATAAATAGGATTTGATAGGCATCACTGAGACCTGGTGGGATGAGTCTCAGGATTGGAATGTAGGAATAGAGGGGTATAGCCTATTTTGTAGAAACAGACCAAACAAGAAAGGAGGAGGAGTAGCCTTGTATGTCAAGGATGTTTTCACCTGTGAAGAGATCCATGACTTAAACCCAGAAAGCCAGGTCGAGAGCATCTGGGTAAGAATTAAGGGAGCGAGAAACAACAGGGATATTCTGGTGGGGGTTTACTACAGACCTCCAACCCAGACTGAGGACCTTGATGACACCTTCCTCAACCAAATGACCGTGCATTCAAAAAGGAGAGATAAAATAATAATAGGAGATTTCAATTACCTGGATATATGTTGGCAGTCAAACTCTGCCAAGACAGCAAAGTCCAGCAAGTTTCTTGCTTGTCTTGCAGACAATTTCATGATCCAGAAGGTGGAAGAGGTGACAAGGGGATCAAATATTCTAGATCTGATCCTGACCAATAGGGATGACCTTGTTAATGAGGTAGAAGTGGTTGGACTGCCACTGCCCTGGCCTTGGAAGGAGAGAAGCAGCAGCAGGTATGATTCCATTACGCCTGGGTGAAAGGCCCTCCCTCCATCCCAACTGCCACTGCCCTGGCCATGGAGGGAAAGAAGAACTGGCAGGATGTGCTGGACTTAATCCCCTCCCACACTGCCTGCCCCTTTTCCTTGTGTGTCATGTCTTACTTAGATTGTCATTCTGAAGGCAGGAAATTGTCAAATTAACAATTTGTAAGCTGTTCTGAGAATCTTTCTAGCTGAGGAGTGGGGTATAAATAACACACACACACATTTATACAGGTAGAAAATACTCTTCCCAATTGATATGCCTTAGCAAGTGAGCAGTTAGCCTCTTTGAGTCCCCTCGGCTAGTTCCTTGAGCAATAACAATATGTTTTAAAAGGTTAAAACTGTCAGGAGTCCCTGCCAGCTCTACAGTTTTGTGGGTCTATGGTTCTACAAGTCATCATCCCACCTACATCTTCCATCTCCTCCCAGATTTTTGCATTCCAGGAAGATCTGTGTCCCAGTGACCTCTAAGGCCCTTTTCGCACCTTACCTTTTCTCGGTGCTGGGCTGCGCGGCTTGCGCAGGAAGCCTTGGGAGGAATGCTGTCACATCCCTCCTGCTTTGGCTCCGCAGCTGCTTCCTGGTCACAAGAGTGCCCCGCCTCTTCTGTTCGCAGTGCAGCCTGGGACCTCCCAGGCTGCACTGAGGAGAGGATGCGTGACTGGCCTGGCTCCTGAGGCTCCACAAGCCAGGTAAGTGCGGGGGCCCCCGGAGCAATGCGCAACCGCGCAGCATTTTTGGCTTTGAGCTGAAAATGAAAAAATGCATGGGCAGTCCACATCAGACCCTTGAGTGTTGCACAAATGTGAGTGCGTCATATGGACCACTCCTCACATTTACGCAATGCTCAAGGGGCCCTTTCGCTTCAGAAATGCTGTGTGAAAAGGGCCTAAGTTCTCCACTTGTTTCAGAGGAGGAAGAATGGAGCAATGGACATTTCATATCATTTCCTGACTATCTTCCTTTTTCTACATCTCCGTTTTCACTTCATCTTTCCAAATATCTCTTCATAAAGAAAGTTTCCATGGAAATGTAAAAATTATTTTCAACTGTACTAGTGGGGGGCAGGGTTGTTTTTATATCACCAGATGTCACACGTGGTTTTTTCTGTGTAGTGAATATTTAATAAAACTATAGGATTTGAACTGTGAATAGTTTGTCTCCTAACTTAGCCCAGTTTAATGTGCACTTCTCTTACCATGTTGTACTATAATTCCATGTACCCAATTTATCTGAACTTCTCATTATCCTTCAGACTAGTTGCCCAAGTTAAGGCTTATATATTTTTTCTCAGTCTAAGCTTGCAAGGAGGTGAATGAAGACCTCAGAAGTAAAAAGAATTTCAGGGAAAATGGTCTAACTTACTACTTTATTATTATTATTTTGTTCATTTAAATCCTGCCTTTCTCTGAATAAACGGTGATGGTTAACAGCATATTTAAAAACAGCACAGATTATAAACTATACAAAAATTTTAATAAAAGCATAAATACAGAAGTTATTTAAAAGGCAGTTGAACAGTTTATAAAGTTAAAACATTAAACATTAAAAGCATTAAAATTCATTAAAAAACAATACAAACCATAAAACAACACAGCACGTCATTAAAAACCCATCCCTTTCAGTTTCTAAAAGCCTGGTGGCAGAAGAGTGTTTTCACTTGTCAGTGGAAGGAGAGCAAGGAAGGAGACATCCAGACTTCCCTAGAGAGGGAGATCCAAAGACTGGGAGCAGCCACCAAGAAGGCCCTCTCCCTTGCTCCACCAAACAAGTGTTAGATAGTAGTGGAACAGAGACAAAGGCTTCTCCAGAAGATCTTAGACCAATATAGAAATATAATCATTGAAACAGCCTGGACTCAAGCTGTATAACTTCTCTTGTACAACCCTCCAGAAGAATCACCAATACAGGCCAAATTTTCTTAAGATCTTTGATTTTGCTTTGTTTCCTAATTTTGCATTCCAATTGTCTGTGATTAACAATAAGTCCTGTTTTGATGTGTGATCAATTTTCTCTTGAAAATTGAAAACCTTTCAATTTCTTCTTCTGCCTCAATAGTTGGAGCATAAACTGGGATTATGGTTATGTAATAGTTTTCCTGAAGTCTTATTGATATTATATCTTTTGCAACACCTCTCCTCACCATTAATGCCACTCCGTTTCTTCATAGATTTTTCCTGAGTAAAACACTCTGTAATTTTCTGACTCAACCTGTCCCCTTCCTGCCCACTTTAGCTTGCTCACCCCAAATATTGCAATGTTTATATATTCCATTTCTTATATTGCTCTATCGAGTTTCCCCTGATTCATGCTGCTCATATTCTATGTTTCTCTAATTTGTGTAGTGCAACTTTGGACATTCCTTTCACCTCTAAGCACATCAACAGCTGAATGTCCTTTTGGCTTCAGTCCAGTTGCATCATTAGCTACAGTGTGACTCCTATTTGTCCTCTGCTCTGCCCCACTAGCTCACTGAGTGCCCTCCAACCTGGGAGTGTCGCCTCCTGGCTCTATCGCTTGCTTCATTTTGAATTGTCTCATCATAGTCTTTTCATGGGAAAAAAGGCATTCACAATGGGTTTACTGTGTTTCATTCTGCTCAGTACTAACAAGTGTTAGCCTAATGGTGCCACTGCCTTTGTCTCGGAGAGATCCTTTGCCAGTGTCACACACACACACACACACACACACACACACACATCCCACTACTGCTTCTGCCCCATAGCTGCTTGATATATTTAGTCAGGCTCCTTAGCAAAAGTCTGTTTGATCTGGAGGACTCAACCAACTACACTGCTGCTGTCAACATAGCCTCTTACATCACACAGGCATGCAATCCCGCCACTGCAGAAAGGTAGTGTCATCAGTGGAGCATACACACCAGCACCCTATCCTTGCTTCCTTCTTGCCTTGGGCAAAGCTGTTACCCCATTGGCATACCCTATCCCGGGGACTATAAATTTGATATCAGATATGTCCACCATGCCAGAGAGGTTGCCCGGATGGGCACATAGGCAAAGAGGTTGAACAACTGAAAACAGGTCAAGACCAGAAAAATCCCCAGTCATGTAGCTCAAGGAGACCTCAGGCAATACACATCCACATAGACAAAGGGTCCTCAGCCACAAACAGCCAACTTAAGGGGATTAGCATGTGCTGCCCAGGTTGAGCAATTCTGACTTTGGAAAATCCTACAAGGGGAGACCCATCTACATAAAGCAATCATGCAAACTACGAAGTTGCATTGTCTAGCACTTCTTCTTCCTGGGAGAGGACTTGCCCTCGAGGTACGTTCTGCCCTAGTTTTTGAGGGTCTCTTCAGAGAACTCCTCTCCAGGCTAGAAGACCCGCACTCTGTTAGTTGAGTGATCCCCTCAGCCATCTCTTCGCTGAGCTCCATTCTTCTCACCACTTCCCGGACCGAAGACTTCAGGATAGGTGCAGTATCACCGCCTCTACAATCCCTTTGCTATATCCCCTATCCATTTTTCACCTCTTTTCCTTCTCAATAGGCCTTGTGTGTGACTGAGTGAGTGCGTTGGTGCATGAGAATATTTTCATTCAATAAAATCCATTTATTTGTATGTTTGTCCGGCTTTTTGGCTTGGTCTGACCCCATAAAAGTTGGATAAAAGATCCTGCTGGGTGACCCTGGCCGCCGTTTTGCTATTGCCAGTGCTCTGCTAATTTCCCCAACCTTTATAACTTGGAGCAAATCAAGGTATCCCCCACAGGACCCCCAGAAGTCAGGGTAACAAAGCAGAAGTGAAATTTGACTATACTTCAAAGTTAGCAAGCACATATCTACATCATCACAAAACAGCACTTGTTGATGTCAGTCTGAATTATCAGCCAACCATTTCTAAAAATAGCTAATTACCCGATTTGCCATATTTTAACTTTCCCCCTCCCGTGTAGATAATTGCAGATACAACATAATCCCTGTGGTTACTTGCACCTGCAGCAATGAAGGCTGGCCTTTAAAATGAAATAAAAATGTTGACTGAGAGTTTATAAAAGTCGGGCTTGGCATTTCTCTGGGAAGGAAATCACTGTGTTAATGCAAAGTATTAGTACTTTAATAAGCATTTAATGCCAGTTGTTCCATTTGTTGAATTTGCTTTTAAACCTAATAATATATTTATGAGAAACCATAGGAAAACATGACTCCCCTTGTCTTTGTTTGCATTAATGGTCAGCAAACACTATGTCTATTAATCTCTTCTGTAAATGGCTATTAGACTGGATAGTGGATGCTTTGGCATGCATGATCCAAGTGATTGTTTTCTGTTTTCCACTCCCTCAAGCAAAGCAAGATGAAAAAAAAAAAGGTGGTGTGCTTTCTGCCCTTGAACAGGTGCTAATATGTATATTTAAAGAAAAACATGGATTCCTTTTGTTTCATATGATTCTGTTTTAATGCAGTTGGTTCTCATTTGTTATGCATTAATATATTTTTGCTGTTGTTGTTGGATGCCTTCTAGTTGTTTCTGACTTATACCAACTCTAAGGTGAAACTATTGCAAGGTTTTCTGGGGCAGAGAGTGTGTGACGTGTCCAAGTTCACCCAGAGGGTTTCCATGGCCGAGTGGGAAATCGAACCCTGGTCACTGGGGTTGTAGTCCAGTGCTCAAACCACTGTACCACACCCACTTTATATCAAACTGATCTCTTGTAAAGCACTTTTGAAAAGAAAAGTTTTGGAGACACAAGCTAAATGTGATACTGACCGCCATATAGGAGCTGTAGGCTAACCTATGAGGGAAATAGCATTTGATCTGCATGCATTCTGAGCATTATGAACTCAATAAAGTTGTATACTGTATTAGATAATTTAAACTTTTGGTGACATCAAACCACTTCACAGTTGTTTCTGAGTTTGCTCCTGGATCTTCAGACTCTTCTGGAAAAGAGACATGGCTGAAGAAATATCTCACCATCCTCAATTTTAACTCTCAATGAGATGCCACGTTAGCCATTTTTCTTTCATCTCAGGTCACTTCTACCTATGTAAGACTGGGGAAGCTTGGTGAATTTTGGGGATATGAGCTGGGGAAAAGGCAGATTCTGCATCTCTCATGTGCAACCCTTTTTGTGTTTAGATTTAGACTTTCTCCTACCATTTATATATGAATGAGACACACATATGAAAAAACACACTTGGCAGTCACTATCATATCTAGTTTGACTTGGGTCAAACCGGGGATGTCCCACATCATTGATGAAAAGTACAATTGTCAAAAGTCATAGAGTTGGAAGGGGCCTCATAGGCCATGCTGGAGTGCTGGAGGATATACTGATTACAGAGCTCCAGTTCATTTCCCAGCTTGCTAATGTAGTAAGGCTCTGATTTCCTTCCTCATGGCTAGGATTTCGAGATCTCAAGGCCTGGCCCCTCTTCTTCTGCTCCCAGGGTGAAGGGGGGAGGATCTCAGGGTGACAGTCCTACCTTAAACAGTGTATTTTCTCCGTTTGCAAGATTTGGTGCTTTATATCTGAATGGCCTAGTCTGCACCACTGTGGTTGGTGCTTACAGTATCATGCTTAATGACATCACCAGGGGGCTGCCCCCTGTAACCTCACCCCTGTAATATCAGTAGGACCTGTACCTTGGGAAATCATAAGGGACCATCCTTATGTCTTCGATTTGGGGCCCCAAATCTCAGGACCTACAATAGGCCTGTTCTGGCAACACTGCTCACATTGTGTAAGGCCACAAGCATCTTTCATGTTCATTTTGTTTCAGAGGGAAAGAAAATCAAGGAAGACGGGACATCAGTTAAATGGTATCACCAAAGCTTTGGGAGGATTCTCTCTTTTCTGTTAAAACTCATATATTTATTGGATTTATATGCCACTTTTTTCCCAACATGGGATTCAAAACAGCTTATATGTGTGTGTATTGTGGGGGAGGACATGAATAAACTGCAATGGGACTGAGGGTGATACTCCCCCTTCCTCTTCTCCTCCTTTGGGTACATGAAGAGAATATCAGAATCCCTTACTTCCAGTTCTAAGCAAGCACTATTTCCTGGATGGGGAAAATTTGGAAAATTTATCTTTTTTGACTACAATTCTTGGACTCCTCAGGAAATTACTTATTTGTAGTCCAAGAAAACCATTTTTCCAAGCTTTACTTTAAGGTCCATCCTAACTGCAGAAGCAATATGAGCTATGGCTACAAAGCAGGCCTTAGTTCTTATATATGGCAAAATGTCTGTATATAAATCTGCATTCCAAGATAGCAATGGGCATACTGTGGGCTGTGTGGTCTTGCCATTGGTTAGCCCACAGCAGCTAGCAGTAAAACAAAACATATGCATGCTATTGGCAAAATGCAGATTTTCGGATATTCCTTCTTACTGCTTGTAGTTATATTGTAATCTTAAACAAAGATGAGAGAGCCTCTAACATGCTTTGCTTTAAGAAAAAGAAAAGTTAAAGACTATCTAGAGGAATGCTGGAGAGAAGCTGTCTTATCTGATGGGAAAGTTGATTGGATTTTTGTACCTGCTGACATTTGGCAGAAACCTTGTATCCCCTGCTTTTCATCCACTGCAATCCCACCAAACATTAAGTGAAAATGTTTATACCAGTTAAGTAAAAAAGGCCTGCTTTCTTTATTTGCTGGTTTTGCTTGTTGCCTCTTAAATTACCACATGCCATGAACCATCCCTTTCACAGAAACAGAAAGCACATTTTATACTATTTCTTCAATCAAGGAGAAACACACTGTGAATGTTTTCAAACTAGGATGAGGAAAACCAACTTTGGAAACACCGTTTAGATTGGTAATCCCTTTAGTACCACCTTTTGAGCTGCACATTGTCTTAGATTCAGAATGAATACAGAATCAGCATTCAGTTTCTGTCCAATTTCTGCAAGGCAGTGCCAGATTAACCCACAAGTAAATAGTATAGGATCTTTGATTATGGAGGCAGAGCTCCTAACTTTAAAAAAAAACAACGCTTTAAATAATTGGTTAATTGATTGATTGATTGATTGATAATTCTATGTGGCTCCTTAAGCCTGATATAGCAAAGTGTCCAAGCATGTCTTAAAGAATCTCCTTTCTGAAATCTACCATGTCAACAATTATGAGCATTCTAATATAATTCCAACTGCTTCCTTGCAGTTCCACCAGCTCCAAATACAGACTTCCAATGAGTGCAACTGTTTCCTACTGCCAGATCAGCCTGACTAAACTCAGCTCCATGTGAGGCCAGATAAATAGGCCAGAACTCAACTCAAACTTCTGAGGCCCTTTTCGCATGGCCTCTGAAATTCACATTAGCCACGCTTCACTCCCCCTTGAGGAGCCACCTTACTGCATGACATTCTCGCCAGTCAGGTGCTATCTCAGCTGCAGGCAGGGCTAATCCCACTGTTTTCCATTTTCAAGAGAAACCTGAAAATAGCTGGCCTTTCCCACAGCAATTGCGGGAGCTGCAGCCATGCGGAGCCTGCATTCGGCGTCCTTCTGGGAACAACTCAGGAGTGGATGGGGTGTGGGCAGTCCCTGCCCGTCCTTCACTGAGGAACTCCCAGGAGAAGCTCCACCTGGCAACAGGCCCAGCTGCCCTCATTGCACTGGCAAACACACAAGGAGATGTCAGCCAGGAAGGCCACCCTGGGGGTGATGTTGGCACCAACACCCGTGACGACATCAGTCCCCAGGTTCCGGCCAAATTTCAAAAGTTTTTTTTTTTTAAGCCGGCACCATCATTAGCATGTTAGCACAATAACACTTGTCAGCTTGTGGGTGTCAGGTGGCCTAGCCCCAAAACAGAAATGGCTAGAAGCTATCACAAGGATTACCTTTCCTCTCCCCTACTCCCCGCCCATCCCCATGGCCATTTTGGAGACAGCCGAAGTTCTGTTGCTGAACTTCTTTGTGACAGACACAATAAAGCATTACCACTATCTATCATACTAACATTAGCATGGCTGCCGGCAAAAAAAAAAAAAAGACCAATCAAGGGCAGCGGGGCAGGGACAGGGCAGGACCTGGGAGTGGCCAAGGATGCCGACCTGCGGAACAGGCACCAGGTGCAATCCAGTGCTGTCTTGCAAATGCCCAGGTGCCTGCAGAAAAAAAGAGGCTGCGTACTGGGCCCAATCTGCAATTGGCAATCCTGCAAGGATGCCAGAACACCAAGCGATTAAGGTATAGTGTGAAAAGGGCCTGAGATGCTGAAATAATGCCCTCCCTGAAATCTCATGATGCAAGGCTGCTGCAGTCAGCAAGGATGCTGACTGAATGAGTGCTCCTTCACTGCTGCAATCATCCCAATTGGTCGTCAAGGGGTGTATGTGTGTTCCTTTGGAGTGACATTATGTCATGGAGTCACATGATCCTAATGTTAATGTGGGAAAATATGAAATATCAGTTAGTTGTCATGCACACATAAGGCTTTACTTCAGGCAGATTAAGATAACTGCCTCAAGAAGGAGCAAAACTGGCAATCCTCTGGCTGTTCTTTACTGTTGAAGAACAAAATTATGTATTCCACAAAACCTACACAAGAACCTCTAATTCACCTTCTGTGTTCAGCTGTGGTGGATGATGGACTCACATGGCCAACTTACAAGCAATTATCATCATCATCATCATCATCATCATCATCATCATCATCATCATTATTTAATTATAATTAATTATAATTAGTTAATTTTAATAATAATTAAAATCCAATTAAAAACACATTGTGTTTAAAATAAACTAAAAGCACATAAAACCATTTAAAATACAAGTATATCATAATTAAAAATACATCGCAATTGAAAATACATCATCATTGAAAACAGACTGGGTAGGCATGCTGGAAGAGATAGCTCTTTAGTCCTTTATTGAATTTGGACAGCATATTTTGCTACTGAATCTCTTCCAGCAGGTCATTCCACAGTCCAGGGATGGCTAAGGAAAATGTCCCTTGGGTGACCATTGCCAGTCTAGCCCTGGCCGGTTTAAGTAAAGAGGTGATCATACAGGAAACTTGGACCCAAACCATGTAGGGTTTTAAAGATAATAACCAACACGTTGTACTTTACTTGGAAACTAATTGGCATCCAGTGGAGTGATTTTAATATTGGTGTGATATGTTCTCTCCTAAAATAAAATAAAATAAAATAAAATAAAATAAAATAAAATAAAATAAAATAAAAAGAAAGTAGAACTCTCCAGTCCCAGCTTCTGGATATGGAACTGAGGAGGACATAATCTTGATTTATTTGGGCATTCCTAAGGCTTGCTTTGGCCTTGCATAACATGTACTTTTACTCGCTCTCAGTTTGTTTGCATTTGCTTAAGAATTGTACAGCTTTGGGGCATTTTAGTCACTTGTTTTAAAGAAAAGTCAATTTCCCTGATTTCTTTCATTTCCATAAGTGAACTGGCTTCAGCTTAGTTGAGTGCATCAAATACTTATTGACATTATTTACCCAATGCAAGGAACATCCTTAACATTCTTAAACAATCAGAAGTGACAAAAAGCTGTACAAGGCTGAATAATATGCTGCATTTATTTCATTTTGCTCATGATGTTTTGATGCCCTCATCATCTTGAGGCATCTCAGCTTGTGATGTTTTACTTTCAACGTAATTAGCATAAATTAAATTACCAAGTGAATTCTGAACATTTACTTTCTGCATCTGACAAAAGCTTCAAGATCGTATTCACAACATTCAAGTCCACTTCTTTTTCCTATCAAATATTTTGCAGTCAAATATTTATAATGCCCTTTGATTTGGGGCTTTGTGGGGGGGAGCACACAAATAGAAAAAGAGGGTGCTTTTGTGTAAATCCTAAAAATGATTAGTGTGCAGTGAACACACCAAGACACAGAAGAAGACAAAAGGATCTGATAGGAAGAACAAAACAAAACACGATATAACAAAACTTAAATCCTTTAGTTTGAAAGACCTTGGAAAGTTGCTTCACAATTCAGTTATTATAGCTATAGTTTCAAGAACTGCAAGAGTAGTTAAATACATAATTTAATGATAATAATTTAAAGAATACAACAAATAAAAAGAAAATTTAAAAAAATAGCTTCTTATTTTGCTACTTCTTGAAAGTATCTAAAATAGTTTATTTAAATACATGTAAAACATCTAAAGTACACTCTCTTCTTGTCTACCACATTCTCCGATATTCACAACAGAGCGCCCTGCAGCACCATAAAACACAAAATAAGCCAGCACTTTCAACCATGTGACATTCCTCCTCCACCATTTAGTAAGGTCACATCCCCATAACTATTTTTTATTCTGTACATTGAAGTCATTCCTGATTTATAATGACCCTTCTTCCCTAGATTTGTTCAGAGGGGATTTTACCTTGCCTTCTTGTGGGGCTAAGAGAATGTGACTTGTTCATGTTCACTCAGTGGGTTTCCATGGCCAACTGGATATTTGAACCCTGGTCTCCACAGTTATAGTCAGTGCTCAGACCACTATACCATGCTGGCTTTCTTGGGAACTGTTAATAAAAGGATTTTGAAAAACCCTTGTAATACCTTCTTCTTCTGGGAGCTCCTTAGCCTTAACTTCAATGAATGTGCTTTATTTTAGATATATAACATATGTTGAATGAATTTGTGATTGCTTTAAATTAATATGTTAATTGTATCGGATGTTTAATGCTTTACTGTGACACAGCAGTGTGAGGCTGCAGCAAAGAAGGCAAATAATATTTTGTTGATATTCATAGAACCATAGTTTCTAAGGATCTTTCCACACTCTATCGTCTGATGTCCTCCTGTGGGGATCTCAGCAGCAGCTCTGCCAGGAGAGGAGCACAACAGGAGTGGTCCCCTCTGTATCAGCTGCCTCCATGATGAAAGCAGCATGATGGCCCTGCTGCCTCCTTCTACAGTGCAGCCAGGTACTTTCCCAGGCTGTGCTAGGGCAGGAAGCGCAGCCATTGCGCTTCCGGATCTTCCACAGACCGGGTAAGTCCATGATGGTGGTGTAATTGTAGTTCATTGAGAGGGAAAACCTATCAGTGATTTACTCTGTGATTGCACCTCCTGGGGATGGGAGAAGCACGGGACAAGGACGGGACCACAATGACATCATGCAGAACTGTCATTGTGGTCCTGTCCTTCTCTTGTCCCTATGGCAGGTTGAGAGGGTGGCACAGAAAGGGCCAAAGTCTAGTTTCTAAGTCAAAGAAAGTAATAGTCCTAATATAATATAGCTCTGAGTCTTACAATCTTTGGGGGAGGGGTTTCTCTCTATCTCACAGCCCTCGAAAGTTCAGTTGGTGGGGACACAACAGAGAGCCTTTTCAGCGACTTCCTCTAGGTTTTGGAACATCTTCCCAAGGGAAATTCAATCTGCTCCCTCTCTGTTGTGTTTTTGCAACTGGAAAAGACCTTTTTGTTTAAACAGGTTTCCAGCCTTTTCTGACCAGGATGGAGTCATATGTAACTGGGTGTGCTGTTTTAATATTCCTTGTTCATTTTAAGCGTCTTTATTGTTTTAAATTTTAATATTGCAAAAATAGTGTTTCAATTGAATTGTACTAGTCAGGCTTCATGCAAAGTAAATGTTCAATTCTAGGTGTCTCATTTTAAGAAGAATACAGACAAATTGGAGCAAGCTCAGAGAAGGTGAACGAGGCTGAGAAGAGGAATGGAGAACAAAACATATGGGGAAAGGTTGAAGCAGCTGATCACATTCAGTTTGGTAAACAGAACTATTAAGGGGTGACAAGACTGCAATCTTTGAATATTTTGTGGGCTGTCACAGAGAGGAGGGGGTCAGACCTGTTCTCTGCTATCCCTGAGGGTAGGACCAGGTCTAATGGTTTTAAGTTACACGAGAACAGGCTTTGAATGAACATTTGAAGGAACTTCTTGAAAATAAGAGCAGTTTGTTAATGGCAGAGTCTCCTTCTTTGGATGTCTTTACAAAGAGGCTGGGCAGCTACCTGATGGGAATGCTCTAGCTGGAGTTCCTGCATCGAGAGGGAAGCTGATCTCGGCAGTCTATGGGGCCCCTTCCAACTTCACTTCTGTTCTAAAACTTTTGTACTACATATTACTTTAGCTGCTTTGTTTTAACTTATTGTAAGCTACTTTAGTTCCCTTACTGGAAAAATAATGGGATTAAACAAACATAAATAAGTACTGTATTCTGAATCATTCCTTAGCCCTGCAAACCTTTTGGTTGTGCCCTGAAATCTCTTTTTAGTTTGCAGGATACACTTATAGTACTTGTGAATTAAGGAGCATGTTTCTGAACATGTTTAGAGTATTCCCCCTCTCATAAATAGCAATAGCCTCCTCTTGTACATCTGTGCCAAGGTGGCAAGAATCTGATTGCTGAGCTTTCAGGCAATCTTCAACCCTAGCAAAACTTATTTTTGTGAGAAACAAAACATTATAAAATTATGTCCAGCAATCAAGTTTTCTTCCAGGAGAAGGAGAATCAGGTACACAGAAGTTATTTCAGTTTCACCTTGACTGAAGTCTTAGTCCATTTACAGAATGTGTGTTCTAATCTCTTTGAGCTTATCAGTGGATCAGGAAAAAGAAAAAAAGAAAAGAAAAGAGCAGCACGCTCTTCACACCATTAATTTTCAAAGTCATCTCTGTTAGACTGGGATTAGAAAGGAACACTTGGGTCTCCTTGGACCTCATCCCTCACACAGACAAACACTAATTGAACTTCTGGACAATTTGCCCAAATCGTCAGGTAAATAAGGACCTCCAAATGCAGTGAGAAGGCTCTGTCTGGATTTTGCAAGCAGAAGTGCTCCTGATAATTCACATACTCTTTTGGAGGGAAGTCTCCACACTGTACAGGCTGTAAGTAACCCTTGGATATTTGCCCACCCTTAATTACAGCTTAATTTACCCATTCATCACTAGGCCTGTCAAGCAGGCAGGTGTTTTAGGCAGATGGATCTGCAGCATTTCCCCACATGTAAAATGTAGCCTGTTGCCTAGAAATTTAAAATCAAATGGGGAGGAGATTTCAAAAACCAAAAAGACAGTCATGTTATTGTCACCTACATAAGAAATTTGATTGATAGGCTATTTTTGTCATTTATGTTTTATTTGAGTATCTAGAATTACACTATTACGGTTTTCTAAACATGGCCGCAAGAACCTTTTTGGAATTAGTTCTGCTGCATTTGACAATCCCTGAGTACGCAAAAGGTAATAACTCAGTGGGATTACATGTCAACCTATTTATATATACATAAATAAGTTCCATTTCTTCCTTCCTCCTTCCTCTGCCCCAACACTGGGAGATGCTGTGGTGTCTCCAGCCTCCATGAGAACAATAACATTTTCTTTTCATTTAGCAAGTCCCATTAAGTAGGAGATGAAAAGCTAGGCTGCAATGACAGGACAGCTGCCAGACAACTGTCAAAGTGCTGCCTCTTTAATAATGTTGAGACTGCCCACATGAAACAGCACACAGGGGTGATTATGCAATCTCTCTGCAGGGACATGTTATATAGGCTGATGGACAGCTTGGCATGATCATTAATTCCATGTGCTGGCTACCCTGGCACTGCAGGTAGGAAGCAATAGGGTTGGATGTTGGCAAGGAGATGGTACAGTGTGCAATTTTTTGAAAAAGAAGTGAAAGAAAATAAGCTGAAACACAAATATTAATAACACTTGTTGGTGACTACTTTCTTTCATGCACTCAGATCCCACAAGCTTGACAAGCAAATAGAAGAAAAAAAGAATGAAAAACAAACAAATAAACAAAAGAATATCCCAGTGAAGGGATAAGTAAGAATTGTATTTGATTGATTTTGATATGAATGTACTAAAATCCTCATTTTCTGGGACGGAAATAACCTGAAATTTAAATGAATTCCTATGTGATCAAAAAGGAAATAGAAATTTGCATATGTAGGCAGAGTATTTAGAAGTCTGGTTTTGAATTCTTTTATATTCATCCAGATTTCTGTGGCTAAATTAGGCCTTTTTTTTCTTCACATACTTCTCCTCTTCTTCCTCCTTCCTTTACACAAGGCAAGCAGGTACAACATGCTTCTCTCCATGGTAGAAACAGCTGTGCCTATCAAACCTGGCTGATGCAAATGGGAAGGAATGTTCATAGAATCGTAGATCTGGGAGAGACCACATGGGTCATCAAGATCAATCCTCTGCCATGCAAGAATACACAATCGAAGTACTACTGGTAGACAGCCATCCAGCCTCTATTTAAAAACCTCCAAAGAAGGTGAATCCACCACAATCCACAGCAGTGTATTCTACTGTTGAACTCCTCTTAGCAACAGGAAGTTCTTCCTAATGTTTAGATATCCTTTTTCCTGAAGTTTGATATCATTGCTCTGTGTTCTAGTCTCTGAAGCAGCAGAAAACAAGCTTGCTCCATCTTCCGTGTGACATTCTTTCAAATATTTAAACATAGCTATCATGTCACCTCTTAACGTTATCTTCTCCAGACTAAACATACCCAGCTCCCTAAGCCACTCCTCATAGGCATAGGCTCTTTTCGCATGGTATTTGCCATGCGAAAGGGCCCCTCAAGCGTTGTGCGAATGTGAGGAGCAGTCCACACGATGCACTCACATTTGTGCGATGCTCCAGGGCCTGGCAGATGCCGCTCATACACTTTTTCATTTTCAGCTCTGAGCTGAAAATGGTGCGCGATTGCACATTGCTCCAGGGCCCTACGCACACTTACCTGGCATGCAGAGCTCCAGAGCCACACTGGTCGTGCTTCCTGCCCCAGCGCAAAAGGAAGAGGTGGGGCTCTCATGTGACCAGGAAGCAGCTGTGGAGCTGAAGCAATGGGGATGCAAGAGCCTCTTGCTGGAAGCTGCTTGAACGATCCCCACACCCCAGCGCTGAGAAAAGGTGAGCTGCGGAAAAGGCCATAGTTTTCCTTTTACCATTTTGGTTTTCCTTTTGTTTCCATTCATTTTAAAGTAATTCACCAACATTCATGTTTAGGGCATAGAATCATAGAATCATAGAAATGTAGAGTTCAAAGAGACCACATGGGCCATCCAGTCCAACCCCCTGCCATGCAGGAATACCCTCAAAGCACTCCCGACAGATGGCCATCCAGCCTCTGCTTAAAAACCTCCAAGGAAGGAGACTCCACTACACTCCGAGGCAGCCTATTCCACTGCCAGACAGCCCTGACCATCAGGATGTTCTTCCTGAGGTTCAGGTGGAATCTCCTTTCCTGCAGCTTGAATCCATTGCTCCTTGTCCTGGTCTCCGGAGCAGCAGAAAACAAGCCCTCTCCCTCCTCTACATGGCATGCCTTCAAATATTTAAACATGGCTATCATGTCCCCTCTTAACCTTCTCTTCTGCAGACTAAACATACCCAGCTCTCTAGGTCTATCCTCATAGGGCATGGCTTCCAGGTCCCTCACCATTTTGGTCGCCCTCCTCTGGACCTGCTCCAGCTTGACCATGTCCTTCTTGAATTGGGGTGCCCAGAACTGGACACAGTATTCAAGATGAGGCAGAGTAGAGTGGTACCAGTACCTCCCTTGATCTAGACACCATACTCCTATTGATGCAGCCGAGAATTGCATTGGCTTTCTTGGCTGCCGCATCACACTGCTGACTCATGTTCAGCTTGTGGTCTATTAAGACTCTTAGATCCCTTTCACACATACTGCTATCCAGCCATGTGTCCCTCATTCCTATATTCCTATATTTCTGTATTCCATTTTTTCTACCTAAGCGTAGGACCTTACACTTCTCTCTGTTGAATTTCATTTTGTTAGCCTTGGCCCAGCTCTCCAATCTGTCCAGGTCATTTTGAATTTTGATCCTGTCCTCTGGCGTATTAGCAACCCCTCCCAATTTGGTGTCATCTGCAAATTTGATGAGCATGCCCTGTATTCCTTCATCCAAGTCATTGATGAAAATATTGAACAGCACTGGGCCCAGGACAGAACCCTGTGGCACCCCGCTAGTCACTTCTCTCCAGGATGAAAAGCAGCCATTGGTGAGCACCCTTTGGGAACGATCAGTCAACCAGTTACAGATCCACCTGACAGTAGCCCTGTCCAGCCCACATTTTACTAGCTTCTTTGCAAGAATGTCATGGGGAACTTTGTCAAAGGCCTTACTGAAATCGAGATATGCTACATCCACAGCATTCCCTTCATCTATCAAGCTAGTAACTCTATCATAAAAAGAGATAAGATTAGTCTGGCGTGACTTATTTTTGAGAAATCCATGTTGACTTCTCGTGATTACCGCGTTGCTTTCTAAGTGATTAGAAATTGACTGCTTAACGATCAGTTCCAGGATCTTTCCGGGTACTGACGTCAGGCTGACTGGGCGATAATTATTTGGGTCCTCTGTTTTTCCCTTCTTGAAGATGGGGACCACATTTTCCCTCTTCTAGTCTGCTGGAACTTCTCCTGTCCTCCAAGATTTCTCAAAGATTCCAAAATGACCTCTGCCAGTTCTTTTAATATCCTAGGATGCAGTTCATCTGGCCCTGGAGACTTGAATTCATCCAGTGTGGCCAGGTATTCCTGTACCACCTCTCTACCTATTATGTGCCGCATTTCCCCTGCTTACTCCCCTGCTCCCCAACCGCCAGGTTGAGTGCTTGTATCCTTCTGGGAAAAAATTGAGGCAAAGAAGGTGTTAAGTAGTTCTGCCTTTTCTCTTCCCCCTGTTAGTAATTCGCCATCTTCTCTGTGCAGCAACCCTATCGCCTCATTCTTTTTCCTTTTGCTGCGGACATATTTAAAAAAGCCCTTTTTATTGTTTTTAATGTCTCTGGCCAGCCTAAGTTCGTTCTGTGCTTTAGCCTTTCTGACCTTCTCCCTACATCTCCTGGCTACTTGCTTAAATTCTTCTTTGGTGGTTTCCCCCTTCTTCCATTTCCTGTACACGTTTCTCTTAACGCTTAGCTCAGCTGAGAGTTCTTTAGTCAACCATTCTGGTTTCTTCAGATGCCTTCCATTTTTCCTCCTTATTGGCACAGTTTTAGACTGTGCCTTCAGTATCTCCCTTTTAAGGAACTCCCATGCCTCCTGAACTCCTTTCCCTTTCACTATTCTTGACCACAGAATTTCAGTCAGCAGCTCCTTAAGTTTACAGAAGTCCGCTTTTTTAAAATCTGAAATGAGTGTCTGGCTACACTTATCTTCTCCTTCCCACTGAATGCCAAATTCCAATAGGGCATGGTCACTCCCCCCTAAACATCCAACCACTTCTACCTCATTAACAAGGTCATCCCTATTGGTCAGGATCAGATCTAGAATATTTGATCCCCTTGTCACCTCTTCCACCTTCTGGATCATCAAATTGTCTGCAAGACAAGCAAGAAACTTGCTGGACTTTGCTGTCTTGGCAGAGTTTGACTGCCAACATATATCCAGGTAATTGAAATCTCCTATTATTACTTTATCTCTCCTTTTTGAATGCTCGGTCATTTGGTTGAGGAAGGCGTCATCAAGGTCCTCAGTCTGGGCTGGAGGTCTGTAGTAAACCCCCACCAGAATATCCCTATTGTTTCTTGCTCCCTTAATTCTTACCCAGATGCTCTCGACCTGGCTTTCTGGGTTTAAGTAATGGATCTGTTCACAGGTGAAAACATCCTTGACATACAAGGCTACTCCTCCTCCTTTCTTGTTTGGTCTGTTTCTACAAAATGGGCTATACCCCTCTATTCCTACATTCCAATCCTGAGACTCATCCCACCAGGTCTCAGTGATGCCTATCAAATCCTATTTATTTTGTTGTACTAGGAGTTCAAGTTCATCTTGCTTGTTTCCCATACTCTGCGCATTAGTGTAGAGACACTTAAATCCCCGGGCCCTTCCTGCAAGTCCTGTACTATAGGTTCTACTCCTCCCACCATTGGATGCTTGTACTACTTGGCCAATATCATTTGGGCCTTTTCCCCCTGCACTCGCCGAGTCCTTGCCCTGAATAATATTGTCTCCCTCCCCAGCGGAACTTAGTTTAAAGACCTCTTAATCCTCTGTGCGAGACTGTTTGCAAAAACATTCCTGCCAAGTTTTGTGAGGTGCAGGCCATCCCTTGCCAGAAGCCCACGTTCATGGAAATTCAGACCGTGTTCCAAAAACCCAAACCGTTGCCGGCAGCACCATGTGCGGAGCCAGTTGTTGACCACTGCTATTGCCCTTTCCCTTCGTGCGCCATATCCTTGAACAGGGAGGAGAGATGAAATGACCACCTGCGCACCAAGGTCCTTAAGCTTTGTCCCCATAAGCTCGTAGTCCTTTGCGATGTGGTAAAAGCTGCGCCTCGCAGTGTCATTGGTTCCAACATGAACCAGAATGAGGGGTTTGTGGTCAATGGGCTTGACCAGCCTGGTTAGCCTCTCTGTTATGTGGTTGATCGTGGCCCCAGGAAGACAGCAGACTTCTCGATTGAACTTGTCGGGTTTGCAGATTGCCAGTTCAGTTCCTCTGAGCAAGGAGTCCCCAACAACCAGAACTCGCCTCCTCTGAAGCTTGTCCGGGGCTCCTCGATGAGCAGGTTCTTCTAGGACTGCCTGGGCATTCTGTTGAGGCTGGGAGTGTTGATCTAGTTCCTGTTGCCGAAGTTGGATTCCTTCTTGTTGACATTCTGTTCCCTCCTCCTGGTGCTCCTCATCATTCATAAGGCCAAGAACATTGAAGCGATTGTGTAGGTTGAGAGTCTCTGTTTCCTTCCTGGTCCTTCTACTCCTCTGTGTTACATTCCTCCAAGCATCCGTTTCTTGGCCCAGTGTGCTGATTTCCTGATCTGGCAGCTCCCCCACGCATTCGGTCTTCAGGAAGGTCTTCTCTGCCCTATCCAAAAACTCCTCACCTTCCCTAATAAGATGAAGATTAGAAACTCGTGCCTCCAGCTGGCAAACCTTCTCCTCCAAGAAGGTCACCAGCTTGCACTTGGAGCAGGTGTACCCGACATCATCTTGTGGCAAGAAAAGGAACATACCACAGAAAGAAAGGCAGAAAGAACCTGAGATTTTATTTTATATTTTTAAGAATGTGAGAGACAGCAAAACTTGTATATCTTCCCATCCCTAAAATGCTATCAGACATGCTTTTTAGAAAGAAGAAATAACAAAAGGACTGTTTTTGAAGGGGGAAACATGGGAGGAAAACTTTCTCCTCTCCTCATCTTCTCCTTTGAGACCGCTCCTTAAACTGCAAACCCCAAGATTCCATTAAGATACTGAAAGTGGAATAATAGCACTATAACAGTCTAGTGCAGAAATGGCCTGAGAATCCCTTTTGCATACTTTCATTCATGCAGCTCCCTCATCTCCCTCCCTCCCTCCCTCCCTCTCTTTCTTTCTTTCTTTCTGCTTTCTTTTTTTGGAGGGGGGGGGGGTTGATATGTTTATTTATTTAATTCAACAGTCATTACAAATCAGCAAAATAAAGATAAATCAATATACAATAAATCCATATGTATATGTTACCATACACTCCATAATAGATATCAACCAACAGCGTTACAGTATTATTCAATACTCAGTTATACCCCAAAAAAGATATAAATGAAATAGATCAATAATTAGATAATTTTGAGTTTATGTAAAACTAACATAACCTAGAAGAACAATCGTTATTTTATCCTAGCAATTATTATACCCCAACCAAGACCTATTCTATATATTCACTATTTCTTATCCTAGAGTATTATTATGAAAATCTAATATAGGAATCTAATTAAGTTTAGATTTAACCAAAAAAAAAAGGAAGGAATACAAGAGAGATACAAATATAAACAATATAAGAAGTAAAAAAAAAAGAGAGGGAAAAAAGAATAAAAAGGGGGAAAGAAAAAAAGAGGGAGGAAAGGAAAGGAAAAAAAAAGAAAATAAAGAAGGGAAAGAAAAAAGAAAATGGAAAACGAGAAAAAGATAATGTGAGAGACATAAAATTATGAAAAGAAAAGATAACATAATATATCAAATGAAATTACAACTCTATTTTATGATTTGCAGTTCTAAAAGAGATGTTTCTCCCCATCTCTCTTTCCATACACTTTTTAGAGCATTCCATTCTTGATTTACCATGTCTATACTTCAATTTTGCATGCGCATAGTTAGCACATCCATTTGGTACATGCCAAGAAGCTTGAATAACCATTCTTCGGTTGTTGAGATTTCTTTAATTTTCTTTTACTCACGTACAATGGCCTGGCCACTGTTATCACATACAAAAGAAGCCTTCCATATCTCTTTTGATCATTCCTGTTAATTCTTTTCAGTATATTTAATAAAAATAACTCTGGAGACATTGTAAACCCGTTATTACTCTAATTTGATTATAGATTTCCCTCCAAAATATTCTGGCCATTTTACATGTCTACCAGACATGAAAGAAAGTATCTATTCTTTCTGCTTTCTTAAAAAGAATGGTATGGGTGGGTAGACGAATGCAAAAGCCATAGATAAGCCTGATGAGATAATGTGAATTATTGGGGGACTCCTGCTCAATCCCCTGGTGGTTGTCCTTTGGGATCCCTTGGGGCTCAGTTCTGTCCCCCATGCTATTTAACATATACATGAAATGACTGGGAGAGGTTATGTGGAGTGTTGGGGTTCAGTGACATAAGTATGGAGATGATATCCAATTCTTTTCCACCACATGTCAAAGAAGCTGTTTTGGTCCTAAATCAATGCCTGGCATAAGAAATGAACTGGATGAGGATGGACAAATTAAAACATGATCCAGACAAGACAGAGGTGCTCCTGGCCAGTTGAAAGGCAGATCAAGAAATAGGGATTGAGTCTGTGCTGGGTGGGGTTATAGTCCCCCTGAAGATACAGGTCCACAGCTTGGGTGTGCTTCTGGATTTAACTCTGAACCTAGAAGCTCACATTTCAGTGATGGCCAGAAGTACATTTGTAGAGCTAAAGCTTACACATCAGCTACACCCATTCCCTGAGACATCAGATCTGACAATGACATATGCCTGAGTTACATCCTAGTTGGATTACTATAAAGCACTCTACATGGGGCTGCCTTTGAAGGGTGTTCAGAAACTTCTGCTGATCCAAAGGGTTGCAACCAGTTTGCTAACTGGTTGCTGGCTACAGTGAACACACAACTCCCTTGTTTGCAACAGCTACATTACCTGCCAGTCCATATTCACATCTAGCCACAATTCAGAGTGTTGCTATTTAACAGCTCAGGTGTAGGTTATCTGGAGGACGCCATTCTCCCTTATAAATCAGTCCATGCTTTACCTGCCAGGAGGGGGGCTTGTCTTTGTCCCACTACTCTCTCAGGTACATCTGGTAGAAACATGGGAGAGGACTTTTTCAGTGGCTGCCCCCAGGCTCTGGAACTACCTTCCCAGAGACATTAGACCAGCACTCTCCCTACTTTCTTTTCACAGACAAGTAAAGATTTTTTTGTTTCAAAAGGCATTTGATGAGTGACTGTATAAAGCCCATCTCACCTAAACAACATGCTGGATCCTGCTAATTGTGCTGAGAGGTGTGTGTCTGTGTAATGAGATCTGGTTGAAATTTTTGATTGTTTAATCTTGTTTTAAGTTTGGTATCCTTGGAATTTTTAATGATGTGTTTTAACTTGTTATAAGGTGCTTGTTGTAAGGAGAGGAAGAAGAAGGGGAAGAAGGAGGAGGAGGAGGAGGAGGAGGAGGAGGAGGAGGAGGAGGAGGAGGTCCTGTTCTGAGTGAATATGAATTGTCTAATGGTTCAGAATACCCACAACAAGAAAACAAGTACCGTGGAGCATCACCAGTTAAGAAGATCTAGGAAAGCAGAGATGAGAAATATTGTTGCTTGAGACTGGGAAGAGTTACCATCAGGTTCACAGTAGGTGGTGTAATGGAGTAAATGTTACTGTCCTTTGTGTCAGGCCTCACATGGCAAAGAAAGGAGTGACCTCTGCCTGCACTGAGATCCCTCCAAACTAAGTGAACAACAGTGGAAATAACATTGGATACCAAATGTAGGCCTTCTTTTTAATATCTTTGTCTCAGTCCCCACGTGGCCAAGAAGAGAGTGGCTTCTGCCTGCATTGAGATCCCTCCAAAGCAACTGAACAACAGTGGAAATAACATTGGATACCAAATGTAGGCCTGTGACTCCAGCAAGGTCACCTCTTTTTCTCTTTTTAACATCTTTTGCCTGATGAAGAAGACAGTGGAGATTGGAAAACCTGCATTTTGGTTGGCCAATAAAGGTATCACTCTTTTGTGGATTTTGGATATGGTTTTATTTTGCTGTATGGCCAACATGGCTGCTCCTCGATAGAATAGGTAGTGATGGCTATTAACTTCCATCTCAGTGGAGCAAAGAATCTTCTCTAGGTTTTTATCCGAATTTTATAGGAGTAGTCCAAGGTACTGAAAATATTTAAGAGATTTGGTTCATCACATTGGAACCTTCTCTAAAGTTCAGACTAAAACCTGGAGTAGATATGCTGCCCCACTGACATAAGAGTCACCATACCCCAGTGATAGTAGGCAATCCTGGATTGCTCTAGATTCCTAGCCTTTGATTCTCTTGCTGTTCTGTACTTTACATCCCAGAAGCCTCAGTGACACCATGACGACAGTTTCTGAAGTCCAATACATCTGGAGGACCAAAGTTGAGAACCACTGCTCTTTAGATGGAACAATATTGTCTAGCTTAGTTAAAGTTACATTCATATTTATTACAGCTCAAGACAATTTATGCTTTCCACAGTCATTTTGTTCTCATAACAGTCCTATGACATGTGCTAAGGTAAAAGGTGGTGAATGTTTCAGGGTTACCCAATGAACTTCATGACTGAGGAGGAATATGAATTTAAGCCTCCTCAGTCCTAGGATGATACTCTAACCAAAACATCATGCTCACTTTCATTCATATGTTTATATGAATTAAGATAGTATGTTACATTACTATAATTGTATTGTTAATATTTTAATGCTGATTTTTTGGGTTGTTTCAATTATGGGGCTATTTTTGTCATGTTATTACTTATTGTGATGGTACACCAGTATGAACAACTGGCACTGTATGCAGTATGTATACTTATGAGAGAGCTGTCAGAATAAAATGGGGTGATTGCTTCACTATTACAGATGTCACCAACAAAACAGATTAGAGTAGAATGCAAAGGGCTCACACTTTAGGATATTATGCAAAAGAGTGATTGTGGCCAGTATGTGAAATAGGACTTGAGAGACCTGACAGGATGTGATGGTTATTGAGGCTGATGGACAGTGGAGTCCCTTCAACAAGACAACCAATTTTCTCTTGCAACATACACATGTACACATATGCAATCCAGGTATATCTTATTCCTTTTCAATAACAGTCACAACAAATAGAAAGAACACCAGACAGGGAAAGCATTGCATTGCGGGTCTTCCTCAAAAAACGTTTAAATATACTGAGAGATTTGAGGATTCATTTATATCTTTCAAATTTTAGCCAGCTTTTCACATGAAAAGGTTCACAAACTATCAGTATAAATCACTGCCAGTCAATAAAACAAGCAAGTCCCTCTCTGAATATCTTATAGTCTAAAAGATATGGTAGACTTTATGCATTCATAACTGTTTGATATTCAGACTTATGATTGTGGCACTATTGCCAAAATTATGGATGCCCCCAAACCTACCTTAATATTCAGCCACCACAATGAGCGACAGAGGACTGTTCTGATGATGACTGGGATGCAGCAGGGTGATGTTTCCAGCCTCTTCCTGCCGGTAATGTCTGGTGTGACAATCAGAATCAAAAGCCTTGTTGCAAGTACTCATCACACGTGGTTGCTGATGAAAAGGGGCTGGAAATGTCATCCTGCTGTGTTTTGATCACCAACAGAACAGACCTCCATCACTCAGTGTGACTGCTGGCTGTTAATGTTTGGAGAAGAGGGTGTTGTGTGCCTTCAAGTCATTTTCTGACTTATGGCAACCCTAAAACAAACCTATCACAGGTTTTTCTGGAGGTTCAGTGTTTGTGACATGCCCAAGGTCACCCAGTGAGTTTACATGGCTGAACAGGGAGTTGACCTCTAGTCTCCATGGTTGTAGTCCAACTGGCTCTCCAGAAGATGATAAATATTTGTAACTTGGTCTGTGATATAGGTTCTTGCCATTATTTATTTATTTGTCTATCTCTTTATTTATTTGAGGCATTCATCATCTCAGCCCACCAGGGTCTCCAAGGAGATGTACAATGGATGAAAATAGTTTAAAGGCATTAAATAAATAGATACAGCACCAAAGGATAGAAGGATAAGGAGGGAAGAGGGGGAAAAAAGAGGAAAATGAACATTATAGCATTTGCTCAACATTTTCCAGTTTTTGTTTATTTTATTCTTGCATTCATAAGAGAGGATTTCAAACGGTTACAAGTGTTTTTTGTGCATTTTTCATTTTTGATTATTTTATTTTTTACACAAATGAATTTTTCACAACAATGTCCTGAAATGCAACAACAGAAACCCAAAACAAAAATTTGGAGCAGTTGAACATTTTCTTGATGAAGCATCTTGATATGGCGAGAAACCCTTTCTCAGTGACGATAAGAAAAATTGTATTCTTTATTTCCCTAGCATAGAACTGCAGCCTTCATTCCTTGACTGTCCCAGTGATTTCAGAAGGAGTTCTAAAGCTGGTGAATGCTGATATTTTGGTAAAAGAAAGGAAGGCACATATCTGAAATAACTGCTTTCAAAACATTGCTTGTATAGATCAGAGACACAAAGATTTCTGTGACGTCTGATATCTAATGGATGAGGAATCCTGAGCCAAACTGTATGTGGACTAAATTGCTGGGAATGGGGGTGGAGGAGAGAAAATAATGTCTTGTTCTGCCCTTATTAATGTGAAACATCTTGGCAGCATTACAGGATTACTAACATAGAGATAATTCTGAATATCCAGTCCTAAGGTAATATCTCCCCAATAAACTGCCAGATTACCAAAACCACAAATTAATTCTATTTTGATCACAGGATGTCCCAGTGTTATGCTTGCCCCATATTAAAAAAATGCTAGAACTCCACAGGTAACTCTGAAGACAAGACTTGAGTTCTGCCATCTCCCTTGAGTATATCTTGGAAAAAATGATTTACAACCCAGCAGTCAACATAAAGTGAGATGACAAATATGAAACTATCATAAGCCACCGCTGCCATAAAATGAAACCTATTATATAGTCATTAATAATGACAATAACATTTGGCCATTATTATTTCATTTCCCACTCAACTATATCCTGATTCTAAGATGTCTTCCACTTGATATGAGTCATGAATATTTTGAAACTAGGTCGGTATAAAATTAGATTCACCTGCAGGAAATGGAAACCATAGGCACTACCTGTAAACAATAATCCATTCAATTATCTTACATGTCTGCATATTACATATTGAACACAGTAGTAAAATATATTGCAGAGTTTTATATATTTTTTCAGTTCTTCAGTTGTAGGTAACCAATCCAATGGAACCAATAAAATCAGTTATTTATTCCTCCCCACCCTTTTGGTATGAAATCCAAATTCGTTGCTTGCTTTTAATTTGATAGCTTTTAAAATTGTTTTTAATTCCTTTTCAATATTAAAACTTACTGGGTTTTTCTTGGATTGTTGTAATTTATCATAATTAAATGAAAATTAATTTACTAAGACATCAGTCACTTATCTCTTCACTCTCACAAAAAGATGAACAATCTTATGATGATTGGCAGTTTTTTTCAGTGGGATGCCTAGATGTGTCAAAACACTTTTTCTTGTGGAGAATAAGAAAAGTGACAAATATTCTTTATCTACGTATGAACCAGTATGCCCACAAATGGTTTAACAGATATAACATTAGTTAAATGTCTGTTCAAGTTAGTGGGAGTGGAACACCAAGGAAATACTTCTTAACACAGCAACATACAATCAAATTGTGAAATATGCTGCCATAAAGTATACTATTATTAATTTCCATTATTGTTCTTAACTCCCACCAAGTTTGACTTATGGTGATCCTATGAAAGAGAGACCTCCAGCTCACCGTATCGTCAACAACCCTGCTCAACTCAGAGCTGTTGCTTCCTCGATTGAGTCTATCCATCTGTAACATGGTCTTGCTCTTTTCCTGATCTTTTCTACCTTATCAAGCATTACTGCTTTTCTAGTGAGTCATGTCTTCTCATTATATGTCCAAAGTATGTCAGTGTCAGTTTAGTTATCTTGACTTCTAGGGAGAATTTAGGCTTGATTTACTCAAGAACTCATTTACTGGACTTTGCAGCATTCCATGGAGTACATAGCTTTCACTACCATACATAGAAAATGGAAATACCCTGTTTCCCCGAAAATAAGACATACCCATAAAATAAGCCATAGCAGGATTTCTAAGCATTTGCGCAATATAAGCCATACCCCGAAAATAAGAAATAGTGATAGGCGTGGCTATGCAGCGTACCGGCGCAGAGCGGTAAAGAAGGCGGGCAGCCCTTCTCATCCACCCCATTGTGACAGTTGCTATCTCGGAGGTGACCGAAGAGGTGCGGGCAGCCCTATCAACAAGGTCGGCTCCCCCGTCAGGTCCAGATCGTTCTGTGTGTGCTGCAAGCTGAGGCATAGAGGGAGACAGGGTAGAAGCAGCAGGAGGAAGAAAGGGGAGCGAAAAACCAAAAATTCCCAAGTTTTGCAAACTTTCTTTTTCTCCTCCCTCCAACCCCCCCCCTCGCAGAATCCATCCTGGATATAGAATTCCTTTGGATGCTTTCCTTTAGTCACTCCCCCCCTCTTTCCACTGTACACTCCGGACCCTACCTCTCCGCTCCCACTTCCCTCCCCTTTACACAACTTTGTAAGACAATCCCCCCCCCCAGCGTTCCCCCCTTTGTGCTGTTGAATCTAGCGAAGGTTAAGGAAGGGGAGGGGAAAGCCTCAAAACAGATCCAGGAAAGGAGACCCAAAACAACGCGCCAGCCCGCCCGATCCTCCCAACAATTGGGGGGGGCGAGGGAGGGATTACACCACCACGCTGAAGCCGAGAGTAAGGAGGTTTGGGGAGGGGAAGGGGAGGTTATCAAGGGGACGCGCCACCTTTCCCACTTACCCGGTCATTCTGTGCGTGCTGCAAGCTGAGGCATAGAAAGTGAAAGTAAAAGTCTCCTCAGTAAAGTGAGGAGCAGGACGCTCTGCTTTAGGTATTGTGTGTCCTCAGGGGGAAGAAGTAAAGCTGTGGCTGCTGTTCTACTCAGCACTGTGGGTCTCTCTCCCCCAGCACCAACCAGCAACAGTCTGTGGGTCTCTCTCACCCCACACAAACAGCAGGGGATAGGGGAAAAGCTTCAGCAAGCAGTCTGCTACTGAGCCCAGAGAGATCATCCCAGTTCCACTGTGCAGATTGGACCCATTTCTCCCTGGATCCCTGATAAATAAGCCAGCCCTTACACATCAGCTTAACTGGCCTATCTCTGCTTTTCCTGAGTATCTGTACCCCCAGACAAGATGAGTGCAAAAAGAAAGAATTATTCTGTTGAGTACAAGAAAGGAATGGTGGAGGACTCCCAGGGCAAGAATCTTACGGCTTTCTGCAAAGAGAAGAAGTTGGATATCCGAATGGTCCAAAAATGGCGGGCAGAATACGATAACCTCAGTCTACAGGTGGACAGAGGAAATGCTAAGAAGCGCAAGTGTGGTTCAGGTCGACAACCTTTATTTCCTGAGCTGGAAGACATGATCAGTGAATGGATTGCTGACTGGAAAGCACAGGCTTTGGTTGTGCGCAGGGCTGATGTTCAAGCATTTGCCCTTGCAATGGCACCACAATTCAAAATATCCCCAGAATTCAAAGCATCACAACACTGGCTGGATGGCTTCCTTCAGCAATACGAACTGTCTCTCAGAAAATCAACAACACCGTTTAAGTTGGAAGATGCTGAAGTTATTAAGCGAGCACTTGCATTCAAGTCCTTTGTTGATGGCATCGACTTTTCTAAATACCAACTTTGCAACATGATTGCTATGGATGAAACTGCAGTGTTTATGGGTCAAGGAGCCCAAACGACAATTGAACAGAGGGGTGCCTCCTCAATCTACGTTCCCTCCACTGGTCACAAAAGTTCGCGTGTTACCTGTATTTTGGCAATTCGTCTGGATGGAAAGAAACCCACACCTCTTATCATCACTAAGGGCAAGAAAGATAAGATTGAACGTGTTTCCGGCATTTATGTTCTTGAAACCGAAAAAGCCTGGTGCACACAAGCAGTTATAAGGAAGTGGCTTGATTTAATGCTGCCACCTGTTTTGCGAGGTGGCCAAAGAGGTCTGCTAGTCTGGGATTCAGCCAGCACTCACCGTGCTAAAGACATGAAGAACTTCCTTGCAGAGAGAAGAATAGATCAAATAATGATTCCTGCAGGAATGACTGCCTATCTGCAGACTCTTGATATTGCAATAAACAAGCCATTCAAAGACCATTTGCATATGGAAATTAACGACTACATTGAAAATAGAATGACAAGAAATCAGGGTGGAAACTTTGTTGAAACCTAGCCTGCAAGAAGTCGTGATTTGGGTGAAGAATTCATGGGATTAAAATCACTGACAGTGTTGTTGCCAATGCACTCTGAGCAGGTTACATGGATAAGAGCTGCTCATTTAATGAGAGCTCTATTGCTGGACATGAAAGATTGGGGCCGATGGTTCTAAAGGATATGGAGTCGCAAGAAATTCAGGATGGAATTCTGGGTTTGGAGAGTTATGACGATGTTCCAGAAGAAGACGACTTAACTATATTTGAATAAATGTAGATTGTTGTACCATACTTAATAAAAATAAGACATCCCCTGAAAATAAGCCATACTGTGTCTTTTTGAGGAAAAATAAATATAACATAGTGTCTTATTTTCGGGGAAACACGGTATGATGGCATTCAGTGATCTATCTGTACACTTTAGGATTTTGACTGGTTCCTTCATAGCTTCCTTTCCAGGTCCTAGTCTTCTGATTTCTTGACTGCAGTCTCCATTCTGATTAATGACAGAACCATGGTGTGAGAAAACTTGAATTATGTCAATTTCTTCATTGTTCTACTTTAAGCTTATCTGTGGTCATTATTTTTGTTTTCTTCATGTTCAGCTGTAAGCCTTTCTTTATACTTTCCTCCTTGATTTTCTTCAGTAATTGTTCCAAGTATTTGCTATTTTCTGCTAGTACTATGGTGTCATCTGCATATCATGTTGATGTTCCTTCCTCCAGTTTTAGACTGCTTTATGCATGATTCGTCCAGGTCTCTTGTTCTTCTATTCTTGGTGCCATCCTCTGTTTCTCTGCATTTCTCCAGAGAGGTATTCTTCAAGTTGTATTTGGCATGATGGTTGGTTTAGTGGTCTTCTTTAACTTTATTCTAATTTTTGATATTGACAGTTCATGGTCTGTGTCACAATCTGCTCTTAGTCTTGCTATTGCAGAGCAAATAGAACTAATCCATGTTCTTTTTCCAGTTATGTAGTCTACTTGCTTTCTGTATTGGCCATCAACTGACATCTGTGTATGTAGTCACCTCTTCAGTTGCTTGAAGAATGTGTTTGTGATCAACTGTTGGCCTTGTAAAACCCAGTCAGTCATTCTCCTGCTTCATTTCTTGATCCAAGGCCAAATTTTCCTACAATATTTGGTTGTGCTCTGCTTCCTAATCTTGCATTCCAATTGCCTAGGATTAACAAAAAGTCCTGTTCTGGCATGTGATCGATTTCCTCCTGGATTCCAGCATACAGTCTTTCAATTTCTTTTTTTTTTTAACTGCCTCTGTAGTTGTAGCATAAATTTGGATTATAGTTATACTGATGGGGTTTCTCTTTCCTTTATTGACATTGTTTGATCAGACCTTGCATTATATCCTTTGACTCCTTTTGCAACGTCTCTTCTCACTATTAATGCCACCCTATTTCTTCTTAGATTTTCATTCTCTGAGTAAACACTGTGTAATTATCTGGGTCAAAATGTCCCATTCCTTTCCACTCTCTACTCAGCCATAGAAACTCATTGGGTGACCTTGGGCAAGTCACATTCTCTCAGCCTTAGAGGAAGGCAAAGACAAATGCCCCCTTGGACAAATCTTGCCAAGAAAACCCTGTGATACATTCACCTTAGGGTTTCCTTAAGTTGGAAGTGACTTGAAGGCACACAACAACAACAACAAACAAAATTAGCAAAAAATGAGAATCTTAAGAAACCGTGATAACTGAAGCCCCTGTCAGAGCTGCTGGTGACGAGCAGCAGCTGTTGGTCCCTGTGGCTCTGGCTGGAGATGAGTCCTGCAGCTCAAGCGCTCCCCCTGCTGCCATGGACCAACCAGGTGCAGACGTCCCTCTGCCTGCTCCTTTGGAGCAGCAGGGATCCGATTCTGAAGAGGCTCTGGAGCCTGGTTCAATAAGCCCCCAATCAAGGCAGAGACTCAAGAGGGCTGTGCAAAGGGAGGCTTCCTTGGCTAAGTTTAAGAATCGGTGACCGGACACACCTGTGCCTGGGGCTATATAACTGCCTGCCTGGAAGCTTCCTTTTGCTTGTGGCAAACTTCTTACAAGCCTTCCTCTTGCCTATACCTTGCTCCTAGGACCCGGTTCCTGCTACCTTGAATTGATCTCTGGACCTTTGGCTTTGGAACTCTGATTACAGCTTTGCTTGGTGCTCTGGTAAATGAACTTCCTTGAGTAAGTGCTTGTTTGTCTCCTCCCAGCTGGACATTGGTGGCTCTCCTACTCTCTTCTCCTGGCTGGCTTGCCGCCCAGGTCTCTGACCTTGACAGTCTTGCCACAAGCCCAAAAGCTGACTTATTGTGGGAGGGACAGTTTGTTTCAGTTACCATGGAAAAAGACAAAGCAGCTGAGCTTTCCATGCCAGCAGCCTTGCATGCCAAATATTGTTTTGACCCAGCAAGTAAGCCAGCTACAGCAACGTCTCCAGCAGCTGCAGCCTGAGGCAGGAGCTGTTGCTTGGGTCAAACCCAAGTGCCCAGTGGCTACTCCCTCCAGGTTTGATGGGCAGATGCAGGACTTCCCCACCTCCTGGGCTCAGTGCCTTATGTACATGTGGCTGCGAGCAGAGGAGTTTCCCCGTGATTGTCACAAAGTTGGTTTTGTGATCAGTCTGCTCTTGGGAGGTGCAGCGCTCTGGGCTCTGCCATTACTGCAGCAGCAGAGCCCTCTGCTGGACAATTTTGATGCCTTTGCTGTGCAGCTGCAGAGTGTTTTTTCGGATCCTGCTAAGGCCCGGACTGCTAACCAGTGTATTCGGGAGTTGAAGCAGGGTCAGCTCTCCATTGCAGAGTATGCCAGCGAATTCCGGCTGCTGGCTTAGGATTTGGCTTGGAATGAGGCTGCCCAGGTAGACCAGTTCCTTGAGGGTTTGGCTGATCCTATTCTAGATCAGTTGGTCCTTGCTGATACGCCAGAAACCTTGCAGGGCCTGATCCAGCTGTGCCTGTGAATTGAGGGGTGTATCCTGCAGTGCAGGGCCAGGCATCCTGTGGCGCTTCCTGCCAGCCTGCCTTCGCTGCCATCACCAGCACCTCCAAGGGAGGCGGGGGTGCTGCCTCTTCCTCCTACTCCGGAACCCAGACAGGAGGCCGTGGAGGGGGAGGAGCCTATGCAATTTGGTGGCGCCTGTCCTCGTCTCTCCTCCACAGAAAGGTCCAGGAGGCGCCAGCTGGGCTTATGCTTGTATTGTGGCCAGTCTGGACATTTTGCCTCCTCATGTCCTGCTAAACGAGGCTGGCCTACATTGGCGGGAAACTGATTGTGCCTGGTCTTGGAGGGCCACAAGACTGGGATGGTTCGCCTTCAGCGCTGGCCTGTCCTGCCCGTTTCCCCATATACAAGCACTTTGTTGTTGAGGTCTTGCTCTGCCCCCCCCAGCTGGCTGGCCTTGCAGACATGGGCCATGGTAGACTTGGGGGCCACCATGAACTTTATGGATCAGGCCTTTGTGGAGGCCTAGGACATTCCCACGTCTCCTGAGGACCTGCCTTTGCTGGTGGAAAACATCGATGGCTGCTCTCTGTGCTCACCACCCAGGTCTCTGACCTTGACAGAAACTGCTAAAAGAAACCATAGATGTTCTGAAAATGGAAATTCTGCTGAAGATGGAGGAGAATTTTGTTTCAGTTTAGTTGGATAAAAATTTGCCAAAAAAATCAGATTTATTAAAGTTCAAGAGACAAAGAATTTCAGACATTAAAAATTCAAATGGGAAAGAAACAATACTGACAGATTCATCAGTCCAGGCCCAGGGCTGTAAGTGATTAACTCTTACAAGTCTGGGTTTGAATTTCTGTGCATTCAATCATTTTAGTGCCGATTTTAGCTTTGTGCCTCTTTTCGTCCTCCTGAGAGACTCCTCATGTTTGACCCCTAGTGAGCAAGAAGGTAGAACATGATCATCTCCATGCTGTGCATATCTGCATCCATTGAATTTAACCACTGCAGACAAATAAGAATTTTGTTTTAGTTAGTTTTTGAAGAATTCATGAAAATTCACATTACTTCATAACTGGGATGGAAAAAACTTAGGGTTTTAAAATTTCAAATGAGGAGAAAGCAACCATGACAGATTTCCCCCTTTGCTAAATCCAACAGCACAGAAATATTGCTAAACCTACTGTTTTAACTTACAGTGTGCCCTCTGCTGTCGTGACCTCATCACACACGAATGTGAGGTCATGCAAAGCCTTGTGTCCTGTTATCATCAATTGGTGTGGGGGTGCATGCATGCACCAGTTCAGGAACACGCACATTGTATCCATTGATGATAATGGGATGAGCATTCACACTTTGTTTCGCATGAGGATTCTTGGAACGGAACCCCTACATATAGGGAGGGAGGGCACACTCTATGCTAAAATGTTTCCACATTTATTTTCTTTCAATAAAATATTTTATTGTCTGATTCCTACCTCCAAAATCTCTGGGGTGAGATCCTGCATTGTCAGATGTTACTATGACAACAAAGTTCCATCATTATTACTACATCTAACAGTCCCACCAGTGGGAAAAAAAGCCCTACAAAAAGCCCTGGGCAGCATCCCAGCTGAAAGGTTTCTGAGATGCTGCAGATGGAGGTACAGGGAAATGATTCTGCAGTATTCTTTTGGTTGGGGAGCACTTTAAGAACAAACAACTGTAGAGACTCCTCAAGGTCCTGCTGCCATTTTTTTTCAAAGCCTCTTATAACTGGGAGAGCACCAAAAACATCATTTCCCAGTGCCCCAATCTGCAGCACCTCAGAAATCCTTCAGCTGGGGCGATGCCTAGCTGAAAAGGTACGCTTCAGTGGTGGTGATGGGGTGTTATCACTGGATGTTAATGACTGCAAAAGTGAATACCCAAAGTGACAATCATAAATCCATCTTACTATTTCATACCTACTGAAGAGAGTGGAAGGCAACCTAAATAACAATTAAAATAAACCATGCATTATATCCTGGTACCTGGTAGCTTCCATGTCAATGGGATAGTGAACTTAGCTTTTTTTACATTTTGGTCTGAACTTGAAAGGTACTATCCAGGATACTGAACCCTATTTCCCAAATCTCTTCAACAACCTGGATACCTTCTTTAAAGTCTGAACTTAAACCCAGTGCCACTTCACCAGCCCACTGAGATGCAAGCCACTTCACAATAAAAAATGAAATATTGTAAAAGAAAACAAAGCACTTCAGTGCCACAGACTACATGAGATCTATTGCTGTACAAGAGGATCATCCCTTAACTGGTATCAGGCACTTCAAGTTTATAGGATCCATTGCACTACGTATGTTCTGATATAAGCTTTGGTAGGAAAGACCTTATCTAGAAATAAACCTGACTGTCATCTCCATTGCAGCCACACTTGTTAGTTCTTTTGACCTTCGACAAGCACATTCCACAGCTATTGTCATGCGGTGTGATTCAATTAGTCCTCTCTGTGAACAGCCCTATTTTTCTGCCTTGCTAATTCTCTAGTCTGGAACAGCAGCTGCCTCCCTATCAAAACTTCTAGCACAAGAGTGCTGACATTCGAAGATAAATAGAAAAGCACTAGACAGGCAGCTAATTCTCATCTCACCCTGCTTGGAATTTCGATTACAATTTTCTCTTTAAGATGTCTATCCTCTGCACTAGCAGAGAGATATGTCAGGCAGTGAGCAACACTAATAGAAAGACAACATCACAGTTTGCATGTCAAACGCTGTCACAGGTACACCTGGATAACTCACAGCACATGCAAAAACCCATTACCACCAGCAACATTTGAAGCACCCCTTTAGAGCTGTGGGAAAGGCATGCACTTAACATGCACCCTGAACTTGATTGTTGTATGAATAACCCCAATAGCCATGTTGCAATGGAATGTAAGAACATAAGAATTAGTTGGACCAAAATTCCATTGATTCCAGTGCTCTGCCTGCAGCAGTGGCCAGCCAACTGTCCTGGGGAAGCAGAGTACAGTGGTGAATGCCATCCCTTGGCTTTGTTCCCAGCATATGTCAGTCAGGGATATCATAATGCTGAGCGTGACTACTTCTCTCCTAGCCATTCTGGTTAACAGATCTGTTTTTTTTCAATTTGTCTAATCCTTTTACAAAGACATCAGTTGAAGTGGTCAGGACAATCAATATTTTAATTTAGTTTAATTTGTTGCCCGTTAGTTTTTGTGGGTGAGATCCAACTGTGTTTTCCTTTTGACGGAACAGGTTTTGCCAGAAGAATAGGGAACACAGAAGATTCCAGCATCTCAGAATCAGCCCCAGAGGACTGAAATACCTTCTAGAGCAAGGATCTATTCTTTTCTTTTCTTTTCTTTTTATTTTCCCAGTACAGAGTACTAAATAGGGAAGGGAAGATTGTCCAATCATATTAGTGGATGCAATGTTGGATTTAGGCCTATGGATTTTACTCTGTTATTGCTTTTGTCATTGTTTTCAGTGTTAATATTACTTTTATTACTGCTACTACTAGTAGTAGAAATAGTATTGCCAGTAGTACTCCACCTCTGCTGGCATTGTTTATTGTGCACCAACCTGAAATCCAAGAAACTCAGAGTTTTGACAAACCAACCAACGAACATGGCATGGCAATGAATCCTACCATGAATTACATATGGAGCTTTCTCTGCCAAGACCATCAGTCAGTTTCCTCCTATGACCCAGTCTGGTTCTAGTACTAGACTAGATACTTACCAGTCTCTTGAATGCACCTGCTTGGGTTAATGGCATGAATGATGGATGTTCCAACTTTTCTGTGGTTCCATCTTACTCCAGTCCAGTGTCTGCATACGGGAAATCACATGGGATGAGATGGTGGTATGGGTATCCAAGACTATATTTGACTGGTACCCCCTTCACTTTTGTGCACTTCACTGATTTAAACAACAACAAAAGATGAAGAATGACAATCTCTAAACAAGGAATAAATAAAATTTATTGTTTAATAAAAACAAGGAAAAAAAGTTGTTGGTAGAAGAAGCCTTCAACAGTTACTTTTTGATAAAACTTGCTTGTTGTTAACTGCTTTCAAGTCAATTTCAACTTATAGCAACCCTTTGAAAAAGGGACCCCCAAATCACTGTATCACCAACAGCTCATGGTACTGTCAGTAGTGGAGCTTGGAATGTGTGGAGGGGGTGGTGGGCTACAGCACGAGGGGCATGGCCACTGTGCATGGGGACATGGCCAGGGGATATGGGGGCTTGGCTACGGGCTGGGATGCCCCCAAAACATTGCCGCCTGGGGTGAACTGCCCTCCCTGCCTACCCATCCCTATGTGACTGGATACTGTGCTTCCTTCTGCAGTGTTGAAGAGTGTTAGCTATGGTATCATGGCCATTATCTCTGAGAGATCTTCTGCCAGTGTCATCTCCCCCCCCCCCCACACACACACAACTCTTGCTGCCCAGTAGCTGTTTGGCACATTTAGTCTGACTCCTCAGCAAAAGCTTGTCTGACAAGGGAGACCCTACCAGCAGCAGTGCTACCATCAGCATAGCCTCTTGCCTCACAGGGACATGCAATCCCACTACTACGGAAAGATAGTGCCATGGTGAGTTGGATAAAACTTAACTCTCTTGAATTATTTCCTTCAGGATTTCTCCAGCCCTCTCAGAACGGAAATTATGTCTCCTCTTCACTTCTGAAGTAAAGAGTCACTCCCTGGTAATCCCTACCAGATTTCAATGAACGGAGGTTGTATTTTTGCTGGTAGGTATCTAGTATGACAAAGTGCTTTTGCATTAAGTATTCTAAAGGACTTTGGTGGTATGAGAAAATCGATCAAAGCTCAGAATTTGCCTGAAGCCATGATAGGTACACTTGCCAAGCTACTTCTAGAATATATTTGGAGGAAACCAAAGTGCACTGATGTAATGCCTATCCTATTCCAGAAACAGGCCATTTCCACATGATGACACTCTTCCGTGTCGTCTTGATGTAGTCCTGGGTCCAGAAGGGATCGTGTCAGCAATGCTCCCCTCTTCACCCACTCAGTCCATGTGGAAGAAAATGCAATGGCGCCATGTCTTTCTTCCGAAGCTCAGCCGGGCCTTTTCCATTGCTGCACTACAGAAGGAGGTGTCGCCAATGCACTTCTGTAGCTTCCGCATGGCCAGAAGTGACGGGAGCACCGTGCAATTGCAGATGTGAAACAGATTGAAAACTGTGCAAGCACAATGCTCCATGGTAGGATGGCAGTGGGACAGTGACAACGTCATGCAGAAGTGTGACCTGCCAACCGCTGCCATCCTGTGGCAGAAACGAGACAGTAACGTCATTTGGAAAGGGCCACAGTTCCATCCTAATTTAGGCTCAGGTTCCAGCTCCTTATACTGGGATGGGGTGAAATACTATTCTGACAAAACTGGTTAGAGAAGAAAAAGCTGCCTCTTAAGAATGCATGGTATGCCAGTTCAGAAACTGTTCAACATATTTACACATCCTTATTTGTCTCTTCTTTTCTTTGTCACTTTTTTCTTCTGTGAGTCATTTATTCATGAAGATACCGACCTTCTCCAGCACAGTGCCCAATATCATTTGTATCATATTGTTTTGTTTATTGTATGCTAAGCAGAAACATTATTATAATGAAACCCAGTATAAGCTATACAAGCACTTGATATTTCTATGCAAGAGGAATTACAGTGACTATTTTTTTTTTTTACAAATAAAACATTATGATCAGCAAATAAGAACTTTTCTTTTCCTATTGGTTACTTGCCACTGATATTCTAAGGGATAAATTATAAATCTGAAAAATGCAGATTTATTATGCTATGTGTCCCACCATGGATACTTCCCCGCTCAATCCATTGTCGGACATTATAAAACATTTTTGGCTACAAACTGATATTTTATATGCAACCATTAATAAAGATGGGGCCATTAGCCCTGCTTTGTGAATTTCTAAAAATAGGTGATAAAACTTTCTTCAGTATCCTGGCTCTTTCTAAAGTTTAACTGTTAATCCTCACTTGAGATAGCTGTGAAAAACATTTATTTCTTTCCATGGTCATTTCTGCCCTACACTGTTATAGTGCCATTATTCTGCTTTCAACATCCTGTGGAATTCTGGGGTTTGTAGTTTACTGAGGCCAAAGAGCTCTCCGACTGAGAATTCTAAATGCCCCCCCCAACTGCAAACTCCAGGATTCCATAGGATGTTCAAAGTGGAATAATAGCACCATAACAGTGTAGAGTGGAAATGGCCTGTGTTATGAGTAGTCACACATATACTGTTGTTTTGACAGTAAATGCTATCCCAGTATGGTATCCATTGTCTGAAGGAGAGTGGGTGGAGGACCCAATGAAGGGAGTAACACCCACCTCTTGCTCTCTTTCCTAATTTTCAAAGTCCATTTAGAGGTGATATTATTTAGTTGAGAAACCTAGTTAATTGATTCTCCAAATGCAAAGAATCATACCATCCTTTCTATACAGGAGTTGTGGCGCCATGTGAGTTACCCTTGCCACTGCTGCAGCTGTGCCCAGTGCCATATATCACCACCAGTGTGGTGTGTGGATGGGTCCCTACATGTATGCGTGCATGTATGTAAGTGCATGTGTCTACCTCCTCTGCATGGGGGGGGGAGGTTCTGTGCAAATCAGTTTCTTCCTTGCATGGAGGCACATGTGCACATAATCAGCACATGCACACCTGTGATGTGGTAACAGAGTATGAGATTAGCCCATGTAGCTCCACTTTTTTTTTTTGAAATAGAGAAAGGTTCATCTGAACCCTGGTAGTGTTACACTTCATTCTGCAAGCCTACCAGTTAATTTTCAATCACAGACAAAACCAAACTAGAACTAGGAAGCTGGCCATCCTCTAAGGCAATGTAGTATGAAGCTCCTGTGCATTTAAAAGGAGGGAATATTTCATGCAAGGGTGTGAACAGGTGTACTTGGTACCTTGCCACACCATATTTATGATTCCACTTTAACTGTTGTGCCAACAGCCCGTGGCCTGTGGGCTTTGTAGTTTGCTGAGGCAGCATGGGAGCTCTCTGGCTGAGGATTCTAAATGCTCCTCCCTAAACAGCAAATCCCAGAAGTCCATAGATAGAACCATGGCAGTAAAAGTGTAATCACTGTAAAAACTGAAAGGACCTGCTAGTGAAATTTTCTCTGTTACACAGCTATTATAGGTAGAGGCGCCTTGCTGTCTTAATGAGGAGGGAGTGTTTGTTGCTATGATGCTATAATGTACACACACAGAAGAGACTGAGGGTCAAACAGATGTGGGGAACCAAATACAGCTGATTAAAGAGAGCAATTATTCTTTAAACTAGAAGGGTTATATTCTAGTTTGAGCATAGGTCTTTTCTAGAAACCATCCCATCATCCCTTCCATCATGCATAAACACAAACAAATTAATCAAGGGTCATATTTTGTATAATGTTCAAGATTGATAGATGCTCCTCAAGGTATTTAATTAAAATGGCTGAAATGCTTTCAAAGAAAATTCACGAAAAGCTCCATTTAAAGTCCATCAACATGTAAAAGACTGGAACAAGAAAATGAAAATACAATCAGCAAAACAAACAAACAAAAACCCGGCCACACAACTGACCTGTCTGCTTGAGAGAAACATGTTTAGAAATCAAAAATGCATTGGCATGGAGAATCGGAAATCCATTGAAGTAGCAATTCACCCAGATGGGTTTCTCTTGATTTATTGTAGTAAAGTTTGCTCCATGGATGCAAAAGGCTACTAAATGCTTTTTAGAAGACAGGTGTAGTATCCTTGTTGATGGAAGTCTATAATGAGCACAACAGCTGATGCAGACAGACTAACTTTGGTACAGTAAATTATTATTGATTGAAGACTGCACCAAAATGTAATCTGTACACACAAGAGGACATTTTCCATCAAGCAAACAATAAAAATAAAAATATATAAGCATAAATCAACCCATATTATAAACAATCAGAATGAGAGGACAGAAACCTAGGTGAAAAATAGAAAATTCTTTTATAGACACAATGATTCAGTGTTTCTAGAGGCTGAAGGGCCATGATTATTTGGGCCCCACTTCATTGATCAAAAGTTGTACAGACATAATGTTGTGCTGTGTTGAAATTAAATTTGTGGGAAGTTAATGAATCAGTGACATATTGGCAGCCATCTCTCCAGTACAATGGTATTTTTCTTCTTCTCTCTCTAGCTCTCCACAACACACCCCTTGGTGGGTTTCTCAGCCTTCCAGAGTAGGCTATGAGTGGCTGCAATGAGTGGGGAGATTATCCTTTCCCACTTATACTGGAGTCTCCAGTTCCAGACATGAAAGTTCCTCACTACATCTAGACCATTGCATTCATTGGCATGTGTGGGTGTATTCTACTGTACATGCATAGTACTGGGAACTTCATAGTTGATTCTCCAAGGAGAAGTAATTTCTATGAGGGTGTTTGGATTTATTGTGCAACTGTGTGGATCAAATCATTGCAAATTAAAGCCACATGGTGTATTTATTGAAATTATGCTGAAATTGAGTATGTAACCTGTGTCCTTATTCTAGTAACACTGGTGAATTAACAAAAAGGGATATTTTTTCCCCACCTCAGCCACCTTAAAGAGATCCAGCCATTTCATGTAACTTCATGAATGAACATCCCTAATGATGCAGATTTGGGAAAAATCCCCAGCTGCAAACATATGTATTGCACATATGCTTGATATCCTTGGTAGAGTTGCCAGGTCTCAGAATGTCAGCTCAAGTCTTAGGGAATTGTTAGGCTATTCCAGATCTCCAAATATGGAGACAACTCCCCTGGTGATCAGCAACTGGAATGAGATAAAGTTTCTTCTTCTTCTTCCTCTTCCTCTTCCTTCTCCTCCTCAATAGGTTTTTAAATCCTGGGCACCCATCTCCACTCATTCCTAGGTGGTACCAGGGCTCACCAGCTCAGTGCAAAAAGTGTTTGCATGTGCACTGAACTTGCGTAATATTACTGCATCAAAAATCCCAAGAGTGAGGGACAGAATTGCATAAAGAGATGGCAGGTACATGCGCTTGGGCCTGTTGTACCATTTGGAGCAAGGCAGTGGCATCCCAGCATTATAACTTGTAAGATTTCTTATTGTTGCAAATCCTGGTGACAGTACACAAGATATTGTTTGGGGGACCTTCCCAAGGGCTGACAGTTAGTTTTCCATAAGCCACAGCAGCAGTGCAGGGCTCATACACCTGACCTGTGTGGCTTAGGCTATGTGGAATGCAGCCTGAAAAAGAAAAGTGGCAACTTCTGAAGCTAATTGGCACATCCTTGGAGGTGAGATTTGTCCCAACATTTGTTTCTTTTCATTGCCAAGCTAAGACATGGCTTTTAAAAAATCATTCAGGACTCAATTTACTTTCATGAGTATTAAATGTTACAGCTTTTAAAGTTATTTGAACTCGTTGTTGTATTTAGCATGTTTTGACCTTATTTTTCGTGTTTGTTTTACTTAGAATGGGTTTCGGATGTCTGACCACTGAAAATAATCACTCCTTGTCTCTTGGTTGTCCTATTATCTGGTTTGCTCAGTTTTTACCCAAATTACAGGCCCATTTATCAGGATTGCACCTAAATGAGAAACAGGTCCCAATCCTTGCCTGCCCTGCCTCTCTGATATTCATAAGGATCCATCTCTGTCACATTGCATGGACTCATCCTCAGTGCCAAGTTTTAGCACTGAAATATCAGGGAATGTGAGGCTGCTGACCTGGCAAGCTTGAAAAATCCGGTTGTTAATCTCAAATAAGGTAAACCCAAATACAGTAGATCCACTGAATCAATAGAACTTTTATAAACATTGACTTAACTCAATTCCCACTGGTTCAATAGGTGACTCTAGTTGGTGCTAACCATTTAGGCTTTCAGATGAAGGTAATTTCAAGAAAAAAAAAGATTTCCTTTTTAGTGCAGGGCATGGGAACCTGCAGCCCTCCTGATATTCAATCAGTCTGAACCACATAGCCAACAGTGAGCAACAATGGGAACTACAGGGTCATTTATTCCCTAAATCTGGTTTAGAAGATTTTTTAAGCCTCCTTTAACACGTGGGTCTTCAAAAGGCAATGAGAAGCTTATGGATCATGAGAAACTCAGATAAATAAGAGTTGTAGTTTCCAAGATTTAAATTAACACAGCTTGGCTAAATTATTCTGATTATCATTCAAAAATATCTCTAAGAATCATATAATAGAGTGTCTTCAGTAGCATTTTCTAATTCATAGTTTGCATACAAGTATTCATTTCTTTTGACAAACACTTGGATGCTGAGTTCCCACCCTTTGAGATTTTGATTCTGTTTAATTATCTTTGACAATTTCAACTTGGTTTAATTTACTATGACAATTTTGACTAAAATTGAAGCAGACATTTTCCTCCCCACATCCCACACACTTGTAGAGTTGACATAGAGTTAGCCAACCGTCATTACATAACCTTACATTCACAACTTCTAAATGGAAAATTTCAGAACTCCATACACCATTCTGTCGTAAACCGCTCTACACGTATGATGTCTGAAAGGGAACACTGTCACAAGTAACATGTCAATCAGGTACTGGGAAGCAGAGAATATTAAATAATATTTTTAAAATGGTCAAAAACATGTTTTTAGAGTGTTGAGAAACCTTGCTGAGAAGAATCCTGGACTTAGAGATATCTTCACAGCTAATTGATCACACTTGGGAGAAAGGTGGGATATAAATTAAATAAATAAATAAATAACTTTTTCTGCCAAAAAAAAAAAAAGAATCACTTGTGGTTGTTTTGCACAGAAATATTATTTTCTCTGCAGAAAAGTCTGCTACCTGTTCAGTGTCCTATGCAAAAATACCATATAAGAATTTCATATAGAACATTTAGAACTGTAAATAGTCTTCAAAAACTGTGCAGTTGTTGAAGAATTTCTCACTGAGAGAAGAAAACTATTCAATGCTTCTCTTGAGAAGAAAATGAGCAATTACATCCCTTAATGAGGTAAACCGCATATTGCCCTTAAACATGCACACCTTGTCATTTCAGTCAGTTACTCAACATAAAAGTAGTAGGATGAAGTTCAACTAATTTTGCAACAAAATTTCACTGCCATTATCATCTTAGCGCAGGACTTTATATGATGACCAAAATGGATTTTTTTTCTCCAGATGCATTTGGTGTATCTATTTATATTTACTTTAAAACATTCATACTCTTATGTTCTGCTTTAGTATAAAGCAGCATAGTATAGTAGACTGAGCATTGGACAATGACCCTGGTGATTAGATTTGATTCCCCCCTTGGCCATGGAAAACCACTGGGTGACCTTGGGTAATGGGAAACTGGAGATGCTGTTCACCACATGGCATATTAACTGCTTTTATTTTCTGCAGTCAGACTCCAGCAACTGTTGTATAAAGGAACCATTTTACACTAGAAGAAAATAGATTCGCTAAAATTCCAGAACCATGATATATACATAAGGGATCAGGAAGTGGTTCTCATGATATGCCCATACATACTAGTTTTGGCAACAATTTATGAAACCTTTCTTCATAATATGATTACTTGATTACTAGGGTAAGGATGTCCAGCAGATTTTGAACTTCTTTTGACTTGGTGTTATGTACTGCATAGGCCATTTCCACACGATGAAGCTCTTCCGTGTTGTCTTGCTGCAGTCCTGGGTCCAGAAGGGAGCGCGTCAGCAATGCTCCCCTCTGCACCCGCTCGGTCCATGTGGAAGAGAATGCAATGGCACCACGTCTTCTTTCCACAGCATAGCTGGGCTTTTTCCATTGCCGTGCTACGGAAGGAAGTGTCGCCAATGCGCTTTTGCATCTTCTGCATGGCCAGAAGTGACGGGAGCGCCACACGATTGCAGGCACGAAATGGATTTTTTCCATTTTGCAAAAACTGAGTAAGCATGACGCTCTGAGACAGGATGGCAGCGGGACGTCATGCAGAAGCACGACCTGCCGACCACTGCCATCGTGTGGCAAAAACGCAACAGCGATGTTGTGCAGAAAGGGCCATAGAAAGCTCACAGCTTGGAAAGTTTCAGAATCTCATAACTTGCCACTGGTCACACTTCTGGCTACTCCTTGCCTAAGAAAACGTTATGAAATTCAGGAGGCTGCCCTAAGTCAACAGGGAGCTGAAGGTGCACACACACATGCACGGTGTTTTCAAAAAGTTATAGTAATCACTATGCTGTGCTTAGTTTTGAAGAGGTCCCTCCTGAAGTTAGGGAATAACCTGTTAAATTGCTCCCATGATTGCATGAGGCCATGAGAAGCCTTGAGCAGATTTGTATCAAAATCAAATTTCAGGTTTTTTTTAACGTCCAATTTTACTACCAGTTTTTTTGCCTTTGGCAACATTCACAGTAACTTATTGCAATGTGGGCACTTCATTTTCTTTGCATGTAAAGTAGTCTGAGAGGCCGTGCAAAATAGTGTCTTTAAGACAAATGACAATCCAACGGGAAGTTTTCACTGGGAAATTGTACTTTCCATATTTGGTAGTGTTAAGGGCATTTGCATACACAAAGATGATGAAAACAAAATTAGCATCACCATATGTTTAACAAGGTAGGCATCGTTATTTTACTGATTAAAGGCAAGGTTGGAGAGTTATAAATAACATGCATGTTACTCAGAAATTGCCCTAGTCCATTCACCATCTAGAAGAGATGTATGATAACTTCCAAAGATCTGTATCTTGTGGGACCATCTTAGAAAAGATGGTGAATGGACTAGGGCAATATCTGGAACACTCTGGAACCCAAAATAGACTAGCGCAATATCTGGAACCCAAAATAGACAAAAGTTTGAAAGCTTTGCAGTTTGCAGTGCTTCAGAAGGCCTTCGATTGGAGTGCTGGCTGGCTTAAAAGGTGGGGTTTGAGGTGCTCTCATTCAATCATTAAATTATTGTAAACATGAATGAGCTAGCAGTTTGAATAGTTTGAATATGCTGCCTCAGAGTGCGGTGGAGTCTCCTGCTTTGGAGGTTTCTAAGCAGAGGCTGGATGGCCATTTGCTGGGGGTGCTTTGAGTGTTTGTTCCTGCATGGCAGGGGATTGGATTTGATGGCCAATGTGGTCTCTTCCAACTCAATGTTTCTATGATATAGCTTCAGCTGTTACACTGGTGGGCTACAATGATTGATTTCAGGGCAGTGTTTACCAATATCTCCTCCTCTCCTGTGGTAATGGGCTCAACCCCTTACATTCCATCCAGCAGAATTTTGTACAGAACTTTTAACCCTGTTTCAGGTGATAATTGTAACACACTCCCCACAAAAAGGAAGGAGGAGGAAGAATAAAATAAGAAAAACCAGAGATTACATATTCCTTATGAGGTGGCAGGAAATGACACAAATAAAAAACTTCACATGTTAGATACACAACTGTGTCTTCATGGATGGCTTCACAGCACAGGCAGACATATGGTAGGAGCCAATCCTAAATATATCATGATACTCAGCTCTTTAGGACAAGTTAGCACTTTGAACTGAGTCTGGAAATGAACTATAAGCCAGTACTGATGGTGTAACAAGAGTGTCACATGTTTTGAATATCTCTCCAAAAACCTTACAGCTGCATTCTGTAACAGCTGGACACTTAAGAGGAGTCCTTATATGCTGTACAACAGTAATATCAATATATGTAAGGCAGATGTGGCCATAACTGGATCTACCATCCCCAAAAGCAAAATGAACTAAGGTGCTTCTAGCTGTGGCTGCCATTTGGGAAGCTAAGAGCTAAGCTAACTTCAAGAGCATTCCCAAGTTGTGAAATCAATTGTTCAAGAAGAGTAAAAGCCCATCTAAAAGTGTTTATATCCCTTGTGACCATGAATACTTCTGTTCTTGCTGGATTACCTTCAGTTTACTTACCAGCCAATACAGAATTTCCATGTTCTCTCTACCGAGGTGGAAAACTTAGATAAAATTGGGTGTTGTTAGTGTTTCATAGAATCATAGAGTTGGAAGAGACCACATGGGCCATCCAGTCCAACCCCCTGCCATGCAGGAACACCCTCAAAGCACTCCCGACAGATTGCCATCCAGCCTCTGCTTAAAAACCTCCAAAGAAGGAGACTCCACCACACTCCGAGGCAGCATATTCCACTGCCGGACAGCCCTGACTGTCAGGAAGTTCTTCCTGAGGTTCAGGTGGAATCTCCTTTCCTGCAGCTTGAATCCATTGCTCCTTGTTCTGTTCTCTGGAGCAGCAGAAAACAAGCCCTCTCCCTCCTCTACATGGCATCCCTTCAAATATTTAAAAGTGGTCAAATATTTAAACATGGATGGATGACATTGAATGACATAGCTCCGGTAGTCTTTCTTTATGGCTTCATGTAGGTATTAAACAGTGTGTAAGACAGAGTGGAATCCTAAAACCTAAGAGCCAAGACATCAAGCAGTGGTTTCACAGCCCCACCAGCATACCTCTGCCCCCTTGTCTCAGCATACACAACTAACCTATTTGATCTCACAGCCAATTAGTGTCCAGAGAAGTACAGACAACCCAGGCAGAGTCTGGCTGCATTTCTGCAGCTGGCAGCACAGAGGTGACATACTCTTTCCAGAACTCCAGTAAGATCCAACATCAGTCAGGTCAGTTGCATGCATAGGGTGAGCACTGCACAAGGCAATACTGAATAATTCTTTGCATAACACCCTTAAAGCACATATGCAGGTATAATGGAATGTTATGCCTGAATATGTCACTAAGCATTCTAGTAAATGATTGTATAATTCCTCATACAAATTGTCCACCACACAAGTGAAGCTGGAAATTATATTGAAGTGGTTCCAAATTAGAGTTGTTGAGAAATTTGTTCCGTTGCATTTAAAAACAGATTTGCCCAATTTGCATCTCCAAACATAAAACTAATTGCAATTCACAGTTGGACATCAATACATCTCTCATCTCATCACTGTACAATGAAGCATCATCTTCTGCTTAGACTGTGGTCCCTTGGTGCCTCCATGTAACAGCTCAGGAGAAGCAGAGGGCAACCAGTGTATTGACAACTTGTCGGAGTGCACGCTGTCGTTATCCATTATGTGGGAAATGGGCACAAAGTCTTAGTGAATTGCATGATCACTTCACACACCTGCTCTTTAAGTTGCTGTGACCATGATTATTGCTATGATCTGTCTACTTCCTTCAAAGAAACACTAATTCATATAACCAGCAGCTCTACATGACCCCCCCCCCCCCCGAAATCACAATCTCTGTAATCTCCATGTAGAATTCTGCAGGTAATCAGATGAGGTCCAATAATTATTTCAACTGGGCCATAACTATGTGCAGATGCTGAAGCCCTATCATTTGATCCTATGCATAACACTTCACAGTTTTTTATCTCTGTGTAAATTGTCTCACTGGAGCATATTCAGTGGTAATTTTTCTTTTCTTTTTTTGCCTGCAAAGATATGATTCATTCCAAAAGTACATTTTAAAATATCTTTGCTTTGCTCATGCACTTTCAAACCCCAGCTGACATCCTGCATTGTCAAGAACTAGTTATGATGACAGAGCTCTGTTGTTGTAGCTATTTCTGCTGATGCCACACACCCACACACCTCACAAAAAAAATCTACCTCTTAAGCCACGTAGTGCCCCGGTTGAAGGGTTTCCAAAGCGCTGCAGATTGGAGGAACTGGGAAATGATGACTGCAGCATTCTTCTGGTTTCAGGGCATGCAGAGCTGGGCAACTGGAAACACCCCTCAGGGTCCTGCCAGAGCTTCTTGTCTGAATGCATCCAGTGACTGGGAGAGCACTGCAGTCACCATTTCCCAGCACCTTGATCTGCAGTGCTTCAGAAGGCCTTTGACTGGAGGGCTGGCTGGCTTAAAAGGTGGGGTTTGAGGTACTCTCATTCAATTATTAAATTATTGTAAACATGAATCCCAAAAGTTATAAGACTTTGAGCTCAGTTTAGCTCAGTCCACCTGCATCTATTTCCTCTCATTAACAAGCATCATTTGTAAAACAATTAGTTTAAATCTTAATCTACTAATATTGAGGACCTGTTTTGAAATCTTACAAACAGTTCTAGCAACCAAAGGCTGCACCTTTAAAGGCAAAGTTTACCTTAAAAAAAGCCAAGCGGAACATTTTCATTCCCCTTGTACAACACTATGCAAAATGAATGGGAATTTTGTCCCCAATTGCCTGTGGTTCATAAATAAACATAGCTGGAAGACAGTTGAGGCCTGTTTTATCTATTGCCACTCTGAACTGATTATCTCTGCAACCATTCACAGCTTTTAGGTTATGTCCTTTGCTACAAGTGGAATAAATCCCAGAGCTTGAAAAGTTTCTTTTAGGAGATAATGAGTTACAATTAAGTTTTGACATCCCGAAAATAGTTTGCTTCATTATAGATACATTCTGTAAAGTAGCTCTACTGTTGTGGTTTTTTTTTTGAAAGTCACTAAAATAGTTAGCTTTTAAGTTTTTTTAAAAACCTGAATGCTCCGTCCCTGTTTATCTTGTTATCCCTTCAATGCCCTCAACGAAGCTTGAGGCACAGCGCATGTTAGCACTTGAACCATGTGATGTATTTACATTAGGTGAGACCTAAAACATTTAATGAGGCCTAAAAAGAGTGTGGGACTGAGTATGGGAGACCAGGGTCTGAATCCCTGCTCCCTGTTGGGAACCTATCTTGGGCAAGTGACTTTCTTAGCCTGAGAAGAAGTCAATGGCAAATCTCCTTTGAACAAATTTTTGCCAAGAAAACTCTTGGAGAGGATTGCCAGAAGTCAGATTCACCTTGAAGACACATAGCAACAAAGAATCTTCCTCCAATTAGAATGTAAAGCCTTTCTGACCAATCAAAATGAATTTACCTGGTCGGGCTTCATCCGAGAACATTTAAGTTATTCTTTCTCGTTGTTCAAACGCTTTTACCAAGAAACTATTCTCACGTATTCACAGCATACTGTCAACACACAACCTGCAAGTTTGTGTTTTGTTTTTAAGTGAGTCAATGCGATGTAGTGGCTTGAGTGTTAGACTGGGACTCCAGGAAACCAGGGTTCAAATTTCCACTGAGCCATCAAAACCCACTGGGTGATCTTGGGCAAGTGATACTCCTTATCCCCTAACAGGAAGGCAGTGGCAAAAATCTGAATAAATTGGGTGAAGAAAACCCTATGATAAGGCTGCCATAAGTCAGAGTGGACTTGAAGCCACATAACAACCCCAATGTCATGGCCTTCCCCCAGGATGCAAAAAAAACCCCCCTCCCAGCAGCCACACCCAGAAACATGAAAAGGCAGTACTTATGACAAGCAGTACAGCAAGCCTCTTGGAAGGGCTTGTTAATTAGGACACATCTGGCCTTGAAGCTAAGGCTATATAATCAGATGCCTCAACAAACAGACGGTTGCTGGAATCTACTGATGCTATTTGGTGGTTACAGCTGTGGTGATTCTTGCTTCCTCTATCTGTGTGCTTTGAACCTTGGACCCTGACACTTTGCTTGGATTATCGGTTTGGCTTTTGGATTATCCCCTTCCTGGACTGTTGTTGTGTTTTTCAGAGAATGTGCTTCAGCCCCGAGGCTGTTTTACAGAGCTGCCGTTACCTGGCTCATCAGGCAGCAGAGGGACCTTGGCAGGCTGCCAAGCCCAGGACACCCAAAAGCCTGGAAATGGCAATGATTTCACATCTGGTTTTGAAAACTGGGGTGAATTGCTACTCTTGAAGAAACTAGGGATAGAGAGTTTACCTTTTCGAGGTGGCAGGAAGAGCTTGGTCCAGGGATTCTGGATGTTTTGAGGTGAAAGGTGTCTTCTGGAAGCCCCTGGGAATAGCTATTCACCTTTTCAATATGTTGCGCCCTGACATAAATTTTTTAAAAGCATAGAGTAAAACACCTATAGATCAAGATACTTCTTCAGGGGGTTAAAAAACCCCATAAAAGGACAGCCCATAAACACACAATATCACATTATATGAACAGTGCTCCCTCTCTATATGCGGGAGTTTACATTCTAGGAACTGCCTCGTAAAACAATCTATGCAAGCACAGCAGCCCATTGTAGTCAACGGATGCAGTTTGCATGCACCTACAGCAGTATAGGTGCATGCCTGCCACTTCCGTTGACTATATTAGGACATGGTGCTTTGTGCAACCTTGCATACATGCATCTGGAGGTTGCGCCAGAACAGGGTGCATTGTATCAAGTTGGTACTTTGTATTACATTGGAATCAAACTTCAGAAATTTCATAGTCAGGAAGACTGAAATCGTTCACTGGACTAGTGAAAATATGTGCAATGGTTGAAAGTGTATGCACGTATCTATTTGCTTATGTGTGTGTATAGAGGGAGAAAGAGAGCAGATGGTAGGAAAGATATAAGTGGATAAAATCTAGCAACAGTATACAATTTTGTATAGAGTACAATAATGCAGATTTTTTTCACACTTAAAGGTATAAAAAAAGTAGGAGATAACTTTTCACTTCCTTATACAGAAAACCCACAGATATAAGCACCCATTTATTAACTGACAACCCATATTCCAGGTCTCTTAGACACTGTCTCCCCTATGAACAATTCCTTAGATTAAAATGCAACTGCTCCAGCAACATAAACAAATGATTTTATGTAATGTGATATTATGTATTTATGGGTTGCCATTTTATGATTTTATATAGCCCCCTGAAAAAGGCCTTAAGAGTAAACACCAATGAAAAAAGTTCAGGCTTTTTAAATTAATAAAACAGACATCTTTGGAGCACTTTGAGATATGTCTCTTGTTTCTTCCATGAACTACATTGAGGATTAAGAGGGACCTATGGAACTGGATGATTTGCTTGGAAGTACGGAGGATGTGAAGTAGGGAAAAACATGGTCCGTGTTCTAGTATCAAAGGGACAGGAACTGTACATGTTACACAGCTAGTTCACTTGTAACCTTTTAGAGGTGGGAAGGAATTTACTTGGAAGGGATAAACCAGCATCAAGATGCAATAAGGGATTCAATGGATGTCAAAGTCAGAGCTTAGAAACATAACTTTCAGAGCTAACATATTACTGGTATATAAGTAAATACATTGAATTTGTTAACATTAAAACATTAGGAAAATTTTACAAGATCAATTTGGTTAATCATTAAACAGGCAAATTCTTAAAAAGAGCATTAAAAAAAGAGCATTTAAAAATGAATTTTAAAAATAGACCAGTAACAAGTCAGTGCAACGAGCACTATGAATTATTTTTCAAAAATAACATTAGTAATGAATAATTAAAATAACTTTTAAAAAAATCATTGATTTTTTTCTGTCTACTAGAGCTCAATCCAGATAGAGAGAAATCCTGTTATGAAGTGGGACACATGGAACATAGGTCTGACATGATGACATGGGACACATGGAACATAGGTCTGACATGATGACATGGTCCAGGCTGGATTACTGCTATGCCTTACACGTCAACCTTAAAGAAATAGAATGGTCAGTAGGGATAACCTGAGAAACTGGGTGGGGGCCTCACACATTCCCCACAGACCACACATTGGCCACTTCCATACTGCAGTGTTAAAGTGCTATTATTCTACTTTCAGCATCCTATGGAATCCTGGGGTTTGCAGTTTAGAGAGGGGCCTTTAGAATTCTCAGCAACAGACCTCTTTGGCTTCAGTGAACTACAAACCCCGGAATTCCACAGGATATTGAAAGTGGAATAATGGCACTATAACTCTATAGTGCAGAAATGCCATTGCCCATCCCTACTAGGCACAACCATATTATCTTAGGACAGAAGAAGTTCAGTGGCTGCCTGCTTGCTGCTGAGACCATTTTGAGATGCTGGTGCTTACCTCTGGGACTTAAATGGCTTGAGGAATAAATCCCTGAATGAATGCCACCTCTTCCATGAACTTGCCTGTGCATTAAGCTCATACAGAGGAGGCTAAAGAGCCTGTCTAAATGTTCAGAAACAAAAAAAGTTCCTTCTTAATTTTCTCAGGCCATTTAAATAATAATCCTTAATTATTCTTTTTTGTGATGCCACTTTTAATTGTAGGTTTTAGGAGTTTTCTGATTGTAAGACTGCATTATTTTCATATTTTTATTATTTTATTATTATTACTATTATTTTAAATGTTTGCAAGCCTTTGATTAAAGAAAATAAATAAGTAGAATCAGTGAATAAACAATCCTTTAATATAAATTGAATAGATAAACACTATTTTAGTGGTACCCACAGAAATGTTTCCTTGCTAAGATTAGAATGCCTTTTCCAATGACATCTTACCCTAGAATACAGCATTCAGTTCTGTGTACCCATAAATATTCAGTTGTCGCAAGGAAACAGATGACTTGCTGAGCTATATTAATAATAATTTGATCATTTGTAATGTGGGTTGTTGTCAAGGAGACCATTTTAGGTTGCTTACCCACCATCTCCTTTTGAATGCTTTCCACGGCCACTTGTCTCGTGGCGAGACATTCGTTGTGCATACATATACTGTTGGTGAAGCATCCCACAAACTGGCATCAGAAAGAATGAGCAATGTTCATTTTTCCTCAGAAAGTGAGATGTTTTCTCTTCTACCAGTTCTAGTAACCAAAATATCAGAAAGACCAAACTCAGCTTTATTGACTGCTATAGACAGAATTTGGTAAATGAACAGGGGAATATGGGTTACCAGACTGTACACCCCCAGTCCATGATATGACATAATTGGCAAATATCATTTAATTGGCATAAAATATAAATTATACACTTCTACGGCTGAAAAGCTATGCTAGTGAAAAGGACTGGCTGACTATGTGTGATGTGAAAGTAGGTCAGATGGGACCTCAGGGCATGGCCTGCTCATAATCAGGGAACTCTAATAATAATGAGTTTGGAAATGTCCCTCAATGACTCAACCTTCAGAAACAATAGCTCCTGAAATTGCCTCCACAGAGCAACAGAGTGTCTTCAGTCCACACCCCCTCTCAATGAAACTTTCCTTTGTCCTCACACCTGTCCAGCCATTAAGGAGCTATCATGATTCCCATCAGTCCTTTGTCACCTAATGCCAAGGCCATTAGTTTGTTCTGGACCCCATTGTTTACTCTGCAAGAGAACCATTAACACCTTCCTCCTCACAGTGGAAGCAGGATATTTAAATCCTGGCTCTGAGCCAGCTAACTCATAATACGCTGCTGCTCCAATTCCCATTCTTGTACTACCCTCAAACCCTTGGTGTGAGCCACATCACTTGTCTCTTCTCTACCTGATAGGTAAACCCGCTAACTTCTCACTATCCAATTTTTCCTCCCCTTGCCTTCAGTTAATCTTGTGTGATTGTGAGACTGCTTGGATCTTGGGTGCATGTAATTGTTAATTCCTCCAATAAAACAAAACATTTTTTGAATCCCTGGCTAGTATCTCTGCATTAGTATTGATATACATAGATGTAAAAGACCCTGTAAGGTTACCACCCCCACCCTTCCTTTGAGCTGATATTCTCCACTGTTTCATGGAGGCACTGGTATTGTGGGTGGACTTCTAAATCACCCACCTTTTGGGATAACGTATGGGTCCCCTTTGCCATCTGTGAAGGTTCATGGGGTGGAAAAGAGTGGTTACCTCTGGGCTGACCCTGAGTCAAAACTTCACAGAACCAATTAAGGCTGAATCTCCACAGGCTAAATAATTCTACCTTGGTCCCAGTCGTGTTGGAATACATGCTGTTCCTGTCTTCCTGATCCAAAAGCATGCTGTTCCTGTCTTTCTGATACAAAAACACTTCTTTTTGATGCCTGAGGGCTTTAAGGTGATTTTTAAAAAGTCCAGTTTACTCTGCTGTTTTTGGGAAGAACTAGATTTTTAAAATGTGTGGTTTTGGATCCCTGAATTGGGATTTGTTGTAAGTAAAAAAGAAATTCAGAAGACAAAATAGGATAAGAGGAATAGTCTTTCATATATTCTAGCTCAAAGATAAAAACAGCATATAGGTTCTTAACATACAAAAGGTTAAAAGAGAACATGAGCAAGTCTGGCAAGTTGAAATACAAAATATATCAAAATGTAATACAACACCACAATGTAGCAGGATATGATACAAACTGCAGCAACAGCAAATCAGGAAGTGAGTATTCACTAAGACAATGCTACTCCTATAGAGCCTTTACAACTGCTTCCAATAACAGTAGCAGGTGAAGGTCCTCTGTTAACCCCAATAGATGAATTAACCCCATAATGACTAAAGTTGTATGTCTTGTCAGTTCCAACAGGATTGTGGTGGAATTGGGGGTGGAATTGGGGGTGGAGTGGGGGGTGAGGCCAGCTTGCTGGGTGGTCACTTAGGTCAGGTGGTTACCTAGATCACCGGATTATTCCTGCCATGAAAGGCAGCTCCCTTATTTGTATCAGCATCCAGAAAAGGCAGCATTGCCTTTTTTTTTTTCCAGATTTGGTGTTCATATGCATACATTATCAAGTTGACATCTCACCTCTCCCTTTTCTATTGGCTTCACTTCATATAAGTGCAGGGCAATCAGAATGAAGTTAAAACAAAGGCTATTTGACTAAGCAAACAGTGAATATGCACTTGCATTGAGAGAATCAAGAAAGAAAGGAAAGAAGGAAGAGAAAGGAACCTACAGCTGTTGAGGTTGTGTGACCAGAAATAAATTGACACAGGAAACATGTGCACAGAGCAGAAGCACTCCCTTGAACCGATGTGGCTACATAATGGGGGTCCTGTATAACTTTCCAAACTGATTTCAGTTTGAATTAAAACAGGTGTGTGTGGCAGTAAAGGGGTCAAACCAAGGAAGGGATATTACTCAGCAAAGCTGGAATATAGAGCTTGTGTAGATACAGCCTGAAAAGAGGTGAAATAGCATGTGCTGATTGTTCAGACAGACTGCTTTTTTTCAGTGAGGAAAACATTGTTGAAAACTGCTGTCCATCCTTATCGGGTGGCCAGTCATTGATTTCCTCCACCATCTACAAATACACTTTGTTGATACTCAGAAGTGGAATGTGATGGACTCTGTCAGGCTGTAAGATATAAGGATAACAAGAAGCTGCTATTGAGATGGGCTCTGTTTGGTTTTTTGCCCTAACTAAATTTCTGATACCAGGTATTTCATCTGAACATCTTGAAAAAGTACCTTAGCATTCTGTCCTGAGAACATGAAATAAATTTAACAGAGTTTTAGCACTTGTCAATGCCTGCTTTACACCTCTGTCTAGTCTCCACCCAAGGCAAATACCTGTTTTTCTCCATGCTACTGAGCCAGTTCATACAGATTACTTTGGCTTACTATGCGATCATAGCCACCATATGGAATGATTTAAATTTGTAACTTGCATGAAGGAATTTTATCAGAGAGACAACAAGCTATGTATATGGCATTTCCAGCTTCTCTTTGTTGAATGGATCAGTTTAATCAAACAGCAAATGTCAAAAATATGGAAAAAATAGTAAGTAAAAAAAAACAAACAAACCCTAAATAAATAAATAAATCCCTCTGGCTACCTCTCAGAAATACTGCTCCTTCTCCATTTACCTTTGAAATTTCAGCACTAATATATTTTTAGAAGAGATACACTGAATCACATGAGCAGAAAGAGTGCTGCTCTAGGCAGTCCATTTCTTCTGGCTGTCAGATTGTTTTGTTTTATAGATTTCGTTGGCTCTGTAAAGCACCTTGATACATTTTGCCAGACCTGTGGTTTCCTATCTCCCCCATTTTTTTTCTGACTAAGTGAGATGCCACTTTGAAAGGTGCTGATGCATTGCTGTTAAATTACACCCACAGTCTGTGCAGACAGCCATATAGTGAATTGACTCCTACTTACCAGCTCAGCGTTTAATTGATTTCAAGCTTAAAGTCACATTGGTGGTGGTAAGACAAAAAAGAGTAATAGGGAAGATTATGAAGACAAGTTAGACAATCGGATCCAGAGGCAAAATATCTTTCCCACAGTTCTCCCACCCAGTTTAAGCAATAGACCCTGCTAATTATTTTACTCCTCAGATTTCAGAATTCTTGACTTATTTTACCTGAGGATGTCCGTATGGAGATATTTGCACAAATCCATAGCAATGAAATGCATCTGGATTCACCCTATTATTTTGTTCACATGACTTTGTCCAAACTTCACACCTGTATGTTTGCTAGTCACATGAAGACAAATACGCAGAATGCAAACATAGATGCCTGAGAAAGAAGAAGTCTTCCTATTCAACTTCCTTCATTGGTATTGCAAGATTACACTTCGCTACCTTGCCTTATTCCTTCTAGAAACTACCATCCCTGACTGAGTTTTTATGCTTGTACAGTGATTCATACTGGACATCAACCAAAGATTGTTTGGGATTTGTGTTGATAAGGGAAAGATTTTACTACCTCACTGTCCATTCATTTCCGTACCCCTACTGGTAGCTGATGAATTCCATGTCAGCAGGGTGGTGAAATAATTGTTTTAGTTTGAATTTTCGAGGAGCTACCAAGCGTGCTGAACCTGTTTTGGGGATAGGATCCAGCACCTTACGTGCCTACCTTAAACTTCAGTGTAAATTCACTGCTCCACTGACTTAAATGCCACTATCCACTATTAACTCACTCCTTCCAGTTGACGGTCACATTCAACCTTTAGTTCCTGGTGGAGGATCTGTTTTTCAAGAGGAACATTCTCAGTGACTACTTGAATCTTTGTAAAAGTAGAACTTCTGTTGGGCAGAACTGGGGTTTGAAATGGGAACTTGATTTGCAAGCTTCTGGAAGGCCAACGTGTTTATTTAGAAGGCGATGTCTGATCATAACAGTAGCCAAGACTTAACCCATATCTGAGTGTATGTAACATGGGAGACCTCTATCTTTCTAGCAATAGTTTTCTACCATTGTCTCTGATTAGTGATCAAAGAATGCCCACCTAGTACTGAGCTATGATTTGCAGTTGAGGAAGCTCCTCACTGGGATGAGGCTGTGCTACTCCACTGAACTGAGTTGTGCTTTGCTATCCTGGAAAATACTCATTGAGCTGATCTGTGTTTTGCTGTCTGGGAAACTGTTGCACCGGATTTTACTCCTGGGTAGGAATGGATAGAATTGAGTTTGCATGCTTGCTGAGAAAATGATCTAATTGGAAATAATTAAATATCCCTTCTGACTTCACTTGTACACCGACTTGCACCCTTAATCTTTGGCCATTGCTGGGATGGGGGTCTCAAGACCCTTCTTAAATTGCAATTTGGTTCCCAGGCTCATAAAGTTTCCAGACCACTGGTCTAGGCTCTTAAGTGTTTTCTAAGAGAAAGAAAAAAAGAAAGAAAGATACACTCAAGCAGACCTTTCCACTTCATACACCCTGAAAAATCAAGTCTTGCATAAGTAAAATCAAACTACATTCTCTGTGTTCCAACAACCCCCTCAGTCTCTGTGAGTTAATGAGAAGAAAGCTGCTCTTTGTGAATTATGATTGCCACCAATTTTCTGTTACAGAACATGGGGTTGGAGAAAACATTGCATGATCTGGATTTGGCTCATCCTCCCAAACAACTGAAAAGGAAGGAAAAATTTTTTCTTTGTCAATTTGGTCCAAAAGTACCATCATCATAATTTTAAAATGTCTTCTTAGTTCTTGTTTGTTCTTGTGCTGTTGTTTGCAAAGCTCTTTTTTGGGGGGGAGGGACTCGAAAGAGTGAACTTAAACTGTTGAAATATCATACACAGTTGTGTATCTTTTTGGTTTCATTGATTTGGGTTTACTTTGTAGAACCTCTGCTTCTTTGGCTAGCCCTAGTACTACAGGGAAAAGAGAACTAGTGCAAATGTAGCCCTGCTAGATTTTGTCACCTACTATCAGATGAGGAGTTTTCAAAAAAGAAGTAGCTGTGTTAGTCTCTTGCAGCATAAAAAGGAGAAAGGAGGGGTAGGGAAATGAAAAAGAAAAAAGAATGCAGCTGCATCTTTAAGACCAAATGGTTTTTATTTTTACACGAGCTTTTCTGGATATAAACCCACTTCTTCGGATGCATTACATAATCCACAAAAGCTCATGAGAAATAAAAAAAACAGTCTTAAAAGTGCTATTACATTTCTTTTTCTTTTTTCCTCCTCCTTCCTCCTTTTATATCAGGTGAGAAGAGATGCTGGACTGACTGGAGATTTCACTTGTTTCCTGTCTGCTTCTTTCTGTTTCAGCTCACTTGCACCTAAACTCCTGTACCACTCAACCTTGGCATCAGTTGTGGTATCTGTCTCAGCTGATTCCAATCTTAAGAAACCGGAAGCCAGCCTGCTCTTAAGGAAGCTGTGCATCTTGCAAAACAGGAACTGTGTCTGAGAATAATTAGAGAAAGCTGTACTTCACAACTGCTGGCTGGTTGTTTACGGATGACTCCCTGATTCCATCTCACGCAGAAGCTAGGAATAATGCAGATCATTCCCACTAACTAGGCTGATCTACTAGAAGTGTTGGGATTTGCACCTAGTGAGGTTTCACCACCTTTCTGCGTTTGGTGCTGATTCTCCCATGATTCCTCAGCTGACTCCAAGGCTGACATCTTTTTGAACCTTCCTTCCAACTATAAGATTTGACAGTTTGGCCTGAGGGTTTGTACAGAGAGTATGTCAAACCAACTGAGCTAGGTTGATATTTTAAATCATAAATGTATTCTGTGCAAATAAGTACACAGTTACTTAGATTTCTATCCTGACTTTCTTCCAGAACTGGGATCCAGGGTGTCAACTGACAAAATTGGAACATATAGAGATTTTTTTTTTAAAAAAAATATACAATTATAGCATGGAAAAAGTTAGCATGTTAAAATTAAACACAAGATTATATTGAAATATAGTTGAATTAAAGAAAAATTCCCTTAAAAAAATTCTGGAATTTTAAAGAACAGTGCCAATGTCGAAAGTCCTCAACAGCCACTCAACTGTTGAAAGTCTTCCTGAACAGAAAGGACTTTGCCTGCTGATGGAAAGACAACAGGTGGAGCAGGGTTGGCTCCCTTGGAAAGAAGTTCCAGAAGCTGGGAGCAGCCACTGATAAGGCCATGTTTGACCTGAGATCTTCCAAATCCCAGCTTCTGTCTGCCCAGTTTGTCACGTCTTGACCAAGTCTTAATGGTCCAGGCTGGATTACTGCAGTCTTCCAAAGCACTGAGACCACATCTTCTAGAACTCTTTGTTTCTTAAAAAAGCCTCTGATAATTTAATGAAATCTAGGGCCTTGCCTAAATTGCTGCCAAAACAAAATCTGACAAAAATGTTGGAAAAATGATTGATTTATTTGAAACACTTCCATTGCAATCAGAACACTAGAAGATAGCTAATAACATATGTTATACAATTAGCAACAATATAATAAAAACAGCAAAAAAGAGAGAGCGAGAGCATTACAACAGATTTTAAAAAGAGATTTGAAACAACAAAGATCAGCTCACCAACAAAATAATTATTATGAGTTAGAAACATTTACAGTACTATACTTACTAATTGCTAGTTTGTATATTTGCAGACTTCTTGTTTATTTGCTTTTCCAAACTCCTTTTTCCTGCATTATTCTGACTTGCAGAGCATTTTCTTCTTCTTCTCTGTTTCCTCCATTAGACTGTAAAACCAGTTTTATATTTTTACAACGAAGACTAAACACGATTCTTTCTGTTGGACCCAGTGGGTAGGTAGATGCGTGTGGGATGGGTTTTTGTTCAGCTTCTGCCTTGCCAATTTGATTACTCTACATGAGAGACCTACTACTGTCTCTTATATTTCCCAACAATAACTTTTCAGCTGAGGTCATATGCTTACCTGAATAAAAAATTCTTAGGTAGACTGGAGGCACTGGCCAACTTCCCAGAAGGAGAATGCCACAGGCTTTGCATGGCCACAAAAGAATGACCTCTCAAATCCAGACCCATCTCATCTCTGTCTCTCTTCCAGATCATAAATGGCAGGCAGGCTCATACAGGAGAAGAAAGCCCTGCAGATAATATGGATGCAAACAGCCATTTAGATCTGTAGAGGTAATAACAAGCCATTTGAATTGTTTCCAGGAATAAACATGTGTCAGCACATGTCTCTGAAAAAGATTAAAACATTGTCCTTTATAAAAAGAAAAATGCCACACAATTTTTGTCCCTTAGGTTAGTGCATGAAATCTGAGGTGTTGTTGTTTTCTCTCTCTCTCTCTCTCTTTTTTACAAAACAATACCATCAAAAACTAAATTTGAATATCACCAGAGAAAACATTCCTGAAAGAAGGCAGGATTCAGGTAATTGAAAGGCAGCATTAAACTATTAAAATAAACACACACACACACCACTACAGAATTTAACTACAAGTAATGTAAATGGGGCTTCAAAAAAGGGTGGCAGAGGTAGTTTTACATATTGCCAAGATAAATGATATCAATAATAAAATGCCCTGTCATAAAAGTAGTATTAAATTACAGCAGCTATATGTCTTCTTGCCAGTTCATTGATTCTGAAACTGTCCCATAGGAGAAGGCATTACACAGATAACACTATTGTTTGCTCTATTCCAACATCCCCACTGGCTAAGTTTCTGACAAATCTCTCCGCGTGTGTCTCATTCTCTCTCCCTGTCTGTCTCTCCATCTTGTGCATGCTTTCAAAACACAGTAAGAACAACATCTTTTGATCTAGGATATTTCAGAATAGAAACTTCAAAAAACAAAACAATTTTCTACATCTGTATGCCTGTTTTACCATTTTTTACTTCTATGGAACAGCCACTACAGCTACTTTGTGCAGAGACAGTGAGATTATTATGCTGAATAAGATGCTCCTAGGTCTGAGCTCTCTCTCACTCTCTTGTCTATCTCAAAAAGGTAAAACAGTAACCTTTCCCTTCCCTGTTCCATCCCCGATCATGTATGCTCTGGGAGGACTTGATAATTAAATGAATCAAAAGGAAATCAGAAGGAAATGGGAATGGAAATATTTAAAAAGTTAGTCTCTAGAAAATTGAAACAAGTACATGTTTGATTGTGAATATGTAAGAAAAGAACTTAAACCCAGATTCTGACTTGTGTGTGTAAGCTTAGCATGTTAAATGCTTTTGGTGCCAGGGCGATAGGCCTCCGTCCAGATAGCCCAACATAGTGTGGTGGTTTGAGTGCTGGACTATGACACTGGAGACCAGGGTTCAAATTCGCACTCAGACATAGAGTCCCACTGAATGACCTTGGGCAAGTCATACTCTCTCAGCCTCAGAGGAAGGCAAAGGTAACCCTCCCTTTGAACAAATCTTGCCCAGAAAATCTTCATGATAGGGTCACCATAAATTGGAAATAACTTGAAGGCATGTGGCAACAGCAAGACAATGTTGCTTTCATTTTCACGATAGCTAACCACAAGGCAGCCAAAGTGAATTATGTGTTCCCATTGAAAATGAAAGGAACTTCAGTTAATTGTAGCTAAGTTGCATTACAATACTTTCAGTCAGGTTTAGTCATAGTTAACTTGTCTGGGACTATATTCTGTGAGAAGCCGTGGTATCCTAGAGATGGTTTATTGCTGCCTTGGGGTTGTGGATGTGCACCAATCATGGAAAAGTATTTAACGTGGAGTGTCATGTCTCACATCAGTAAAATAAGAGCTCTGCCATCAATCTGATTGTAATGCACTTTGTGGGTTCTGAGGAAGAAAAAAATCCATGCAAGTCTTGAGCTCTGGCAGGCATTTGACTAGTCACATGTATTGTTAAAATTGTATGTAGGGCCACGGGTGTGCATGTTAGACTGACTCTGAAACTTTACAAGTCAGGACAGCATTCCAAACCTTGGGCATGGACCATGAAGGTCTGTGCAATGAGCTGCAACAGTGTCTGGCCTTTACAAAATTCCTGTGATGGGAAACTCTGAAGGCTGACAACCATCCACATGCAGTAACAAGTCTCTGCCTATAAAGCCCTAAACCAGGATATTAGATCACTTGTATTTCCTCTATTGAAATTAAAGTGATATCAGTTTAAGGCCTGTTTGGTAATAGGCGTCAGAGAAAATAGAACTGGTTATCCAAAGGACATGCACTTGTACTTGAGTGTCCACAACAGGACTGCTATCCATGTATCCCATGCAGAAGGAATGGACAAACTTGTCAGTCTTGACTTTCTCCTGCATTTTCAGTACTTTTAAATCTCATTTCCCCCCACCACATCCAACTTGAAAATTTTGCATATTTGGGTAAGTTCTCATCAAGGAAATATATCAACCCAAATTGTACCTCCCCCATGCTACACAACATGTGTTTTTGAAGTAATGTAGGATATTCAGATAACACTTCAAGGTCAAAACTATTCCAGGCCTACATATTTTAGGAGTAAAAACTGAGATCTAGGAATGATCCCTTGGGATGTCACAGCAGATGGTGATGTTACAAAAAGCAGCCCTGGTGATAACATTAAAGATGGTATATTAACTATCAACTACAGTTGCACAAGAGAGTGCCATTCAAATACATACATACATGCACACATACCTACATATGAATTTCAAGGTGGCGATCTCACCTTGAGATTTTTCCTCTTTGCCCTGCTGACTGAAGAATCCAGGCCTCAAGACTCACGGTCAGGCTCTGAGATCTGAGAATCTCAATAGCAGAGAGATTTGCTATCTGAAGGAATGGGGAAGCTAAAAATGCCACAGGGAAAGGCCAAGCCCTCACATGTGTCTTTGGTGGATCTTCAACGTATTTTGCAGACTCCGAAGTGCTGAGTACAGACTATGTGTTAACTACAGAATTGTGCAGAGTGGAACTGTGAGAAATGGATAAGCCCAAGGGGATGTGGAATGATTTTTCATTGATACCCCTGTTCTCTTCAAGGTACCCTATGTCCTTGAGAAATGGCACTGGAAAAGTGAGATTTTTGCTAACAAAAGAGAAGGATCAGATTGTCTTACATTTAAGATATCATTAGGTACTAGTCAGTGGGAATTAAGAACAAAGTATCTATGCTCTTCTAGATTACTGCAACATGCAGAATATGGGGAAGTTATTGTTTGTGACAATAACTTCCAGAATTCCTCAGCCATCATAGATATACAGATTGGAAGATTTTGGGGCTTCTATTCCCCTTAGAATAACTTTTCCAAATGCTGATTACATGTGAAGTGTCCTACAAAAATCTCCTGGAAGCTTCAGCTGTAGAGAGTGGCAGACAAAGCATTAGTGGGCACTGCTCACTCCAATCACGTTTTGCCCATGTTCGTGGACTGCCTCCTGCTCCCAGGACCAATTCAGTGTGCTTGCCTTTAAATCCTCAAATGTGTTTGGATACAAGTACTTAGAAGAATATCTTGTCTGATACCAACTATCATGTTAAGATCACCAGTCAAAGTTCTCCTCCAAATTCTACCTATATCAGAGGTGAAATCCCTCTCACCTAAACAGACACTGCATTTGTCATGGAATGTTCTCCCCAGGAAGATTTTTTAATGTCAACTTTCCTGTCTTCTAGCTGTCAGGAGAATGAAACTCTTTTTCATCCTATCAAGTATCTTCAAGATTTTGGTTATCATATATAATAACTGCAGCAACATGGACATATGCTCAACATTGGAAAGAAGGAAAATATATTGATATAAGAGAATGGAAATTCAAAGTCCTGGACATGGTAGTGACAGAAAAGCTAACTTTTTCACTTAAAAATAAGCCAATCCAGGGCTTTGAAAGAGAATGGTGAGAAGTATTGAATTGGATAAAAGAATGAAATAGGGGAAAAGAAAGAAGGTTGTGAGAAAGGAGGAAGACAAAATGAGGTGATAAACGATAAAATGTGAATAGTTAAATATAAGCTAAATGTAACAGTTTACGATTGTTGTAAAACAGAGATAATGTATGGAACTGAATGTTTAGACGGAACGGAATGTTAAACTCAGATTCAACTGGGAAAATTGATGTCTGGAAGCGGGGAGGGGGTTTTTATTGTTTTTTCATTGAAAATTTTAATAAAAATTAATTAAAAAAAGATTTTGGTTATCTTTAACCTCTGACTTTTAAACTCTGCTTTTGATTTGCTCCTTTTATTCTTGTATTGCTATTATAATATTGCTGCTTCTTCAATATATGGTATGAAGGGGTTCTTGTTGTTGTTGTGTGCCTTCAAGTCATTTCTGACTTTTAGTGACCCTAAGGGAAACCTATCACAGGGTTTTCTGGGACTGAGAGTGTGTGACATGCCTAAGGTACCCAGTTGGTTTCCACGGCCAAGTTGGGATTTGAACCCTGGCCTCCAGAGTCATAGTCCAATGCTCAAACCACTATACTACACTGACTCTCATGAGGGGTACCCATCCTGAAATGGGAGAATGAGCAACTCTCTTGCTTGGTTCAGCTTTTGCTGATAGGAATGTGTTTTTTTAAATAATTAAAATCTTTTTAGAAATGCAAGCATAAGGGTAGCAGTGTTGACAACTACTATTTTAGTTATATTCTTCCCTTCCCCAGGTTCAAGATTCAAGGTGGCTTGGTCATATTGCGGTAATACCTTTATTAGGCTGACCAAAAAGGCACAAAAATCTCAGTGTGATTTTGTAAAACTACAATTTTCTTCATCAGTCAAAAAGCAGGGGCAAAGACAGGACAGGTATCAATATAATAGCAGTTTCATTCTTGTGTTTTAAATTACTGTTGTTAACCACCTTGGGAGTACTACTCTGTGAGTCAGGAAGACATGGATGGGTGGTTGGTTAGCTGGTTTTCTTTATTTAATTAATGTCAGATACTTTAATTGAACTAAAACCATTAAACAAGAAGCAACACAGAAGGAACAATTTTACTGCTGTTGGGGATTTCTCTTACCTTGATAGTACGTATTTGAGAATACATTGTAATACAGGTTGTATGCAGGTACTTTAGCTAGGGAATTGCATTGCGCTGGCATTTTGATAAAGACTTATCAAACTCACACTTCCAAAATCAACATGCAACCCATTACAAAGTCTTTGGTATTCCTGCTTCTTAGAATGTTGTGATACAGTCATTGGAGCATGAAATGCCTTTAAAAATATTTACATGGACACGATATTTTTTAATGCAAAGTGTGTTTTTTTTCAAATCCACAGAACGATGTGGAACCAGGCAGAATGAGCTGAGGACTGGGAAAATGAGAAACTGGGAGAAAAATATTGACAGATTCTTTCATCTCTGCTGGTGCCTAGGTGCAGAGAATAGGTTCTTGAAAACCTTTGTGAAGAGGGATATCTGAAATTCACAATTGGTCACTTTGGGGACTGTTTTTTAAGAAAACATATGGCTAGTTTGGGACTTGGCTCTCATGGGATATATTCTGTTCAGTCAGGACATAAACCCTTTTATGGCTCCATGTTAGTGTGACCTGACCTGAGTTACAATAAGAAAAAAATTGTTTTCCAACTTTGGGGAAGGAGATCCAGTATCTTCCTATGTAATTGTTTTCACTGGGCAGCCTGCTTGACGGTGCCCAGGCGCAGTGTATTGCAAATATTCACTGATTGACTATGGAAGTGAAGCAGGAAAGTTCCTGCCACCTGACTGACCATTGTCATCCTCCCTGTCAAATGCCTAGACCTTAATATAAACACTCTGCTGGGGCTTTGAGCTCTGCCAGCTTCAAATGGGATCATTTCTAGAGATACAAGATTGGTATATAGGTATGCAGTCAGATGTTCATGTGGTCACTTCACAACATTCATGTCTATCTCAAATTTGGCAGGCACAGAATTTTTGGTGTTATTTGCCATCAAGATGAGTTCAGCTTATGGTGACCCTATAAATGAGAGTTTTCGAAGAGCCCCAGTCATCAACTGCTCTGCTTAGGTCAAACTATTTCAAGGCTGTGGCTTCCAAGATTAAATCAATCCACCTGTAATGTGGTCTTTTTTTTTCCCCTACTGTCTTCCATTGATCAAGCATAATTGTGTTTTCCCATGAATCATGTCTTCTCATGATACGTCCAAAGTTTGAGAAGCTCAGTCTAGTCATCTTAGCAGAACAGGAGGGGAATTATTGCCACAGCTGATTGAAAAAAGCCTAACAAATGATCATGTGAAGTCACTTTTATTCGGATCCAGGATAAGTCTAATTTCCTATGTCCAAGTAGAATCTTACAGAAGCCATCCTATCAATCTCTGAAGTCTGCCCTCTTCTTTCTTTGAGACATCTACATCAACATGAAAGGGTATGGATTAATTCTTAAACAGATTGGGAACTATCAAACACTGCACAGATTTAAGGACCCTGAAGCTGTTTGGAATCAGTCAGCTTAAACTTTCTTGATTCCAGGTTGGATTAGTAACTTGTACAAAATTTAATTTGGAGGTTGTATTTCTACTTGTTGTGTGAATGTTCCATATTATCTGCTTCTATGTGGTAACCTTTCAGATACTGAAGCTCACTCCTAACATTGCCAGAATGGTATTGGGTATTCCAAGCATCTCTACACAGGGTAATTAAGCATGGCAATAAGGCAATAAAAGAAACTGCAACAAGGAATGGACTCCAAAAACAAATTAGAGAAGCACTTAGGAGTGTGAGAACATTGTGGAATGCAAATGCAATTGGCCAGAGCAAAGGAAGAGAGAACAAAATTAGAACAAACTTTTCATGCCAGCTATCTTTGTGCCTAGCCTGCATGAACCCCATTATGCAGCCTTTATAGATATGTGAACACCAGAATACAAATAGTGTTAATATTTTAAATCAAATTAGGCTGATATATTTATACATGGCAAAAGGTAGCTATGGAGACAAAAAAAAGAAAAAAAAGAAAATGCATTTTCGTGAAAGAAAGCTATTACAGATCAGGTGTAGAGTTAGGTGTGTGCAAATGGTCTGGGAGAAAGGGATTTCCTCAACCTCTCTTTCAGGCAGCAGTCCCTCCTGAAAATGCAGCATAGAAAACCTATGGGACTCCAAAAAATGGTGCTATAGTTGAAGGGATCCCTAAAAATTGGAGTGAAGTACTTTCTCTAGGCAGCATTCTTTCAACCATGGAGAACAGATCCATGGCTCCAATCCAATGATAAGTCACACCAGAAAAATCTGTTACAGGAGGATCTCATCAGAGCAGGAACTCCATGTGTCCTGTGTGTATCCTTTCCTACTTGCATAATGATTGCTCAACAGCATTCACATCTATTTTTTTTATAACTTTGTGTGGCAGAAAGGGCTGGTTGGCTCTTGATTCCAGCAGGATGTGTATACAGGCAAATAATGGCCTAAATCCTGTTGTTAGTCTTAATTAGAGCAGACCTGCTGAATGAATGGAATGAATGGCCACTTCCACATTAGAGTGGAGGACTGTTTCACTGCGTATCATGAGTGTTGTTTTTCACTCTGACTCAGCCCGATTCCTATCTGCACAACCTCTGGTTTCTATCAAAGTAAAGCCGAGAAAATAGTTTGTAGCTTCCACATCGTCAATTCTTGTGGAACTCCTATTCCCCTCCCTCGCTCCATCCCACCGCCACTGGTTGGTCAATTCCAAAAAAAAAAAGTTTTAGAAACCATTGCTACATTTTAGTGCAAGTTGTGTGAATCAATGTAACGCTTCTGCATGTAGGAAAAAATGCAGCAGAAATGGTTTGAGTGGTTTACATCAGAGTTTTTCCGTTTTTACAATACATCGGTTTAATGTTGATGTTAACCACACTAAGACCTCAACTTGTGCGTAACCATGGAGGATAGAATGACATCAAACCGGCTTAATGCGCAGATGTAAAAGTGACAATACGACGCTACTGCGACGTATCAGCCTTGTGTGGAAAGGGCCTTTGTCGACTCACCATTCAACAATTGATTGAATGGGATTACTCGAGTCAGGACTAACCAACAAGATTTCAACCATCATGTAGAAATTCAACATATGTGAGGATATACACACAAAAACAGAGGAAATGTCTTATGCAAAATGATCTGTTCTCCATCCTGAGTTAGTTAGAACTATTTGGGAGAAATCAGCTGCACCACAGAAGGCACAAAAGTATTCCACCACCACCGCCACCATCCACGAAAAAGGAAAAGAAAGTGAAAACAGAAAAGGAAAGTCATTGACTTAGGTCATTTCCACACTACACTGTGATAGTGCTATTATTCCACTTTCAACATCCTGTGGAATCCTGGGGTTTGCAGTTTAGGGAGGGGCATTTAGAATTTTTGGCCAGAGAGCTCTTTGGCCTCACAAAACTACAAACCCCAAAATTCCACAGGATGTTGAAAGTGGAATAATAGCACTATAACAATAGTGAGGAAATGGCCTCAGTACTCTTGTTTGATGTGAAGGATATAATTTTTCAATGAATTTTTTCTCTAAAGAAGCAACAAGTACTTTCAATTATTTTCTTTTTATTGTTTTTTTATCATTTTTATCTGGAATTGTTTAAATGGTTTTAATTGCATGCCAGTTTGAATTCTAACAACAGAGGGTAGGAGAGAAATATTTTAATAAAATAAATTAATCTCTTAATCACTAATTTTAGTATTTCCTGACTAGAAGGGAACAAACCAGCATAATTTCATCCTGTATCACCCCAAGTACAGGGAAATCCTGTCTGCTTTACTTCTTGTCTGACCAGAACAGATCTGGCTTAGGTGTGCCCATGCAAAGGATGCAACAAGGCTGCTCTGGTGGCAATATTTGGACCTGGGCTACATGTGTATGTATGTGTGTATGTATATGTATATATGTATATATGTGTGTGTGTGTGTGTGTGTATATATATGTGTATATGTATATGTATATATGACTGATGACTGTAAAGTATGTTTCAGTCCTTGTATACAGATGTTTCCTACATTGTAGGAACCACTCATATGTGTGTTCCACATAGCTGAGGGATGACTTTAATGACTGATCACATTTCTCCCCATGGGTCCCACATGGTATATAGACCAGATAAAGCATAAAACATGTTAGTTTAATTCAGATGGAAAGATCTTGTGTTGGAGGCAAAAGTCTTGGGGAAAGTAGTATGTTTGTCCCTCCCAGTACTTGTGAAAAAATGCTTATGTTGCCTTAAGCATTGGTGAACTTGTGAGGGTTATGAGTATTTCAAAAAAATAAAAAGTGCACAAAAACGTGCACATATTTTTAAATATGTTGACAGCTGTATGTTTTAAATATGCTGGGAGAATTAGACAGAGAACCAGTGGAGTGGAGTGGTTTGAGATTTGGACTACAACCCTGATGAGGCCAAGGTTCAGTTCCTTGCTCAGCGATGGAAACCCACTGGGCACACTGGGTAAATCTTGGGGACATTACACACTCTCAGTCCCAGAAAACCCCATGATCTGTGGCGGAGCTCAGAGTGCATGGAGGGGTGTGGGCAGAATGGCAAGGGCATGGCTATGATGCATGGGGGCATGGCTATGGTGTGTGGGGGACAGGGCTACAATACATGGGGCAGGGCTATGGTGCATGGGGGGGCTATCATGTGGGGGGCATTGCTATGACAGCTAGGGTAGGGCTATGGAGCATGGGGGGCAGGGCTATAGCATTTGACAGAGGGCAAGCAAGGAACCACGGCACCCCAAAAACATTGCTGCCGGGGGTGCACTGCCCCCATCGCCCTCCCCAACCCTATGCAACTGCCTATGATAGGTTTGCCTTAGGGTTGCCATAAATTGGAAATTATTTGAAGGTATACAATAGCAACAACTGAAATGTGCATCCTTTGGTGGAAAAACCCACAGAAATACTTTAGTAAGTGGGGAAAACTTTTCTAAAGTGGGTAAATTGTTCAAACTAGAAAAAAGGAAAATCACATCTTTAAAATGTGTGAATTCTGGTGTGGAAAGGAAATATAAAGGCCTCAATCCTGCGTCAGGAGATGTAGCTAGGAGGATGTAGCTACAAGTTCTCTCAGTGCTACCCTCCAAAATCCTACCTTAGAAGCCTCTCAGTCTTCCTCCCCATAGTTACCTGTGAGGTTCAGGAGAGCAGGGTAATGAGTAAAGATGTATCCAGCCCTCTCATGGCCATGGGATGCACTGAAACAGACAACTGCAGAGAGAACTGCAGGGTCCTGTCAAAATCCTGTTGCAGCTGTCTGTCTTAGTGTGCCCTGTGACCAGGAAAAGGCTAAACACATTATTTCTTACTGCCCCATTCTCCAGAACCTCAGAAATATCTTGGGTGGGGGAGGGCGGTGCTCTGTGATGATTCAAAAGCAGGATTTGGAAGGCACTTTTGGTGCGGCATTCATGCAATGACAGTAAATACGAATTTGAATAATTTGGCTTCTTCCTGCAAGTCACCTGTTGGCTTATGATGACCTCATGAATTTCATAGGTTTTCTTAGGCAAGGAATACTCAGATGTGGTTTTGTCAGTTCCATCCTCTGAAATATAGCCTACAGCACCTAGTATTCATCAACAGTTTCCAATCCAAGTACTTACCAGGACTGATCCTGCTCAGTTTCCAAGATCAGACAGGAATTGATGCCTTTAAGATATCAGCACTGTATAGAATGCCAGCTAAAGACCTCCAACAAAACCAACTCCGAGAGATCTTCACATTCCTAATTACTAGGCAATCTACACAGGGATGTTTTTGAAGGGTCTCTAGAAAGTGCATCTGATCCACAAAGTGGCAACAAGCGTGCCAGTAGTGCATTGCCCACTCATATCATAAGGATTTCATTGGTTTCCAGATTGTTCTGGGACACAATTCAAAGTGCTGCTTATTACCTAAAAGGCTTATAGGCCAAAGAGATATAAGGGACTGCCTCCTGATTATAAGCGGACCTATTCATTGCATTGTGTTAAAAGAAGTTGTCCTCTAGATCTTACTACTGACTATAGCATGTATGGAATGGCTGTTCTGAAATTTCCATTACCTAAATATTTATATTTCAACAAGCATATGTTCTATCAGGTACAGGAGTTGACAAATTTGTCAGTCATTTTTCTCAAGCTCTAGATCTGAGCTAGGGAGAGAACCTGGACATCTGTCATCACCGTTTGTTCAATGCACCACAAAGTTCTGAACTCTTCCTTAGAATATCTTTTACTGTATCCCATCTAGGCGGCTCCCTGCCTGGGAGCTAATAGGCTTTTGATGAGCCCATTTCAGATTGGTTAAGAGATGTATTATAAATGTTAATTTGCTCTGTTTATTTAATGAAACTTGTTGAGACTAATCCTCATTTTCTAGAGAATGTTAAAAAAGGATTCCATTTAATTAAAGTTAATGACCTTCATGGCTACAAAATATTGCCAGGCTCAGAGGAAAAGATTTAGCACTTTGTTCAAGAGGAAAGTACAAAATGCTAAGCTCAATTAAATGGGAAAAAATCAGTGCAAAAGATCATCATTTTAACATAAATTAGAACTTTCACTTTTGGGGGAAAAATGCAATGGGATCTTGACATCCGGAGATTATCCAACAAGTTAAAAATGTGTGGTGGCTGTTTGGGGAAAAGGATAGAACTGATGAATAGATTCCAATTTATTTGTTCCAATAAAAGCCTTCCATTCCTTACCCCTATCTTTTAAGAATTAATTATGCAAACAAGAAGAACGAAGTCCTAAATGTCAGTTTAAACTACTCCTTCTTAATAGGACAATTTTATACATGGTAGAGTTCTAGACAATAATGACTAAATTATAGAAGTGCTCCAGCATAAAATAATTTGATTAGGGGAATGATAAAAGAAACATATATGCATCTTGCTATTGATTACCCACTATTATACAAGCAAACCCTACATTTTTTTCTGCAGAATGATTAACTTAGTAAAGAAGTGGAAGGTATTTGTTCTGGTTTGTTTTTAAAATACCTTGATAATGAACTGTTGAAATTGTTTGTGTGTATTTTAAGTGAATGGGCACATTTAGCTTACATAAGAAGGGAGAACGGACAAACAAGCTCAGCCTCCATTAAGGACAAATTTAATTTATCTGTTTTTCAAAAAATATAATTTAAATATACACTTTAAAAATGTTATAAATCAAGAATGTGAGAAAATAGTCCTGGTTAATTCCCTGTCATCCCACTCGTTCAGCTACTTTTACATTGTCCCCATTTCTCGGCCCCTCTCCTACCTTCCTCCTTTGTCCCCGGCTCCTTCGACTGGTGCAAGCTGAGTTCAAAATTAATATGCACTTAGTTAATTTGCTGGAGATAGAAGGAGAGGGCAGGACAGAATCTTACCCTTCTCAGAAGCCTTGGGAAAAAGCAATCTGAAGAAGTTTCCCCTAACTCACGTGCTCTTCTTCTTTAATAACTTTAGTCATCTTGACCATATTCTGATGTTACTAGGTCACATGTGTCCTGGTTTTCATCTGTCAAATTCTGGAAGGAATTGATGGAGTTGTCATAAGTTGATAGGCAACTTGAACTTGTATACACACATGCGTACATACAGATATTGCTGTAGCTTCCAATCTCCAGGAAGAATTTAATTAGTATTCTGGAACATCTGCTTAAAGGACAGGGATGGGCTAAGGTCACTGAATCATATTATTTGATTCTATTGTACACATCTGTGGTTGTCCTGTGCTTAGAAGCAGCAAGTGCTTGGGGAGAATGAAACTGATGAGGGAGAAAGACAAGATGCTTACCTTATAACCTGTCCAAGAGGTCAGGAATCCAAGAAAGCCAAATACACAAGAAAGGGTTCACCAAGTTGCAAAATCAGTTGTATGCAACAAGAACTCTCCTCTGCCCATGGGAGATTTATAGCTGCCTGACTTTGACAGCCAGGTGACCCATTACTGAGCATCTGCTATGTAAGCCTTTGCACGAGATGTTGGCTCTTTCTTTGTTAGTCTTTGGATCACTGTTGTTGTGCAAAGGAAAGAGGCTTTTCCTTAATATCCACCCCCTCTGGATGAAATGGAGGATCATTGTCCACTGAATCTGCATTACCTATGTCCACTCTTGATTCTTCAGTGTCTAGGGAGGGGACTGTCTTCTGGAGTCAACATCTCTGAGGCTTATCAAATTATGGCCATTTCCACACCATACCTGATCCTGTTGTTCTCCTGTCACAATCCCACCTTTGTCGAGAAGGGAGCATGACAGGAATGCTGCACTCTGAACCCGACTGACTTCCTGTGGAAGGGAGTGTGAGTGAGATGTGCCTGCCTTCTGAAGCATAGCTGGGCTCTTTCCCATGCTGTGCTGGGACAGGAAGCATCTCCATTGCACTTCCTGCCCTTCCGCATGGCTGGGAAGAATGGGAGCATCACCCAATCATGGGCACTTGATGGATTTATTCCATTAAGTGAATATCCCATGATTGCGACAGGTGGGAGGAGTATGCTTGGGAGACCATGATGACGTTGTACGAAAGCACGACTTGTGGACTGCTGCCATCCCATTCCTATAGTGGGAGTGATGGTATGCAGAAATGGCCTATGTCATTATATTGCCAAGGCAATGCATTAGTCCTGCTTTTGCTTCAGTCGTATGGCACAATATTGTTGCTTTTCAGGCATTGTTTGCATTGTAGGGGTGGTATTTTTTTTTTCATGTTGGAAATGATCTGATATTGACCCCCTTTCCCACCACAGTTCAGCAACCAGTTTCATTTTACCTTCTTGCACAAATGAACAATTAGTGGGTGGAGGGTAGGCATGGCCAGGTTGTCCCTCCTTTGCAAGTGCCTTAATTGTTCTCCATCCAAATATGGAAGTACATTGCATAAAATATATTTTGTATATTGTCTAATTTTTATTTACAACATATACAGCCCTCCATGTTTGCGAGTTCCACTTTTGCAGATTTGATTATTCACAGATTATTTGCTGTCCCCTCTGCTGCCTCCCTATGCCATTCTTAATAAGAATTACAAGCCTCCTGAGACTGAGAAACTGTGAACAAGGCTTGTAAGTCCCTATTAAAAATGATGTGGAGCAGCAGTGGCGGTGGCAGTAAACCCCACGAGCCACCCACTTCTGCCTTGTGAAGGAACCCTGATGCCTCAAAGGAATCCATGGTGGGTTGAATATGGTAATCATACTTTTTTGTGTGTTACATATGGTTTGAGAGGGCCTAGAGTTATTCACATTTTTTCCGCTTTCACAGGGGTCCAGTGCCCCTAACTCTAGTGAATGCGGAGAGATGACTGTAATAGCCATCATGAAGTTCTGCCATAATAACAACCATCTTTCCTTCATGGGTCTTGGGAAGAGTAAGGCAGTAGGGCTTGCTTTGCAAGTGCTTTCATTGTTCTCCATCCAAGTACAAAACATTGCATGAAATGTGTTTTTTTTCCTGAAGCATAATAGTACAGTAGTGTAGGAACACACCAGTATTGTGCTGCATTTGTTGCTCGTTTATCATATGTCTATTTGTTTTTATTTTTATTATTTTTGCAGGCAAACATGCTGAGAGTGGTGAGGGAGAAGCAGAAGGAGATGATATGGAAGAAGGTGGACCAAGTTGTCCAGAGTTGAGGGGGCGGGGTAAGTCTTCATCTGTTTCTTACAAGAGATCATGGAAATTGCAGTACAGCTCATCTCAAAGGTATTCAGTGACGGAACAAAATGTACCTGCATGATAGTCCATTACACGTGTTTCTAGAATTCACTGCTTTAGTCTTACTACTTGGTAACTGAAACAGTCCCATCTGCATGTGAGACAAAAGAGTTAACACTCTTTGTTGAAGTCCAAGCTTTGTGGAAGGATAGCAATAACATCCAGATCTCTTTTTGGGTACCACTGTAGAATGCATCACAGTGAAAATCAGGTTTCCTTTTTTGTAACATTGCTTGAAAGCCAGAATAGCTCTGTAAGAATGAGTGTACTCTAGCTGCTAGCAGGGAACATCAAATGGTTTGGCAAGTAGACAGGACACCATGTGACTTGGGGAGTGGTCTTGCATGCTGCAAGGACCTCAATGATGTCTTGCCTGCACAAGAAATTGAAGAGCATAACTATGAAATATGCAAACATAATAATGTGCAGCGGATGTTCTTCTAATGAAATATTTATTTCCAGGCTTGATGTTTGAAGAAAAATACAGAGTAACACCTTTCTTTCTGTGCTGGAATCCCCCAAACACATGTTGCCATTTTGTCAGTTTTGCCTGTTATGAACAGTCTTCATCAGACATTCAGCCCTCTGCAGTTTTATAACAGAGGTATGTATCTGGTGCATGTGTGCGTGCGTGTGCCTTCAAGTTGCCTGTCGACTTATGGCAACCCCTTGAATTTCATATGGCTTTCTTTGGCAAGGAATACTCAGAAGTGATCGTGCCAGTTTCTAAATGTTGCTTACTCTGCTTAATGTCTCTTGAACACATTTGCAAGCAGAGGTGTCAAGCTAAGCTTAGCATTTATTGCATGCATATGTAATAGCAATGAAATCCAGTCTATCCAGCAGCTATTGGATTCATTAAGCTCATTCCTTAACATGCTGTCTTTGCCTTGTGGAGTTTTCTACAAACAACAGACCTGCATCAGTGTCTCCACACACTAGGCTTACACTGGCCAGGAAAAGAAACAATAAGGGGCATAGTATTGTTCTCGCTATCATGGAACAAGCCCATGGAGAAGTTCACCTCTTTCATGTTATGCTCAGGGAGGAACATATGGAGTTTCTTGGAAGCATGGTCTACAATGTACTGTGAAATTATTGACACCTTCAAGGAGGGCACTGCAGCACTCATGGAGGTGCATGAACTATTGGAGACCATGCGTGCTGGTACTATGTTCCCCACTGTCCTAGTCAACAGCTTGCAAGCCCAGGTGGGCACAGTGAAAAAGCCAACACCCAAACAGGGCAATAGTCAACAACTGCTTTTGCAGGAACCGTGTGAGACAATGTTGCCATCCACATTCTCCTCAGGCTAGGATGGTACATGTGGGTGACCGTGCATGGCAGCCAATGGAAAGCACCATTGAAGAAAACATCCAAAGCCAATGCAGTTTGCCAGAGAAAATGTGCAGCCACAAATGTGATACCAGAATAATGATACAGCCCTAGGAAAGCAAGAGCCTCAGATCACTGGTTTAAAAATTGTTATATGTAATATTTCAATTTTAATAAATACTCATGTTATATGTAATATTTCAAATGTTAGGCAGATTCATATAATATTTTGTATTTTAAATATAGAAAGATTACATGTTATATCTAATATTTCCAAAGTTTGAAATTTGGGAATGGTTATTTCCATGTGAATTGATTCAGCACTTTAGAAGGCGTACATAGTTGGGTACCCTGAAAACATGCACCTATAAAGTAACATGGGCACCTTGGCAATGCACAATTATTTCATTTTAACAGCCATGGCTGCATTCCATGGTGTGCTGGGATTTGTATTTTTTCAGGGCAAGTCATAGATACTAGGTTACTGCATGGGAAAGCCATGGAGCCCTGTATCCTGGCAGAGGGAACCATGGTAGGGTTGCAGACACTCAGATATCAAGGATGTTTGGTCAAATCTGGCCACTGTGGCTAATTGTGGGGTTTCTAACCAATAATACACCAAGTTCCACAGTGCTCGCTGCATTGCCAAGAGTCCCCACATTTGCCACCATATAAGGACTTCCTCCTTTTCACTTTTTATAACATCAACTGTGGGGACCATCTAAATGACCTCAAGATCTCTATGAGGATTTAGGGAAGTTCTCTACTATACTCAGTGCTACTATAACACACCCCTTTCAGATCTGTAATGTTCAAGTAAGGCTGAAATATATAAAAATAAAACAATCATTTATTTACAGAAGCTAAAGATAAAATTAACACTTTTTGACATTGAAAACACCATCACACCGCTCTCACCCTCCTCTCTAACTCAGATCCTTATAAAGTGTCCATTTATTTCTGGACCAGGCTGATTCTTGAGAAGAGTCTGGGAGCCACACAGCTGGGGAACCTAAGAGGGATGTTGAGGGGATGGTGGCCTTGGTAGCACCCTTGAAGGTCTGGCAGGGGGAAAAAAAGCCTCAGGGAGCCACGCAACCTGGCAGAGGCAACTTGCAGTGAAGTTACACAAGGCAGGCTTTAATTTAGAGACACAAACAAATGCACACTTAGAGACAAGGTGTTATTTGACAAAAAGAGAAAGATCAATGGAACCAAAACAAAGTTAACTGAGGAGCTATACAGTTCATCAACCAAGCAGAAGGTTTCAATAAAAATGTTAGAGAGCATGCAAATAGTAACCTGCACGCATGGTAACAATTGTAGCTCTAATTCTTTTCTCCTTGTTGGCCCACCTGCCATTATACCACCTATTTCTCTTGGTCAGGATCAGTTCTCACCATGGGGGACAGGCGTAGTTCCAGATGAAGCAAATGCCCTTTGGAATCACAAATGTTGTGCAGGAACACACAGGAGGAGACTACTGGCACATTTTTTTTCTTCAGGCACAGTCAACCAAGCAGTGAGACAACCCCATCAAGACCTAAGCCTCCAGAATGCCCGTTCAAACACATTTCTGCAATCCTTGAAGGGCAATTTATAGGCAATTTTTGGTGGTCCTAGTGTCCTCCATAAGGCTTCATAAACCAATGACACATTGGTTATGCACCATCCACAAGGATGTGGGGTCCCACCTGTACCCTATTGATGATGATGGTGGGGTTCCCAGACATATATAGTCCCACATCCATTGCTTGGCACAAAGCAGAGTGCTTGAATATATGGGCATCATCATTTCTTCCTGTGTATCCATGCTCTATGTTTATAAATCAGCCAGCATGTGGTCTGTTGTGCCTTGGAGCAGGTGGTTCATGAATTTCTTGCCCTCTCTTTTGGTGCATATATAACACTGTGAATTCCACCCACAACCCCCCTCCACACACACTGTGGGAGCCCCATTGCCTGGAAGTCATCTATGACTTGGAGAAGGAAGGGAAGAAAACAAAACATAAACAGATTAATGCATTATTAAGGGACAATACACAAAAATAAAGTACTATACAGCACCAACCCCAGCGCAGACCACACACACAATGCATTGGATGCCAGTTTCGGTGTCCTTCCTGTTGCTTCCGTAACACCTCTTCACACCAGTAAGGTAATTCACAAAAACAGTTTTTGCCAAATCCATGGAAGATACCACACTATCTGTGCAAAACAATGCAAATATAAAAACAAATGACTAAAGCAATTAAGGAAGGGGGGCATACCACACAATAGTCACCCAAATGAATAGTAGATTGAAAAGAACATTTTCAACAGCAAGGAAGACCTCTATGGGAATCTCTGCAACTGTTGAATTTCCTAGGTCAAAATTTGATGCTGCCATCAGACAGTAATGGTGACTCATTCCTCAACAGATATCTCAGGAGAATGTGACCTCACTCCTGATGTGGCCACAGAATTTCTATGATCTCAAACAGGGTTGCCTTTATTATCATGGAGTGGCACACCAACATTTCATCGTCCCACAGGAGCAGAACCTCAGTGCTCCAACAAGCTATCTTCAATCACCTTCTGACCCACCATCATCTTGGCATGGACTTATGCAGAAATCAGATCCATATCTAACCCCTCCTCCCACCCCATGAGCTTCAGCACAAAGGGATGTGTGTTTTTGCAGCTGATGATGAGAAGTGAGGAAAGGAAGCCTGCTACCTCATCTCAGCTGGTGTCATTTTCTTTAACAAGCCATTTCACAGCTGATCATGTTGAAAAAAAAATCAGGGAAATCATCTGAACATACAGGGCTGCAAGCTCCGGCTCCATCAGAAAGCAACACTATATTTACCTAGTTGCTATAAAGCTATAATGTCTTAGAAAAAATTCTGATGAAATGCCAAACCCAACACATGCAAAAATATGGCAGTCTCTTTTGCTCCTTGGTGGAGAAGGATATTAAAAATAGTGAGAGATGGTGTGGCCCCTCTGTCTTCTCTTGAGATTGAGGCAGTCACAATACTTTCATGATGATGTCATTCCATCATTCATGTTATGATGTCATGCTGTCATAACACTATTGCAGCTATTTTTAAAAAATGTGAACCAATCATGAAACAATTGGGGTGGGATAAAAGGAACAGTAATGACATCATTAATGTGGATGAGAAAAAATGTTTAAGTTATGCTATTAAAATACATACATGGCATGAACAATCAATAAATCAGAAGTACCATTTTGGGCTCTAGCGGATTGATTGTAGTTGCCTAACTATTCTACAATATTATGGAAGTATCAACAAGAAATGACATATTAGTGCAAATTATATAACATGTAGGCTATTACATGATAATTCCTTCATGTTCACTTTTTCCTTCATTCCCACTGCTACATCAGAGCCTAGGATGTTATTTTAATTGAGTGGCATTAATAACTTAGTATGGATAGCATTAATACACTCAACTTTTTTTAAAAAAAAAGTTTGGTATTGCTTGTTATACACTAATTTACAAGGAACATTTCAGTTTTATATTTACTTTTTAAAAACCATGTAAAATAGTAGCTATACCCTCCAATTATCTCCCAATAATATTTTGCAAGTATAAAAATATATAAGGGAAGTCTATACTACCTTTCAGACTAATTGAGAAAAGGAATTTTCTAGCATAAACTTTAGTGGACTCCCGTTAGATTCGGAAAGCAGTAAGTAAACCTGTTCTCTCCCACAAACAATGTGTTAACCTTGTAACATTAAAAAGAGAGAACATAATAATGCACTTCTTGCCTTTAAAAATAAAAAAATTACAGGTGATGTTATGAGCTGAAACATATTACTTCCAAGCTCTGCACTATATTATCCACCTCACATGTGAATTTATCCACATTGGTACTAGAGTTTTGGTATACATTTAGATTTCAAGGCAGATTCTGTTCATAGTACAGGGCTATCCTTTTATATCATTTCATAGGAGTTTTACTATCATTATTACTGAAAAGCAGGTGCATTTTCCCCCTTTCCTACTTAATCCCCTCCCTACATCCCCAGAATAACTCTGTTTTATTTATGTGGTTCCTGCTGCAGTGAACTCACTTCAGTTTTGAACTACTGGGAGAAATATATATAGGCAGGGCAAAAGATGGTCATGTTTGCTAAAGAATATCGAATGGTTAAATAACTCTAGTTACTGGCTAGACGCAGCACATAATCTAGGATGATTTATTGCTCTGCGGAGTAGAGAGGTTGCCTCCTTTTTTCATGGTTGTCAATAACTCTGCATCAGAGATGCTAGTAACACATAATGTTTGTTTATAGAGTGATGCCATATACAAAAAGGCAAAGCTGGCTGAACAGGTTCAGGGGTAACTTAGGTTTTTTTTAGGGGTCCATTTATGCTGTAGAATAAACAATCATTTTAGGTGATTTAGGCTCATTCCTTTTGCCCTACTGTTTTCTATTGCCAGGTAAAACTGACAAGAGTTTTGACACGCTGGAAAAATCCTTCAAAACCAGAGACAATTGTGGGATTTTTTTTTTTTTTAAAAAAAGTGTTTATATCACAGGCAAATAGAAAGATTTTCCACTCAAGGGGGAGGGGAAATAATCTGTCTGCCTATATCAGCCATTTGAGGAGATCTCCATAGCTGAAGGTAAAAAATATATGTGTTGATATTACTCAAAATAGGAAACGTCATGCAAGCAGATTTGGAGAGCATTTTAATTTTTTCTGGATTTCGGTAGGTTTGGGAAGCTGTCTTTTCTGATTCAACACTAGCAGCCTTGGGGGACTTGGAGAAAGTGAAATAGTCTTTTTTTTTTTAATATTTTTATTAAAAGTTTCGTTGCATAAAAAACAGAGTGGATATACCCCATTATCGGCTATATCACATCCTCCCCCCCCCCCATAGTATTTTACTCCAGTTGAGTCTTCTTTGTTTCCATTTACCAAAACAAAAAGAAAGAATAACAGTTACATTTTACAGAAAACAATTTCATTATCTCTTTCTTTGCTTTCATATACTTTTAAATTTTTATCCATTCCAAAACTCCTTTCCATTCCCTTTCAAAGTTCTGGACAGGTTTATTTTTCAATGAAAATGCTAACTTTTCTGTCTCTACTATATCCAGAACTTTTAATTTCCATTCTCCTAAATCATTATCTTTCTTTTCTTTCTAATGTTGCGCGTATGTCAACCTTGCAGCTGTTATCAAATATAACAATATCTTCAGATGACTTCTAATCTCCCTTTGTTGTCCTAACATATTTAACAAATAAAATTCCGGTATCATTTCAAAGTTCATTTTACAGATTCTTTGAATTTCATCATGTATCCCCTTCCAGAACTCTCTTGCCCTTCCACAAGTCCACCACATATGAAAAAAGGACCCAGTCTTTTCATCACACTTCCAACATTTCACATTCCCATTTTTAGTTATTTTATGCAATCTTTCTGGGGTCATATACCGTCTATGTAACATTCTGTAAAAGTTTTCTCTTAAATTTAAGTTTGGGGTAAATTTTATATCAGTTTTCCATACTTTCTCCCAAACTTCTAATTTGATCGGGTGTCCCAGATTCCAAGCCCATTTAACCATTGTATCTTTAACGACTTCTGATTCCATTTCTCTTTTCAACAATAGTTTATAGAATTTCAAAATTCTTTTCTTTTGATTTCCCTTCATCAGTAAGTCCAATTCATTCTCTTTTCTCTCAAATCCATACAGTTTTTGATCCATTTTAAACCTTTCTTTTAGTTGTCGCCATGGGAACCAATTTAACTCATGCCCATCAGCCTTTAATTCTTCCACTGTACACATTCTTGGTTTATCCCCTCCCCATTTCAATATGTCTTGATATGTTAATAAATTTCCTTGTTTTGTTGGAGCAATTTTATACGCTTCTTGTGGTGAAGTCCATGTTGGGAGTTTTGTATAATATTTCCGCTTTATTTGTAGCCAAACCTTTAACAGCGTAGACAGAAGAAATATTCTTGGAGGTGGAAGAGAGTGTTACCACCCTTTGCCTTCCCCTTCAAAGAAGGTGCGAGGTAGTTAGGGTGATTACTGTGAGAAGAGTAATAATATGTTAGTATTTTCTTCTTTGTATGCAGAGTTGGGCGGGAAGTCAATTTTAATCTTTTGTAAACATGGAAAATTTTACTAAAAGTTATAAAAAAAAAAACCAAGAAAGTGAGAAGTAGTTACTCCTTCAGAAGCATGCTTCTCAGATAGAAGCCCAAGTCCTTTGAAGTCTCTCCTTCAAGGAGCAGAGGAATCACATGAATGGGACTTCATAACAGGGCACTGTGGTGGATTGCCTGGCTCAGCTTTTTCTGACATGTGTGATGGAGAAGAGTCAACTTGTAACTTGCTCCTACAGTGTTCCAACAGTGTTCCAAACAAACAAAGCAAGAAGGAAAGGGATATATGAGAGAAAACATTGATCAGGAATGATGAATGGGAGAGATTCTAATACAATCCGTAATCTGAGAGAGGCTGGATGTACTGGAATCTAAAACATTGGCTACAAATATCATTGATCCATATATATATACACACACACACACATACACATACGCACGCACACACACACATACATACATATATATGTATGTATGTATATATAGAGGGAGGGCACCAGAGTGGTGTAGTGGAGACCAGGGTTTGATTCCTTGCTCAGCCATGGAAACCCATTGGGTGTCCATGGTCATATCACATACACTGAGCCCCAGAAAACCTCATGATAGTTCACCTCAGGGTCACCATGAGTTAGAAACCACCTGAAGGCACATAATAACAACAACAGGCAATAAGATAAAATGTTTCTTCAAAATAATTAAACCCCTGTTATCCTGCTATCAAATAGCCTCTGTTATCCATTAGGGATAAACAAATCTATCTAAATTTGTATAATGTTCTTCTTTTTTAAAAAAAAGAACAAGTCCATACCATTCCTTTGCTCAATTTGCCATGTTACTTAATCTGCATAAAAATTAGATTACATTTTGGCATGCATTTTCACCTACTAATTTTGCAAACACTTTCTCCTAACAAATATCTCTTCCTATTCTACTTTTCTGAACTTAATGCATTTTGATCTGCCATTTACCTTAATATTAAAATTTTTGTGTATACTTTTGACAGGAGACTTGCTTTGCAAAATTCTGAGAAATGTGAAAGGTGACAGATAATTGTTTTCCAGTTTTCATATTCGTTCAGGTAGTGCCAATTAGATTAGTTTGTATTAAAATGCAAAGCAAATGAATTACTCCTCTCTCATTATTAATGAACAAACTGAAGAGACATTAAATTTCCCCTAAAACACAGCCACACATTGGACTGATGAAGCTTATTTATTACGAGCTTGTTATATAGACACTGGCATCAGTGTAATTTGTGGAGTATTTCAAATACCTCCTGCCAACTCATTGTAGTGGGGATATGGAGTCTTTTAAGAATAAAAAACAGTGTGACTGGTGCTGGTTGAGGGATTCTGCATGTTTCCAAGGCCCTTTCTGCACCTTACCTCTTTCCGGCGCAGGGGCACGGGGATCACGTGAGCAACCTCTTGCAAGAGGCTCTTGCGTCCCCGCTGCTTTGGCTCCACAGCTGCTGCCTGCTGGCTGGCAGGCAGCGTGAGGGCTCTGCCTCTTCCTTCTGCAGCGCAGCTGGGCATTTTCCCAGGCTGCGCTGGGGGAGGAAGCATGAGGGCCGTGTCTCCAGAGGCTCTGCATGCATGGTAACTGCGTGTGGGGCCCCGGAGTGATGCGTGATTGCACACCATTTTCGGCTACAAGCCGAAAATGAAATAGTGTGTGATCAGCGCCTGCCAGCCCCGGCAGCATCGCGTGATTGCAAGGACATCTTCTGAAAGACTCCTTGCAATCGCGCGATGCTCCAGAGGCCCTTTCGCATGGCAAATGCCATGCGAAAAGGGTCCAAGCTGTGAGTTTGCTATGTAATACATAACACCAGGTGAAAAGAAGTTCATAGTCTGCTGAACATCATTACTCTAGTAATAGCAACCAACTAATCATGTTATGAAGAAAGGTTTCTTACATTTTCTCCAAAACTAGCATGTATAGACATATCATGAAAGGCACTTCCTGATTCCTTATGTATATATCATGATTCTGAAACTTCAGTGGATCTGTTTTCTCCTAGTGTAAAATAGTTGGTGGGCTTGAACCTTGAGGGCTTTCAGCACACAGTCCGGTGCTTTTCCAGGCTGCACTGGGGGAGGAAGGGAAGCCGTTGTGCCTCCTGATGTTCTGCACAGCAGGTAAGTGAAGGAGTTTGTGCTTTGCTAATGTTCCAAAGCCTGCTGAAGCAGAATAACCTAAATCCTTATAGGTCTCATCCACGGAACTAAGCATGACCTTCTGCCATGCTCTTTTGTTGTGTTTTCTCCCCTTTTTCTTAACAATTGGGAATTGTGGTCTTGAGGCCCAACAAAGCCAAGGATGGGCCCTCAAGCTTGGAGCCCACCAAAGCCCTGTACAGTTGGCTGCCCTCATAGGTATGGATAAGGACCTGTTCCTGTGATCTGGCTCTTCCTGTAAACTGAACTACATCATACACATATTCAGTATAACCACTGGTCATCCCAGATGTTGAGATCCCCCTTTATATCCAACCAATTTGATAGGTCTTAGAGGAGAATCATTACATGGATCATGATCATCTACATATCCAGATCAGCAAGAGACACTAACTTTCTTCAGGCATTTGTATGGTGTGTGAAAACCACAGAGCCATGTGCACAGGCCCCAACCTTACCTCTGTTCATAACTGAATCCTTTGCATGTTTTTCACAAAGCTTCATGTGGGAATTCTGTTCTCTTGGACATATTCAGAAACCTCCTTGAGCTCTGGAATCTGTATTGTGTGTGAAAGGGATGGAGAAGCAGTGTTGACACTGAAGAGATGTTGGGGTGGGGCCATGAGGCCTTACAACTTCTACTTAGTTCAGTTCTCACATTTGTCTGAACACCTGAAAAGGACTACTGAAGGCTACAGAGATGTGGCTCTTCACATTCTTCACCCTTGCACACAGGAATAAACAGTCTCTGTAGCTGTCTCCCATTGCAGGGGAAAATGAAGATTTTTTTTTTCAGAGTTCTCAAGAGGTGTTCACATTTTGCAATGAGTCTTGAAGAATTAGGCTTTGTGGAAATGCACATGGGTTCTCTGTGCAAAACCTACATGTCCAATTTCTAACTTTTTAATAAGTAGAATGGCAGGTATAATTTTGATTTTCTTTTTTAAAAAATCTGATTTACCCTAGTTAAATAGAATTTTGGCCAATGAATGGGTAGGAATAGGATATCCTTAATTTCCTAATGTCTGAGTTTCCATTAATTAAAAACGTGACAAAGGGAAAAGTAGGCTGGGAAAAAATCCTAATATTAAGAAAACTGTGCATTTAAAGACTACCTCTTTGTACAACATGCTCTCATAATCAATGTTCTTTGTAAGAGCATTTTGAACTTCAGCTATTCATCTCAAATATTAAGCAGCTTTCAAATTAAATGTGAGCTTTTGTATTTGAACCACCACCAACCTTCCATGCTGATATACGTTTCAAAGACTAGCAAAGAAAAGCATCTATTTTTACATTCATTTGTTCTCAACTTCCCATTTTGTTTTGGCATTCAAATATACCAATTTTAATGTTTAATTACTTTGTTGAAGTAAATCTCTCTTTTTCATGTTTTAGAGACAAATTTTCACTCTTGTTCAGTTCTGCCAGGTTGTAAATGGCTAATTTGTTACACTTTTATTTAAAGGTGCAATTTATAAAAATATGTGCCAGAACTTTATTTGGGATTACAGATATCATTACATTTAGCATGTTTGAGTTCCTCTGATAAATTTGTGAAACAAACATGAAGAAAGAGATTTTCTTAAGAATTCCCTCCTCCATTCAATAGCCAAAAAATAAAAAATAAAATGGAGAAATAAGCTTGCTTTCTGTCCTTCTTTTCTTCTTTGCAATACTTTAGCCAATCAGGAGTGGCTTGTGGACTTAATGAAAAGATGCGGCCCCAAATGGCTGTGACATCATTTTGGGAACTATATTCAGTCATGGTTGTGACAGGGTCATAGGCACTATAATACATCTGGAAGCCATTTTCATGCCTGAAGTACTGGATTCCACTCAATACACTTCCATCTGACATCAGCGAACTTCCACTTACATAGTGGGAACGTTCCTCTCTTCTCCTTCCCCTTCAACCCCATTCTTCAGATCTGCTGCAGAGTTTCCCCTCTTCTAACTCCTCAGAGGAAGCTGGGAATGGGGAGTTGTGCAGATTGAATGGGACACTGTTTATCCATAGTACCCATTCCACTCAAGGAAGGACACAAATGGATACAACTTACTGTCAGGAATTTGCCACGACTTGGATTTTTTTTTCATTTAAATGGTTCAGCTCATGGTCAGCATAAAAATGAAAATTAATTACAGTGTCTGTTGTTATAAAAACTCTTTGAAGTTTCCTTGTATAGCAGTCTATCTCTGAAGGGCTGTATTCTTTCTTCTTTCTGTCACAACATCCACGCAGGTACATCTGGTAGGAAAATGAGATAAGACCTTCTTGGTGACTGTCCCCTGACTCTGAAATTCCCATCCTTGAGAGGTTAGATTGGCACCATCCTTGCTTGCTTTCTACAGGAAAGTGAAGATTTGTTGTTGTTGTTGCAGTTGTTTTGACAATCATTTGAATTGCTCAAAAGGCAAGGACCTTGTTTACTTTTTAATGGTTGTGTTTTGAACTAATTTTAATATTATTGATAATTTAATTAGATTTTAAATTTTGTATATTTTTTCCAAAGACGGACACCTTTAATGGATTTTTAATAATGTGTTTTTTTTCAGCTGTATTTGTTTTAACTTTTGTAAGCTGCCTTGAGCCCCAAACTAGGGGGAAAAGGGGGAAGAGAATAAGATTATTGGGCCTAATGTGTAATAATTTTAATTACTATAAAATTACAATAAATTAATTACTATAAAACTAGCTAGCCTTCCCTGAACCATCTTGGCATGCAGAGGTAAGCTTCCAGATGTACATCGCTTGAGAGATAGGAACCACATACTTAAATAGGTGTTTCATGAACTCCCTCTCCAATCCAGATTCGAGGAGCAGGGACTTGATGTGAGTGAACTTCTTTTTAACAGCTAAAGGTGAGGAGAATGAGACCTGAATCTTCCCTTAGCCTCCAGTACAAGCTGTCATGTCCTCACAAAAATCATTGTTTGGAGAAATTTAGTGCATTTTTAAAGTGTAGGTCGAATTTATTTGGTTGGTAACTGCTAGATCAGAATGACTCCCCTTCAAAAATAATGGTGGTAGGATTTTCCTCCTTTTTGGGGGGTGGGGCAGGGTAGTTGATCTTATACAGATGCTGCCATTAGTTTTTTGTTTTCTTTTCCTATCATCACCTTTTACATTTAAAACTCACAGATCTCATTGGTATTTCTTACCAACTGTATTTCCTGGAATACCTTGGCAGCTAGAACACATCATGAGCAAGAACACATAGAATCACTAGCTCTAGCTGCTGGAATATCCACTACAGCAACCCATTGGCGTCTCTGAGGAAGGATGATCTGAATGGATTCCCTGACTCCTATAGTGAAGAATGGATGCCACAAAACAAAAATTCACCAAGTTGCCTGAACATGACATTGGGAGGTGGTTCAACAAAAATATGCTTTGTATATCCATACCACCCCACCTGTCCTCTGAGCAAATTCCCAAACAAGAGTCATGCCCTTGGTTCTGCCGTACAGGTCGGGCCAATGACCATCAAAGATAAGCACATGGATATTATTGACAGCTATGCTTCAGTATGAATGGTAAAGTTCTCCTGGAGTTCTCCAGCATCATACTTGAGATAAACCACTTCATCTATTTAGTCATGACTGCTGCTAGGCAACAGGGTGAGCAGTATGCCAAGAGCAATCTATCTCTTTGGCCCCTGGCGGTACAGACCTCACAAGCCAACCAAAAGAAGAAACGTTTCCTGGTGAAGAGACCATGTCTCTGTGGATCATAGCAATTCTTCCCCTCCCAGCCTTCTGCCTTATTTTATGGTATGTGATATACTCATGTGGGTACAGCTTTATTAAGTCACTCTCTCACCCAACTTGCTCACTCAGTTCTCAGCATGACTTTCTGGGTTTGCCCATTCAGGAAGAAGCAAAATCACTGGAAAACAGTGCCCCCAAGGTGACTCAGAGGGGCACCATGGTTGATGGTATCAAAAGCTGCCGAGAAGTCCTGCAGAACCAACAGGGGCACATTCTGCTGTCTAACTTCCAGACCAAGATGATCAAAAGAATCTCTCCCATAGCCATGCCTGAAACTAGACTAAAACTGATCTAGATTCATCTAGTCTTAACAAATGAAATGTGTGAATTAAAGCTTCTTCCTTACCACAGTGTTATCACACAATCCTCTAAAGGTTTGAACAGAAAAAAAATGAATGTCAATACAACAGCACTGAGCAAACACCAGTGCAAAGAACATAGAATAGAATAGAATAAATAGAATAAAGTTGTTCACAACAGGAAGGATATAGAAAATAACCTGTGCAAGAGAATTAGGAAGAGAAATCAAAGGTAGGAAGTGAGAATTAGTAATAGAACAGTCAGAGCATGAAGTAATCAAAGCCTGGAGCAGAGTTTTGGCAGTATTAATGGAGAAAACTGAATGAAATATTATGGTGGTTGAAGAGTTTAGTAACAGACTTAATCTGGACAGAATTATTACACTATAATAATATAACAAGAATATGTCAGCACTATATACAAGAAGATTTAGATTGGTTTCTCTTGAAAGATTGAAAAAGTCTTGGGGATTTTTTTCAGGCTTTTATTTTTAAGTGTACTGTGGTGGGTAGGAATCTCTTTTGTATTGCAATGCAGTCTTATATGTCTACTCAGAAGTAATCCCAACCTGTATCATTGGGCGTTAATCGCTGGTATATATAACACAGGTTCAATTAAATGATAGTAATTTTCATTTTAAAGTCAATTTAAAATGGTTACTTTTCTGCTTTTTTATATTTGCATATGTGACCTTGAAATGTTTGTTTGTTTGCAGTTGCTTGTTTTGTTTGTGTAACAAGCTTCTCCCTTTTTTCAGCTGGCACAATTTTTTTTCTTACACAACCTCTAACAATCTTTGGTTGCTGAGACTCTAAAGAATTTGCAGATGTAATTAAATGACTGAATGCAAAGAAAGTGAAATCAGAGAGTCAAGAAGAGGGTTCAGAAGTTTGATGTCCATTATTCAGCAAGGGAAAAAAAACAAAAGTTTTTTTGTGTGTGGTTTCTGCTTTGTTTCTGCAAAACATATTGCTTCCTGCTGCATAAGCAAAGAGAACAGAAAAGATGGTGGAGGACTTCAGCAAAGGGAAAGAGAAGCACTTGACAAGCTGCATTAAGGCTCCAAACTCCTGAATTGTGTAACTTCAGTGAACTAGCAATGGTAGCATTTGATGTAAATAATAGAAACTGGAGCCAGGGAAAGGCTTTTAGGACCGTCAGAGCACAAGCTCACTGATGCAATAAAGATTCAGAGAGATACAGCAGCACAGTTGGCATGTTAAAATTTTTAGCACTGTGCTGGTGTTCTGGAACATTTGATAAAAATAGCACCGGTGATGCAGTTTGTAAAAACTACTCAGCAAGGCAGGGTATTAAAATAACACAACACTTTCTTTTGGTGGGAGGAGAATCTCTAGAATTAAAACAGGAGAAAATGGAGAGAGAGAGAGAGAGAGAGAGCACATTCCCGCACACTTTGTTCTCATGCAAATTCCACCAGCATATATGGAGATTGCATGCACTGGGGAAAACAATTCAGCAAAGTGCACCCAAAAAAAAGATGACTGCATGCTGGTAATTTTCTCTGGAAGGGTATGTGATGTGCCCAAGAACAATTAGTGAGCTTTCATGGCCAAGTCAAACTCTGGCCTCCAGGGTTGTAGTCCAACAGTCAAACCACTATCCATGCTGGCTCTCTAAGCCTCACCTATCCTGGCACCTACTTTCTGTCATGCCTATATCCCTCTAGAAGTGTTCCCAAAGAGCCTCTGAACTGATGAGACTACTGTCTTCAGGAAACTACTCTCCTCATGTTATTTGGAACCTTGCACAACCAGGACTTGAAATCAGTTAAGAAGCCTCCACCAGGCTCCCCACTCCTTCCCACTAGTTGAAGAAGATTTTCCCTTCCACTAGTGGCAAAATGTGAGGGATTTGGCATGCCATTGGGAGTGGGTTTTCTGCCTGCACTCTGCCTCTCCCTTCATGATCTGGCTTGTGGTAAGAAACAAAACAGCCAAACAGAAGTAGTTTAATTCAGCTTCTAAGTGAACGGAAAAAGCAAGGCCTTAGAAGGGCTAAAAACAATAAAAATGCCCTTGCACCAAGGTATGTTTTTGAGGCTATCATTATGCATTACATCAGGAGATATTTATTGTTTTATTTAAAGTATTTCCATATTGCTTCTCAGCCTACAAGGGCTCCCAAGGCAACTAAAACAATGCAAAGATAAAAACATTTCTAAAACACATTAAAATACTATTTAAAAACTCCTAAAAGCAGTCTAAAAATGATGCTAGAATCCAGCAACCATTTCAAACGTCCTATTTATTTGCTTAAAAAAATGAATGGAGTGGAAAGGGTTTTGTTTTGTTTTGTTTGCTTAAGGAGTGAAAAAGCAATACTTTCGATCTACCATATCCACTGCAAACCATGGTCACCTAGCCTTTTTGCCCCAGTATTGGTCTGAGTTTTGGACTACAACACTAGGGAACAAAGTTTGATTCAGCCGTGGAAACCTTGGGCACATTACACACTCTCAGCCCCAGAAAACCCTGTGATAGGTTTATCTTAGGGTCACCATGTCAGAAATCACTAGAAGGTATCCAACATCTCTGCTGCCGCCGCCGCCACCACCACCACCACCACCACCACCAGCTCTGATACTGGAAATGAGTAAGAGACAATAACAAGCAACCCAGTTCTGCAACAGAAAGTGGTGGGCATGTCATGCATTAAGAACTCCTGTCCCTTCTTCTTCACTCCTACTCCCACCTCGCTACATTCATCTTATACAACAAACATGAGACAGGATACATTAAAAATAAAAATTAATGTATCATTTCCCTCTAACTGGTTAAGAAATTAACCCTGTGGAAACGCCCTAAGAATGACATTGGACAGTGAAGATATTCATTCCTTTAGGAAGATTCCATTCCCTTAGGAATGAAAACAGAGTTTTTCTCTTTCCCCCTTTTAACCAAATGTTCCATTCTTGAATTTAAAAGGACACACTCAACAGATCTAAGTTGGGGAGACAGTTCTTATGTCAGTGTTTTCTTGACAGTGGCAGATGATTTGTGGGCAGGAACTATTTAATCATGGTTTGTGGAAGGCATTGGCTTATTGATTATTAAATAGCACTGGGAGTTTGAAGTATAATCCAAAATCAGACAGAACAGCTCTCTTTCTCTCAACACCTATCTCTGTTTTCTTTGATTTGTTCATTCCTGGATGTTAGGGCAAAGCACTAGATCCATGCATATGTTGCACAGCAAAGGCAGATGTAAATTGGTAGTGGCTTCATGAGACTGCCAAGGTTACAAGTGGCACATCTGATGGAAGTCTCCTTTCCTTTGGCGAATATCAGTGAAGACTCAACTCTTCTTGAATTAGTTTCTGACAGCTGGCAGCACAGTGATTTCAAAGTTCTATCTGTTCATTCCATAGATAAAGGATTCAGAGCAGTCTACCTACTGATCTCCGACACAGGATCAGCTACACAATTCTTATTGCCATCCTAGTTCCCTCTGGACATACTCTGGAGCCTACCGATACATCACTTCCAGCAGGAATAGGAATGTGCGTGACTATAATGTCTGCACCTTTGGAAGCCTTTTTTCCACCCCCTTCACAACTGGTCCACGACCAGTTCCATCTTTTGTTACAGTTGACATGGTAAGATTTGTCTATTTCATTGCTTCCTTCCCCTAAATGTTCAAATGGTTGCATATGTTACATTTTTATACACTGTGTGATGATTCCTCCATTGATTAAAGGGTTATTCTATCTATATCTGTATCTCTATCTATATTTGTATATCTATATCCATATCCATGGATCAGTTGTGTAGGAACATGGAGGAGCGATTTGCCCCAGGCGGCAATGTTTTTGGGGTGTCCTGGCCCATAGACACGCCACTGCATGCCCTGGCCATGCCCTCATGCACCACAGCCACACTTCCTGCACAGTGGCCATGTTCCCCTCCACACACTCCAAGCTCTGCCACTGCCATGGATGGCACCTATTTGTGACTTATAGAGGACTAAGTCCAAATTATTCTCTACTGGCCTTGCACAGTAACCAAATTCCCTCCACAAAATCCATTTTTTTGTATGCTTCAGTCATCCAACCGTCAATTTACTGTCTGATAGGCAGCAAGGGAGCAGCAGAGAACTATCCAGGCATGTTCCTATTGCTGGATGCAGAGCAGTAACAACATACTGCAGGACCTCTAGAGGACCCCTGGAAGGTCCTGGAGGATGGCTTGTTGCTTTATGAGTTTGGGGGACAGTGGGAGGGGAGATTTTTTGTCGTCCCGCTTGGGCAAAACTTTAGGCTACATCTCCTGATAGTGTTGGCCTGTATCTAGGTCCGCATTTCTCAAGCTTCGAGGAGGAGGTTGATTACCACTAGGCTCTGTTGTTATAATGAAAGCAGCAGGATTAGATGTATTCTATTTCACCTCTACTCTCTGATTTCCCAAGATATGCAGAAATACAAACTCTGCATCTCTGAGATTGGAATTGTGCCCGTGGCATAGTAACAGATGAGCGGCTGCTGAGGGGAGAAAAAAAAGCAGTATACTATTTCCATTATACTGACTGAAAAAGCAGAAACTCTTCATTGTCTGTAAGCCAAGTTTCTGGCTGTAATTATCCAAGTCAGTTGCTCAGGAAATATCTTTATACTGATGCAAAATGAAGACATTTAACATTTAACATAGCTGTTAAATGCAGAAAACAGACAATACTCTTGGATTATTTATTTATTTATTTATTTATTTATTTATTTATTAATTATTATTATTATTATCTATAATATTATTATTTATATTGTTGTTGTTGTTACTGTTTTTATTATTGTTATCTCAGCAAATATAGAAAGTGCAATCCAGTCATGATCTTAAGATCACACATTTTCCTCTGTCAGCAACCTCTGGGCAACTTATGCATCAGGTCTCTAATTTAGTAGATGGTGGGAATGTTGCGAGTGTCATTTTATTCTGGATTTCAGCAAGGCATTTGATAAGGTCCCACATAACATTTTCATTAGCAAGCTGATTAGGTGCTGGATAGATGGGAACCCTCTCCTATGTAACCGTGATTTGTTGGAAAACTGTGCTCAAAGAACCATCATCACTGGCTGCACTTCAAACTGGAAGGAAGTCTTGAGTGGAGTGCCTCAGGACTATATCCCAGGGCCATTATTTTTCAACATTTTTGTCAATGACCTAGTGATGGGATAGAGGGAATCATCATCGAGTTTGCAGATGATGCAAAACTGGGACGGGTGGCCAACACGTTGGAAGATAGGGACAGAATTCAAAAAGACCTAGATAAATTATAAAATTGGGCAGAAATTAATAAAAAGAAATTCAGTAGAGACAAATGCAAAATTCTACAGTTAGGCCACAAAAAAAACAAATGCACAATTATAGGATGTGGAGATACATGGTTCAGCAGTACTACACATAAAAAGCCTTCGGGATTATTGTTGATCATAAGTTGAACATGCACCAGCAGTGTAATGCTGCAGCAAAGAAGGCAAATTCTATCTTAGCATGAATTAATAGAAATATAGTTTCCAAGTCAAAGGAAGTAATAGTCCCACTATCTGCACTAGTGAGGCTTCATATGGAGTACTGTGTTCAGTTCTGGGTGCCTCATTTTAAGAATATATACAATATATACAATGTATTATATATTGTATACATGTAATATATAATATATAATATACAATACAATATATACAATTGTATGACCTCCAGACATGACTGTGCTGCAACTCACATCAACTCTCACAACTGGCCATGCTGGCTACATCAGTCAGGAATTTCAGCCCAACATCTGAAGAGACAGAAATTAGTCTCACTTGCTATAGCCCTATTCCTTGGTGTTTGTCTCATTCCCGTAGGGTGCTATCTCTTTTTGTTGTTGTTGTTGTTGTTGTTGTATGCCTTCAGTTTGTTTCTGACTTATAGTGACCCTAAGGCAAGCCTATCATGAAGATTTCTTGGTAAAATATGTTTAAAAGGGCTTGCCATTGCCTTCCTCTGAGAGGATGTGACTTGTCCAAGGTCACCCAGTGGCTGAGTGGGGATTTGAACCCTGGTCTCTCAAAGTTGAAGTCCACCATTCAAATCATTATACCCAGCTAGATGAAAAACTCTGTATGGGTGTGGGTGCAGTTCCTAATGGCACCAGGCAATATACAAAGCATTCAGTCCAGATGTTTTCATTACTTTTTTGAAGGGGAATAAAACTATCTCCCACAGACTGGATTGATCTTTGTGCGGAAAAACTCTGTGGGATGAAGCAACTGAAGACCTCTCTCTCTCTCTCTCTCAATCTCTTTTATTTATTTTTTTCTCACCAAAAAGAAAAACATACCTTATTGCCACTTGAGGCAGTGGCCTAGCAGCTCTTATGGAGTTCCATTAAGGACAGTGCCCATGCTCTATCATGATCTCTGATGCCAAATGTTTCAGGTATTTAGGGATCTGCATGAACCAATGAATTCAAATGGCAAGAGATTCCACCTAAACATTAAGAAGAATATCTCGACTGCAAGAACTGTTCAAGAGTGAATGGACTACCCTTGGAGGGTGGAGAACTTCCAAAGAAGGAGCCTTTCAGGAGGGCTTCAGATATATATTTCTGCATAGCAGAGAGTGGGCCTAGATAGCCCTTGTGGTCCCTTCCAGCTCTATGATTCTATACATAAAGAAAAGTCATGAGTATCCTTACCTGGACTGATACAGTCCAGATCTAAGTTTATCACCCCAGTAGAAGTCAAAATTATAGCTTATCTTTTTATTAGTCTCAATTTGGGAGAAAAGGTATAAATAAAGATGAAGATGTTGGTGATGGCGGTGGTGGTGGTGGCAATGATGATGGCCTGCCTTTCTCCCATATTTTAAAAAACTTTAGAACATCACTTCAAAATACTGTGTTAATAAATACATTAAAACACACACTGTCATGATTTTCAGTTGGGTTCTATGTGCTTAAATTCCACTGGATCCTGTCCCATAGTTCTTTCTGCTTATCTGAAACTCATAACTGTGTTTTTCATTTCCCCATCTGTTGATGGAGAACAGTTTTGGCTTTACATATATAACACAGATACAGCAGCATTTTAAAGTCAAAGTGATGCCTCCTGTTAACTATCATTCCATCTCATGTTTACACAGTTACAGTGCCTTTGCTGATGTCAGGCAATGAAGAATGAATGTAATCAGACATGTCATACTTATTTTAAAATGTGTTTTAAAACACAGCACACCAAGAGCTCTGTAAAGCTTTTCTTTAGATGAGGCTCTTATATGAACACAGAGAAATGTATGTCCTTAGAAAAGGACAATGATGTATACAATAATAAAATACAATATAACACATATTAGCCGGCATCCTGTTCAGTAGATTCAAGATCACAATCTGGATTTACAACCTTGTAACTGTTGCAGATTCACATATATGGTTGTGAATGACCAGATGCAACCTCAAACTTACCTTTTCTGCCTGGCAGTGTCCAAACTGAAAAGTTTCCAATATGTGGCAGATTGGGGCAAGGATGTCTGGGAAAGGATGTGTTTGGCATTCTCTCAGTTGTGGGGTGCACTGGGACTCATACTTGCAGCAGATCCCCAGAGGGTCTCTCTCCAGTTTCCCATTCTCAATGTGTCCCGTAACTGGGACACTGCTGAGTATGTCATTTCCCAGTGCCCCAATCTGCAGCATCTTGGAAAGCCTTTGTTTGAGGTGCTACCAGTTGTTGTTGTTTTGTTGTTGTTGTTGTTGTTTTGGTGGGGTGTGTTATCATCAAATGTAACTGTGATGATATCATTGGAGTTACCTCTGACACTGTACAAGCTCAGCTATCCTATTGTTCATTAGGAGATATGACAGCCCTTATTAAGACAGCTCGCATTAAAATATGAATATAATCAATAAATATGTGAATATATTATTTGTATCATCGTCATCATCATCGTCATCATTCACCTCTTTTGTTTTGACTTTTTTAATATAATAATTTTTCAGTGCACATTTGTTCTAAATACTAGAAACATAAGGATAACTATTGAAATTTCTTTGAGTTTTAGCTGAAGGCCTTAAAAAAAAAAGAAGATGAAACTTTGTGTGACTTTCTGATCGAATGGCATTTCTCAATTAAAATTATAGAACAATTTTCTTAAGATTTTGAACTGCTAACAGCAATCTTAGCTAATAGACTTCAGGATGTGATAACAATATTAATTCCCATGAACCAAGTATGATTTAACCTGTCAATGACAGAAAGCAGACAGTTTTACATGAGCAACCAATCTGATTGTTTATAGAATCATAGAATCATAGAATCATAGAAATGTAGAGTTGGAAGAGACCACACAGGCCATCCAGTCCAACCCCCTGCCATGCAGGAACACCCTCAAAGCACTCCCCACAGATGGCCATCCAGCCTCTGCTTAAAAACCTCCAAAGAAGGAGACTCCACCACACTCCGAGGCAGCATATTCCACTGCCGGACAGCCCTGACCGTCAGGAAGTTCTTCCTGAGGTTCAGGTGGAATCTCCTTTCCTGCAGCTTGAATCCATTGCTCCTTGTCCTGGTCTCTGGAGCAGCAGAAAACAAGCCCTCTCCCTCCTCTACATGGCATGCCTTCAAATATTTAAACATGGCTATCATGTCCCCTCTTAACCTTCTCTTCTGCAGACTGAACATACCCAGTTCTCTAAGTCTATCCTCATAGGGCATGGCTTCCAGGCCCTTCACCATTTTGGTCGCCCTCCTCTGGACCTGCTCCAGCTTGACCATGTCCTTCTTGAATTGGGGTGCCCAGAACTGAACACAGTATTCAAGATGAGGTCTAACCAAAGCAGAGTGGAGTGGTACCAGTACCTCCCTCCATCTAGACACCATACTCCTATTGATGCAGCCGAAAATTGCATTGGCTTTCTTGGCTGCCACATCACATTGCTGACTCATGTTCAGCTTGTGGTCTATTAAGACTCTTAGATCCCTTTCACACATACTGCCATCCAGCCACGTGTCCCCCATCCTATATTTCTGCATTCCATTTTTTCTACCTAAGTGTAGGACCTTACACTTCTCTCTGTTGAATTTCATTTTGTTAGCTTTGGCCCAGCTCTCCAATCTGTCCAGGTCATTTTGAATTTTGATCCTGTCCTCTGGTGTATTAGCAACCCCTCCCAATTTGGTGTCATCTGCAAATTTGATGAGCATGCCCTGTATTCCTTCATCCAAGTCATTGATGAAAATATTGAACAGCACTGGGCCCAGGACAGAACCCTGTGGCACCCCGCTAGTCACTTCTCTCCAGGATGAAAAGCAGCCATTGGTGAGCACCCTTTGGGTTTGGTCAGTCAACCAGTTACAGATCCACCTGACAGTAGCCCTGTCCAGCCCGCATTTTACTAGCTTCTTTGCAAGAATGTCATGGGGAACTTTGTCAAAGGCCTTACTGAAATCGAGATATGCTACATCCACAGCATTCCCTTCATCTATCAAGCTAGTAACTCTATCATAAAAAGAGATAAGATTAGTCTGGCATGACTTATTTTTGAGAAATCCATGTTGACTTCTCGTGATTACCGCATTGCTTTCTAAGTGATTAGAAACTGACTGCTTAATGATCTGCTCCAGGATCTTTCCGGGTACTGACGTCAGGCTGACTGGGTGATAATTATTTGGATCCTCTTTTTTTCCCTTCTTGAAGATGGGGACAACATTTGCCCTCCTCCAGTCTGCTGGAACTTCTCCTGTCCTCCAAGATTTCTCAAAGATTATAGCAAGCAGTTCCGAAATGACCTCTGCCAGTTCTTTTAATATCCTAGGATGCAATTCATCTGGCCCTGGAGACTTCAATTCATCCAGTGTGGCCAGGTATTCTTGTACCACCTCTCTACCTATTATGTGCCGCATTTCCCCTGCTTCCTCACCTGCTCCCCAACCGCCAGGTTGAGTGCTTGTATCCTTCTGGGAAAAAACTGAGGCAAAGAAGGTGTTAAGTAGTTCTGCCTTTTCTCTTCCCCCTGTTAGTAATTCGCCATCTTCTCTGCGCAGCAACCCTATCGCCTCATTCTTTTTCCTTTTGCTGTGGACATATTTAAAGAAACCCTTTTTATTGTGTTTAATGTCTCTGGCCAGCCTAAGTTCGTTCTGTGCTTTAGCCTTTCTGACCTTCTCCCTACATCTCCTGGCTACTTGCTTAAATTCTTCTTTGGTGGTTTCCCCCTTCTTCCATTTCCTGTACACGTTTCTCTTAACGCTTAGCTCAGCTGAGAGTTCTTTAGTCAACCATTCTGGTTTCTTCAGATGCCTTCCATTTTCCCCCCTTATTGGCACAGTTTTAGACTGTGCCTTCAGTATCTCCCTTTTAAGCAACTCCCATGCCTCCTGAACTCCTTTCCCTTTCACTATTCTTGACCACGGAATTTCAGCCAGCAGCTCCTTAAGTTTACAGAAGTCGGCTTTTTTAAAATCTAAGATGAGTGTCTGGCTACACTTATCTTCTCCTTCCCACTGAATGCCAAATTCCAATAGGGCATGGTCACTCCCCCCTAAACATCCAACCACTTCTACCTCATTAACAAGGTCATCCCTATTGGTCAGGATCAGATCTAGAATATTTGATCCCCTTGTGGCCTCTTCCACCTTCTGGACCATGAAATTGTCTGCAAGACAAGCAAGAAACTTGCTGGACCTTGCTGTCTTGGCAGAGTTTGACTGCCAACATATATCCGGGTAATTGAAATCTCCTATTATTACTGTATCTCTCCTTTTTGAATGCGCGGTCATTTGGTTGAGGAAGGCGTCATCAAGGTCCTCAGTCTGGGCTGGAGGTCTGTAGTAAACCCCCACCAGAATATCCCTATTGTTTCTCGCTCCCTTAATTTTTACCCAGATGCTCTCGACCTGGCTTTCTGGGTTTAAGTCATGGATCTCTTCACAGGTGAAAACATCCTTGACATACAAGGCTACTCCTCCTCCTTTCTTGTTTGGTCTATTTCTACAAAATAGGCTATACCCCTCTATTCCTACATTCCAATCCTGAGACTCATCCCACCAGGTCTCAGTGATGCCTATCAAATCGTATTTATTTTGTTGTACTAGGAGTTCAAGTTCATCTTGCTTGTTTCCCATACTCTGCGCATTAGTGTAGAGACACTTAAATCCCCGGATACTCACAAAAGAAAGTCATTTTGTTTTACTTGATGCAGGAAACCATGTGACATAATTTACTGGATGTTTGTCTAATCACTTCAAGATAAAATGGTTTCCCCCAAATAATTCTCAAATAAATCTCTCTCTTAAGGAACAAATATTTCCAATGGAATCATTTCAATTTTTCTTTTCATTTAGATAGATTAAAAAACCCATCAGGTTCCCCCTCTTCCTTTGATATTTAATTTATGCCTGAAATATTTAGAATGCTATCAGATTGTGCCCCATTGCATGGTTATGTACACGAACATTTCAAATACAAGATAGTTCTGCTTGTGGATGATGTGTTAATCGTTATCCACAGTCTGATGTTTCCACACTGGAACTGACAGAACTATTTAATAGTGCTAAGCACTATCAATTCACATGAATTTGATCATATACTGTAGGTACTATTAAGCCATTCAGTTTATTTGTCAGTCAGTCATTTTGCTGGTATCCAGATTTTATTGCATATCTTGGTATATTGGTCTCTGGGGAGGAATATTTCTGAAATGACTGTGCTGAACTGGAACACATGGTTGGCTTAAATATCTCTTGATGTGGGGAGATGGATATCATTGAATTTACAAATCTAAGATAAAATTAACATACTCGGGATGACTCTTTTATCTTTTATTACAGTTTGTATGTTCCATGTGATTTTCTTTCTTTCTTTCTTTCTTTCTTTCTTTCTTTCTTTCTTTCTTTCTTTCTTATCTAGGCAACTTTCCTACATCATTTTCTGCTTCCTGATCAACACGGTAAAAGAACTGAGGGACTTTCATGGTCCCTACATATTCTCTAAACTGGTGAATACACAGAGATTGTGAATAAGAACCGCTCATTAATGCATAACTATAGGTTTTGCATTCATAACTGCCTTGGCTAATTCTGGCCCTGGTTTATTTCTGCACAAATTATTTTCTGTAGGAGCTTGAGCTGTACCAAAACCAGGCAAAAAAAAAAAAAAAGTGTGAAATTCCTGCTTCTGTATTAATATTACTGCCTATGTTTCTCAAATGTCAGAAAGCCTGTTTTATGTAGCCAATATTTTTCCTAAAATACACACATCTTTGATGTTTTTTTCACAATGGGTGCATTTTTAAGCAGCGTTGTTCCCACCGGCTAAAGCATTTCATGCACATTTTCCCAAAGACACATGTTTTCGGTTGGTTATATCTGTTTGCATAATGTCATCGTGAACTGGCTTTATTTTCATTTTTTTCTTATTCTTTTATTTACTGTCCCTTCCCTTTTCCTTCCTGATTTTTTTTCTGTATGAAAAAAAAGAAAAACTTTAGGGAAAAATAGCAATTGGCTATTTATATACCTAAAATCCTAGGTATGAGTAGAACATGGAACAGAACTAGTGCAGATATGAATATGTAATTATAAAAACCATTTGTGACAGTTATGGTGACCCTTACCAAGTTTGGCTATATGCTCAAGAGCTGATCTTGGTTTTTATGAAATGGGTTCTACTTATTTCCTGAATATACCTCTAAATAATTTGCATTTTTATTTTATGTGATATCATGGAGAAACTAGTAGAGGAACATGTGATACCTTTAGGATCAAATTCATTCCTTCTTCAATAGTCTTGGTCTTCTGAAGCAGACTATTTTGTAAGACCCAGCCATACAGATCACACATTCACTAAATTAAGAGAGAGGGAGCTGCTGCGCTGTTATCAGTTCACCACTGTATTCTTTATCGGTGCATATTTTGTGAAGGTACTAGAAAGCACAGAGACAGGAGATGGTTTCTCAGACTGAAAACATTTTAAAAGACAGAAGGTGCTGCTTTTTTTAAAAAAAATGTATCTCAGTGGGAATGCAACATGACAAATTATACTGCGGCTTTGATAATATCAGTTCAGACGAAAGATAAAAAAGACAGAATGGCACTGTAAACTAATCCATACTGTTCTCCAGTGGGAAAACATCAAAATGTTGAAGAAGTATAGTATCATCATAGAAGAGCCAAAATATTTCAGACATGTTGTTAACATATTTCTTAGTATTCTGGGGTTAATAGAACTAACAGACCTAGTCATGTTCCTGAAATATAGCCATGCAGTGAAATCTAGTTGCATCGTTTTTTTATTTCACCTGTTTTTTTTCCTGTTTTATATTTTATCTGTTTTTTTTTCCTAAAGTCTTTCAACTTTTATATAAAATCTCCTCAAATATTCATAGGAAAAAAGAAATAAAAACATGCATTTTGGATAATAGAGTCACACTATTAGAAAGAGAAATACAAAGATATTTTTAAAAAAAAACTAGTGAAGGCATCCCAAGTACAAATGAATGTGAGCGAACTAGAATTATTTGAACATTTAGCTTTTGGACTTTAAAATGAATTTTCCCTACACCTAATATTAATTGGTTTGATATGAGCATTCTTTAAATGGCATTAGGAAGGTTATTTTATCTCACTATAAAGATTCCTGCAAGAACAAAACTTCTCCATACCCTAGTTTTTCTTCCACCTTCATGGAATGAATATGCTGCATGTTACATGTTTATTTACAATTGCATTTGAAGTACTCACAAAATGCAATATACTACTGATATCAGGCAAAAAAAGCACTGGCAATACAATGGAAACGGGGAAGATTTAATTCAACAATAGGAAGGTGGGATTGTCAGTCTTGGTTGTACGTGGTAGCCTTGGCAGGTTAGAGACAGCCTTTGTCTCCAGCTGTATCCACAAAATAGCCCACTGTGTCTTAGCCAGTCCAGGAGTCATTATACCAAGGCAGGAGTCCAGATACATGATGCCAAAGTGGGGTAAGACACAGAGCTTTTAGTTATAGCCAGTCAAAATCTCAAGATCACACAAATGCACTGACAGTTGCAGAGACGGAATTGTTGCAAACAACAAAGACTCCAGGGAGCTGCTAGGAGATTTAGAGGCAGCTGCCTCTGGCCACCAGGTGCTTAATGAGTCAGCTTTTTCTATTTAACAGATGCTGGCATGTATGAAGCCTCCTTTATATTTTCAGCAAATTTCAAAGGATCAACATCTCATGCTCAACATCTGCCAAATCCTTCTGAGGGGAAGGCCCCTCAACTATTTCATCTCCCCAGTTCTTCAGACTCAGAGGCCGCTGTTATCTGGAGCCATAAACTCCTGGAAATCAGACAAATCTGTACCACAGTCTTCAGATTCCAGCAGGTGAGTTATGACAAATTTCTCCCAAGCAAGGGGGGTTGTCAGGTCTCGGGGCCTTGATTCTCTAGTTTTCATGAGTCATCTCTAGATGGGAGGCAGGGATGTAAATACTCCAGTTTGAGTGGGCTCTGCTCCGATCAAGACGAAAGGGTTGAGTACAAATCTCCAGTTTACCTGCTCAAGCAGCAGCCTGCTATGTACGCAAGGTTTAACTGATTTGTTACTCCTACTTGCAAAGACTCTCCAAGGCATCTATGTGCTCCCTCCCTCCTTCCTTCCCAGATTTTGTGGTGCCAGGGCTCACCATCCAATTTGCATTGCATCTACCTGGTTAGAAGCAAGTAGGCTTTAATAAATTAAATGTCCCATCTTCTGCCTCCCTCAGTAAGTAAAAAGGAATTATCCTATTTCACCTTAATCTCTTTAAGCGAAGATTTTTGCCTTAATTTTCAAACAGGAAAATATGGTTTCAATGTGTATGCCTGAATGACAAGCTCTGAGCCACTGAGATAGGTATTTAATGGACAACATTTAATGGCATCACCCAGAATCTCAGAAACCTCAGGACCTGGGATGGTCCTGAACTGACAAGTCTGCACACAAGTGTGCATAATGCTACTGCCTGAAGGTGTTTTCTGCCCTTAAGTTTGTGTTTCAATTGAACTCCAACTGCCATCACCTGCCCAACGGTCTAGCAGATGGTAGAGGTTCTCTTGGGGCTCTGGTGTTGCTCAAAATCTTAATAATAATAAATGATTTAGATGATGGAATAGAAGGCAAGCATATCATATCTGCAGATGGGATAGGGAGGTAGCTAATAGCACAGATGATAGAATCAGAAATCAAAGTGACCTTGACAGATTGAAGAATTTGCCGTATCTAACAAAATGAATTTCAACTGGTATAAATGTAAGATACTACAGGTAAGCAGGAAAAATGAAGTGCACAAATATAGGATGGGTGACATCTAGCTGGAAAGCAATATACCTGAGAAGGATTGAGGAGTCTTAGTAGACCACAAATTAAACACGGGTCAGTAGTGTGATGCAGCAGCCAAAAAAAGCGGATGTAATTCTGGGCTGCATCTACAGGGGTACAGTGTCAAGATCAAAGGAAGTAATAATATCACTTTGTTCTGCTTTGATCAGACTTCACCTGGAATACTATGTCCAGTTCTGGGTGTCAGAATTCAATAAGGATACTGACAAGCTGAAATGTGTCCAGTGAAGGGTGAAAAAGATGATCAAAATTTTGGAAACCAAGACTTATGAGGAATGGCTGAGGGAGCTGGATATGTTTAGCATGGAGAAGACTGAGAGAGAACAGCATAGCCATCTTTAAATATCTGATAGGATTTTATGAAGAAGATGAAGTAAGCTTGTTTTCTGCTGCTTCAGAGACTAGAACATGAAGCAATGGATTCAAATTCTGCCTAAACGTTAGGAAGAACTTTTTTACTATAAGAGCTGTTTGACAGTTAAATAGATTGCCTTCAAGGGTAGTGGACTCTCTTTAAATAAAGGTTGGATGAGCTTCTTTCAGGAGTGATTAAGTTGTGTATTCCTGCATAGCAGAGGGCTGGACCTGATGGCCCTTGTGGTCCCTTCCAACTGTCAACATTGGTCTCCAGATGAGTTCAGGTAGCTTGAGCTTGCAAACAATGAACTAGGAAGAAGAATGAGTATGTCTGTATGTTGCTTCAAGTTGCCTGTCAAGTTATGGCAACCTCATGAATTTAATACGGTTTTCTTAGGCAAGGAGTACTCAGAAGTAGTTTACAATTGTCTTCCTCTGATATTTAGTCTACATCTCTGGTATTCTGTGGTAGTCCGCCACCCAAGTACTAACCAAACCTGATCCTGATTAGCTGCCAAGAAAAGAATGAATACCTACTTAGAAAAGGAGATGTGATTATTAAAACCAAATCATGCCATACCAGACTAGCTATTGTTAATAAAACAGCAGGGAATCAATTTATACTTTCATCACACTTCTTTTTTTTTCTCTAGCAGCAACTCTGTCAGGAGAGGATAAAAAGAACAAATGGAATACTAATGATTTTCCCTTTTCTCTTGTTTGTGTTTTGTTAATTTCTATACCACCTCTCTTTTCATTATTGCTTTTTTACTAAGCAGAGCAACTAAAATGCATTTTAGCTCTTTTTTTCCCCCTGCCCGCTTAATCCTCATGTTTTCATATAGATAAATCTTGTATAATTAGCTTTAGCTCTGGGAAAATTGTTGTGCCTGAAGGGAATGAAATGATGCATTACTTTCAAGTGAGAGGAACTTAAACAGCAGCATGCAAGCAACAAACGCTTTGCACAGTAACCCATACAAAAGAACAAGTCCTTCAGTGTTTACAGCTGCTGCTTTCATAACAGGTGAGCAATGATAGAGAAAGTAGGGTACAGGCTGGGGAGAAGAGAACACAAGACTAATCCAGAGAGAAGAGAAACCACACCATAGCTCCAGTGGTTATTCACAACAGCCTCCACTGGCTAGCATTGGCTAGTAATGTAATGACATCAACATGGTTCCATGCTGGTTGGTTACTACACAGTATTATACAGGTGCACCATGATGGCTTGGAATTTCCCATGTTGGGTCATCTCATCTCCTTTCCTCTCTCCAGTATCATCCACCAGTGTGTACTTCAGCAGACTGCTTCTTTTGCTTTGCAGACCTATGCAGGGAATTTCATTAGAATTTCATTTCAACCGTTTCATTATTATTTTTTTCCTTGCCTGTGTGCATTCTAGAGCTGCATAGAAATGGCTTCTCAAAATTCAACAGGGTTGGATGCAGAGAAATGGACTGGGGATGACATTTCAACATATTTCTCCTGGGGAAGGAGAAATTCAGCAACTTCTGTATTTTATTTTATTATCACATTATTTGTCTGACCACAGTCCCCCTCCCTTTTTTTTTTCTTTTCTACTTTTCTTTATTGCACCATTTTACATTCTCTTACATTGTCAGAAAGGGCTGATTTGGTGGTCAACTTTGGGGGCTGGAAATATATAGAGAGAGTACAGAGCATAACCTATAGAATATAACATACATAGTACAATGTAGAAAGCTATATGTATTAAAATGTGTGTGTGTTACTAGGAACAAAGTGATAGCCTCATTCCAGGCAGAAACCCTACTCAAGTGTAAACAAGGTAAGAAAGCATTTAGCAGATTTGACTTATAATAAACTCCTAACAGGTAAAATGGCTGATGTAATCTGATGGAAAGCAGTCAAAAGCTAAGATCTAGCCATATCTGCATTTCTTGGTATGATCTCCATTAATCTGATTGGAAGAGCAGATTCTTGACATAAATAGAATACCATCAGCACATTTGGTTTGATTAGACCAGAAAGGACAGCTGATAGGTTGGTCAGAGGCTAGGGAGAGAATAAAAGAAGTCGAGAGGAGATAGCAATGAAACTGCGTGGGGTATCTGCAACGTATGAAGAGAAGGTTGCAATGTAGCCTCCAACCTGATAATACTTTTCCTAATTGATAGACTGCCCAGACAGGCTGATAGGTGGACCCTCCATATCTGCAGGCTCTGGATCTGCAGTTTCCACCAACCACAGATCATCATGCATAAAATGGCAGTGATTGAACATGAACACACAGAAGTATCAGTGCACATGTCACCACCATTTTATAATTTGGGCCATGAGCATTCATGTTTTTTGGCATCTGTGGGAGGTCCTGGAACCAAGCCCCCACAGATTCAAAGGCTTCATTGTATATTACCTATTATGAGTGTAACAGATGCCCACGGTAGATATTTATAGATAGGTAATGGATGCTGTTGGATTTAACAGTGCCCAAGGATGTTAACCCCTTGAATGCATGTTTAGAGATGTGTAGTTCCTCAACATATGAGACAGTTCTTCTAAACAGATAAATGAGTAAGTTATATTGTTGGTGATAATGTTCCTGAAAGTGTTAGCTATCAAGAAGCCTGATAAAAAGTCAAAGATTCTTATGAAAGTGTAACATCTCACTTGCTATATCCTGTAACATAATGCCTGTATCATGCCTTGCATGCAATGCAATGTAATGCAATAAAGTAATGTGTCCAGACACTAACATGCCTGTGTTTTTCCTTAAGATGACTGTATATGTTTGTATGCTTATGTGTATAAAAAATAGGCTAAAAGACTATCAGAGAGCCTGCTCATTTTCCCATATAAATATCCTGAGAGTCCAATACTTAAGAATGCTCAAGTGGAGTGTTGTTGTTAAGTCTGCCTGTGTAGATTTCACCACCATCACAAATTGGGCACCCAAGTGGCCAAATGGGATAATGGGATTCCAGACAGAATACAGATTATCTGATAAATTGCAAAGGACTATCAATCTCCTAGTCTAAAGAGATGGGGTGAGAAACCTTTTCTTATTTCACTAGACCTTACACTGTTTTAAGAGAGAAAAGCCACCATAAAACATTTTCAGAAAATTGTACAAAATCATCTTCTTTAGGTTATAAAAAGGAAAACCACAGACATTTTCTCAGAATTTTTTAGAAGACTATTTACTATAAATCTACTATAGAATAAATATGGGAAAACTGCTAAATGAAGGTGTGCATGGATTTGTGCAGTAGTCCATTTGTGATAGAGTAGAGGAAAAGAAATAGGGGAAAAAATGGTACTAGATCTACTATCTACACAATCCTCACAAAATACTCTAATGCACAATCCATACAAGAAAGATTTACAATATGTCCAGATAACAGACTGTGACAAGATACCAGGGAAATACATGCATATTTGATACACACTTTTGTATTTTCTTAGCACACAAATGGTAGAAGCAGCATAGTGCATTTTATTGTTCATTGAAAATGTGATGGAACAGAATATCATCATTTTAATACATATTCAGCAGCAGTTGACATTGCTAAAATATTTAGTTATTACTAGGCTTGGTAAATGAATTTGTATCTTTCAGAAAGAGTACGAACAAAGAACCAGCTTCCTCACAGAAATTCTTACCCACTGGAGAAGCTTCTCCACCCACCAATGTTAGGTGTTTTTCTGCATCGTACATGCATAGGTGTTCTTGGATGAGAACTCTTTATATATGATGAAGCTCTCATTAACAACTGTGAAACTATGGCCCTTTTCAGGTATTCTTGAGCTCACATGGTGAGTTGAGAAATATGCTTGACCTATCATCCAGACCAGCAACCATGTGCTGGAAGAAGAAGAACTCCAGTTCACAGGAAACCTGTGGTATATGTGGTAAGTATCTCATGGGATTTAAAGACCTGAACATACAAATTTCATATTTACATGGAAAGCACAGGCTGGACAATGGTAATGGAAAAGAAATGGCTGTAAGCCTCCTTTAGTCCTGTGCTGGGAGAAAGGATGGGTGGACGGATAGATAGATGGATAGGTGGATGGATGGATAGATAGATAGATAGATAGATAGATAGATAGATAGATAGATAGATAGGCAGACACCACACCCCCATCTCTCCTCACATCACTTTAAATGCATGGTGGTTTTAACACCTGAAGAGGGCTTATCCTGTCCTCAAAGCCAGGTGCTCTGTGGGTGCCTGCACAAAAATTCTTTTTTAGAAATTATCTATGCCTAGAACGGGAGAATAAACTCTTTGGCTAAAGATCATATTGGCTGGGAGATTTGCAGGGTCATAGTGAAGACCAACAGCAACATGCTTTTCCAGCCTCTGCTGTTTTCTCCTTCCCCCTTTTCTCCTTTCCAGATGCAGTTTGATAGAGCAAGTTGAACATAAAATGGGTTTCTGCCATGGTTGGGCTGGGTCAAAGGCAGACAAATTAAAGTTGACATTGCAAGTATACAGTATAATAATTCATGTATGTGGCACCATCTGCATTTATTTGCTATTTATTTGCCATTTATTTATCATGAGCTGGGAAAGAATTCTTAAAAAAAACATACACACAGGTGGCCATGATAGCTTATATTTAGTGTGCATGTTCAAAGCTGAACTGAGATAAGAGTCACCCATCACTGGCAGCTATGATTAATTATTTTATGCAACAGAAATTCAAAGAAAATTTCAAGAGGGAGAAATCTTACACAACTCCATGGGAAATGTAGTCTTGTCTTTATTTATTAAGATATTTCAATGGAGCCAAGCTTAAGGGAGAACACCTAATATTTTCCTTAACACCTTGCTATTTCTGCTACCACTTCTTAAAGCAGCTATCTCTTTAGGTTGTTGTGGGTTTTCTGAGCTTTGAGGTCTTGTTCTATTAGTATTTTCTCCTGACATTTTGCTTGCATCTGTGGCTGGCATCTTCAGAAGATCTGGTGGCATGGAAGTGAGACAGAGTATATATACTTGTGTAGTCCCCGGGTGGGAGGGAGCAATTTGCATGCATTACAGTTGGCCTGTGTGATGACCTATTGTTAAATTGGATATTCCCCAGGGTGTATTGTTAGTCAGGGGATATACATAACAGTGCAAAACGTGTTTATGGATTTCAATGGACAATTTCAACAGGAAAGAAGAAACTCGGAAAGCAAACAAGATTTGGCTACCACTACTGAAGAACACTGAAATCAAGACTCAAAAATATGCCAATGAACACCACCCAGACTCTGGAGGTCCCTCTACAGAGAATAATACAATGGGTTGCTAATGTACTTAACGCACTGTTATGCATATCTCCTGACTAAAGTGCATATCCCCTGACTAAAGTGAAGATCATGTAAAATTTGTAAAACCAGGACACTGCACAAGTGATTCTCATCAAGGTGAATGACTAACACATCAGGAGGAGGTCAAGTGTGCTCCTTGAAGAGATGAGGCAACAAACCCCTCCACTAGAGGCCTCTTCTCTCTAGCCACTCTACAGTGGGAACATCACTCAACCCCAGTTGAGCTCCCAAATGGCAACTTCAGCCATGATGTGCCACCAAGTACACCATACTATGGCTATATGCCAGGATCTTTTGTCTCACCAAACACCTAGGAACTAACAGAAACAACAGCAACATTATTAGGTCATAATACCATTTAAAGCTTAACAGGATGTACATACTTCTTCACAGCTGATGACTTTCAATGCCTAATGCATTGGATAGACTATGAGTCAAAATCCATCACAAAAGCCACAGAGGCAGCCCTGATCATGAAGGAATGGGTGCCAAACATAACTCCTTGCAGGCTCAAACTCTGAAAGGCCTTCAAAGTGATGGGTGAAAAGCTGACATGGCAAAAGAGGAAGCCCCGTCAGCTCTTCAACTTATGGTGACCCTGTGAATGACAGACCCCAAGAACTCATCTACTGCCCTGTTCAGGTCTTGTGGACTCAGGGCCATGGCTTTCTTGATTGAATCAATTCACCTGTAGTAATGGCTTCTCTCTTTTCCTAAATCCTTCCACTTTGCCAAGTATGATAATCTTTTCCAGTGAGTCACAACAGCTTCAGTTTGGTCATTTTCACTTTCCATGAGAGTTCAGGCTTGATTTGCTCTAGGACCCATTCATTTTTTTTTTTAGCAGTGTAAGGTTTCCATAGAACTTTCCTCCAGCACCACATTTTGAATGAGTTGATTTTCTTATCAGATTTCTTCACTTTCTAGCTTTCACAACCATACATAGAAACTGGAAATACAATGGCATGGGCAAGCCTAACCTTAATAGTCTGTCATGATATGTCCAATGTATGACAGTCTCAATTTAGTCATCTTGATTTTAGGGAGAGTTTAGGCTTGATTTGCTCTTGGATCCATTTATTGGGCCTTTTTAAGCAGTCCATGGTGTACATAGCTTTTATAGAAATTGGAAATATAATGTTATGGGCAATCCTAACTTTAGTATTTTATGTAATATCTTGACTCTTCAGGATCTTGTCTAATCACTTCATAGCTGCCCTTCCAGTCCTAGTCTTCTTCTAACTTCTTGACTATAGTCTTGGTTTTGGTGAATGATTGAGCCATGGTACAGGACATTATTCTGACTGTCCTTGTCAGTGTGTAGCAAGACCTGTTCCAGATAGCAAGTCTGTTAAGGAAATGCCCAAAGAAAAGAAGCAAGGTTGTTAATAGGCCATACAATCGCACACTTTGATATGGTTTAACTGGAAAATATTAAATGGAATTAATATAAACTATATTATGCTATGGCTGCATGGCCCTGCTGGCTAAAAGGAAATGCTGGGCGAATATGTGCATTGCAAAACTAGATGAGGAAAGACCTCAAGGCATCCCCAGGTGAGGAAATCACCAGGAGAACTTCAGTGATAATGAACTTATGATTGGCCTTCAGTGCCTCAACCTTTAGTGATAGTAGCATCTGTGATGTGCCCACAGGATGGCTGATTGTCTTAGTCCCTCTTCCTCTGACCACCAAACTTCCCTTTTGTTCCCACACCTGCCCAGCCATCAGCAAACTATCAAGATTCCCATTAGCCTTTTGTCACCTAACACTAAGACGATTAACTCATTCTGGACCCCATTGTCCATTCTCCAAACTCCATTGTTTACTCTGCCAGAGAGCTATTAGCCTCTTCACCCTCCAGATAGAAAAAGAGTATTTAAATCACAGTTTTGGGCTAGCTAACTTGCAGTACATCGATTGCTGGTTGTCATTCTTCCACTCCAATTTTTGTTAATGTACTGTCCTTAGACTCTACCTCTAAGCCACATTGCTTCCTTACTTCTCTGTTGGACTGATAAATATCACCCACATTGCCCTAAACTTTTGCTATCCAAAACTTTCCTCCCTTTTTCCTTCAGTTAGCCTTGTGTGATTGTGAGACTGCCTGGATCTTGTGCATGGTGATTGTTAATTCCTGCAATAAAACAAATAAATTTGCTTTTAGATCTCTGGCTGGTTCTTCTCTACATTAGTACCCATAGACATAGGTGTAAAAGATTTCATAAGGTTACTCCCCCACCCCATTGCAGGCCTAATTCTTTAAGCTAATATTCCCCATTGTTCCACAGAGCTACTGGCATCACAGGTGGACCCCTGAGTCACCCATATTTTGGGGTAAGAAGTTAGACATGATGCACACATTACCTAGAGTGTCTGGGCAGAGTGGCATGCCTGAAGACTTTGCTGCTGCACGTATATCAGGACTACAATACTTTGTGTCTGAATGTAAAATAATGAGTGACTTGCTACTAGAAGGCAATGATTTGAAAAAAAAAACCTTGTGACATGACACTGCATGACACTACGGATGTACTTTTGGATTGGTTTTCCCTTTTCCCTCTGCCAGATTTGACAGTTTTTACAGACAGTTTTTATAGACATTACTGTGACAGAAATTCTTGCTGTTCTGGGTTTTCATTCACATCTAAAGGTTTAATATTATGGGAAGATAACAAGAATAGAAAATTTGACAGATAGAAAGATTTGGTCTAGTAGTTCTTTTTAAGATCATGTCATCCTGAACTAAATAGTCTCTGGGAAGAACAGAAAGGAATTGTATGGCTCTCTGAGATGTGTAAATGCTTGGATTATTGCCTTTCCACTTGTCCTAAATATATAATACAATAGATATCATCATAGCTATGATGACTTTTCCACTATACTCATGCCTGAGACTGTGGCCAATTAATTGTGTTCTAGATGACCACCCCTGGACACAGTAAGAATTAGGTATCCAGCTTACTTCTTAGAATCTGGAACTTTTCTTCAGTTTGTTTCTCCTCTTGACTGTCAGATTCAAAGCTAATTAATTCCTTGCTACTCTTTATGTACTTTAAAAAATCTCACAGAACTGCTTATGCTCTTTGTGGAAGATTTCTTTTCCCCCAGAGAAGCATGAGGCAATCTGTCAAGTTCATTTTTTCTTTTGTTATTAATAATTATATTAGAAGTTTTAAACAGAAATTATCAAAAATGTTTTACAGTCATCCAAGCAGCCCCCAAAAAGAGAGATAAAACAAATAACAAAATAAAAATATAATTAAATATTGATTAATTAATTACAGTATAGTCAAGAGTTCTCTACTGTCATTTTCTCTTCATAATTACATATCTTCTTCCTTCCATTGAGGAACATTTTAATTGTCCCGTAAAACTTATTGTCTATCGTTTGAAATTGTTATAACTTGAAGAATCTCCACAAAACAGGTTTGGAATGTGACCTGAAACTACCTAATAATCTAACATCTTAAATAAACTCTATTTCCCACATTAACATTCAAAAGTCAACATTTGCCATTGTAATATCTCCCCAGATATTCTTGAAAAACATTATAACCTTATCCCATTCCTTGACAAATTTTTTGAATTCTTCCTCTTTTAAAACATACATTAATTTGTTCATCTGAATCATATCAAATAATTTCATTTCCCAATGAGATATCGAGGGGATAGTTTCTTTTTTTCCACATTTGTGCTAAAATTATTCTGGTAGCTGTTGTCATATAAAATAATACTTTCCCTGCTTTTCTTTCCAAATCATCTTTCATAATAGTCAAGAGATACGGTTCGGGGGTCATTTCAAACTGAAAACCTAAAATCTTTTCTATTTGAGTGTGTACAGAATTCCAACATTTCTTCACGTTTTCACATGACCACCAACGGTGGTAAAATGACCCAATATCCTGCACATACTTCCAACACTTATTAGGACAATTTTTGTACATTCAAGACAACTTGTCAGGTGTGATATACCATTGATTATGCATTTTATAGATGTTCTCTCTAATATCTTGACAAGCAGTATATCTTAATCTCTTGGTCCAGGTCTTTTGCCATTGTTTTAGAGAGATTGGGTGTGATGTGTTTTGTGCCCATTTGATCATTGAGGTCTTGATTAGCTCATGTTTGGATTCTGTAAATCTTTGACATGACTTTGGATTTTCTCAAAGAAAGTATTAAAGCTAAACTTTTGTCTGCTGCTTGAAAACCACTTAATTTAAAGTCTGCCTTTATTTTTTCTTTGAGCTGCTTATATAGCAACAAATGACACTTCACCCCACTTTCTTGGAGTTCTTCTTGTGATTTAATTTTAATTTGACCTTGATATATCTCAGTCAAATCTTTGACTGTAAGTTTATTTTTTCTTACAGTCAAATTTTGATTTTTTTTTTTGGGGGGGGGTACATCCTGATAGACATGAAGTACTCGGCCAACTTTAGGAGAGAGACAAATGTGTCAGTTCTGTTGTCTCCTACATTTGATCTCTGGATATTAGGTAGATAGGTAAATTTTGATCAGAAAGGAATAAAATTGTCATGCATTCTCAACTTCTACTTCAAACCTATATACTTGCATAAATAAATCTGGTCTATTTATTTATTTATTTCCCACCTTTCTCAAAGTGCAGATACCAAGGAAGCTTACAACATAGGCTATTTCTGCAGGAGGCAAGGGAATTGCCCTGTGCCGTTACTCACCGGATCTTCTGGCTCCTCGGTCTGGTCCAGGGTGAATCGGAACAGTGCAAGGTCTTAGATCCGTACTGCTCCGGCTTCCAAAATGGCGGTTTCCGGTTGGTTGTGGGTCCTGACCAACTGCGAAGCTTGCCACACCTAAAGCCCGCCCTTTGTGGATCGCAGGCTCACATTGGTGCGAGCCTGCAAATCTGCACAAGAGAGCAGGCACGCAATGGCACGCTCCGGAAAAAAGAGAAACCTCTTTTTTCCGGTCTTTAAAAAGTACGCTGGAGGACCAGTTGGAGGCATTTTGGAGCGGACTGAGGTGCGGATCTCTGGTAAGTAGTCCAAAGCTAGTCCGCTCCGAGGTGCAGACGACCTCTGTAGAGGACGCACTGCACCATTTTAATTCCCCCATGCGGAAAAGGCCATTGATTACAACAGAACAGAGTGGGAAAAATAGACTGGTACTTTATCATTTATAACACAAGGTTTCTGATCTCATTAATATCATGTGTTACTATTGTTATGGTATTATATTAATGATGATGATGATGAAGAGATTATATTTATTTATATCCTACCTTGTTCAATGCAGCTCACATAAGTTAGAAGTCACACAGCTAAAACATTCACATCACATAAAAGTAAAAAAAATACATAAGTAAACTGGCAATAAAATAAAAACAATTCAAGCTATAACCACTAAAAATGTAAACAATACAGTACATGAGCAGCCTTAGCAGCTTGTTGAAATAAAAAGGTCTTTGCCTGCCTATGGGCCTTATCACACTACACTGTTATAGCACAATTATTCCACTTTAACTCCGATGGTAATATTGCATGGAATCATGGGATTTGCAGTTTAGGGAGAGACATTTAGAATTCTCAACCAGAGAGCTCCAGTGCCTTACCAAACTACAAACCCAGAATTCCAAAGGATGCAGCCAGGGCTGTTAAAGTGGAATAATAGCACTATAACAGTGTAGTGTGATGAGCATCTTTGAAAGGATAGCAGGGAAAGTGCTAATCTGACCTCTCTAGAAAAGGAATTCCAAAGTCTCAGAGCAGCCATTGAGAAGGACCTCTCCCATTTTCCCACCAGATGTACCTGTGAGGGTGGTGGCACAGAGAGAAGGGCTTCCTGATAAGATCTCAGGATGAGCAGGGTCATAGGGGGAAATACAGTCCTTCAGATAATCTGGATCTAAGACATATAGAGTTTTATAGGTTAAAACCAGCACTTTGAATTTTGCTCAGAAACAGACAGGCAGCCGGTGAAACTGTTGCAACAAGAGAATTGGCAATTATGTGCTCCTTGTAGCCAGCTCTGGTTAACAGTGCATATCCATATTATTGCTCTGGTATTGCTATGCATATTTGAATTCACTAGCATTAGAGAAACTGAATATGCCACATCTTTGCTTTTCTCTTATTGATTTCTCTTCTTAGATCTTGTTTGAACTCAATCAAGTGACTGCAATAAACACTGACTTAGCTTGAACTAAGTCAAACACATTAAAGGAATCAGTATCTGTTATCTATGATGCACCTTTCCCAGTCAAGCAAGCACTCTTACATTTTTACCTTTTTATAAACAAAGGAGATAAATACCCCAAGTCTATGGAACCTATTTGGGAACAAATTTCCTTCACAGTAGGGGAGCTCATTCCTAAACAAATATGCATAAGATTGCATGGTTGAAATCCTAAAAAAAGCTATGCACAAGCAGAAGTGGAAAACGAAGCCCGCACAAGCCATGGTGCCACAACTGGCAATCTGTCTTTAGCCAGACAATTTGCTTATCTGTTCAGAGACATAAGAATTTTTTGCACATGTGTTTTCAGAGGGTGAAGGATCCTGAAGGAAGGCAGAAGGAACAGGTTTTGTTGGTAAAGAACCAAAATTTGAGAAGGATTGTTGAGATCCCCATGCTTCCAAACATTCTGTCACTAAGCCATGGCTTTTTAAAAAATGGGAGAGGAACAAAATCGAGAAGTCAGTCTTCAGATTATCTTGTGAAACATTTAGACTATGTTGTATCCCCATACATTTCGTTATTACAATTTATGTATGTGTCTGTATCTCTTATAAGAGATTACTTTAACATCCGGTTTGCTAAAAAAAATGAATTACTGTGTCATGAAATGATGCTTGTCTAAAAAGTGTGTCACCAACATGACCAACATGGAAAGCTCTGCTCTACAAGATGCTCCCCTCCATAGGATGCATACTCACTTGACCCAAAAATGTTCATTCTTGGATAACTTTGTTAGTTATTTTTTGTCATAGAATATTCCTTGAGAGTCAGAGGTAAAATTTCTGTTACTGTGGCTTCTGTCATCAAAATTAGGCATATAGCTACCAATTTGCTGTGTAATTCTTGAATCCCATTATTATTCAATTATACCAAGATACGCTAAGTGTAACCCTGTGTTAATGGGCTCCCCCATTATCTGGGCAATACAGCTGAGGAGTCCTGTCTGTCCTCCAGGTAAATAAAGAATTAATAATGTAATTCCTAGGGTACATTTATTGGTCATCAGCATCTCAAAGAAGTGACAGAGATGGGGAGAGACAATAACCAGTGAAGACAATCACATTTGAGAAATGTGGAAGCTTTGAGATAATTCCAGGATGAAAGGTTACAAAAACATAGTGCCCCCAGGTACAAGAGGAAAACTTGAGAGACTTTGGGACTGATTGAGAGTTGAGGTGCTGCTCGCCTTACCAGCCCTACGAAAGCTTGGTCATGTTAGGGCTTATGTGTCTTTCCAACCTCTGCTGAATATAACTTTGACTGTTTTGTAACTTTGTAACTTCCCCTAAGTAATGCTTGAAAGAAGGTGCCTTCATGTACAAAGGAACATTTTGCTAATTTATGACTGCTTGCTAAGAATAAAAGATTTCCTCAGAAGACATTTTCTTCTCCACTCTCTCTTCAAAACAATTTTATTAGAAAGCCATTTAAGCCAGAAGATGGATTATCAGAATTATGGGAAACAGATATCAAAATAAGTAGTAAACAAATCTTAACAGTGGCAAAATAAAATTGTTAAGATTTAAAGAAAAAACTAAAAAGAAGGAGCAACGGTAAAAATTAATTGGGAGAAGTTACAGAACAACATAACAATTATCATATATAATAAAATATATGTCGTCTAAGTGCAGTCATCGATTTGAAAGGTATATATGTACATACAGGGTGAAAGTTTGTAAGGTGCAGAGATTTTGGTGGGAAATAATCAGCAAAATAAATGAAATAATGGAAAAGTTTGGAATTAAATGAAGAAAAATGTATAACTCTAAATGTAAAGAATTTGGGATTGGATAAAGATGAGGAGTAACTGCTGAAAAAAATGTGGAAGGCAGCCTAGGCTTTTATTGCATTTGGATGGAAAGATGAACAAAAATAGAAGGTGGATAGATGGCAATATTATAGTTTGGAATACATAATATATGATTTTATATTAGAAAGAAGAATGAGGTATAAGGGTCAGTCCAAAGGAGACAATTGGCTAAGAAAGTGGAATAAACTAATAGAAACTATTAAAGAAGAGGAGGGGTACAAAATTGTAAAAGATGCAATTAAAACAATTCTCCACATCAAGGGAAAGGGGTTTTAAATAACAATTAATTTTGTTCTCTAGAGGGGCAGTATAGTAATATAGTAATAGTAATGAGAAGATTAATAAACATTATATGTGTGTGTGTGTGTGTGTGTGTGTCATAATTTATTTCTTAGTCATATGTGCTAATTGCACAAAATACATTGTTTCCTTATATGTGGAGGTTTTTGTGGTGCTAAATTGATGTTTTTGATGCAAAATGGATGACTTTTGTGCAAAAAAACCAAAAATCCCATACCAAGGAAAATCCATGTCTCTGTCTGAAAGCAATGGAAACATTTTGGTGCAAAGTGTTTTTCATACAAAATCCTGACAGGTTTCACAGAATTCCACCCCTATATTTCTGCACAGAGTAACTCCTCCAAACCCTGTGAGGATTCCAGGTGAGAACTATTTGTTTACTTCTACAGCAAAAAGAAAACTACAGAAATCGTTATGAAGAACAGAACAGTTGAATATTTACATTCCTATCCTAAACAGGTTTATTTCTGAGGCTGACTAGTTGGATATATCCATGCACATGAATGATCATTATGTTGCAGAACAAGCAACATGAATTTTCAGACACATAAAATAATCTACTGCCCTGAGACAATGTATGTTATATGGAACTCTTTCAGTTGCATTGTGATGCTGCCAATAGTATCTTTTTCCATGAATAAAATGGCTAATTGTTTAAACAGACCATGTGATTACTTTGTAAACATTTGATTTCCATCTCTTTTTTACTTTGTAACCATTTTCAAAGAACACAAAATTATGTGCTAGTACCTCTGAGTTACATGTTGCACAACTAATGAAGTAATTTGGCTCTTTCAGCATTGTCTTCACCACAGATTTCAACCTTGTCCACTGTATATCCCAAAGCTGTCTGTGACTAGATATTATGCAACGTATTAATAATTTAAAACATATCATCTCAATCACGATTTTTTTTTCTGAACTACATCCACATTCATTAAACAACAATTACAAATTTACTTACTTTTTTTTTTTCACCTTTGAATTTCATTGATTCAGGTAGGAATCTACTTGTAGACAGATATTTGCAATAGATGTAATAGTTGCAGCAGACCTGATAGTTTAAAAATATCAAGTAAATAATGCAAGTCATCTCTAAAAAGAATCCACTGCCACAGCTGGCCTTACTTCAGTGGTCTGTCTCCAGCCTCTGTCTTTATGTAGCTCTGGTAGCCATAAAAGGGCTATGCTACAATTCCTGATCTGTATAATTCAGATGAAGATTTGCATGTGCAGGCCATTCTAGTCTATGTCTTATGACTTGCAGCATGTAATTGGCTAGACTTCCTTAACCATCTAGCTAATCCAGTCCTAACTCTCCCACTATATTGTATCTGATGAAATTTGTTATAGGTAAAAAAAAATTAAGTGGATGCCAAGGCTTGGGTCCTATACTGTGAGATAGATAGGCAGATGACAGACAGATGGATGGATGGATAGAGAGATGATGGATGGATGGATGGATGGATGACAGACAGACAGACAGACAGACAGACAGACAGACAGACAGACAATGAGGTCTGCCCAATCTCTGCTTCTAAGGTATGGCAGTAATGCAGCCCTGATTATGATAGTAGTATCAGTCCACAATGTCCCAATATAATCAGTGAATGAAATGCTCATGCCAGACCTTTTATTTTCTTTTATTTTGAAAATTTTTTATTAAAGATTTTAATTAAAAAAAAATTCCCCCTCCCCACTTCCAGGCTTATTTTCCAGTCGAATCTGCTTGTTTTCATTCCATTCATACATAATTACTACTTGCTCATAGAATTTGTTACATCTTACATCATTACACAGTTGCTTTTTTGCATTCCCTTGCTACCTTTTTTACAATACATTATTACATTGTCTTGCTACATTGTTACATTAGATCACTTGCAAACTTACTTTATTCTTCATTCTCTTCTTGTACTATATCTTTATCCAATCCAAAACTTCTCTCCATTCCCTTTCAAAGTTCTAGATAGGTTTATTTCTCAAAGAAAATGTTAACCTTTCTGTCTCTACCATATCCAGGACTTTTGATTTCCATTCTTCTATACCAACATATTTCCTTTCTTTGCAATATTGCGCACACATGAGCCTTGCAGCAGTTATCAAATATAACAACGTCTTCTGATGAGATCTTATTTCTCTTTGTTACCCAAGCATATTTAGCAAATAAAATTCTGGCTTCATTTCAAAATTTACATTATAAATTCTTTGGATTTCATCATGTATTTCCTTCCAGAATTTCTGTGATAACTGAAGCCTCTGCCAGAGCTGCGGATGATGAGATCCCTGTTGCTCAGGGTGGAGATGACGAGCAGCAGCAGCAGCTGTTGGTCCCTGTTGCTCTGGCTGAAGATGAGTCCTGAAGCTCAGGAGCTCCCCCTGCTGCCATGGATCAAGCAGGCGCGGACGTCCCTCTGCCTGCTCCTTTACAGCAACAGGGATCCGATTCTGTGCCTGCTCCTTTGAAGCAACAGGGATCCGATCCTGAAGAGGCTCTGGAGCCTGGGTCAATAAGCCCCCAATCAAGGCAGAGACTCGAGGGCTGTGCAAAGGGAGGCTTCCTTGGCTAAGTTTAAGAAATGGTGACTGGACACACCTGTGCCTGGGGCTATATAACTGCCTGCCTGGAAGCTTCCCTTTGCTTGTGGCAAACTTCTTACAAGCCTTCCTCTTGCCTGTTTGGTGCTCCCAGCACCTGCTACCTTGAATTGATCTCTGGACTCTTGACCCTTGGCTTTTGGAACTCTGACTATGGCTTTTGCTTGATGCTCTGGTAAATGAACATCTTGTGTAAAGTGTGTGCTTGTCTCCTCCTGGCTCGACTTTGCTGGGTCTTCCACTTCCTTCTCTTGGCTGGCTTGCCGCCCAGGTCTCTGACCTTGACAATTTCCTTGCTATCTTACAAGACCACCACATGTGATAAAATGTTCCCACTTTTTCATCACATTTCCAACATTGTACATTTCCATTTTTAGTTATTTTTTGCAATCTTTCTGGTGTCATATACCATCTATGTAACATTTTGTAAAAATTTTCAGACCTTTTATTTTCTAATTCAGTTTGAGCATAGTCTACCAACACCTACTCAATTATCATTTACTTGGTCATTTCTGCTACTATGGATTCCAACACTGTCTTCTGGAATTCCCATGTTTTCCCCAATCCATGTCGGGGGATGACAGGAGTTTCAGCCCCACAGAAATGCAGTGGAAAAGCCAGAGGTCAGAGAGCCAACAGTAGCAGCCTTGTTCCCCAGTAAGGATACTCACACACAGAGGAGTTTCTTCCAAACAGGAGGCACTTTATCTTGCTACAAAGTTCCATTATGTACAAAACATGGAACAGACGGACAAAGGCTTGCACCAGACACCGGTTTGGTCAACAGACAAATACATACTGGGGATTGCTTTCTTATATACATATTTACAACCAATCAGGTAGAGGTTTGCACACCTCCCTCTACCATCTGCACACGACCCCAGTTTCTTATACAACCTTTGCAATTACCCACAGCTGGGGCATGATGCAACATCTTTGCAGTGGGCTGATCATTTTCCCAGGGTTCCTTGCCTGGAATCCCTGACAATCCAATAGGTTACAAGCATGAGACATGAACACACAGTTTTCAGTAGATCTGAACATTTAAAGGACCAGATAGTAAAGCATTTGTAAGCTAGTATCTTTCTTTATCATTTTAATTTATCTGCTTTTCTACAACCAGTTGGAAGCCGAATTAAAACATAAAATTTATATAACACTTCATATAAACCACATTTTCTAATAATGCCCTTTGTCATACCACGGCCACTTATCTTATGTTCATTTAGAAGTGAGTTTTGTTCTGCAGTGATCTTCTGAAATGTTAATTAGTAGCTTCCTACTTTCAGGTTCCATTACTTTCATTTTTGTTTTTCCCTGTTCAACATAGTAGGGACTGATGGCACATTTCTCCTTAATCATAACCAAAGCCCTATTCATTCTTTCATTTCTCTACATGAGAAAACTCCTGCCCTGCCTTCCTTTACTGTGCTGTCAGGCAAGGTCTAAAAAAAGAGATGTAGGTATATTAGGGAGCTCCATGTGATTCTGCCTCATCAGGACTTCTGATCATGTGGAAATCTGCCAAATGAAGTTACACATCCTTTCCAGATTCAGATATCCCTTCATTACCAGGGTATAAATAGCAGGAGAAACAGAGCTGTAGCATGCATCTCTGGCTTCCAGTACTAGGGCAAACTCAGCTCTATATCATAGAGTAAAAGAGTACTGAATAGTGCTATAGTTAGGGTCTGTTTCCACAGGGGATGAGGCCTTTAATTACTGGGTTTTGTTATTAGCTTTTTTTCCCTTTCTTGTAAGATAAAAGAGCATTATCTCAGGGAGAAAACCACAGGAAGCCCATTTTGTTCTATTGCACTGGGGAATAGGAAGGTTTTACCTGGTTGTTCAAGATCTTTCCTATCTTCCAGCACAGTGCTTTATAGCTGGTAATATATCCTCATATTGCCTTGGCAACCGAGAGACTCCTCCTAGTTTTCCAGCATTGCAGAAAGAAAAAATGGCTGTGATCTTTGGGTAATCCTTGTAGGGAGATGAAATGAGCTTCTAGGGTAGGACTGCATCACATATGGGAGTTGAATAGAAATCCTCAGTGGATGCTTCAATGTAATGTGGAACTCTGCCTGGACACATAATGCAACAGTTCAAATAAAGGGAGACGGTTTCTTGCCAGTGCTCATAAATGATACAGCTCAACCAGATGAGCTCATTGCCATGCTTTGTGGGAAATTTAAGACCTCTATAAGAGCTGCTGACTCCAAATCCAGTGCTTAATACCTTTTATGGACAAGTGGCGTGTGGGAACCTTGTGCACCAAGTTGAAACTGTCCTAACAGTCATGAGTCAAGCCTATCCTCTTTCACATTTATGGTCTTAATTAATTTTCTTCCCTTGCCTCCTTTTCCTCTATGATTTCAGGAGACATCTTGCCTTTAGGCTTTGTTGTTTTTGCTACCAAATTGTTTTGGCTCCTTGTCATCTCTCCATCCTCAACAAGTATGAGAGACCTGATAGATCCATCTGGATATATCATTCATTTGCATCTTTGTGAACAGCTTGGTGCCTAAGAGTTTTTAGAAGGACTCCGTCATTACCCCATTTTGAATTTGTAATCAAAAAGTGAGAGGCCAAAGCTTAGCCTGGGCCAAAGTTAATTTCTAGGAATCCAATAGTGGCTGATGGTCCTTGTTGTCAGTGGGATGATAAATCTGCTCTGGGTTTTAGTCTGTGCCTTAAGATACTAAGCTTGTTTTGGGGATAGTTGCTAAACCTAAAGTTCATACTAAAATTCAGAGTAGATTAACTAGATGGCATGGATGCAACTGAAAGTATATATGATAACCAGAAAATAAGCTCTTTGCATTCCTTTTACTTGAATCTGATGAGAAAAGTTATCTTTCAGGACTACAGCTGCCAGACATCAATCAATATGGCCAATGCTCATTTTGGCGGCTGGGATTCTCAGTGTTATAGAAGCCAGTAGTAACTTTTCTAAACAGTTACAAGATGTGTATATTTATTTGGGACCTTGTTTCTTACTTTTTTCTCTCAAGTCATTTCTCTGGATTCCCCTATTCTTTCCCCCAACTCTCATTTCATTTACCTTTGAGTTTCCATATAAAACTTGAATTTCCCAGTTCCTTTGCCACCATATTCATGGCTACCCCCATATGGTTTCTTTGGCAAATACTAATCCCCTGCCTTTGTTTTCCTCTGTTTTTATTACTGTTATTAGGAATAATATGCTGGTCTCTGTGCTAGGGGCTGGTATACTAGCTTGCATTTTTCACTTCTGTGTTAGGTTGTGTTTCTGTGACACTTTCTGTGAAAATTATTTCTGCTTGCATAAGGGCTTGCACAGTTTACTTTTGATAGTTGCTAATGAAGATGGGTACATCTGATGAAGCAGACTCAAGTCTATGAAAGCGTATGCTACCAACATTTTTCTCTCAGTCTCAAAGGTGCTGCAAGATGTCTTTCTATTTGCATAGTTGCCCACCTTATTTGGGAACAGTACATACCTGGCCTTGTATATCCCACAGATCTAAGAGGAAAACATCCATGTTTATTGTAATATGTGTCAACATATGAGATTATGAGCTCATATAAATAAGGTAATGTAGTAGCAAAGCCCTTAAATGTATTCATTACTTTATTTCCCACCAAATTTTAATATAATCAGATTTAAATTATATTAAAAACAAAAACACCTAGGAAAGCCATGCTACTAATTCTGTGCCAGCACTCCTTACCATTTAGTATTCTGATTTGCATGCTATTTCTCTGACAGAAAGAGTTGAGTGCACTTCTAGCCTTATGCCTTAGCAATTATACTTGTATGCGTAGGAGACAAGAGTAATTGATGACTGGAGAAATTAAATAGTCCTTTGATCATTTTCAAAGTGGATACTTACTTTATGAAAACTGTCATGTCAATCAAATATACTGTTTTATCAACAGCAAAACTAAAGCTGTTTTCTGACCTTTAATAATAATTTATCTAAATACAGAGGGCAAATATTGAATGCTAGCCTAGATACACATCAGCAGACTTAACCTGCCAAAATCTTTCCTAAGAGTACTGAATACTTGTAGAGAATTTATTTCTACAATCTTAGCTCTAGATACATTCATTTTTGACTAAGATGAAGAAGCTAGGGAAAAACATATTGTTTACACATTTCAGGCTTCTGGTTCCATCTGATCAACTTGCTATCATAAGAAAATTATTAAGGATGATGGAGCCCTTCTTACAATAACACCACATGGCACACTCTTTCACTCCCACCCATGATGACTCCTTCCAACACCTTCCTAACAAATACTGTCATACAACACAGACAACTGGGAGTGAGGAAGAAAGTAATTCAGTTTGTGTTGTTATGTAAACTCACCTAATTCTGTACTTTGAAGCCAACATGCAAAACAAAATGCAGCTCTTCTTCAAAAGTGACATTTCTCTGAATTTTTGTGATGCCTTTGTGCAATCCACAAATGTATATAAAATGCATATCTGATGGGAAAGTGCACATGGCACGAAAATCTGTGTGTGAAGAAGAGGCATGATGATGTACACATTTTCATATGCCATTTTGCCTAATATATCCACAGGGAGTATGGAATATGAAAATGTGTACATTAGATTAAGGTTGTATAAAAATGTGCACATTTTTTATATCTAACCTTTTTGAAAGAAATTTCAACTGAAGCGGAAATGGGATGAGCTAAATGTAAGATTGTGCAAAAATGAGATAGCAAAATTAAGTGATCCAACCATTGCTGTAGATCCAATGGTGACCACACCAGACGAGGAGGAAGAGGCATTCATTTTCATGACTAGCATGACTTGCTAGAGAAGACAATAATGCTTGGTAAGGTAGAAGGCAGTAGAAAAAAGAAGACCACATTACAAATGGATAGGATCAATTAAAAAAGCCATGGCCCTGAATCTGCAAGACCTGAGCAAGGCTTTTGATGACAAGGTGAGTGAGAGGTCTTTCATCCATAGGGTTGTCATAAGTTGAACTTGACTTGATTGCGGTTAACAAAGGACTCCACTATTATCAGTTCTATGCATTAGATCTACATTGAGATAGGTAAACACATTGGAGATGTAATGAATGTTCACAAATTTCTCATCCTTGATGAGACGTGCCATCAAAGAAAAAAAAATGTCAATTTTTTTAAAAATAAAAATTAGTTAAAAATTATATATGTATGTATGTATTCCATCCTTCTCCTGACAGGGGACCTAAGGTAGCTTATAATAAAGTTCAAAACCAGATACAATTAAAATACTGATGATATAAAAATTATGATATTAGCCAGCATGTTAAAATGATCAAAATTTAAAACAGCATAAAATTATTCGAAAGACATAACAAAGATAAAGATGGAGCATGTTTACTCTATTTTTTATCTAGTATTTGTACACATCTAGTATTTGTACAATAAACATTGTCCTTTACTTAAAAACCAGTATTTTTGCACAAAATATTACCACTTTGCACTGTTTTTTCCATATTAAAAATGTTTTTGAGTGAAAGAAACTTAAGCAAAAATGTCGCTAAGTAAAAAAACATGGAGAGCAATCAGGAAGAAGTCTTCTAATTTGCACAGCAGGGCTGAAGTTCTTTTTTGCTGCACATGAGAATAAAATAAGTGAAGATTTCTATCCCCAGGAGACAGAATAGAATAGAGTTTATCTTCCTGAAGCACTCATGAGTTCACCATAATGGGTTTTAATCCAAGCCTGTGATAATTTCAGACAGACTGATCCATAATGTAACAAGATCTGTCACACACAAGTCATCTTATTGCAAATGAGATACGAATAGACAGTCACATTAACTGGAATGTGGCAGGTGAATATTTATCTGGAAAAGATGTGATGTGAAAGGGACGTCCCATTTCACGGGGCATTCACATTTCATATTAATGTCATTAGGTACTGTTTGTCAATGCAATCAGTATGACCTCTTCTATATTGGCAATACTTCAGTGGAAAAGACAATAGAGGCTGATTTTTATGTTCATGTATTCATGTAAACTGGAAATCAGTTTCCTGTTTGCAGAGACTACCTGCAGATTGCAGCTGTTCTTCTCTATAAAAGAAAAAAAAATGTTTTGGGCTGCATCCCAAATTTGCTTAACATTTCTCAGTACTGATTTGTCTGTTTTTGAAAGCAGAATCCCATATTATGGGAAATATGAGGGAAAAAACATGGAGGGTAGCCCAGCAACAAGCCTGACGTCCCTACCGTAGGTCATGATAAAATCCATTCTGTGTTAATAAGTCTTCATAGTTGTCTCATGATTAGGAGTTTCTGGCCCCACTTAGCTCACCACAGTGCAGATGACAAAGGGAGCATGGTAGGAGAGCTCAGAATCCCTGGGGTCAGAGTCCAGCCCTCTGGGGGCTAGAACAATCTCAGAGGTCAGAGCTGACAGTTGTTGGATCAAGGAAACATGCATGACAATATCAGGGCCTGGAATACGTTGTACCATCAGTTACAGAAGGAGTCAAACAAAAATGTTTAGAGGGCTAGATTTTTTAGGCAGCAGGTCTGATTTTCTTACAACTTTAGGAAAAGAAAAATGCCTATATGCAGTTTTCCTGGCACATCTGACAACTTTCCTGTTCACTGTTGAAAAATTCAGAAAGTACACTTTGCATTTTTTCCTTCCTATTTGCTGCATGCATTTTTATACATTAGTATCACAATCAGATTTAAGTCCAGTCATTTGCATAGTTAATTTTATTTCCTATTTTTGCCTCCAGCAAATTGCCCAGCATAACTGTGTTTGACATCCAGTTGGTGACAGACACAAACATAAATGAAAGTTACACTGTGTAAGTCTTTTTCTGGTTGTGTCAGATGGAGGAATTCAACATCTCCATCTGCAGTGATCCCCCGGTACTCTTCACATACCATTCTCCAGCCAAGTCCATCCCAGCCATTTATTGGAAAGGATAGGACCCAGTGATGGTAAGGCTGTGTCTGTCTATATTCCTGCAGCCAGATTCATGAAGAAGCAGGCATTCTTCTGGATCTCCCAAGAGTCCTTCAAGGATCTCCAGAAGAAGGATGCTATTCCTGTGCATCCAGCTGCAAGAAGACAAATGGACACTATCTGACTGCCTTCTCCCATTCTCCACTTCCCATTAAATAGTCCAGAGATGTCTGTGACTCGTTTAAAGAACAGTGAGTAAAGACATTGTGGAGTGGGAGGGAAAAAATCGATGGCTGGTAGAACTTTACATTGTCAGCTCAGTTTAGGACCTCAAACCGAATTTTTGCTTCTCTACTTTCTCTGCCGTGAAACTTGTCCAGCCTTGAACTAGATACTCCCAGTATTCCTCACTCTGGCTATGCCAGCTAGAGCTCTTGAAAGCTGCAATACAACAGCATCTGGATAGCTGCAGAATACACATCCCTGTGTTAAATAGACAACCAACATAGCAATTTTCTTTCTTTTCTTAAAAAAAGAGATCCTGGTTTGTTTGTCTGAAAAAAAGAGGGGGCAAAGGGATCTCTTCAACACTTGAAGGGGATATGCATTAAAATGGCAAAATGAGATATAAAATGAACAATGGTAAATTGATGCACATTGGGAGGGCAGCCCTCTAATATTGCATATAGACTGATAGGTTGGCAGTGGCTAACTAAGGCCATTTCCACAGCGGGTTAGTAAAACGGTGCAGAGCGACCTCTAACGGAGGTCTTCTGCACCATAGAGTGGACTGGGGTGGACTACTTTCTGTAGTTCCATACCTCAGTCCACTCCGGAGTGACCGGAACTGGTCGCGCGGCGTGTTTTTTAAAAACTTCTTTTTAGAGGTTTTTAAAAATCAGGGAGTGCGCAACCCCACACCGCTCCGTCGCCCGGCTCCGGAGCAGATTTGCAGGCGTGCACAAGTGCATGCCTGTAGATCTGCCAGGGGCGGGCTTCTGGCTGGTGAGCTTCTCCGGTTGGTGGAGAGCCTCCACCAACCAGAAGCCACCATTTGAGACGCCAGAGGACTGAGGAGCAGTGAACTCATGCTGCTCCTCCTGGCGACGGACCCAGCCAGCCGGAAAACAAAACCGGTAAGCTCTGTTTTCGGCCGTTCCCCACCCCCCATGCGGAAAGCGCCTAAGAAAGCCATCATGGGTTGTGGTGAGTAGCTCTAAGAAAATGCCAATCCAGTATGCAGTAGCTTTAAAAAAAAAAAGATGATCTGATCCTAAGCAATAGGGAGAAGTTGGTCACTGAAATCAAAGCAGTTGGTATTTTAAGGGAAAACAAGCCAAAAAAGAAGATCTGGGTTTCAGGAAGGGTGATATTATCAAGCTCAAGGAAATACTGCATAGAATTGCATAGTAAGAGATGATAAAGGAAAAAGGCACCCAGTGATGATGATGATGATAGAAGAAGAAGAAGAGGCGAAGTTTTTTTTGTTACCTGCCTCTCCCTAAGGCTTGTGGTAAAGTACAGTATACATACAATGAAAAACACATCATGATTGAAATACACTAAAAAGCAAACCATTTAAAATGCAAATATACCATAATTAAAATATGTTATAACTAAAAGTACAGGACCAGTGAAAGTGGAATTAAAAGTATAATTAAAAATAGACTGAGTAGGCCTGCCGGAAAAGATAGGTCTTTAGTCCTTTTTTGAATTCAGACAGCATATTTTGCTGTTGAATCTCTTCCAGCAGATCATTCTACAGGCTAGGGGCGGACAATGAGAAGTTTCTCTGGGTGACCATTGCCAGTCTGTAACCTGGCTGGTTAAAGTAAATAGCTCCCAGAAGACCTGAGTGTACAGAGCAGATTGTATAGGAGGAGTATAAAAATGGAAACAAGGATGAATTGCCAAGGAAGACTACAGATGTGTAGCCCAAGCTTATGGGAATAGTATAAAGGAAGGTAAAACTCAAAATGAGCTGAGACTGGCTACGGAAGCAAGAAGCAACAGGGATACATTCAAGGCAAGAGAACAAGGAGACAGTGGGGCTGCAGCTCAGCAAGGACGGTAAAATGTTAACAGATCACAACAAAAAGGAAGAACTGCTGACCATCTATTTTGCTTTAGTCATCCCCCCTGCACAAAAAAAAAAAGAATATTGTGTGTACATGTATCAGCAGAGACCTTGGCAAGGAATCTGGATTGCAAATCAAGATTGATAGGGAGTTAGTCAGGAATCACCTATTTAGCTTAAATGAGTTTACATCTGCAGGGCTAGATGAACTGCATCCCAGAGTATTAAAGGAGCTTGCGGACATTCTCTCGGAACCATTTGCTGTCCTATTAGAGAAATCTTGGGAAACGAGTGAAGAGGACTGCCAGAGGACTGGAGACAAGCAAACATTGTTCTTCTCTTCAAAAAGGGCAGAAAAGAAGATCCAGGCGACTACCGGCCAGTCAGCCTGATGTCAATACCAAGAAAAAATATTAGAATGGATTATTTAGGAGTCTGCAAGTATCTTGATGACAATGCAGTTATTGGTAAGAGCCAGCATGGGTTTCTCAAGAAGAAATTAAAAAAACAAACAGCTGGGGGCCCTGAGGGCCACAAAAAGGCTCTTAGTTGCTATATATGGCCTATGAGCTGTACTTTACCCGCCCCTGCTCCAGTTGGAGATCTTGCATTTAGCAAGGAGTTGGACTCAAAGGCCCATGGGGGCCCTTCCAATTCTTTGATTCTATGATATGGGAGAGGGCCTTCTCACTGACTGCTCCCAGACTGTGGAATTCCTTTCCACAGAAAACCAGACTGACCTCTTCTCTGTTTGACACCAGAGAAAGACCTTCTTATTTAAGCAGGCATTTGAGGATTAATCAGTTGTGCGGAAGAGTCTTTTTAAATTGAGTGTGCTTTATTTTTATCCTTCTATTTTTAAAGGATTGTATGCTTTTTAAATTAACATTGTTTTAATAGTACAATTTAGTTGTGTTTCAACTTTTTGTCAACAGTTTTTAGTTCTGTCTTGCTTTAACCTTGTTCTAAGTTACTTTGGGTCCCATGTTGGAAGAAAAGCAGGATATAAATAAATCAAATAAGTAAGTAAATAAATATATAAATAACGCATTTATCTGTGGTAGTCTTTTAATCTAGCTGAACTACCCTGAGGGCAGAATTGGAAAGGATATATTTCTTGATCTCCCCTGCTCCATGCATCTAATGTGCTCTTCCCTTTGCAGACTCTAGACCACCTCGCCTCTGTTCCTGAAGTTTCTTTAGCCTTCCTGAACCTATAGCTTTCAGGGAACCTATATGACTGAAGAAGGGATAGATTAAATAATCTCTTCACCCCCTCTGCTAGTAGGATTTTTGTCACTCTATTAGAAGCCTGGCATATACCAGTGGTTCTTAACTTTGGGTCTGAGCATTCCCTGGCCCTCACAGGGGTTCCATGAAAGGCTTGAAGCCTTTGTCTTCCCCCACAGCCTGTAGTCCCCCACAGTCCCCAGCTCGAAGCCACTGGCCCTTTTTACATGCCATTTGCCATGCGAAAGGGCCCCTCGAGCGTTGCACGATTATGAGGAGCGATCTGCACGACGCACTCACTATTGTGCAACGCTCCAGAGTAGGGCAGGCAACGCTCGTGCACTTTTTCATTTTCGGCTTTCAGCTGAAAATGGTGCATGATCGCGCATTGCTCCAGGGCCCCGCACACACTTGCCGTGCGTGCGGAGCCTCTGGAGCCGCAGCGGTCACGGTTCCTGCTCCAGTGCAGCCTGGGAAAGTCCCAGGCTGCACTGTAGAAGGAAGAGGCGGGGATCTTGCACTGCCTGCTGGGGAGCAGGCAGCTCGTGCAGAGTTTGAAGCAGTAGGGACACGTGAACCTCTCGCTGGAGGCTGCTCACACGATCCCGCACCCCAGTGCCAAAAAAAGGTAAGGTGCTGAAAGGGCCATTGTCTTCTCCCTTGCTCAGCCTGTGTCTTCCCCCACAACAGAGTGGTGATGTGACAGGAACTGAGGGAAAAGGAGGCAGGCAGTCTGGCTGGCTGCCTGGGCCTTCACATTACCTGTCATGTGACTGCTCCACTGCAAAGAGGAGGCAGGCTCAGCAACTGAATAACAGCAGAGTTGACAGCCAACCAGCCAGTCAGCACATTTGTCCTCCTCCTCCTCGTCCTTCTTCTTCTTCTCCTCCTCCCCCCCTTCTCTCTCTCCCTCTCCCCTTGTTTCTAGTGGAGACCAGTCCAGTCTACTACCAGAAACACTCAAACACCTTTTTTTGTTTGCCTTTTTCTCTCCCTCCCCCTCCTTTGGCTGACTCAGCCCCCTTCCTCATGTGGTTATTAAGGTGGGCCAATGCGTCTTGCCACAGAGGTCTTCTGCACGTTGGAGTGGACTAGGTTCGGTTTATTTACCTTTATTCTGCCCATAATTCCAGCTAAATGCACCCCCATGTGGTGGTAAAGCACGCTATTTGAAAACCGAAAGAAATTGGTTTTCCAATTTTCCAGATCGATCCAATTCATACTTTCACAGTGGTGCAGACACGTACATTCACACCAATGTGAATTGGTGATCAGGGGAGGGCTCATGGGAGGGGCCAGGGGGTAGTATGGACTTACGCATGTATGCAATGACGTACTAAACCATGCAAAAAAAGGGGGGGCCAATCACAGCCCCTGGAGCGGGGTGAGGGGAGTAGCAGAAGTGGCCACAGCGGAGGCAGTGTGGAGTCATGAACTCGCACTCCTCCGAATCAGAATGGAACATACGCAGTAGCTGTGCAGAAGGAAATGAGGGAAAGTCCACTTTGTTTTGAGCCCAGAAAATCCAGTAAGAAACAGCATGAACCGATTGACAAGCCTCATGCAGAAAGGGCCTCAGTCTCATCTCTTCCTGGTGAAGAAGGAAAAAAAGGCAAGGTTGCTTGAGTACTTGCTGCCGGATGGCTGGACAAGATGGGAAGGAGAAAGAGAGAAAAAACAGCAAATGCTGGCTGGCTGGCTGGGCCTGCCTTTTACTATTCAACCCACTCCAGCCTTAAACTGAGTGGAAGAAGCAGAAGAAAAATCTTTCTTCACCCTCCAGCACCTCTCAGAGGTGTGTACATTTACTTATTTCTCCCTTCACTCCTAATTTGAAGATCATTGATGAGCAATTTTAATAAATATATGATGCAAATTAGGGTTTTAAAGGAGGTCCCTGATAAAGAAAAGGTTAAGGACCACTGGCATATAGGATCCTCTGGTAGTTCCCAGAGCCCATCGTTGTGCTGGGAGGAGCTTCTATATTACTATTATCATATCTCCAACAGGAGACTCATCAATGGGAAATGTGCTTGATTTAATTCAAAGAGAATCTTTGGGTTGACAGTAATGCTGAGGCTACAGAAGTTCAACTAGGGGCAATAGGTTTGGAAGTTACATGTCAATGGCTCAGTAATTCTATATCCCTGACATTTCAAACAAGCAATCACTTGTAATTTTTTTAAAAAAAAAAATCTGTAGACATAAATCTTCCCTTTTGGAAGATGCTTCTTTTCCAACAACAGGGAATTAGTCTGGAGAGCCATGTAGGTACAGCAACAACGTGTTAATGAGTTATTGATTTTTTAAATTAAACCTTACTTGTATGATATTTCTAACCTAAATGAATGCACCATTAAACTAATTAATAGCATAATGATAACTAGGAGGGCTTGAAATGACAATTAATCTTTTCCACCTGGCCCCCTGGAAGCATCTGTAGCTTTGTGTCAGCCTTTGGAATATCTTTAGTACTGCTGCTATGATGGACATGTCTTTTTTATACATCACAGTTGAAAGATAATGGCAGGTCCACTCTGGGGCCATCGGATGGTCCTGTGATAGCAAGCAGTCTTTCATCTAGCTCAGTATTCCCACCATTTGAAAGTTTCCCATGAATTAATAAAATGTCACTTATAGGCTAATTGCAGGCCATTTTTATCTGAACATCATACTGGCTATGGCAAATAGATCAGGACATGAAACGAAAACTCTCTTTAATATAGAAACATTAGGTGTGTTAACTTGGAGACACTTTATTATCTGCTACTGCTTTAATAGTTAGAATGCATGAAGATTTACCAGGTTTAACAGGAGCCAATGTTTGTAGAGTATTGGTTGGATACTTTATTTTTTTTATTTAACTAATTAGTTATTTTTAGAGATGACTTTGTTTTAATATTTGCATAAAGCACAAGAACAGTAATCATACTATTTATGGGCAAGAACCAAAACAGGATGTAGGTGTTAGGATGGTTGTTAAAATGATACATCTTGTAAGAATAAATATTGAGCTAATCTCTTTAGAGATATTATAAAATCCCAGAAAGTTATTTGTGCGGGACAAGCAAATAGACCCACAGTAATTCCCCACCTTCTCTATCTCACACACAGAGGAAAATGGCAGTAAAAGCAATTTAAAAAGAACCCAACAATTTCCCAGAAGCATTCCATGTCTGTTCCCTTCTCTCTGACTTTTTCCTTGATTTTCCCAACCGCTGCTGTTTTCACTCAGTGCCACTCCTTTCCCCAACCCACCACTTCCACAGTGCTCCATAGCTTCTCTCCTCATTCTCAGGTTTTCCTGACACATCTTGCCACTTCTTATGCCACTTCTGCTCTTCCCGTTTCTGCCATTTACCTCCCTTCCCCTATTCTTCTATTACTCCTATGGTTGCTGTCCTTACCTTCCCACTCCTGATTCCCACTGCTTCCCCATGCAAAGTGGATGAGCTGCTCTGTGTCATCTAGCATGACATGGGACAGTTAAGTTCCCTCCAGAAAGGTAAATAGTTTTGCACCATTGTAATGGACCAGTAACTGCACATTAAAATCCTGGGAAGGATTGTCTTGAGTTCTGGAATCTGGTGCCACCAATATGTTGATGACACCCTACTCTACTTTGCCTTCTCACCTAAATCCAGGAGAGTTGTTTCAGTTCTAAACTAGTGGCTGGCATCAGCAATGTATTGGATGAGGACAACAAAAATTAATCAGTCTAAAAGCAGATTAGGGAACAGGGATTTGACGTTCTGGATGAGTTATATTCTCCCCAGAGACTTTCATTTGCAGTTGGATACGCCCCTGAATTCAGCCCTGTAGAGCACCTCCAAGTTCTTTCAGTGACATAGCCCAGAAGCTACCAAGTCAATCTAAAGTGGCCAGGAGTGCTTTTGCCCAATTAAAGCTCATGCACCAATGATGCCCATTTCTGGAGAATTCTAACCTGACCATGATGACTCATGCCTTAGTTATATCCCATTTGGATTACTGGAACACGTGTCTTATGAGATGGTATTTGAAAAATGTTCAGAAACTTCAGCAGGCCCAAAGAGCTATAGGCAGACTGTTGACTGAGTAAATATCCTTCAACATTACACTGGTGAAAACTGGAATCCCTGTCCCCAAGCAACATCAGCATGTGGTCAAGATGGTAAAAGTGATGAGTGAGGAAAAACAGACAAGCTGGGAGAGGTTGCAACTTTTTTTCCCCCTCAGCCTATTGGGAAGGACAAGATTCTTTTTAAAAGCACAAGCCCATCTTTCAAAAGCATCAAAAGACCTCCAGATCCTCCCTAAAGTCTCTTTCAGTTGGCACTGTGGTCAGAATATCATCCAAGAATATTGCAATATAACTTAGTCCCACCAAAAGGCCTTCCATAAGTGAAGAAAATAACATAGGGAGATGAATTGTGTAGAGCTGTTCCTACCTCACCTTCCCCCAAAGATGTATATGAGGGTGGGGGGAGAAAGCTGGATACTCCTGGTCAAAGCTGATACTCCTCCTATCTAATACTGGTCAAAAACCATTCAGAGAAGACAGTCTGGCACATTTTCAGACTCCTGAGATACACAAACACATGGAAACAAGCCAACAACGCATCACTCACACCTTCTTAAAATTCTGTCTTAATTTGGAAGTGTTCTCACTCTGGCCCTTTCCGCAACACACGTTTTTCAGCGCTGGGGTGCGGGGATCGCATGAGCAGCCTCCAGCGAGAGGCTCTCGCATCCCCGCTGCTTCAGCTCCTCACAAGCTGCCTGCTACCAAGCAGGTAGCGCAAGAGCCCCACCTCTTCCTTCCACAGTGCATCCTGGGAGTTTCCCAGGGTGTGCTGGGGCGGGAAGCGCAACCGCCGTGGCCCCGGAGGCTCCACACGCACGGCAGTGCGCGTGGGGCCCTGGAGCAATGCACGATCACACACCATTTTTGGCTGAAAGCTGAAAATGAAAAAGTGCATGAGCGGTGCCTGCCCTACCCTGGAGCATTGCGCGATTGTAAGTGCATTGTGCAGAATGTTCCTCACAATCGCACAACGCTCGAGGGGCCCTTTCGCATGGCAAATGCCATGTGAAAAGGGTCTCTCGGTAAGTAGTTGTTTTGGACTGAAAATATAAACCCAGCTGTATTGATTCAAAAGGCTGCACTTTGAAAATAAACAACAATGCACAATGAACATCAGCACTTGAGCATGCAAGGAAAAGAAAAGAAAAAAGTAACTTTCCAAATAATTATATATTCCTTCTCAAAACTGAAAAGGCCTTTTTGGTTTGAAATGGAGCTTTCACAGACATCCATTTAAGGGAGGGGGAGAAGAGAGATATAGGGACTTATTACCTTATTTCTCTTTTTAAGTGTTCATCTAATTTCTTCTGAAAAAAGGGCTTGAAGCAGCAGCCAGCCTACTTGAGGTAGTGTTGTCGATTTCATTCACAATAGTGTCCAATCCATAAAAGCTGGCGCTTAAGGCTGAGTATTTATGGGAGGGGGGAGGACAGCAAATGACTTTTTGTAAGCAGGCAATAAACACAGAAATTATACTTCGACTGGAAGCATCTCAAAAGAATAAACATCCCACACAATACAGCATGGAAAAGGCTGCTACAGGGAGAAATGAGGCAAGGTCATCTCCCCTACTGAGTTATTCATGCCTGGCCCTATTTTCTTATCCCTCTTCCTGCTTCCCTTTAAAATTTTTGGCCTATGACTTGCATTATCTCTACTTTGGGAGAAAGAAATAAAGAAGAGAAAACTGTCTTGTTTGCATGCAACAGGGGACATAAAGCCAAAGGCATAAAGTCAGAGTAGATTGTTTTGATGACTTGAAAATTAGATTAGTTGGGCATTCGGATGTAATTTCACTAAGAAATACTAAACTTTCTGATGGCTCCTTTTCAGCTAGGATTTGGTTTCCTACCTTTGCTGTTTACAAGTGCTGGTAGCTAATGGTTCCTCCATGAAACAATCTCGGATGAATCTTTCTTGTCAAGCCATCCTTCAGATTATAGTTCATGTACATATTCTTTCAAAGTGGTTTGTCCCTCTCTCAATCATATAGGAAGCTCAAACCAACACAGTTCTTTTACTGTTAGACAGGCAGCCAGATTTGTTAATTCAGGATGGCATTTTCTTCCTTTTATCCCAGAAGTTTCTGGTGCCTATAGCAAAAAGCCGTTAAGAGTAAGGGGGAGGAGGGGGGGGGAAAGCATTTCTTTATTTTTCACTATACTGATATCCGATATTGAAACTTTGCCCTTCTGCATTAACAGTAGTATTGCAAGATCTGAGATTTCTTAAACTCAAGACAGATGTCAAGGCCAGATGTCAGGGCCTACCCCTAAATCTCCAGCTTTTATGGGTCATCTCCAAGCAAGGAGACAAAGATGAAAATTGATCAGGTTTTGTGAGCAAGCAGGAGCTTGCTATAATTTTCAAACTGAATTGATTTGTTGCTGCAGCTTGCAAAGATTCTGCAGAAGGTGTCTATGTGTTTACTTAGCTTCTTCCTTTTCCAGTTGCTGTAGTGGTAGGACTGATTCTCCCCTCTGCTCTGAACCTATCTTCTGACTAGAAAAAAATAGGCTAGAGTCAATGTTCCCTATCCTGTCCCCTTAAGTAAGTGATAAGTCCTTATTTCACCTTGATCTGATCTGGGAACAGTCTTTTCAGGTAAGATTTGTGTTTGAATTTACAAACAAAAATACGTTCTCCTTCTCAGTCTCTCTCTCTCTCTCTCTCTGTGTCTCAGTGTTTGAAAGCCAAGCAACTAATGTTTAATGGCATCATCAGGAGCCATCCCTGGTTCTCAGATTTTGGCCTAGAAATCTCACTGCTGGGATCATCCTGAACTGGCAGTCCTAAAGAGCACTATTTACAGTTCCTCTCCCCTTGATTTGATTTGTGCTGTGTTGTGCTTTAATAATGTGGGCACATGAGTTGGTAGAACTCTACCTACCTGTGAAAATTGGTCCAAATCAAAACTGATTAGGGCCTGAATTCTATTAATAAGTCATAGCAAGAGTGGATAAGTCCTAGTACATAAGTCACTACACAGTTAAATTATATGGATTTAACAATTGCAACTAACCATTAGGATTTAGATCTAACTCCATCAGTCATTTGAAATTAAGGTGCCCAAGTTGTTTCTGGGCACATGGGGTAGGAATGTTAATCTTTGTCCTCATTCTCAAACGTGGAAATGAGAAACCACAAAATTTTTCTCCTTGCCAAAGTAGCAAGGCATTTGCTTCTAGTATTTATGAGAGTTTTCACAGCTGTGAGAGTGATTATTCCACAAATCATGCAAAATATCAGAATTGCCGCAGCCATGTTCCTTGGGTTTTTAAAAATTAGAAGCACTGAGTTGTTTGCATCCTCTTCGTCAACCAGTCCATCTGTGTTTATGTGTGTTTTGTTTCACAAAGGGAAAGGACACTAGATCTGTGTATAGACATTTTAGTTTAGTTCCTGGAACTTCAACAAAGAGAAAGAACATTCTTTGTCTTTTTATTGCTCTGGAGGTGAAATATTTTCTAGGGATCAGTGATTTCTCCACAGGCTATCTCAGCATATCAAAGCAGCCTCTCTTGTTGAGAACAAGCCATTTTACAAGAACTGTCCACATCCTTTGCATGAGGAGGGGAGTATTTCTGGTTTATCCTGACAATTATTTATCAGCCAAGACTTCTCGTAGATGCCAATCAGCACCTTCAAAACTCCCCCATCTCAAATGGAGAGGCTGGTCAGAGAAGAAAGACCCCTTCTTGAGGATAAATGTCTTCTTTTGGAGTATGATGAGGAACAAAACAAGGACAAAGGCTTGATTTATTCCCCTCTTTGTCAGAGGACTACTCTCTCCTCTGTTTCCATGGGTCTGCATAAACACTTGAGGTACTCCTGATGTTGTTAGACTCCAACTCTCCTCAGTTCCGAGCAGTACAGCCAATGTTCAGTGATGGTGGGAGTTGTAGTCCAACCTCATTTGCAGGGCCAATGACATTTGGAGGCTCAAATGTGCTCCTCTCCCAGTCTCTATAAATATTCTATTTCCACATTGTACGTGTATTAATGTCCCTGGCACAGAAGTGAGAGTTATTCATAGAAATCAACAGAGAAATCTGAGATGTACAAACCTCTTCCCACCACTTATGCAGCAACTCTAGTACAACATACGAGCGTACATCCAATTCTAATCACATTTCCAAACAGAAGGATTAAAAGCTCAGCTGTATGTGTACACAAATCAGCCTGTATACCTGGATATACAGGTGCATGTGTGACATACATTGTAACATAACATGCACTAGAGTGTTGGTGGCATGCATATATGTTAGCTTGTGGTAATAAGGTAAAATGTATCCATGAGCCCAACAAGTTCTTGCAGGGTATCTTACTGGCACTTCTGTGAAAAGAAGTGATAACTATCTAAAGCAAATGGTTGAAAAATGTGACTGTTTCCCACATGGCATGGAGTTGGCTCAGCCTTGTCTTTATAATCTCCCCTTGTTGTCACAACACTTCAGTTACAAAGAGCAATGTAATTATGTTAATATGAAGTTAATGAGCAGGGTGGAGATAAGAGGAATAATTACAAAAATGTAGGTGATATCAAAAACAAGAATCTGAATCCCCCACTGAGTTAAAACAATTGTGGTTTTACCCTGCCTCACTTAAAATGGAGCCTAAAAGCGCCATTATTTAAACAAGTTGCCATCGTTAATGTCATTATGTCCTTTTCAGCAAAGCTGTTGTCCTAATTTGAAACAAGTGCTTCCTTTAGGGCTAATTAAGCAGACGAATAACACTTTCAAAGAATGAGCCTTTTAAATGCGGGAGACATGGTAGAATTGGAAGCTCTGGGGAGAACTGCTTCTAACTTCCCACAGCTAGAAGAATTACTTGTGCCTTGTTTGCATGTGTTCACTGAGTGAGGGAGAGAAGGGGGGGGGGTCTCATTAATCTTCCTAATGAACCTTTTCTAAACAAGGTAATGTATAATTTTATGGTATATGTGTACACAGGGTTATGTCACAGAGATGTCACAGAGAATTTTCACAAATTGTGGTACACTGGAAAGTGAGGCATCCTTGATGGGAGATAGTTTCCATTTATTTGTACCTTGATGCTGCTTTCAGAAGAAGTGATGGAATGGTGAAACTAGAAAGATCCACAGGTACGAATACTTCTGACTGAATTCAGTTGTTAGTCCCAACTAAAGTAGGTCATGAAGTCCATGGAAACTTGGTAAATCAACACTTAGGTGAATTAATTTGATTTGAATCAGTGACTTGCAGTATACCTAGCAGTCCATGTCCGTTTTGCGTGTGTTCACTATGCACAGTTCATCCCACTTTTGCATCATTCTCCACAACACATGCATATTTCTTTTTGAGTGTGGCCTTCCCATTTTGTTTGTATATTTTCCCTACTGCTTAGTATTTTATTCATTGAAATATTTATATTCCACCCTATGTCATAGGATTTTAGGGCACTACACAATAAAATCAGTTTAACCAATTTAACACAGAAAAATATAGTATAGGAAGACAAAAAGGTTATTTAACAATTTGATTGCATAGTTTAAACCAATTAAGATAATTTAAAACCATACAACACATGCCTATTCGGATGAAATCAATCAAGTCTCTAAGGGTTTTTTTTAAAGGCACCTCTATACAGGTATATCTCAATTAACAAAGTGGATGTGGTCTCGAGCATTGCTTCTTTAACAGAAACTTTAGTACAGAGGCATAAATGACACTGAAGGAATAAGAATAGACTGCTCCATCTCTCTCATGCGCGCGCGCGCACACACACACACACACACATGGTTGAATGTGTTTTAGTGTAGTTTTTATTCAGAACAAAGGATATGGACTGTGTGAAATGAAACAACCAAGTTAAGTAAGTGTTGTATGAGTAAACAAAAACATTTGGAGGCCACTAGAGACCACTCACTTCAAAGCTTTATCCAGAACACATCCAAGGATGATATTTTCTTTCACTACCTGCTTTTTTAACATACCAGAGGAGCTAGTGAGGCTTGGCCACTCTCCCCTCCTCTCTCTGTCTTGCTGTTCATGCATGCTCAGTAAAGGATTCCAAAGGCAGATGCTGTTTACCTTGCCTGTTGTAAGAAGGCACACATGACTACAGTTAGATTTACTAGGATAGAACCCTGCTCTTTCCCTGCTCGGGCTTTATTCCACTGTTTACTACAGATATGCTTCTACAACTCAACAGTTTGTGTTTCTCCAACCCTCCTTCACCACCCTCCCAGTGTTGATGCTGCTAAAAAGAAACTTCCGCTTGACATGAAACAAGGAAGAAAGTGAGCAGGCAGTAAAAAAAACGTTGTTAAAAGAAGCTTCTTTCTCAGAGGCTTTATTAACTGAAATATGCCTGTATTTGTCACTGGACTGATAACCAGTATTGGTGCCAATCAGACTTCTAGGGGCAGAATATTCCACCAGAGTGGTGCCATAGCAGAGAAGGACAGTCCCATGCCTATGTACTGTGTACTGAACCTGCTGGTAGAACACAAAGGAGGGTCCCTCCAATAGACCTCTATCCTCAGGCAGGAGTAAATAAGTATGTGTTAATGTATGCATTTTTATACTCAGCTTTCCTAAAAATATGCACTTTTGTAGACAGCTTTTGAGTCCAGTGAAGTATAGAATCTGAAATATAATGTTCCAGTGAGTCCAGAAAATGTGAAGTATGCCAGTTCCTTTAAATATGCAAATTAAAAAAAAAAAACCTTCCATGTCAGTATCTGTAACTAAGTGACAAACGGTGTAAGGATGAATTCAGAATAGAAAAAGTTAGAGCTAAATTATTTACATAGGACTCATTCATCACTTCTTTAATGATCTTATAGCATTTGTAAATACATTTTTTTATGTTTATATCTTGCCTTGTTATACAAGGCAGCCAATGGTGGTCTTTGAAAGAGGAAGAGAGTTCAGAACATTGCAGGTATGTTTACACTCAAAGAGGTTTTCAGTACAAACTGCAAAAGCATAGTTAAATATAGGAATATCAAAAGAACATACATTTAAACACATGCAGATCAAACAAATATACAAAAGAAGAAGCTTGCAATATAAATGCTCCAAAATTTATAATGCTGGAAAGCGGAAGCTGCTGAAGGTCACAGTCTCATCATCTTGTTATTTAGGCAATTTGGGCATGGATATTACATGGTTACCTTTTGCTGTGGTTCCCCTTTCATCAGTACCCTGGAACTGGATGGCTCTCAGTGACCGAATAGCAGATCTTAGTCCCACCTTTCCATCTCGCCTCTTGTTGGTATTTGTCAGAACCTGTCAACACAAATGGCATGGCTGAGGAAAAACTCACTGTCTTCTCCCAAAATTCATGTCCCCGTTGGACACACATAGCAAAAGAGATGACTTTGTCAACAAGTGTCATGACATTTTGCAGTGGCAGAGCAGAGGGACATTATATGACCACTGCTGTTACCTAGTAATTGTGTCAAGCCACCTCCCTCCATCATCCACATAGGTATTGCATGGCGGTAGCAAAGACAGAAATGGATCTGAATTAAACCACACCGTTCTTGGATAGCAGCCAACAGTGTCCACCAATTGATCATAGCCTCTATTATTCCTGACAGGCACTATTAGTCAATCTCCAGGGAGTGTGTGTCTAGTTCTATGCAGCTCTTCCTTCACTGTGCTCTCCTCAATAGCAACATAATGAGCAGTGGGAGCCAATGATTTTCATGACCAGAGTGTGATGACTGTGGGTTTTATTCCAAGATTTAGAAGAGCTGTGCAAGATGCCAAACCAATTTTTGAGGATAGGGTTCACAACCTTGGTTGACCTCCTTTAAAGTCCTTAAGACAGGGCTTTCCAAACAGTGTGCCATGACACCTGTGTAGGTGTGTCGCCTACAATCTTGTAAATGTATGTCATTATTTATAAATCATATATTTTAAAATATATAGGACAAGTTTTCATGAGATATGTTGTGTCTGCATGCATTTCCTTATTACAATGTGTCTGTTTCTCTTATAAGGGGTTAGTTTAACCTCCGGTTTGCTAGTAAAACTGAATTACTGCATCACAAAGTGATGCATGTCTAAAAAGTGTGTCACCAACATGAAAAGTTTGAAAAGGTCTACCTTAAAATATCAGCCTTTGCCTCTGCCTCTGTAGAAGTTAAATCTCTTAAGGGTGGGATTGGTTGCAACCTGACTTCAGAGTGGATTCCCAGCACCAAAAATATGAATGCCTGCCTCTGTGGATAGTGAGGCCACCTCTCTCTCTATCTCAGTTCCATATCAGTGGCAGTGTCCAAGTATTGCTTTTAGCCTCTGCCTCCAGCAGTTGCCTTCATCACCATTGAGGCAAAACACTATATTTTTTTCTTGGAAAAACTTAATTTTTAAAAAAGATGTATACATTAACTCTGGCAGTTGAACTTTGCAACTACATCATGTGTGCCTGTATCAGTAATATCGCTAGTGTCTCTCAACAAATGTCCTTGAAGCAGAATTAAAATATTTTAAGTAGCCACTTGTGCTGTTCTTAATACAATTAGCAGTAGCCAAAGGGAGTGTCTGTGGACTGCACCTGAGATAATGGCTGGAATTCTGAAGACAGAAATACTTTCATATGAGACATGGGGCTTGTCCAAACCTATTCTTCAGTATTTCACAGATGAAAGCAGAGATAGTTTTGTGTAATTCCTGCTCCGCAATCACAGTTTACTTCCAGTCTTAGAATTATAGGTTTTTTTAAAAATATAAAAATGTCTGCCTGCTGCATTGTGTATGTTTACTATAGACCATCTTGTACTGTCCATTCCTTAAAACAAATATCCTAAGAGAACTTTAATCTCACAATGGATCTGGCAAAGCACATCTGTCAACAGTGACTATTTGGACAGGGAACAGTGGGAGAGAAGGGATGGAAAGTAGTGTGCTGTCATTTTGTAACAATGCACATTTGTTTACATCAAGGTGGAGAATGTGTGGCTCTCCAGATGTGGTTAGATTTCTGTTTGCATCATCTTTCACATTTAGCTTATTCTGGTAAGGGCTAGTGGAATTTGCAGTCCAACATCTGGAGGGTCACACATTCCTAAGCCCTGGTTTACCTAAGGTCCTTTCGGCAACTCACCTTTTTGCGGAGCTGGGCTGCGGGGATCACGCAAGCAGCCTCTAGCGAGAGGCTCTCACGTCCTGGTTTCTTCAGCTCCACAGCTGCTGCCTGCTCATGTGAGAGCCCCTCCTCTTCCTTCCACAGTACAGGAAAATCCCAGGCTGCGAGCACTGCAACTCCGGAGCTCCACATGCACGGCAAGTGCACGCAGGGCCCCAGAGCACTGTGCGATCGTGCACCATTTTCGGCTTCCAGCCAAAAATGAAATAGTGCATGATCAGTGCCTGCCAGGCCCTGGAGCATCGCGCGATTGTGAGTGCATCATGTGGACTGTTCCTTGCAGTCACGCGATGCTCCAGGGGCCCTTTCGCATGGCAAATGCTGCGCGAAAAGGGCCTAAATGTGCACTACACTTAGGATGAAAGCCAGTGTGGTATAGTGGTTTGAATGTGGGACCAGGATTCAGAGATGAAGGTTCTAATCACTACACAACTAGGGAAACCCATTCAGTCATCTTGGGCAAATAATACTCTTAGTCTCAGAGGAAGGCAATAGCAAACCCCCACTGAACAAATCTTGCCAAGGAAAGCTTGTGGTAGGTTCACCTTAGGATTGCCAAAAATCATAAATGACTTAAAGACGTACAACAAAAGCAGGAGCATCAACAACAGCACTCAGGATGCATCCCACTTCAGCCTTAGAGATATGACCGCTACAGACCCACCCATATGCATTCACAACATCTCGCTAGAACATGAAACAGAAACAAAACAGGAAGTTTATTTTACAAGAGCCCTTCAAATAGGGACCATTCCTAACCAGTATAGATGGTTGGAACACAGGTTTTCTATTTTTAGTTTTATACGCAGGTTTCTGTCAATATTCCATACCTTAAATTTTTGTTGGAGTCATAACCTTTTCTGTTCTGTTCTGTTCTGTTCTTTTTACAGGCAGCAGCTCTGAGAAGTCACGGCTGGAGCTCTAGGAAGCTCATAAGACCCCTGAGGATTTCTCATGCTCCATTACACCTTTAAATCACCACATTTAAATCTGCATATCAATGTCTTTGACAGCTTCCATGGCCTCACAGGAGCAGGCAATGCATAAAGTGTCATATCCCATTTTTACATCTCTTTCAGGGTGGAAATGGAGACTTATTAGATCAACTAGGCAACAAGTGGTACTATTTCAGATGAAGGACAACCTATGCATATGATGCACCAAATCCCTACTTGAATCTGCCAAGCTGAGCCCATGGTTTTCTTGCAAGGGAGACTTTTTGTAGTAATTTTGTAGCAATTCAGTGGCTATGCTTTTCAAAATCTAATTCCTAATGTCTCAGCTGGACTAAACTTACCAGTTGCTCTTAAGCAACATCAGAACAAATATTGTCTACCTTTGTAATTTACTGTAGCCTGCCAGCCATTTTTGTCAATATATGTGCATTTTTAATAGATTCATTAGAGCACAGGGAAAACTCCATCTGGTGAACAGCTCTTTTGTCAGAAAGTGCGCCAAGGTCAAGTTGATAAGACCTGCTGTTGCTTCTTCAAATGTACCAGTTTGGTTTTGCATCAGCACTGTGTTACACCAGACTATTGCTGTCTGGATGAAACAGAGTCCTGCTTAACTATAATGCTCAGTGAACATATCATAAAAGGGCTTTGCTACTTCAGTCATTTTATAGTAAGCTTGATGCTTGGTGAATGGAATTGAACCTCATACCAAGCACACTGACCTGCTTCCAGAGTAGAACACTAAGTTCTTTGAGCATGGCTGCAACAAATATAAGGCTTTTGTCACATGCTGGTTTGTTGCACAATTGTACTGGTTTCGTTTTGTTTTTGATCTCCTTATCACATGATGATGTCACTCTCCCTCTGTTGTATTGAGTTCCCATTGTTCTTGGGTTGTCTTTTTTCATTCATGGGAAATACCCATGAATGGCTCCAACAACACTACATTTCTGTTTTGTTTATTGGCACAATGGTGTCATTCCTTTGCAGGTCCGATATTGTGGCAGTCATGTGATGGCAGTGCGTGGGGTTCTCACCTTTCCCTCTTGCTGTCCCCAAGCTGAGTGAGCTAACTGCACATGCAAATGACAGCAGTAAAAGAAAATTGCAATGCCAGAAGAGCAAAATGGCTAAGTGTCCTGATCCACAGAAACAAAGCAATGCTTGGCAGGAGAGGGAAAAGGGACCATGTAAGGATGAAACACGGAAATGCTGCAATGCCAGATTGTTAAAATGTGACGTTGTAATGGCAGAATGGTGGCCAATAGGAAGCTATGACTCCAAAAGAGAGTAATGCATGTAATGCAAGAAATGGCAGCTCCACAGTATAAACAATGCCAGGATGATGGAGAAAGTCCCCAACTGTGCAGTTTCTGAAACTGCACAGTTGGAGACATGGAGACAATCTTGCATTGCAGCATTTCTGTGTTTCACCCTTCCATGGTCCTTTTTATATACATAGTGTGTTACCGCCATTGCTAGCCCGCCTGTGGGATATTAAAGATATCTTTTGATATCAATAATTCGACCTTCTATACCCATTCCTCTCCACGTGCTTGTGAGGCCCCTGGACAAGCACGCACACAGGCACAGCCAACAATAGCGGAATCATTCAAATCCCACTCTAGGCAGGCCAGTCATTGCCGAATGCAGCTTCAGGAGACCTCAAGGCAAGTACCACATTATGTATGCACGCAACTTACAAAAGATTCCCTGCCCCGCGCAGGCAGCTTGATGAGCGGGCGATACAACTCTCAAGCACTCCGTATTTGCATACTGGCTACTCTATTGACAATTTGGCTATAACTCAATCATTCAAATACTGACGTTTTGGGGGCTTTGTCTCTAGCCCCAAACTCATTGTTTTCCCCAAGTACGAACTAGCCTGCGGTCACAATTTTCCCTATAAGAACCCCTGACTTTGAGCGCTTCCTCGGATCGCTCTTGGCTTCCATCCCGCCTTGCTGTCTCTTTGTCCAGCAAGCCTTCCCCTCAGCTCCACGTGCTGAGATCCACACTCTCCAGCTTCTCTGCTTCTAACTGGGCTTCGGGACAGGTATAGTATTTCCCATACCAAACCTCCTCAAAAATCCCTCTATCCACTCCTACCTTCATTTCTATAGTTTCTTGCGTGAATGTGTTGCATACATTTGTTTGATTCAAAATGACCTGGTCAAATTGGAGAGCTGGGCCAAGGCTAACAAAATGAAATTCAACAGAGAGAAATGTAAGGTCCTACACTTAGGTAGAAAAAATGGAATGCAGAAATATAGGATGGGGGACACGTGGCTGGATGGCAGTACGTGTGAAAGGGATCTAGGAGTCTTAATAGACCACAAGCTGAACATGAGTCAGCAGTGTGATGCGGCAGCTAAGAAAGCCAATGCAATTCTCGGCTGCATCAATAGGAGTATGGTGTCTAGATCGAGGGAGGTACTGGTACCACTCTACTCTGCTTTGGTTAGACCTCATCTTGAATACTGTGTCCAGTTCTGGGCACACCAATTCAACAAGGACATGGTCAAGCTGGAGCAGGTCCAGAGGAGGGTGACCAATATGGTGAAGGGCCTGGAAGCCATGCCCTATGAGGACAGACTTAGAGAGCTGGGTATGTTCAGTCTGCAGAAGAGAAGGTTAAGAGGGGACATGATAGCTATGTTTAAATATTTGAAGTGATGCCATGTAGAGGAGGGAGAGGGCTTGTTTTCTGCCGCTCCAGAGACCAGGACAAGGAGCAATGGATTCAAGCTGCAGGAAAGGAGATTCCACCTGAACCTCAGGAAGAACTTCCTGACGGTCAGGGCTGTCCGGCAGTGGAATATGCTGCCTCGGAGTGTAGTGGAGTCTCCTTCCTTGGAGGTTTTTATGCAGAGGCTGGATGGCTATCTGTCAGGAGTGCTTTGAGGGTATTCCTGCATGGTAGGGGGATGGACTGGATGGCCCGTGTGGTCTCTTCCAACTCTACATTTCTATGATTCTATGATTCTATGATTGTGCTTAAATAAAACGATTATTAATTTCAACATCTGTCTCATCCTTGATTCGGCCTGACCCCGTAGACATAGGGTTCAAGATCTCGCTACGTTACCCTGCCTCTTGCATTGCCAACTTGTGCTCTGTGCTAATTCCCTCCCCATTGTTGTGAGCACATTTAGGTGTCCCTCCGGGAACCCCCAGAAATCAGGGTAACAAGTGCGTGCACTTGGTAGCCCTGAAAGGGGAAGGGAGGCAGGGAAAGTGTGACCCATGGGCTGCATGCATCCCCATGGCCATTTTTGAGACCCCCAGGGCTCCTCAGCACACACACTCAATTTTTTGTTTTGGCAAGAGGATCCATTTTTCCCACTAAAAATACCACCATGCCCGCTTAGGGATATGTGAGGGAAAGTGTTGCCACATCATCTCCCGCAGCAATATAAGCTTAGAGAGGCTTCTCTAAAATGAGGAACTGAACTGAAAGTCAAGGAAAGGGGTATAGTGCACCATTTTAAAAAAAAAAGTCTAGACTTTTTTTAAAAAAAATTGAAGTGAGCATGTAGTGATGTCCACCAGTGTGGGACCCCAACTCACAGTAGTTTAACTCTCCTTACTTATATGACCAGTAGCATATAGTTTTCTTCCTTATGGCCAAGATCCAATTACCAGGCTGATGGCATGTAAGGCCATTTCCTCCCAACACTGTGACAGTGCTGTTATTTCATTTTCAATACCCTATGGAATCCTGGGGTTTGCAGTTTAGTGAGGGGCCTTTAGAATTCTCAGCCAGAGAGCTCTTTGGCCTTAGTAAACTACAAATCCCAGAATTCCACAGGAAAATGGAATAATAGCACTATAACAGTATAGCGCAGAAATGGCCTTAGTCTCTGCTAGTGTGCTTATGGGGAAATCTAGTGGGAACATGGGAGGGGGCTTCTAGTCCACTGCACCCAGGTTCTGAAACCTCCTTCTCAGAGAGGATAGACCAACACCCTCCCTACTGTCTTTTTTACAGACAGGTGTTTCAACTGGCCTGTGAGGACTGACTGTACCAGGCCGATGTTGCCTAACAATACACAGGATTTTCCGTCTGTTCTTTTCATTGTGCTGTGTTTTGTTTTTTTATGATTTATACTGTTATCTGTTCTTCATTTTTTTTTTAATAATTCAAGCACCTTATAAGTCTTGCATTTTGTGAATTTTAAACTATGTGTTTTTTATCTGTTGGAAGCCACCTTGAGTCCCAAACTGGGGAAAAGACAATAAATATCATAATATAATATAATATAATATAATATAATATAATATAATATAATTAATATAATTAATATAATATAATATAATAATATAGGAGTTGTTAGAAGCCAGTTTGAGTACCAAATTGGAAAAAAAGCAATATAAATGTAGATATAAATATATAATAAAACAAGGCAGAAGCTACTAATTGTTTCCCACTTCTTCCTTGGGATGTACAACAGGAACCAGAGAATCCACCACTGCAGCTGAGACATTGATCTGCCTCAAAGGTGCACCTGGGTGTAGTCCATTTACCTTGGGAAGAGGGAGCAGCTTCCACTCCACATGGTGAGCCTGGCCTAGACTCCTGATGCACTACAAGAGTTGGTATTTCTTCTAACAAAAACATTCCAGCATGAGATACTTAGAATTTCTCCCTCCTATCCTACTATATTCTTTGGCTATTTAGTTAGTTAGTTAGTTTAGTTCCATTTAACATATCTTGTTTTTTAACAAGCTATTTCATTATTTCATTTCATTTGCCAGTGACTCATCCCCACAATTATTTTAGATGATTGCTACAGCACACTGTTTGCAGAAAGACTGCATTGTTGCAGTTAAATGAGATAACTGGAAAGACTAATGGATAAATTAAGTCTTTCATTGTGAACATCAGTTCTCCCCCTCAGTATTTCCTGTCTTTAACAACCTCCAACCTACACAAAAGAGCAGAAGTTGTTGCCAGGTAAAATGTATCCCCCCCCCCCCTCAGCTAATTATATAGTGGCCACATCTATGGAAACAGGGGCAGAAAGAAAGTCTCCCACAGCCTGGCGACAATGGGGCTTAATTAACTCACAGCTGCTTCCTTGCTTGAGTAACCATGAGTTTAGGCCTCGTGCGAAAGAGAGTTGCTCTCATGGATGAATCTGGACTTTGTAAAACCTATATCCTTATAAACTAGAAATCTTTCATGCACAAAGCAGCAAAATGGGGCATGAGCAATGCAATTTCCTCCCTTGCCAGTTCACATCACTGCATCTCATTCCTGTTATAGTCTATGACTGCAGTAAGAGAAGGTGACAAAAATGTACCTTAGAGCTAATGTCTGTGCAAACAGTTGTCCCGTTACCCGCAGGTTTCTTATGGAACAGAAACAGAACTATCTCCCTCGTGAAAACTCTGGAATAGTTTTTAATATGGAGGAGCTGGAAAACTAGTTTGATGGTGGGTTAGGAGCCAAGCAAAGAGCAACTTGTAGGATACATGGGCCCTCAGACTTATCTAGGGATCCCTGTTGATGCCCTGCAAAAGGGAACAAAGATGCAGCATGCTTTTTTAAGGTGTCCCCCATCTACTTCTCAGTAATCTATGTAGTTTGCTGAGCTTTTCTGTGTGATGGCTTGTGGTTTTAAGCCGTCTACTGCACCATGGATTTTAGCCCATTGCCACCCCACACTGTTATAGTGGTATTATTCTACTTTCAACATCCTATGGAATCCTGAGGCTTGCAGTTTAGGGAAGGGCATTTAGAATTCTCACCAGAGAGCTCTTTGGCTTCAGTAAACTACAAACCCCAGAATTCCACAGGATGTTGAAAGCAGAATAATAGAACTATAACAGTGTAGTGCAGAAATGGCCTTAGAAGCGTAAGAATGGATAAGAGAAGAAATATAGCAAAAGAAATGAAATTGAGGAATAGGATATATATGTGCATGTGTGTGACTTTTTTTGCTCAGCAAGAACATGTTACCCCACTGGCATACCCTATCCCAGGGACTATAAATTTGATATCAGATATGCCTGCCATGCCAGAGAGGTTGCCCGGGTGGGCACACAGGCAAAGAGGTCGAACAACCGAAAATAGGTCAAGACCAGAAAAATCCACAGTCACGTAGCCCAAGGAGACCTCAGGCTATACACATCCACATAAATAAAGGATCCTCAGCCAAGAATAGTCAACTTGAGGGGATTAGCATGTTTTCCCCAGGTAGAGCAACTTTGACTCTGGAAAAACCCTATAAGGCAAGGTCCATCTACATAAACTAATACTGCAACCCTCCTTGACTGCAACCCTACTTGTAACAATACTGCAACGTACTTGCCATTGTATGGCATTCCTTCCTTTGTTTTGGCCATTGTCCTTCCTGAGAGAGGGCCTGCCCTCAATGTACATTCTGCCCTATAAGTAGTCCTAGTTTTTGAGGGTCTCTTTGGAGAACTCCCTGCCACATTAGCAGACCAGCACTCTGTTAGTTGAGTGATCCCCTCAGCCATTTCTTTGCTGAGCTCCGTTCTTCTCACTGCTTCCCAGACCAAAGACTTCAGGATAGGTGCAGTATCACCGCCTCTACATTCTCTCTGCTATATCCCCTATCCATTTTTCACCTCTTTTCCTTCTCAATAGGCCTTGTGTATGTGAGTGAGTGCATTGGTGCATGATAATATATTCATTTAATAAAATTCATTTATTTGATACATTTGTCTGGCTTTTTGGCTTGGCCTGACCCCATAAAGTTGGGTAGAAGATCCTGCTGGGTTACCCTGCCCCTTGTTTTGCTAATACGAGTGCTCCGCTAATTTCCCCAACCTTTATAACTTAGAACGAATCCAGGTGTCCCCCACAGGACCCCCAGAAGTCAGGGTAACAGGCACCTCAAGCAGTCATAACCCTTTCAGAGTGTTAGGCCCTTTAGAAATGAAGACTGCTGTGTCTCCCCCCACACTTACCCCCCCATGGGCCTATATGGAAATTTGAGGTGAACTACAGTGGATCCCTTTTGACTCCTTTGATGTGTTGATTCCTTCCACAGTAGTTGCATTTGGATAATTACGTGCATTTTTTTGCACCTCCCCCCAATTTTGTCCTCTCTTGACTTATTCCTCCTTTTTTCTCTCTTACTCCACTTCCCCCATTCTACTTTCACCTAACACTGTTTCAGTGAGTGGCATGCTTTAAGGGGTTTGGTTGGAGTTTTTAAGCTCATTTTTCCTAGGTGACTAGGTGAGGAGGTTTAAGGGCTTGGGCATAAAGAATCAGTAAAGCCAGGCTGCCAAAGTAGATGTTTTGGGCTGTTTTAGTAATCATGTATTCATCTATTCCTAGTCAACTTTGATTCCTTCCTGAGCATTTATCACAAACATGTCATTTTGTGTGAAATAGATTCGAGAAACTGAATGAAGGTGGACCTCAACACAAGTCCCTTTCAGTTCACAAAACATACCAACTCCCAATTTCCAGGTGAAAACAGAGCCAGAAGCGGAGGGGGTGGTTAGTAGCGGTAGTGATGAAGACTCAAGCAGAGTAGATGTCATCATTCCTAGAAGGACCAAAAGAGTGAGAAAAGCTCCCGACAGGTTTGTTGTGCAGGAAGCAGGAGTGTGCATGGTTGCAGGTGATGAGCCTGAAAGTTTTGAGGAGATGTTGAAATGTCCAGAGGAGGAACAGGAAAAATGGAATACAGCAATGGATGCTGAATTTGAGTCTATAATAGACAAAAAGGTGTTTGAAGTGGTAGATAGGCCAAAAGATCAAAAAGTTGTTGGTTGTAGATGGGTCTACAAGAAAAAGAGCTTGCCTGATGGTAGTTTGAAACACAAGGCGAGGTTGGTGGCAAAGGGTTTTTCACAAGAAAAGTGTTACTGCTCTGGCTAGTCTGAGCTTTGGGGATATTAAAGATATCCCTTGATATCACAATTGGGCTGCACTTTTCTCTTCCTTTCCACATGCTTGCGAGGCCACCAGACAAGCACGTAAACAAACTCGGCCGTTAATCGCTGTAATATTCCTAAGACAATACAGCCAGCTGACTCACTGCTTTAGGAGACCTCCAGGCAAGTACTCTAATTAAGTATGCACACTACTTACAAAAGAGCCTCTGCCCCGTGATGGCAGCTTGATGGGTAAACTATACAATACCCAAGTACTCTGCGTCTGCATACTGGCTACTCTATTGAGAACTGCTATGATAACTCAATCATTCAGATTCTGACCTTTCGGAGGCTTTGTCTCCAACTCCAAATCTATTATTTTCCCCCAAGTACGGCACAGCCTGCAGTCACAATTCTCTTATAAAAATCCTTGATTCCGAGACTTTCCTCGGATCGCTCCCGAGTTTCATCCCGCCTTGCTGCCGCTTTGCTTGGCAAGCCTCCCCTCAGCTCCACATACTGAGCTACATCGCATCCCAGCTTCGCTCTCTATTTTTCCAGGCTTAAGGGCAGGTGAAGTATCACCCAAACCAGCAATCCCTCTAAAAATCCCTCTATACCACTCCAACCTTTATTTCCTTTAGTTATCTTGTATGAGTGTGTTGCATACACTGTTTTGCTTATATTTAATAAACATCATTTATTATTTCAACTTCTGTGTTCTCCTTGACTCGACCCGACCCCGTAGACATAGGGTTCAAGATCTCGCTACGTTACCCTGCCTCTCGTAACGCTAAGCAGTGCTCTGAGCTAATTTTCCCCAACTTCAGTGAAGCACATTTTGGTGTCCCTCCCGGGACCCCCAGTTCACAGGGTAACAAAAGTATGAGAACTTTGATCAAACTTTTTCGCTAACAACAAAGCCAGAAAGCCTTAGATTAGTGTTGGCACTAGCAGTGAAGAAAGAAATGGAAGTTAGACATTTTGATTCTGCATATCTCAACGCAAGGTTGGATGAAACAGTGTTTATGGAGCAAGCTCCTGGTTATGATTGTACTGGCGAAAATAAAGTTTACAGGCTGAGAAAGGCCATCTATGGACTTAAGCCGTCAGCAAGATGCTGGAACCTGTGTGTACATGAAGAATTGTGCAAAATAGGATTTAAAAGAAGTGTTGCAGATGCATGTGTGTACACAAAAGGCACTGGTGATGAAGGTATAGTGCTAGTTATCTATGTAGATGATCTTTGTGTGATAGCAAGAAGCTTAGATCAGATAAGGTGTGTACAAGAGCAGTTGGAAAACAAGTTCAAGTTAAAAGATTTAGGGTGTTTGAGACAGTACATTGGAATAGAGTTTGAAAGTTCACGCAGTGGTGAAGTGTTCATGAACCAAAAGAAGAAAATTGAACAGGTTGTTCAAAAGTGTGGCTTGAAGGATGCCAAAACAACGAAAACACCAATGACAGTGGATTTTGTGCGATTAGAGTCTGATAAATTGTTTGAGAGGCTGGATCTGTACCATTCAGTGATTGGAAGTTTGTCGTATGTTGCGAATCATACTAGGCCTGATATTAGTTATGCTGTTGGGCTGTTGAGTAGGAGAGTGACTGGATAGCTTTAAAAAGAGTTGCATGGTATTTGAAAGAAACTCAGAATCTTTGTCTAAAGTTGGCAGGGAGTGAAGCCAAAATGGAATGCTTTGTTGACAGCTCCTTTGCTTCTGAAAGTGACAAAAAATCTGGACTGGACTGGACTGGCTATAAAATATGCAGACAGCTTGGTCGCATGGAGGTCCAGGAAACAGAACTGTGTTGCTCTAAGTATCACTGAAGCTGAGTTTGCAGCATTGTCTGAAATAGCTGGTGAGATAAAGTGGGTTAAGCAACTTCTAATGGATATTGGAGAGATATGTGAGACCCCAATCAGTGTAAAAGAAGATTCACAGGCATGCATAGCAATGGCTGAGGCTGAGAACCTAAAGGACAGAACAAAGTACACAGGTGTGTGTTATCAGAATGTGAGACAATTGGTCCAGGAAGGACTTATAAGGTTGGAGTATTGTGAGTCAGAGCGCAATACAGCTGACATACTCACAAAAGCACTACCAGTACCCAAACATGAAAGGTTGGTCAAAGAATTGGGACTGGAAATGTATAACACAACACACTAAAAATATTATGACATGTCATCAAAGTATTTTGGAGGGGATTGTCGGATAAAAAAAATGCAATGTCATTTGCTCCATTGGAAAATACCTTTGATGAACATGTGAAACACCTGGGGAATGATTAAGCAAGTGATGACACATTTCCTAGGGGACATGCAGTAAGGGCTGAGTCATGATACTGCAAACATGGCAAGGTGTTGCATCATGGTAATGGCTCAGACTGATGACCTGTAAGCAGGAGTACATAAAAGAGAAGCGTGAATGCTTGCTCTCTTTCTGCTTGCTTGAATCTATGTCTGCCAGTATCTCTGCATGTATCTCTTGTCACGCCCAAAATATAGCAGAGATTGCTCCCACAGCTTTGGAAGCGTGCCCAGCAGCAGAGAATATCTTTAGCAGCAATGCACTGTAGCCAGAAAAACTCACCCACACCAATTGTTCTCTTCCATCAAGGAGGCAATTTATTCTTGAGTTACAATGTGTACATATTTACAAGAATCTCCAGAAGGCATTCGAGCATCCCTCTGCTTGCTCTTTCTTCCAGACCCTCCAGCAGACACATCAGGCACCATGTGCAACTTGCTAGCTAGCTCTCAGCTACATTTATACTCACACTAGCTGATGCAATCCTGCCAACCTTTGCATTCTCCCCACACCTGATGCAATCTTCTCCCCTCGTTGCTCATCAGCATGACTCAGCTAAAGTCACATGGCTCTCCACAGGTGCACTTAACAACCCACATCACAAAGTATTTTCTACAGGTTTGGTCCAACCTTTACTGACATCTCTGCCTGTGTATCTGCTATTGATCTGCGTATCCTGTATATAGTTGTACGTATTGCAACTGAGAAGATTAAAGCCTCCAGGTATTTTGGATGACACACTCTGTGTCTGTGAGTAACTAACCTGTGGGTAGAGTGGTCAGAGCAATAATGTATCTTTTGTTGTAATTGTACTCTGCTGCACACGTTTTTGCTGTTTTTGAAACTCTGCTATATAAGATTGCCTCTGAGGCAATGTGTCCAGAGAGCATCAGCTCTGGAGATAACTTTGTCTTGGTGCTTTAAATCATCTCCCGACATTACAGTGTAAGGTTAAGAGGTTTAAACAAGTCTTAAGGTAAGATCCGTGCAGAGAATAGTGGGCTTGACAGACACCTACTCTTTTAAACTTAGAGATTCTGCAGGTTGCGCTTGGATTCCCTGCATGAAAAATATGTGCTCCTTCTTTATGGACCATCCTTATTAATAGTCACTGGTGAGGCAAGGGGTGCAGTGCTTCAGTTGTGGAAGAAAATACTATCCATCTTCTCAGAGGCACTCAGACCATTTCTAATTAAGAATCCTCCACCCTTGGTTTACTGGCTGGGTTTTGCAGCCAGACATTTATGCTTGCACTTGTAGTAGTGTACTTTAGCTGAAATAAGCTCAACCAAGGTGTTTCACAAGTGGATGGACGGCATATATGTTCACAGTGAGTGTTGAAAGAAGAGAAAAGAGATGCAGACAAAGCTTAACTAAGATGAGATCCCATCCTCAGATTGTAAGGTGCTTCCCAAGGTTACAGTTTCCAAACATGTTGGACTCCCACCATCATAAAGCAACAACTGTATTATGGGCTTTGTAGAGGTAAGAATCTGGAAAAAGTGTCAATTGGGGGCAGGGTTGGGCAACTTTAAAATGACAAGAACAGTGCTTTTGAAAGAGCTAAGAAAATAGAGACTACTCCCCGTGCTATTTTCTATAAACTCCATTGTCTGTTTTAAAAACAACATTTCAAATAACAAAATAGCTAAAACAAAACAAAATTAAATTATTACTATTATCACTGCTGATGACAATGAATTACTGTCCCAATCTCTAACAGTTAACAATAATGAATGTTCAAATGTTCCAAGATCTGGACAGACCCTAAACTTTATATGACATTCATTAACAAACTTACTAAAGAATAAGTCCCAGTTAACACTTCTACCTAGGAACCCCCCCCCCATGCATAATTTCTGTGGAAGGAAAAGCCTGTCCACTAACTAACAAAGTTCAGCAGGAAGGTTATTTTGCTCATCAGGAGCACTAGACTGAACACTGTTACCCTGACTTCTGGAGGTCCATTGGGGGACACCTTGATTTGCTCCAAAAATGCAAAGATTGGGGAAATTAGTAGAGCACTGGCTGTAGCCAAATGAGGGGCAAGGTAACCCAGCAGAATCTTTTACCCAATTTCTATGGGGTCAGACCAAGCAAAAGCCAGACAATCATACCAATAACTGGATTTTATTAATAAATGTGTTCTCATGCACCAACGCACTCACTCACTCATGCACACAAGGCCTATTGAGAAGGGAAAGAGGTGAAAATTGATAGGGGATTCAGTGGAGAGGGTGTAAATGTGGTGATACTGCACCTATCCTGAAGTCTTCAGTCTGGGAAGTGGCAAGAATAGAGCTCAGCGAAGAGAAGCAGCTGAGTGGATCACTCGACTAACAGAGTGCTGATCTGCTAGTGTGGTGGGGAGTTCTCTGAAGAGACCCTCAAAAACTAGGACTACTTATAGGGCAGAATGTACCTCGAGGGCAGGCCCTCTCCTGGGAAGAACAATGGCCAAAATAAAGGAAGAAACGCTGCACAATAGCAACTTGGTAGTTTGCATGATTGGCTGATGCAGATGCAGTGCAAGGTTCTGCCTGGACATGTTTAGCCTGAGGTTCCCTAGGGGAATGTGACTGGGGATTTTCCTGGCCTGATCTATTTTCGGTCATACGACCACCTTGTCTACATACCCATTCGGGCAACCTCTCTGGCATGGTGGGTATATTTGATATCAAATTTATATTCCCCGGGATAGAGTATGCCAGTGGGGTAACAACACAATCAGACTGAAGATTTCCAATGTTTGAATCATCCTAGTCTGGTCAATATTTTAAGTTCAGTATAACACAGTAGAGGAAAACATCCAGTAGAAGCTGCTGGGTTCTCTACCACTGGGGTAGTTACTACTTTCTGGTTTTCAATCCATATTTTAAAGGAGCTGTACAAGGTGTTGATATCTAACCCCAAAATAGGTTCAGCATCTTGGGAAGTTGTAGCAAAATTCAGACAAAAGACTGGAGCAAATTCCCAACATCACTGACAGGGAAGCCACAAGCCCACTGCTGACATCCTAAGAAAGTTGGGATGGTTGTAATGTGGCTTCAAATGAACCCTGACTTATGATGATACTATCATAGTGCATTGCCTATTTCTGTGACAGAAAGGTCACCCAGGGGGTTTCTGTGACTGAATGGGGATTTAAATCCTACTTTCCTGAGGTCTTAGTCCATTACTCAAACCACTATACCACACTGGCTCCTAAATCTGGGATAACTTGATAAATAATAATCACAGTAGCAGGGGACTGGAAAGGCAATGAGTATTGCTACTCATTCAAAAGCCTGCACCAGAATTCTGCTAAGGTCAGGCTAGAAGAACCATAACCAAATCCATATGCTTTTATTTGTCATCCACAGTTAAAATATTGGATACTTCTTTGGCAAAGTGTTGATCTTAGAAGTAATGAATTGCAAATAAAATGGTTGCCCATAACTAATTGCTTTTTGTAACAGGTGTGTGACAAAGTTACATTTCAAAAATAATGGAAAATGAAGAAGTAAACTTCATTGTAAAAAAAATGACACTTCCTAGTTACTATCAACAATTACTTTTAGATGGCATTTTAAGGCATATCTAGAGGCATTCTAGATTCTTTGACATTTTATGCCATTCTCTTAAGAACCCATTTTTTTAAAAAAAAAAGCAGTGGAAAGGAATTGAAAGGAATGGACGGCACAACAAGAGATGTGGTGAGTTCCCTTTTCAGCATTACTTGAGCACTGACATTGGGCTCCTTTTCAAACACTATAAGAAGTAATGGGAATAATTTACTTAAGTCCTGATAATGTGTTAACACAGTGAATGGAGACTTTACATTTTTTGTTTGTTTGTTTTCCAGTCTTGTGTTTTTGTGCTGAATGTGCTTATGTTTGGATATTACTACTGGGAACAGCATTTCTTAAAAAGTTTGTCTTGTTTTGTTTTGCTTTATACTCCTGCAATTTTCCTCTAGGGAAAGTGAACAAAACTAGAGCCTCTCCTAAAGCAATCACTTCCCATTCAAGATTGTCTTTATAACTAAAATGTGATGCATTCTAGTCTATTAGCCTCATAAGGGACCAGTACAACCAACAGCAATTAAAAGTTAGGGAAACAGACCTAACAAGGCTTTTTTTAAAAAAAGAAAAAAATACAGTTGTTTTTGCTACAGCATCTGCATTATCTTCAAACAGACATGGGAACAAGAACAGCAAATTCACAGGATTTGCATTTGTACTTCCTGAATATCAGTAGAACAGAATGTGATGGTATGGATACTACCATGTTGTATCTGCTTGCCACACAGCTGTTAAAATATGTGTCCTATCAAACATGGTTGAATCCATAGGCCAGACTTCTAACCTCTTAACATGTCAACAGGAATCAAAATAGGATTCTATCCTTTGGAAAAGAAAAACCAGAAAAAATATAGATGCACAAAATACAGGATAATTGATACCTAGTTTGGCAGTAATATAGGTGAAGGTATGCATGATCCATAGCGTGCAAAAACTATACAAAAAGTTAATGTAATTCTAGGCTGCATCAACAGAAATATAACATCTAGATCAAGGCGAGTAGTAGTACCATTCTGTTCTGCCCTGGTCAGAGCCCTCACACCCCCGCGCTCGCTCCCGCACTCTCTCTCTCTCTCTCTCTCTCTCTCTCTCTCTCTCTCTCTCTCACACGCACAAGTTCTGGCCAACATAGTTTAAGAAGAATGTCAACAAGCTGAAATGTGTCCAGAGAAGTGTAGTCAAGATAGTAAAGGCCTAGTAATTAAGCCCATTGAGGACTGGCTAAAGAAGCTAAATACGTTGAACTTGGAAAATAGCAGATTGATAACTAATATGAGGTCCATCTTCAAATGTAAGAAGTGCTGTTAGATCAAAGATGGATCAAGATTGTTTTTCGCTGCTCCAAAGTGTAGAGCCCAAACCAGGAGATTCAAATTATAAGAAAGGAGATTCATGCTAAACTTCAGGAAGAACTTCCTGATGATGTTACTCCACGATGTTTGATGGTAGAATGGATTAACTCAGAAGGTATTGGACTCTGCAGTATTTTAAGTTTGCAAACTGAGGTTGAATGGATATCTGTCAGGGTTTGTTTTGCTGTGGATTCCTTCACTGGTACAGTATTAGGCTAGATGACTCTTGAGGTGCCTTCCAGCTTAATGATTCTATGGCTCAATGAATCCCTAAAGAAACAAGGCTTTCTTCCTGGAGGGACTGAGTCAGTTTCATTTTCTTCCATGTTTTCTCAAATACTTTCTTTCAGAGTTTTGAAGAACATTGTGAATACTGCAGTGTTTTCAACAAACAAACAAACAAACAAACAAACAGAGACTTTCTCCCCCTATTCATATCTACAAGACTTGAATACCTGAAGGCTCCATCACAGTTTCTGGGGAGATGTTTGTTTTTGTTTTGCAAAAATCCCAATTGGATTGTGTATCAACATGACAGAAGTCCTTCTCCCTTGTATTGACTCATGGAGATGACTGACACCAATCTTATCATTGCTTCAGTGCTAACTCAAAGCCTTTTTGTTTGCTAGGTCATTTCTTTTTTTTTTTTGGCTAGGTCATTTCAATGGGCTGTTTCTGCCCACTTAATTTCATTTGCTGATTGATTTATGTATTTTATATCCTGTTTTTCTTTTCTTCATACGAGATGCGTTTTGGTGCTTGAATTTTTTTTTTAACTCTTGTACATATTGCTAATGTCCATGAGGAGTAAAAGTAGCATAAACATGTCTAATTAATTACAAGCAAGTGGATAAAATCTTAATCTGGGCATGTTCCTCGTAGAAGACAAGAGATGGAAGCCACTTTTTCTGATTCCTTCATGATGCCTCCTGTAAAACCACTCCACAAGGTTGGACACCCTCAAATAAAAGTGGGGTACCTGGGATGGGGAGATTGGGTGCCTTTGTATCCTTCTTCTGATTAAATCCTCTTCTGGATTCCAGGACCTTCATCAAGTGAAAGAACAAACAGCATTCATGAAAAGGATTCTTTTGGTCTGATCTGGTATGTATACTATTGTTTAGCACATGTTGTGCTGTGTTTATACTTCTGTCTGACATTGATGGTGCTGAGATTAGAATATATATATATTGCAGAGTGTAGAGAAGAATCTTGCCTTAAACAGAGGAAAGGCCTTCATGACGTAGGAACATAGGATATTGCATTATACTGTCAGACCATTGGTCCATCTGACACAGAGTAGCTACATCCATGGGTAGTGGGTTTCTGGATTTTTGAATGTTCAGCTCCCTGTTCAGAGACTGAACCTGTGGCCTTTTCCAAGCAGTGTACATGTCTTTCTATCATTTAATCACAGTCTTCCTTCAAAACAGTTCTAAAGAATTCAGTTAAAAGACAACAAATTTTCCTAGCACTTTAAAAGGTACCTTTTTTAAAAGAATCACTTAAATAAACCTTGAAAATTACTATTTCATATGTGTGTGCCTTTCCTTCAGTACATCTGATTTAGCATGCAGGATTCTTTTAAATAGCCAAAAATATAGCCAACACATCTTGAAATATTATAGACTGAAAAAATATTCAGGATTTAGGGTGATGTGACTGAAAGCTATCCAGTGTTGTTTTACAAGAGAAAGCAGTGAGATGCTTTTCTGCCTCTCTTATAACGCTACACCCCTGGAGCCTCCATCAACACTGAATGGAAGTTTCAGGATGGATAAAAGGAAGTACTTCATCACACAACCACAATTGAATAATAGAAGTAAAGATGACACAAGAAGTAGTGGTCAATGCTAACCTGGACAGCTTTAAAAGGAAATTGGACAAATTAGTGAAGAATAGGACTATCAGTGGGTATTGGTCATCATGGCTATGGCCACCCTTCTGTACTAGACATAGCATACTTCTGTGCAATCAGATGGCAAAGAGCATGAGTGAGAGGAAGCAGGTGTACACATGCTCTGCTGGTGAGATTCTCAGAGGCACTTCTGTGGCCACTGTGTGAACAGAATGCTGAATGAGAGAGATCCTGACCCAGCAAAGTTCTGGTTCTGGTCTTATGCCCAGTCTCTTTCTTCACAGTTTGGAGGCATCCTTCTGGAGCTTTTTGCAGTTAGTTTTGTTCTAACCACTCTGAATGGTCTCACCAGCAAACCTGGCTACTTCTCCTCACATCTCTCTACTGCTTCCCTAAATCTGCACCCTTTCAGAGATAAGGCAGAGCATGGATTTATTATCCAACGACTGTGTCATTGGTGGTAGCTGTCAGGGTCAGAGGCCCAGGTGGCGAGACTGCCCGGAGAAGGGAGTGGGAGAGCTAGCAGAGTCCTGCCAGGAGGAGTCAAGGAAGCACTTACTCAAGGGAAGTCCATTTACCTAAGCCACAGCAACAAGCAAAAGCCATAGTCAGAGTTCCTAAAGCCAGGGGTCTGGAGCCAAGAGATCAATCCAAGGTATCAGGAGCCAGGTGCTGGAGGCAAGGAGAGGCTTGTAGAAAGTTTGCCACAAGCAAAGGAAAGCTTCCAGGCAGGCAGTTATATAGCCCAAGGCACAGGTGTGGCTAGTCACTGCTTCTTGAACTTAATCCAGGAAGCCTCCCTTTGCTCAGCTCTCTTGAGTCTCCGCCTTGTTTGTGGGCTGATTGACACAGGCTCCAAAGCATCTTCAGAATTGGATCCCTGTTGCCCTAAAGGAGAAGGCAGAGGAACATCCGAGCCTGCTTGGTCCATGGCAGCAGGGCCAGCTCTTGAGCTGCAGGACACATCTCCAGCCACAGCCACAGGGACCAACAGCTGCTGCTCGTCATCAGCAGCTCTGACAGGGGCTTCAGTTATCACAGTAGCATGTAGACCCAAATCCAGAGCAGAGAAACTCTTCTGAGACAGTTCTTACAAAAATATAAACAATTCTTTATTTTATAAACTGTCAGGGTAAAAGGTAGTTGGTAACTTAAGCATTAGTAACCAGCATAACACGTGTCTATGTAAACCAAGCAACACTTTCTTTATCTCTCACACACAGATGGATCTTTCACTAGCTCTCAACTCCAGCACTCTCTCTGACTAGACCCTCAACTCTCTATCAGTTAAATTTCAGTTGCTCACTCCCCCATCTAGCCCCTCCCTCAGGCTATCCTGGGTTCCATTTCAACAGCCAATCACTTTTAAATACTCTCGGTTGCTAGGGTGGCTCTGTTGCTAAGCCCCCCCACAGGGTTCGTCACAGGTACCCATTAACATTGGGCACTCTTGCTGGTGTCCCGTTTTGCATTTTTGCAATTCTATAAAGGGATTTCCTTGTGCCTCTTCTATTTAGCTAGGTATGCAAGTTACATAATATAACAGGTCATGCAGGATTCTGGCATTTGGTGTTACAATGGTCCCTCCACTTTCACAGATTCAGCACTCATGGATTTGATTATTTGTGGCTATTTATTGATAAAAACTTCTCATTCTATTTGTCCCTGGAACAGAAAAAATATATCTAGGAATCTCTAGGTCCTCCAGCACAATTCTACGGTGATACAGGTGATACAAATAGAAATAGAAAGCCTTTACACTTTCTGTTGTGACCCTGTCTAGATACATACACATTCAGAGAGGAAGGAAAACAAGTTCTTTTTAAACTTGGCTGTTCTTTTTAACAAGAGTCAGAAACTCATTTTTTTAAAAAAAAATCAATTGTTTGTTCTTTCTTTATACTCATGGGATCTGTTCCAGTGACTAATGGGACAAAGGGGATGTTGTTATGGACTTGCCTTGATGTAGCTTGAGGGCTGACAGAACAGTGCTGCTGCTGAAGGCTTGGGACTACTAAGAGATGGACAGTTTTCCTGGATGGTGCTGGTACATCTGTTCCATCTCTAATGCTGTCAGTTAACTAAAACTTTGTAAATGGCTATAATTTCTTCATGCAGTAGTCTTAAATTTAACATTAGTAGTTCTGCATTTTAACATTAGGAGTTAATGATTTTACCACTGGATGCAGATAACCAAGATCGGAAAGTATTAACAAACTGACAACTATGTTTTACATTTCACTGACTGTGTTAGGTAGCCATATGAGCCTGTCTGAATAATTTTGGGATGTGAGTTTTTGTAGATTACTTCTCTCAGCTGGTAGAGCACCTTATTGTTCGTAACTGGCAACCACTCCACTGGATTAGTTTACTGGTCTAATGATTTTTGAAGACACAAACCTTTAACAAATTTAATTAGTAAATAATCCTTCTCCTGGCCTACCCCTTTGATACTGTACTACCTCTGCAGATCTTCTTTACAATCATTCTTTCCATTTCTCTTAATCACTGCCCCACTTCACTGCCCAGAAGGGGTAGTCTAGGTTCCTTTTTCTGACTTTTTATCAAATTCGCACACTATTTTTTCTTTGATTAGATAAGAGACAAAGGGTGAAAAAACCTAATTGCCTTTACACTTGGGCTCCAACATGTAGACCTGGCTCCTGATACCACACACATAGCATCATCCTCTTACCAGCATCCATATATATAATACGAACATCCATAAGGAGGAAAGCTGCACAGATACACCTGCAAGTGCAAACAAGTTAGAATCCCAATACTGCTGTGGGTGTTGCATGAGCTCATGTGGATATTTATGGAGTTATAGGTATACAACCTTCATTCTCCCAGTTTTTCCCTTGGTATGTGCTATGAAAGAAGGTGGATGTGCTTTATGTGACAGGCATGGGACTATGTAGGTATGGCCTTGCTCTTTGCTGGATGCATAAGTCGGTAGATTTTTGTGTGCCTGAATAGAGTGAACGTTACTGTTCTGGTCAGTGAGTAAACTATTGTTTTGTTATCATTAACACTTACATTTAATCATGTGACATGGTTGGTGGTTGAGTTCTGCTCCTATCTGTGTGTTATCATTACTGCTTACCTTTTATTGTTTAGAGTTGATGGGCTCTGTGTGTTCTGTTCTCTTTTGACCTTAACATAAAGATACCACACCACACATAGCACCATGACAGCCTTTTTTTCTTCTTTCCTCAGCAACTATACAGTCCAGAAAGTGTGGGAGTTGGCTGCTCAGAACTTCCTGGAATGCCAAGAGCATCCCATTAACAGAGCAAAGGATACTGTAGGAAGTGTGGGAAGCAATACTGACAATGTAATGACTTGCATGAAATAATACAATGAGATGCTTCTGGAAACTAGATAATAGTAATGGTAATATGTCCATTTTACTAATGCAGAGTTGCTTTTGAAAAATAACGTTGCAAACTGTGGGTGTAACATCCTGAGCTGAATTTGTACGCATTAACAAATTGTTCATGATGATCCTGTGCATATCTATTCAGAAGTAAGTCCCATTGGGTGGAATGGGATTGATTCCTAGAGACATTTCTGGAAATGTTGAAGCCATCAAGATATTTTTCCCCCTCTGGGAATGTAAGTAGAGGGTGGAAGAGAGCAACAGAAATATGAGGAAGATTTTTTTTAAAAAAAGGAGTCAGTATTTGCTTTATCATATCTACACTTCTTCTGCTGTTTTAACAGGACAAAAAATGTTATAGGATACTTGATATAGAAAGCTATGCTATTCATTATAGCAAGGGAATCAATGGGACAATCCTACAACTGATTTCACACAGAACTTCCACATGGATGTAGTCCATTTCCTTCTGTGAGTCTTGATTACAACACCATACTAAGATTTTTCCTGAAAGGCTTCGGAACTCACAGCAGGTCTTTTGTCAGTTTCTGCCCCATCTTCTTCCAACTATGTTTTTGTCCAGCAAGGCTGTTTCTCACCATGTCGCAAATTGTCTGTGTCACAGCCATTGAAGAAAGAGGTGAAAAGGAAGACCACAAGATGAAGAATACTTGTTTTTGGTATCTCCAAACCTGATCAAAAGTCACTTGGAAGAACAGAAAAGGCAAGTATCAATTTGTAAGCCAACAATATCTCATTTACTCCCTTATGAAGATGCTGTCTTCCCCTAGATGCAGACAGATATTTTGGGTTTGTGTGTTCTATTATACTTTATTATGTATAGGTATAATCTCACATAGAAAAAAAATGCACATTTTGTGTTTTCCAGTGTTCTCCAAAATTTCCCATTTCCCAAATGTCTAATGTTCCAGAGTTCTGTTTGGAAAGAAAAAAAAATGCTCAGGAGAAATAGGGAAAACACTCCATCCAAATGATTTCCTTCCCACCACTGTGACAAACCTCAGGTAAATGTGTGTGTGTGTGTGTGTGTGTATGTGTATGTATACATATGCATGATTGAAACCTAAATTCTTGTTATGAGAGGTTTCCTGTAGTGAAACACATTTGTCTGTCTGTTGTGCTCATGCGTGTATTTCAAAGGCATCTGTTTCTTCCTGTGCTTCCCCATTATGGTACGCATTACATCCTTTTAGTGGTGTTTTAAATAAACCTCACTGCATATGTTCATTAGCTTACTGTAAAAAGCAATAATTCACTGTTTCTATCGGCAAATATTTCTCTGATGTTCCAACCTGAAAAGGAGACAGACCCACAGACATTTCTACAAAATTTCATCTTTTGTCAGTGCAACTGATATTAGTGTAACTAATACATCCACTGTGAGCAGCTTTGTAGCCTATGTTGGGAGAAAAGTGGAATATAAATGAAATAAACAGGGAACAGCAGAATGATAGCTCTTTTTAGATGACAGATATTAGGTATTCACTTCTAGATAGTAAATTAGTCTAGAAATTAGAAATCAACATGGATTTCTCAAAAATAAGTCATGCCAGACTAATCTTATCTCTTTTTATGATAGAGTTACTAGCTTGATAGATGAAGGGAATGCTGTGGATGTAGCATATCTAGATTTCAGTAAGGCCTTTGACAAAGTTCCCCATGACAATCTTGCAAAGAAGCTAGTAAAATGTGGGCTGGACAGAGCTACTGTCAGGTGGATCTGTAACTGGTTAACTGACCGTTCCCAAAGGGTGCTCACCAATGGCTGCTTTTCATCCTGGAGAGAAGTGACTAGCGGGGTGCCACAGGGTTCTGTCCTGGGCCCAGTGCTGTTCAATATTTTCATCAATGACTTGGATGAAGGAATAGAGGGCATGCTCATCAAATTTGCAGATGACACCAAATTGGGAGGGGTTGCTAATACGCCAGAGGACAGGATCAAAATTCAAAATGACCTGGACAGATTGGAGAGCTGGGCTAAGGCTAACAAAATGAAATTCAACAGAGAGAAGTGTAAGGTCCTACGCTTAGGTAGAAAAAATGGAATACAGAAATATAGGATGGGGGACACGTGGTTGGATGGCAGTACGTGTGAAAGGGATCTAGGAGTCTTAATAGACCACAAGCTGAACATGAGTCAGCAGTGTGATACGGCAGCCAAGAAAGCCAACGCAATTCTCGGCTGCATCAATAGGAGTATGGTGTCTAGATGGAGGGAGGTACTGGTACCACTCTACTCTGCTTTGGTTAGACCTCATCTTGAATACTGTGTTCAGTTCTGGGCACCCCTATTCAAGAAGGACATGGTCAAGCTGGAGCAGGTCCAGAGGAGGGCGACCAAAATGGTGAAGGGCTTGGAAGCCAAGCCCTATGAGGATAGACTTAGAGAGCTGGGTATGTTCCATCTGCAGAAGAGAAGGTTAAGAGGGGACATGATAGCTATGTTTAAATATTTGAAGGGATGCCATGTAGAGGAGGGAGAGGGCTTGTTTCCTGCCGCTCCAGAGACCAGGACAAGGAGCAATGGATTCAAGCTGCAGGAAAGGAGATTCCACCTGAACCTCAGGAAGAACTTCCTGACTGTCAGGGCTGTCTGGCAGTGGAATATGCTGCCTCGGAGTGTAGTGGAGTCTCCTTCCTTGGAGGTTTTTAAGCAGAGGCTGGATGGCCATCTGTCGGGAGTGCTTTGAGGGTATTCCTGCATGGTAGGGGGTTGGACTGGATGGCCCGTGTGGTCTCTTCCAACTCTACATTTCTATGATTGTATAAGTGACCTCTGGTTTTTGTTTTGTTTTGTTTTTAATAGTACTACAGTGTAGCTGATGGCCCGTCTGTGTCCTTGTCTGGACAGGGATAGATTCAGTGGTAAACTTCAGATTAGATTTGTGCAATGTGCTCTACAGGACACTGCACATGTTCAGCAAATGCAGCAGTTAAAAAAAAATATAGCCGCCAGATTGATCACAGAGACCAGAAAAAAAAATTATTCTGGCCTGGGGCACTGGCTACCAATATCTTTCAGGACCCTAAACAAAGTTCTAGTTTTAACCTATAAATTATTACAATATATTGGTTAGGACTCCAACATTTGAAGGAACACCTTGCCCATAACTGCCCATACACTAACATCTGAGAGTGAGACTTTCTTCTAAGCACTTTGTCTAAATGTACTTGATAAAGAACAGGGCTTCTTTAGTCAATGGTCCTTCCCTGTAGAATGCTTTTCCTTATGAGAGCGTTTGACATCATATACTTTGGTGCCAGGTGAAGACATTTCTCTACTTGCAGGCATATAATTGGGTGTGAATGGGCAATTTTTATATATTTGACCATAGGGCAGTCAATTGGTCCAGTAACTTGTTCTTGCAGGGAGATAGGGTTTTTTTAAAAAAATATTGTATGTTAGTCTACTGTTTTTCTTTTTAACTTTTGCATTTTTTTTATTAAGACATCCAGGAAATGTCATCATCACCATGTCATTTTGATTTTTTGATTACTCTTAAGACATCTGCTGAGATCTACAGTGGAACTGATGAATTCTTCCATTTGACTGCCATTTGAATTCTTCCAATTCTTTCCCTTGACTCTGCCCGGTTCAAGTGGTTCCAACCAAGAAATTGGAAAAAGAATGGATGCCAGTTACTGACTACATAAGAATGAGATGGGGACTTACAATTAATAATGTAGTGTAAAATATTCTCTTTTCTCATCTCTTATTTTTCTTTTGATGACACACACATTCCCCTACTTTTATAACAACTTGGAAACAAGTTATTGAATTGTATTTGATTTTCTAACCTTACCACAGAAGGATTATACATTGATATTGATAATAAATAACTGAATATATAATTATACAAATAAAATGATGTAAATTACAGTGAGAGGTAAGGATAGACAGGTAAACTGTGGATCAAAAAGAAATGAATTAAGTAAGTTGACAAGTGAAAGGCAGATAAGGGAGTTTTGGACAACCTTGTGTAAATAATCTCTGAGGTAATGAGTAAGCGGAAGTTTTTTACCAAAGGACAGAGAAATTTTGTTTGTTTTTGTCTTTAATAAAAAGAATAATAAAAAAAAGAAAAAGAAATTTTAACTATTTTTCTCAAATGTTTTTGAAATATTCTTCCCATTTTTACAAAACGGGACAGTCATCAATGCAAATTCAAACCAATCCCAACACTGCTTTCCAAATATTGGCCTATGCCTAGGCTATTATTATTACTCCAACTCTTCTCTTCCAGGCACAGTCTTGGGTGCAGAAACTATCTCTCAAAAGTCCCAATCCAACCACATTCTACAGGAACTGATGTATTGTTTTCTGACTGGCTGCTGACTCCAATGCAAAGCAATAGAGAACACATAGGACTGTTAGCATCACCCTCGCTAATTGATGCTACTAGCTTCATCACTGAAGAACAACACATACATAAAGCTGAGGAACCTCTATAGCATATGCTGTCTGTACATTAATTGCCTATGTAGATACACTATCCAGTTGTCATCCCACTATTAAGCATCATCAAGATGCAGATGTACTTTTAATAAGGAGACAATGATTCCCTCTTTAGGGTACAAGTAGAAGTATAGTAGCAGTGATTCAGGTGAATTCTACTAAAGTTTCACTTAAATTAGTGGAACATGTCAGTTGTGACTAGAAGTGTATGTGCACTGTACATTTGTATCAAATTCATGCCATTTTAATCATAATTGCTCCATTCTTCAAAATCTTAGGATTTGTAGTCTGGTGAGGTACTTGGAAGATATCCTGAGAAAAGAATGATTGACCATTAAATCAGTATAATTCTATAATTCTATAGTGTGGACAGGCATTCAGGGTATCTTGAGAATTGCTATTCATGGAGACAAGAGAGGTAGCTGTTGTATCGCATGGCTAGACTACACAGGTATATGAAACAGAATGTGCCTAGACTGAAAATGTCTATGTGATATGATGATGCTCTCCAAGGAGCATGCAACTGCATAAGCTAACTTTTATATAAGAAATATAGAAAAGATTATAATTATTTTCCTGTCATATAAATTTCCTGAAATTCCAAAACTTGAAGAGTTTCTTAAGGGGAACATTGATGCTGATCTGCTTTCTAGACAATGTTCTTATTTACAGTTGTGGAAACTCAAGTGACCAAAATGGTAAATTCCAATGAACTCTAGCTAGAAATTGATTGACATGCCTGAGGCAAAGAACCTACAGTCCTTCAGCAAAGTGATAGGAGCGGGGGAACCATGCCTGTTCCAAGATAACACCTTAATGTTCAGTGGGACTTAAACCAATCGGGATCAGTTTAGTTGGATCAACAGCTAAATATAGTAGAATTAGGATAACATGATGACTGCCCAACAGTGTCCTTAGCAGCTGAACCCAATATAAGCTTAAGCAAAATCTGAAATACTATTGCTGCCTTATGAGACCAGGTTATTCTTTGAAAAATACACTCAATTTAACTTGCACAATGCTTAGCAGTTTAGAATACCAATGTTTAAGGTGAAATACCAACCTTAAAAGTTGATGACCCATCTCTTCTCAAATTTCAGACAGAAAATGCCCTCATCACAAGCCTTGAAATTTATCTGAATATCTGACAGTGTGTTGTGAATGTCAAATAAATTCATCACAATCCTATATGGAGCTTATTAGGGGTGGCAAGTACAGCATACAGGGTAGAGCACCACATAGATAGCAAAAGCTTACACAAATTCCATGAACCCAAAACAATAGCTACCCCTAAATTTTGAAACACTGAAAGATTTATATAAGTTGTACTAACACATATCTGCTGTATGATGCTTCTCTTTTTTTAAAATTTAATTTGGACCCTGGAGCTGATTATTATTTTTGTTACATAATACTAATGGGAGCTAGAAATAGGGACTTATAGCTGAACTGGAGTGCCCTCTCTGCATTTTTAGAACTATAGCATTAATACAAGATTATATGGGCTCAATTTCTTTTTAATTTAAATACTTCTGTATCATTTACAGACAGAACCCTGGTCAATTTCCTAGTGTGTCTTTGATTTGCCAAATCTGAGATGTTCATTATAGAATTTTCCCTTAGGCTTTTAAAAACTGTATCATCTGTAAACTAGGCTGTTTCCATGGAGAATTAGGGCTTAAATTTACAATAACACATTTGAAGGTCTGTTCAGCAAGCATAATTGTAAAGAATGATTTTTGTTTCTGTGGTAAATGAATTGATGGCTGGAAACCAGAGCAAGATATTTATAGGTTGAAAACAAACATTTGTGGCCAAAGCTGGATGGTACTGTAAACAGAATATATGTTCCGCTATGGTATGAAAACAAATTGTCTGAAATCAGCTTTCCAAGGATTTAACTTGAAGCGTTCCAGCCAAATATTGGAAATGTAAATGCACCAGCATGGTGCTAAATTGCCTGAGAAGGCAGTCTAAAACTGCATAGGAAGCAAGTGGAAGACTAAATCAGCTCTGTGCTGTTTCAGTGTCCAATCTGTTTTGAGGTCAGGAAGTGAAGAAAAAGCATTAACCATGAAAGGCAAATAAGATTATTTTATTGTATCTATGTGTGGCTGTTTCCTCAGTGCTGTAAACTTTACTGTAAAATAAGCATGAATACTAACACAAATGGAGATTCCTCCCGTTGCTCAATTTGTTTAACCTTGATTATCCAGAACTTCAGTTTATACATTTTCCCTGTTCATGATACTTATATAGTATTCACACAATACTGTACGTTGACAGTGTTCTCTGTTACCAAACTTTTGTTGAACAATTAATGTTACCAATTAAAGCTTTTGATATCCACAGCACCACTGGAGACTACTAGCTTGTTTGCAAAATAAATATTACAAACCCAGTAGTAAGCTGAGATATTTGTCTATTTCCCTAGTTTTCGGCAAGGGGGCAACTTTATGGCCTCTTCCAGCACCATTTTACTTTCAGGAAGTCTGGTTCCATACTAGAATCGACTTGGCTTCTCATACCATTTGATATTTTTTGTATATATCAATTTACTACTTATTTAAATAGGACAACAAGTGGAGACCAAGTGCCTCTTATACAGCAACATAATACAGCAACAACAAGGGCTTCGTCTTCCCACACTGCCTCTGGAAGTCAGATGCTTCTCTTACATCTTAACTGTTTATTTCCTCAAAGCACTTTTCCACATCATGTGACAATACCCAATTCTTTCTTTCTTTCTTTCTTTCTTTCTTTCTTTCTTTCTTTCTTTCTTTCTTTCTTTCTTTCTTTCCACTCCAAATCCAAAGAAGTTGTTCTAGTTCGAAATCGATGTCTGATACTGGTAATGATATCAGTAATGCACTGGATGAAGGACAGCAAAGTGGAGCGTTAGCAAGACAAGACAGAGGTGCTTCTGACCAATTAAAAGAGAGATCAAAGAATATGGATTCATTTAGTCTTGGCTGGTGTTTATTTTACCCTTGAAGATTCACTTGTAAAATTGAGATATACTCCTAGATACATTTTTTTTAAAAAAAAATATTATTATAAAGAAAAAAGAAGAAATATCTGATACTTACATCTACACATAGAGTAGAAATATAACCGTAAACAGTTGTTGCAGAAGAAACGATTGTGTTGAAAAAAAGGTACATTCTAAGATTAATTCCTGATTCGGCCAAGGTTTCATAGCTATGGCTGTATCATCTCTCTTCATTCTTAGAGATACCGGCCCTGTACATGGCTGCACATGCCTTAATTAAATCCTGTTTGGACTATTATAATATACCAATGGTAGCTTCCTTGTCAGAGTTGTGATCAACCTACTCTTGGCTTTAGTCCAGAATTTAAAAGAGTGACTCGAGGTTATGAACCCCATCTGCCAAACAGATACAACACCTTAGATAGTTCCTTGAAAGTTGAGAATAAAACCCAGAGTGAATTCACAGTTCCACTGACATAGGAGCCATCAGTTGGCACTGCAATGTTGGCACTGCTACACATGGGTTTGCCTCCAGAAAGTGTCTGTAATATTGCATTGGCTGAAAATGCTTTGGACTGACTGTTGATATTATCTAGTTATCAGCAGTATGCATCTGTCTTGTTACAACAGCCTCAGTAGTTTTTCATCTTTCCGGATTTTTTACATAATTTGGAATTGAGCTAGTCTGTATACTCTCATATAAACTGTATTAAAAGACTACATTTTTTCATAGAAACCTAGGAGCAGGGTTGTTAAGAAGACCCTTCTCAGCCCTACCACCATCAGAGAAACATTTGGCAGAGACACAAGAGAAGGCCTTCTTAGTGGATGAGTTAGTCTTGCATCTTGGTGGAACACCCTGCCACCAAAATGCAAGACTAACTCCCTCTCTGTTGTCTTTCTGCCAACAGGAAAATATACTTCTGATCAATCTTTGGAACTTTTCATATTTGCCAGCATACATGACACACTTTTTCCCCAGAAAAATACTGTTTGAAAATGGGATGTGTCTTATCCGCCAGTGCATCTTATATGATGGCAAATTTCACATCTAGGCATTCCCTGGCTGCTGCTGCCACTGCTCCCTGACAGAGAACAGCCCCACACTTCCCTTCCCTTCCTTGGGCAGCCTAGCTCCATCTCCCCTCTTCTTTTCCCTCCTTCCCGCCTTCTTTACACAACCTTCCCCATAGTTTCCAAAAGGTGATTCAGCTCAGCAGCCACTATTGTTACCACCACCGCCACAGAATGTGTCCATGAGGGGCCTTTCCTGCTCTAAGCCGAGCTGCAAGAGGCAATCACGCCACCTGAGGGAGCTCATTGGGCAGCAAGGATGTTGGGTTGCCCTCCATATTATAGTAATGGGATAGGTAGTAGGTTTTAAGGTAGCTGCTTGCTTGTAACAAAGGTATGGGAACCAGAGACCATTAGGTAAACAAAAGCTAGGAATGTACTGATAAGCGCTGCCAGGCTTTCATGGCTTCAAGGTCTCTTGTGAACAGGAGGGAAACGTCTTGGTATTTTATGCTTTTGAAATTGCTAATTGCCTTTAGTCCTCTCACTGAAGTCCTGTACGATGTATCTCACCCCAAATAAACAGTGTTTATGCGCTGTACTATTTGTGTGTGTGGATTCAGTTCCTGACAAAGGAGGCAGCTTGGGAATGCAAAATATAGCAGCTTAGAAATTTACTATTTTTTTTCCAGAAAAATGCTGTTTGACAATGGAGCGCATCTTATACTCCAGTGAGTCTTATGTGCTGGCAAATACAGTAATCTAGTTTGCTAGTGAAGGAGCTTTTAATTGCTTTATTATGTTATTTCTTCTTTGGAAAGGGTTTTAATTATTTTTAAAAATTATTTTGCTCCTATTCCTGTTTTTATTTTAATTTTAATATTTTTATCTACCTTGAGTGCCACTTTTGGTAGAAAAGCAAGATAAAAGAAAGAAAGAGAAAGAGAGAGAGAGAGAGAGAGAGAGAATTAAGAAAGAAATAGCAGCAGCTTCTGGAGAAAAGTATTAAATTAGATGTGTTCACTTTGACGCATGTTAACCAGAATATATTCAGCAAGCTGATGAACCTCTTAATTGTTTTCTAGAATCTCCTATAACTCATCCTGTACTTTTATTTCAACGTATAGCCTTTTCCAGACAATATATCTTTATCTTCCCACCACCAAAAATTCAAGAGAAAATGAGCCAAGCCCCACTGCTTTTCCTTCCATAACTCAAGCACCCCATTGGTCCACAAGTTTTACCTTGACAGCCCCTTCATTATATTCACGTGGAGTGATGTGAAATTGTCCTCGCCAACATGCATTATTGAACATGCCCTGCAATTATCATTTAGAGTGTGAGGAAAAGGTCAGTTCAAGTGTGAAGGTTGCTGGAGAAAAAGAGTCCAAGACACTGTGTTTCACTCTAATTTCTGAGGATGTCAATGTTTTCAAAGAGTCCCCAAAACCTGGATGATTTCCCTTATTCTCTCTGGTAGATTTTGTCATCTAAGAAGGATATGCATTTGATGTAAGTCATACAGAAGCTGAGGGGAAAAAAAGGGAGCAAAGCCAATAGACCTGAAATCCGGTAGCAAAGAAACGTGCCAATTTTATGGTAACTCTTTTTTTAAAATCACAGTTACTTCCTAACAAGAATGAGAAAGCTATAAAAGTCTCTTCGTTCAGAATGAAACCAGGGTCTTGCTAAAATATATTTTCTTTCTGCCATGAGAATCTTTGCTATCTTTATGAGGAATCTATTTTTTGTTTTGCTTTGTTTCTCTGCCAGCATTTCTATCAGGGTCTACCAGAACCAATACAATAAAAATACCAATATTTATACCAATACCAATACAATAAAAATACTTTATTATTTATTTATTAATGTTATTTATAGCCTACCTTTTCTCCAATAAGTTAAAAGGTCTTAACATTCCTCCTGCCTACTGTATTATCAGATTGTCATTGGCCCAATGTCAGCCACTGAATTACTTGATTCAGTGGAAACTACCACCTGGATTTCCCCAGCTCTACCAATACTGTTAACAATGACATCACAGTGGCTCTTGGGAATGGGGAGATATTTGAAAAACTGGGGAGCTGTCTCAACACACTGAGATAGGTGCTGAGAAATCACTAGCCTGCGTAAGAGTTCTTGCCTTCAGCAGGAGAATTATCTAAGGAGTGGTTTGTGTTTCATATCAATTTTCACAATTTGCAGAGGGCTTTTTTTTTCTGTGCAAAACTGCTGTTTTTTCCCCCTTGGTGAAACAAAATAAATGCATGCAGTGAGCACAAAAGGACTGGCTGACTGATCAAAAAGACACTAATAACCCATTCAGTGCTTTTAGTTTTTAAAAGTAGTAGTAGCAGCAGCAGCAGCAGCAGCAGCAGCAGCAACAGCAGCCATTGTGATGGTGATGGTGGTGGTGGTGGTGGTGATGATGATAATGGTATGAGATTTTGTACTCACATTATCACTGGCAACATGCCTTTCATAGTGGGGGCTTATGAGTAACATCTTGTCCTGGCTATGTTTTGAAATCAAAACTTAGAAGGGGTTTATAGCCAGTTACAAGAAACTTTTTTTCTTTCCTCAGTCATATCATTGCTGCTTTCCTCTTCTTCTTCTTCTGCTGCTGCTGCTTCTGTCTCTCTTTTTCATGTCTTACTTGTTTTAGAATTCAACAGGAATGAGCAGATTAATTCCTACTACTCAAATACCCCAATATTAACAATACAATTATAACAATATATCGAATACCTACACTATCAAATCACCTGTGGATAATCCCTCTGTCTCTCCATCCATCCATATATCATGAATATTTTTAGTTGCCGTATTTCTATAATATATTAATACATCGTATGTGAAAAGTCCAATTGATTAGCTGAAGTTCCATATTCAGCATCATTGTGTCTTTCTTGACTGGATAAGGATTCTGCAGGAACAGAGGTGACGACTGAACCCATTCACAAGGTTACAGATTCTCACACTTCTACAACACTTTGGAGAGAAGCCAAAGGCAAATAGTTCCTGTGCTGTCATGTTAATGCCAAGGATGCCTTAAGCACCCAAGGATATTCCATCTTTATACAGATCACCTCTTTATGTAGCTGGCATGCTCATCTATGCCTAAACTAGTCTCTTTGTTGGTCTAATGGCCTTCTTTGCTGGAGGGATTTCTTCTTGCTACTTCTGGCTGCCAAGATGCCTTTCTTTGCTGACTTTTCCTTGCACACAGACACTAAAAATGAGCTCCAACATGTCTGCCTGTTTAATGGGCTAAAACTAAGTGATGAAAGTTGGGTAATGTAATGCAGCAACTAATTTTTCCAGGTCATTACTCTGTTGCTATAAAGTTTAGTGCTGAGTTGTTTGACAAGTGACAGTACCTCAAGTCTGCTTTCCTGCTTCCTTGCGCTCAAGACGTTGCTCTCTATCTGTGTGGATGTGGTGTTGGAGGAGAGATATGCTGACATTGTTTGACTCAGAGATGACTCTTCTGGATTTTTAATTAACAGAATAATGGCCCAGTGCAATAGGTTTACAAGAACAATCTCTAATTAGCATATTGATGTATAGGCATTTAAAGGTTTCGTGCCCTGAACTGAAAGCAGGAAATGACTGTGCTTACAACTTATGAAACCCTGAAACATATGAAGTCCTGCCCTCCATCTGGAAAGTTATTTAATGTTTGACGGACCTGGATATTTCTTACATCAAAATTAAATATATTAAGCATGGTCCTAAAAACAAAACAGCCAAAATTTCATGGGAAGCACAAATGGAAAAATAGAGCACAGATTTATTTATTTAAATAGACCAAGGGGCTAAAATATAACATTGTTAAATTAGAAATTTCGATATATGAGACTCTCTTTGTGTAAAGTTATGAACAAGTCTCAAATTTCTTGGAGCAGCAAAAAACTGCCAATATCCTACATTGGCTACTTAGTTATATCTGCATAACTAAGTAATGTCTCCTGGCCTGACCCCCCTCCCACCATAATCCATTTTAAGAGCTAGCTTTCAGATAGGGCAAAGAAGGCCTGTTCATCTTCCAGTCAGGATGTAAGGAGGAAGATGTTTCCGCCCTCCTTTTTTCAGCAAGTGAGGCTGCAAGAAAAGACTTGTGATAATTTCTAATCACTGCAGCCTCTATTTCTAGCAAGAAGGGGTTAGGTAAGAAAAAAATTAGACATTTCAGAGGACAGTTATATGGTGAATAACACTGAGCAAAAAAAAAAAATCAGAGTGTAATTACCACCAATTGTGGAATCAGCTGCATTGATAAACCAGTGAAATATTTTGCTATGTGACTTACTTCTGAATTACATAAAATATACGAGATTAATTCCCAACCTTTAATAACCTCTGTTGCTGCAAACATTTTTGTCTTCTATGGGATATCTTCTATGGGATGCGTAAAATTGCTATTATTAAAATGAATGTTATCTTAAGCATCCTCTATATTAATGAAACATGATAATACTAGTGTATATCTGGGCTCATTAAAGAAATGACAGTGTATATTATCAGATTTTTAGACAAGAAAAGAGGAGACGAGGGCTGAGATTCTACATTGTTTCACTTCAGCATAAATAACTGTCAGCAGAATTATATTACAATCTATTGTGCAATTGCAATGCACAATAGTTTGCAATTTTGTAATTGTAGTGTCCAATGACTATAAGTAATGCATAGAGGCAAGGCACATTCACATATTATTCTGTGTACTATGAGGTGCTACTTCATGTGCAATGGCCCCACATGTAGAACTCTGTTAATACAGCAGTCAGTTGGATATGACTGTGGAACACTGTCCCAAAAAATCACTCCACCTCAGGGAGAGACACATCTTACACTTGTGTATGTCACAAACAAGATACTGTTCCAAGAGCTGCAGTGAAAATGATAGAAAATCCCTATGAAAAAGGTAGCCTTAGAGTGCCTAATTGGGTAACATATCACTATGCAGCCTGTTAAAGATAATTCATCAATGGCTTAACAGAAGTCCGAGCACACCATCGTATGTAATTGAGCAGAAATGTGTTAAGGTCCCAGTTACAATACTGTCTTGGTGTAGTAGAAAGAATTTCAAACACCTGCAAGTATTACTAAAGCTAATAGCTTTCCCCTATTGCAGTCGGTTGATGGACATTTTTAAATATATTGTTTATTTGTTTTTGTGGATAATATTTATTTCTTCTGTACAATTACTTGTTGTTGTTTTTTCAAATAAGGCATTGTTGCGGAAGGGGGAAAAGTGAAGAAGAGTACCAATGATATGTCATGGAGGAAACCCTTGTATAAATTGGTGCAGCCACTGAGGAGGTCAATGTAGGTATAGTTGGTATTAATAAAGGGGTGGGTGTGTGCACGCGCGCGTGCATGCATGCACCCTTGTTTAGCAGTCATACACGTGTTGTTGTTGTTGTTGTTGTAGCTGCTGCTATGTCCCTTCAAGTCATTTTAGACTAGTTTTAGTCTAGTCGTTTTAGACATGTGACTTGTCCAAGGTTGTCAGTGGGTTTCCATGCTTGGGTGATGATTCAGACTCCAGTCTCCGGGACTCTTAGTCCAACACTCTAACCTGCTACACCACTCTGGATCTCAGGACCACACAAAACCCCTCTTCTGTTTGAAGAATTTTCCTTTGCTTCAGACGTCACAAGAGTCAGCAGAGAGAGCAGAGCGTTTTATAGTACCTCGCACTCAATCACCTCCAAAAATTAGTTACTTCAGACCAGCAGTTTGTGTCCTTTATGTTAGCAATGCTGATTTCTTAGTGAGTGGCCATCATCTATGCTACAAATAACTATATTTATCTGTTTGCCATGATTTCATGTATAGATTTTGTTTTCAATTAAAGGAGACTGAAGCATCCAAAGAAAAGCCTGGAGCTGGATGGAAAACTCCTCTCTGACAGCTTATCAATAATTCACATGTTTAGTAGCTGTTGTTCCTTGAGAACCTGAATCAGAAGAGGAAGACAGAACTAGATAAACAATCAGTGTTTCAAGTTTTATTTAGCTTCTTTATGATTGAATCAAGAAAAAAGAGGGTTGCTTGGGTAGAAGCTAAAATGACAAAAGAAAATGACCCATTCTTTTTCCCTTCTGTTTTAGGAGTCATACATTTCACTGTGAAATGGCATAACACCATGCCCTGCCTGAAATGCTCTTGCTTGATAATCAACATTGCTCTCATAATCAATATTCCTATGGTAATAAGCTGTTACCTGTGGCCCTTAATTATTCCTGGTTTTGTAAGTATAATCTACAGGGTTTACATTCTTGCCATTGTTAACTGGGTGAAGAGAATATCCAAAAGGGGTAACAGAGACCAATGGCCATAAAGGGTTATTGGAAATGTAAGTTAAAATGGCATTAAATGAGCTGAACTACATCAATTGAACCCTTTTGACTGTCATCAGTGTTGTTGCTTTTGCCCCTGGAATACATTGCATATTCTGTGGGAAAAAGATGGCTCTGATGGCAGAACATTTGGACATTTGGAGAAATGGCTTTGCAATTGGTCGCTCTTTCATGTTTTGAAGGACCTGAGCAGTTATGATTAATGCTTTTCCTACAAACTCTGACATCTTATAATCTGAATGGATGAATCTGCCATCACTTTCTGATAGGAAATGAACTGTTCTCTCCGTCTAAACTGTGATATATGAAATGAAGGTTGGGGACGGGTGTTAAAAAGTGCCAAATTGTCATGAGTTTACATTTTGGAGAGATTGAAATGTATATTTTTTTCATGGAAAATATGTATTTTTTCATGGAATGTGTGTACACTGAAAGTGTTCTCATACTTTTCAGCCAAATCATGGATGATGACTGGAACGTAGAGATAGTTTGCAAAACTCCTTTTAAAGAGTTAGGGAAATTGTATAATCCCTGAGTCAGCTTACCAGGTCCTATCTGGAGAGAGGTTCTGAACTTCGGCCCTTTCCACACGATGTTAACATCCTGCAATGGGGATGAGAGAAGGATGGGACTGTGACAACGTCATGCGTAACCGTTGTAATGATCCTGTCTTTCTCTTGTCCCCAGGTGGCGCAATTACAGAGTAAATCATTGAGGGGTTTTTCCCATCAATGACCCACGCTTGTGCCACCATCCTGAACTTACCTGGTGTGCGGAGGGTCCAGAAGTGCAATGGCTATGCTTCTTGCCCCAACACAGCCTGGAAGAGGTGGGGCCATCACACTTCTTGGATTGCGGAGCCAGCCAGTGCAGAAGTGAGCACTCCCATCCTCCTCCTATCCCAGCAGAGCCGCTGCTGGGATCCTCACAGGATCCTGCTGGGATAAGGTAGGGTGCGGAAAGGGCCTTTGTAGGAAAGGAAGCCCTGTCATGGTTAAACTGGTTTGACTAAGCTCATTCTAACTTGTCCAGTCAATAAAGCTTAGGCAGGATCTCTTTCTACATTCTCTATAATTCCTTCTGTTGGATCATGTGACTGTAAGCAGGGTAAGGATGGTGGCTAGCTAAGGAAAAGTTATTACCAAAGTTGACCCAAAATTTCTCAGAATACATTCTTCCAAAAAATTTTGGTACTCTAGTTTTTGGAGGACTGTGAAGAGTGCAAAATGAAATCAAGGGAGTAACATCAGAGAAAGGAAGGGAAGGAGAGAGGTAGGGAGGAGAAAGAGAAAAATAAAAGAATGAAAGAAGCTGTGCTCTGCTGCTGCTAATGGTGATCCCTCTTGTCTATTAAGCAGCTATCGGAAAATCTCTCCCAGCATAGGAAAGTTCTTTGAAATAGGCCCCATATCTTTTTTCTCCCTTACAAAAACAGTAGAGAATTTAGAGATTCCCTTCCTGCACAACTCTAGCTACTTGCAATCATATTTAATAGACAAAAGGCTTCCAAGGAAGTATGTAGAGTACCTGTGAATTTTATTAATGGTTATTTTTCATACATAATGACCATACTATGGAAGAACATATGCATAAGAACTAATAATAACAATGAGATACGTACATGTCCATCTCTATTTTGCTGACAATTGTTCTGTTGAGCTTTCTCTTTCACAGAAATAGATTGAGTTGTTTGACAATCAAATATAATGGCTAGTCTTTTTGCCAAGTACAGTCATCCTGCCATATTCACTAAGGTTAGGGGCACAGGACCCCTATGAAAGTGAAAAGCTGTGAATAACTCCAGGTCCTCCCAAACCATATTTAGCAACAAAAAAAAGTATGATCACCATATTCAATCCACCATAGATTCCTTTGAGGCATCAGGGTTCCTTCACAAGGCAGAAGTGAGTGGCTGGTGGGGCTTACTGCCACCTCCACTGCTGCCCCACACCAATTTTAATAGGGACTTACAAGCCTCTTTCACAGTTTCTCAGTCTCATGGGGCTTGCAGTCCCTATTAAAAATGATATAGGGAGGCAGCAGAGGTGACAGCAAATAATCCGTGAATAATCAAATCTGCAAAAGTGAAACCTGCAAATATGGAGGCTGACTCTATATGAAAATTTTAAGCCTCAAGTTAACTTTGACTTATGTCAACGTTATGAAAGCTAGACCTCCAAGTCACCTTATCATCCACAGCTCCGCTCAGGTCTTGCAGGCTCAGGACCATGGCTTCCTTGATTAAGCTTATCCAATTGTAATGTGGTTGTTGTCTTTTCCCACAGCTTTCCACCTTGCCAAGCACTATGGTCGTTTCTCTTTAGTCAGGTCTTCTCATGATGTAGCCAACATGCAACAGTCTCAGTTTTGTCATCTTGGCTTCCAGGGAGCTCAGACTTGGTTTGCTCTATAACACATTTCTTTTGTCAGGAATCTCTCCCTGCCATGCCACAGCCAGCAAGGGAGGAGGGAGGTCAGGATTACTTTCAGGGAGAGTCCAAATATACCAAACACCAGGAAAACACAAGCCAAGCCAGGTCAAGGTCCAGTCCAAAGGTTCAGGAGGCAGAGATCCGTCTGGAGGGTTTCAGGGAGCAGAAGACACGAAGGTCGTGAGGGCTTGCTAATAATTTGCTGCAAGCAAGGAGCAGCTACACCAGCAGACTTAAATAGCCACTGAGAGCAGGTGCTACTTGTTATTGTTTCCTCAGCCTAGTCCATGCAGCCTCCCTCTGAGCAGCCCGTTTCAGCCTTCTACGTGATTGAGGGCTGATGGGCACAGCTGGCTGCAACTCCTCTGCATCACTGCTGGTTCCCTCTCCGTCATGAGCTGGCTGGGGCAACTCTGTCTCTGTTTGAACTTCCAGTGCAGGGGAGGTTTGCAGGTTGACTTGCTCACTCACTGGCTCAGCCCCATGCACAATCAGTTGCTCCTAAATCACAGCAGCAGCATCTATCACATCTTTGTCCTTTTAGCATTCTACAGTATCTGTAGAACTCTTCTGTAATACCACATTTCAAATGAATTGAATTTCTTCTTATCAGCTTTCTTCACTGTCCAGCTTTCATAACCATAAATAGAAATTGGAAATATGATGGCGTGGACAATCCTAATGTTACCCTGTATTCTGGGGGTCCTGGGAGGGACACCTAAATAACCTTGCAATTACACAAATTGGGGAAATTAGTCAAGAGCACTGGTTGGCAAAACGAGAGGCAGGATAACGCAGCGGAATCTTGTAACCCAGTGTTTACGGGGTCAGGGCAAGTCAAGAAGCAGACCGGTTTGAAAGTAATGAATGATCTTTATTAAAGACAGGCACACAATGTAAGCAACACACGCACACAGATAACTAAGGAAAATACAGGTGTGAGTAAGATAGCAGGATTTTCAGAGGGATAGTTGATTCGGGTGATACGAAACCTGTTCCTGAAGACTGGAAGAAAATGGAGAGCGAGGCTGGGGTTTGATGTATCTCAGTACGTGGAACTGAGGGGAAGCTCGCCAAGCGATGTGGCAGCAAGGCGGTCTGGAACTCGGGAGCGATCCAAAGAAGCGCTCAAAGTCAGGGGGTTTTATAAGGAGAATTGTGACCACAGGCTAGGTCGGACTTGGGGAAAACAATAGATTTGGAGCTGGAGACAAAGCCTCTGAAAGGTCAGAATTTGAATGATTGAGTTAGAGCCAAATTGTCAGTAGGATAGCCGGTATGCAAATGCGGAGTACTTGAGCATTGTAGTCAGATCATCAAGCTGCCAGCGTTAGGCAGAGGATCTTTTGAAAGTTGCTTGCATACCTAATGGTGGTACTTGCCTTGAGGTCTCCTAAAGCTGCGAGTCAGCTGTTTCTGGCCTGCCTGTATTGTTTCGGAATATTACAGCGATTATCAGCCAAGCCTGTCCGGGGGCCTCGCAAGCACGTGGAAGGGATATGTGAAGTCAAATTATTGATGTCAATAGATATCTTTTTGTATCCCCCAAAGCTTGGGCTAGCCAGGGCAGTAACACTAACTTTGGTATCTTTTACACTTGAAGATCTTGTGTAGTTCCTTCATGGCTGCCCTTCCAAATCCTAGGCCATTTCTGCATTACACTGGCCCTTTTTGCACGCCAGTCCTGTTGTGAAATGGCCTTGGGAACATCGCGTGATTGCGAGGACCATTTCACATGACGTCCTTGCAATCGCACGATGCTCCTGAGGCCATTAGGGGGCAATCACACGTTATATCTTTTTCAACTTGTTGCTGAAAATGATGCGTGATCACGCATTGCTCCCGTGACCCACATGCACTTACCTTGCATGCGGAGGCTCTGGAGGTGTGACCATCACACTTCCTCCCCCAGCGCAGCCTGGGAAAGTACCCAACTGCAGGAGGGAGGGAGGGAGGGAGGGAGGGGCAGAACGCTCATGCTTCCATCCTTCCAGTGCGGAGCTGGTGCGGAGGGAAAGCAGAGGGGATGCGAGTGCCTCCTGGACAAGGCTTTTCCCATGATCCCCGTGCAACACTGGTGACACCAGCTGAGGTGTGAAAAGGGCCTAAGTTACAGTGCTATTATCCCACTTTCAACATCCTATGGAATCCTGGGGTTTGCAGTTTGGGGAGGGGCATTCAGAATTCTCAGCCAGAGAGTTCTTTGGCCTCAGTAAACTACAAGCCCCAGAATTCCACAGGATGTTGGAAGTTGAATAATAGCACTATAACAATGTAGTATAGAAATGGCTCTAGTCTTCTTCTGATTTCTTGATTGAAGTTTCCATTCTGACTACTGATTGATCTAAGGTATGGACTATCTTGAACCATTTCAAATGTCTTCATTGTCTTCTTTCAAGTGATGTATATAATCTGTGGCTATTTTTTTTCCCCTTAAAGTTCAACTATAAACCTGCTTTTGGACTTTCTGCCTTGGCTTTCTTCAGTAATCATCCCAAGTCTTTGCTGTACATGCAGCTGCACGTAAATAAACTCAACTAAATTTAGGACTTATCTGAAGGACTGTTTCTTAATGTTCTCATTATTCATTTGCAAATACCAGCGTAGGTCAAGACAATGCAACCCTTTTTCCCTTTTTAGCCAGCAATATTAAATATCTTAAAAGAGCACTATGTGTATTGTGTGGCTCTTGGCCTGGCTCCGCATATCAGAAACATCCATTTCAGCTTTCTTTATAATAATGAAGCTTGCTGTGTGGCTTCAGGTAAGTTGAAATCTTCCCCACAGAATGATCATCAGGCCATTGTTCCATTCTCCTTGGAACAAGGGAAGGATACTCATGCAAAGGTGTAAAATTGTTTGCATTTTTTTTCATCCTTGAGAAAGAAGACATCCCATTAAAATGGAGACCCTCCAACAATTTGATAAAATAATCAACCATAAGATTTTGATCAAGAGTGAAGAGACCAGTGTTCTTTCCTTGTTTGTTTTGTGTAAAAAGAAAACCCCCGAATTTTGTATAAAACACAATCCTTTTAACAAAGACCTATTTTGCACAAAAGCTATGATTTTTTAAAAAAGATATCATGAAATATTTGCAAAAAAGGACTGAAATGTGAAAAAATAATTGAAAAATCTGACTGGTTCAGATTTTTTTTAAAAAAAATTCTTGTTTGCATGTGTGAGAATGAAATATGCCAAGATTTGTATTCTTCTGTCAATTTACTTGGGTCTTCAGTTGGGATATGTGGGTTAACATGTTCACATATTAGGAGACTGAAGCCAGTATCCTGCCAGTAGCACTATACTAATAGGTTTTTTCCCCTTCTGTTTTATAGCAGTGATACCAGGAAGCAGCCCAAATCCGCCAGCTCCAAACAGTATTTCTCCTGTCCCTCCATTCCTCCACCTCTGTTGCTCTCATGGTCCTTTCTCTTCTTTTGTTAATGTCTGTACCTATATAATTACACTGCCACAGAATACCAGGAGGATACTTATCCAAGTGCACTTTCACAGCATTTACGATTCTTACACACTTCAGATATGGGTTGGAATCCTGATAGTGAAATATGTATGTCTAAGTGTGGCTTATGCACATGGATGCCTAGTTTTGGACAGAGTGCAAATGTCTTCTGTAGTCCTTTGCCTAACATACAACCCCTTCCCTGCAGCTGTCATGCTCTGAGAGGAGCTGCTGCTACTGCTACTTACTGGTGAGGAGGGGAGAGAATGGAGAGCCAATCAACAACTCTTCCATCTGTGAGCAGACTCCCATTTCCTTCACTCTCCAAGCTGAGATGAGCAGGTTAATCAGTGTCTTAATTGCCACTCTGCTCTTTCTTCTCCCAGCACCAGCATCTGTCCATCCTGGAGCTTAGCAGCTCCAGGCATAGACGTTTTGGATGAGATGTAAAGGCTCTTGTGCCTTGTCCAAAAGAAGACATATGTAGGATGGGCTAGACATGGACCTGTGTTGGTACAGCATTAAACTTGCTGTAGAATCTCGGCCATGGCATATAAACTATTTGTGCAGCTTTGATGTAGGATCATGCACAGCTGTACACTCAGCACAATGGACTTCTCATTATTCATTGTGCCACAGGGAAAAGGTTTGTAGTTTTCTAGAGATATCCTCATGATTTTTCCCTTGTCTTGTTATCAAAACATGAACTGTTTTGTTGGCTTGCACATATTGCAAGTAATGCAAACTTTCTAAACTTTTTGAGCAATTATATTTTTCCAGAACTAAAAACAAAATCAAATACTGTAATATGAACCAAGAGTCAAAACAGATGAAATTATGCTTCTGTATTTAGAAAGACTGTGTCCCTCAAGTGGTGAAGGGCGTCTGATCATTAAAAAAATGTTATTCCTCTGTTGTAGTATAGATCTTATACCTCTCATGCTTTGTTTCATCCATATAATCCTGCAATCCTGCATCTCAGCTTGTTATCATAGAAGTAAACACTATTAATATTTAGCTTATTTGCACCCCATCCCCAGTGTTTTCTTAGGATGTATTTCCAAACACATTAAGAGATAACTTAGCGGTTGCCAAATAGACTGACAATTCTTCTCCTAACACTCTCTTTATTTTTTTTTCCTAAACAAATTTTTATTTCCCAGAATGGACATGTGACACATACAGTTCAGATCAGTTCAGTTCTGTCCACCCAATGTGTGAACACCACTACATTCTGGAGGAGAGGAGGACTGTGAGTCAGAACTCCCTTCCCCCAAAACACACACATACAAAGTAGTAATACCCTGAATGATAGCCATTTGATTTAGGGCTTTTGATGCTACAGTACAGCGGCACAAGCATTTCCACTCTCTGATGGGACATTCTATCTGATTGTATGAAGACGAAAACACCCAAAAACGGAGCTTACCTCCAGCCGGGTAAGTCCATCGCCGCATGGAGCAGCGCGAGCTCACTGCTCCACACTCCTCCGGCGTCGCAGATGGCAGCTTCTGGTTGGTGGAGGCTCTCCACCAAGCGGAGAAGCTCGCCAGCCGGAAGCCCACCCTCGGAAGATCTGCAGGCATGCACTTGCGTGCGTCTGCAGATCCACTTTAGAGCCGGGCGATGGAGCGGCACGGGGCTGCGCACTCCATGCTTTTTAAAAACCTCAAAAAAGAAGTTTTTAAAAAACACACAGCCCGGCTAGTTCCGGCCGCTCCTGAGTGGATTCTGGTGTGAAACTATGAAAAGTAGTCCACGCCAGTCCACTCTACGGTGTAGATGACCTCCGTGAGAGGTCGCTCCACACCGTTTCCCCACCCACATGTGAAAAGGGCCTTGATTTCAGAACCAGGTAATATGGTCCTGGTCAAGCTGTATGTTTCATCTCCCCTCACCCCCAACAGGTTGGCTAGAAAAACGGGAGAAGACATTATGAGTACCACTCTTTTTCTGGTGAGTAGGTATTGGCCAAATGTCAATCAAAGAATATACATAGAATTCCAACTTACAAAGCAAGTAATTTTCCTATTTTTCCAGGCAAACAATATCAGTATAAAAATTATTTATTTGTATCTCCACATATGTACTTTTCTTTGTCCTGTAAGTGGGGGCAAAGGGGAATCTCTCACCTTGGCCCGTCCTTGCTTTCCTTTCACTGACAGGAAAAGATCTTTTTATTTAAGTAGGCTTTTAATGTGTAAGCAGGGAAGTTTCTTATTGGGATGTGTGTTCTATTTATTTGTTTAACTTTTTTATTTCTTTTAAATGATTTCATACTGTTTAATGTGAGGGGATATATATATATATATATATATATATATATTAAATCTATTGTTAAGATATTTTAACTGGTTCTCTTTGGGAGCCACCTTCGTCCCACTCTGGGAAAATGGCGGTATACAAATTAAATTAAATAAATAAATAAACCTTAAGTAGATCATAATGATCCTGACGAACAGGGATGACCTTGTTAATGAGGTAGAAGTGGTTGGATCTTTAGGGGGGAGTGACCATGCACTCATCTTAGATTTTAAAAAAGCGGACTTCTGTAAACTTAGGGAGCTGCTGGCTGGAATTCCGTGGTCAAGAATAGTGAAAGGGAAAGGAGTTCAGGAGACATGGGAGTTGCTTAAAAGGGAGATACTTGCTATAATCTTTGAGAAATCTTGGAGGACAGGAGAATGGACAAACCATTTATAGTGGTGGGGAACCATGCCTGTTTCACTACCATATGGAATCCTAGGATTTGCATTTTCAGGGGAAAGAACTTTAGAATTCTCATCCAGAGATCTCATATCTCTGAGATCACCAGACTAGAAACCACAGAATTCCATAGGGTCCAGCCATGGCAGAGTACAAACCAGTGGGATGCTATAACTATGTGCTGTGAAAGGGCCCCTAAATCAGCTCTGCTTAGCCAACATGCCCTCCATTCCTGACTGTTCACTTACCGCCGTTGACATATCCATACTGCATTCTATATCATTCCAAAAAGTCCTTCCACCTTCAAAAGCGGGAAGCGGCATAGAGGGTTAAAGGAAAAAACGGGGAGGGAAGCCCTGTTGCATTCTATTTATGTGTTCTAGAACCTGAGCCTGTAAAAATACAGCTGATGTTCTCTTGCTTCTAAATATTAATTTACACTAATTGTAAATCTGAATGAATGGTAAAAAGTGCATGCTGTGTTGTGACCAGACATCTATTATAATGGAAATTTAACATTAATTAAACTGATATGATCATTTGTTGTGAGTCCTCAGTGAAATTATACAGCTAACTGATGTTCTTTTAGTTTTTTGGTTAGCTTTGTAAGATTTTTCAGTCTTAAGAAACATAAATCATGCAAATTACACCAAGAATTGCTAACTGCAATGGATGTTCCTATCCACTCCTCCTGCTAAAGAAATGGCATAGTTTCCGAACACTCTTTTTAAAACATTGAGCAGAAGGAGGAAACCATGGAGATGTTAATGATTAATCTGATTCCATTGGTCTAGCAGTGAACCTAAGTATTCTCCAGGGAGGAGCAATGATGCATGATCATTCAGAATCAATAATGTGGACATGCACTGTTACTTTAATTGATTTGTTGGTGAAAACCAGAGTCCTATTAAACAAGACAGTGGACTTTGGAGACAGCTCAACGTACAGAAGCAGATTATGCCCTGAGAGCTGAAAACATAGCCATGTTTATAGCCATGCCAAGATAAATAGTTTTCACCAGATTCCTCTAAAAACACAGAATAGCATTTTATATCCAGCCAAAATTATTAAAATTATTATTTTCAAAGCATGAAGAATTCTAATAGAATCTCTGTAAAGCATTATTCAAGGAGATAGGATAATATTGTAAGTCCTTTTGAGACAATTTTTTAGGAGGTTTTATAAGATGACTGAAATCAGTCACAAAGGTTTATGCTCCACCTACATCATCATTTTTCTTACAAATCCAAAAAACATCTTATCCTGCACTATCACTCTAACAGAGCCAGGAGTATCATCTTGCTCTACAGCCTGCATTGCTTTTAGCTGTGGCAGATAAAGAGTTGATGAGTCTCTCTTATTTGCATATGTAATGTTTTCCTCTCTTCTGTGCAATCTTCATCACAAGACCTGACCTGATTTTTACAATTGTTCATCCAGCTGGCATTCATGTTTAGAATTATAATTGGTAGTATTTGAAAAAGAAAGTAATCAATAGGGATTTATGCACATTGATTTAGTAGCCTACACAAAGCATCCTTAATAATAATTATGTCCCATTGGTTGGAATCCTATTGGATTTCAGCCAACTAGAGTAGGTCCATTAAATCAATTGGTATAGAGTAAGTCAATGCATAGGCAAATCCTATTGATTCAAGGCTCTACTGTATTTGAGACTAACAATAGAGTTAAACCATTGTGTCCAGAGCCTGGAAAACTTCCTTTTTGGACTACAGTTCCCAGAATTGCATAACCAGCATGCTTTAGGGCATTCTGGAAGTTATTGTCTGAAAAATGCACTTTTCCAAGCTTGGATAGTCCTTAATGGATCTTATTTCCAAGTAAGCAATGGCTAAGGCTGTTGCCTGAGAAATGCAATCCCCCCCCCAAAAAAGTTAAAAGTTTAAAAAAAAAGTTTAAAAAGTTTAATTTATTTTTTAAGAAATACAAATGATCAAAATAGAATTTCTCCAACCTTCCTGTGCCAAAACTCCATAACTCACTTCTAAGACGGTTTTCAATAAATCCAGTGTGCTGATTCTGCAATGGCAGGAGCTCATCTTTCCATGACTGAATCTTGCTTGCTTGCTTGCTTGCTTGCTTGCTTGCTTGCTTCCTTCCTTCCTTCCTGATCAACATCACTCAAGATTTAATCCTCCAGTTGGGGAAGATTACTTTTCAGGTTGAATATGGAGCAGGAGGGTGGGAATACTCCTAGTTCAAGAGCTTCTTTAGCAGGTCCTATTCCTTTTCCCTCCCAGCACTGGGCTTATTTCTAAACGCTGATCAGAGATAAGAGCTAGGATTTCTTTGATCAGAGCGGGGAAAAAAGAGAAGCTTCATTCAACACTCTTCAGGGAACCCCTGCCGTTATGTCAGTCAGTGATTAGACATAGAAAGGTAAAGGCATTTGAACACATTCTTCAAAGGCCTTTATATTTTATCAAGGGAGACATGCATAAAACTGAGTCTACTAGATTTTTCATCTACAACTTAGCTTAGAATGTCTGCATTTGCTATTGTAGTCTTTATAGTTCTTGTTTATGAAGATGATTACAGCATGTGTTTATGCAAATATAATTTATTTTGGAAATATCTTCCAGCTTAGGGATCTGAAGAAAACTCAAATTTTCTCAACCCCAGTGAAAAAAAAGAGTGTTCTATCCACTGAGAAGAGAACCAGCATGGTGTAGGGGTTCGAGCTATGACTATGACTCTAGAAACCAGGGTTTGAATCCCTGCTCAGCCATGGACACCCACGGGGTGACCTTGGGCAAGTCACACTTTCTTAGCCTCAGAGGAAGGCAAATGTCAACCCCCTCTGAACAAATCTTGCCAAGGAAACCCCATGATAGGTTCACCTTAAACTTGCCATAAGTCAGAAATGACTTAAAAGCAGACAACGACAATGACCACAGCAACAATAACTATTGAGATCCTTTGCTGGGAACACTGCAAGATTTTTTATACTTGGTACATTTGTTCCAAAAATTCATTTGTATGAAAACTTGTTTTCTGCATAAAAGGAACAATTTTGCATGAGAAACAATGCATTTTGAAATTACGTTATTTTGGTTTTTTGCACTGAAAACATTTTGTTCCATAATGGAGTTTTCTGTGCAAATATCATATTTTACTGTTAATTACTTTTTGAAATAAATTTTTTTAAAAGTCCCAAAGCAGAGACAGATGGTAAAAATTGCATAGAAACCTTTGCCTTTTCATGAAGTAAGGAGAAAACAGTTGGAAACATTTGCTCCTTCATATGAGAACAAAATAAGTGGAAATGTACATCCCTGTTTAAATGTGGATTGCAATCTAACCTACTATATAAAAGTCAAAGCTTGTCTGTGAGTTTGTGAGTTTTTCTGTTTGTCGGCATCAGGCAGGTGAAGACCTCATGTGATTGGCTCTGTGCAGTAAGAAGACCTCATATGATTGGCTGGCTGTGAAGATTCTATGGAATCCTGTGGTTGGCAGTTTAGGGAGGGGCCTTTAGGATTCTCAGCCTAGAGCTCTTGGGCCTCAGGCCAGTTGCTATGGAGATGAGGCCTACCATCAATAAGGATGCCAGAAAACATTTAGGAGCCATATGTGAGAAAAATTAAAGTGACATACACAACAAAGTTACAAGGTCTTCTCGCCTCACACAATAGATTGTATGGGTTCCATATGTGAGGTATCTCAGAACAAAAAATGCTTCCAAAAAAACAAAACGCCATTGCACAAATTCAATAGAAAGCAAAATAAATAAGTAAGTAAGTAAGTAGCCAGTCCATTCACGTCACCTGTGCCAGTTGCTATGGAGACAATGCCTAGCAGCAAGAAGGAAGATGGTGTATTCTCACAGGAACCCAACCTCTGTATGTTAACAACTACGAATACAGATTGGATTGGGGAATATGCGGAAAAGTTACACGTACTTGAGAAGACAGTTTGGTGAGTTCTTAAGAGGAAAATAAATCCCAAGCAACACTGGGTAAATATGTTAGTTCCATATACGAAACAAAAGGTGAAATAGCAACATATCTTATCTCCCATGCTACTTTTTATAGGAAGGACCATTGCAAGTGCCTTTTCTTTTTGTTGTGAAATAAGCCCAGTATATATGAACCATGATAATTTATATTTGGCATCTTGACAGCCTGGGTAGTAGAGATGGGATGAATCCAGAATTTTCCGAATCCGAATCCCTGGAAGGTTCTGCGAATCCACGAATTTCGAATCTTTCGAATCCTTTTTTTACAAAAGGGTTTAAAAAGCAAGGGAAACAAAGCACTTCTACTGAAAAGTATTTTGAAGCAGAATTTGACATCTTTGTTTAATGAAAAACAAATTAAATAATAGTTTTCATTTTCAGGAAAACATACCCATACACTTCTTATTAAGAATTACATGTAATTTGGAAGTAGCTCCAGATGTTGGAGTTGACTCCTGGGTTGACTATTACAAAACAAAACAAAACAAAAAAGGGCAAGGATCATCTTGGGAAAGACACACTCTCTCAGCCTTAGCAAAAGCCTAGGCAAAGGCAAACCTGCCTCTGAAGAAATCTGGCCAGGAGAATTGTCATAGTTTTGCCTTAGGATCTCGCCAGATTGAAAATGACATGAAGGCCCTTTCTACACAAGCAGGAAAATGTGGACTATTAATCCCACATTTTCCTGCCTGTGTAAACAGGGCCACATACTACAGTACAGAGATAATCCAGGTCGAAACTGGATTTTTCTTTGCATAGCTCCTTATGGCATCCTGGGGTTTGTAGTTTGATGATGCACCAGCACACTTTGGCAGAGAAGGCTGTGACACCTTGTCCAACTACAAACCCCAGAATTGTGTATGAAAGAGCTTTGCAAGGGAGTCATGCAAAGGAATCCTCTTCAGCTGTCCTTCAAATCTCAAGAACACTGTACTTTCCAGTCAAGTCTCAAGTCCTGCAACAAGGAAAGCACTTTAAAAACACAAAAACACCAGCCTCTAGCCCAGTCTCAATTCTCTACCCTGATGTCCAGTCTCAAGTCCTAAAACAAGGAAGGCACTTAACAAAAACGTACAAACACCAGCCTCTAGTCCAGTCTCAATCCCTACTCTCCAGTCTCAAGTCAAAAGAATAGGAAGAAGAGAATAATTACCTTGCAGAGGGAGGTAGCCACAGGGGCAGGCAGCAGGACCAAGCTTGACCCGGGGCTCTTGCATCGGCTCAGGCCTCCTGGCATGCAGGAAAGCGAGTCTCACCAGCCCTGCGTGCCTGCGCGGGCCTGATCTGGGTTCTCGCGCCAGCTCAGGCCTCCTGGCATGCAGAAAAGCGGCTCTCATTGGCCCTGCACGTCTGTGCAGGCCTGATCCGGGGTGCTCAGGGCCCGGAGCATGCAGGGATTTGAAAGATTCAGTTGGCCTGTTTTAGCCCAGGGATTTGGATTCACGAATCTCGAATCCTTCTCAAGGATTTGAGGATTCACAGATTCGGTTGGCCCATCCCTACTGGGTAGGCAATTATCCGAGAGTAGGTGTACGCATTAGTCCTCAGCTGACGTGGAGGGCCAGACTCCCTGCCTGACCTCCAGAAAAGTCAATGTTTTCCCCTAAATCTCCCGAACACTCTCTAGGGGGTATGGAACATTATCATCACATTTTTGCCTCTCCAGGCCATTTCACATCCAGGAGAGGCCTTTGTTGTTTTTTCTGTGTACTTTCTGCTTTTTTGAGAAGGCTTTTCCTCACTCTATAATGGCTCCGGGGGGGGAGGGGATATAGTGAAAATGCTTGCCACTCTCCCTATACACCATTTGGGAATGTATGGGGAAAAAGTTTATTTTTATTTTTCAAAAACATTTTGGATCCCTAGAGTGCCTGGCCTGGTCCTGGGGGCTGCATGCCACCTGGGCCACTCTATGCCCACCCTCTAAAAAGTACCACAAGGACCTAAAGCTTTGTTTCTTATCTCCCACTGCTACAAGAACCTCATTCTCATCCTCCCTTTTCTGCTTGGCTTGTTGAATGTTGCACGTAAGACCTGAGTGTCTTGAAAACGTATAGGGACCTGTTGCCTTCCATATATTTGGGGCTAAAGCTATTATGATCTCTGATCATTTGCCATGCTGGCAGGAATTTATAGAAACTATAGTATGAAATATTTATAAGATATGAGGTTGCTAGATATTCCACTGCTCCAATGTTCAGGAAAGCATGATAAGTAACATCTGAGCAGGGCTATAGTAGTTACTTGACAGGACTTCCTCTGGAAGAAGAATGGGCAACTGTTTAGGAAAATGAGATGAGTGACATCTAAAAAGGAGTTACGTCTTTCCCAAATTCAGCTTTTCAGCACTAAATTTCTTCTTAATTCAAATTACCCTTTTTGAATACACAACTCCCTATTTGCCTTTTCGGAAGCTTGCTTCTTAAGATAATGACTAATCCGTATCCCATGTGGATAGAATCATTTCACCCATTTCAAAATATCTACTTATTAAATGGCTGGACTTTAGCTGGTTGAGAAGCTTCTCATGCTTCTCATCCAAAGAACACATGTAGTTGGAGCTGGGAAACACCCTCTCAAACGCATTGAAATAGCCTTAATTAGGACCGGTGTACATGTTCATGGCCTTTTCTACTATCTTGAAATCATACTTCAGTGAGATTCAGAAATACCTTATTTTTTTAAAAAAAATGGATGTGTGTACTACTTCTTATTTTCAGGCAAAAAATGAGGAGTGGGAAAAATTCACCCTGTATGTCCATAGTTCCCCAGCCTTTTTAAATGTTCCACAGACACTCCTTGAGCCTTTAAAGGTCTTATATTTCCCAATTTTTGTCAAAAAAAAAAAAAAATCAGGCAAACCCTGACCTAAATGTATCCACACCAAAATGCTACCTGGAATGGAGTTATGCCTCACATCACTCCCTCATCTCCAAAACATTCTTACAAGCCCAGAAATGAGCCAAAAGCCCCAGAAATGCTAACCAAAAATAGACTTGCGGCTTGTAATTTTGACAGATTTCCAGCTAAAAATACATTAGCGCAGCCTGCTGCAAGAGGTGGGGTGAAAATTGCCCCCTATCTCTGCTGCAATTTGCTCACCTTGCAAAAAAGAAAAGAAACAAAAATCTTCATATTTAATTCATTAATCTGCCAACAGACTGAATTATCAGTATCTATGAGTATTTAAATGCTTGGATTTTATGTCTTTTTGACTGAGGTAGTTGGGTATGTATGAGAAATAAAGTAGTAGGCCTCTTCAAGAGGCAAATAATTTGTTTTAATTCAGTCGTGTAGGAACATGGGGGCACCATTCACCCTGGGCGGCAATATTTCTGGGGCATCCTGGCCTGTAGCCACGCCTCTGCATGCCCTGGCCATGCCCCTATGTACCACAGCCACATCCCCGTGCACAGTTGACATGCTCCTCGCACCATAGCTCTGCCCCCTCCCACCCCCCCTCCACACACTCCAAGCTCCACCACTGTTTTAATTTGTATATGTCTATGTCTGCTGTTGAAGTAGAGAAGGGTGAAATTGGACCTTGTATGCAGTTAAAGATGTTACTCTACATATGGGAGAGGAACACAACTCTAGACTGGTAGGCACGATTGCATATAGCAGTGCCAGAGCTTGAAACGGACATTTTTTTCCAGCCACAACTCCCAAATCCATCATCCAGTGTGGTCACTAGCTATGTTGGCTATGAAAATTCAGGGACTCCAGACTAAAGTCCAAAAAAATCACTTTTCCAAGCTCTGACTGTTAAAATGTAAAAGATGGTGTTATCATTGTAGAGAGAGTTCTCTCACTTTGCAGAGCACTGCTGTACCATTCTTCAAACATGCCTAAGGCCTCCAAATAAAGTTACTCAATGATAGTTTTGCTTCTATCACTATATTATCTTCCACTGTGAGCTACAATTAGAAGCAAAATTGTCTTTTCTAGCTATCAGGAGTATTGTGCTTCTTCTTATGTAGATCACTCTATGTTCTATCCAAATTAGGAGTTAGGGAAGGTGCAGTTTTCCTGAGCAACTATATTGAAAATATTGGGGGTGGTCTTTTAAAAAAATAAATTAATTTGGACTATGGCATTTATTTATTAAAGCATACATATTTGATACCTGTCATGATTTGTACAAAATAACTAGCATTTCTTGGTGTGCATATCTTTACTTAGTACTATCGTACACTTTCAAAAACATAGGCAGAAAGAGCATAGCACATTGAAGAAGAAGAAAAAAAGAGCCAGGCCATTAAAATGGTGTTCCCTAGAAATGTAGTGATGTGGTAAGACAAATGGTGATAGTCTCATTTGCCCAATTTCTCACTATGCCCACTGAAACCATGCTTCTTGAAAAGACTGTAAAGTAGTGTTAAGAATTATCAAAGGCTTCAAGGTTATGATAGTATGTTGTTGTTGTGTGCTTTCAAATAGTTTCCAACTTATGGTGAGCCTAAGGCGAACCTGTCACAGGGTTTTCTGGGGCTGGTGTCATGTGCCCAAGGTCACCCAGTGGGTTTTCATGGCTGAGAGGGGAATTAATCCCTGCTCTCCAGGGATGTAGTCCAACACTCAAACCACTATACCACACTAGTTCTCTTGATGCTAGTGTCCACCTCCTGCCCTAAAAAAGCTTCCCTATGGTCTGAGAAACAATAGAAGTTCTGGGCAAACAGAAAAAGTGAGTTTTGGTTACAGCGTTATGCATATGCAAGATGGTTCCCCACCCCCCACTGTGGTGACAGTGTGCAGCAGCAGATGCTAGAACAGCAGCAGTAACTGGCAGCTCAAGAGCGGTTCCTTCTCCACTCCTGTTCTCTGGTATGGAGTAGGTCATGCAACCTCTCCTGGGCCTACCAAACCAGCCTTCTTTCTCAGGTGTGTTAGACCAGGCTCTGAATGTGAGATGGGAGGAGCTCCACCTTCTATTCACCTCAGGCAGCGTCTAGGGGCAGTCATATGCAGATGCTCCACAAAAAACATGCCAGTTCTACACAAAGGTCCAGTGTGGGAGCACCCTAAGTCTATGTCACTCACTGAGTTCTCAAGGATTGGCATCTAATCTGCCTAGTTTGAGGTTCATTTCCAGAGTGTCTTCATATGTAAGGATGAGTTGGCCTCTGGAATGAACTGCAAAATAGAGGGCATCATAGGCGTCTATATTCACTACTCATCACAGTGCAAACAAATGCATACCACAAGATAAATAAATACAACTGTATCTATATGCACCACAAAAAGACTTATAAGCCAAACTATCTCTGCCTAAAAATAGTGAAACAGTCTACAGTGAGATCTCAAGGGGAAAAGAAAGAAAAGGAAAAGAAGCAAAAGAAAGAATAGAACAGAACACAAACACAATATAGTTTTCTTGGTTTCCAAAAGGCACACAGCATCAATCATTATGCCACAGTTTCAGCCTGACTACTGATCCTGAAATGCACAGTATAAAATCTAAGAATTCATGTTTGACAAAGATGCAGCCAGCTTCTGATTCCATATGGGAGCATACTGCCCAAATGAGCTTTCATTTTCAAGGTGATTTATCTGGAAGAAGAAAGTGCGATGCAGTTGGGCTTTTCTCTCCCTCGCTGTTTCCAGTTTTCTGAAGGCCTTTTTTTTTCTCCAGTTGTTTTAGTTCTTTATGTTTTGGGGGGGGTTCTTTGTTAAGTTGCACTTTCAGATTTAGAAAGTGCTGACCTTAATAGCAGATGGATAGTAGAATTCAAAAATGTTACTGAAGAATGTGAGAGTAATAAATAGCACTTACTGAGTGCTGCACATATTTGAATTGCACAGTCCTGAAATAAACAGGTTCTGGCATCCCGAGAGAAGGTAATAAGGATGTAGTAGACAGTGTTACTGCTTAAACTGACATGTTTTAACAGATTATGGGAAAGCAGGCATTCATTGCTTTTGGAACAATGAAGGCTGTCATTTATTGATACAAAGTTAAGCCTTTTAAAAATGCTTTCCTGGGACTAGTAGACATTCTATAAAGTGCACATGCATTTATTTTCAAGCCCTTAGTCAGTTTCCTTTGCTTTACTCCCCACCCCACTATATAGTTTAAGAAATGAAAAATTAAAGAATATGACAGCCCTCATCCACCTCCAAAAATTCACTGCTGTTAACCATAAGGCATCACAATATAAACATGACTTGTGTCTCATTGAAGTTGGCACCTACCTCTTATAGTACGAGCATGGGGCTGGAAAAAAAATATGAGGAAACAGGACCTGCTTGGTGGTCACACATGGATTTGAAAGAATATCCTTAAGGGACCTTGGAGAATTATGAAAACAGGGTTCTGCCCAGTTTGGGAGCAGGGGGCTCCAGCTGACTTGCAGATAACAGAGGAACCACAGAATACTTTGGACCATATGGAATGTGATGCCTGGCAATCCAGGTCTACCCAGCAAGTGGCCTGGGCGACGTGGTTTGGGCTAGACAGGTCTACTGTCAGATGGATTTGTAATTGGTTGACTTACCGCACCCAAAGGGTGATCACCAATGGCTGCTTTTCATCCTGGAGAGCAGTGATTAGTGGGGTGCCACAGGGTTCTGTCCTAGGCCCAGTGATATTCAACATCTTCATCAATGACTTGGATGAACGAATAGAGAGCATGGTTATCAAATTTGCAGATGATATCAAATTGGGAGAGGTTGCTAATAAGCCAGAGGACAGGATCAAATTTCAAAATGACCTTGACAGATTGGAGAGCTGGACCAAGGCTAACAAAATGAATTTTAACAGAGAGAAATGTAAGGTCATATACCTAGGCAGAAAAAACGAAATCCAAAAATGAGATGGGAGACACCTGTTTGACTAACAGTACATATGAAAGGGATCTAGGAGTCTTAGTAGACCACAAGCTGAACATGAGTCAGCAGTGTGATGTGGCAGTCAAGAAAGCCAACACCATTGTTGGTTGCATCAATAGGAATATGGTGTCCAGATCAAGGAAAGTAATAGTGCTACTCTATTCTGCTTTGATTAATCTGAAATACTGTGTCCAGTTCTGGGCACCTCATTTCAAGAAGGATATTGACAAACTGGAACGTGTCCAGAGGAGGGCGACCAAAATGGTGAAGGGTCTGGAAGCCATACCCTATGAGGAGCGGCTTAGGGATCCGGGGATGTTTAGTCTGCAGAAGAGAAGGTGAAGAGGGAACATGATAGCCATGTTTAAATATTTGACAGGATGTCATACTGAAGAGGAAAAGGGCTTGTTTTCCACTCCTCCATAAACTAGGACAAGGAGCATGGATTTAAACTTTTCTGACTGTCAGAGCTGTCTGGCAGTGGAATCTGCTGCCTCAGAGTGTGGTGGAGTCTCCTTCTTTGGAGGTTTTTAAACAGAGGCTGGGTGGCCACCTGTCAGGAATGCTTTGATGGTGTGGCCATTTTAACTCCCAATTAGAGTGCAATTCTGCACATGTGTACCTGCAAGTAAGGCACCATATTCAATTCGATTTACACTCTAGTAAGTGTGTTTTGGATTTCAGCTTTAGTCTTTGCTAACTGTAGACTAGCAAAGAGTTGGGTGTTACCAATACATTGATGACACTCAACTCAATCTGTCCATAGACAAACCAGCATGAGCCTTAAATTCTGTGAAGGGTGGTCCTCTTGGTCTTTGAGTTTTAAATTATGTACCAGAAGTGATGTGCTGCATTTTGTTTTGTTTTAATCTTTTACTAGTAATAATGTTTTTAAATATGTTTCTAACTGTTTTAACCATAGTTTTAATAATATTGCTATTTAATTCTTTTCTAAGTTTTATAAAATAAGATAAAATCTTGTTTTAAATTTCTATAAGCCACCTTAGATCCTTCCCTGGGAGAAAGCTGGGATGTGAATAAAATAAAATAAAATAAAATAAAATAAAATAATAAAGGTTTGAAGCCAAATGAATTGGTTGAAAGCCATAAAATCAGTAAATGCAGAAATCATCCTTTATTCTCAGTCAGTTCACAGATCCTCTTTCTGTTTTAAACAATATGACAGGTAACTTGAAATCACAAAATAATTTCAAGATTATAATTTTTCTAAGGGCATTTATGTCCTGACTTTTTCTCCAAGGAATTCATGATGTCATATGCTCACACATGGCACTTCCTTCTCATTTTATTCTCATATCTCTGTGAATCAAGTCAGATTAGCAGATGGTAACCTGGCCAAGGTCACCAAGTGAGATTCACAGCTGAGTAGGATTTTCTCTTTGTCTTTTCAGCCTTAGCCCAAAAATCTGAATACTATACCACAAAAACACAAAGTATGCCATACTATGGATTTTTCAGACTTGCTAAGTCAAGCTTTCTTGAAGACTAATGTAGCCAGGGCAACATATTAGCCCTATTTGGGTGTTATGCCTGAATGGAACAGAACAGTGGTAGAAATCATAATCCTCCACATGTTTTGGACTGCAGCTGCCAGTATTCTTTACTATTTGGTTTGCTGTTTATGTCTGCTGGGACTAAACACATCTGGATAAGAGGCATATTGCTTTTGGCCCCAGCATATACCTGCCAGTGACAAATTCCTGGATTGAACAGCAATTTGTGAATAGGGTTTTAGCAGGATTGCCATTGATGTGTAGGTTTGCTGGTGTTATTAATTTATACTCCACCTTTCTGACAAAATTAGGATCTAATACTAGGACCCAAGAAGAATAAAGCACAAAACATTACAGTATTTAAAATACAATTAAGCAGTTTATAATATGGATGTGTATTTTAACACATATGAACTAAAAATAGTTGAAAAATAAAAACTGCCTTCCTCTTCAATATATGGGAAGAATGACTAGTAAAGACCAGTCTACATGTTCTACCTACTGCATAATTTGTTCTATTTTGCTTTGGCTTTAAATAGCAGCTGTGAGTGGGGTGATCAGCCCTGGAACAAATGATATCCTGGGGAGGGTTAGGGTTAAATTTTTCCTTCTATGTTGCAGCCCTAAAAGAATTTCCCCTCTCCTGAACCCACTGTTTGGCTCTAATTTGTCCCATGAAGAAGAACAGAAACATTAATTGGAACTGTGCTGTGGGGGAAGGATTTTAAAACACACACATACATACCTCTCCACAGTCCCAGTCCTGATTGGGAGTACCTTTTGGCCTCTATTTAAACTTTAAAAAGAAACTGACCATTCTAAAAAAGACATTGAATATTACATAACATAAAAGAGTTGCCATTCAATATTATTATTATTTCTTAATCCATCCATCTGATACCTACCTCTTTGTATAAAATGACAGCACATTCTCAGATTATTATAGCTCATTTTTAATTTCTACTCCGTACTGTCTGTGGCAATAATTTCTGTCATAATGTTACTCAGTGAAGGTTTGTGTGGTAGCCCTTCCTGCAACAGAATGGTTATTGAATTCTTTAGTTCAATCCTCATTAAAATATTGCTCTCAAAAATTGTTGGTTTTTTTAATCACGGAAATGGTCATTATGTAAGTTGTAATCAGGTCCTAATATGCCCAGCACACTGTAGAGTGGGGCTGGCATGGTGGTAAGGAGGGATATGGTAGGAAATATATTTCAAGCTCAGGCTTGGATTGCAGCCTAATACATCCTGGAGGCAACAACTGGTTTCCCTAAATAGTTTTGGTTGCTGCATGTTAGAAAGAAGAGGAAGAAGAACCTAGTATTTTCTTTATTTGTTTTATATATGACTATGATGTTTATGATGGTGCATTCAAAAAAAAGACAGATATAGAAATAGATAGATGGCTAGCATATTAATAATGAATTGATCTCAGGAGATATTAATTCTGTACTGACAGAACAAGCTGGGGCCTGTTTTAAAAGCACCAGATGCTCAGTGTTGGTTTTGAGTACACAGCTGTTCTTATCCACAGTCTTTAAAACAGGGGGGTGAGAACCATCCAGCCCCACAGATGTTGTTGGACTGTAAGTCCTAGCAGCCTAGACAGCATAATCAATGGCAAATAATGTGAATGCTTTTGCTCAGCAAAATCTAGAGGTCCATATGATTCCCATCCCTGCATCACTAGTTTCCCATAAGGAATAGTTCTGTCTTTCTCTCCTCTCACTGAAAACACTAGGAGATATCAGTGCTAAACATCCCAGAAAGGATGCCACAGTGTTACTGATCTGATTTCCAGTTCAGAAGTAAGCTTGGTACACAGGAGGGCCTGTGGCTACGCCATCCCAGAGACAGGACTCTTGGCTGACGAGATGGCAGAATTGAAGGAGTAAGCTCTGAGCAAAGCTAATCAACTGTAACATGATGCATTCTGGCATACGGAGCCTAATGAAAGAGCCTGTCCAATTTCTCAGCCCAGGCAAAATGCCACGCAGCCAGATGGGTGAGGGTGTAGCAATGTCAATGCAATGAGCATCAGCTGGGGGCTGAGAGAGGACCAGGTTGGGGAATGAATAATCAGTTCAGGATATCCAAATAGCTTTCCAGGCATGAGCTGATCTGTCTGGGAGTGTAAAGAAGGAGGATGACTCCCTAGTGTAAAGTCCATCTTTTCAGCAAAAATTAACATGGGGTGCAAAGTTGATCCCTTCTTCACTGAGATTTATTGTTAACTAATCTAAATGACATAGGTTGGTACTAGGAAATGTATCAATAACTGAGCCCCTTCAGAGGCTGTGAGACATACTTTCAGTTTCTTGCCATAATTTGCTCTCTGTAAAGAATGCCTTCTATGGCTACTTAGCCCTCCTGTCCTAACAAAAAATGTCAGCCCTCAACAGGTTGCTTCCCTCTCCCTTAAGAATGGAGGCACATTGACAATCAGAACACCAGTTTCTCCCTTTCTTATACGGGGAGGTTTATTTCATGATGTTTTTGAGAATATAATAAGGCTGTATTTCACTCAAGGGGGAACTTCTCTATGTTTTGGTTATCAACTAGGTAATTAGTGTGTAGTATTTGTATTATTTGTATATATGTGTATTGGTATGTTTGTAGGTGGTTATATGTGGAATCACAGAATCATAGAAATGTAGAGTTGGAAGAGACCACACGGGCCATCCAGTCCAACCCCCTACCATGCAGGAATACCCTCAAAGCACTCCCGACAGATGGCCATCCAGCCTCTGCTTAAAAACCTCCAAGGAAGGAGACTCCACTACACTTCGAGGCAGCATATTCCACTGCCGAACAGCCCTGACTGTCAGGAAGTTCTTCCTGAGGTTCAGGTGGAATCTGTAGATTGTATGTTGTCATGTAGGGGTTTTTTGGTTTAGTTTTTTAATAAAAATATATTTTAAAAAAAAGAATGGAGGCACATTGTACAACTTTTCCAGTAGTGGGACTCTGCTTATCATGGGGATGATATGGGAGGCTTTTTATTGAACCTTGTATGGGACCAGGATGCTAGGCTGGGTAGGTCTTTAATCTGATCCAGCATAGATCTTCTTATAGCCATGTAAATTGCTTTGAGGTTTCTAAAGGGACCATGAGACAATAGTACTACTGTCGCTGCTGTTACTACTAGTCTCACAACTACAGCAACACTTACATGACTGATGTTTATACCTGTGCAAATGGGAAGCAGCCCCACTAAATCTTCAGAATTTGTGCTATGTGCTCTATTGTACTACTGCATTTTAATCCTCATGTTCAACACTCTCCTGTGCATGCTCTCTCCTAAAATTCACCTGCACTGCTAGAACTATGGCTTATTTGCGTATACAGATTAATATCTGATACTGTGGTATGGGGATAAACATCAAGGGAAAAGCCATAGTTTATAGCAGGAGAGTATCTGTTTTGTAAGCAGAAGGTCCCAGAATCAATTCTTGGTATCTGCAAGTAGTGCCAGGAAAGACTTCTGCCACTAATCCTGGAGAACTGCTGTTGGACAGTGTCAGCTATAGGGATCTAAGTGGACCCATGATGACCTCAACATGAGACAACTTCATACAAATTCATAAACCCTTCCAGGAACTAGAGGGGAAAAAAAGAGCATGGAATATTACTGTTAAGAAGAAGAAATACAGTGACATCCTGAAGCTATCCGTAATCAAACAACAGTAGAATGATGAGACTATTATCTTACAACTATGAATGGCTTTAGCGTGTCATTATATTCTTCAAAATATATATTCTTATATTCTTCAAAAGTCACTTTCTAAGTTCATCTAGAAAACCATATCTAACATCCTATTTGCTGATTTATTGCTCTATAAACATTCTTCATTACACTATACTATGTGTCCAGTCAGATTTGGCATTTCTACCTATTGTATCTTTTGTTGATGCCTCTTGGTTCTCTCCAGTAGTTACTGGTGAGCAGCATTTTCTGAAAGGGCCACACTGTTTGCAAGAAGTTGGTATAGTTTGTGAAGCAAAGCTGTATTGGTTTGTTAAATACGCAAACTGTGCCTAAATGGGAACAAAGCTATTTGATTAATAACTGAAATGGACAGAACACTTCCACCCATGTATGTATCCTAAAAATGAGAAAGCTTCTACCATTATGCCTCAGTGATAGACCACACAGTTACAGCAACATTTTTAAAAATGGCACCAGCAGTACTGGAAGAAAGGAAAGCAAATTGCTTGCACACAGGAAGGAGCAAGGGGCATTCTCCAAAATGTTTTGCTACTAGAATCTTTACCACCCCCAGCAGAGGCAATCAAGGCTAATGGTCACATTAGCAGACCAAGAGATTACATATCAAAAGAAACCCTAGAGCAAATCACACCCAGATACTGCAGAGCCAAAAAAGAATAGCACTCCACAAAACCCATCCACCTCTCTGCAGCAGAAATAAGCGGAAAAAGTCATAAACAGTGCAGGCAAAATTTTCACCAGGCGACTGCAAATGAGCACCCAACAGAGCTGTTAAAAGTTACTTTCTGAAGAAGAAATATGACTCTTCAGCTTTTATGGGCCTTGTTCCGAATGCTCTTACTCTATCCCTATAAATCCAGTTTTCACATAGATTAAAAGAAAAGCCATCTTGCCCCCTGCTGAATAATACACTTCATGATGTGATTTCACCGCAGGGTGTACACTAAATCAGTCTTCTCTCACTCTAACATATAGTTAAAAACTCACTTATCTGGACCTCTCCAATCAGGATCTTTTAAGCTAGACATGCCTTATAGCCGGAGATGGCACAGTTGAATTTTATTCTACTCTGGTTAGACCTCATCTGGAGTACATCCCATCCTGGACACCATACTTTAAGACAGTAGACAAATGGGAACAATTTCAAAGGGAAGTGGTCTGCATGGTCAAGGATATAGCAGGTGGGTCCTATACGGAAAAATGGAATAAACTGGTGAAGAGAAGACTTTCGAGATAATTACCTTTTCTATAAATAAATAAATAAATAACAACAACAGAGGTAAGCAGATTTTATGCTTGCAGGATCTACTTTGCTTTTAGCTGGGACCCTCAGAGCCATATGCCAGAACCAGGTTCAAGATGATGGCTCAGAAAGCAGAGCTAATTATCTACTGAACTCCATGAGTTGTACCTTGGAATAACCTGCACAAGACAAAAGCCAAATCTGCCTGTGAGTTACCATAGACCAGGCACTTAAACCTAAAAATTCCTATTGCTTAACAGTTGGGAGCTGGAGATCCTTGGTGATCTACTGTAAATCACACAGAGATCTAAGAATGGATCCTGATCTACCTCCTGTGCACCCTTGACAGCAAAGACATATTTTCTTCTCCTCCAGATGGCAGGACTAGCTTTAATGGACTTCTGAATAGCGGGTTTTTTGTTTTGTTTTGTTTTGTTTAACTGAGAACTTGGGAAAATCTTTACTGATGAGAGACAGAGCAGTTTTACAATGTGGATTACTGGCTGTCCCTTACTGGAGGTCTTAAAACAGCAACTATTGCTGAGAATCCTGTGGATCTAAATTCTCTACATTGATCAGAGGAATGGACTACTAACTAGATGGCAAATTCTGTCTTAGACTGAATTAATAGAAACATAGTTTCCAAGTCAAGGGAAGTAATGTTCCCCCTATATTCTGTGCTGGTCAGATCTTATTTGGAGTACTGTGTTCAATTCGGGCACCTCATCTTAGGAAGCGTATAGACAATTTGGAGTGAATTTAGAGAAAAGCAACAAAAATGATAAAACATATGGAGAACATGAGGACGAGTTGAAGGATCTGGGCAAGTTCAGCTTTGTGAGGAGAAGACTGAGTGGTGACATGATCATAATCTCAGAGGGTAGGTCTAACGATTTTAAGTTACAGGAGGGTAGATTTTGATTGAACATTAGGAGGAACTTCTTGACAGTGAGAGAGATTTAACAGTGGAACCAATTGCCTAGAGAAATGGTGGGGTCTCCTTCTCTGAATGTCTTCGAAAAGAGGTTGGATAGCTACCTGCTGAGCATGCTTTAGCTGAAGATCCTATATTGAATAGAGATTTGAACCTGATGTCCCATAGAGTCCCATCCTACTCCATGATTCTATGTTTTTAGAAAACTTTCTCCAGCTTGCTGATTCTGTGTCTACTAAGCACACTATAGATATTTGTCTTTTCCATCTAATCTAGATTTGTGAAAACCTATAAATGGGAATTCTGCATTAAAAAAAAAAGTTATTAGACTTTAGTGGCCAGAATGAGCATGGCCAAAACCAATATGGCCAGAACTAGTAGCAGCAATCAAGAAGTCAGCCAGGAAGTAGATTGCCCATCCAGATTAATCTGTTAAGATGAAGGGAAAAAGCACAAATAATGAACTTAGAGGTATAGGCAAGCATGGTGTAGTGGTTTTGAGTGTTGGACTTGGATTCTGGAAGACCACATTTTGAATTCTTTGTCAGCCATGAAAACCCACTGGATGGTTTTGGGCAAGTCACAATCTCTCACCCTCAGAGAAAGCAATGGTAAACCTTCTCTGAACAAACTTGCCAAGAAAACTGCATGATATATTTACTCTTTCCAGTGTCCAGTTTCCAGGTTTCCAGTTTCATATACAATGGGAAGGAACAGTTGGTGACTGAGGGAAAAAAAACTTACTGTGTATTACTAGTATCAGATCCAAAATACTTTCAGTCTATCCCATTCATAGGCCAAGATTTAACTCAGTGCTTCTCACTGAAACAATAGTGGTTCCCAGCAGAGCATCAACCAAAACTGGTTCAGGATTGCACCTTCAGCTACAATTAGACTGCAACTCCCAACATGCTCACCATTGATGTTGCTGGCCAGGACTACTGGTAGTTGTAGTCCGGTGACATCTGAGGGGCCACACAATTCTTCAGCTGATTAACTTATTGCAAGTTGAATTCATTAAAGCTTTCAATCCCATGAAACCAACTTAGCATTCATTTCATTTTAAACATGTTTGTTCCAGATTAAGTAGAAGCTGAATTGATCCTTTTTTCAGCTGTAATCAACATACTGGTGAGTTCTCAGGAGCAGCCAGTTAGCTTATGATCTCTGTGGGATACCAATCTATTTTTGCACCAGCTAAGCAAAGTTTCCATTTGTGTGGAGAAATGTATCATTGTTTTAATGCCTTTGGTTATCTTGCAAACATTTACATTTAAGCTGAGATTCCATATGGCGTGCAATTGTGTGTTGTTAATTGTCAACAACAACAGATATTTTTGCTTTCAAAAACTGCTAGATTTTGACATCATTCGGGAAAATATGTTTCCAGCATTTTAAACATCAATAATATTGGGACTAGTAAAGATATCATCTCAAATTATTTGTTCTTTCTTGCTCTAGAAGCAATCCAGCTGCTAAAGCAGGTTTATTCAGAAGAAAATCCCATAAATTCAGTGGGATATATTCCCATGTGAGCACATTATTTGCACACACATTGTCTCTGATATCTGCAGTTGAAAGGCACATGGACCTGTCCTGCTAAATATCAATCTGCCTGGAGAACTACCACCCATTACAGATGTTTGTACTGGGAGTCATGGACAAATAGATTGGCTTGACCTCAGTTATTCCTACATGTTCCTGAATGCAGTAAGCCCCGCCACATTCACAAGGGTTTTGGATGCAAAACCTTTGCAAAAGTAGAAAAACGGCAAACACCTCCCTCTGTGATCCCCCTCCCATTCCCCTCTGCAGAGTTCTCTTCCCATTCCTTTGCCTCTGGCCCTGGCATTGGCAAGGGGAAAGGGAGGAAAAAAACCAGGAAAAGACTTACTGGTACTTTCCCCTCAGATCAAGAAGAGCATTGTTCTGGGGTTCTAGCTAGTTCCGGTCACCATCTTGAAAAAGGATGGGTAGAAGCAAAGAGAACACTTGACCAAACAACAGTCGTTACACAACAGAATGTACAGCCACATGGCAGAGAGGACATGCCTCTAGAACTGGAAGAAGGCTTTGCTCACCCAAATGGAAAAAATGCCCATTTTAAACACAAGCCTCAGGTGAGGAGTGCAAGGGAATGGGAGGAGGAAAACTGTGGGGGAGGCAGACATGTGCCTCACAAATAGTCAAATTGACAAAGGTCAAACCGACGAATGTGGAGCGAGGACTGTACAAGTCAACACTTAGTACCAGGCAATGTAGATGAATGTCTAAGTCTTTGACTCATTGGTCAGAGAAGAAGCTCTATTCATACTTTACACATGCATAGGGCACTCCTACATTTTAAGACAGAGGAAGACTACTCTGATTCCCCTACCCTCCATGAGCTCACATGGAGAGATCCCTCTTCAGGTATCCAGTCAATGTGTTGAGCAGGACCCATCAACCTAGCCCCATTTCTTCTTTGATAACACAAACCCCTATGATTGTGAAAAGGACTTAAGTGTTTGCTTTATCAGTTTTCTTTTCCCCAAGGAAACTGTGAGATCCAAAAGACACTACCCGAAGTGCAGAAACTCCTTGCACAAGAGCAGTGTCAGCTGGTGACTTCCATGTCTAATGAGGGAAGGGCAAAGACTCTGCTCCAGGTTCGAGTACAAGCTGTAAAAAAAGATTTAAAAGGCGTGAAATTTATTTTAAGGGCAGGATTCAGCACCTTGCACAGGTCCTTTAAAATTCAGACTAAAATTTAAAACAGATTTACTATCCCAATGATGTGAAAGCCACCAGCTGCAACCATGAAAGAACATGTTCAATGGAAGAGAGTAATCTCTGTATATCCAATGTTGGGGGTGGGGGGGAGGCAGAGTTACATCACCAAAGCAAATTGGGTTTCCAATAAACACAGCAAAATGCAGCTGATCTCCAGCAGTACAGTTTTGCAAGTCTGGGCAGTTGGACTTGATCTCTGAGGTCCCTTCCAATTCAATGATTCTGTGTTTCTAACACTGGGCTTTTAATTTTCTTAACAGCCTAGGATAGATCTCCTTTTGTTAAATAAACAAAATGTGATGTGTTGCCATGGGATGCCTTCACAGTGACTGCTCCTTGCCTGTGGAATTCCCTTCCATAGAAGCCTAGTTGGCCCCCCTCTCTGCTCTCCTTCAGAAATCAGACAAAGGCCTTTTCAGTCAATCAGGCATTTGACAATCAATTGGTTGCAGAAAGAAATCAAAAGCTTGTCTTGCTTTAAAGAATTCTGTGTACCTGAAAACTGGCTTCCAGCTTCCAGCAAAAGCACATGAAAGTGACACTGGCAACTTAATCCTGATGATGGCTACTCAGAAATAAATTCCTTTGAGTGTAGTACAATTAGGCTTTCTCCCTGATTAGGGAGTGTATATTTCATCTTAGGCCCTTTCCGCACACGGTTATTAAGGCGGGCCAATGCGTCTTGCCACGGAGGTCTTCTGCATGTTGGAGCAGACTAGGTTTGGTTTATTTACCTTTGTTCAGCACGTAATTCTGACTAAATGCACCCCCATGTGGTGATAAAGCGCGCCATTTGAAAACCGGAAGAAGTCGGTTTTCCAATTTTCCAAATCAATCCGATTCGTACTTTCACAGTGGTGCAGACACATACATTCATGCCAATGTGAATTGGTGGTCAGGAGAGGGCTCATGGGAAGGGCCAGGGGGTAGTATGGACTTACGCACGTACGCACATATGCATGTATGCAATGACGTACTAAACCATGCCAAAAAAAAGGGCCAATCACAGCCGACGGGGCAGGGTGAGGGGAGTAGCGGGAGAAGCCACAGTGGAGGCAGTGTGGATTCATGAACTCGCACTCTTCCAAATCAGAATGAAACATACGCAGGAGCTGTGCGGAAGGAAATGAGGGAAAGTCCGCCTTGTTTTGAGCCCAGAAAATCCGGTAAGAAACAGCACGAACCGATTCACCAGCCTCATGCAGAAAGGGCCTTAAAGATGTTTGCCTCCACAAGCATACTTTGCTTAAGGGGTTTCTTTGTGCCAAGCTAGCCAGCACCCACATTGCCCAAGTGCTAGCTCAGCCAATAGGGTGAAGGAATATGGTGATGGCTACTGCTGCAGCCATTGTGAGACTTGAGAGGAAGGCCAAGTTTCATAAGCCCTCTGTCCCACAAAACCTGGCCTGTGGTCTCACAAGAGGATTGGTATCATAAGGTCACCGGCCTTAAATTGGGCCTGCAGCATTGTCTTGACCTCTTTTTGGCCAGGTGAGTTGCACGCCCTCCCCCACACACACTACATTCTGCATATCCCTGGGCCTTATGGGGCCAAGGAAGAACTTTTTCATGTGACTGTGGCATGTTTTTCACATTTTCCAGGGAATTCAGGGGGCAGGGAAAGAGAGATTTGTTGGTTTTCTGTTTTGACTGTTTGTCACTGAAATTATGGCAATGCTGTCTTTCAAATATGTGGCATCTGTCACAACTGAAAGGTTGTACACAAGAGAAGAAAGACCAGTGGTTAAAACTATGGGCTGTTGAGGACCTGGAATGGGAGGATGGCTGTTGAGGAGCACTTACCACTTTTGGACAACTGGGGCTGGAGCCTCAGAGCCTCAGGGAGTAGCCTCACACTCATTCTCACAAATTGGCTGAGGGTGGCTGTAGTGGAGCCAGGGGGCAGGCTGATCCCAGAAGCAATGGGATAATGAATTGGAAAGGGACCAGTAACTTGGGCCAGTCTTCTCTCTCTGCCATTGATTGTTGTATATAATAATTATTAAGTGCTGTGGCCTGTTTTACTTCACGCTTGGATGTCCAGCTCCCATTCTTGAGGTAATGTTTCACATTCCTATCTAAGATTCAGAATAGGAAGATGATATCTTGGGAATCAGGATCAAACTAGGGTCATTTCCATACTATACTGTTATAGCGCTATTATTCCACTTTCAACATCCCGTGGAATTCTGGGGTTTGTAGCTCGCTGAGGCCAAAGATCTCTCTGGCTGAGAATTCTAAATGTCCCTCCCCAAACTGCAAACCCCAGGATTTCATAGGATGTTGAAAGTGGAATGATAGCACTATAACAGTTGTAGTGCAGAAATGGCCTAGATATTAAAAGGAGTGTGTATTCTCTGTGCTAAACCCATTTTCCCTCTCAAAATGGTATTTCCTCAGAGAGGCAATTGGATTTGCAAATTATGTCCATTTTTACCTTTACTGTGATCAATGAGAAAAGAAAACACAGTAAACACAAAATAGGTAAAGACCATCATGTGTTATGACAAACAGATGCCTTTCATCACTTGAGGAAGCATAGTTTCCAAATATCTGCAATAAATATTGCCTAGTTTGATCCCCAGAATCAGCCTGGGATTTCAATTACAGAGCATGGTCTTTGCATAAAATTATCAGAATCTTCATATTCTATCAGAAGCATCTAGTTTCCAAAGTTTCTATAAAATCCATTCCAACCCAGACTTTAAAATACATTACCTTAAGTATGTATTTCAAAAATCAGCTGAATTTCTAACTCTGTATTCTGGACACACTGGACCAAGGTGTTAGTAAACTAAGTTGGCACAAACATCCCTTCAGGTACAGAGTCTCCTCTGCAAGTTCTCAATAGCAAAGAGCCTATCAAAGCACCAGGTGACTTCTGCAGTAGCAGTTTTGTCTCTTCAAGGATTGAAATTGATTTTCTCCCTCCTGGCATGTGACAAATCAAGACTTTGCCCTTTGATGGGTTTCCTATGAGCATGCAAATCACTGTAGACCATGGGCAGAGAGATCAGGATTTTTTAAAAATAACATCAAAGTCATCTAAGAGAAAGGGAAGAAAGAAAAAGAGAACTTTGCTGCAAATAGGTGTTTTAAAAGGACACAACTTCTAGAAAAGCATGTTAGAAAATAGCTATGGAAAAGCTGATACCTCTGGTCTGAACCAAAATAATTCTTGAGATTTCAATAATGATTGATTAATTATTTAGATCTTTTTCCCTCCTCTGGCCTTTGTTGTTGTTCTGGGCCTGAATATTAGAAACCTCACCTATGAAAAGATAAATTGATTTTCAGACTCAAGTTCAGCATTAAGGTGAGGAATACTGATGTTTTGGAGTGTTTGTCCAACATGATTTTTGAGGTTTGATGTATAGATGTTCAACTGACATTAGTTTGTCATTAGATATATTTCTTATTTTATGTGAGCACTCAGGACCAGAGGCTCGGAAAAGTCACTTTTTTGAACCACTACTTCCCAAATCCCCTAGCCACAACAAATCAATGACATGCAAGAAAAACATGGACTCAACAAGCAACCCAATTTCTAGAACAAGTCCAGAATTCAGTTCTATATGCCTAGCTGCTACTTTGTGTCCTTACACAGGGTTTAAGTGGAAGTTTGCTTAAAAGCATTGCATCAGAACTGGACCAGAACACAAAGACTTCATCAAATTTTCCTTTTGACATGATTTTCAAAATCACAAGGAGATTCTCCAGGAACAGAAGAAACTCTCTTATTTGGACTATTTGAAATCTACATGAAAAGAAAAAATGGTGGGGGTGAGGATGCTAACATGCTTCTCTTCTTTGTGTGTGCTTACTATTTCAACATTGATAATAGCTAGATAAGGCTAAAGATTTTACCAGTCATGAGGAAAGATAGGTTGACAAGAGTATAATTCAGGCTATAACTTGGGCCTTGGAGATTCAGTAAAAAGGCCAGCTTCAGTTGCCTGGATTTCAGATTTCTGGAATGACTATGGTTTGAGTCCACACTCTGCCACCAATACTAACAGGCTAATATTGTCTGTGTAGGGCCTTGGTGTTCCCTATCACACAACAATATTTTTCACAGTGAATGTTTGTTTGTTAGAAAACACCACATGCTGGCTAAGTACTTCTATTAATCCAGGCAGTTTATGCCCAACATTGTGTTAGCAAAATTGACTTCTCATAATTTTAGCTGACATTCAGTAAGAACAAAACATAATGATAATTGCCCCATGTCACTTGTAGTTGCATCTAGCGTATGCCGAGTTGAGCACAGAAGGCTTGTTTTCTAACCCACATGTCATAAACTATGTTAATGCAAAGGACTATTTTATTGGGGGGTTTTGATAGTTCATTTGTACCCAGTTTGAATGTGAATGCTTGATTTTATGAGTTTCCAGAAATCATGGGGCACTGAAAACAACACATTGTGCACTACGGTTGCCCAAATAATGTGAGTAGCAGATGGACAGAGACACAGGGCAGTAGCAACTTCATATCACTTGCAGTTTCTTGTAAAGACATCATTATAATGCCCAGATAATTCTCAGAAGCCCTTATGAAACTGAAAAGCTCTCACCTTTAGTGGGGTTACTTATGGGAGGGACCTTTCCTGCACTTACAGAGATTTTCAGCAGAAAAATTAATTCAGTAAATTTAAATGAATTTTCCAAATGATGCAAATGCAATTTTTTAAAAAGAATCTACACTCTTACATTTTACTATTCTAGATCATTTTGTATTCAAGATAAATATGTTTTCTCTGCTGATCACTTCCTGACAAGCTGATTGGTAGTGACTTGGAACATTTTTAAGTGCAATATAAACCTCTGCCTTTATATGCATAAATTATATCCCTAAGGATCCTAAATAAATAATGACTTTTATCATATTAAATTATTCTGCTGACTGGAGAGAACATGCCAGTAGTAACTGAAGGCCTGTCACTTAAGAAAATTTATGCTTATTTAGGATTAAATGGAACATAAGTGTGACTTATATCAATTCACCCAGGAACACAGGAAAAAGAGGCAAGAAAAGACAGACAGAAGTCCAGCTAAACTGCTCCCCAAAGTATAGAATAAATGCAGAATCTATAGTCTGGAATCTGCCAGATATCATACCATGTTGATTTCCCTCCACTCATTTTAGTTTTGATTTTTCATACCTTTTTAGGTACTTGCAAAATCAAGCAGTTATCATAAAGCTACACATACAGGCTGTGAATTAATTCAGTCAGAGAATTATTGCAATCACATTGTCATTCAAAGTATAATGTAGCATCGAGGCTTCACCACATGTAGATCTAGCCTTTCATTTCTGGCTCTGGTTTTGTTCAGTGTTGTCTGTGATCATTTCTTTCTTTTTGCTCCATAAATGGCTTAGTATTATTGCTGATATTTTTTTCTTGACCCCTTGCAGAGCACAGTGGAGTTGTACATATGCTTACTGCCTTCATTAGGGTTTAATCTCTAGTATATGTCTTCAGAATCACAACCACAATCTCCATCTAAGTATATTCATATCATAGTGTGCTCTTGTAATCTGTTTTTCAGTTGTGATAGGGTGGGCTAAATTGACAAGGACTGTTTCTCAGCCATTTCAGCCACTTCAAAATCAGCTATTTTGTTCCAAAATGCCTAATGATGAGGCCAGCCTTGTAGTGGACGTTTTGTATGATGCAGGGGAAACTTAACATCAAAAAGACTGACACATTTTTGTATTCTTAATGATGATTAGGCCACCTTTCTTCATTGGCTACTTGGAATAAAATGAGCTAGGTGTCAAAAGGACCAGACAAGGAGCTATAACCAAGAGTTTTTGTTTGTCTTCCCGCGCCCACACTTTTTTCCCTCTTTATTCTTACATCTTTTAAGTCAAGCAGTCATGCATAAATAGAAGTAGAATTCAAAAGGTGTGGTGGGGAGTGATTAAAACATTCTACACTGAGTCAGTTATGCCAACACCTGGAGCTCTGTCAAGTCCCATCCTATCATTGCCTTCATTTCATTGACCAAAGGTGAGCCACTGGATGCCAATCACAAATCCGATCCGGCAAGACTGAAGCAAAGACATTAACATACTTAGTTCTTTGCTTCAGTTGCTCTTGTAGATCTGGGGTTCTTCTTCTATATCAATGTGGGTAAAACCTTAGGATATGAACATGCTGATCTTGCACTACACCTGTAGCCAAGCTGTTGCCCACAACAGCTTTTACTATATAGCAGCCCACTTTGAGGCATGGTGGTGATCAAATCCCAGATGCATCTAATCTTCTCTGCCTTCCTGCACCATGCAGGCAGTCAGTGTTGGCAAAACTGATATTTTTTTCAGCATGCAAAGGGAGAAATAGCCATGTATGGTATCAAGAACAAAGAAGAATCTGAGACTGAGATTACACAGGCTAAAATGCAAGGTTGCACAGTGATTTTGTACAGCTCACAAGAATAGCAAAAGAGGTAAAACAGTCTACCTGGGCTTTAATCTTCCCTTGCGCTATATGCAAACAAGTAAGATGAGCAGTTCTTACATCCCCCCAGAGCTAGAAAAGGTTACCTATCAGACAAAAAAGCCTCCGAAATCCCAACCAGTAACATTCTGAAACCTTCAGATGTGTACTGCCCCCCATGGTAGACATACACAGTTTTTCCCTTCCTGTATTTCAGCGGACACAGCAAAAAAGGAAACACACATGTTGCTCTTTTTTTTAATCAGTTCTGTAAAAGAGTTTGCAGATATAATTAATACATTTTGGAGTTGAGCTATAGAGTTGCATAACAAACAAAATGAAAGAACAAAATGTCTTCCTGCAGTGTTTCTCATTGGTATGTGGCTGTAGCTGATTCAGGGCTTCCACTCTGAGGCCCAAAGTGGACCAATTTTGATGATTCACATCTTCTCTGAAGCCATATGGATGAAGGGGTTAAATTGTAGAAACTGCTTGCTTGAGTAGAAAAATAGAGAAAAATAAGTCAGGCAGGTGCGTCTCTTATCTTATCAAGGGCTTAGGTATGCGGCTTGGCAATGCATGGAGTATAGGGAGTTTGGGAGTCAATGCGACCAAGGGAGAATACTCCCTGGTACAGAGACACTTCATTTTTGAAACTGTAATACATCATTTCGAAACTTAAGCTTTTGTAACCTGTACTCTTTTCATATATGGTAATCATTTCCTGTACCTGTTTTTTAGAAGGTATAAATGTGTGCTGAAACCTAAAAAGGGGCTCTCAGTCTTTTGGAAATTGATTCCACTGAGATCCCTGCGCAGTATAATAAACTCTTGTTTTCTGATCTGCTGGTCTCAATTCACTAGCTCACCACAACAATGTGTACAATCCTACTAGGCACTAAAATTGACAAAAACATAATAAAAATGACTTACAACAAAAAGGAAGATTTTTTGTTGGCATCAAGGTGAGATTTTCATCCACATATCAACAGAGCAACTGATGACAAAATGAATTTCACTGTAACAGAATGAATGTCTTTGGGTGGAGATGTGACTTTAAATGTTTGGGTTGAAGGCAGTTTTCTAGATTAATATTACTTTATATCCCATTTCACTTGCTATCCAGAGTGTATGTAGCCATCACACCATTAAAAGAAATAAAAACTTTCTCCTCCTAAAATCTGTATGTAATACGCAAACCTACTTTCTTTTGCTAGAAATACTTGTGCAGTTACCTGTTTTTAATAAGTATGAATGTTTGCTGCTTTGTGAAAGAGAGAGAGAGGGGGAGAGAGAGAAAACCAGTCACTTCGGCACAAGAGTGCCTACAAATTTACTGCAAAGTTGGGCAGTATGCAAAATCGTCATTTCATATTTCCTTCTCAAACTGCCATCTCCTTTCCTTCTCCACCCAAAAATGTTGATTTAATGCTATACCTGAAAACAGGCCACTGTTATGGAGAAACCTTCTTTTGCTTTTGTATCTTTCTATACCTTCTGGTTAGTCTCCGTCTTGTACAGATCAGTGTGAATGTAGCTGGTGTGACTGTGTAATGCTTCAAACATCTACATATGCCTGCTCATTGGTGACAAAGCTATTTCATCCATGGTGGGAAAGCATCACTTTAAGTGTCAAATGACTAGACTGTTTGGGACTGAGAGAGTTCTGTCTTTTTAATAGATTTTGACTAAACTATAGCTGGTCTTTTTTATAAAACAGAATATAGCTTCTTTGTTAGTAGAAGCAAATTCCTATATTTGTCTTTACATTTGGATGCTCCATTTTATCTATGCTAACCCTACAGTCTTGAATCCTGCTTTGCAAGGAGGTCTATAGGTATGCCTTTGCTATGCATAAGAACTAGTCTAGTTAACTTCCTCATTTCATGATTGCACCACAGATGTGCAGTGGCATACCAAGCATGGGATGGTAGGTGGAGTCTGCCCTGAATGAAGCAATAAGGGGTGCACTTAGGTGCCCCACTGCTTGACTGACTTTTACCACTCTCCAGCAGACAGTGCATGCTCTGCTCTGGACACTTAGGCTGCAGTACCAAGGCTATGTTGTCAAACAGTTGCTGGTGTATGCACATGTGAGAGAGAACAGGAGGGCATGCATGCAAAGCTAGCTAGCTTATGCATGTGTGCACATACACACAGCATGCCCTGCACAATTGGGGCAGCCTTAATGAAGGAACACCAGGGCAAAGTTGCAAGTTCACTTCCTCCCCTCCAACTCTTTTTTTCCTCCTTAAATTCTTAAAGCACCTGTGGCTTTACCCTTTCATTTAATTCCCCAAACTCCATTTTGGAAGGAAAGCTGGAATGTGAAAGTAGCATCTTCTGGAGGCTTGGCAACCTCTTTAAATTTATTTAGGGCTGGTCCCTATCTGCTGATTAAAGCTTTAATTTTAAAAAAGAAAAGGAAGTTTTAAGGATATTATTTAAAACCTGGTTTTCCTCTGACTTAGATTAAAGTTGAACTAGAAGGGATGGTGGAAGTCTACCCAGGTAAACTTACCTAAGTATGAGCTGGTAAGTGGCTGTGTATATTGACAAATATGTTATTTCTTTCCCCTGATGAAAGTGTAGGAGATTAGGGATGAAAAGATTATTCAAAAATACTTGGAAAATGGTTAAAATTTCTCAAATGTCAGAAAACGCTGATGAGGAGAATCCTGGACTGATGAGAATCTTTACAGTTCAGGGCTTATTCTGTGCAAATTTCACATGGGGTTTGTTCTGCACAGAAAAAAGCAATTTGGTTATATGTACAGAATAAGTTCTAAACAGCAAATAGTCTCATGCTCACACAGAAACATGAAGTGTACACATGGCAATATAAATGGGACTTAGCTATCTGAAAGGCCATCTTTTAAAGATCAGTTCCTACTTATCTTTTGACTGTGTGCACATATAACTCCTCCAGGCTTATTGTATAGCTTTTTGCCCTTTTGTGTCATTTGGGTCTCTGCTTCTGTGCAACCAATGGTAGATGCTGACTGGAAGCAACTGAATCACTGGGAGGGAGGCACAGATAAAGTTGAATCTTCGTGGTCCATGAACCTTTCTTTAAGCTGGTGTGTGTGTGGTCCCCAGCTCTCCAGATGATTCCAGATGAAACCCACAGAGATTAAAGGTTTCACAGCTCTGCAACAGATAGCAACGTCCAAGAGAGCTTTCTCAATGACAGCACCCCCATATGTAGAATTCACTGCTCCAAGACATTATGTCAGGGATAGTGAAAGTTTACCAGTTCTCAGGCCACATTTAATTTTGCAAAATTTTGCAAAAGCTCGGATGAGCTTCATTCCAACAGTTGGTGCAAACAAAAGCAAAGTGAAACAGAAAGCAGGTGGAGTCAAAATCTCACTTATAAGGCCAAAATCCTATTGGTGTCTCATGCATGTGTAAGTCCTCCTATGGAATTATTTGGACATTTTTGTCTGATGTAGAATGGGTCTGCTCAGTTCAAGGTCCTGGAAGTGGAGCTGCACATTTATTTATATATTTATTTATTCTAATTTATTTAATTTATATCCCATCTTTTATCCTAACATGGGACTCAAGGTGGCTCATAATATGAGTGGAACCCAAATGAGTTAATTACACATATTAGCAATCCATGGATTTGAATATACATTGCATTGGTTATGCATTCAGTTGTGCAACATCACAGCACATTGAGCACAAAGTTGCACTCTCTTTCCTTGGTGTAGGATCTTAACCACAGATTTTTAGTAGGAAGCAGGGTCTGGTGAATGTGGTGTCACCTCCTTTTTTAGCAATTTTTGTCTTCCACTTCTATGTATTTACATATGCATTTTAATTCATTGATATCACACCCATTATCATCTAGTGTGATGGTTGTTTTGTTGTTCAGTTCCAGAATATTCAGCTGTTTTGGTGATACTGCCTTTCACAATTGTCTTTCCAATTTTTTTTCTGTTAATCTGGCATGAAGGTGGCTCTTGGGGAGTGTTAGCTTTGAGAAGAATTGCTCACAGCAGTGGGTTTCTCCAAAGAGAGATGCTATTTCAAGCGTATGCCTCCAGAGTGCTGGAAATTCTTCATTATGTACCCATAGCTTATAAAATTTCAGAAAAAGTCATGTTGTTCTCTTTTGCTTTCAGTTCACAGTTGACTTGTACCTCCAGCTGTCCACGCTGAAATTTTGCCAGCATATCACATGCATCAGTATTGAAAGGTATGTGACAAAAAGATGTAAAATCCTCTCTGATTTTGTCTGCTTACTAATACAATGGCAAAAGAATTTTTGTTACCAATGCTTAGCCACACTTTCAGTCAAGCAAGCACAAGAGAACTTTAGGCAGCCTTCTGGAGGACTGGAAATAAAAAGAGCTGTCCTAAGAGACCTGAAAGTACCCAAGGTCAAGGAGACATGATCTCTCTTTCTCCCACATATTCTGGCTTGGTTCATATGTTGCTCTATAAAGGTAACATAAGCCAGAATGGATAGCAGAACTTGTTCTTGACAGAGCTAAGTCATTTCTTAAAAATATTTTAAAGAGAACCTTATATTTCATAGGTTATTCTGTGCAACCATTCACAATGAGGTCATCCTGTAGTCTCATTCCTCTCCCTCCCGCATTCATGTCCCACCTGGAGGAGGCTTCCCCTGATAAGGAATTGTGAAGAGAAGAGCCCATATAACAGGCTCCAGTCAGAGGCAGAGAAAGTGGATAGCCTTGGCAGCCCTACTGTAGAAATGGAACCTGAACTATCATATGTAGACCTTGATGAGCAGGAGTCAGAGCCACTGCACCCTTCTCTGTGTTGGTGATTAAACCAGAAGCTCCAAAGGAGCAAGACCTGCCTTGTTATGCTTTAAAAAAGACACACTGGGCTAATTAGGCCAGCTGTGCTGTTTTACAACTGGCTATGGATTAGTACAGTCAAGGTCTTCTCTTTGTTGTAAAGCAACAGATCCACGGTTTCTGCTTGGGATTGTGAGACATCCCCTGCTTTCTCATTCCCTGAACTTGGCTTGTTCCTTGGACTATTCTCTCCAATGTCGCCCTGCTTGTCTTGGACCCTTCTGGAAATACTGGTTGTGCTCAGACCCTGGGTTGCATGGGCCATGCTTCTGCTCTTACAGACTTTCTGTGTTTAACCTTGTTCTGGTGTGGTTTCTCCAGTACTTGCTTTCTTGGATCACAGGTGTACCCTCCAGGGCATTTAAAACAGAACACTCCCAGAACAGGAAAAATAGTTATTTTCTGACTGTAGCATATGTAGAGGCTTCATCAGAATCATCATGCCATGTCAGCACTTTCCTCTTTGTGTCAGTATTTTAAACCAAGCTCATTCTTTTAATCGTCTTTTTTTTTTTTTCCTTTTCAGATGAAAGAATTTGTTGATCTTTCCTCTTCAGTATTAATAAAATATTATAGTTACTCTTTCTGGCAAACTTAACTTGTTGCTATGTTCCTGATCCCACCTGTGAAATTACTCTGGGCTTGAACAGATGGACAAATTGGCTGTTTGCAAATTAAACAGCACTTAGGACAGATGTAAGTTATTGTTAACAATTGCAAATCAAGGCCGATTTCAGTACATTCACAGCACTACGGAATAATTCTGTAAGTGTGATCAGAGCACTCCAAGTTTAGATGCTAGGCTTTGTCATTTCACATAAATTAAAAGGAATGGAAAGCCTTACTGAAACATATAAAATATATAAAATATAAATGCAAAAGTTATTTGAAAAACAATTAAACAATTTATAAAATTAAAACCATTAAAATTCATCAAAATACTATATACATACCACACAAAAAAAAAACAGCAGAACATACCATTAAAAACCTATCACAGTTATTTAAAACACACACACACACACACACACACACACACAGAGGAATAAAACAGTTTTTCTTGCCATCAGAAGGAGAGAAAAGATTCTAGCCTCTATAGGGAAGTGGTCCCAAAGTCGGGGAGAAGCCACCAAGAAAGATCTCACCCTTTTTCATACCCAATAAATGTGAAAAGGTGATAGAACAGAGAGAAGGGCCTCTCCAGAAGATCTTAGAGCTAGTATTGACTTTGTATAGAGAGATACAGTCCTTTAGATAGCTTAGGGGGTTATTATAGGTCATTAACAGCACTCTGAATTGTGCCCAGAAATGGACTGGAACTGAAGTTATTACAACAAGGAAGTCATGTGTAGCTGCATGTTAACAATATGGCTGTAGCTTTTTAGGCTAACTAAAGTTTCCAAGCACTTTTCAGAGGTAGCTTCATGTAGAGCACATTACAGTTATCCAAACATGTAGCCAAAACCTGTGTTACTATGATCAGATCAGATGACTCCAGGAATGGGTGCAATTGGTGCACTAGCTTTAACTGTGCAAATGTAGTTCTGGTCACCACTGAATCCTAGACTTTTAGGTTCAGGGTTGAATCCAAGAGTACATTCAAACTGTGTACCTATTTTCTTCAGGAGGAGTATCACCACATCTAGCACATGCTGAATCTTACCTCTGTCTTGTCTGAATTAAGCTTCAATTTGTCCACCCTCACCCAGTCCATTACAGTTGTTAGACACTGGTTTAGCACAGAAACAGCTTACTTGGAATTTTGGGACCTTGTCTTGTTGTAAAGAGGCATTAATCACTCCCCTTACCCACTCAGCCTGTCCCCCTCTGGCTTGTTTCATAAACCAGGGGACTTAAGAGTCTAGTATACATGTAGTGGCTCTCACGTGTCCAAGGATCCTGTCCACATCCTCAGTCTTCACAAATGGTAACATATCCAATAGTCCTGTACAAGCCAAAGTTACATCTGCAGCACCCGTATCAACTCTAACGTCCAAGTCCAAGAAGAACTGAGTGATTTTTATCTGTGGACAGTTTCTTCACAGTGGACTGTTGACTGGCTTAAATTCCACTGTGAGTCAGATTGTAGCAGCTGACTATTCAAATTGGTTCAGCTGGGTGGTTCTTTGAAAATGCAATGGTGGCAGACCCTTATCCCCCCCCCGTGTGTGTGTGTGTGTGTGTGTGTGTGTGTGTGTGTTATGCTTATTGCCCCACCACAGGACTTCAGATAGACTTTAGCCCATTTTTGGTCAGACTTATTCTGAGTTTTCTGCCAGTGGTGCTCTAGTCTTTGTCTCACTATTTTATAGCTGCTAACTCCTCAGAGAATCAGGGGACTGACTTAGCTCCACTCTAAAATTCTACTTTTTTTGTTCAGAAAACTCCACAAGAGCCATCAGGAATCCATCCAGATCCTTAAGCCTCCAGGAGCAGATCATCTTAATAGGTCCCACACCCCTGCAGAGGCCTCAAGTCCCAGCAAGGCTAAACCTGACCAAGAAGTGTTCAGACTCTGACAACAGAACAGTAGAAAACTCCTCTACTCCCAAATCACCATCATCCTATCCAATAAAGAAAACAAGGTCTAGAATATGACCAGCAGCATATGTTGGCCAGAAAGCACTTGGGATAGTCCCAGGGTTGTCATGACAGACATGAAATCCTCAGGCACTCCCATCATGGCAGTCTCAGGATGGATGTTGAAGTCCCCCAGCATCACAAGCTGTGGGGAATTGAACAATATCACTGAGACCACCCTGGCTAGCTCAGGAAAGGAAACTACTGAGCAGTGGGTTGGGTGAAACACCAGCAAAATCCCTACTCTGTCCTCACCAGCCATGTTAAAATAAACATAGACTCTATAAATTGAGGGATATGGTGCTTGGATAGGGAGAAGAGCATCTCAAAAGACAACTGCAACTCCATATCCAAGCCCTTAACCTAGGTCTTGCCTGCTGCTACACAGAGAATCCTGATAGGAAAAGTTAGGTTTCATCCAACTAGGTTTCTGTAACGTATGCCAGGTCAGCATGTTCAGCCAGGATCAAATCCTGAATGGCAGGCATTTTACCATTCATTTACCTGGCATTATGCAGGAGTATTGTCAACCCAGGGACTTTTGCCATGGCTATTCAGGCTACTTGGGTTAGGAGACAGTTTAGGCATGACTAACACCCTATTCTGAACTTTACTACCAAGGTAGAGCACTTGTCTCCTGTTTCTATCTCCCTTTCTCTAAGTCTGTATAAGTTTGATAGCTGCTAGCTGAGCACTATAGCCTCCTGCACTTTGTTGAAAATATATCTCCCCTCCTTACACAAATGCCCAGTGGTTTCACAGAGCAGTGTCCATAAGCAGGCTACCTGTTGTTTTCTGTAAAGCAGTGGCAGGACAGGCTACCATCTTTGTACCACCCTAGAAATAGCTCCCCCAAAGGCTTGAACTTGGTGTTAGATCTGCCAGTGGAGGACCTACCCACACAACAGACCCACATAATTCCCCAGCTGAGATAGCTATAGATAGAAAGAACAATAACGTTCATGGAGAACTGGAACATCTGTTCAAGGGGCTTGGCATGAAGTAGATTTCTCCAATAATCATGCAGAATTATGATCAGCTCCTAGCTGTTATGACCACTGCCAAGATATATCACTTTTATGAATGCCAGACTGTACAAAATGGCTGTGATGGATCAGCTATTGTCTGCACGGATCATATGCAGAAGTATTAGCCAATGAAAAGTATGGGAAAAATCCAATACCACTTTATCTAGATATATGAATTTAATTTAATTTGAATTTTTACAGGATGCTGATTATGCTTCATTTATATTTTTTGAAGTCAACATATTCACTCTGCCCAGGTTGGCTCATTGTGCTTCCTTGCCATCAGATGCATATTCAAAACAACACTTAAAAAAAAAAAGCTTTACAGTCTAATCTACATAGGATTAGTTCCTGGCATCCTATCTGCAAACCAATGAAGAAGAGACAGATTCATGCACATTTAATGAGACCCAAGCCAAGTGAAATCAGAATGCAGAAAAAAGCATGGCTATCTAGAGAGAAGACAACACAAAGTATGTTACTCAGGTTGAGCCCAATTCCTGACAATAATCATAACTAAATCCTACATAGACTACTTTTTTATAGGAATTTCTTCAGTATATACACTGTTCTGTGTACCTGCCAATTCCCCAAGCATGGAGAATTTCCAGAGATGCAATATTTATTCTAGTTCTGATTTCCTTTGGAATAAGGCCACTGGAAGCTTGCTGGCATTTTAAAAATATATGTATTTGTTTTGTTTCTCTTTTATATTCCACCTTTTCCCCCAAGATGCTTGAGGAGCTTGTGATACATGGTTCTCTACCTAACTCCATTTTAGTCTTACACAACAGTGACATAAGATGGGGTTTGGAATAGGTCCAACTGACACCCAAAATTCGTGATGGACCTCCAAAAGTGACCCAAAAGATATTTCAAGGTATGGTACAGAAGTATGTCTTTCTCTGAATGGCTCTTGTTTCTCTTCTTTCTCCTTCTCCTCCTTTCCTCTGTTAGGACCAATGGTTTGAACAGAAGGCAAAGAGTCTTGTGGCATCATACAGCCTACTTTATCAGAGGCTCTTACTAGTGGAGGTCAAAGGGCTGAGCTGGGATAGGGGAGCAGAAGCTCACTTCATCAGAACTCATCCTGTAGCAAATCAGTTAATATTTAAGGTGTTTCTGGAGCATTTTAACTTATTTGTTACAATGAAGCAATAGGACTAGTCTCTTTGGCTTCACCAGAGAATCTGAAGGATCTGAAAATATTTTATTTATATAGCATATATAGCTGGGAACTCTTCTTTTTTTGCTGCATGTCCCAAGAAGTCTTGGCACTATGAAGGGATTTGTTCCTACAAGTGGGATCCAGATATGGAATAGATCCACTGAAATCAGTGGCAGTTAAACAATAATCATGACTACCTTGTCCCCATTGTCTTCACTGGCTCTACTCTAAGCATGACTGTCTGACCTTCTAAAATCAGCTGAAAATGTCAAATCTTTCCTTAAGTTGATGTCTCATTACTTTCAGTGGAATGGTCAGATTATAACACATTTTCCACACATTGGTCTTTTTCTTCAAATGCTCATAGAGTTTTCCAGTTTTGAATTATCTATAAATCAAATTATTCAGGAAGTTCATTCAAAGTTCATTCAAATCAAATAGGAGTGAGCAAGATGTGGGCTATATAGGGACCACAAATATGTAACAATCATGAATATGTAATTTTAAGTTTTGCATTCATAACTGCCATAGAAGATTCTGGTTTATATACTTTCTAAAAGTTCTCCCAGCTCTTCTGTCCTCATCCGCTCTACCCAGCCCAGTTCAAAAGAGAGAAACTTTGGAAGAGAGAGAGAGGGAAGGTTGCTGTTGCCCCAGCCAGAAGGGCACAAGGATGGAGAGGGAAAGGGGGAGATTGGGGGAGAGAGTATCAGGTAGTTCCCAGTGGTGGTTTTCCTATATTTGCCAATGGCTTTCCAGGCTTTCTTGTATTTTCAGTTGTTTGAATATTAGCAGCAGTGCTAACTCCTTAGTAGCAAGTAACTCTGTGAGTTGCCTTGCAGACAGCAGTGATAGTATACTACAGTTATGACCTAGGGGTGATCACTGTAATGATTAAAGCAACCATTGTCTTTTCAAAAGAAAATCTTATTTCTGCACTCTCAAAAAATTATATTCACAACATGTTTCCTAGCTAAAAATGTGTTTCTCTTTCAGGATACCCCAAATCAACTGTCTGATAGACCTGGTCCTGCTTTAAAAATCAATGTTGGCCCAATTTTGGGCACCCTAACTCTGAGATGGGATTCTGATCATTCTTAGGGTTGTTTCCCAGCTGGCACATTTGCTTTGATAAATCTGATCTTCCCTGTTGTCTTGAATAATCAGATGATTAGTACAATGATGGAATACCGTAGCAGAAGCATGGCAGATGGTTAATGATAATGGGAAGGCGAGTCAAATCAAACTCACAATGTTCAATCAAATTTACTTCCAGGCTCCTTAAAATCAAGAGATGCCATAAGTTGCCTACAGCATATGGCTCAGCGTACGGCACAATGTTTACAATATAATGCACAGCAGGTACAGAGGGAATACAGTCACTTTACCAGGCCTTGAGCAGAATGTAATTGTCTTCTGCTGCAGAGAGAGGCATATATCTAACAGTAAGTTGTAATGAGCTATGATACAGGTAAAAGAAAAATGTTCTGCGTGTCTAATTATTTATTGCCCTTATAGACACGCATAGCTGAACTTGCATCAAGAGCAGAAGTGGGCAGCTGCAAGGGAGGAAGAACACGTTTTTGACTCCTGCTCCCCCAGAGACTGTCCCAGGATTGTCAATGTGACTGGAAATTATGTCATGTCAGTTCTGTTTTCATTTTTGGCTGATGGAGGGGAGTTAAGTTTAACAAGGCTGTGGGAACAAAATCATCATGTTTAATGGTGTTTGAGCCATTGCTGGGCACAAAAGTGACTTTTTTTAAAAAAATGCGGTGGGAGGCTGCCAGCTAAAGCAGTGGGGCTTTAGCAGCTGCAAAATGGTCCACTGTAGTTCACATGCAGCCAGGGGGAGTGGGAGGGACACACTTTCACCATTTCTGATCTAGAGAATGCATGTCTCAGATTGCTCTAGTGGAAACCCCACTCCAGTCAGTGTGGGATGTTCTTCAGAAATAGATTCTGACTATGGCCCTTTCTGCACCTTACCTTTTTCCAGAGCTGGGGTGTGGGAATAGCATGAGCAGCCCCCAGCGAGAGGCTCCCGCATCCCTGCTGCTTCAGCTCCACATGAGCTGCCTGCTCGCACGAGAGCTCTGCCTTTTGCTTCCGCAGTGAAGCCTGGGTGTTTTCCAGGCTGTGCTGGGGCAGGAAGCACGACCGGCACGGCTCCAGAGGCTCCACACACAAGGTAAGTGCGTGCGGGGCCCAGGAGGAAAGCATGATCGTGCACCATTTTCGGCTTCTAGCCAAAAATGAAAAGGTGCGTAATTGGAGCATGCCGGCCCCTGGAGTGTCACGCGAGTGTGAGTGCGTCATGCAGATCACTCCTCACAATCGCACGATGCTCCAGGCGCCCTTTCGCGTGGCAAATGCTGTGCAGAAAGGGCCTATGTTGGGCTCATTTTAGTAGAGGTCATCAATACTTCTTCATAGATACCATCTGACTCAAAAGATACTAGATATCAAAATACTTTTCTAATGAGACCACTTTACTGCTGATGGAGGACAAAAATTCCATTTCACCAGAACCGAGATTCACACTCACAGACTCTTCATTTCTGCATTTCACAGAATGAAACTACTGGCAGATCTCCAAACAGCAGTAACGTTTTTGGAAAACTGAGGTCAGAGTCATATTATAATCTGATATATTATTATCTCTGTGTACACTTGCTTTATTCTTTTGTTTGTTAGCTCCCCTTTTTTAGTCAATGAAACTCATTTCCAGATTCTACTGACTAAGAAAATTATGCTCTTAGTTTGACACTGATAAAGGTGAGTTCTGCAGTCAGTAGTACAAAAACACACAGTTGAAGAAACAAGACCAAGAAGCTAAACTCTACATAGGGGTGAGCAAAATGTGGGCTGCTTCTTGCCTCCAAGGCCATTTTTGAGACCCTCAGATGTTCCCCACTCACCCTTTTTATGGATTCTCTTTATTGTCAAAGCCTGATGGTTGTAGTGGAAAATAAGGGCTAAAGAGTCATGCTCCAACTTTCTTCCTGCAAGGGAGAGAGAAAGGAGAGGTGCAGTTTAGTCCAGAGACCTTAGTTCGTGGATCTCTCTGTTTTGCTGATCTCCTTTTTATTCCAAAAAGGCCAGGCTGAGATGTCTGGTTCTCCCTTATCTTCTCCTCACAACAACCCTGTGAAGTAGATCAGTCTGAGGGAGGGACTGATGCAAAACAATCCACAAACATCATTACATTTGTGTCTCACCCTTCCTCCAAGGAGCACCTGAGTGTTTGTTCTTCCTGTGTACTCTGCTACACCCACATATCTCTTGGATGCACAGACTATTCCATTTCAGCAGAGTGAGTAGATTTGCATTAAGGCAAATGTCCCATATTGCAGTTTGAAAAATGGCTTGACTTTGATTTCCACAATGTTGGATAAACAGAGTACCCTTGCAGTTATTGGTATTTACTTCTTAATCAGAGCTTGGAAGGCTGTGTTCCCAGTAGACAGACGAATAATTGGTCACTTCATCTATTCACACATGCACTTATGTGTATTAAGAGTAAGAGGCAGCAACTAGCAAACTAAAAATGGCCAGATTATACATAGTCTGTCTGAACAAAGTCTGGAAATTGGCAGGGCAGAAGGATGCACCTTGTGATCCGGAGATATAATAAATTATAATATATAATATTATAATATATAATAAATTATACATTAAGAATGAGTTGGAACCATGCCACTCTCCAGAAGTTGTTGAGCTTCAGGATGGAAAGAATATTCAAAACTATTCCAAAAAAAATGGCCGCCACCCCCAATGTTTTTTGAGTGTTCAGTAAGTGTGATAAGAAGTATCCTGGTGTGACAAGAATCTTTGTAGCTTCAGACTTATGTGGTGCAAAATTCACATGTGGCTGTTTGCTGCATGGAAAATAATATGTCAATACAGAAATATTAATTCCTGTGCAGAAAATTCTGTTTTTTATGCAAAAGATGCTGTTTTCTATGCAAATCGACAATGTCCCAATTTTATGCAGAATAAATTCCCAAGTACAACATTTTCTGCACAGGTGCTAATAGCTTTGTGTTGAAATATTATTCTTTACACCGGAAATTCTGTTTCTGTGTAAAAATGCTATTTTCTATGCAAATTAATCATGTTCAAATCTTATGCAGAATAAATTCCCAATTATAGCATTTTCTGTGTAGAAAACAGCTTTTTCTGTGTGGAAAATAATATTTTCATGCAGAATCTTATGCAGAATAAATCACCAATTGCAGCATTTTCTCAACAGAAAAATAGCATTTTCTGCACAAGAATTAATATGTCCGCATGGAATTTTTTTCCAAGCAGAAAAGGCCATTTCCTAAGCAGAAAATACTGATTTCTGTGCAAAGCACCGACATGGGATTTTTTTTTCCCCAGAATAAGCCTCAACTTATGAATAACCTTCAAAAACTGTGTAGTTTTTGAAAACTTTCTCACAATGAGAAGAAATTGCTGAAATCACTCCTTGCTACCTTTGAGAAGAAATATAGTAAAGAATTACATCCCTAGCTGAACTGCAGCTCTCAGCATTTTTCACCATGGTCCATACTGGCTGGCGCTGTAGCGTGTTGGAGATCAACAAGCTCTGAAGGGGCACACAATTCTCAACCCTCTATTAAGAATAGAAACTAACAAACACACCTAGGAACTTTTGTTTTTGTTTTTGGCCTAGTGACAGCATCCTCCTACACTTCTGTGAAACTAGTTAAATGACACATACTTGGGCAGTATTTGACAATTAGCGCATCTTGAAACAACAGGCAGGAAAAGAGGCTTTTATTGAAACCCTTAAGATTTTAAATAACAATAAAATAAAAAATAGGCCACTAAGAACAAATTTTTCTCCTTTTATCTTTGATTCATTTTTAATAGTCCACCCACACTTTGGGGGAAAAAAAGGAACTAACACTGCAGTACTACTATTCTCAGATTTATGCTAGCTGCAGAAAGATAGGACTGCTTGGAGAAACCCTTGTTTGTGCCATTGTAGTCACAGCATTTGTAAGTTAATGTTAAGTGTTGTAACATGAGGAAGGGGAAGTGTCAGTGAGTCCAAATTTCTGCCAGAGATTCTCCATGGGTTGCTCAGAATGCTGAACATGTCCAAAAACAAAATAACCCTAAAGTGCCTAGAAATCTACACTTGGTTTTTTAGAAATTGGAATTTTTGATGTCAAATTCTGCAGAGAGGTACAGCTTCCAGGACTGGAATTTCACTTGTTTTGCCAGAAAAAAAGATGGTCTGGAAGTGGAATCTGGAAGTGTACATTACAAAGTTACAGCAGTTTAATTCCACTTTAACCACTATGGTCCTGTCCTACAGAATACTGGGAGCTATAGTGTTGGGGAGGTATTTAGAGTTCTCTGCCCAAGAGCTCTGATGTGGGGGTTCTCAAACTTTCATCTTTCAGATTTTCAGCTTCAATGCCCAGATGCCCTACTCAACTTGGTCAGTTTTCAGGGACTTTGGAAGCTGAAGTGCAAAACATCTGGAGGACAAAAGTTTGAGAACCACTTATCTTGTGCATTTCTCTCACCTAAAATTCCCACAGTACCTACCTGGAGCTTTAAAAAGGCACGTAGGGTACTTTGAGAAGTGTAGTTCAGAGAAAGGCACTAGCACATAATAAATAAAAAAGTAAAAAATAAAAATAATAAAAAATTAAAAGAACAACTGTCTCTAAGAGATAGTTGGCCTTTTACATTTTTATTGTGTTAAAATATGTTTTAAATTGCTTGAACTCTGTTTTTTTAATGAACATGTTTGTTTAATTGTTCTTTAACTTTTGTACTAGTAGCAATATTTTTAACTGGTTGTAAACTGGCTTAGTTTCTGTGCAAGGAGAAATATGAGATATAAATAAAACGAAATAATAAAACTAAACTTAAACTAATTCCTTAATTTTCTTTCCACTGTGAGAAAGATAGTGTTTTGTTTTTGTTTGGTTTGTAGTTGTTGTTGTTGTTTCAGTTTGGGAGTTATTCTGCACAAAGTTTTCATTTATTTCCCTTAGAAAACAGCACTTTCTCTGTAGGAAACATGTTCTGTGCATAAAATAGTATTTCTGTGGAGGAAGAAAATGCTGCTTTCTACACAGAAACTGCTGTAGTTGGGGATTTATTATGTGCCAAACTTGTACATGATTATTTTTGTGTAGAAAAAAGAGTTTCTATGCAAGAAATAGCATTATTTTCTGCAAGGAAAATGATGTTTGCTGTGCAGAAAATGCTGTTTTGCATGCAAAAACATATGAAAATTGTGCAGAATATGTTGCAGATTCTGAAGATACTCATCACCCCATGACTCTCTTCCTCTTTTTCCAACATTCAAGAAATACATTTTTCCCATTTTTAAAAATATTGTTTTCATCCCTTAAAAAAAAAACAACCCTTAGAATTGATGAGGGAATAGCATGAAACCTTAAGAAGTCTTAGGCAATTTCCACCCTACATTTTTATAGTACTCTTCTTCCACTTTCAACATCCTGTGGAGTCCTGGGGTTTGCAGTTTAGTGAAAGGCCTTTAGAATTCTCAGCCAGAGAGTTCTTTGGCCTCAGTAAACTACAAACCCCAGAATTCCACAGGATGTTGAAAGTGGAATGATAGCACTATAACAGTGTAGTACGGAAATGGCCTTAGTTAAATTTCTCAAAGAGGCCATTAAAATATAACTTTAAAAAATAATTGTCATTACTTGTTTCATAAGCAAAGTAGTTCCACTCCTATTTCTTCCATTACCTTTGAAATATAACCCCATTTAAAAAAAAATAGTGCACATAACAACATTACTTGCAATGCATTACTTGCAACCTCTGGTTTTTGTATAGAGGTTTCTCCTGCATAATGTGAAAGATTAACATATATTTATTCAGAGTATCCCCAAAGTCCTAACATCATAGAGAAGGGGAAAACAAGACAGAAGGAAGCATTTCTATGATAAACTCAGTTTCAGCAGTGATAGATAGAGGGGGTGGAAGGATTTCTTTTCTTTTTTTTACTTCCTCTTAATGCAAGAATCTGCTAGCACATATGCAGAAAAGATCTACAAGTCACGCTCCCAGTATTTAGCTTCCTATAGTAATGGGGAAACACATTAATTCATTTCAGAACTCATTTATTGCTATATTTTCATAATATTGCCAGAACGTACTGTAACCACAAAATTCTCTCTGAAACACTAGAATTTCCATGGGGAACATAAGCATATGGCAATGCATAAATGCAAACAGATGGTACGAAATGGGAATTTCATTTGGGAATTCTACAATATTGGCTTGGCAGACCAATATATCTTTCATGCAGCCACTGGGAGTAGGGTGAACTTCTCATGGGTTAGTAAAATGCTCCCTGTTAGTTTTTATCTTTGACACATAGGATATTGAGGAAATTAAATCACCCATTCTTTTATCCTAGCTTGGGAGTTCTTAGTAATTTCACCACCAAATACCATCTATTCTGAAAAATTCAGATTGGCTTTAAAAAGGCTAGACATGACATTGTTGACCAAACTAACATGTTTTTTTTAAAAAAAATTCAAAATTAGCATAAGACCAGGTCACCTCTAAGCCTACCTTCTCCCTTATATACCAATAAATATTTTAAGATTTTCCATCAGAAGCACTCCTCTGAGTACTTTCATGGAAGTCTCCTGCTGATTGCAAATATATGAAAGGCATTCATCAGGCGCTAGCCTTGTGTTCTTTTCAGCACTGGGCAAATACTTTTGCATTCACCCAGACCTTTTAAATTAATCATATTATCTCATTTCCCAGGCCATTTCCGCACAAGACTGTTATAGCAGTATTATTCGGGGGTTTGCAGTTTCGGGAGAGGCCAGCCAGCCTCTCCCAAAACTGCAAACCCCAGGATTCCATAGGATGTTGCAAGTGGAATAATAGTGCTATAACAGTCTCATGCGGAAATGTTCCCAGTCTTGGAATATCTATAACTGAGATGTTAAGAATTTTGACAAAACTGGTAAGTCTAGTGGATTGGGGTGCTATGTGTTTCATTTTGTTGTCATATTCTATATTGCTTTTGATTTTATCATTTTATGTTATATCACCCCAAAATCTTTAACCTCGTTATGGAGCAAATATTAAAACACTGGCATTAGTTTTTGTCCAATCTTTCTTTTCCAGAGAATTAGCTTCCATGCTTTCACTAGCTGTTGTTGTTGTTGTTGTGTGCCTCCCAGTCCTTTCTGTCTTATGGTGAACCTAAGGTGAACCTAGCATGCGGTTTTCTGGGGCTATGAGTGTGTGACACACCTAAGGTCACCCAGTGGATTTCCATGGCCAAGGGGGGAATCGAACCATGGTCTCCAAGGTCATATTCCAACATGCAAACCACTACATCATGCTGGTAGAACAAAAGGGAACAACCATGGCCCTTTCCACATAAAGACTGTATCTGGCAAGGGAACATGAGAGGAACCACACTGCAACAACACTTCTGCATGACATTGTGATGGTCCCACCCTTCTCCTGTCACCAACCAGTGTGATCATGGGGTAAATCATTGATGGAGCATCTCCATCAAGCTCCCTGATCATGTGATGCTCCCATACTTACCTGCCATGCAGAAGAGCCAGAAATGCGATGGACGTACCTGGCTGTGCTGCAGAAGGAAGAGGCATGTCCCTTGTGCTCTCTTCCACAAGAAGCCAGTTCAGCGCAGAGGGGAGCATTCCTGTCACGCTCCCTTCCCTGAAAAGGTGCTGCTGGGATTGTGACCAAAGGACGATGGCATCAGGTAAGGTGCAGAAACGGCCCATGTTTATAGAAACAACTACATGCCACAAGAGGGCAGCAGAGATAGAAATGACTTATGAGGAATATTCTCTTATTTTTGGTTGCTGTCCCTGTTACTTCTCTGTAGTCATTTCCGCACTACACTCTTATAGCGCGATGATTCCCCTTTTCAACCTCCTATGGAATCCTGGGGTTTGCAGTTTAGGGAGGGGCCTACCGGTTGAAAAGGGGAATCATCGCGCTATAAGAGTGTAGTGCGGAAATAGTAATATGGACTGAGAGTGTACTGACCTAAGCAGTTATATCAGTTTACTACCCCATTATGTTATGGTCCTAATCTATGGGACCCTGGTGTCTTTAGTTTAGTGAGATACTTAGAATTCTCTGCTAGAGTGTTGTAGTGGTTTTCTTGGGAGTGAAGTAGAGCTTTCTAGCAAAGAAGAATTCCAAGTACCTGTCCAAACTACAAACTCCAGGATTTGATGGTATTGAGCCATGGCAGTCGATTGGTAGTAAACTGCTATAACTATGAACTATCATGTATACTCTGATAATAATGTTTGACTTTAGTTTCACAGTGTTTCCTCTTGCATGTAGCCAGAGGAAGGAGACCCGTGGTTTCTTCTTTCCCAAGTATGAGTTTCAGTTAATAAAATGTTCCCTTAACCGAGGACAGACTGGGTTTGATGAGCTGGAGCACCAGTTTCATATTCATTAGAAACCACAAGCCATATTGTAGTCTTATGGGATGACTCACAAGAAACCTCAGGCCCATATTCTCACTTTCTCTTCTCCTCTTTCCTCCTTTCCATGAAAACCCTGGTTGCCTATGCATCTGAATTGCTCCCCTGCAGCGTGCTATGGCTTGTAATTGCAACTTTATACCATAATGTAGCACTGTGTGATAGGCCATTTCTGCACTAGACTGTTATAGCGCTATTACTCCACTTTCAACATCCAAGGAATCCTGGGGTTTGCAGTTTGCAGCTGGCCCCTCCCAAAACTGCAAACCTTAGGATTCCATAGGATGTTGAAAGTGGCACTATAATAGCGCTATAACAGTCTACTGTGGAAATGGCTATAGCAGTCACTGACTCAAGTACTCTAGCAGTTGTAGGTTCCCACTGTTGTCAGCATGCTTCACATGGATTCCAGCACCAGCACCAGGGCCATATATTTTACTTTCTCCTGTATTTCTCTCCTGAAGTGTCCAGAAATGCTTAGTCGATATTGTCAAGTGCAGTATGCAATTACATTGAGTACATAATCATGAGCATGAGTTTGGTGAACAGAAACCAGATACCTGTTTTCTTTGCATAAATCTCCTGTCTAGGTGATCATGGGGGGTGGAGGTGAGGGAATGGTCACTTGAATAGAGCAAAATCATAGCCTGCAATATCCATTAGATATTATTTCCACAGTTTTGATCATGAATACAGCAGCTTTCTGTTGATATAAAGACCACTTCATAAGAGTTTTCATTGCTCTTTTCTTAAATCACATGCTTACATGCTAGACGCTGAGTCCTGAGAGAATGAATAAAAAATGGTGCCACTAAGGCCATTTCCACACTGGCTTAAAGAAACGGTGCAGAGCATCCTCCAGGGAGGACATCTGCACCTGGGAGCGGACTGGGTCAGACCTACTTAGAGTAGTTCTGCACCTCAGCCCGCTCCCGAATGACCCAAAGTGGTCGTCCAGCATGCTTTTGAAAGACCGCTTGAAACAGGTCTTTCAAAAGCACGGAGCGCACCACTCCATTCCCGTGCTCCGGTGCAGATTTGCAGGCTCGCACCAGTGCGAGCCTGCAATCTGCCAGGGGTGAGATTTAGGCTGGCGAGCTTCAGCAGTTGGTGGAGAGCCTCGACCAACTGGAAGCCACCATTTTCGTCCCTGGAGCAGTGCAGAGCGGCGGCCACACACTGCTCCAGACCAGCCTGGACCCAAGCGTGGAGCCAAGAAGTCCGGTAAGTACTGGCACAGGGCGATTCCCTCGGCCCGTGCAGAAATGGCCTAAGAAACAATAGAGTACTATCAACATACTGGGGGAACTCCCTACCTTCTACTATCCTGGTTTGGCAGGAAAAACCTCAGTTAAATCCTTTGCCATCCTACTTTCTCAGCTGCTCTTTAAAATGTGTTGGTTGGCTACTGTCAGGTGGATCTGTAACTGGTTGACTGACCGTTCCCAAAGGGTGCTCACCAATGGCTGCTTTTCATCCTGGAGAGAAGTGACTAGCGGGGTGCCACAGGGTTCTGTCCTGGGCCCAGTGCTGTTCAATATTTTCATCAATGACTTGGATGAAGGAATAGAGGGCATGCTCATCAAATTTGCAGATGACACCAATTGGGAGGGGTTGCTAATACGCCAGAGGACAGGATCAAAATTCAAAATGACCTGGATAGATTGGAGAGCTGGGCCAAGGCTAACAAAATGAAATTCAACAGAGAGAAGTGTAAGGTCCTACACTTAGGTAGAAAAAATGGAATGCAGAAATATAGGATGGGGGACACGTGGCTGGATGGCAGTACGTGTGAAAGGGATCTAGGAGTCCTAATAGACCACAAGCTGAACATGAGTCAGCAGTGTGATGCGGCAGCCAAGAAAGCCAATGCAATTCTCGGCTGCATCAATAGGAGTATGGTGTCTAGATCGAGGGAGGTACTGGTACCACTCTACTCTGCTTTGGTTAGACCTCATCTTGAATACTGTGTCCAGTTCTGGGCACCCCAATTCAAGAAGGACATGGTCAAGCTGGAGCAGGTCCAGAGGAGGGCGACCAAAATGGTGAAGGGCCTGGAAGCCATGCCCTATGAGGATAGACTTAGAGAGCTGGGTATGTTTAGTCTGCAGAAGAGAAGGTTAAGAGGGGACATGATAACCATGTTTAAATATTTGAAGGGATGCCATGTAGAGGAGGGAGAGGGCTTGTTTTCTGCTGCTCCAGAGACCAGGACAAGGAGCAATGGATTCAAGCTGCAGGAAAGGAGATTCCACCTGAACCTCAGGAAGAACTTCCTGACAGTCAGGGCTGTCCGGCAGTGGAATATGCTGCCTCGGAGTGTGGTGGAGTCTCCTTCTTTGGAAGTTTTTAAGCAGAGGCTGGATGACCATCTGTCGGGAGTGCTTTGAGGGTATTCCTGCATGGCAGGGGGTTGGACTGGATGGCCTGCGTGGTCTCTTCCAACTCTACATTTCTATGATTCTATGATTCTATGATTCTCTTTCCTCCTTCCTCATTCCTCCTTTCATCCTTGGCCTACTTTAGTTGCTACAAACTGAGTTCAAAGTGCAGAAGCAGCTTATATTGCATTCACTCATCAGCAGGAAGAGAAGAGAAGGGGGTGGAGTTCTACAAATTTCATATATAAATTCTGAGGTTTCTCTGCTTAAAATAGCACCTTTATGCACTATTCTTCATTAATAACCTTTGCTGTCTTTTTGTCTGACCACATCCTTTTAACGACACTCTGAGGCGGCTCAGCTGTACGCATCCTGATTTTCATCCATCAAATGTTGGAAGGCATGGGATTCTGAGTGTTACAGAAAGAAAATCTCTACATCTGACCAAATAAAATAAAAAAAAAATCATATAGGAGAAAACAGCCGTACAAGGATATACCATGCTCAATATACACAGAACATCAGTAGAAAAACTGAAAACTGAGGTGTGGATAGTGAAGTGACCTGCTGAGGCATGTGTCAACAAGGCTGTTTACACAATCCCACGCAGCTCCCACACTCCCATGGAGTACCATTTTCAGGCAGAAAGGTGAATTGCCTGAGGCAAATTATAATTTAAATATACAGTCCCTCCTTTTAATATTGAAACTCTTTTTTGTTTTTCCAAAGTAGAAATGGAGATCTGGACCCTTTCTCTGAAAAAAAAAATCTTTTGGTATTGCTGGCCCTCTTAAGGTCCCATGGTAGAAAACTGACCCTGGGCCAAACAGAGTTGGCCATGACTGTTACAGAAAGAGATCACGACTGGTTATCAGAACCATGAAGAGAAACATCTCCACTAGGAGTGATAATATAGATCCTTCCTTTTCAGCAATAAAAAAGTACCGTATTTGCTTGCGCATAAGGCACACTTGTTTCCCGAAAAAAATGCCTTCTGAAAATGGGTTGCATCTTATACGCCAGCATATACAGGTAACTCCTGCCTGTTGGGGTGGAAAGGAAAGGACAGGCACCTTTCTGTTCCTTTTTGCCTCTGCGAGGGGTTCTCCCCACCCAGGCAGAAATGACAGGAATGGAGAAAAAGGAGCTCCTTTCACCACCCCTTCCTGTTCTGCCTCAGCTGCCACCACCACCCTGCACTTCTCCACACTCACTCTCCACACCCACTCACCATCTCGTCGTTCCTCTGCACCCGGTCACCATTTTCTGTGGAGAAGAAGCTGTTTAGCGTGTCAGAAAGTGTGAATTTAGCACAGAGTAGGCACTGAAAATTGAACTAACTCATTGCTGCCTTGAAAACAGAGATCTCTCCACACAGGCAGAAACGACAGGAATGGGAGACAGGGTACTAAAAAATCTTTTCCTAAAGAATACAATCTTTAGGAAATATTAGCCAGCGCTTCTAATACGCTGGCAAATACAGTATTAAAAGTGTACAATAGTATGGTTTAGGTGATGAAGATAAATATTCCAACATATCCTCACTGCTCTGTGACCCAATCACTGCCAGCTATACAAAACCAAGAGGCATATCCTACTCATCATTGTCAAAATTACATGGCTGCTTTATTCTGAATGACTGTAAAAGAACACCAGTTTTGTCTAGGCTGTCCAGGGCAGAGCTCTACTTGGAAGGCTTTCCAGTGTAAGTCCATTTAAAACCAGGGTGAGAAGCATGCAGCCCTTTAGATTGTTCTTGGACTGTAGCTCCCAGCACTCCTTACCACTGACTGCACTGGTCTGTGTGGGTGGGAATCGCAATTTCACAATATCTGGAGGCTCTGCAGTTCCTATATGAAGAACCATAAAGTGTGAGAGCTGAAGCCAAAGTCCACCAACACTCTGCAACTAGATAGCAGGCTGAAAAAACAAGTATCCAGATCAAAGGGTAACAGTTTTCCCCCGTATGGTAAGATGTATTGCATTCAACTGAAGTTGTAGTGGCTATTGCTAGATATGAATCCGCTTCAGTAAATCTACATAGATACATTTTATGCAAAACTGTGTTCTCTATCCCCCTTTCATATCGATTCCCCCTTTTTGGTAATACGTAAGTGACCATCATAGCTGCGCAATCATAGCTGCGCAATTAAATGTCATTTCTTTTCCAAACAATTAGACATTGGGCTGGACAGAGATTTCTCAACTGCTTCAAATCGATCCATCGATCAATAGAAATACCAAAACAAGCTAGGGAAACTAGAGATGTGAATAATGTGGGTTGAGCGATTGTGATATTGTTAGGATGCCACTCAATGACATTCGGAGAGGAATTTAATAGCAAAGTGAAACATTTGAAGTGTTAAACTTGCAGCTTCTAAATTCAGCAAGAGAAAAACAATCTCTCATATGTTATTTGAGAACTATTTATAGTCAGGTAACTTGCTGAGTGTGTCTCTTGTTAGTTTTTATACCCTGTTTGATAAATTTCTTGAACTCCTTACTACTACCACGTTTGAAAGTCCACAATTTCTGGACATTTCCATGGCCTTTAAATCTCTTTGCATAGACAAAAGACACCAACTGGTTTAATCAGCTATATATTTGCAAGACAATTCCAAGAATTTCCAAGCATTGATAACTTTCTTTATAAATAAATTCTAAATCCTTTCAGCTCTGTTTTAGAGATATGCCTCATCACTTGTCGCATCTAAAGAAATTCTTCTAATAGCCAAGGGGTTGTGTTTTATTTTATTTTGTGCATGCCTTAATTCCTGGCATTTCCATTCCAATAAACCCTGTGCCTAATGTAGGCAAACAGCCAGTAACTTCATGTGTGAAGCGTACAGATGTAAGAGAATGGTTGAACATCCCCCCAATTCACAATTCTTTATCTCTAATGTTCTGACCCAAGGGAAGAGGGGGCAGGAATTTGCTACATCAAGAGACTATTAAGTCATCTGTTCCTTGCCAGCAACATTTCTGATCAGTCTGATTTGCATACATCTGAAACTCTTTCTCTATCATTTTTAATGGCATTAACATTTAATAATTCAACTCAAACATCAAACTACTTTGGATCTAGATCCTCAGCCCCAGGGCCCACTTTCTTGGTGCTGCAAAAGCTACATGAAACACTTGTCTTTAAGATGTCCTAAAGCTTCAGCAGCATAATCTCTTTGATTTAGAAGCATAAAGGAGTCTGAGCCACCCACTCAGAATTTTACATATAATGGGTTGAGTTTATCCTGGAGCCCATGATAGGAAATTTCAATTCATTTCAAGCACAGAAACACTTGCCAGCCATTTCACATTCTATACCACTATAAAAAAATAAATAAATCTCATTCTCATGTGTGTGTGTGTGTGTGTGTGTGTGTGTGTGTGTGAATTAATTGATTTATTTTTTAAAGAATATTTACATGCCACCTTCCTAATTCAAAAACTAAACCATTCAGGGTGACTGAAAAGAATTGCCTGAATGACTATTTCTAATACATCATAATAGTTTAAAAGAGGCAAATGAGATTCTTGAATGTATTTTATGCTATTCTATTTTGTACCCTTCCTTTCTGATACATCATATGATACATTCGTGGTTCCTACAGAATCAAGACACATCTTCTTAGACATGGGAAAGTATTAGCATTCACTGTGCTACAGTATAGCTAGGGCTGATTCAGACATTCAGATGATTTGGACTAGAACCCCTTTGAGACTCCATCAACGTGACCTAAAGTCAGAGATTACAGAAGTTATAGTCCAAAACATCTAGATGCTTGCCTCTCCTTTGGACTACGGGCTGTATCTACATAGATAAAATAAATAGGACAGCACATGTCTTGCATACAGAAAAGTCCCAGATCCAACCCCTGACACACCCACTTAGTGCTGAGAAAGTTTCCTTAACCTTGTAACATTAGACGACAAGTGAGACAACTCTGGCATACCCCCCAACTGTCCTGATTTGTCAGGGACCATCCTGATTAATCCTCAGTTGTCTCACTTTTTCAGCAGCATTTAAAATGTCCCAGTTTCTCTCTCCTCTTCCCACTTTCCTTCTTTGTCCTCAGCTTACTTCAGTTGCTGCAAACTGAGTCCAAAGTGCAAAAGTAGTTTGTACTCGATTAATTCAGCAGGGGGGGGGGATCTTACCCTTCCCAGTAGGCTGGGGCAAAAACAAAATGCTGCAGCCTCTCTTAACCTATGTGTTCTTCCTCATTAATAATTTTTGCTATCTTGACCACATTTTCTTGTTGCTTGGCCATATGTGTTCCATTTTCTATCTGCGAATGTTGAAAGGTACGTCCTGAGCTTCGTGGAGCATTGATTGGAATCTGCATTAGGCAGTTACCTGTGTTCCCATTGAAGGCATTGGTTCCCTGCCAGGAATAAAACAAAAAGAATGGCAACATACATGTCGATATGTGGCAGGTGTAAGGAATGCACTAGAATATTAATTCTTCTTTGCACAACTTCTGCAAAGTACTCAGAGATATTTAGCGGGAATGTGAGAAGGAAGCAACTCAATTGCTTTCATTTTAAGGGGAAAGCATCTTTCCTGGATGGTCCTTTATTTTTTTATTTTTTTATTTTTAACTGAACTAATATGTCAGATAGTACACAAAAGACAAGATACATCTTATGCCAGGAAAGTTAGACCTTAAGAGATAAATATGGCATGTCTTGCTTTTCTGAGAAGCCCAGAAGATGGTGTAATCATACCTGGATTTATACCCAGAGCTAAAATTCAATCTTAAGGCTTTCATTCTCCGAGAATGTTTCACAGGCAGGTGACACAGGGCAATGGTCTTTCAGAAACTGTAAATTTCAGATGGGCAGAAATGCGGTTGTGAATAAATTGCCCTTTACCCTGGAATATATTTTCTCTCCTACAGAAGGGTAACATTCATAATGGCCTTTCATCGGTTTAATGATCAAGCTGTACAAAGGCCCAATACTTATTTTTTACAGACAAAGGTCTAAAAGGAGCCGTTTGCTATCTTGTGCTAAAGGAGTGATGAATAATAAGTGACAACAAAGTGCATTTGGTTACTGTGCAGAAGATGTAGTTTCTATTACTGCATTCTGTCAGAGCAGAAGGATTTAGCAGCGATCCTTTTATCCCTCTGAGTGAGCATAACTCAGGGATGGAATCACTCTATTACTTTCTCATCAGTATTTTTTCACTGTACTTGTTTTGGTCATTTGTATCCTGTCCTTCATCACCAAGAACTCAGGGTGGGCAACACCTCACATCAAATGTATTACTGCAAGAAGGAGGAGGAGGAGGAGGAGGAAGAGGACACCATTAAAGTCATAATTCTGAGATTGTACTTGTACAATAAAATCATGTACAAACCACCCAGGAAATAACAGCAACTAAAGTAACAGTTGCGTCTCCTGGAACCCTGCACAAATAAATGCCTAAATGTCAACAGCAAAGAAGACAACTGGATCTCCAACCAAAAGAAAATCTCACAAAGCCAGGATGCCACTACCATGAAAGCCTATCACTAAAATGACAAGAGTGTTGAGTATGCATCTGTATTCTACATTTAGCAGTTGCAGTTACCTTTTGCTAATTTGTATAATTAACTACAGTTTATATGATTACACAGTTTTATAATTCTGTACAATTATACAATCACCCAGTACAGTCAAATCCTGTCTTAATAAACCAAGAAAGATAAACTTCATGTCCTTGTTTTGCTCCTTCCTTCATAGAAGGCATAAATAAGCCAGGGATCCACAAATAACCATGGTTTCCCATTGGGCCCAAACCAAGCAAAAGCCAGATCCTAGGTTCTTTGGAAGCTCTTCATTTACATAAAACAAGAACTGCTTCTCAATGTGGTTTGCTGTTCATGTGACAGGAGAAGTGACGCAGTTTCAAAGAGCCAAAGAAGGTACATCAGGCTCACGTAAATCCCTGTCTTATTAAGCCAGGACTAAATTACCAGTGTTTATGCAGTGCAAACAGTCATTTTTTTAAAAAAAAAAAGGGCAGAAAAAGCTTTTCATCAAAATATGCCCAGGAAGCAGGTGATCTGAAGTGTTCTATCAGATTAGAAAACAGGAAAGAGAGTAAATTTATATGGGGAGTAACTCCACAGGATGAGAAAGATATTTTTTAGACTATAACTGGGGGGTTGAGGGATTGTAGTCCAAAAAAAAAACCCTAACTTTTCAAGCTCTGGCTGATCTATACTATCTGAGAAAGAGACACAGGGTCGTGTGCCTCTGAAGTTATACTCTCTTAAATCCAGAGTATACTCTCCTGAGTCCAGCCATTTCTAATTTAATATTACCCCTAGCTGAAAGTGCCAATTAAAAGAGAGACCACCTCCTGCAAAAGCATGAAAGTAAACTTTGAAGAAGCACCACGATGTGCTTCATCTGTGTGACACAGTATGCACTGGACTCTGCCTGCCTCTTTTAGCTGAAAATAATTTGAAACAGGTGCTGGATTAATATTTATAATTTCTCTTTCCAGCTTTGATCCATTTCTATCAAATGTCACAGCAGAAAAGGGGACTTTACAGTGAGCTGGTTCTCATGTGTACATCATTGCTTCCAGATTCATGCATGATTTCTGTTTTATTTGGAAAAGCATGGCTTTTGTGTGGGTGCAGGTAGGTCTTAGGCCGTTTCCGCACTGGATATTTAAAATGGTGCAGAGCGACCTGCCACAGAGGTCTTCTGCACCATAGAGTGGACTGGTGTGGACTACTTTTTGTAGTTCCACACCTCAGTCCAGTTCTGCGCGACCGGAACTGGTCGTGCAGCATGCTTTTTAAAAACCTCTTTTTTGAGGTTTTTAAAAAGCACGGAGCAGGCAACCCCATCTAGCTCCATTGCCGCGCTCCGGAGCAGATTTGCAGGTGGGCTTTCGGCTGGCGAGCTTCTCCGGTTGGTGGAGAGCCTCCACCAACCAGAAGCCACCATTTTGGACGCCGGAGAACTGCGGAGCAGCGAACTCGCGCTGCTGCTCTTTGCGACAGACTCGCCCGGTCGCAGGAAAAATCTGGTGAGTCCCATTTCTGTCCGATTCACACCCCATGTGCGGAAAGGGCCTTAGATATTGCTTGCAATTATATACCAACAAACAAAGAAAAAGCTAAATATTACAAGTAAATTAAAGGTATTCACAACTTATGAACATTTTCCCCACAGACAGCACACAAATCCAAAAGAAAGGCCAGCTTTAACATCACTAGAATGACCAAATTAGGAAGTGTCTTCCTTTCAGATCTTGGACTGGATCCACGCTTAGTCAGAGCCCATTTCTGCACTACACTGTTATAGTGCTATTGTTCAACTTTCAACATCCTATGGAATTCTAGGGTTTGTAGTTTACTGAGGCCAAAGAGCTTTCTGGCTGAGAATTCTAAAGGCCCCTCCCTAAACTGCATACCCCAGGATTTCACAGGATGTTGAAAGTGGAAAAATAGCACTTTAACAGCATAGGCCGGAAATGGCCAGAGTTTATCTACTCAAGCCGGGGGACTTAAGTTAATCATGACTACAAGAACATGACTCGTAGATTATCCCATTGATTTCAGTGGGTCTAGTATAGACTAATGCCATTTTACCTACCTACCTACAAAAATCATTTTGAAATCCTGATCTCTCTCAATCTAGTCTGATCATTTGTTTCATTAATAACTGTGATATCCCATATTTTATTCAATATGGTTTTAACACTGAACACTCTAAGGAGCATTGCAGAGCAATCTCATCATTTGCCTTCATGCTGTGATTACTAAATATTTGCTCACACTGACTTGCTTTGCTATACTCCTTAATTTTTGAAGAATAAATTTTAAAGTGATCAATGACAAACAATTTAAACAGCTAATGTACCCTGCCCTCTGCCCCTCATTCCCATCACTGATACAATATGATCAGCAGCAGCACCAATAGCAAAAGACACAAACTTTCATGTGTTTTCTGCGACTATCTCACCACCAAGAGTGGAGAAGTGGTTCTTTTCTTGTCTATCTACATAAAGATCTTGTTGATAGAAAAGAGACTATATTGAAAATATATTGAAACATATTGAAAAAGTCTACGTTCAAAAGATCTTGGAAAGTTATTTTTAAGAAGAAAAAAATTACCAACATACATTTCAGTAACAGTTGGATGCAGCTGTAGCACCTACATCAACTTCATGCTATTCTTCAGTTATGGATGGTTGCAAGACATCATTCTGCTCACTCTTTTTAGGAACAGAAACCTTAACTTTTTCCATCCTTGTGCAATAAATGAGACACCAGACATATGCACATGCATGTATGAACACACACACATGCACATGCTCGCATACACACACACACACACACACACATACAATTTCTCCTTGCTGCAAGATGGCAAGGGTGTTTTTGTTTTGTGCTGAAGAGATTTACACACATTAGAAAGTGATCATTGCCCCTTCTGTAAAATGGAAAAACTGAAAGGTGGGATAATTGTTACCTTGTTGCATGAATTAGTAAAAGTAGTAGCAGCCCTGGATGGACTGCTGGTGTTTCTGTGATCAGGAGCCTGGCCTTTTATGCTTGCTGTGTGTAGTGTGTGCACATGTACGATGAGTTTTACAAACTGAAAACTCATCGTTTTATAGTTTACAAACTATTTTTTCCATGACATTTCTCACAAAATGTAGAAAACACCATTAAAAAATGTGTTTGATGTCTTGACACCCATCTACACTGCACATTTATGGTGCTGTGATTCCACGTTAACTGCCATGGTTCCATTTTTTGGAATCCTGGGGTTTGTAGCTGGGGGGGGTGGCTTTAGAGTTCTCAGCCAGAGAGCTCTTCTGGTGCCTTTGACCAAACTACAAAATTCCACAGGACGCAGCCGTGGCAGTTAAAGTGGACTAATAACACTATGGCCACTTCCTCACTAGACTATTATAGTGCTATTATTCCATGTTCAACATCCTATGGAATCCTGGGGTTTGCAATTTAGGAGGGGCCTTAAACCCTAGGATTCCATAGGATGTTGATAGTGGAACAATAGCACTATAACAGTCTAGTGTAGAAATGGCCTATGATTACATAATGTGAAAGGGGCCTGGGTCTTACTTGCATTCTGATCTTGGGGTGGGCAGATCCTCAACAGGTTCCTTCATTATGCTGAGATGCCCTGTCTGAGCCATAACTTCACACTCCTAATTCTTCTTTAAAGGAATTCTACTTAAAATGTAATAATCCACTGATCCAGATATAATGTTCTAAACCACTTTAAGGTTGATGAGTGTTGGATGGGAGGAGGGAGCTGGTTGAGGAAGAAACTATTACCTTTGCTTCACATTTTGTGCATTCCCCAAGGACCCTCTGAGATATCGCTGCTTTTCTGAAGCACCTTCCTTGCAAAGTGACAGAAAAATCACCACTCATTCTACATTTTTCTTAAGTTTTATCCAGTATGACAGCCACAGGATTGTATTCTGATAGGATAGATGCCAAGAAAGAGTGACCTGGTGAAGTGACCGGTTTTTTTTTTGTTTTTTTTTTAAAAAATAGATTTTATATATATACATATATCTACAGCCAGAAGAGCTCTTTTGACAGTCTCATTCTGACCTACTAAAAATGAATTAATTAGCTCTGGACGTTTGCCTGTATGCTCCCCATGTAGCAGGCTATTCAGATATTCATGATTACATCCTGATTTAATGTCTGCTATCCCTTTGCCATTTTTAAAGATATAATTCTTTCATACAAATATTTTCTTTTCCCATAAATCATATGCAATAGAAAATCTTAGAGGTGTCTCTGAGTGTCCTGAGTCCTTTTTCAGTGTAACAGTGGCATCTATTTCATGGCTAAGAGAAGGGAAACGAAGTCCAAACATACATGTGGAGTTATATCGAAGGAAAAAAAAACATTATAACTGTCCTATAATCTTCTGGATTCCATTATCATTATCACCACCACCACCAATACATATCAAATGATAAACAAACAAAAAATAACATGTTAATAGATCATTTAATAAGATAGTTTGCATATTTATGAATTTCACATGCTTCAGGAGTGTTCTCAGAGTAGTGTTCAATAAAATAATAAAACCCTGTTTAAAAGCAATAAACGACAAAATTCTTAATAAAGCAAGGCACAGCAATAAAATAAATAAAAAAAGAAGGAAGGAAGGAAGGAAGGAAGGAAGGAAGGAAGGAAGGAAGGAAGGAAGGAAGGAAGGAAGGATTCCAACCATAAAACCTTACAGACTAAGATTCAGACAGCTAAAAGAAATGGGCAAAGCGAATTTTTACTTGCTGAATATAAGAAAAACAAGAATGGTACCAGGTACATCTCTCAGAATAGGGAATTCTAGAGACAGGGAAAGCAGACAAAACTCCATCTCCTATCACACTTTATAAGATGACAGCATCTGGAGTAGGTCTTTGGAGACTGCTCAATATCTGGCAGAATCAAGTGGGACCAGGATGGATCTCAAGGGATGTTACTTTCCTGTTGCTAATTGAGTTGAAATTTTATTATACGTTTTTATTGTCCTTTTTTCCTAGTCCCTTCATGACCAAAATGGGGAGTGGCTTTTGGCTGCATTGAGATCCTCCAGACCATCTGAACAGACAACAGAAGTAGCTTCTGAGATAAAGGCCCTTTTCGCATGGCATTTGTCATGCAAAAGGGCCTCTGGAACATTGCACGATTGTGAGGAGCATTTCACATGATGTCCTCGCAATCGCACGACACTGCCGGGCTCAGCAGGCTCCAATCGTGTAATATTTCATTTTCAGCTTTTGGTCAAAAATGATGCATGATCGCGCATCACTCTGGGGCCCCACATGCACTTACCGTCCATGCAGAGCCTCTGGAGCTGCAGCCCTTGCGCTTCCTCCCCCTGCGCAGCCTGGGAAAATACCTGGCTGCACTGTTGAAGGAAGAGGCAGAGCCCTCATGCTGTCTGCCAGCCAGCAGGCAACTGCTGCAGAGCAGGAGCAACGGGGACGCGAGAGCCTCACGGAAGAGGCTGCTCACGTGATCCCCATGCAACCGTGCTGGATGTAGGTAAGCTGCGGAAAGGGCCAAAATGTAGGCCTGTGACTTTCACAGCATCACTTTTCTTCTCTTGCATAATTTTTAACATCTTCTATCTGGTGAAGAAACCAGTGAAGCCTCAAACGTTTCCATGATGTATTTTGTGTATTTTGGTTGGCCAATAAAAGTATCACTGTTTTGTGGATTTTGGATTGTGTTATATTTTGCTGCATGGCCAACTTGGCTACCCCTGAATATAAGTAAGTTCCAGAATTTTTGTATCATGCTTATGCTGCAGTGCCCCACACAGCATTATGTAGAGCCAAATCTGTAGGTCAGCTAGGAATGGGTTAGGAATCTCTTGAGTTTAATGAAACCTAATATAGATTTAAATGTAATTTGCAGTTGGAAATCCCTGCATTTCTAAGCCTACAATGAATTTGAAGAAATCACAGAAAAACGCATCCATTTTGAGAAATGAATGAGGCAATGGCTCACTATCCAGTGCAGCCTCAAGTTGGCATCAGCTAAGAAAACAGAGAACGTAAGACCAAGGCTGATAGATTCACACATTCCTATGGTCAGATCTGTGCTAATATATTGACTTATTAAAGGAAACTGAAACAAGTCAGTGAAACCAGAAGGAAACTGGGCTGGCTTGGAGGATGTTTGAGGCACCACAAAACTGATTTGAAATGGGTATTTAAGTCAATAAGATTACCATTTTAAAATGATGGATTGATTTCATCTACCATAGTCTTGAGAGTATCTGACAAGCTACAGAGTTTCTGTGATCTCATTGATGTTTATTTCCAGCACAGAGGCAAAGGGTGAGCCATTTCATCTCATTATTATCGTTTGGTGATAATTACATTTTGTCGCATGAATAAAACTGTAGTTCTGTGAAAGGCAACTGTCATGGGAGGAGCTTTTTAAACACAATGGCATCTCTCAAAATGCTGATAGTGATCTCCTCAGTGCATCAGATCAATTGACTTTAAGTGCTTTTGCCTAAATCCAGTGATTACTTCCAAACAAAGCAGACTCACTGAATCAATGGGTACTTGGTAAATCAGCACTTATTTTAACTCAGTGATACAATGGGTCTTCTGTAGTTGGAAAATACAAACTAAATTTAGGTCTTGGTTTCTTCACGTTTGCATCCTGTCCTTCTGGCCCAGGTGGGGTTTTCTTGACTTCCTCAAGGACATGAACCCTGCTCTTAATCATAACCAAACACTGTTCAGTTGACTTGCCATTTTTATCTGAGTTGTAAGTCTTTAGCCACAAAGCTCAAGAAAACAGGAGATGAAAAGCTACCAACTATTCCTCACACAGGCCCTTTCCACACCTTACCTGTTCGCGGAGGTGGGGGGCGGCGCTCGCGCGAGCAGCCTCTTGCACGAGGCGCTCACTTCCCTGCTCCCTCGTCACCACAGCTGGTTTGCCGGTCGTGCGAACGCCCCACCCCCGCCCCGCCCCTTCCTTCCACAGTGCAGCCTGGGAGCTGTAGGCTGCGCTGGGGCAGGAAGCGCGACCGGCGCGGCTCCAGAGGCTCCACAGGGCAGGTAAGTGCGCGCGAGGCCTCGGAGCGACACGCGACCGAGCAGCATTTTCGACTTTAAACCAAAAATTAAAAAATGCGTGCGTGGTCCGCATTAGGCTCTTGAGCGTTGTATAAATGTGAGTGCATCGTGTGGACTGCTCCTCACATTTACGCGGCACTCAAGAGGCTCTTTCACTTAAAAAACGCCATGCGAAAAGGGCCATAGTCAACATTTAGTGATGGTCAATCATAGCTGTAGTTGAAAAAACCTAAAGACTTGCTCTAACTCTGACTTCCTGATAACAACTGAGACCAAGGCCATTTCTGCATTACACTGTTACAGTGCTATTAGTCCACTTTCAGCATCCTGTGGAATTCTGGGGTTTGTAGCTTACTGAGGCCAAAGCACTATCTGGCTGAAAATTCTAAATGCCCCTCCCTAAACTGCAAATCCCATGATTCCATAGGATGTTGAAAGTGGAATAATAGCACTATAGCAGTGTAGTGCAGAAATGCCCCAAGTTGATTGACTTGACAAAACAGATACCTGACCACCTGCAATCAGTGAATGATTTGCTGGTTGAAGCTGGGTGCTTTGGGCCAACTTTGGCAATAAGAGGACTTCAGAACAATTCTAATCAAATGCCATGCACAGAAAACTCCATCTCTGTAATTTGCATTAATTAAATCTAGAAAAATTGTCATTACCTTTGGATTCTATATTTCCAGCCACACAGGCAGAGCTTAGAAGCAACTAGTTACACATAACAAATATGTGTAAGTAATTCCTTTCCCCAATAACAAAACTATAATTACATTATATTTGGTTGTGTCTGAAGCCAACCCTCAATGTGCTGATTCCAGAGCACAAATTGCATCTGATCTGCATATAGTTCAGAAAGTGTGGACTAGGCAAAGTCCACACAAAAAAATCAGCCAAAGAGAGTTTCTTGCACATCCCTTGAAATTGGAGCCATGCCTTAAAATTATTTTGCTCAGGAGTCACTGAAACCAGAGTGTTCTCCAAGGCTGAAATGTTTGCCCTCTGTAGAACACTATTTGTGGCAGATGATAGAATACCCT